>CM031234.1:330584981-331859981 GCA_018340775.1 Taxus wallichiana var. yunnanensis
AACATTTAGCAATAGTCCATTTTCAAGTCTGAGTTTTATTTTACTTTTAGCATTGTTATGTGATAGTTATTTCCTTTCCAACCTCTTAGATCAACTATAACTGTGTATACAACATAGGTAGTATTTCAAGTCTACGCTCCCTGGTTTGACAACTAAATGAATGTAACCCAATGTACAACATATTAATTGCTGCAAGTTGATTTACACCACCATTTTTGGTGTTGTTGCTGGGATATTGCCAAAGTTATAGGAGTTTGTGAGGTTTTACATTTCTAAATTTCTTAGAACAGATTAGGTTGTAGAAATTCCACCTTCAAAACCCCCCACTAATGAATGTTGATTGAGTTGAGTCAGTTGATGTATGCACCATCATAGAGATGCCTATGGTAGATTCCTACCCAATCCTCAAATAGCAGAAATTACTTCTAATTTTGAAGAAGAAACATCCTCTTCTGTACATGGTTTGCTGATAGAACACTCCCTCCCAAGTGAGATTTCTGAGGCTATTCCTAAATAGTCTAACATGGTAGAGGAGGTGAATCAAAACATGGAAGAAGAGGCAAGGGAACCAAACACATTTGAGTTTCCTATCTCTAATAACAATCAATGATATGAAAACATAGCATAAAAGTATTTCTACTAAAATAATGTTCACTTGGATATTAAGAATTTATCAAATTTATGACTCTAATAAATCCTTAAAATTGACCAAAATTTGATTTAAGACTAATCGAACCGATTTTCTAATCACTTTTTGATCAAGTCATCCACAAATCATATCCCCATTTTTACCAATTTACCTGAGATGTCGTTACTGATTTTAATAAGTAAATTCTGATTAAATTATTGACTTAAAATGTGGAAATAAAATTAGAAATCAGAATGCAATCAGGGATTAAATACGACATCAAAAATTGATAATGAAGTTCAAAGATATAAGCCTTTCGACTCTCGATTCTCGAAAAGAGAATCGATCTATTTAATGTCCAATGAAGTACAATAACACTTCAATAATAACAAATAGATCACAAAACATGCATATGGGCTAATACCAGACCTCAATGGAACACTGTAATCACCAAAAATGTTATGAAGTCAATCCAAAGCCTCTGCAATATCTTTGTAATGCTATCTCCCCGCAACCGTGTCGAAAGCACCTACAAATGGAGAATTCTAAGCATTACATGAAAATATATTACATGGTTGGATTACTCTTGGAAAAATGAACACTTTTAATTTTTACAGTAGGGCCTCATTTCGCCTCTAAGTGCTAAAAAATGGAGGATTTCCAAAACTACCATCTTAAGACCTATGGATCTACTCAGCCGAGGGTGCCATTCAAATACATTGAGTCCCTTTATAACCACGCCGAGCTCTATGGCACATCGGGTATGTTTGTTTTAACATGAGTAAGTGGGGTTCGAATCTCCCCACCGACTCCCCTTTTTATCCACAATCTTCGTGGATTCATCAAATCACACTAAGGCATATAAAACAAAGGTGCCGCTTCACATTTTTTTAATGCTTCACATCTATCAATGCCACCCTACGTGGCTTTCCTCAATACGTTGCTCTCGGTCCACATAGACCTCCATTTGGTAGTGGAGAAAAAACCTTCGTTTAGACGTGCCACCCCCAATCTCCATGTAGCCTCCTCTAGTTCGGTGGGAGAACTATTTAAATGTCCCACATGCGTGGGTCGATGGAGTGAAGGAGCATTTTTCAAAGAATAGTAGACCAATAAAATCATGGTTTGGGCTATGTATCGCCCTTTTTCAGCCTCACAATGTTGCCAAGCCGTGTGTTTGTTGGTCGTCGTGCATTGATGTTGGTCGTGCCATAGACCGAGGTGGCTATGCAATGTTGAAAGGACACGGGTGAGCCGTATGATGTGGAAACCATGCATTGTTTGAATGGCCATGGTTTGGTATGAGTCATCACCGAGCTCTTGTGCTCATGCAAAGGTAATAGGAAATAAGGCTATCCCGAACCATATGGAAATAAGTAATGAGATCAACTTGACTCGGTGGGGAGTTGATCACCCCACCGAAATTATTAAAATAGCTCGCCCGAGCTCAATTCAAACCCTACAATTCATAAATAAACTCTCTAATACAATAATCCCACATGGGCAATGTTAGAGAGATATATGGCATATATAATCGAAAATTCGATAATGGAAATATGAAATAGGTGGCAAAGGCACCCCTCCTATAAAAGAGTGTGTCAAACCTGGTTGAGGGTCCCCGGCTAGAAAATAGTGGGGCCCACCAATTTTTTGTTCATCTAAGACCGGAGGTGCTCAAACATGAACTTTCAACCTTTCCACCTTTTTCCAATATGCCAAGTGTCATGTCCGATTGGATCAGACCGCCTTTGACCCCATTTTATGCCAAACCTTTGATTGACCATATCTTGAGTGTATGAGCTCCGTTTTCTACATTACACCTATCGTCACAAAGATCTCAAAATAATCTTTCACTTAATCATGGTTTAGGGAGATTTAGAGAACTCCAAAATGTCGTCCGAATCAATCAACTCCGCTCAAATGAAGAACATCTCTCCATCAAATATTTCTAATTTTCATGGATCTATGAATGAAGACCCAAACACTTTATTATTTGAGTTTGATGTCTTATGCAAGATTTATGACTACACAACTGATGCACACAAGTTGAATTTGTTCCTTCTACACTCAAGGATGCAACCTTGAGATGGTTTATGGGCCTAGGAAGAGATGTTGTTACTACCTAGTAGGGGATGAAAGATAATTTTCGACCAAGTACCAAGACTACTGCATGCCAAGTAGTAGAGGAGGAGATGAAATATTCAAGATGGCACAGAAGGAAGATGAGCCACTAGAAGATTACCTAGAGAGATTCCTATTTTGTGTTCAAAATTCAAGACATACAAGGTTACCTCCCGAGTCTCTCAAGTTAATTTTCTTAAAAGGACTTAGTGAGGAAGATATGGATGCTTTGGACTTAATAGAAAGCTGGAGACATCTCCAAATCCAATTTTGAGGAGATTTTTCAAGCCTACAAAAACTATTCTAGAGAAACCATGAAAAGAATAAGAAGTACTAGATCAAATCATGGAGCAACTGCTAAAAGAATTGGGGAAATATCTAAATCAAAAATTGTGAACATGTTTAAGGACATGAAACAAGAAATAGTTAATAACATGGTCGCCAAACTTGATGCTCTATATGCAAATACGAATAAAGAAGATGTAGAGGCAACACTTGTAGAGTTTTTTCCATTCTTTCATAAGAAAGAAAGATGATTACACATGTAGGGGACTAGACCAACATTATAGAAGGAAAGGAGGCTGCACCAGAGTTCAAAATGATAGAAATGGAGGATGGGAAAGTTTTCTACGTTTCCCAAAGGAATCCATGACCGCCAAGACAAGGAGGTATGTCACAAGATCCCATGCCATATTTTCAAAATTGGGATAGTAGTTCATATAACAATATGCAACCCCCACCTTGGGCTAATACTTAGCAAGGATGGGCTCCTTACTCTAGCCAATACCAACAATCATGACAACCTTAGTGCTCAGTGCCAACAACAGGGCAAAGCAACCCCCTTATTCATGGCAACAACCTTGGAGAGGAGGGTAGCAATGGAGCAATCAACCTCCTAACTACAAACAAACCTACCAACAACCTCCCTACCCATAGTAACAAGTTTTGATGTCAAACCTCTAATCTAGCTCTCAACCAAAAACTACTCAATTACCAGCTCAACCAATAGCTAACTCCAATAATAAATATTTTCAGCTAGTCTATAAAACCTGAATCCAACCAATACTCGCCTATTTAGTTGATGTCAATAATATCAATCTTCGTTCAGAAGAGCACTTGTGCGACCAAGTAAACCTAGAATCACGGAGATACCAAATGAACCAAAATTGTTGCAAGTTGATCCATAACAAAGCTGTAAGACGTTGCAAGCTGATCCGCAACAACATGAATAAAATTCCAAAAAAAGTAAGATGCAAGTCAATGGACCTCCATTTCCATAAATATTGCAAGAGATAAAATCTGACCCTAAATCAAATTATGAATATGATTTTGTCAATCATCTAGAAGAGGGACATAAGCCTCTAAATGTATTGATATGTAATCAAATCAAATTATAATAGAAGTGTTGTAATACTTATAGGTATTGTACAACCATATACGCAGACAACCATCATGTTTCATAGGTATAAAACAATACACACGGAAGCAAACCAACCTAAATAATAAGAAAAACATGATACGAGAATACTATTCCCAAATAAAAACAAAATATTGTTTATAACCACACCATAACAACTTACCACAACTTAATAATAAATTACCTATGCTAAATTAACCTAGGTAAACTATGTTTTACCTAACACCCCCCCTTAATTTTTCATTTTCTCAAGGGATGAGGAGAGAAACTCTTTGAACAACTCGAACTTGTCACGTGCAAGTGACTTTGTGAAAATATCTACTCATTGTTCAACTATTGGGAAAAATTGAAGTTGTATATTGTGTTTCAAGACATGCTTGTGCGTATGAAGTGAACATGTACCTCGATGTGCTTTGTTCTCTCGTGAAAATTGGATTTCAAACAAGTTTGAGAACACCTTCATTGTCAACATACAAGGTCAGGGTTTTTCCCGTGGTACTTCAAGTCCTTCTAGTATGCGACATAGCCATATCACTTCGCAGATAACTTCACATGCAACACGATATTCAACCTCTCAGTAGAAGATCGAGAAACAAAGTGTTGTTTTTACTTCCCCATCATATCGGTCTAGATCCTAAAAAGAATATCAATTAAGAAGTGGATTTCCTATCATCAATGTTACTTGCATGATTTTAATCAATATCCAGTCAAGAAGAATTCATCGTTCTTATTATACTCTAGATCAAGATCCACTGTACCCTTGAGATATCTCAAGATCCACCTTGGTTCCTTCCAATGACAAACTATGGGTTCCTACATGAACATGAGAAGATAGCTCATTGCAAAGTTGATATCTGGTTTAGTATAAATTAGATAAATGAGACTCCCAATCAACTATCAATAGAGAGTTGCATTTAATAGAGGAGATGGATCTGAATGAGATAATTGTAGTCTCATCTCCATGGTGTAGCAATAGGTGTGCAATCCATCATCCTGAATTTCTCGAGTGTTGTCTTGGTATACTTCAACTGAGAAACAAATATGTGATTCTCTTTCTACCATACTTCCAATCCAAGATAGTAGTGCATGAGCCCGAGATCTGTCATGTCAAACAATTGATTAAGATCTTTCTTTGTTGCATCGATCATCTTCACTATGCTTCCAAAGGATGAATAGATCATCGACATAAACAACAACTATCACAATCTCTCCTCTTTGCCTCTTGAGGTAGAGATTAGGATCATATGGATTTCTGACGAATCCATGCTAAACGAGATGCTCATCAATTTTGATGTACCAAGCCCGGGGTGCTTGTTTAAGGCCATACAAATATTTCCTAAGTTTGCATACCTTTGTTTCTTCACTAGGTATGAAAAATCCCTCAAGTTGAATCATGTAGAATTCTTCTATAGATATCCATTCAGAAAGGCACTTTTCACGTCCATCTGATGGAATTTCCAACCAAACTGAGCAGCTAGAGAAAAAGATCATCCTGATCGTTTTGATCTTAGCTATGGGAGAAAATGTCTCCTCATAGTCTATGCCTTCCTTTTGTGCATACCCATTTGGTACTAGTCTCTCTTTGTACTTGTTTATGGTCCCATCTACTTTGTACTTTTTGTTTTGAATATCCATCTACAACTAATGGGTTTCTTCCCTGATGGAAGATCGACAAGCTGCTAAGTGTTGTTTTTCATCACTATTGATATTCAACATCCATGGCATCTTTCCAAGCTTTCTATCTGTAGGGATTCTTGGATAGTAGAGGGCTCAACAGATTCAACAAATCTACTCATCAAAGAAAAGTTTACCTCTTCTCGTGCTTTACTTCAAGTCTGTGGTCCAGTGGTGGATGTATCCGGTGAGCATCCAATTTTACATCTCGTATCATATTAGTATACCATTTGGGCATACACTATACTATTCCCATGGGTCAGTGGTCCTGTTTGATCATCACCATCATCCCCATCATCATTTTCATCATCACTAGAACATCAACTTCTATTTTCACAACAGGTGAAATATCTACATCAGGTGAGTCTGAAGGAGGAGTCTCAACTTCCTTCTTCTCAAAGAACTCAACATCTCTCGTTGGTGTAGAATTTTCTGGTCTTTGGATCCATCAATCTATACCCAAGAGCCTCTTCATAGCCAATGAAGATGAGTTTTTGAGATTTCATATCCAACTTCTTTCTATTCTCGCTGGTATATGTGCATGCTGGATTTCACACTGAGGTGTGCAAACAGATGGCTTCCACTTCATGTGGTGTTTCTCCATCAAGATAAAATCAGGCACTTTGTCATTCAAGCAAATATACTGTTTTCTTTGCTGGTTCTCCCCAAAATGTTCTCGTTAGTCCAAAATCATTGATCATGCAACACACCATGTCCATGATAGTACGATTCCTTCTCTCAACAACACCATTATGCAATAGTGTGTGTGGAGGAGTCATATGTTGTAGAATCTTGTGAGCTTGAAGGTAGGCTTTGAACTCATTACTGGTGAATTCCCCCCTTGATATGAGCAGAGAGATGTGATATGACGATTTGTCTCATTATCTACAACCACTTTGAACCTTTTGAAGTTCTCAAAAGCTTCACTTTTCTTACGAAGACAAAATATCCACATTTTTCTTGAATAATTATCAACACATAGCATGAAATACTGAAATTCAAAATGAATAGGTTGCATTGGACCGCAAATATCGATATGAACCAAATCAAGCTTACCAGAGCTTGATAAGTACTCTTTCTGGAATGAAGCTCTGTGTTGTTTTCTGCTAGGTAGTGAGGACACTTATCTGTATCCTTATGAGAGATGGAAAACCTCTCACCATGTTGTACTAGACGAAGTGTTTCGAGATATTTGAAACTGATGTGACCAAGTCTTCGATGCCACAACTGTGTTGAGGAAGAATTATTAGCCACAAGTGCTTGATCATCTTTGTGGACAAAGTCAAGCTGAACATACATCCCACATTGGAGGCTTTTGCAACAATTTTCGAGCCTCTTGATTTGTCTCGAATCAAACACACTTTCTTACTTGGAATGACTATCAAATTCAATCTTCATATTATGATCTAGAAGTTGACTCACTTGATAGTAGATTCTTTGTTAACCTAGGGACATATAATACATCTGTTAATCTACAATTTCATGAACCAAGAGGTAGAGAAATGTTCCCAATACCTTGTACAATGTAAGAAGAATCATCACCTAACGAAACATGATTTTTCAAAGGTGTGTCCCTCATGGTGATAAACTAGTCTTTGTGCTCAATCATGTGTTGAGTGGTTCTCGAATCAACATACCAAACAACACTAGATGACATGGATGGTTCACTGAATGAGCAGTGTACAAAAATTTCTCATTTTCTGAATGATCTTCTTGCTCAACTATATTACCTTGCTTGATGGGGTTTTCTTCGCCAGTTCCCCTTCTTCTTCCCTTGCTTGTAGTATGATTATCCCTGATGAGATTGTTGATTTTGAGGTCCAGAATTACTAGATGAACCTTTCTTATATGTGTTGAACCAACAATATTTCAACTCATGTCCTCTTTTATAGATAGGACATTTCTTCTTTTGCTTGTCCCCTTTCTGATGCTATTTTTGGGACTTTTGAGAAGAAGATTTTTATTTTCCTTTTCCTTTCTAATGAGAAGATAATACATGCTCCTCTTCATCATCTTTATTATACATTGTTTCTTCTTGTTGCAGATAGATTCAAATAACTTGTCAAAAGTAACTATTTGATCTAAAAAGTTTAGTGTAGTCACAAAAATGCAAGAAGGAGGAAGTTCTCTCAAAAATGAGAATGAGAGTCAGATCGCAACCTCCTCTCCCAAGGCTAGAAGTGAAGCCCTCAATTCTACAACTCTTCGCAAGAAAGCTTCCACTTTCTTGTTCTGTTTGAATTTTAGTGTATGTAACTGACTCTGCAAATTCATAATTGTGTTCTTGTTTTTGGCCTCGTACACAATGCTCAACTTATCCCACGCTTCTTTGGTTGTTTTGGCATCTCAAATGTGGGGTTGCACTTCATCGATACTTGTAAACAAGATTATGACTTTGGCCTTCTAATTGGCCTTGTCAAATTGTCTCATTGTGCTACATCATCTGGTGATCTGGTTGTGAAACCATTCACAACATACCAAATCTCTTCAAACTCAAGTTGTGTTTTGATCTTAGTCTTTCATGCAACATAATTATCTCCTCTTAGGAGCTGTGAGTCTGAAAAAAGAACTTAGGGGCATTGGTGCCCATTTTCTAAATTCAACTGATAAAGGGTAAGGCTCTTATCACTCCAAGTATAAGGTCTCCCAATCTATATACCGTCATTTTGATATACCAAACCTTTCTATATACACGCCCTTCCGATATACCCGTCGGTACATAGAAGAAGCTCACCCTTTCAATATACCTAGTGGTATGTGAAAGAGGCGTTAACGTACGTGAAAGAATTTGATACGTGGTACCAAGATAATATTGAAAGGGTTATGTGTGATTATTGACACCGGTTCAAATAAATACCCTTATATACGCGTGTAACTTTGCTATATACTCGGATAATTTCAATGTCCGGATTTATGTTGTGTAATCACTCACATACGGATGAGAGGGCTCAAATTGTGTACACTGTGTCCTTATTTCTCCCTGTCGATTTATAGGGACGATGCTTAGACGATGTTGTTGCAGCTATATTAGGCGTTAAATGCAGTAGTAGTCACGATGACTTTACCCATAAGCACTTTCTAAAGGCACTGTATATATCGAAAGCTATGAAAGAGATCCAAAGATCTCGTGAGTGTTACAAAACCAAATTTTACTAATTTTCTTTTCAAAAATCTGCCATTTTTTTTCGTTATAATGTTTACGGTTGAATATGGAAACCTGTAAATTAGTACAATCCACTAAAATAAATGATTACATCCAAATTTGCAAAAAAATTGAATGGTAGGAATTTTTGTTTTGTTTTTGTGAGGTCTCGTAGCCTCCAAAGCTCAGTATGGCTCTATGTGTGAAAAATCACAAAAAAATAGCTAAAAATTGTAGTTTTAGGTACCACCCTTTGGAAAAAGTTACTTGGTATGAGTTTTTAAGCGAAATAGGAGATTTTTTCTCTCCCTAAAAGTAGGGTTGTCTTTGTTATTTTAGTTGCGTGTTTAGTTGTAACTAGTGGGTTTAGAGGAGTTTTTCACTGCTATGTTTGGCAGTTGGTGCTAGAAATCCTCCAAATTCAAACTATTTAAAAGTCTTTTGGGTTGGGGGGACGGGGGGCGAACCAAGAACCTGGCCCTTCTAAGCCCATTCAACTACCAGCACCAGAGTGAACTTAGCGCATGCACGGTAAATTAGAGATAGTTATATTTAAAAAAATTATTTAACGCACTAACCTTTTTCAAATACTTTGCACCGATTGAGTAGTCCGTGTGACGGTCTGAATTACGGTTTAGGGCTTGACTGAGAATCCAGATCCCTTTGTTTATCCTTTTCTTTGAAGATTTTGACGACGCTTTGTTTGCTTTCCTCCTCGGTGTTTTGTTTGAATCACCATTTGCTATTGTGCTTCGCCTTGGAATGCCTCTTCCATTTGTATTTTATTTGCTGTGTTTTGTATTTTTGCAGGTCATTGTGGATGGGTAGATCATCGATTAGAACTCACCGTTTTGCTTTGTTTGCAGGGTGATTTTCTCAACGAATGAGGTGATCCGGAGTCAATGTGACTCGCCCAGATCCGCAGAGTCAGCTACTTGGTTGCAGGTTCACTGGGGCGGATGCAACATTGGGCATGGTAAATCATTGGTGCGGGCTTGGTCGGGGCTTGACAGGGAGTCGCACAGTGGCTCAGACAATTTTAGAGATCAACTCTTAAATGCAAAGCTTGGTCGGTATTGTCTCGAACTTGTAGTGCTAAGAAATGAAGACCCACTGCAAAACTCGGCCTCCAAACAATGTAACATGACCAAATGGTGTTCAAATTGACCAATATATAGAACTTGCCCACAAAGCAATAACTTAGTTTGATAGTAACCCGCCAGCTTGCTCAGGAGCTCAGAGAGCTCGGTTAGGACTCGGCCCAGCCAAAGCAACCAATTCAACCTCCTCCAAATACAGAAGTTTGTTAACTATAGTAGATGCTAACCGGGCCTCTAAATTAGAGGGAAAAATCCTAATGGGGGTAAATTATTTATATATATATATATATATATATATATATATATATATATATTATATATTTTTATCTTTAATTTCTGAATCTGATTTTGGAATCAGATTTGTTCCAGCAGCAAATTTTTGCTTGGTGCAGGAGGCACTAATGTAAAAAAATTGCTTTTCTTTTGCTTGGAAAATGAATAGGAGGTTGTGGGGATGTAGGGATGGGGCTGGGAAGTTGTAGTAGGCTGCATAGGCTCTCCAAACGCTGGAGATGCTTCTCCAAGCTCCTCTATCTATTTTGCACTCTCTCTCTGTACACCTCTTCTCATAGAGGCTCCAACATACTACGATACCAAATCTAGAAGAGGGACAAAAGCCTCGTAATTGTATTGATATGTAATCAAATCAAATTACAATAGAAGTGCTTTACAATACTTATAGGTATTGTACAACCATATGTAGACAACCAGGATGTTGCACATGTGCAACAAATTACATGCGGAAGTAAAACAACCCAAATAATAACAAAAACATGATACGGGAATACTATTCCCAAATACAAACAAAATATGGTTTATAACCACACCATAAAAACTTACCACAACATAATAATTAAATTACCTATGCTAAATTAACCTAGGTAAACTATGTTTTACCTAACAAATCAAATGAAAGACATTTGTGTAAAAATTCCACTCATTCAAGTAATCGAGGATGTGCCTATTCACAACAAGTTGATAAAGGATCTATGTATAAAGAAACCAGGTAGAAAAAGAAAATATCCATCCACTGTACAAGTCATTGGACAATTGGCTAACATCATGCTTGGAAACTCATGCTACCTAAGTACATAGATCTAGGCATTCCTTTGGTGAATGTTACTATCAATGGAACTAAAATAAAAATACTCTAATTGACTTAGGGGCAACAATCAATTTCATGACATTCTTCCCCTCCTCAACTCTGTTATGGCCAATTTTTCCTCGCACATCTTTGTGAGACATTCAACTAGAGTAATGTCCTCCTCCTCCTCAATTTGGGGCATGGGTTTAACCAGCATAGGTTTACCATTTTGAAACAAAAGGAGAATGAGCCCCTCATGAATAGGGGTATCCACCTTACCCCTTTGAAAATATTTCACAGAGGTAGTCAAAGACATAAATAGAAAGAAGGGAATACTTAACATTATCTTGTGCCTAAACATATTCAGGAAAGACAAGTGATGGGTATAGATCTTACGATACTTGCCTTCCAAGGTTAAATACTTCATAATGTGAAGGCAAACCTCCTTCCACACTCCAGGAATGCATGAATGAGCAATGCCATCAATGAAGTAATGCACCCTTTCCTTGCCAATGAAAAAGGTGTTAATTTTGTGCTCATGTTTATTCCTATCTTTGAAATTTTTTAGACCTTCCATGTCCATACCAGTAATATGGGAAATGGCTTCCTCTGAAGTCTTAATTTCCATACCCCTGACCACCACTTTACCATCCTTCCATGCCAACCCAAACTCCCTATAAATAAAAAGGTAAAGTGGTCTTGAAAGTAGAGTTGAGCTATGAGGAATTGAAGAAAAAGTATAGTACTTGGAGACTGCTTTTACAAGTTATGGAGGAGGTGAATTCGGTGGTTAGGAATGACATGCTTGACAACATTAAATCCACCAAACAATTTTTCATGGCCCAAAAAGAACATCAAGGGGGAAATAAACAACCCGGATAATATTTTTCATGAAACGAGGGTTTGTCTCGGGAAGTGATTGAAGAGGAGAAGAGGAAAAGAAAATATTCTAGCGCCACTAGCTCAGAAGAAGAAGACAAGGATGAGTAAGAGATAGAGGAGGAAGTCATGGAGAAGAAGAGGAACCACCCCAAAAGAATCTACAACTTGAGTACAACAAGGAGATCGCAACTATGATGAAGGCCAAACCCTCCAAAAATCAAAAGAAAAATTAATGTTGTTGTTCCTAAACTTTCAGAGGTTTTTGGTGAATTGTCTCTATTTTTTGGTTTAGTTGTTTAGTTTCTATTTCTCTCTCTGGTTGGGTTTCTGGACCTTGTTGCTTTGGAGTTAAGCTTGTTTAACTCCTTTTGTCTCTTTCTGGGTGCTTTCACGATGTAATCTTTTATGTACTGGCCTTTGGGAGCCGATCCCTGTTTTTACCCTATCTAATAAAAACAATCAATTTCATGACTAAGAAAATCATGGATGATATGAAGTTGGGAGTACCAAGGTCAATAGCTACAATATTGCAACTAGCGAGATAGATCAATAGTAAGGCCTAAAGGAGTCCTTGAGGACATTGTTGTGGTGGTAGACTCTTGGGAATACCCTGCTGATTTCATTGTCCTACAACCAAAGGCAAGTCTAGGAGGTTACCCTCTTATACTAGGAAGGCCATGGTGGTAACTTGCTGATGCATTTATAGGGTGTAGGTTTGGCAACATGATCATCTCAAATGGAAATGGTACTAAGAAACTTATACTCTATCCTCCTGCCCAACCATTGAATGATGAGGATCAAATAGTTTGGGTTGAAGAACCAGAAATTGATCAATGCTCTATCTAACAACTGATGATGTTGGAAAAGTCTTACACTATTGAAGATCAGGAGGAAGATGTTTTTCTCTCTAATATTTTGTAGAACAAATATGGAAGAAATGAAGAAATTGATGACAGATTAAGGTGTTTGAGTTGTCCTTTGAACCAAGTCTTACCACAACAGAGCACCATGAGTATTCCAGGTAAAAATTTTATTTTTCACCAACTTCTTCCTCATGAATGCATATTAAATTCTATTAATAGCAACGCGTGTTCAATGTTGGACCTTGTAGTGCCCACACTTTACACACACAAATACAACAGTAAAAATACTAGGATAATTTTTTTTTGACTTACATTGCTCACTATACACTACACAACATGGGCTTCCAGTACAGAACTCGACTCGTATACGACAATCACGAAAATCATCGACTCACATAGACACACGAAAATGACGTAGGCATGCTGACGCTACACTTTTCCCAATGGAGGGTTACTAGTACAGACCCAACCCCAAGAACATGGCTTCAGGAATGGTGAACCCACAACACATCATTTCCTTAAATGTATTTTTGGTTAAAGTTAACATTCCAAGGACATTACGAGCAAGGATAAATTTTCTCGTTTGTCCACCTAAATTTTCTTAAGTTTATTCCGTGGTTGAAAATACAATTCGACCTTCTCAAGTTGGCTTCTTATACTTTATATAAATTTCCATAACTGACATACGTATATGGCATAAAACAAATTACATACAAGGTACTTAATTATCTTATTATTATGTAAAAATATTCTTCTCCAACGTTTATTTGATGTCTACAGTTTTACCCTTACAACTCAAGCGAAAGAGACTTGATGTCCAAAACGCAATAAAAGGATTTGACGGAGATTTAGATACAGGGCAGCTTTTCACCAAAATATTTCTCGATTCACACTATATTTATTTCCTACCATTGTTATTATAATTTGAAAACTTATTGAATTCCTATAAGATTTATATATATCTATATATACATATCTTTTGTTTTCTCAAAGTTTGGTCGCACCAAGGTAACTTATATTCTTTGCAACGCATGAAAAAGTTTAATTAAGTTATAAGGACTCCAAGATTGACCTTAGTCCTAATCTCCAATCTCGTGTGTAGCATTATATGATATGCTCTTCTATCGCACTAAGGTCTCGTTCTTAGCATCGTCTCAAAACAAAAGAGATACGAAAGCACTTGTCTGACATCTTAAAGAAGTACATGGCTAGGAGCATAATAAACTACACATGAACACAAGTGATCTATGTACACGAAGATCCCATGTCTCTGCATTTCACGATTCCGCATAAGGAATATTCTTTATTCCTTAATGCTATAAAGGACATAACAAGGGATTTTGGGACAAGATTTCATTTTCTAAGGTTCTCTAAAACCAACATCTTTCAAAACAATTTCGTATGCAAGGAGTTAAGTTATAGTTTTCTACCCACAAGTTAACATCCTACTCAACTAGGGTTTTAGTTTAATTCCAATTTCCATGTAGGGATTTACGCTCTATTATAGATCTGAATAAGATTCAAAACATATTCACCCTATAAACCCTCCGTAAAGATCAAGGCACTAAATTTTCACAAGCCAAAGACAAGACATTTATCTACGAAGGACAAAAGAGTTCACTAACGAGAATGCAAGACATAGAACAACTATATCATGATCTTCATTTAGGTCATTTGGATCCAACAGGGATTTTGTTCACTGATGAAGTTAATTTCTAGATCTCATTTCGTAAGACCCGGAAATCCAATAGGATACTAAGGGAGTAATATCTTTACCTACTCCATAGATGGGAAGATTACACCACTTAGTCATTCCTTCTAACAAGGACTCATAAGGTGACTTCCAAGGTGGTCTTCACCACTCACAGTATTAGACCTAAAGAGAGGACATTCTTCTCGCGATCACCAAAACTAGAAGGAAATCGAATACTCTGGATAAAGTTGGACCATGTCATTCCTAAGATATGGGTTCACAACAATGTCGCTAAACCTAATGTCTATGACGGTAACTCCAACTAGAGGTTTTATTTACCTAACCTAGGAGGTCGCATCGAGTGCAAAGTTTAAGGTCGTTCTACGGTTTTAAATTTCTTATAAGGTAAAAAGGATCACACATGCAGGCAAGTTAAGCACAAATATTTTATTAAAGTTGAGTGTTCCCATTAAAACTCTTTATTATGTTTGCAAGGTAAGAAGATAACCCAAAAATTAATTTAATCGTTTATTGAATACTGAGAAGGTACTACAATATATTAACTTCAATTTCAAATTTACTTTATATAAATCAAACCCCTTTTTTTTTTTGCCATACACAACTAAGAATCAAACTGAACCGGTGATCAGATGCACATTTCCTAAGTATCCCTAAAACTAGCATATCATGCATATTAACAAATTTCAATTATAACTTTTTTGTAACAAGAGACTACATTAGACAATTATTCATTTTACAATGACCTATAAAAATTACAATAATAATAATTAAATTACACATCGCCCTTTTTTTTTGTCGTCATTCTTCCATCTTGCAAAACCCACGTGAGCATGATATCAACGATAAATCACTGGCATGGCATCCACCCTAATCAATCATAATTGTCATTTTTCTGTTTCCCATTTACATCTGACAATAATTACAATATGCAATCGAAATAAAAAGGTCTAGAAACATGTATTCATTACATTTCATTTTTCTTCATTTTATAAACCCAGGAGAGAGAAAGAGAGAGGAAGAGAGAGAAAACATCGTTTAGTCAAAAGTTCTAATACACACAAGTTTCATTATAGTGTTTTTAGACAGTTATTTACGTGTGTTAAAAGTTTCCAGGGTGATTTGGTAACCCTACGAGGGTCCGCAACTTTCTACTTTTACATTTTCTCACTAGTTACAAAACGTTCAAAACGGGCTCGGAGGCTAAGAAATTGCTTCCAAAGGTTATCTTCCGATAAGCGCGCACTCCACGATTAACATTCTATGTGTCCCCAGATATACCAAGAAATCAAAGCAATTGACGGAATTGAAAAAGAGCGCACGGTTTGCATTTGGCGGCTAGTTTTCCGGGGCCACTGGTCGTAGTTCACCCAGTTGTAAAATGACAAAAGTTAGCTCGAGCGCCCAGAAAACCGCGTCCATAACTGATGTTAGATGGAGAAGCATGCAATGAGACATCTCCTACTAGTTCCCCTATATAAAGAGAATTCATCAGAGTCAACGGAACTGAGAACTAAAAAACCTTGTTTAAACGGCGATAAGTTTTCTGGAGTGACAAGACAAAATTGGACCAGTTTGACCTCGTCAAACTGCGACCGGAGGCCTACAAAACGGCTTCGCCAACCTATCCCGAAAGGTGCTCTTTCCTATGTTGAATGTTCCATGCATTTGTCTAGTATAAACGCTAGAGGTTTGCGAAGACAAAATGTGATTTCTCTTTCAAGGGTTCAATTGGTGGTCCCAAACGAAAGCCAACTTTCTAGTTTTAACAACTCTCTATTGTTGTAAACCGGTGTAACAGGGCTCCTATAAGGGCGTCAAAAGGATGTCATATGATCGTTTCGGGTCAAACCAAAAATCAAGGCGACTCCTCGTATACCAAGGTACACGAATGAAACTTCACATCTCGTTTCCAGAGTTGCGAAGGGTACTTAGTGAGTCTCTGAAAATTGCAAAATTTAACTATTTTAAGCAGGAAGAAGGTCAACTTAATCAATGGAGAGTCAAATTTGTCTGGTCGATAAAATGATATTGAAGCGATCAAAAGGGTAAGAGTTTTCTAGATCATCTCGAAGCGAGGGTGATAGTTCATGGTTTAAAGTAGGCGAGTTATAATGGCTTCGAGAGTTGCGACACGACACTTTATTGTTTTGCAATGAGTTGAAGAGACATTTAGCTGTATTAAAAATCTAATAACTTAATATTCTATTTAGTTGCAAAAGAGAACTAAAACACGAGAATTATGAGAGGTAAGGAAAGAAGAACCATGCCTGGAGAACGAAGTCGGTCGAAGCCGCAGGCTTGGGTTCAGTCTCTTGCTTGCACTTCATCAACCAGACCACGAGCGTCCTCAGCTCCACCATTTCACATACATGTCTTCTGGATTCGACCCACCACTTGCTTGAGCATGATCAAAGGGTTTCTTATTGTTGTTGTTTGGATAGGATGAGATCTTCCTCCTTTTGTGCGTAGCCTCAAATCTTGCAACCATTAGACCATGATTTTTTTTTTTGAAGGCATTTAGTCAAACACTTCACATGCCTTAAGCATGCCTCCACATTTTGCACATTCTCATGTGCTCATCAAAAACCAGCAAACATAATGATTAATTCTAGGCATGATTCTACAAGAGGCACTCATGCCATCAAGTATTTACAACCCCATGCACTGAACATGCATGGCTGAAAGCCAATTAAACAAAAATGAAGCTTACATGGTCGAGTTATGTTCCATAAGACCACATCTCTTTGAGGCATTCTGCCAAACAGATCACAGTCCTTTTCTACACATCCATTTTGTGCATATGCTGCCATCATGGCATTCCATGAGACAACATTTCTTTGAGGCATTCTATCAAATAGTTCAATGCCTTCTTAATAGACCCATTTTTTGTTTATCCTGCTATCATTGTAGTCCTGGGAGACCGCATATCTTTCAGGTATTTTGTCAAACAGTTCACATGCATTGTGTATGCCTTCACATTTTGCATACAAGTAGATTTGGGTACCTGACAAGACATTAAGGAATATTATCTCCCCATGATGCTTTGATGGATGTCCATGCGCAGTTCTAAAGCTCCCATTTTGACAGCAGAACTAGGAAGATATCAGCAGAGGTTGGGGGTGTGGCTTCAAACCAGCCAACCGTATTTGCCTGGAAAGGTTCCAATGCAGTTTCAACAAAACCATTTTGTGCATAACCCGAAATCATTGCAGTCCATGGAACCACATTTTTCCTCCACGCATTTAGTCGAATAGAACGCATGCTTCCATGTTTTTACATACGCAGCTACTAGGGCACGCGCGACTGCCACATCTGACAAAATTTCTTGGCATTTTTGGCCATGAAGGGAGCCCACGCAGGCCTGGGCGCGGGCTGGAAGGGTGTTGGGCATGAGACAGACCAAACACACAACAATACACCTCTTTTTGCTTGATCTTCCCACGCAGGTGTGGCGCGGCCTGGGAGGATGCGAAAATAGTTGTGGAGTTTGGCTTTACGAGCATTAAAAACACATTTGCTTGAAAGCTTCCATGGCCTCTTCAACAAAATCCCTTCGTCTTTGTTCTGCGGCCCCAAACCAAACACCAAAGGCCCAAAACTGCACATTTCCAAAAGCCAGAATTAAAAATAAAACCCTAACTGTGATTTTTTTAAAAACGTGGGAAGGATTTTTGCCCTAATCCGCCCCCACAGAGAATCACGGGTTTTCTTAGTTTTTTTTTTTAATCATTTTATTTAATTATTTATTTTTTTAAAACAAAACGGAGGCATTACAAGCCTCTCCAAGCAAGTAGAAATAACAACAGGGAGGCCACTAAATGTAAGCAAGATGTTGAATATACAACAAGAGCAATTGTTGATTGCTCTTCTTTAAGAACATAATACATCATTTTCTTGGGATTATAGTGATATGTGTGGGATTCATCCTAGGATTTGTACTCACATAATTTATATTAAAGAAGAATGTAAACCAATCAGATAGCCATAGAGGCGCATGAACCCAACAATAAGAGAAATTGTGAAGGGTGAACTATAGAAGTTGCTATATGTTGGATTCATATATCCCATATTAGACAACTGTGGGTTCACCTCTGTGATTGTACCAAATAAGAATGGAAAATGGAGAATCTGTGTGGATTATAAAGAATTGAATTCAGCCACAAAGAAAGACCACTTCCCATTTCCCTTCATTGATCAAGTGCTTGATACCCTAGCTGGTAAAAGTACTTCTCCTTTCTTGATGGATATAATGGTTATAATCAGATCCATATTACACCAGAGGACCAAGATAAGAATACATTCACATGTCCATGGGGGACATTTTCCTATTCAGTTCTCCCATTTGGCTTGTGTAATGCACCTGCCACATTCTGAGGGAAATCCTGAGTATCTTCTCTGATTTGACAAATGATTGCATGAAAGTCTATATGGATGACTTCACTGTTCATGGCAATAATTTTGAGGAGGCTATGAAAAATATGGATAAGGTCTTGAGAAGATGTAATGATCACAATTTGTCCCTGAGAAATGAGAAGTGCTATATGATGATGTCAGAGGGTATAGTGCTGGGGCACTACCTTTCCTCAACAAGAATTCAAGTAGATCCAACAAAAGTGTATGTCATAGTCAACCTACCCACACCAAGAAAACAAAAAGATGTTAGAAGATTTTTAGGCCATGTTGGATATTACATAAGGTTTATACAAGACTTTAGCAAAATTGTAACGCCACTTTTTGCATTGTTAGGAAAGGATGCTGATTTTGTATGGATTGAATGTTGTGAAAGTTCTTTTCAAACTTTAAAAGAGATGCTAACTACTTTGCTCCTATGTTGAGAGGACCTGACTGGAACCTACCTTTTCACATCCACATAGATGCATTAGATCATGCTATTGGAGTTGTCTTAGGTCAAAAATATGGTAGTATGAATTATGTAATATACTATGTCAACAATAATTTGCAACATGCAAAATTGAACTATACAATAACAAAAAAAGAGTTCCTAGCAAAGTAGTATATTCCATAAACAAATTCAAACATTATATCATAGGATACCCAATTTTTTATTCACACTGATCATGCTGCAATCAAGTATTTGGTAAAAAACCAATAATAAGCAAAAGAATCATAAGGTGGCTGCTCCTCTTGTAATAATTTGATGTCACCATAGTGGAAAAGCCTAGAAAAGATAATGTGGTGGAATATTTCCTCTCAAGGATGGAGACCAATAGTGAAGAGCAAGTAGTTGATGATTCATTTCCAGATGAGCACCTGTTTGCTATTTCTACAAGAACACCCTAGTATGCAAACATAGCCAACTACTTGGTCTTAGGTAAAACACCTCCACATTTTTCATCCTCTGAGAAAAGGTATTTAGTTGAAAAGAGTTTACCCTTTTCTTGGATAGTTGGAATTCTCTTTTATATAGGTTAAGATAAAGTAATGAGGTGTATAGATGATGAGGATATATTTGATGTCCTCAGAGCCTGCCACAATGAACCTTGTGGAGGGAATTTTGCTACAAAGAGAACAACATAGAAGGTGTTGACTACTGGCTACTATTGGCCAACTTTACATAAGGATATAACACTATACACTAAAAGATGTGACAAATGCTAGATAACGGGAAAGCCTCTAAGTCTGATGAGATGCCATTGCAACCTCAATTGGTTTTGTAACCTTTTGATAAGTGGGGCTTAGATTTTGTTGGCCCTATAGACCCTCCATCTTAGTAGAAAGAGTATATCCTGGTTTGTATAGATTACCTAACCAAGTGGACAAAGGTAAAAGCATTTCCAAACTAGACTAATGAGAAGGTGGCTAAATTCCTATATGAGAACATATTTACTAGATATGGAGTCCCAAGGGAGATTGTGATAGACTAGGGTACACATTTTATTGTTGATGTGATTGTTGATTTGGTTAGTGAATATGAAATCAAGCATAGAAATTCTACACCATACCATCCCTAGTCTAATGGCCAAGTGGAGGTTACAAACAAAGATATAGAGGTCATATTGATAAAGACTATAACACTCCATAGAAGATATTGGGTAGAAAAGCTTCCAGAAGCAATCTGGGCATTCAATACAACATGGAAGACCACAACTGGCTTCACACCATTTGAACTATTATATGGCAAGACTATTGTTTTGCCAATAAAATTTGAGCATAAAACATTGAGAACTGCACTTGAGCTAGGAATAGACTTATCGAAGCTCAGAGAAAAAGAATTCTCCAACTCAATGAGTTGGATGAATTGAGAAAGCAAGTAGTTCATAACATAGAGGTAGTGTAAAAATAAAGAATCAAATGGACATGACTAGTATATTAAAACAAGATAGTTCCAGGAAGGTGATTGGGCACTTTTGTTTGACTCAAAATACAAGGATCACATAGGGAATCTCAGAACAAGGTGGATTTGAGAAGATCTTCCCTAATAGAGCTGTGAAGCTTACTACTATTGATCCTGTGAGATTCAAGTTGTTGGTGAATGGCCATAGGTTAAGATTGTATAAAAATCTAGTTGATAAAGGCTCATTTATGGAATTGTTTAGAGGAGATCAGAGAAGAATGGAGAAAGAAACATCAAAATTAACCTCAGAGGTTGAGCTCATGTTGGCTCACCTTCTAGGATTGCAAAGAATTGATGAGATTTTAGTAGCCTTGGAGCATTCATCTTGTTGAATACTTCAAGGCTAAATAAAAGTGTTGAGATCTACCTTTTGGGTGATCATCAACATTCTAGCTAACCCATTTTTATATAAGTTTTTGTTTTGTAGGTTTTATTGACAAGTGATTGTAGGAGAGCATGATATCCATCACAAGGAGAGAGTGCAATGACTAAGAGTTCAACTTGCAACCACAAGAAATAAGATCCTGTTTTTTTGAAGCGTCTGGCAGAACTCATGGTTACATAAAGGACATCAAGGAAGCATGCACAAGTGGATGATATAAAAGAATGATTGACACCCCAACCAATTGGATTTCCTCTCTCGGGAAACATCTCTGTCATAGCAGATGGAGTAACCAACACAAGTCAAAACCATGTTCACAACATCATAGGGAACTTGCATGCAACCAAGACGCTAGTTCAATAAAGCATGCACATCAATCATTACAAGCCACAACGAGATAAGTGCATACATTTATTACTTTAATAAAGCATGATTAGATTAATTGTATTTAATTATGAGTTATGCCAAGTCATAAAGCATGTGACACATTAAAATACCACCGCCTTTCAGTTATGATGTGTCCACTTAAGCCCTCCACATAAGCCAACATGTCACATCATTTTGCTTCATGTACTCAATGTTGTCACATCCACTTAATGATTAATCACCCCTAAATGTATTGTTTGTCCCCTTGGTAATAAAGTTCAAAGAAATGAAAATCCATCAACACAATTCATTTTTACAAAGTACTTTTAAGGAAAAATTATGTGGTTGTGTATTGCACCTAGGAGAATTTACATATCTTCCATGGGAGGTGACCTCATTAGATATGAACCTTCTATGCATTTACAACTTCTAATCATCCCGAGGTTGTGTAGTACTTTGAGAATCATGGTGGATGCAATACATTAACAAATTTCAAGGCTTTGATGAGGTAGTTGTGGTAGAGTTTGTAAATACCCTGAATAATGGAGAGGCAAAGGTAAAAGGGTTAACAATCAGGGTAAGTGATGAGATTTTAGCAGAGGTCACTGGTTTACCAGCTCAGGGAGAGCCATTTCTAGAAAAAACTAACCCAAAATCAAGTAAGAAGATAATTTGTAGACAATGATGAGGATTTCATCTCAGACCACCAAGGTACTTTTAGAACATCTCTCAAACCTTTATGGGCATAAGATACCAAATTTTGTCATTCAATATTTTACTTGTGAAGGGAGATATTCAAGGTTAAATACAATGCATTTCAAATTGTTAAATCATTTGAAAAACAATCATCAAGTGAATGTTCCAAATTTATTTCATGAGATGCTTAAGAAAATGAGAAAAGAGGTTCAGAGGGGTGGGGTAGACTGTCACATCATTGTCTAATAACCCTAGTGGTCAAGCACACTTTGTAGAGGGAGCACCCTCAGATATCATGGGATGACTTTGTGAGAGTGAAAAATATTGAAACCTTGTTGGGAAAGAGGAGAAAAAGGAGAAACAACACTGAAAGTTCTACTTCACATATGCCAAAAGCTGC
The DNA here is from genome assembly GCA_018340775.1 of Taxus wallichiana var. yunnanensis. Classification (NCBI taxonomy): domain Eukaryota; kingdom Viridiplantae; phylum Streptophyta; class Pinopsida; order Cupressales; family Taxaceae; genus Taxus; species Taxus wallichiana. The sequence goes on from CM031234.1 coordinate 330,607,806, forward strand.
ACCACCCTCTTCCCCACCTCAAGAACCAATAAATTCTAAAATTCTTCCTTCCACAGAAGAAACCCCTGCACCTATTTCACCAGAGAGAATCTTTATTGTTGAAAATTTATTGGAATTTTCCTCCTTGAAACCTCCACTTCCAAAACCAAAAGGAAATCTACTCATTTTGCTCCAAAACAAACTAGGTGCTCCTATAGGCTTAGGAAAAGAGGACAAAAACCTCCAGTTCAAGACAATCTCAACCCATCTCATTGGATAGTGATTTGGAAGCCATAGAAGAAAATTTTGAGCCTGAACCATTAGAAATAAAGTATAGAGATATTGATCCCATAGTAACTCAAGATCTAGAATACCATGAACAACTAATGGAAGGACAAGAAGAACTAAATCAAAATGAGGGAATAGTTCATGAAGTAGAGAGTCATGAAGTGAGACAAGTAGAAGAGGCAATGGAAGGAGGAAATGAACAAGAGAAAATGATTATAGATGATGTCAATGAACAAGTCATTGAGAAAGTTGTTGAACAATCACAAAATGATAGTTTACAAGAAGCAAATGTAGAACCAATGCAACCCCCAAATATTATTCATGAAATCATAAAGGAACCTAAAAAACCATCTTGCAGTGAGATGGGAACACAAACTATGGGGCCCAATATTGAAAATTTGTTGTTGCAAAGGGACACTTACATTAACAAGCTCAAGAAGAAATGGGAAAAGGAGAAGGAAGACCTTATCTCTAAACATAAGGAGGAAATGGAAGACAAAGATAATGAGATTAGAAGGCTGAAACAAAAACAAGAGGAAATAGTGCAGTAGCATTTGACATGTTGAGTTGCAGACCCCATCAAATGTCTATGCCATATACCTAAAAGAAAAGATGTTGTACCACAAGTTTACTTGCATAAATTATGATATGATATATGACATTAGATCAGCCAAGAATTTCTTTACTCTATATCAACATAGTACACATGAACTATAAAATTTATTATGTGAGTTATATTTACATAATTATGCCCTTCCATATGACAAAGATTGGATCCCAATTCTGTATATTGGGGATGTATAGGTTAAGGAATTATGTTCTTATCTTTCAAATGAAATGGAAAGAGATAAGAAAATGGAGGCATATAGACATTTGGAGAAGGTTACACCACTATATATCAGAGTTGAGGAAACAACAACAAATGAAATTGTAGAAGAATATGACAAGTATATGGAAGTGGATGAAATCAGAAACAAAGTGTTGAGAATGAGGATGGAATCCCACACAAAAGTTAGGAACATGATCAAAGAACATGTAGTTCAGGTTATGATGGCATGTAGAGCTAGATGGATAGAGTTATCACCTACACTCCAAAGGAAATAAATGCACTCACATCCAAATATACTTCCAATGTTATGCAGGGTGAACAAGTATATTGAAATAGCAAATGAATGTGGGGATGATTGGTTTCCTATAGCTTATCATCCTCCAATATTTCATTTCCCAATTGCACCTTTGACAGAAAATTTACCAATCAACTATATGTTGTAAGAAAGACTTTGGAAAAATTGAGGAGTTATGGATATTTCTTATCAGAAGTGGAAGGAATAAGTACACCCATAGATTTCAGGAAAGAATGTAATTTCCAATGTAGAAAGATATGAAGTTCTTGAATGAGGAAATTCAAGCATTTAAGCACGGGGTGTGATGATTTGTATTAATTGATTTCATAACAACTCATATTTTGTATTATGATAAGACCATTGTAGCCATGTCTATGTATTTCCTAAGTACATTGTTGAACATCACTATTACAACCATGAACTTTTGGCATAGTGACTAATTGATATAAGTATATCTAATTGTCTTTATTTTGTGATATTACATGTGTATTTATTATTGTTATTCTAGTAAATTGTTTGGATGATTATATGTGTTGATTCTACTCTTGGTTGTAAGCAATTTGTCATATGCAACAAAGGAACCTATCCGTAACAACTTGTTTGCAACCAAAGAACTTGTCCGTAACAACTCATCTACAACATAAGGAAATCATTCATAGTAAAGAACCCACATTTATGAAGATATTTTGAAACATGAAGTGATGGAACTTAATTCCTTACGTTCCATTGGAGAAGTAGTTACAACAAAAACATGGAAAATTGAGAAACAAATCAATCTTTGATTTGGTCATTGATTAAGAACTAGTGAAGAACTGATTGTTAGTTGAACACTTGTTGTGTGTTTCAAACATGTGTTGAATATCTCACTTGTTTTGTTGAAGACTCCTTATTGTATTATTCTTCTTCTCACATGTTGTAAATGATAATATATAAAGGAAAGGGATGGTGCCTTGTAAAAGTCAAATTTGGAATTAGAGAAAAGAGTGAACAAAGTTAGAAGAGAATCGAGTAATCTCTTTTGTTCCTAGATGTAATGTTTTATGCAAATCAATAAAGAAATATGAGTTCTGTCATTTAGTTTTTAGTTACAGAGTTAGGAAGGGATTAACACCCAAGTTAGGGCCCACTTGAGGTCTACTAAATCCCCTCCATTGTTTCATTTCATGCATATTTCCTTAGGAACAATCTTCTCTCTAAATCTACAACTTGTTTCAGTAATAACATTTAGCAATAGTCCATTTTCAAGTCTGAGTTTTATTTTACTTTCAACATTGTTATGTGACAGTTATTTCCTTTCCAACCTCTTAGATCAAATATAGCTGTGTATATATCACAAGTAATATTTCAAGTCTACGCTCCCTGGTCCACAACTAAATTAATGTAACCCAATGTACAACATATTAATTCTTGCAAGTTTATTTACACCACTAGGTGAAAATCCTTTTGTGTGACTAACAAGGCAGATGAAAAATTCCTTGTTTGATTGAAGAATGAAAACTCTTCAATTCATTAAGGATTCTCCATCCTAGGGTTTTCAAAGAGCTCCAAAAAGATTGATTTTATAGATTTTCAGCAAGTGGTCCGATTCTACAATGATTTTTAGATCTTATCCTAGGGGTGTGACCCATATTTTGGAGGAGTTAGGGGTTTCTAGAGAAATACTACATCCAACTTATCCATCATTACATTCCTTATATTTTTAGCAAAATGAAATCCATATTTGTACTTAATTCGGGCTTGGAATCCTTAATTTCCAACCACTTTTGTAAGGGTGTTCACTATTTTCATTTAATTTAATTAAATAAATTTTAGTTGGGGTTTGAAGGCATATTTCTTGGTTAATAATTGTTTAAAAATATTTATAAGTTTCCTTGCATGTTTTGGATGGTGTGAATGATGCATTTTTGAAGATATTTTGTGTTTTCCTTATTGTTACAAAAATTGGACTCATCATGTACCTTGTCCTAATTTTCAATTAGTTGTCATAATGTTAAATTTACTATCTAATAGGGTTTGTGTAAATTTCCTTTGTTTTTAGTTAGAACACGGAAATGGACATTACAAAGGTATAATAACATCAATCCTCCCACTGGAGGGTATTCTTTTATAAGAAGATAAAATGGTGAACACAAATATTGATGATACTAGGTTTGAGAGGTTTTCCCAAGGGAAAGAGGGTTGGATGATATAATGGTATGACTAATCCATAATATGTATTTAATAATTTATTCAAGGGCCATTAAAAATCCTAAACCACTTTGAGATATGTGACAAATCCTATATCTAGGGATGTTTGGCCTACCTTCCTTCCAAGGGAAGGAGTAATTTCAGAGGTGAATATATGACATTCAATAGGTCATACTATTGTGACAAACTATGAAGAATATATGGCTCTTCTAAATGATTTATGTGATGTTATGTCATTTGCCAAATTTATAGGGGTAAGAAAAGGAAGGTCAAGATTAGATCCTAGACCTCGTGCAACCAAGGGATCTTCAAAATGCTTTGGGAATGCAACATTCTCTATATTCGATAGCTTCTAACAAAGGGGCAACTGATGTAGGGGTGAAGATGTTAGGGTTAAACCCTAGACTATGAGAACATGCCAAGGATCCAAACCCAAAGGGGTTTGTCTTGAATATATAAAAATAAAAATATATCTACAAGAGGTTTTTAAGGGGGAGTCCTAAGAAGATCATGTTGAAGGGCATACACATGTTAACGATGATGTTTAGCTTGATAGAATTTTCTGAATAGTAATCAAAAGAAAGAAAATTTATGGTGTTCTTAACTTCAGTGAGAACCATAATGATGTTTCATGCATGTGTCCACAAAATATGGAAAGAGACAAGGCGAGATGATCTTTACTTATTGAAGAAATGACGGCAAATGAGGGTGAGCTCTTTGTGGGTGGCCAAAGGTATGACAATGATGACAATATTTTTGATTTGTTGTTTACTCCCATGTCATTGCAATATTTTTTTCATCATAGAAAATACATTAAGAAGCATGATAGGTCCAAATGGAAAATTTGTAAGTAGGGGCATGTTGCTTCTTCTATTTAAGGCCAAGATTGCTTTAGCATGGGTGGTCTTTGGAATATCAAGGTAAATGTCATCTCGTGATCTTGGATTGAAATGAAATTTATGAGCAACCGTAGACGGGTGTTGTGCATTCTAACCACATTGTGAAGGATCAACATTCTCCATTAATAGAACACTCCTATAGGATACATAACCCACATGAAGACAATATCATAGAGCATGGCTAAAAGAATATAATTCCAATTGGATGCTTGAGGTGTAAAAAGGGTAAGCAAACTAGATGTTATTTTTATAGTCAAAATTGTATGAATCAACTTGCTATGGTTTTTTAGGACTCAAGTTACTTTCAATATTGTCACTCTTGGATACATGTGAAGGTTATGGATAATTCATATACTGAGAATGTATTTTTAGCTACATAGATAATTAAAGGGAACTTGATAAGACTATTAAAGCATTAAGTGGTTGTGTTGGAGAAGAAATGATACTTCACGACATGGTAAGTGGTGGTTTTGTTCGTAAATTGTCGGCTCTCCTCGAGGGATTCATGACATGTACTAACTGCCTCCCATGGATTCATTAACTCTAGAAATTATATAGGAAATTGACAGTCGACCTTTTGGTTAACGACAATCACTTCCAACAATTGGTATCAAAGCGAAAGGTCACAGGTTTGAATACCTTAGGTAATGCTAGGGGGAATTCATTGGAAAAATTCTTAGTGCTCCTGTGGGATTTGTGATATGGAATAATTAATTCCTGTAGATTCATAAATCTAGCACTTGTATCATAAATTAACGGTTCAAAATTTTGGTTTAACAACAATCACTTCCAACAGTGTCAATATTATTTCAACAAATTTACACTCGAGGAAGGAAGACCAACATCTCATTTGCAACATAAGGGAAGATTTCAAGAAATCTAATATTATAATGAAGGACTTCACCATTCCTTCCTTAATGAAGATACAATTATTTACCATAACTTGGTGTGGAAATAACATATGCAATAATTCATTTTTCATGAACTAAGGTGAATTAGTAATGTATCATACTATTGTTTGGTCTATGAGGGATTGGTTCTCTAAAACACACTTAGCAAGAATGTCTAATGAGACATGGATTTAATGGGATTTTTTTGCATAAGTCATCTTTTTAACATGACTGAGATGAGCTTGGGTAATGTGAATCATGACCCCTGAATCATTATTGGAGTTTTCTCGAATATAGTGGTTGTTATTACCAACATGCCTAACTTGTTCCACATTTTTCAGTATCCACCATATTGATTTTAATCACAAGGAAGAGGTTCTGTTCTCTTAGAGACATTGATAAGGTATGTGTTGCTATCACAAAATGTTTGTTTTCCATTACAATTTTGAATTTTATTAAGAAATGACAATGATTTAGACATGCTTTGGGCATCTTGAAAGTGAATTTGAATCTATTGCATATAATGGAAGGTGTTGAAATTCGGATAATGGTTGTCATGATAGGAGCTCACTTGGCATCATATAGTCAATCTAGTTAGTATGAAAATATTGACTCAATCATGTCTCTAACAATTTCTAAGGGTATTAAGTTGAATGTTAATATAACCATAGAAAACTTCATAAAGATGGGAATGAATGATAGGGTTGTATGTATATATCAATATGTGACAGGGAAAAATAATGTGGTTGGGGATGCTCTATTTAGGGATCCAACTCCTTTTCATTGGATAGTGCAAATGTTGAATAAGCTTCATTGGAAGAAGCAATGACGAGTGAAACTATTGTTTTTTAAGGAGTTTGTTCCATGTACAGTACATGTATAAAAAGTATAGAGCATATAATTCCTCGAGAAAATGATGGAACATATGAGGTTGCATCTCAAGATGAAGATGACATAATGAAGGATAAAAATTTTTTGATTGCAAAATATCTCTAACAAGACGACCATGGATCAAAGTGCCATCATTAATGTTGTTGTCATCATTTTTAGTAACCCCACATTATTTCAATTGCATTCATGTATATGGTTAGAGAATGTTCTTCCACCATAGTTGAAATGGAAAGCGAATATGCCACATTGCAAAGTGTTTTAACTTATCAAGATGTTGATTATTCCTCAATTTTTGCTCTATCACTAAGATTAAAACAAATTGGAAGGATTTTTGTACAACCAAATATGCAAAGAGAAAATTAGTTGATGTTATTTTTAAAGTTGAAAGTGAAGAGGGAAAAATTGAAGTAGCGAGTTGATTTCTCTTTCAAGGAAGTTATTAAACTTCATGAACTACCAAAGTACATCTATAAGAAGAGGGACAATAGATATATAATATTTTTTGAAAATATCTCTTTCACTTGATAGGTACAAGGTCTCGATTATTGGAGCATTACAACACATTTATTCACTTTGGCGTGAGAGTTTACAATATCTTGTGGGAAAGAAATTTTAGGAGGGAGAGTTGTAATGTTCCCTTTTCCAAAATAGTTTGATTGAAAACTTTGATCCATTCCAATTCCCGTGGGAAAGAAGGAAATGAGAAAGGGAGTAATTGTCATATTTTTTAGTTATTTTTGTAAGCATTGCATTCTTCTTTAGTAGTTTTTATATAAAGTTAGGTTGGTTGTGTTAAGAAGATGAAAATCTAAATGAAAATAAGAAGAGAAGGATCCCTTATGAGGTCAAGTACTATTTTGGGACATTTTAATTGGTTTTTACACCACAATAAGGTATAAGAAGGGTTTGTTTGACTCATTTATGCATAATCGTCATCTCTTCTACGATTAACTTTGCATGGTTTTGAGTCAATTACTGAACTACTTCCACTTAAGGGAAAAATTATTTTTGTGGGACAACTAAAGAGGATATTTTTTTTTCTTATTTGATTAAATGATGAAAACTCTTCAATTCATTGAGGATTCTCTATCATGGGGTCTCCAGATAGCTTTAAGAAGATTGATTTTGTTTATTTTCAACAAGGGTTTGATTCTACAATGATTTTTAGCCCCTCTCTTAAGGAACGATCCACCTTGTGTAGGATTTAGGGGTTTCTAGACCATATTTTTAGTAGCCAAAATCTATGTTTGGACTTCAATTCAGGCTCAAAATCCTTCATTTCAAACCATTTTCATAAGGGTATTCATTATGGTCATTTAATTTAAATAAATAAATTCTAGCTAGGGTTTGAAGGCATATTTATTTGTTAATAATTATTCTAATCTATTTATGAGTTTCCTTACATGTTTTGGATGGTGTGTGTCATGTCCATTTTTTGGAGACTAGCAAAATTGAAGACCTTAATCCATTTTTCATCCACGTGGGTTTAAGGAAAGAAGCAAGGGGAAGACTTGGATGATATTTTCTAAGTAGATATTTTATTATTATCACATAAACTTATTGGGAAGCTAAGTGCTCAAATAGAAAAACTGATTTAATTAGAATATAAAGTATTTTGAGCATATAAGGTTCAAATACAAATTAGATAGTTAAAAGGTACTTATTTAGAGGTCGGACATCATTTGAATTGTAACATCCCTCATTATTATAAAAGGAGGTTGCTTGGCCATTTGATGGATATATTGAATCTTATTATTTATTTTGGGTAAAGGTTGTTGTTTCTTCTATCTCATCAAGGAGGAAAAACCTTGTTGGAGACCACTTCATGAGATGAAAACCCTTGATATTGGAACTTGTCTTGGGGATGAAAACCCTCAAGCAAGGATATTAGGATTTATTGAATATTTGAAGGAATTTGGAGCTAATATCTCTTTATATATCCCTATGTTACTTTTATTATGAGCATATTGGATATGTGTTGATGGATGTATGGTATGAATTTTTGCATGGATAGATTTATACTAGTTATTAAAGGTAAAAACAATCATTTCCTTGCATGTCTAAGCCACTAATTCATTATTTCCAAGAGGGGTGAATTACCTATAGGTCAGATTTTACATGTTGGGGTGGATTTTTGGACAAGTTGATTTGATATTTGCATTCTTCATATTTTTAAACCCCAAGATCCCAATTTTCATGAATTTTGGAGCTTCATAGGTAAAATTATGAAATTTTAAAGTAGCTTTGTAGACGAGGTTATAAAAATTCATATATTCAATTATAGGGTATTAAAAATCAATTTTCCTTCATATTTTAATTGTTGTTAATTAATAAAAAATTTGAGCTTGATTGAGCACATTTTCAACGAGTTTAGGGCATCCAAAAGTGGGGTTGAAACCCCAAAACATGTCATTTCCTTAGAAGGGTGTTAACTAATAGAAGTCAAGTGTTTTAATATATTTATTTTCACTCACTAATAACCCTCTAAAATTTTGAAAAGTTTTGTTTATCTTCAAATTTTCATAATTTCATGTGAGTCCCTAAAAAGGACATTACAATGGTATTAGAACATCATCCTCCCACCTTATGAAGCATGGAAAACAAGTAAAAAGAATCGTGAGAAAACAAGGAATGCTAACATATGCACTTTGGATAGTCTTACCCTAGCCATCCAAAGTATGCAGGGTGGTGGTTCACTCAAGGAGAAAAGGGTTTTAAGAGTTGACACATTGATAGAAGAGTACCAAACACTTTCGAAAAGGATGTGTGATCCATTTCCTTCGAGGAATTCACGAGATTAGAGAACAAGAGAGTGAGAATTAACACAAGACATAAGAACCAAACCACATCAAGGAACCACTCAACCATAGAAGGGAAAAAACCATTCCGTCACGAAGAAACATGCAAAAGAGCATGTGGTGGATCAGCTACATCATGGACATGGTGACCATAATCCTAAGGAAAATAAGGAGGAATATATATCACAATAATTGGTCATTGAGATGGAGCAGCCCTTGGGAGTCATATAAACCCTAACACTCTTGGCCAAGTAAAACTCTTGATGGATTTTTCAGAAACTTCATGAAGACATAAGGGTTTGAAGAAAAAATAGATTTGCAAGGTGTTGAAGAAGCTCAATTGAAAAAGGGTAATGAGAAGACTATAACAATTTATCATGAAGACCACCACATGTATGAGGATAATTCATATTTTTTGTTTTCTATCATGCCATTTCAGATTTACGCTCATGGTCAATTTGTTGGAAAAGATGACCTTGGGGCAAGTTTGATGCTCCATGGAAAATCATGGCGAAAGGGAAATCCTCATGGTACTAAGAATGAAGGAAAAATAGGTTCACATGGGGGTAATGAAGCTATCATTTGAGGTGACATGTAGGAGACATGGCCATGTAATGAGGGCCTCCTTTAATGCTCATGTTAATCTTTATCTTGCTGGAAATTTCTTGACAATGACCTATGGTAAGCCATTTCATCATCTTCTTAGTAAGGGTTTTCCACATTCGATGTCTCTACAATGTTTTGGACATTATAAAAAAATACCCGACCACTTTGTGAAAATGAAGGTTACCAAGTGGGAAGAGAAAGATATTGGTATACAAAAATGGGAAAGTGAAATCAATATTATTCAATTTGTTGGTTTTTCCCAAACAACAATCACCAAGGAACCAATAAATGGGGATATCAACAAAGAACAATCCCAATTTTGTCATCACCCGGAGAAAGGTAAAGTTAATTTAATGTTCTATGATAATTTATTAGATTCTAATAGTTACATAGGATAATCACATAATGGATTTAAATCAGATTTACTAAGGGCCTATGAGGTAGATGTCATGCATGCGATAAGGGCACCATTAGATTGTTTTATGAGTGTTGTTCCTAACTCATAATTTCTGAGCCAAAAGAGTATTAACGACAACCCATGGTATGATAATATCTCAATTTTTTTGCCTTTTTATACGACAATGTTGGTATGTTTCCCTCACACACAATTGGTTGGGGAAGGTGATCAGATTTCATGCTTGTTATGTCCTCCTATATTATTGTTGATTGGACATCATTATGCACTTCATACTCCATGAAATAATGAGGTAAGAATTACTTCTTGTTGTATGGATTCTTAGGATCAATTTCAAAATTATTTCCGCATATGGAATATAGGGGCACTATTGGTAAAATATCTATAGTTGAGTTATCAATGACATGCTTTGGTAAGTCTAATTTACCATTCCATGATTCCATGAATATGGAAGAGCTAGAGAGAATATGATGGAAGGGAAACACCCTTATTCTAATGTGTGGAACACATACTTATCATCCATTCTGGGTGAAGCATATTTGTCATAAATAAGGGGTAACTAGGCTTGCAGAGAGTGGCACCATCATACCTTCCTCATGGAAAATAATATTGTTGTTAATTCTCTTGGGATATCATGAGGCATGGGATGATTTTTGTGATTGAACTAGATAATGATGAATTTATTCTTAAAATTAAATGGATGCAAACATTGGAGGAGTTCACCCACAAATATCGTGATAAAGAGATGAAATTCAATGATAAAGTTGAAGAAATCAGATTTCAAGATATAAGGCAAATGGTTGGTCCATGTTTTTGAAGAATGAATTATCCACAAAGAATATACTCTAGTTGTTCATCCCCATAGAAAGGTATGAAGGATATCATGAGTTTTCTTTAATTAATCAAATTGAAGTAGAGATTATTCTTGAGATACATTGGTTACAATCATTGGGAATTCACCTTCAACTACCATAATAGAAGACTAAAATTCGGACTAGAATCAAAGAAATCAGACTTCAATGCATAAAGAATGAAGGGTACATCGTAGTTAGGAAGAAGAAATGTTGTTTTGGTTCCTTTTTTCATAGATCAGATCATTGGAGAACATGTTGAGGGGAAAAACACATGGATATCCTTGTACATAATCCAATTTGTTTGTACATGAAGATTGGGAATCCAATTTGTCTTTGGAGGTGTGAGATAGATCACTTTTCAAACCAAGCCTCACATTTGAATACAATGGTAGAAGGATAACCACAATTACCGGGCTAACGAGATGGTTGATATGGAAAGTGGGTAAATCATATGATATTTTTGTATTTGATGTCATACAAGTAGTCTCAATCATTGAAGATAGTAAATGCAGTTTCTTGGAAATTGTTGGGACACACTCCATCAATGTTGGGTTGTTTCCATCCCCCGTCTCATGGATAGTGTGGGATTTTTTTAAAGATTTGTCATGCTTACAAATTTCATACTTTCCTTTCATCTGTTGCTCATGACTTTTCTAGATACGCTCATACTTATAAGACCTTAGAGAAAGAGCTTCCAATCATATGGTTGAAGGAATTCCAATCTTCTACAAACATTGGCATGTTCATGGCTGATTTAAGGTGGTTTCCAGCCACTAACATTCTGAATTTTGAAGGGAAAAAGAAAGATTACATTGGTGTTTGGGACAACATGAGGGAACTTGAGAACAACCAATGTTTGGATGGTATTTATGAGGTCCTAACAAGCAAAGAAGAAGAGTTGGTCATCATATCCACAAAACAAGAGTGGATGAAGAAGGGGACACATTTTTACTTTATTGAGTTTACTTTATGTGTAGGTACATTAAATAAGGAGCATATGAGATTTATATGGGATTTGGGTATTTGTAATTACTCAAGGACAAGCAATCATGGGAAGGGGGACTGTCATGTACCTTTTTAGAGACTAGCGGAATTGAAGACCTTAACCCATTTTCCTCCCTACAGATTTAAGGAAGGAAGAAAGGGGAAGACTTGGATGACATTTTATAAGTAGATATTTCATTATTATCATGTATTTTTACTAGGGAGCCAAGTTCTCCAAAAGAAGAACTCATTTAATTAGAATATAAGGTATTTTGAGCATGCAGGCTCCAAATACAAATTAGATAATTAAAAGGTACTTATTAAGAGGTTGACCATCATTTGAATTGTAACACCCCTTATATTTATAAAAGGAGGTTGCTTGGCCATTTGATGGATATGTTGAATGTTATTATTTATTTTGGGTAAAGGTTGTTTCTTTCCTCTCTCTCATCAAGGAAAAAACCCTTTTCGAGACCACTTCAAGGACGAAAACCCTTGATAGTGGAACTTGTCTTAGAGATGGAAAACCTTAAGCAAGGATATTTGGAATTATTGAATATCTCAAGGAATTTGGAGCTGATATATATCTATCTAGCCCTAAGTGACTTATATTATTAGAACCTTGGATATGTTTTGATGGATGTATGGTGTGATTTCTTGCATGGATGGATTTATACTAGTTATTGAAGGTGAAAACAATCATTTCCTTTCATATTTGAGCCACTAATTCATTATTTCCAAGAGGGGAAATTGCTTATAGGTTATATTCGACATGTTGGGGTGGATGTTTGGATAAGCTGATTTGATATTTTCATTTTTTATATTTTTAAACACCAAGATACCAAATTTCTTGAATTTTGGAGCTTCCTCGGCAAAGTTATCAATTTTTAAAGTAACTCTATAGATAAGGGTTATTAAAATTCAAATATTCAATTCTAGGGCACAAAAAAATTACTTTTCATTCATATTGTAATTTTTGTTAATTAATTATAATCTTTGAGCTTGATTGAGCACATTTTCTACAAGTTTATGGCATCTAAAAGCGGGGTTGAAACCCCAAAACAAGTCGCTACCTTAGAAGGGTGTTAGTTGGCAATTTTCTTACCCTTAAGACTTGGTGTATTAGTCTAGGGTATTTATATCCCTTTTCATGGTTCCTAAACTCATTGAGAAAAAATCTTCAAACCACAATATGCCAATTTCAGAATTCCATGCAATAGTTAATCATTATACACATTCAAACAATACTTACCTTGCATATTTTAACACTCCATCCCTTGGACGATCCTATGATTTCTTGATAATATCCCCTCTTAGACTCCACTAATCATAAACTCTTCAAACCCTGCATAAAAAAGATACACTTCTTCCAATCACATGCATAGTTCATCATAATACCTAAAATATAGAGTTTTTTTCTCATAAATTTGAAAACATGCTCTATATTTCCATTAACCTTATTCAAAGAAGATTCACCCAACCCTTCTAATAATACTACTGACACTAAATTAAACTAAACTAAGCTTATTCATCTCATATATCTTCAAAAGACATAAAAACACACTCAATCTTCTTGCTTCCATTCATATTTATAAGGATATCCAAACTTTATTAAAAAGATATGTTTTGTAAGGGCTTTCATGATTTCATACAGGCCCCTTGAGCCTTCTTAGCTCTGTAACCCTTATTACAACCTTTTTAATCGTATATATGACTCCCTCTCCTTCCTATTTGAATGAATGTTCTAATTCATCACTTAAAGGAGGAAGTTACAAACTAACTTGCACACTTAACTATGGTATAGCTGAAAAACACATGATCACTCAACTTGGTTAAGTGGGACTCCTTAGTTACATTTCAAATGACCATTTAAGTCCTTTACATGAGTAAGGGAATATATGATACCCTATAGCCATGTGGGTTTGTTTTGTTTTCTCTGCTTTGCAACTATTGAAAAACATAGTGTATTTTTCAACATGTAGAAAAACACAATGTTTTTCAACATGTCGAAAAACATCTTGTGTTTTTTAAGACCCGTGAATAAATAATATTTGTTTCAAAATATTAATATGCCTTTCGTTTTGCAAATAATTTATATGTAATTTTTATTACAAACATAATACATAATAATATATTAAGAATTTGAAAAGAAAAATAAAAAGAAATTCCACATAATAATATAACACCACCTCTAGATGTCAAATGATGCCAAAAATTGTTGTAGGGGGACACTTAGAACAATGATATTTAACAAGCAAGAAGGGTATACCACCGAGTTATTATACGGTGGAAGCATTTTTCCAATCACGTTATTATAATGAAGTTGTAACTCAAGCATTATTTAACAATGATTATTTCTATTTAAAATTGAAATACACCGCTTACAACCATGTTCTTTTAAATCTATATATGTAATAATATTTTATTTTTAATGTATATATACAATAATGTTATGCTATACGTATTGATTTGAAATATTTAATCTATTTTTTTAATCAAATTTTTTATTTTGCATGGAGAAGTGGATCATGTTATGTTTGTTGTAACATATCAACTTAATACATTCGTTGAATTAGTAAGATCGTTATTACTTGACTAAGTTAAGGAATAATTATTTTATTTGGTTGCGTTGATACTTGTCAAATAACAAAGTTTTCGTTGATGATGTAATAAGTTAATAACATGCACACACACACATGTATGTATGTATGTATGTATGTATGTATGTATGTATGTATGTATGTATGTGTATATATATATTGTGCCATGTCATGGTTTCAACAAAACCAACCAATAATCCATAAAACTTGGACAACAACCATTTCCACATTTCCATGCATCTTAAGTTTACACTTAAGTTTAATAAACTTTATAACACATAACGTGCATGGTGGGTCGAATATCCACATTACACCATTTCTTTAAACAATGTCACGAATGTCAAACTTAACTCCATAACAAATAACTTATGTCAATTATGCCACAATACATTATTAACACACAGTGGTCCTCTAACTAATATCAAACAAAACATATGTATCTATATCAATATTTATGTACACACACACACACACACACACACATGTATATATAATTAGTCATTAGATCATCGTCAAACATATATCTACTGTGTGTGTGTGTGTGTGTGTGTGTGTGTGTGTGTGTGTGTGTGTGTGCACACACACACACACACACACACACACGTAGATATATGTTTGACGATGATCTAATGAACTAATTATATATACATGTGTGTGTGTGTGTGTGTACATAAATATTGATATAGATACATATGTTTTGTTTGCTTATTAGTTAGAGGACCACCGTGTGTTAATAATGTATTGTGGCATAATTGACATAAGTTATTTGTTATGGAGTTAAGTTTGACATTCGTGACATTGTTTAAAGAAATGGTGTAATGTGGATATTCGACCCACCATGCACGTTATGTGTTATAAAGTTTATTAAACTTAAGTGTAAACTTAAGATGCATGGAAATGTGGAAATGGTTGTTGTCAAGTTTTATGGATTATTGGTTGGTTTTGTTGGAAACCATGACATGGCACAATAGTTAATGACAATATGTTGAACATTTATTGTGGCAGTATCCTTAGGAACCGTTAGATTCTGGTCAAGCTAAAGCATGCAAAGCGAACACATTGTTTTTTATTTTCATTTGTTTTTTTTGGGAAGCTCTGTTAAAAGCTATGCATGGAGTTTTTGGTGGAAGTCTATTTGGTTATTAATGAATGTGAATTCACTTGTTGTTAGTCTCCATTAACCAAGGCATTTTTTCTAGCTATATACGTTGTTGAATGATTTAACATTTCTTGGAAGTTTGTGACTTGGAATAGTGTAGGTAATATTGAGGCGATAAATTTAGGCATGAGTTTTTATACTTTTACTCTATGTTGTTATTATGATGAAATCATTGGATATGTTCTATTTGATCTATTAAAATGAAATCTAGATAAGTATTTATTTGGCATGGGATTATTGTTTGAAATTTGTATACATTTATTTGGTTTTGGATTACAAATTCTAGAAATAGAAGTGTTTTGGTTATTGTGTGAAGTTGGAAATAGAATGAGAAAACAACTGTACACGTTTTAGGTTTTGGGATCATTGTTGAAATATGCATACATTTCATTTTGGGTTTTGAATAGGATGAGAATTCTTGAAATATTTTGGGTTTGGATTACTATGAGAAATCTAAATACATATTCTTTATGGATTTTTGTTTGTGAACTCTGAAAAGGAATTCTAAAGTGAATGTGTTTTGATTTTTATTTGAAATCTAAAAATGGATACTTGTTGGTTTTGGTTTTTATGCGGGACATAAAAAGTTTTGGAATTTGGGATTATTATAAGACTTGGGAAATGATAAACAAGTTTTGAATGAAATAAAAATAAACTTGTTGGTTGCATCTCTTCCTTGAGCATTCTTTGTTTTGATTTGGTTCACAACTCCTTTTTGGAGCATCACTATTAACATTCCTTCTCATAACACATTTTGGATCTGGTTTATTTGTGAATCCGTAAAATGAATAGAGTTAGATACATCTCCTTCTAGAGAATTACTATTATTGATCCTTATCTGAATACATTTTTTAGACTTTGGTTATCATGATTTGGAAAATGAAAGGGAGTTTGTTCCAACTTTTTTTAGAGCAATTTTGTTATTATTCTAAATCAGTTTAGCTGGGATTATTGTGGAAAATCAAGAAAATAAAATGGAAGGTTGTAGGAAATGAATAACATTAGTTAAGTTGAAAATAAATTTCTAGAGCATTGTTGTTTTAATTAGTTAATAAACTCCTTTTTGGGAGCATGGCTATTATTATACCTGCTCGAAACTCATTTGCAGTTAGGGTTTTTATGATTTGAAAAATGGTATAAGTATTAGTTTTCAAAGCTCTTTCTTAAGTATTGTTGTTAGCCATTATTATTATAGATATTTCATAGCAATGTTGTTATCTTATAGTTCATAGATCCTTTTGTGATCATAACAATTACCATTTGGTTAAACGCTTCTTCTTGATCCATTGCTATTATTATTATTTTATGGAATACATTTTGTGTTTGAAAATGGAATATGGGTTGAGTGAAATAGAAATGAACTTGATTTGTTAAGTTACAACTAATTTCATGAGTTTGGATATTAACATGTTGCATACGTTTCGAGGTTATTTGATGAAATTTGGGAGAAAAAGAAATAGGGGTTTTCAACTCCTCATTTGATCTTTATTGTGACCATTATGCTTGTTGAGTTTATGGAAATAAAGGACAATCTTCAACTCCATTACTTGTTGCATTAGTAATGAAAATGACCTTTTCATACAATATGTTTATAATTGGGTTAAGGCGGTCTTTGGATTACCACTGTTTACATATATGTACAATGCTTTGATTTTGTAATTGCCAAGTATGACTATTTGAAATTAGTTGGTAAACATCATGCGAGCTATTGCAATTGTAAATGCAGATTGGTCATGTAGTACATGTTCCATTATTGTTTAATGACTAAGTTATAATAGGATGGATGCATACTGTGATAGTAAACATAATGCTCTTATACAATTATGAAGTACATTATTAATTGTTAATGAGATAGATCTCTTAATGTAAACAAGGGAGTTTAAGATTATAACTTATGATTAGGAATGATCTTAGCCATATCTTATTATGTTATTTCATTATAGTTAAAACATAGACTAAGAGTATGCAAACTTATACTAGTTCATATGAACTGACCCATATCCATCTCTCTCCTACATATTTGCAGGAAAGGCCAACATACTTGAAGTGACTATTTGGATTTGATTTGCGATTATTTTTATGTCTTACATTTATTTTGATATAAATTTGAAAATGATTATTGTAATCAATTTGTTTATGCGATTGAAATATCATCGCATCATAAAAAAGCATTGAGACCCAATGTATTATACTTGTTGATTTTGTATATCATTATTAATGGATATTGGGATAATTGTCCTTATTTGAAATCTGGTTTATGACTTATCTTGTTATTGAGATAAAAATATCGATGTTTTGCTTGATAAGTTGATAATATCTTAAGTTAAGAGACTATTTCTCATTTCATTAATTCACATGAAATAAATGAATATCAATTAATAAGCCAAAAGTAAACATAGGAAATGAAATGAAGATGTTATGTACTTAATGGTATTAATAAAATATTTATAACAAATAGATGTATTAAAGTAATTAGGTAAGGGAAAAAGAATAATTAACCTACACCTAACAACAATTACCAAGTTGCTAAAAATGATAAAAGGAACTAATAATAGTTAGTAACTCGTTGAGTTGTTATGACCCTCTTATGAGAATCTATTGAAAATTATGAATCAATACCTTTAATTCGATTTGTTAAGAACAACTTAGTTACTTTATCTAACTAAGGTAACCTATGAGGATTAGGAGTGTAGGGCATAATGATCATACGTTCTTCCGCAAGAATATCAACTAAGTTCCAACTTAGGATGGTTGTGGGAAGGGTAGTGAGGATGTGATGATGGGTAATCATTACGTGACCCCTATCTTTACCATAGGGATCCTAAGATGGTACATTCTCTTTGTTTAGGAAAAGATCTGATAATAAACTATTCCTCTTCTTAAATAAATAAATTTCTTAAACAAAACAAGGAATCCAAATAATTATATGGAGATGGTTGTGCGGTGACGGAAGACGAGTTTTATAAAACTTGTATGAGGTCTCGAAACTAAGCTTGCAAATAAATGCTTGAATATTTGGCTAAAATAATGTATTAGCTAACTATATTGTCTATTCACCATTCCGCTAATTTATTAGTAATAGATACTAGATGGAATGCGTATGAATGTCTTCCATGTAGGCACTTACGAGACACATAGTTCTCATAACTTGTAAAGGTTTAGCCAAGTATACTAAGTATACACACTCGGGTAGAGTGACTTAAGGGAGATTGTGGGGATCTAGGTATACCATTATAGTTGCACATCGTTATCATATGTTATTAGATGAATTATGAATATTTTAATAATGTTGGATTATTTAGCTTGATAAATAATAATGTTAATCATTAGAAGCATTAATTATACATTAAGGGTATGTTTTTTTGAAAATCCCTTAATTTGGATGATCATAACATGGGTGTTATAATTTGGTATTATATTTATAGGTTTATCAGCTCTTGGGCTAAATGGGTTCATAACACTAACAAATATCTCATCCTTTCATGAATATGATACACTAATTATAAGAAGGGTGAATCGTGATGGTGGAACCACTCCAACTAATGTTTGAAGGTTCAAAGGATCATAAGTTAGACTAAATTATAATAGTCCTTTAGAACACCCGTAATTGGATAGCTTCCTTAGAGAAATAGGTAGTGGGTGAAAATGAAGAGCATGAGGAAGAACAACCTGAAAAAAAAGAGGAAGAACAACGTAACGATGATAATGAGCGAGGGGATAAAAGAGATCGTTTGGTCTGCTAAATTGTATAGGGACATAAAAATAATCAACCCACCCAAATTTGATGGAACAACCTTGGGGGATGGTGCTAAAAACTAGTTAAGTGAGATGGAGAAGTACTTTGAAATAAGATATTTTTTGGAGGAAGTTTGGGGTGATTTCCAACTCTCTAATGAAGCATCTTCATGGTGGGATAACCAGTAAGATGGAATTGGGAGTAGATACTACCTCCATCACTTGGGAGCAATTCAAGGTATATTTTCATCAATGTTGGTTGCCTCAACTCTATTTTGATAAGAAAATGTCGAATTTCAGAACTTAACTCAGGGTAAATTGAGTGTTGTGGAGTATTGGGAACATTTTACTAAGTTGTTAAAATATGTGCCCCAATACCAAAAGGACAAAAAAATTTGGATCCGTAAGTTTATCATGGGATTAAACCCAAACATAGGAGGTGAAGTGGATGTTCATGGACCATCTACAATGGAAGTAGTGTTTGAAAAGGCCATAAGGCAAGAACAGAAATTGCAAGCAATTTCAACCTTTAGGGATGAGAAATGTAAGAAGAGTGTTAGCTCACCTACACTACTTACTCCTAGGAAAAATTGGTGGAAGAAAGAGGAAAAAAAATGAAGAATACCAGGAAAAATACAATAACTAAACCTACTATAAACACAAGAAAGAATGAGCAGAAAAATGCTACTTTTGGTGAGAATAAATTTAAAAGGAAAGGGCCTATTGGGGGATGTTTTAAGTGCATCGGTGATAATTATGTAAAAAAATGTCCCCAAAAGAATTAGGGGAATAACCAAAAGCAAATAATTCATGTTGTAGTGGGTAATCGCCAAGCAGAAAAACATGCTACCCCAATAGAAGTGCCAAGTAAGCTTTATGGTTTTCTTGTTACTATTTTGTTTAACACTGGTTCTACTAAGTGTTTTATTTCTAGTAAATTAGCTAAAAAATTGTCTAAGAAATATAGATTTATGGAAAACACTTATATTGTTCAATATGAGAATGATATTATTCATATGATGGACCGATGTCTGTTTGAAGTAGCATTAGAATTACCTATTTTTACCACTGAACTTAACCTTTATGTGACTCCTTTAGGGTCTTATGACATCATAATAGGAGTAAACTAGCTGTCCAAGCACAAGGAAACAATGGAATTCTTTGAGAAATGTATAGAATGTTTTGAAAACATGCAAAAAAATAGCTTTCATTTAGGGCATTAAGAAAGATATTGAAGTTAGACAAATCTCTGCAATGCAACTAAAGAAAGATAAAAAAGGTTACATGTTGTACGCTATTAAAATATCATATTTTAGGGAGGAAGGAAAGACTTTGTTGGAATGTTTTCTCTTTGTTACATGAGTTTAAGGATGCATTTTCGGAAGAATTACATGGACTTTATCCTAAAAGATATTTTGACTTCACATTTGACATTAAACCTGAAACAAAACCAATATCAAAAACACCTTATAGGATGGAAACAATAGAGCTAGTAGAACTGAAAGCACAACTACATGAAATCTTATCTAAAGGATTGATCCGACCTAGTGTGTATATTTGGGAGCACCAATCATCTTTGTTAAAAAGAAAGATGGAATGTTAAGGTTATGCATTTAATATCGTATGCTTAACAAAACAATGATAAATAATAGATATCATTTTCCAAGGATTGATGACTGGCGTCCCAAGATTTCACCACCTGAAATCTGGAACTACCCATGTTTAATTTTTTTGTTCTTTTTAAGTGAAGGGTCATGTTTTTGTTTTTGTTTTTACCTGCAATTGCTTGCATTGCTCAAAGATACCTTCAGGAAGTCATAGAGTCTTGTCCATCAAATACTCACATGCTAAAGCTCACTCATTCCTTTCCCAGACTCAGCCTGAAAGCATTTTATTTATTTTTATATTAAATAAATAAAATTATTTTAAAATAGGTTGAGCTAAAATTAAGAAATTTGGGTTATATAAGCACCTCACCCCGTCATTATTACCACAGAGCATTCACCTGGGAGAGTTTTTGCAAACTAGCTTATTGGAGAAATTTTTCGAGCAATTTCCTGCAACTTCTTTCGAGTGTTGTTTTTATTTTATTTCTTTTTATATATGTTTTGGTCTTTATCCATTTTTTTCTAGCAATCCTCGTAGCATATTCTTTCTTCTTGCCGGATATTTTCCCGGACCTAGGGTTTTAAAATCTATCCAAAGTGTTTTTAATTGTCAATCAATTTGTCTCACAAGTTTGTTTTTGAAGGTAACTTGAGCTCAAGGTTTTTTCCATGTCTCGAGGTTAAATCCAAGTTAAATGATTGAGTAGATCATGGATCTGGAAAATATTGTCTTCTGTTTGCAGAGCGACCATGGCCAAGGAAGAAAAAGCAACATTATGGAGGGTCATTCAAGGAGAAAAATCACTCAGACAATTGCGTCAAGAATCAAAGCAAAGTCCTTTAGAGCAAGTCATGGTTTCTAGTAGCGCTTCTTTTAATTTCAACGAAATTTTGTGTATTAGAAATACAAGGAAAATATATTCAAGAAAATCATGGATTTTGGGCAGATTTAATTCTAAAAATCAACGCAATTTCCTAAAGGGAAATTACTTATGCCATCATGGATTTGGAGCAGTCATTCTTCCTTGTTTTAGCGCAATTTAATAAAGGGGCAATCACTTAAGTTGTCGTGAATTTCGGAAGCTAGTCTTTCAAGTTTAATGCAATTTCAAGAGAAAGAAATGTCACTTAAGTTGTCGTGGAAATTGGCAGACGAGTCTTCTAAAACTCACACAATCCATTCACTTCAAAATTCACACAAGTCACTTAAGTTGTGTCGTGAAAAATTAGAAGCTTGTCTTCTATCTTTCAATGCAACCTTTAAAGTAAAAACATAAGTCACTTAAGTGATTGTCATGGATTTCCCTTGGCTTGTCTTCTATTTCAAGAATCCCCTTCCTTCCAAATTCACACAATCCTCCTCCATTGGAATTCACACAATTCTTTTAAATAAAAAGGCACTTAAGTTGTCATGAATTAGAAGAGTCATGTCTTCTTTCAAGCATGTTGCCCCTTCCAAATCCAGGAAGCCTTGTGTGATTGAAATAAAAAACGTTTCATGAAAATCATGGTTTTGGGGAGTTTTTTTTTAATTTTCTAATGCAACCATGTTCCTTTTCGCAACCATCTTCCTTTGCAAAAGTCCAACCTTTCAATAATTCACGCAACTTTGAAGGAGAAATAACTTAAGTAATATCGTGAATTTTCGGAGGCTTGTCTTCTAAATTCATAATCTGCCCTTCCTTATGAGAATCCATGAAAATATTATAAGAAGCCAAAAAAAAGTTTTAAATGGAAATCGTGATTCTCTAGCTACTTGTCTTCTTAGTTTCAATGCAACTTTTGGATAGAGAAAAATCCAATTCAAATAATTGTGTGGGAATGCAAAGCCTAGTCTTCAAAATTACAATCATCTTCATCCGTTTCAACGTAGCTATTTACATTACCAAGTCCATGCAGTATGATAAATTGCATGAAAAATACCTTTTAAAAGCTTGTGCATGTTCTCTCAATCTTCCAGTTAAGCGCACGTTGAGCCTACTTATATTTTCCTTCACCTAGAGTGCTTTCTAGAATTCAAAATTACTCATATGCAATTAAAAATAAAAGGGTGATGAGTTTTGTTTGAATTGTTTACGGCAAAAATTTCACTGGTGCACGTACTAGAGAAGAATTGCAAAAGCTTCAAGGATAAGAGGAGAAGACATGTCAGAGGCAACACCCGCAAGAAAATCACAGTCAACTGCTTCCAGATCCAGTTTGGTGAGAATCAAAGGCAAAGAGTCAACTACATGTGGGAGAAAGAGCTTCTCGATTCAAGGCAGAGGTATCATTCATATCATTCATGAGGCATATGGAAGAAAAATTAGACTGAGAGTGTTGTAGCTTTCTTCTAATTTCTTCTCCTCTTTCTTATTTTCTTTAACAAAGTAATTGAGTAATCAATTGGATTATAAAACTTAAGTGATTGGTTTAAAATCCATTACTTCAAGTTACTAGAAGAAGTAAATTACATGGAAATAGGTGACAAACATGCATAATAGAAGGTTCTATTTTTAGTTATAAATCATGCATGTCATGCGAAGAGGAATTCTAGGATGAAGATTGCCAATTGTTTCCTTTACAACTTCCACATGCAGGAATTCATAGAAGCTTCCTATTTGTAATTGCCCTCTATGCACTATAAATAGAGGAAGAGCCTATAGATTAAATCATCATAACTTGTTTAGCAGAGGTTTTTGTAGCTAGAGAATTCTTGAGTTTTCAGACTTTGTGCTGGATCCTTTGATGTGATTTCTGTGAAAGCTGGGGATTGAATAAAAGGTGGATTTCCGGAGAACTTTGTGTTTACGGTGCTTTGCTGATCACTTCTATTTGAGGTTTTAGATAAACTTTGTGTTATCTTAGATCTAGGTTAGAAGCTATTTATTTCCCTTATCTGGATGTTGTGATTTTTATCTGCTTATTTAATTTGTGTAGATGAGACCAACTCGATAGCGATTGGTTTATTCAACACATATTCCTTTCTTCTTTCCTAAATTCTATTATTTCCCCCTTCTGCAACTTTACCATCACAATTGCTTACTTGCTGCAAAATTACCTAGTTTGTGGTTCATGACCCGAGGGAATTAAAGTAAAAACCACGAAAGTAGTTATTAGGATTCACCCTACAAAATAAATAAACATATTGCTCAGAGCTTCACCGTTAAATGAAGGATATTTATCTCATGACCGCTTAGGTTTTACGCTATGCATAAAATCTAGCCAACATGAACTCTTCAATTAGATGGGAGATGCATTTGTTTATTCTAAGCTTGATTTACAGCTTTTGTTATCATGAATTAAGAATAAAAGATGAGGATATTAATAAAACAAAATTTAGAACACGCTATGGGCATTACAAGTTTATTGTTTTTCCATTTGGACTCACTAATGCACTAACAACATTTATGAACCTTATGAATAACATTTTTCAAGAATACTTAGATAAGTTTGTTCTAGTTTTTCTTAATGATATTATGATTTACTCAAAGAACATTGATGAACATAATGAACACTTAAGAATAGTGTTAGAAATGCCGAGAAAAAGGAAACTTTATGGTAAGAATTCAAAATAATTTTTTTATCAAAGTGAAGTACAATATCTTGGCCATATCATAAACAAGGATGGAATTTATGTTGACCCATCAAAAATCAAAGCTATTACTAAGTGGCCAACACCTAAAAACATTCATGAGGTAAGAATTTTTATGGGACTCATTGGGTATTATAGAAAATATTGTTAAGGACTTTTTGAGAGTCGATGGAGAAATTACTTCATTGTAGAAAAAGGATAAAAATTTTGTATGAAAAGACAAATGTGAGAGTGAATTCAACTTTTTGAAAGAAAAGCTTACAACTGCACTTATATTTAAGGTTACGGATCCCAATGGAAATTTTATCATGGTTACTGATGCCTCAGGTGAAGGATTGGGAGGAATACTTCTTCAAAATGATCACGTAATTACTTATGAAAGTAGAAAAATGAAGGTGCATGAGCAGAACTATGCTCCCCATGACTTAAAACTTGTTTTCATAGTCCATGCCTTACAAGTCTAGAGGCATTATTTGCTAGGAAAGCCATTTGAACTAAAAACATATCATTTGGGGTTGAAATACATTTTACGCAACCCAATTTGCATGTAAGACGATCGCTGAAATTTCTATCCCAATATGAATTTGATATTAGTTACATCAAAGGAAAATAAAATTGAGTGGCTAATGTATTGAGTTAGAAGCATATTTTCACAATTGTGACCCTTAGAACTTAGTTTAAAGAAGAAGTTAAGAAACAACTTTAAACTGATTCATACTATCAATAAGTGAAAACTGTGTTAGAAACAAATATGAATGATAGAAGATACAAGGGTTTTAAGTTTGACAATGAATGAATTTTACGGTATGATAACAAAGTTTATGTACCCTTGGGTAATGATCTTAGAATGAAATTTATGAAGGAATTTCATGATGCACCATATTCGGGCATCCCGAGTAACAAAGTTGTTGGTTGATGTTAAACAACAATATTTTTAGAAAGGAATGAAGAATGATATGATAAATTATGTTGCACATTGTTTGGAGTGCCAACATGTAAAGGAATTTTTTTCCATCCCGCAGTCTACCGTATCCTCACAGTATTCCACAATATAAATGGAAAGTAATCAACATGGATTTTGTGCAAGGACTACCACTATCCAAAAATAAACATGATATGATTTTGGTAGTAGTGGATAAACTAACCAAAGTAGCTCATTTCATATCAGGAAATCTTAAGGATGATTCCCAATACTTGCAAAAAGTTTTACATATGAGATTTTTTGATTGCATGGAATTATGGAACTAATCATTTTAGATAGGGATCCAAGAATGACCTCTCAGTGTTGGCAAACATTAAACTTTGCGTTGGGAACAAAATTGAACTTTAGTTCAACTTACCATCTTGAAATATATGGTCAAACAAAAAGAGTGAACCAAGTTATGGAAGATATGCTTAGAATGTATTGCATGGATTAAAAATAAAAATGAGAGGAATATATTCCATTGGTTGAATTTGATTACAATAACACCATTTCTCACCGAAAATATCTACATTTGAAGTGTTGTATGGCAGAAAGTGTAGAACTCCTATTAGTTGGAATAACAAGGAGGACAAAGAGGTGGTGGGTCTGGAAATGTTGACTAAAATGGAAGAGCAAGTTAAGCTCATTCGTGAGTGATTGAAAGAAGCTTCCAATAGGTAGAAAAGCTACACTGATTTAAAAAATATTGACAAAAATTTGAGCAATGAGACAAGGTCTTTTTGATGGTAAAACCCAAAAATAACTCTATTTCATTTGGCAAGGCCGCAAGTTATCATTTAGATATGTGGGACCCTTTGAAGTCCTAGAGGTTATAATTCGTGGCTTACATATTAGCCTTACCTCCCATTGTCTAGGATGCATAATATTTTCATATATCCTTGCTTAAAAAATATGTTTATGATTTATCACATATTATTAATTGGAACTCATTACGAGTTTAGAACCCGAGAATCGTTGTATTTGAACCAATAAGAGTACCAGAAACTCATAAATTACATCTCGAAATCATGAAGTTTTTCAATAAAAGGTCTAATGGAACCAATATTTTTGAGAACATCACAACTTGGGAGAATATGGATGATATGATGATTGCTTTTCCTTTCTTGTTTAAGTGATCAAAACAGTTGTTTTTGATAATTTTTATGGATTTCATCGAAAATTATTTGATACTTACTATAAATAAATGGAAATTTAAGCCATACTAAAATACTTTTTGGAAATTAACTTGTTGGGATGAGAATGATACAACCAAATTTTAGAACTATGATTTGTTCAAATTTGGAATTTTCCAACTTATGAGAAAACTGAATTGTATTCTTCTGTTTTGTTTTTGAATTTGCTTACGATTGATATATTAAAAATGGTGTTAGTTAAATCATGAGGACGATGACTCTTTTTAGAGGTGAAGTATGTAACATCTCGACTTAATACATTCGTTGAATTAGTAAGATCATTATTACTTGACTAAGTTAAAGAATAATTGGTTTATCTGGATGCGTTGATACTTGTCAAATAACAAAGTGTTTGTTGATGATGTAATAAGTTAATAACAAATATATGTATGTATGTATGTGTGTGTGTTATATATATATATATATATATATATATATATATATATATATATATATATATATATATATATATATATATATATATATATATATATATATATGTATATGTATGTATGTATGTATGTATGTATGTATGTATATTGATATAGATACATATGTTTTGTTTGTTATTGGTCATGGGACCACCGTAGGTTAATAATGTATTGTGGCATTATTGGCATAAGCTATTTGTTATGGAGTTAAGTTTGACATTAGTGACATTGTTTAAAGGAATGGTGTAAGGTGGATATTCGACCCACCATGCAAGTTGTGTTTTAAAGGTTTATTAAATTTAAGTGTAAACTTAAGATGCATGACAATGTGAAAATGGTTCTTATCAAGGTTTATGGTTTATTGGTCGGTTTTGTTGGAAGCCATAACATGGAATGATAGTAATGAAGGTTTGTTGCAAATTTATTGTGATGGGCCTTCTCTCCTTGAGAACTGTTAGCTTCGGAGAAGCTAAGACGTGCAAAGTGAACACATTGTTTTTATTTTCATTTGGTTTTTTTGGGAAGCTTTGTTTGGAGTTGTGCATGGAGTTTTTGTGGAAGTTTGTTTAGTTATTATTGCATGCGAATTCACTACTATTAATTTCCATTAAACATGGTATTTTTTTTCAGTTCACAACTCCTTTTTGGAGCATTGTTGTTAACATTCCCTTTCAGAACACGTTTTGGATTTGGTTTATTTGTGAATCCGGAAAATGAATAGCGTTAGATACAAATCCTAGAAAATTGTTATTATTGCTCCTTCTCTAAATATATTTTTTTAGACTTTGGTTATTATGATTTGGAAAATGAAAGGGAGTTTGTTCCAACTCTTTTTAGAGAATTGTTGTTATTATTCTAAATTAGTTTGGTTAGGAATACCGTGGGAAATCAAGAAAATACAATGGGGGTTATAGGAAATGAAAGTAGACTGTTAAGTTGAAAAGCTCTCTCTAGAACACTACTTTTTAAATTAGTTTTAATAAACTCCTTTTTGGGAGCATTGCTTTATTATCATACCTTCGCTCAAACTCATTTTTGAGTAAAGGTTTTTATGGTTTGAAAAATGGTATAACTATTAGTTTTGAGCTCTTTCTTGAGCATTGTTGTTGATTATAATTATTATAGATCTTTGAGCATTTTTTATCTTATAGCTCATAGCTCCTTTTTAAAACACAATAGCTATCATTTGGTTAAAAGTTTCATCTTGATACGTTGTTATTATTATTCTTTTACAAAATACATTTTGTTTTTAAAAATAAAAATGGGTTGAGTGAAACAAAAATGAAATTGATTGGTTAAGTTACAACTAATTTCACGAGTTTGGATGTTAACATGTTGCATACATTTTAAGGTTATTTGATGAAATTTGGGGAAATGAAATAGGGGTTTTCAGCTCCTCCTTTGATCTTTGATATGACCATTCTCGCTTGTTGAGTTTATGGAAATAAAAGACAAAGTTCAACTCCATTACTTGTTTCATTAGTAATGAAAACAACATTTTCATATAGTATGTTTATAATTGGGTTGGGAAAGTCTTTGGATTACCACTTTGTTTGCATATATGCACAATGGTTTGATTTTATAATTGTCAAGTATGACTGTTTGAAGTTAATTGGTAAACATTGTGAGCTATTGCATTTGTAAATACAGATTTGTGATGTAGTATATGTTCCATTATTGTCTAATGACTAAGTTATAATAGGTTGGATGCATACCGTGATAGTAAACATAATGCTATTATATAATTATGAAGTACATTATTAATTGTTAATGAGATATATCTCTTAATGTAAACAAGGAGTTTACGATTACAACTTATGATTAGGAATGATATTAGCCATATATTATTCTCGTTATTTCATTATAGTTACAACATAGACTAAGGGTATGTAGACTCATGCCATTTCATATGAACTGACCCATATCCATCTCTCTCCTATAGATTTAGGGAAAGAGTGACATACTTGAAGTGACTATTTATATTTGATTTGTGATTTTTTTATGTCTTAAGTTTATTTTGATATAAATCCAAAAAGGATTATTGTAATCAATTTGTTCATGCGATTGAAATATCATTGCTTCATAAATAGGGCATTGAGACCTAATGTTTCATACTTGCTTAATCTATATATCATTATAAATGAATATCGGGATAATTGTCCTTATTTGAAATTTGGTTGATGACTTATCTTATTATTGAGATGAAAATATGGATGTTTTTATTAATAAGCTAATAATATCTTAAATTAAGAGACTATTTCTAATTTCATTAATTTAAATGAAATAAATGAATATTGATTAATAAGCCAAAAGAAAGCATAGGAAATGAAATGAAGATGTTATGTACTTAATGGTATTAATGAACTATTCATAACGAATAGATGTAATAAAGTAACTCGGTATGGGAAAAGAATAGTTAACCTACACCTAACAAAAATTACTAAGTTGCTAAAAGAATGATAAGAGGAATTAATAATAGTTAGTAACTCGTCGAGTTACTATGACCCTCTTATGAGAATCTATTGAACATTATGAATCAATACATTTAATTTGAGTCATTAAGAAATACTTAGTTACTTTATCTAACTAAGGTAGCCCATGAGGATTAGGAGCGTAGGGTGTAATGATCCTACGTTCTTCCACAAGAATATTAACTAAGTGACAACTTAGGATGGCTACGGGAAGGGTAGTGAGGACATGATGATGGGTAATTATTACATGGTCCCTATCTTTCCCATATGGATCCTAAGATGGTAGGGATGAGATTATTTTTGTTTAGGGAAAAGAACCAACAATAAACTCTCCCTCTTCTTAGCTAAATCAATTTCTTAAACAACATAAAGGAATCCAGATAATTATATGCATGGTTGTGTCGTGATGAAAGATGAGTTTCCTAGGCTTGTGTGCGGTCTCGAAACTAAGCTTGCAAAGTAATGCTTGAATCTTTGGCCAAATTAATGTATTAGCTGACTACATTGTCTATTCACTAATCCCCTAATTTATCAATGTCGGATGTGGGATGGAATGCAATATGAATGTCTTCCAGATAGGCACTTAGCAGATGCACATAGTTCTCATAACTTGTAAAAGATTTAACCAAGTATACTAAGTATAAACACTCAAATAGAGTGACTTAAGGAGATCGTGGAGATCTAGATATACACTTACAACAACACATGGTTATCGATGGATTATGAATATTTTAATAATCTTTGGATTATTTAGCGATGAGCTAAATAATAATGTTAATCATTAGAAGCATAAAGGGGCATGTTTTACAAAAATTCGCTTAATTTGGATGATTATAACATGGGTGTTACATTTGTTATACAATGTAGTGGAGTCTCGATTTGCATTTTACTCCTCAAATAGATTTCTCCTAACCCTATATCGTGGTGTAACTAGATTGATGATATATATTAAAAGTTAAAATTTTAATACAAGGAAAAAACTTATTTATCGAGTTTAATATATAAAAATTCTAAAATTGGTATCTTGAGACCAATATTTCTCAACATTCTTGATATAAATACATTTAATATAATTTTCATGTTTTCAAGCCTACACATCATATAACCATATTTTAAAAAATAGAAAAAAAAGAAGATGATCTAATTTTAATAATTGGGTGTGCCTTTTGGTTGTGAGAGTACAAAATGCTAACTTCTCAACTTAATCTATTCTTATTGAAAAAATCCTTGAAAACCAAAGAATAAAAAAGCAAAGTGCAATGATGTGCATAAAGGGTGAGATCCAAGATACCAACACCACCAAGAGATTTTGGAGTTTTGACGACGTTCCACTTGACCAGATGGACTTTTTCTCTTCCGAAGAACCCTACCATAAATTGTTTTTGAAGATTTTCTTTTTTAGAAGCACCATTCGCAAAACCTAGTAAACAAAGAACATGTAGATGGGAAAAACACTAAGAACAAATTTAATAAGGAGGAGACACCTAGCTAAGGAGAGCCACTTGCCTTTCTAAGAAATTAAATGCTTCTTGAAAGAGGAGACCAAAGGATCCCAAAGAGAAGAACGACCTTGATCCACAAAGAGGGGGATACCAAGGTATTTGTGAGGCAGAGAGCCGAGATTAAAACCAAGAAGAATATGAATACATCTCTGCAAAAAAGAGAGAAGTGTTAAAGAAAAAGATCACAAATTTATGTAGATTGATCACCTGTATAGAAGCTTTGGCATAGGTATCCAACAAAGAGTCAAAAGCTCTGGCTTCAGACAAAGAAGATACGCTGAAAAGAAAGGTATCATTGATGAACTGTTGGTGAGAAAGAGGATCAACACCATCCACAACTACTAGACCACAAAGATCACCCCGAGATCTAGTAGATTTGATGGACCTACTAAGAGCTTCAACAACCAAAATAAATAGGAATGAAGAAAGCGGATCCCCTTGATGGATACCACTGTTATTCTCGAAGAAGCCTTCCACCAACCCATTTATGAGAACCAAAAAGTAAGGAGAAGACATGCGGTTGAAAATCCAACTGTAGAAATCTTTGTAGAAGCCCATTTTGAGAAGGGAGAGGATCAGACACCGCCAATTGATCCTATCATAGGATTTATTCTAATCATGTTTAATAAGCATACTAGGTTATTTATTGTTGACGAGAGAATGCATAAGCTCATGATCCAACATAATGCCTTCAGTAATATTTCACCCAAGAATGAAGCTACTTTTCTCCTTAGACACCAACATGTCAAGAAGGGTTTTAACTTGGAGAGCTATAGCTTTAGAGATGATTTTATAGGAGGTATTGCATAACAAAATAGGTCTGAAATCATCAAAGGAAGAAGCCTGTTCTTTCTTGGGAAATACGTAGATGAAAGCATGATTTAATTTGCCAAGAATTTTCTTGGCGAGCTTAGATTCTTCAACAACAACCCACACATCAAATCCCACAATGTCCCATAAATCTTGAAAAAATGCTGCTTGAAGCCATCCGATGAGCCTTCTCACACTCCATATAAAAATCACCATGTAGACTTCCTCCTTGGAAAAAGGCGCTAACAAATTTGTGTTAGAAGCCTCATAAATAATAGGAATGCAATCTTGTAGAAGGGAATTCTGGCTGATAAGATCGGAGTGAGCTTCCCCACCAAGAAGATTAGAGAAAAAGAAACGAATTCTTCGTAGATCAAACTTTGATTAGAACACTCCCTACTATCAAAAAACAAAATTTTGAGATATAATTGGCGCTATATTGGATTTAAATGAAGCATAGAAGAATCTAGAATTTTTCCCCATCCTTTAGCCACGCTTATGGGATTTTTGCTTCTAGTAAATTTCTTCTTGAAGGATAAGTTCCCCTAATTCAGCCAGAAGAAGCTTCTCTTGATCGCATTTAGCCTTGTCCCATGCCATTAACGAAGATGAAAGTGTTCAAGGCTTTGAGCTCCACTTCAACACTATATTTTTCAACAAAAATATTTTTGAAATGAGAGATATTCCAAGCCTTCAACTTGAGCTTGGGAGAGAAATATTCCTTGAGAGGATGAACATCCGGGTCCCATACACATCAAAGTTGGCCCATCAATTTCTAACAAAGATTTTAAGGCTAGAATCATGTAGCCACATAAGTTCAAATTTGAAGGGCGAATTCTTAGCGCCATATCCACCGAAAATTCAAGAGCAATAGGGAAATGGTCGGAGCCAGAGATGGGGAGAATTGAACTGTCCATGAGAATATTATGTTGCAACCATTCTTCATTGGAAATAAATCTATCTAATCTTTCTCGTAATTTTGCTTTGATGCCCAAATGCCTCGTTAGTCCAAGTATGCAAACTGATTTTGTGTTCAATGTCAAGCAAGGACACATGGTGAACAAAATCTTGAAAATATTGCTTAGAAAATCCCGCCTTACTTTTCCTTGTTTGTAAGAATAACATTGAAATTCCCAAAGAATGAGAATCAAGGAGTGAGCAATCTCCTTTTCGATAACCCTCCAAAGATGACATTTAGCAATAATACTATTCAGACCATAGACATTGCAAATAAAAAAACTAAAATCAGAATGAAGAATATGAACCTTACACCAAATCAGATTGGAATCCTTGGAGATAAGGGAAATGTCAGCTTTAGAGGATTTCCACATAATCCCCAACCCCCCAGAAGCACCGAGAGAATCTGCGAAAACACCTTTCCAATGTGCCATTTTTTGAACCATTGCGACTCCACTTCAGAACCCAACATTTTAGTTTCTTGGATCAAGAAGATATCCCCTTCTTGCTCCAGCACACAACGCTTGAACAAGTGTTGTTTGTTAGGGGCGTGAGTGCCCCTAACATTCCACGAGATAATCTTCATGATGCGGTGGGAGGTTTTCAACCTCCGACCTTTATTTTGAAGAAGGTCTTGATTAAGTTTTGTTTACCAAATGCTACTTCAACCCTAGATCGATCTTGAAAAGATCTCCTGCCCGACTTACCCGAAGAACCACAAGTGGGAGTTTTCCCCAACCGAAGAGAAATAGCCAGTGAGTAAGACGACTTAGAGGGAATGAATGTATCTTCTTTCTTACTGCAACCCGAGATTCCCTCTTCATCATAGCACAACTGATCTGGGAGCATTTTTTTTTTTTCAAAACCCATCTATTGATGGATTTATTAGAATCTCCATAGCCAACATCCAAACCCTCTTGAAGAAGATTAAGAAAAGGTGAGAATCTTATGTGACTTGTCTTGTATCAACAATAAGGAACAAGGGGATAGGATGTCTAGAAGAGACCGCTTTCGAGATGGTGACATAACAACCAAAAGAGCCAGATCCTTCGAACCCAAGTTATAAATGACCTTCTTTGGAACCCATTTGTGTTTTGGGAGAGGTTTCGGTTTAAACTGACAATCCCTTTGAAAATGAACCACTTGTTTCGCATCTAAAGCAAAAGCTAGAGGGGGAAGAGATTTTAATAAAATTGAGAAGCGTCCACCGAAATGCAAAATTTGCCAAAGTGCCATCGAAGGTTTTAGGATCAATTCGAGTATCTCTTCCCGTGAAACCGCAAATTTTGGTAAGAATCCAAGGGCTCCAACACTCAATTAGAAGGGAGTACAGGCACCCCTAGCTAAGAGTTTCATCTATGTCAGAGTTGGATGGATCAAAGTTAGTGACCTAGGGTCACATGAATAACCCCGAATCCATAAGGTACCCATCCCATCGTTACAGGTTTCCGTGCCTTGAGCTTCACTCTGGAAGAGAATTAGGAAAAATCCCTTTCAAAATAAAATTCTCAAACCACTGCCCCATTGTCTTTCACACCAAGATTGGATGTCATTCGTCGAAAGCCATCTACCCGAAAATTTGGCAATCACCGCCCTTTTCTTGTAAATCGCAACATTGGTCTCCAAAGCAGTCTCGAAACTCAAGTGAACCTCGCAAGTAGAAGACAAAACAATCTGTGGGAGGGATCTTCACCGCTATTCCAAAAGGGAGAAAGACCAGGGAATTCAACATCCTACCCTAGGGAGTGGAGGGAAGAACCATCTCGCTCTCCAACATCCTCATCCATCCCGAATTGTCCGTAGTTTTTCCATAATTACTACGCGTATGGGTCTAAACATTTTGTTAATAATCTATGATTTTTGATTCATTAATCTAGCACAATATTTATACATTTAAATGGTGAAGATTTATACTTGCATTGAGTTGAAGGTTATACTTTTCAATCATTTGCGTCATCAAGGAAACTTGTGAATTTGAATGGATATTAAAATTAATAAAAATACCACACATGTAAGATTTGTCAACGAGTTTTTAAGGACTATAGCCAAGTGGTAGCTTGAGGGAATGCTAGATGTTAGGTCACAAATTTGAACCTTGGTTCCTTAATATATCCGAAAAGACGTGAGAGGGAAGTAAGACATGCATCGAAACTAAAGAGGTATATTTGACTTTGGGTGGTAAGGCATGCATTTAGAGGAAATTGTACACGATTTTTTTTTATAGATTATGATGCCACCGAGGAGAATATAGGAAAGTTGAGCAAGCAAACATACTCATCCTATAACCAATTAACCATTAGGTTAATAAGATGACTACTTTCATTGTAGTGTCACCCCTTTTGGTATAAGGATCATAATATACTTTGGGTGTTATCACCAATTTTGACTCAAAATTGTTAAAAATAATATAAAAATGAAAAATTTGAAAATTTTCAAAAGTGTTATCTTGCATGGTTCATTGGACTCATCGCGATCGTCTCATTTTTGTGATCGTTTCGGTCTTCGTTTCATCCTTTTCGGGCAAGAACTCTTCCCGCTAGGCTTTAAAACGCGTTAAAATACATTAAAATTAATTAATTAATATTTAATTAATTAATTGCTCCTTGTTTGATTAAATTAATTTTTAAAATCACTTGAGGAGTATTTAATTAAATAAATATAAATTAAAATCATTCGACAAATTTTAATGTTGGGGAAGTAAGCTTACGCTTCCAACTGCCGGGAAGCCAATTTGGCTTCCCGAACCCGGATTTCCCCTTTCCTGGCAATTTCCTTCAATTTTCCCGCACGTGGGATTTTCTCTGCCAATTGCCAAATCATGGATTGGCTAACGGGCAGGAAATTCCCCAATTTCCCACATGGGGAAATTGAACGGGGATTGCCAACCCACTTTTGCCATTCCCATTGGCAATTGTCTGTTGCTTTCCCCATTTCCCCCTGCACTTAAGCCACTACCCGGGAAGAGAGGAAGTTAGATTAATTCCCATAACTTCCTCCATCAAACCCGTTGGAAAAAGTCATGCAAAGCTTTGCTTCTTAATTCTTCTGAAGGCATAATGTTTTATCACATCCAACAAAATCTTCCACGCATTTGTTGTAGAGAGAAAGAACAGTCCAAGAAATTTGTTTTCCTTACAAGTTTTTATGCAAAAAGAGAAAACACAGCCAGTGGGACAGCCAACAGAGGGAATTTTCCACGCATAGGAGAAAGAGGCAGTTTCAGTTTACATTTCCCACGCATTGGACAAAGAGGGATATACAGTCCACTCAGTACAAGAGAATATCCAAGTTGCAGGTTTTAAAACTAAAGATCCACGCAAGGAGTAGACAGGAGGAATTTCATGCAGGGCAGAAGGAAAAAGAACAGTTTTCAAAGGAATTAAAAAAGAGAAAACCCGCGCCTAAGGGGAAGACAAAGAAAAGGAGGCAGTTTACATACAACTGTCAACGCAAGATAAAATAAGACAATCAAGGAACTTTCCACGCCTAGGAGGAATAGAGCAGTCTTTAAAAACGCATTCTTTTGAAGCATACGCCTTGAAAAATACAAAAAATGTGCAGGAAAGGGAAATAAGAACAGTTTCCAATAAAACAAGAATAAGAAAATCCCTTTCAACGCATTGCCAAAATACATTTTTTCAACGCTTAGGCAAGAGAGTAGAAATTTAGGAACAGCTCACAGCAAGAAGACAAAACATTCCTTCTCATGCAAAGGCAAACCGTTTTTAATTATCTAAGAGAGAGTTTTTCCACGCATGCATTTATCAACAAATAGAACAAAGATGTTTTGAGTTTCCCACGCCTTGGGTGAAGGAAAGGCAGAGAAAATTAAAAGCAAAAGACCACGCAGCTGTGGGAGGAGGACAGCACGTGAAGGTGGAAAGGAACAATTTTTAAATAAAAGAAAGAAGATTAGGAGAAGCCGTGCCTAAAGAGGATAGTCTAAAAACAGAGGAGGCGCCCTTCCCACGCACCTGTCCACACAGGCCACGCACAGCCAAGGAAAAAGACAAATAAAGCTTTTTTTTTTTTTCTAAAAGACCACGTCTTGGGTGAAGAAAAGACGGAAGTAAAAAAACAAACTCCCACATGGGAAAGAGAGGAGGACGTTTCCGTCACGCACAACCCACGCCCCTGAAGAAGGATTCACGCACCGGAGAAGTAAAAAAAGATCAATATCGGGATATTAAAATCGGGTGTTTTTGTTTATTTTTCAAAAGTAAATAAATAACCATCACCGGAAGCAGAAATTGTAACCTGATCAAGTTATTGTCATTATAATTATTATTATTATTTTTATAATAATAATAATAATAATATTAAAGTGGTATTTTTTTTTCTTGCATCAACGGGGTTTCGGAGACTGAGACCCGGCCCTGTTTGCGTTGTCTGGCGTGCCTGAGTCACTTTTTCGTTAAATTCATAATGGCCGAAAAATTCAAATTTGCAGGGAGATTGAGGAAGCCAGTGGAGAAATCTAACAAATCCACCCTGAAATATGAATTCCAAGGAATTATCCCTCCTAGCTCCATTAAGTCGGCATATGACAACATCACCGATACAAATCTGGGTCACATCAACGTGCAACAATTTTGCATGAGCGAGTGAAAACCGAAGGCAAAACCATTTTCTCAGATAGGCTTTACCATAGTGGCCTACCCCAAGCAACAACATTCCCTGTCTCGGTGTAGTGTCCAGAATTGGTGATTGCTTGCGCGAGCATTACGACCCTGAGAGATGAGGAATTTTCAAAGATAATCGCGAGCCTTTCCTCTTAATCACACCTGAACACATTGAGGAGTTGCTCGGAATACCCGACTTTCCCGAGAATGCAGATATCACTCGCCAATCAGTACAAGAGTTTTGGGATGAAGAACCCCTGAGATGGAGCAAAATGGTCAAACAACTGGCTGGTAACCAAGAGACCTCGAATTGACAGGCTCCCAAAGAACTGTACCGCATTGAGTTCGTGGAAGAAATCGGAGACATGATCACTCTCCTAAGTCGAGTTTTTGGTCTACCTTCTACAAGGATTTTCCACCCATGGATGTACCAGTTTATCTGTATCATCCTAGCCAAGAAGGAGTTTGTGGATTGGGCCACCATCATCAGTAACACCATTCACAAACAATTGATAGAAGTTAAGATGACTGGATGCTTCTACATGACTTCATATCTGACCTATGCAGTAGCACGAAGAAAGCTATTTTCGGGACTTGAAACGAGAGGGGTCATGGGGTCATCGAACAGTGTTTTTCACTATTACCCTCAACTCAGCTTCAAAAATAGTTCTCACCATTTTAGAAGAGTCAATGATGCATTCACCTTCCGCGTGATCCGGAACCTGAATCGGAATACTGAGGAAAGGTTTTCCAAAGAAGCCATGAGTGTCATTTCCCAATGGGGAACCTAGTTTATACAATTTTCATCTTTTTCCTACATTCACGTGAGTGGCTTTCCTGTACCCGTGGAAACTCCCCAAGTACGTCAGTGACAGATGGGCATTAATGGAGTTGGCACGACAGTTATTCCAAGTTCACTGCCTTCTTAGTGACAAGCACCATCCAGGAATCCATTTCCCGATCCAAATTGGGGAATACCAATGCCCAAATCTATTCAGTGCACAGCTCATGGAAAAAGAGTTCGCTCTCATAACCATCCATCCATATGTGAAGAGAGCCCAGTTTGATATCAATGGATATATGCAAAAGATTATGGGAGCAAAGTACCAACATAATCCTACCATGGAGGATTTCTGGCCGCTTGTTCGGATGAACATGAGGTAAGAAGACGGGAGTACTCTCGCCTAACACTTGCTCAGATCAAGGCCTTCCGCATCAAGAGTCCTCCCGATTCATTCATAGATGATGATGAGGATGTCGTCGATCCCTCATATGATGTTGTTGCCTTTACCCCATTGCCTCGAATCGACTAGACTAAAAGAGATGAATTTTCTCTTGATGGCAAGAACCAACCAATTATCGAAAGAAGCATATCTTGGTATGACAAGGAACTTGCCAAATTGCAATCAATTCCAGATCACGTTTCGGGATCACAAAAATTGCCTATACGAGGGGGTCTCCATTTGACCAAGGTTTCTTCTCGATCAACTTCGTTACCATCCAATCATACACAACAGGCAAGAAAAGAGTGGTTGCCAAAATCCACTTCGCCAAGTAACGTGTCACGAGGAGAGAGATCCAAAGATCCAAACCCCGAAGAAGGAAGAGAGCGTGTGTTTGGATTTTCTACCTCGAGTAGAGATTCTTCCACCCACATCGTTAATAGCACTCAGAAGCTGGTAGCAAATGATCCTCAACCATGCTTCGAACAAGCACCCACTCAAGTGCAGGTAATTCAAATATCAAACACTTCAGAGCATGTAGTTCATGAAGAGATTTCCCAAAATCTCCCGAATAATCGGAAGTGGATATTGAGGTTGTGTCTCCTCAAATCGAGGTCGTAGATAGGATTCAAGAAGGATCTCATGATGTCGGGAATAATGAGAATATTGATTTGAGCTCCAGGATTTTGTATGCTGAAATAGTGAATGATACTCCTTGGGTTGATTCCGAAGTGAAGAAAAGGAAGAGAGTTGTCAAGCCAATTGACATTGATTTTGATGCCCTTTTCAAACTTTCGAATGATGCCATTCCTAAGAAGTCGAAGGTGCTTTCGCGAATAATGGTGGACGATGATGGAAACAAGTTTGCAGACCTTGCCATTCCACAAGTGGATAAAGAGTGCGATGCTATGATGCCTGCTGACTATGAAGTTTCCAGACTGGGACTTGGAAGATCTACATTAGAAAGTGACATGGCGATGGCTCGAGATTCAATTGATATTGTGCTAAAAAGACTTGAGAAATACAAGTCTCAAAACTCTCGGCTCAAGGCCGAAAAGAGTCAATTGGTGGAATATGTTCAACATTTGATAAATCCCATATCATCCACCTTCCCAGTACTTGATGCAGTGGCTGCCCCAGATGAAGAGACTCTCAATTTGTCAAAGGAAATAAACACATTGGGCCATGTCACTAAAACTTGGCTTTCAAAGATTCTTGTTTTAGGCCAGGGATGATCAAGACCGCAGTTAAACTTCATGAAGATATCAAGTGCGTATCTGGATTCAATTCTTTCTTTGAAAGAAACTTTTGTTTCTCGCTATATCGAATTTGGATGAGATATTGCCCACTTTAGTAGGAGATGACAAGTATGGAATCTTCAGCTTTAGCTATCAAGGAATTCTCAAATTTGAACATCGAGAGACACGTTTTCTTTAGTGTCTCGCATCTAAAATCAAGGAAAACATTTCTCGAGGATTCTATGATCCATTATGACAAAGATGTGCAATGAAGCCTTTACTTCACTCTCCTTGATTTAGGAATTCATGGTGAGATTCCTCAGAACCTTGTAAATGAGAATAATCAAAGGTGTTCATCTGAGCAGTGGAAGAACAATTTTCACAATTTTTAAAGACATGTACACTCCTGCCAACAATTTCTTGTCGGTTTCTATGGAGCCGTGCATCAAATCAAGAACTTATTTGAGAATGCTCAATCTAAAATTGTTAATTTAAATGATATGCCAAGTATAATTCTTGAATCAGTAGGTATTTTGTGAGGCTATTCTTCACCAAGTGAACCTCCGTAAAGAAGAAAAGATGTTTGAAACTTTGGGAAGGTTTAGATTCTTTCAACTCGGCAAAAGCAACAGATCCTAATTTCATCCCGGTGCAGGAGTTGATTTTCTTGGTATCTAGCGAAGTGGGAGAGTCCATTTCTCATACGCTTGAGATAAAGGACCCTGCTTCAATGGATAAGACAAGGTTATTATTGTATATTTTAAAAGGTGTTGTTATTTGAGAAACAATGGTTATTTTAAGTAATTTCTTTTTTGAGTTGTCTTTAATAAAGTTGGTTAGAAAAGTCGAAGGTCACTTAAGTGCCTTATTTAATGATCATGTAAAACCCTAACTACTTTGTAACCAACTTTTGGGTTATAAAAGGAAGTGAGGGGCTCATTTGGAAAGGGTGACTTTGAGAGATGAGAAGAAAATACTTTTGTGCAAGCTTTGTTTCAGGAAGAAACTTTGTGTTCTTTTGTGAAAAACATTTTGAGTTAATGGAATATGAACTTTGTGTCTCATTCATTGTCATCTTGTAACATTTGATGTTCTTATGTTCATTAGATGTTAGGTGTTTGAATCTTACATGCAAATATTATCTTTGATCTTATTGTCAACATTATTAATCGGGTTGTTTTAGTTCACAAAGTGATCAAGCTCTGATTATCTACTTGCTCATGTGTATTCCCTTTTACACGTTCTTGTTTGGCTAACTCAAACTCCGTTTTATTTGTGTTGGTTATTCATCTTTCCCGCTCATGCAATATTAGGCTCTGCTTTTACCTAACTCTTGCATGTTTTTTCAGCTTCATTCCATTCCACTCTTTTCCTTCATTCCATTCCATCTTCCTCATTCACTTTTCTTTCCATTGATGTTCCAAAACACCCCCACATACAATTTTGAATGTACAGATGTAAATACAATTTTGGTTTTCAATGAAGGTAGCTTCACCTTCATTGAGGAGGGACTTCGTTCCCACACTGCTTGCATGTCATTCATTTGCATGTGTGCAAATCCATATGCTAACATGGGGTTGATATGCTACTGCAAACCAAGCTAGCTAACTAATGTGGGATTTATTTTTTGATTCAATGAGGATATTTAGAGTCGTGGAAGCAATTCCAAGATGCACTGAAGAGGCATATCTAACTTAAGATAATAAAGAATGTATTTAGAGGAAATTATAAATAATATCTCTTTGGGGGATTATG
This sequence comes from Taxus wallichiana var. yunnanensis, assembly GCA_018340775.1. NCBI lineage: Eukaryota > Viridiplantae > Streptophyta > Pinopsida > Cupressales > Taxaceae > Taxus > Taxus wallichiana. Next base: position 330,649,562 of record CM031234.1, read on the forward strand.
AATCCAAAAGGAGGAAATGGGAAGGTAAAGAAAGCGAAAATACTCATCCCACAACCAATGACTCATGGACAAATGTCAAGTTTGTCACTTTTTTATGTTTATGACATGCTTTGTTTCGAAAATTTAATGAAATTTGCAAGATCACCTCACGTATGTCTCCCGAGTCTTCCTAGATCATTTCGAAATATTGTTTCCAATTAAATAAGTTTAATCGAGGTACAATTTTTTATTTTGCTTAGTCCATTAAATTATATGTTAACCGATTTTATATATTTGTATTTTTTTGCACATTTCTAACTTGTTTTTCCATATGAGTTCTAATTTCGTAATTTAAACTAATAGAGATGTTTTAGTGTAGCCTACTACTCTAATCTACACTTAGAGGAAGAAATGGGGCTTCAAGCCACTTCTTTGGAGGTAGGCCACCACAAGCCTATGTGTGGATACAATGAGGTTCGAACCTTGGCGTGGAAGCTTGAATGCTCCACATATTAGTTGGGTTATCCATCTATGACCCTCTCCACTAAATCAAAATATTTTAATTAAATTATAATGCAAAAACATATACTATTTAAATGAGGTCTAAATATGTATAAAATAATAAATCATATTTGATAGTTAATTCCCAAATTAAGGAAAAATGTGACATGCAAGGTTTAGAAGTGTATCTTGAATATTGCAACCTCTCGTGACACTCACTAGGATTTGATAGTGAGAATGCACATCTAGATGCAAGACACAACTAATAAGAAAATTCAAAAGAGAGAAGCTTTGTTTGAAGCATTTTTACTCTCATGGTAATTTTTGAAACGCGTTCACACATTTTGGAAAAATTGTTGAGATGTGCATTTTTTTAATGATTGCATTCATCTAGTTCCAATACAACAATAGCTTAAAAATCTATAGAAAATAAATACATGTTGGGCCCTACATTAAACTAGAGAATAATTTTTTTATTGATATTGTTTGTGCCCCTCAATGTAGAATTCAACTTTCTTACTTTCAATGATTGCTCTAACATGAATATATGCTCTAATGACTGCTTGATACTCTCTAGAATACTTGCTTAAGAGCATCTAATGCATACTAATTCTTTAGATTTTTTTTTGCAAATGCGATATAAATATTATGTATTAAGGTTCAAATTAGGTCACTTATTGGCTCACACGCACTCAACACAATTGTCAGACAACAAAGGTGTCCTCTATGGGGCCACTATACTATATCTCCCACTTGAAGCACTCCAAATATGTCAATAACATGAATGACCCTATGCCTTTGAGGTGTGTTCCACCTTCAAGCTACATATATGCTTGTTGGTTGCCAATCCTCTAAAGCTAAAGCTACGAGTTAAACAATAGGAAGGTCACGGGGGTTTACTTAGTAAAAGTACGGTATAACATGTTCGTTTGAAGGTTACTAAAGAACACCCTTAATGTTAGTTTTTACCTCTAATTATTCAATTGATAATACCCCTCTTGTTATATTATTAGAATGAAAATACCCCTTATTTTTTCCATGTACCTTACTTATCCATTTTCCATTACAATTTTATTTACCCCTTTTTATTTATACCCTAATATATCAAACAAAAAATATATCATGTTTCCCACTCAATTATTATTTTCTTAATACGCCTTTTCTCTAGAAAGAGAGTTTGAAGCCATTTAATACCTATTACCAATTACCTTAATGTTAATATTTAACCATTTATCAATATTTCTTCAAATAATTAATATGGTGAAATAATATCATTTGTGTTGAAAAGCATACTCAATCCTAGTTTTCTACCATCTTATTATTTCTTTCTTAAGAATCTCCTAATTTATATTTCCTTATTCAAAAAGAGATTATAATATAACTTTATGACCACGAACCTTTTGCAATTTTAAGGTATTTAGCTTTAAAAACTAGGGTTCAAATGTTTTAGTTTTATATTAAAATTAACCCCACCTCTTCTCTAGCCTACCTCTCTAACCTACCCCAATACCTAATTCAAAATATTAATAAATTAAACCCTTTCACCCTCTAATGTCTACCAATACATTGACTTTTCTTTTATCAATTTTAATTACCTCAATATGAATGAACGTGTTAGGATATTGCCTTGCTAATGAACTCCCTGCGAGGTAAGTGCTCATAAGCTCAAACCTGTAATAGACTTTTCTTTTATGCCACCTTCGTAGGCCTTTCGTGTAAACCAATATAAGGCCATGTACAAGTGAGTAGCATGTGCACCCCCAAGCATTCATAGTAGCGTGCTCCTCCATATCCTATATGAGGGTCTCATCTCGTAAGAGATTATGACACCACTTGTGTCTGCATTGCCACAAATGCTTCCAAGAGAACACTAATATGTTTTTGGAATCAGTAGAACACCACCATGGAAAAAATCACTCAAGAGCATGCACCTTGATCACCCCTCCTCAATTAGCCTTGTGGACCACTAGTGAAATAACAATGAGCATAATGTCACTCATCATCAATCAATCTAACCATAAATATATATCAAACCCTAAATGGAAGCCAAAATATCTTCCAAATGTCCTGTAAGGTGATAATAGCCTCTCCACTAGGCAACTAGAAGGTGCAAGTGTCCGATTGTCATCTCTTAGAGTGTGAGGTTACATTATGGATATCATATGAGATAGTACTGCCGACCAACATGATCCAACTCGAGAGCATCTATATGGGCCTGATCAATGTTGGTGAGAGCAAGAACACACAAAGTACCCATCATCCAACCCCATCTACACTCTCGATGTTCATATAATCTTACGCAATCACAAAATGACAAGAAAATTTCAATAACATGATCAAAAGGCAATAAAAGCATACATCTATCAAATATACATAGAGAAAGATTTAAATGACCATTATCAAACAAGTGCCCACAAGCGAAACTACTATCATGTGTCTATGGCGATAAATAGAACCATTAGAAAACAACCATGATCGACAATGTGGAGATACGATAAGAAGGAGAAACATTCATAGATATAACAAAATGTTTATGTTCATATTATGAAAATAAAAATAAAACTTAAAAATGGGACAAAAACTACAATTTTGGTTCTTGACAATGTTGTAGACTCATGTGTTGAGATACTAATAAAGTCAAACCAATCTGGAAGGGATCTCCCTCTTTGGGACATCATATATATCTCTGCAAAGCTTAACTACACAAAATCATCGAGTATAAATGAAACAATATTTTTGTTTTTAGGTTGACATGACATATATATACCCCACACACTTTCTACGATTGCTTACCACATTATTAACACCATATAATGCATTAATCATGGCAACAAGTCAACAATACTATTTCACCTATCTACATACACATTAGAACATCAAGCTCCTATGATTTATGTGCACAAATCTTGTGTTGAACATTTATTATTATTGATGTGTACAAATCTTGTGTTGAGCTTTATTTTGGAGTTATGCAACATATATTACATGTTTATCTCTTATACCTTACTTGAGCCTTATCAAGTACACTTTACATGGGAGATAACATATATGTTAGAGATTATATGAGATTTAAACATTTATTATGTCACGAGAGATCTTGATTTTTATCATTTGAGAGCATTTATTGGACCTACTTCTCAAGGAGAGAGATCACACCTTGGCACAATTCATGGTTATAACTTCCACAAACTAGGGGCAACATTTAACACACATTGTGTGCATTTTGTGAATACAAGAAATGTATTATCATTATATTTTGAACCTACAAAATTATATGTGAGTTCACCGTGGGATCTACATCTATACTCTACCGTGAATAAATTGTTACATTTCCTTTGGCAATCTCATATATATATATATATATATATATATACACACACACCCACCCACTCAGGAGCATAATGCTATTAGGATTCCATATTGATACATTCACCTATTTTGTAGCTTATGCTTATTGTCTCATCAAGATTACACCGCATTAAGCGCACAAGGTAACATGCTATATGCACTCATATGATACACATTTTGCTCATTTGAATACTAATTGTACTATGCGCCTTACTATGCTACATCTTCCTACCTAGGGGCACGTACACTTTATCCACGTGCTTACATGGAGATATTTCCCCATCTTATATTGTTACATTGGGGCAAATAACTTGCACCCTTCTCCTATCATTACACCGATCACATTTATCATGTTTTAGAGTTTCTTCTTCCCGTGCATGACACACCCTCTCACATGTCTATTTTCTCTCTTTGCAAGTGATTTTGTATAAGATCCTTGTCTTTTTAATCTACCCCAATTTATGGGCTTTAGACAACTAGCAATGACTACTAGTGGTTGTGTTATGCTACAAGTATTCCTTTACATTTTGACACGTTAGTTTTGAATGGGTATCTCTTTGTCAACTTTTTTGATTTTGAGTCTTTTTGTGTGCCAATAGCTTCGTAATTTGAAATTGATAAGGCTATATATATTTATGCAAAGCCCCTAAGGGATTTTAAAAACAAGTCTCTTAACAAAAGCATGTAAGGAACAAATCTACACTAAAGGAAAACCTATTCAATTTTTCAATTTTTTTACTAACTACTTATTATGCATGCTTTTAGTTCTTAAGGCTCTTACTTCCACCTTGGAAGGAATACCATTCAACATAGAACTACTTGAGCCTTGATTCCACACACACACACACACACACACACACACACACACACACACACACACAGAGCAACATCATAATTGGATGGAGCCCAAGGCAATTACTTGTTTATATTTTTTCCTTTTGGGTGGATTGTTGGGGTTTTTGAGCCGGACTACTAGTGGATCAGCAACCGCTTGTTTTCATTCTTCTCTGCTTTCTCGCATGCTTTTTGGAAATAACACAATTTGCAAGATCACCTCAAGTCTTCCTTGAAAATTTCTAAATAGAGTTTCCATTTAGATAAGTTTAATTAAGATACAAATTTTAGTTTTTCCTAATCCATTAAATTATCTATGGATTCTATTCATCTATATTTTTTTACATATTTTGAACCCGTTTTTCATTGTTTGTGTGAAATCTAATTTTGTGCAATGTTTACTTAGTATAGGTCAATGTGTTTAATCTAATATAGATGTTTCAACCTATCCGCCGACTCCTAATCTACTCTTAGTGGAGTAAATAAGGTTTCAATCTACTTCTTTGGAGGTAGGCTACCACAAGCCTATGTGTGGATACAACGAGGCTCGAACCTTGGTGGGAAAGCTTGAATGCATATTAGTTGAGTTACTCACTTGAGACCCTTTTCATGTAATGAAACTATTTTATTTAAATTGTAATGCAAAGACATACTATTTAAATGAGGTTCAAACATGTATAAAATAGTGAATGAAACCTAGTCAATTAATTTCAAAATTAGAGAAAGTGGTGACATGCAAGGTTTAGACGTGTATCTTGAATCTTACAAAATTTGGTGATATTAACTAAGATTTGACAAAGTGGGAATGCGCATCCATATGCAAGACACAACTAATAAAAAAGTTCAAAGGAGAGAAAAGCTTTGTTTGAAACATTTATACTCTCATGGCAATATCTAAAGTGTTTGTGCATTTTGGACAAAGTTTTTGACATGTGCAAACTTTTTTGATGATTGCATTCATTTAGCTCTAATATCTAAACACTTCTTATATTTTTGTGCTTTTGCTTCAATCATTTGAAAGTAAAAAGCTTTGTTTTCCCCTAATTGCACAATAATAGCTAAAAAACCGTAAAATAAATAAATAAATGTTAGGCCCTATATTAAATCAAAGAACAACAAACTATATTGATATTTGTCGAGTCCCTCAATATAGACTTTAACTTTCTTCCTTTCAATGATTTCTTTGACATGAATACATGTTTTAGTGATTGTTTGATCATCTATAGAGTACTTGTCCTTGCTCACCACAATCTAAAGGATAATGAATTTTTAGTTTTTTTCTTACAAATGCATTAGAGTACTTGTGTATTAAGGTTTGAATTATGACACTTATTGGTACACAAAACAACAAAATAATAACTAAAAAGTAAAAAGATAGGATAAAAGGATGGGCACACCTAAACCAAAAGAGAGCCAATAAAAAATTCATGTGGGAAACTCTAGGCATGACCAAGAACATTGGAATGCTATAAACAATATTAAGAGCACTCATATACTTTAGAGATAACAGTCCAAAATATTTACGAACACAGAAAGAAAAAAAAGGGTGAGAGATAAAAGAAGAAAATGCCCAAAAACACCAACTTAGTAACAATAATCAATAAGTACACAATCATATTAAAATTATATAATATAATATCTAACCATTTATTAGGTGTCTAAAATATGCAATATTCAACATGAGTATAAACCAAACTGAAGTAACCCACATCTCATTCGGACAATAATTGTACCATGTAGTGTAAGCCGAAAAAATGATGGGCCCCCATCATGTATCCTTGAAAAAATGATGTAATGAATTCTTAAAATTAAATAATTTTGTCACCATGAAAACGAGGTACTCAAATTGAATTTCGCATTTTCATTTACCTTTCGATGACTACGACATTCAAAGAGTGAATATATATATCACTCACATGCATTTGTGAGCAATGAAGAACGGATGATATTATACTTTACAGAAACAACTTCCACAGCAGATGCTTTTCATGGCCGTAGAGATTAAGAGTTTTGTAAGCAATCTGAATCTCATTTGTGCTGAGAAGAAGTGTATGTTCCTTCATATTGAGACATCTATTTTAGAAATTGTTTATTTAATACCAGAGAGACAAGCACTCCTAATATCTCATCTGAGACCACCATCCAATCTTTTCCAGTGGATGGAATTCACATGTTTCAGTTGAGATGCTTTTTAATATAAAAATGCTATGTAGTAAGACAACAAATTAAGTCCAGTGACCCACACCAAACTAAACTGTCGTCAAAATCAAAACGAAACCTTCAATTGGGTGGAAGATCTGTCATTACTCTTTACAGTCTGACCTGTGCATCAATGCGTCCCTTATTTCTATTGGTATAACCAGCGCCAGATAAATCTCCTTGTCAAGGAGCTTCATGCCATTTTCATTCACTGCCAAATTTGATCATAGCATAAAGGGCCAAGGCTTTGGCACTGCTTTATAGGACAAGAAAAGCATAAAGAAGTAGGCTGAATTTCATTACACCTTCTGTGCCTTCCCACATAAGTGGCCAAGAATCTACCAGCCAAACTTTAAAAAAAGCATCCCAAATCTATAAATATGCTATATGTTTATGTACATTAAAAATAGCAACGGATCAGCTTCAAACACAACAGGGGCCACAACAAAGCTGATTGATGTGATGCTGTAACCCAAGTGAAGTCAATAAATGCTTTCATACAATATAGAAGGTGAAATGAGAATGTGTTCTTGCTGCTGCTTTTCAAGATACATTTCACAAAGAGCTTCTCCAGCAACCTTCCATGCAAAAGCACATTTTCCTATATCTTTCATTTCTTGTGCATATTCATACACAACTTGATAAAGAGCAGATGCTTCCACATGGACTTGTTGCCTGGATTTTGAAGAAGCAGTTGGGTCTGTTTCTTCATATAGAAGCTGTTGATAAAGCAGGAAGAGATGTTAACTTCGGAGGAGGCAAGAGGGATCCTATCCATAGAAGTGCATATGATAAATCTTTTGTGAGTTTTAGGCCTAAACATCTGCATCATAGTATGCTTAGGGAAAAAACCAAAAAACTTCGAAGTCAACAGATAATAGTTTGGTTCACCTTCTTATATTTTTGTATAACAATGTTAGCATTAGAAGACCTTAAAGACTTTGAAGAGCCAGCAGATTCCAGTGCCTCTGCCATATCTGATCTAGACTGATCGTAACGATCTCTCCATCTAGCCTTGAACTCGGCAACATCAACATCCTGGAAGCATGGAATGGTCCATATTTCTACAGAAAAGAAGATAAAAGTATGGTTCACATGTTTTCAATAAAGAAACGTTCTAAGTAATCACGCATCGGTGAATTACAAGCGATAGTGATTACTATACCATCTAATTGGGACCCAGTATCTGAAGGTTTTTGGTCATAAATTTTCCCTAAAATAGAAGACGATGTATAAAAGCGATCTGTGTCATCATCCTCGGGATTTTTTTCAGGAAATGTGGCTTCCTCCAGGGCCGTAAATCCTCCGGGATTTCCACCTGCTTAGACAATAACAAACAAGAAAAGGTTGTTAGTCAGATCCAAATATACGGTAACTGAGAACAGACTTAATTTAAATGAAAATTTAAACAATATAAACAATAAATGAAGATGACAAGCAAGGAATTGAGTAAAATAATCCATCCAAAGGGGAGGAGTCCGCATTTCTGAAGGAAAAGAAACACAAAACTCCTAAATCATAGGATGTTTAAGAGACACAATGATTAATTTCAGTCTCTACCTACCTTTCCCGTTTGGTGAAATTACTGCGCTCAGGAGATTTTGAAATTTCAAATAAGTGCTAGAATATTCACCTAATATTGTTAATTTTAACCATCTGACAGCAAGATCACCCATGCATATCATGTGTACTCGTAATAAAGCGTGAACAGTTTTTCCTTGTATTTTTCTTATGAATGTTTTCAGTTTTAAACCCAGTCGGACTTGAAACGGTAACCTCAAAACTGGAGAGGAAGACAACAAAAGAGACAAAGTGATTATTCATTGACCATGAAACTATAACCTCGCAGGAAGCTAGCAATAATGTGATTAGTCATTGACATGGAGTAGACATCATGAACTTTTAGTTGAATGCCACCTTATATAGGTTGCACAGGTGACAAATTTATAGCTTCTAAAAGTAGCCTATAACTGAATGAACAATGGTTATTGCTTGTTAGTTATGGATGATTCACTGCATCTTTTCTGACACGGTCTTTAATGGGGTAAAAATTAAAATTTGCATAAGAATTTCATGAGACCTTTTAGGAAAAAGATGCACTGTTCTCAAAATTTGGTTCCATAGAAAAGCATCCATATGTTGAGGTAGGAAAATGAAAGTTGTTTGAATGGCCATCTGCGCCATTCAATGATATGAGAAAGAGTGATTATTTCAGCCACCTAACTCAAATAAGTCATCTGAATGCATATTTAGTGATATTTATAATAATGTAATAATATTTGAGACATCATAAATCACAAATATATATGTGTAAGTATATATATGTATGTATGTGTATATATATTATATATGTATATTTAATAACATTTATAACAATGTAAAACTAATTAGGATATTTTAGATAACAAATATATGTGTATGTATATATGTATGTGTATATATATTTATGTATGTATATCTATATCTATATATGTATATGTATATATACACACACATATATACATATATATATTGTATATGCACTATTCAGTGATGTGAGAAAGATTGATCATTTCATCTACCTAACTCAAAAAAGTCACCCTAAATGTATATCTAATGACATTTATAACAATGTAAAAATATTTGAGACATTACAAATAACTATACATATTATGTATATAGATAGATAGATACATATTATGCATATACATATATGTGTATATTTATATATATGTATGTGTGTACATATATACATATACATATGTGTGTGGAAATATACAATATATGAGATGACAAGATGTAAGAATTGCCAATTCGGAGTTGAAATTGAAAAATAATGACATTCCATTGTACATCAAATGTATAATATGAGATTTTAAAAACTGAACGTGCTTTCTAGTTTGAGCATTTGTGAGCTGAGATTAGCCGCACTACCGGTCTACACTCTCTTCCTAAGGGTTCTCCACAACCCATGTACTCTGCACTGACCTTGTGCAAGCTTACACCACCCACTCAACACTGGTTCCTTGTGCAGTCCACATTGTGCCAATAGGCATACCGCACAGTTCCACATCTGCGCAAAACACTCAACAATTGCGTGGAGACTTTGTGTTATGTTAGGCATCACTTTCAGAGCCCACACCATGCCAATGCACTGTCAACATACCATACATCCGTAAGATGAACCGTCACACCTACATGAATGAAGATCTTGGTAGAGTTGTCGACAAACTAAATAGAAATTAAACTCCCTAATTATTCAATGAAACATAATACACATATAAATAGGCTTTTAGATCTCCTTAATAGAAGGCGTCCAAATGCATAAATGTGCTACGATTACCTTGTTTACTTGAGTTGTTATAACTCACATAACCACATAACACCAAACATCTTTACAAACCTCTCAATCTTTATCTCACACACACATTCATTAATAATATTTCCCAAACCTACTCACATAATATTATAACGTATGCACTAATATTTCCAAACAATTAAGGCGAACCATCATCCATTTTAGAAGACGAACCTTTTTAACCATTTTCTTTGTAACTACTTTTGTGCAATGACATATTGTAACCAATTGCTTCTGCGAGGAACAATCATTTGTTTACATTCGGTCCAGAAAATCAGTTAGGAAGTGTTTCCCCCTTCCTAATCATTGGAATTCTCATTCTCACCTTGTTGCACATCGCACACTTATGTACCATACAAGTTCATTTCCCTTTGAATAGAAGAGCATTAAGTTTGCTAATCTCTTGCATCCAAATGCAAAATGGTTAAATGTCTTTCTTGTTTACTATTGCATATTCTATAACTCAATGATTTATGAGATAGAATCTTTGGGTTCTCCTCCGTCTTCTTAGGGGCCATGTGGTGAGGATCGATTTGATTTTTAAACATCTACACAAGCAAGAAGTTAGTGAAATACATGTGCCTTTTATAATTTATCATAAGAACTCAAACTAAACAAATGTTTTCCAAGGGCTAGTCATACTCATAATACAAATCCAAATCCAAATCCATAGTTACAGTGCATAACAGATCCTTCTTGCAATACCTAATTCCTTTAGGGGTTATCATTAAATCAAATTTCGAATCTAGGCGATAGTTTTGTAATAATAATTTGGATTTTGAAATCGAAAAATTTCTTGACCTTTTTGAAGGTCTCTTCGTAACCACATATTATACATATGAAAGACAAAATAAGTAGATAACTTACAAGTTATAAGCTAAATAAGTGAATGTTATAAATATAATAATGTCAAACGTTGTAATCCAAATATATTAGATAATAGTGTTATAAGTATTATAAATGATATAATAGTGAACTTTATACTTTATAACCATTATACTTTTTATATTATTATTACATTATATACATACAATAATCTTATGCATTTTATAAAGTTCTAATACTTATAATGCTACAACATTATAAATAACATTATATCATTATATCCCTATATATATATTGCCTCACTTACTAACATTATTAATAATATCTGATAACTATTAAAATGACATCATAAGGATATTAATTAGAATATTATCGTAACACTATAATACTATTATATTATATAGTACAAAATATTATATATAATATTAAGCAATTTAATAACCTTTTATATATATATATATAGCATATGGAAATTTAATTTTATAAACTATTTTCCATATGCTATTTTAATATATATATATATCATTTACTATAATAAATATTAAATTTTGATATATTCTTCCACGTATTTAAATCTAATAAAAAATCATATATATAATATTCCTTGGAGTAATAAGATTCTGGTTGAAAAGATATATGTATAGCTTCAAAAGTATCCTATCTGCTGTATGTTTCTCCATGTATTGACAGCAAAAATGGACCCGGCCGTATCCTGCCCGCTCCCACCCCGTTTCGTACCAGTTTCAGGCCATATCCTCACCCGCCCCACCCCCTGCGGCCGTATAGGTATCCTAAACTTTGATTGATAAAGCCAGGAACAGGCTGAGTTGCTAGCCATAGCTTCATAAATTTATGTAGGAACTGCATCTGTGGAAAATCAGCATAATATACAGTCTTCGGTGTCGATGACTGAAAGAAAGAACAAAATGTCATAACTAACCTTTCCGCCTGACTTTGGGGCATCCAAAGCATCATAATATATATCTGTTAATCTCAGCATCTTTTTTTTTAGGTTTCACGTTCTTCGGGATCTTTAACTTCAGGCGTAAGAAGTCGGTCCATGTATGCTAACCAACTGTCAGCTGCTACACCTACCGCATAGCTGTAAGGAAGAGTAACATTGCCATCAACATCTGATATTCCTTAATTATTAAATAAGAAGCAATACTTCTTCAAAATTTTAACAATATGCTTAACTGGATTCTAATATCTACGAAAATGGATCTATGCGTCCATTTGGCAGTTTCTGACAGAATTAAATCACAATATGCATGAAAATTAAACATAAGCAATCTCAGCATTAGTAACATATCTATGCAATTTAGATCGTGAGAGCTTCATTGCTGATTGCTGGAATACCTGTGTTGAAACATTAAGTGGTTACATTCTTGCAAGTGTCACATGGTGCTAAGACAACAGGTTCACCGAGAAAGTATACCTCATGACATGGTTTCTTATATTTTTAGCAATTCATATAGCTTATGCTATTACGACTAAGAGTTGCAGGTTTATTTGCTGAGGAAGTCTCTTTGATTTTACGTGGAGGAAATTTAAAACCACAAACCTATGTTATTGGAACCCTCTGAATCTCCCTCCGTACCTCAATCAGTACGAATCTGATCTAAATGCCACTCCAAAATCTCCTTGGAAACCGGATCCTTCAGAATCTCTAGGTCCTTCCTAGAGATGTACCAGAGTCTAGATCCATGGCCCGTGGTTTCAGGGCCAGGCGGGGCAGACTCTATTAGAGATTTAAATTGCGAATTATGTAGTGTTTTTGTTTATTTTAAAATTTGATGCAAATTATGCACAAAACATTACCCGAACCCAAACTAGTACCCATAGTTGTCTCTAGGTAACTTCGCCACTAACCATCAGACTATTAGTAGCACAAAGATCCGATAAATGTACTAGTCAATATAAAAGGCTAGTTGCATACTCATAGGCTTTGAATGTGATGCCATATTGAGTGGTACTTTGTAGGAAATGATAAAGAATGTTCAATAAACAGAATAACAGCCTGGAATTTTGGATAATAATACCAAATACACGATCTTATCAAGCTGTCCATCCATATAGCTATGAGCAAGCATTGTGACCACTTATATGATGATTAGGGCATAGTCCCATAGAGGGGCTTCTGTTCCTATTTTTCTGCAGCAGAAGGTTCCATGAAAATTCTGAAGCCAGTTACAAGAAAAAAACATCTTTGCGCTGGAAAATAAGGTGGTCTTATTTTGATGCCTGTTCAGTTTAAGAGGTTGCTCAGGAGGGGGCTGGAAGTTTTTCCATACAGATCAGGGATTTTTGGTCCACCTGGCATATAATATGCATTCCCGCCATCATTTTTTTGTGATTTTGGAAGGAAATTTGCTCTTTTGTTTACCTACAAAGGGGTCCTAAAAATTTCTGTGGGTGTTGAGAAAATTTAGAAAAACGCAAGACCTTTATTATGGTAAATATCCCTAAATTTTATCAGTAACACCCGCTGAGATATTTAAGGAGCCCACCTTCCATGGAACCATGGGGTTATTAGCTATATCGGATCCTTTCAGCAGCATGTTAAAAACAAAGCTACTATGTTATGACAATCAAAGCTATTGAGTTGATTTATATATGTGCGAATGTTAAAAGTTATGTAAATAAAAATTGAAAATCTATAATGTCCCTTTCCGGGTTAAATCTGAAAATAAGGGTTTGGCCACAACCCCAAATGAATCAAATCTGAAAATACACCATCAACCAACAAGCATCAATCTGAAAATGACTGGAAACACACTTTAACCCTATTCGAGCAATCAATAATCAGTCCTTTAGGGCAGCGAACTGTATAGGCACTTCAAATCATCATACAACCATGCAATAACAGTTGAAAATGCTTCTAAATAATTATTTCAAGCATGGCAACATTTATCCATCCAAATTACATCAAAATAATAGAGAAAATAAGAGATTACACCCAGCTGCAATTAATTTTATGACAGCAGCAGGGAAGCCACAAACAAGGGCTGAAAATAGCTCATAAACCTCTCCAAAAATCACCAAATTGTAGATTCAAGAATTATAAAACATAAAAAACAATAATATCAACTCAAATTGTCCAAAAGTGCCCTAGATGATATCAAACCCTTCACCCAAGCAAGTTGCCTAGGGTTAGAAGGGAATAAATAAATATGAAATCCTCCTTAAAGCTCACTTGTGACCTTCGTATGAAGCCACCAATGCACAAATGAGGGTTTCGTCCTTCAATGGCAAGAAGAGAAGCTACACTAGCTCCAACTCCAAGTAAATGTCAAAATAGATGATATATGATGATCCTCCTCTCCATTCGAACTTCCTTAAGTACCCTCCTTTGGCGCCAATGATGAATTAGAAGCCCCAACTTCATGGCCGACCTCCTAATGCACTTTTTTAATCTTTACTTAAGAAGACCGACCTCATAATGAAGAAATAGAAATTCTCCTTGCTAAGTCTTCTTTCCCTAGTCGAACCACTCCAATGCCATGATTAGTAAATAGAATAATTAATCATTAAGGTACATCACTTACAACTATGGCGAGTTCCCTCCTTTGTTTCTTCCTTGATGCCCACAGGGGGAGGAATGGACATTACAGTCCTCCATAGTGATTAGCTTGGAAAAGGGGACATTACAGTCCTCCCTTCCCAATTTTGCTTGTCCTTAAGCAAATGCACGTGCCCGGATCCCAAATGAATCTTAGCTGCTCCTTCTTTGATGTTCTTGCACATGAAGCAAACAAATCAAAGGAAACAAGAGTGTTTAACAACACTTTTACAATCTCTTCATCATGCCTTAGGGACATGATAGCTAGCTCCCTTCCTTTGCTTGCCACCATCTCATAATTTCCATTCAAATGATGGATTCCCAATACTTTAGTAATGTTGTCCCAAAAACAATCTGTAACCTTGCATTTTTCTGTCAAAAATTAGAATGTAGGTGGCTGGAAACCACCTCAAATCAGCCACAAATATGCCAATGTTAGTTTTGGGGAACTCACCCTCAATTACTTCAAGAAAAACTTTGGAATTCTGGATTGAAGACAAAGAAATGAGAATCCAAGGCATGTTGAAGGAGGGATTCATGGTATGAAATATCCCTTTTCAGATTTATTTTATATTTAAGATTTCCAACCAAATTTTCACAAATAACAATCTGATTTTTATGACAGCAGTATATAGAAAAATATGACAACAAAGTACAGTTATGGCAGCAAGGTATAAAATCAGAAAATAACCAATATCTTCACTTTTATTGCAATTAAACTAACATGCAACAACATGCAAGTAACATGCATCAACATGCAATGACATGCAATAACAAGAAGTTCCACTGATAAAATAAATGATCTCTCTTACTGAATATGGTTGTCTTCTCTTTCTGGACTTGAAACTGGATCAGCAAGCCTCTGAAACTCTGAATCTGACAACCCGATCTGAATAAACTCCACAATAACAAACTAGGGCTAGATCTTTCACCACCGAAGAGTGCTCTACTAGCTAGGGATAGATCTTTCACTACCAAAGCTAGGGTTCCTGCGGAATTTCACCTCCACAAGCAAGGAAAACAAGCTGAAAGCTCCAACATAAGATGGCAAAATGAACCAAGATCCTTTTTCCTCCCCAAACACCACCTTTTATAACTTTTTCCATCATAAAAGTGCCCATAAAACCCTAATTCGACCCCCTTAGAGATATGTCATGTTTTAATTGTCACTTAAAGTGACTTTATTTCTCCTAGGCCAAAAAAGTCCACTTAAGTGACCCCGACGAAGAAATAGAACATTACCCCACGTTTTTCACTTAAGTCATCATAAAGTACATGCATAACGCCAAAATATAACAAATAAGCAAGGTGGTAATCGGGCATCCATACCCAATAGCTGCGCAACGCCGTTAGCCCTCGGGTATGACCAAGGTTAAGACGAATGAAAAACCCCTTGGGCCAACTGCTCGGAAATGGGGACATTACAAATCCTCCCCCCGAGAAATGCTTGACCCCAAGCATTATCTTTTCATGCTGCAAAAGCTGAATACCACAAAGTAAGTTTCTCCACCTCACCCTGCAGTCAACCAAAGATCGGTGTGATCCGAAGCAACCAAGAAACCCCATGTAGTCATCATGACCTCCATGTTGTATAGAGAACAATGTTGTCCGTGAAGTAGAATGATGCCCAAAACAACTCTCCACCGGGTATCCACATCGGGATTATCAATCTGCTCAATCCACGCTTGTCTTCGATACCATCATTATGTGACCACTCACTACCTCTCCAAACAACAATGGACCAACCAACAAGGCCCTTACCAAATGTGGAATCTCCTGCAATCTGGCTAATGTTGTCACCAGCCTCATACATGCCCCGGTATACCTGAAATGTGCTCAAAAACTCAACCAGGAATAGCCAACCCCCAGAATGAGTCTCACAGCCAACAAGTATGACTCTCCTAGTTGGATAAGTCATCATAAAAGGATGAAGACATCGGAAAGTCTCCACACCAGGATCCAAATCAACACATTGTACCTTGCCTCTCTCTAAGCACTTGATCTGAGGCTGCTAAACCATCACCCTCGGTTCCCAAGAACCAACTAGAAAACATCTCCTCTCTAATCATAGCAGGGTGTATCCACCTCGACCAAACATCGATGGAAGGTCCAACCATCTCATGGCAATAACGTACCATGTCTGATGATGTATGCTCTAGTATTGGCACAATAGGTGCCAACACAATGTCTGTGGCAAGCATGGTACACTCCTCAATGCCATCATACCATCCTCCACACTATGGCCCTCCTGAATCACATGGTCTCTGATCACATCTATAGTCATCTCCTCGTTATCTGGCTCCACACTGTGACTCACCATATCACAACACTCAGTAACTGAACTCTCCTCATGCAAGGTCTCAACCACGTCACCTGTCTGATCATGTGGCTTGTCCTGCGTCTGATGGTCTCTCTTGGGCTTGCTACCAATCTTCATCCTACAATAATCTAGAAATGGCATATTATCTTTGAAACCCTTGCTCAAAGATTGGTATTTCCTCCAACAAGAATCCTCATCAATCACCTCTATTGGCTGCCCTTTATCACTTTGTTCCCACCTTTCTCCTTATTGTCCCCAGATTTGCGTTGATTCAAATTTTGAGTGAGTGGCTCAAATAAATGTTAGTGGCTTCTTGTTGTTTCACCATGTTGATGAACATTTCCTTCATAAAGCCCACATTGAGATCTTTCCAATCTCCCATATTTAACCCACACAAAGGCTAGAGGAACAACTTTGATACCACCGAAATATCCTTTTTCCGGATGTATTTTATATTCAAGATTTCCAACCAAATTTTCACAAATAACAATCTGATTTTTATGACAACAATATATAGAAAAATATGACAACAAAGTACAATTATGGCAGCAAGGTAAAAAAATTAGAAAATAACCAATATCTTCACTTTTATTGCAATTATACTAACATGCAACAACATGCAAGTAACATGCATCAACATGCAAGTAACATGCATCAACATGCAATAACAAGAAATTCCATTGATAAAATAAATGATCTCTTCTTGAATATGGCTGTCTTCTCTTTACTCTCGACTTGAAACTAGATCAGCAAGCCTCTGAAACTTTGAATCTGACAACCCGATCTGAATAAACTCTACAATAGCAAACTAGGGCTAGATCTTTCACTACCGAAGCTAGTGTTCTTGCGGAATTTCACCTCCGAAGCAAGGAAAGCAAGTGAAAGCTCCAACATAAGATGTCAAAATGAATCAAGATCCTTTTTCGTCCCCAAACACCACTTTTTATAGCTTTTTCCATCATAAAAGTGCCCGTAAAACCCTAATTCGACCCCCTTTGAGATATGTCATGTTTTAATCGTCACTTAAAGTGACTTTATTTCTCTTAGGCCAAAAAAGTCCACTTAAGTGACCCCAACGAAGAAATAGAACATTACCCCACCTTTTTCACTTAAGTCATCATAAAGTACATGCATAACGCCAAAATATAACAAATAAGCAAGGTGGTAATCGAGCATCCATACCTAATAGCCTCTAATGCCGTTAACCCCTTGGGTATGACCAAGGCTAAGACAAATGAAAAACCCCACGCGCAACCGCTCGGAAATGGGGACATTACATGGTAGCCAAGCAAGGGAATTTCATTATTGCTCTTTTTCATATATCAACTCATTGGGAAAATAGTGATGGAATGTAATGTCCCCTTTTTCAGATAAAAAATTAAAATAAGGGAAAATCGATTTGCACATGTGAGTTTAAAAATCAAAATATATTTGTGTGCAAATAAAAATAAGAGAGAAAATCGATTATCTTTGGGATGATAATTATTTATTTTTGGAGGTAAAATTAAATAACCAAGCAAGTCGCATTTTCTTGGGATTATTTAATAATTAATATTTGAAATAAATTGATTTATTCTAAGCATGGGTCGATTCATATGGGCATCATTTGATTTAATTTCCCATGCATTTAATATTTGTTTTGAGTGTGATTTCCAGACAATTTTTAAATAAAGATTCTCTCCTAGATTTTGGTGCCAAAAATGGAGAAAGAACTTTGGAGATTGAGCAAGGAAAAGATATAAAAGAAGATGATGGGCACTCCTTTTCGCATGTTGACGGTTTATGAAACTTATCTTCATGCTTGAAGAGGGATGTATGCCCACTAATGATCTAAAACAAAAGGTGTTCTTCAACACCACCTTTGAGTGAAGTGTGTATGCCCTTTGAGCTTGAATTGATAAGTTATTTGCATCATTTCTTCTATATATGTAAGTCGCCATTTTTGGGAGAGTGCATGAGCTTGTTGATGAAGTTTTTTGAGGGATTTGTGTGAGGGTTTCAATCTGATTTTTACAGCTTGATTATTGTGCATCAAAGTAGATTTGTGTGGGTGATGCTTGTGGTGCAAATCGGTGGTATTTGAAACAAATTCAAGTCTGATCATTTCCAGCTTGTGTATTTAATCAATATGGCCATGATTAGACCATTTTTATGCTTATTACTTGTGGCTGGTAATTACCCTTGCTAAATCTATTTGTGTCGAGGATTTTGGCAATCATTGAAAGGGGTTTTCTAATATTTATGAGCTGCTGTTATAAATTAATTAATTGTAGATCTAAAAATTGCATTTATTGGGTTGAAGAGTGAAGGGAAAGTGCTGGAATAAGTTTGCATATTTTTCTCTAACCCTAGCGACTTGAACTGCAGATTCGGGGGTTATTTTGAGTGGGTTTCGTGGGTGGAAAATTCTAATTTTGGTTTCATTTGAAAGATCTTAATTTTATCTTCCTACTGCATTTTATTTCAGGCAAAAGAGTTAATATTGTGGGAGATTAATTTTTAAAGTTTGCAGTCATTTTCAGCTATTTTCAGGCATATTAAATTTATTTTTCTACTTCTGCAAGTTTATTGGTTAAAGGAGTGCAAATTCCAACTAGATAGCCCATCTGAACCCTTACCTTGGCTCACTCCAACCCCATTTGGGTTGTATTGAAGCCGACACTGGGTTAGTTGAGGTGAACCTAGAAGGGTTTCTCTTCTAAGTTTGCTTCTTTTGCAAGTAGATTAATAATAATTAATTAATATCCCACAAGGGGATATTACATGGAAGGATAGTCAACATTACTTTGAGAGGCAACGAGATGCTTGATATGGGAAGTGGGTCATGATTACAACTGCTGCTACCTTCTTTTCATTTGTTGTTCACAACTTTTCCAACTACTTTCCTACTCATAAGACACCTGAAAAAGAGCTTCCAATCATATGGTTGGAGAAATTCCAAGCTACTACTAACATTGGCATATTTGTGGCTGCTTTTAAGGCGCTTTCCAACCACAATCATTCTAATTTTGAGAAAAAGGTTACAACTGTGTTTGGGACAACATTACTAAAGCTTTGGGAATCCACCATTTGGATGGTAATTGTAAGGCCTTGGCAAGCAAAGAAGAAGAGTTGGCCATCATATCCACAAAGCATGAGTGGATGAAGAAGGGAACACTTTTTTCTTTAATGTGTTTGCTTCATGTGTAGGTACATCAAAGAAGGGGCCACATAGAATTATTTGGGATCCGGAGCTTGCATTTTGCTTGAGGGCAAGCAAATTTGGGGAGGGAGGACTATAATGTCCCCTTTTTCGAATTAATCCCAATTGAAGGCTTCTTGCCCATTCTTCTTCCTGTGGGCAAGAAGAAGATGAACAAGGGAGGTCCTTGGATTGCATTTCAGATTTCTTTCATTAATATTTATGTTTTTATTTTGTATTTTGGCCTCTAAAGCAGGTCGGCTGGGTTGGAGAGCTCTTAAAGTCAAATTAAAAATAAAAGCATGCTTCTAAAGAGGTCAGTCATGGGGAAATTCATCCCTTATGACCTTTGGTGCCACCATAAGGGTATAAAGGGAGTCGCATAGGCTCATTTTGGTATCACTTTGGCATATATACTTTTATCTATTTGGTTCTAGAGCTGTGCTCTAATCCAAATCCACTAAGGGGCGAAAATCCATTAGTGTGGAAAGCAAGGAGACAAAAACCTTCCTTGTTGAAGATTGGAGGATGGAAACCCTCCACTTTGGTGGTGTTGAAGACATTCTTTGAAGACTCTTGCTAGTTTGCAGTTAGGGCTTTGAGAAGAAGGAAGAGCAAGGGTTTTGACATCATTTGAGGCCCCTTTTCTAGGGAGTGACTTGGATACGAGTGCCATTGGGTGCTTTATAGGGCACAAATTGACATTTTAAGTTGCATTTCAGATTCATATATATTTATAAGGCTGCTATATTGCATATTTGTAATTGTTGGGGTTTGGAGACCTCATTTCCAGCCACTTCTATTAGCTGTACTTTTGCTGTTCATTATTTAAATTCCAGCTGGGTTTGTGGTTGAGTTTCATGGTGGAAATTGCCCTAGAATATTGCTAAAGTGTTTGTATATGTTGTAGATGATTTCTATGGTGATTTTGGATTGAAATACTAATCTTTGCAAGATGTTGCTATAAAAATCAGACTGCTGTACATTGTTGGTTTATTTCTGTAATGTCCCTTTTTAGGAGACTCGGAAATCACTAAGAGCTCACAAATCAGATTTATAGAGCTGTTGTTATAAACCAATAAACCTGCAAATTTGGTATCCCCAGATTTCACTCTGAAATTTGGGACTAAACTCAAATTTGGTATCCCCATCATTCACTGAATTTGGGACTACCCCTTGAAAATTTTCGTTCTCTTTAAAAATAGCGGGTCGTTTTGTGTTTTTATTGCCTAAAGTTGTCTTCATTACGTTAAAATATTACCAGAGGATCATATGAGCCAGTTTCGACGAATACCCACATGCTAAAACTCATTTTATCCCTCCACCAGGTTTTGTCTGCGAGAATTTTATTTTATTAAATAAATAAAGTTCTTTTAAAATAAATCGTGCATGCATTGAACCTGTTGAAGATTTGCACACCAAGATTCCCGCATTTCAAGAGGGTATTCATCAAGGATGAGTTTTTACTAACCAGTTATTCGGCAAAGCAATTGTCTGCAACTTCTGGCAACGTTTTTCGTTTTATTTATTTCTTGTGTTTGTTTTCGGTTTTCTCCGTAGTCTATCTATTAAATTCCTCTTGATCCGTTTGTTCGTTCTGTATAGCCTGTTTATTTGCCTAGAAGTTCTGGAAGTCATTCATGGCCTCGACAATGGAAGAAATTGATCATGGAGTGCTAACTTCTAACAAAAAGAAGAATTTAAGCAAAATAAGCTTCTCCCATGCAAGTCGCACTTTTTGGAAGGAAGGATTTAAGCTGCCAGTGGGAATTTTGGTAGTGGCAGGCAGGTGGGAATTTTATGCCTGCCTGGTAGGGTAAAAATTCCCATGATGAAGTCAAGTCACTTAAGCTGCCAATGGGAATTTTGGAGGTGGCAGGCAGGTGGGAATTTTATGCCTGCTTGGTAGGTTGTTTTTCCCATTATGAAAGATAAATCACTTAAAGTACCAATGAGAATTTTAGAGCTGCCTGACAGGGTAAGAATTCCCATCAAGGAAGTTTATTCACCCATGCAAGTCACATTTTTTAGAAAGAAGCTCTATTGCATGCAAGTCGCACTTTTTGGAAGGATTTAAGCCACAATGAGAATTTTGGTAATGGCAAGTGGGAATTTTATGCCTGCCTAGCAGGTTGTTTTTTCCCATCACTAAAGACAAATCACTTAAGTGAAGGATGAGATTTTTGGAGCTGCCTGGTAGGGTAAAAATTCCCATTACTTTGACTTCTTATTTTTAGCACACCCTCTAGCCAAAAAGTGCGACCCATCTTGGCATGATTACATGCATTTAATGATATTTATTATTATTATTTCTAGCTAAGTTTGGCGCCATAAATAGAAGGAAAGTCAAAGCAACTGGATGAGCTAAAGAGAAGGCAAGGATGCATGCTAAAAATAAATAAAAGAATTTCATAAAAAACAAGCGAAACATGCAAACTTGGGCGCCCAAATTAAGAGAAAGAACATGGCTTATTATTAATAATTGCCAAAAATAGGAGAAAGCAATTATTAAAAATAGCATGCAGTTAGCTATATAAGCATGGGATGCCATAAGGAAGAGATAATTAATTCTTTTTGATGGAGCTTGCTGTCCTGGAGGATTTTGGCGCCAAAAGGAGTGTTTTGCATTAAAGAATATTTTCCATTGCCGGGAAGCTTTGTAATATCCCCTTGTGGGATATTAACTGAATATTATTAATACTTGCAAAAACTAAACACTTAGAAGATAAACCCTCCTAGGTTTACCTCAACGAACCCTAGTGTTAGCGTCAATACAACCCAAAAGGGTTGGAGTGAGCCAAGGTGAGGTTTTGATGGGCAATCTAGTTGGTGTTTGCACTTCTTTATCCAATACAATTTGTAGAAGTAAAAATAATAAACTACTACTGCTGAAAATTAGCTGAAACTTTGAAAATTCGTAACTCTCAAAATATTAGCTCTTTTGCCTTGATTCCAAATGCAGTAGAAAGGGAAAATTATGGGCTTCTTATCAACATAAATATCAGAACCTTTTAAGCACTAGAAACCATTCAAAACAGCCCTTCAAATCCCAAACCTAGTCGCTAGGGTTAGGGTAAAATCTACAATTTAAAACCAGCACTTTTCCTTCACTTAATAAGTCACAAAATGCAGTTTTAGATCTGCAATTAATTAATTTAAAACAACAGCTTGATAATCACCTCAAAATACTTCAAATCTCCATTAAAATATGCCCATACAAGTCGCTTTTATCAAATAAAAACCAGCAGCATATAAACAGAGATTTCCACCATAAATCACATTCAAAAACCCCTCAAAGCAAGCTTTAGATCTTCTCCAACAATGGCACCTTATACATATGAAAAGAAATGATTGCAAACTTATTACTTCAAGCTCAAATGGGCACACACACTTCACAAATGGTGGTGTTAAAGAACACTTTTGTTTTGATCACAAGTGGGCATACATCCCTTCTTCAAGCATGAAGATAAGTTTCATAAACCGTCAACATGCCCAAAAGGAGTATCCACATCTTCTTTTATAGCTTTTGCTTGCACATCCTCCAAAGCTCTTCTCCATTTTTGGCGCCATACTCTAGGAGGGGATCTTTATTTAAAATATACCTGAAAATCATATCCAACAACAAACATTAAATGCATAGGGATTTAAAACAAATGTGGCCCATATAAGTCGACCCATGCATAGAAGGAATCACTTTATTTTTAAATATTAAATATTAAAAAGTCTCCAAAAATGCGACTTGCTTAGTCACTTGATTCACCCTTTTAAAATGTATTTATTATCCCAAGGTGAAGTCGAGCTTTTTTATTTTGATTTGCACAATTTAGAATATTTTATTTTAAATTTACATGTGCAAATCGATTTCCTTTTCTTTTTAATTTTTAATAAAAAGGGGGACATTACAGTCCTCCCTTCCCAAAATTGCTTGCCCTCAAGCAATTGCATACATGGCTGGTCCATTTCTTCTTCCATCCCATGGGGCCTTCTAGATAGTGCATCTGCAGCTACATTATTCTTCCCTTTTATCATACTCAATGTCAAAATCGAAGGCCTGCACTTTACTTACCCATTTCTGCTCCTGTCATTTAGTTCTCTTTGGTTAAGAAAAAACCGCAAGCTATTATGATCAGATTTAATGACAAACTTCCCAAATATTGTCTAAATTTACTCAAAGCATGCATGATTGCCAACATTTCTTTATCATACACACTATATCCTCTTTCATGCTCTTTCAATTTCCTACTCTCGAAAACAATGGGATGTCTTTCTTGCATTAGGACAGCCCCTATTCCTTCACCCGAAGCATCACATTCTACCACAAAAGGTCTAGAAAAATCTGGAATTGCAAGAACTGGACAAGAACACATTACCTCCTTCAATTTTTCAAATGCTTCTTGGGCTGGCTTGGACCATTTGAAAGCCCCTTTCTTAGTCAAATCTGTCAAAGGAGCTGCAAATCGTGAGAACCCTTTAACAAATCTCCTATAATAGCTACATAGACCACAAAACCCTCTTAGTTGTGTGAGAGATGTGGGGGTAGGCCATTCCATAATCGCTGCAATTTTCTGTTTGTCAACCTGCACACCATTAGCACCAATAACATGCCCCAAATATCCAATTTCTTTTAAACCAAACTCACATTTAGATTTCTTTGCAAAGAAAGAATGTTGTTCCAAGGTGGATAAAACCAGATCCAAATGTGTCAAATGCTCTTCCCAAGTTTTGCTATACACAAGGATGTCATCAAAGAACACTAGCACAAACTTTCTTAGATATTGGCTAAATACATGATTCATGCAAGATTGGAAAGTGGCTGGTGCATTAGTTAATCCAAAAGGCATAACCAAAAATTCAAAATGCCCAAAATGACATCTAAAAGTTGTTTTGTGCACATCTTCTTCTCTTACCTTTATCTGATGGTAACCGGATTTGAGATCTATTTTTGAAAAGAAAGAAGCACCATGTAATTCATCAAGTAATTCATCAATTCTAGGAATGGGGTACCTATTTTTGATAGTCCTTTTATTCAACATTCTATAATCAATGCACATCCTCATAGTACCATCTTTCTTTTTTACCAAAACAACAGAAGATGCGAATGGGCTAGAACTAGGCCTTATATGTCCCATCTCAAGAAGCTCCCTAATAGTCTTTTCAATTTCTTCCTTATAAACTCTAGGATGGTGGTAAGGAGTGATCATAACGGGCTTAGTATCCTTTTCTAACTCTATAATATGCTCAAACCCTCTATGGGGAGGTAACCCATGTGGTAAATCATCAAAAACATGAACATGCTTTTCTAAAAGAGCTTGTAACTCACCTTCTAATGACTGCTGTTCTGATTTTTCTGATTTTACTGTGATATAACAGCCAGCTGCCCACTCAATTTGACCCCTTCTAAAAGCCCTTTCCATCCTCTTCATGGACACCTCTTGTGGTGCACCATTTGCCATGCCTTTTAGGATGATTTCCTTGTCATCTTTAGTGAATTTTAGCTCCATTGTTTTGTAGTTTTGTGTGAAATCACCTAAAGAATGCAACCATTGAACACCCAACACAAGATCAATATCCCCAATATCAACAACATAAAAATCATCGGTTACCTTGTGCTTCCCAAGTATGAGGGGAAGTTGTGCAATCTTTGTAGAACATGGAAGAGTAGTCCCATCCGCAATGGTTACTTTGAAAGCCTTGCAATTTGTGGTTTCCAAACCCATTTTTCTTACTAGACTTCCATCAATGAAATTGTGGGTGGCCCCACTGTCAACCAAGGTAATCACTCTTTGCCCTTGAATGGTTCCCTTCACCCTGAATGCATGATACTTAGGCACCCCGAAAGAGAAGCAAGGGCACTTTCCATTTCCTCATTCTCTTGCACATGCTCAATCATTTCTTCATTAGTATCATGGTTAGCATCATCAAAATCAAATTCAAAATCTGAATCAATAATTTCAATGTAGTGGATTTGACCTTTACCTTTACAATTGTGACCTCTTACCCATGGAGTTTTGCAGTCAAAACATAGTCCCTTTCTTCTTAGTTCATCCCTTTCCTCTTTTTGTGAATTGTTTTGAGGCTGATTTCTATAGGGCTGATTGACCCTTCTTGGGGCTTCTCTTGATGGCCCTAGGGGCTGCCCTCCTTGCATTTTAAGGGGCTGTTGTAAATCAGACCTTGGCTGTCCTCTAAATTCACTCTTGGGCAGCATTTGTGAGGTATTAGAATGCTGTCCTTTAGGCACATAAGCCCCTCTATAAGCTGCACATTCTAAATCAAGAGCCTTAGTAATACAATCTTGCAAAGTCATAGGGTTAAAAGCTCTTACCAAACCTTTTAGTGGCTCTATCAAACCTTCTGTGAAGAGAACTACCAACCTTTTTCACTGACATCCGGTACCATTACTGCTACCCTCTGAAAATCTGCCACATATTCTTCAACACTACTTGTTTTAATTGGGGCAATTCCTTAAAATGAAACTCCGGATCTTTTTGATCGAACCTCTCCATGATCCTTCGGCTAAATTCTTCCATTGTGTGAATCAAGTCATGACCTTGGGTGTGCATACCATGGAACCACCACTCATGTGCCATGCCTTCCAAATGGAGGGTAACAAATTTGAGGGCCTCTTCTTCTTGCATGGGATTGAGGGAGAAGTAAGTCTCCATCTTTTGCAACCAAGCTCTTATCGTAATCGTATTAGAACCATCAAAGTTGGGGAGTGAAACCTTTCCCAATCTTTGTTGAAGATTCTTATGTGGTTGCTTGTGGAGCCTTTTTGACTTCTTGCCCAACTTGAGGGCACAAAAATCATCAAATCCCAACATATCTCTTGTGGCTTGGCTCAAAGAACCGTACTCCAACCTTTGAGCATCTATGAGTTCGGCTAAGGTGGGTTCTTCTTCTTCCTCTCTCTCTCTAATGGTCTCTTTAGGTAAGAAGACATCTTTAAAAAACTTAGAAGTAGAGCCTCCCTTATGTGAGCTCCCTTCATTGGAGCTTGCATATTTATCTTTACCCATAGCCTCTTTGATGAGTTGGGGCATTTGCTCACTCATGGATCTTTGTAGTTCTTGCCCACATCCTTGCATTAGTTCATGCAAGAATTTTACTTGATCCGATGTGAATGCTCCTTCATCCATGTTTCCCTTATCTCTCCTTTTATAAAACAACCACTTCTTATCACCCTGCATGCACAAATCACCCACACGAAAAGAGGAAAGAAGCTCTGATACCACTGTAATATCCCCTTGTGGGATATTAACTGAATATTATTAATACTTGCAAAAACTAAACACTTAGAAGATAAACCCTCCTAGGTTTACCTCAACGAACCCTAGTGTTAGCTTCAATACAACCCAAAGGGTTGGAGTGAGCCAAGGTGAGGGTTTGATGGGCAATCCAGTTGGTATTTGTACTTCTTTATCCAATACAATTTGTAGAAGTAAAAATAATAAATAACTGCTGAAAACTAGCTGAAACTTCGGAAATTCATAACTCTCAAAATACTAACTCTTTTCACTTGAATCCAAATGCAGTAGAAAGGGAAAATTATGGGCTTCTTATCAAAATAAATATCAGAACTTTTTATGCCCTAGAAACCACTCAAAACAGCCCTCAAAGTCCCAAACCCAGTCGCTAGGGTTAGGGTAAAATTTGCAGATTAAAACCAACACTTCTCCTTTCACTTTATAGTCACAAAATGCAATTTCAGATCTGCAATTAATTAAAGTAAAGCAACTTGATAATCACTTCAAAATACTTCAAAACCCCATTAAACTATGCCCACACAAGTTGTTTTTATCAAGTTAAAACCAGCAGCATACAAATGGAGATATCCACCATAAATTACATTCCCAAACCTTCAAAACAAGCTTAGATCTTCTCCAACAATGGCACCTTATTCATATAGAGAGAAAAGATTGCAAAACTTATTATTTCAAGCTCAAATGGGCACACACACTTCACAAATGGTGGTGTTTAAGAACACTTTTTGTTTTGATCACAAGTGGGCATACATCCCTTCTTCAAGTATGAAGAGAAGTTTCATAAACCGTCAACATGCCCAAAAGGAGTACCCACGTCTTCCTTTATAGCTTTAGCTTGTACATCCTCCAAAGCTCTTCTCCCATTTTGGCGCCATAATCTGGGAGGGAATCTTTATTTAAAATATACTTGAGAATCATATTCAATCAACAAACATTAAATGCATAGGGATTTAAAACAAATGTGGCCCATATAAGTCGACCCATGCATAGAAGGAATCACTTTATTTTTAAATATTAAATATTAAAAGCGAGTGTTGCGTGGGAGACGCGTCTCCCGTCACTTGGGACGCATTTCGGCTACGGGCACACGTTTCGGCACGGAGACGAGTACAGAGATGCCTCCCGTACGCGGGAACTTTTGTTCAACGTCTCCCCGCGTTTCTTGTTGAAAAAAAACGCGTCTCTGTCTAAAAACCCTAAAAACATTGTCCGAAACCCTAAAACACGGCATTTTTCGCGTTAAATATGTTGTACAGGCATGTTTCAGTGATTCATTCGCTGCCAAGTCTGCATTTGCGATTTGAGGACTGCATTCACCATTGAAAGAGGTCTGCCATTAAAGGAGGTCGATTTAGTGTTGCTGCTGAAGCCAGGTATTTATCTATGCTCTGCAAAATTAATATTTTAATATTTATTTAGTGCTAAACACTGCTGTCATTGCCACCTTTATACCTGCGTTTTTTTAAATGGAAAAACCCACTGCCGAACCTTGCTGCAGTTTTTTAATGGCAAAACCGTTGGCCGAACCCTGCTACAGCCGTATCGCATAGCCCTGCCCCTTGCCATCCAAAGTTTAATATGATCGCACTTTTAAAGTTTTAAGTTTTTACTTTTTAGACTTTAGGTTTCTTTAAATTTATACGTTTCTTTTTTTTTTACTTTTAAATTTTAGCTTTGTCTTATACGGTTAAAAATTTTAATTTTTACTTTAATCTTTTAGACTTTACTTTTAGATATAATTTTCTATTTTTTAATCATGATATGAATATTGAATTCGTATTTTTTAATATCACTTTTAATGTTTTAACTTTTTAATTGTCTTTTAGTTTTAAATTTTATCTTTATGTTTTTTAATTTTAATTCTTACTTTTTAACTTTGATGTATTCATATTTTTTAATATTACTTTTAAATTCTAACTTTTTAGCTTTTTAATGTTTTTAACTTTATTTGTATAAATCGTATATTTAGATTTAGACTATAATAATTAAAAGTTTTATTGTTTTACTTTTAATGTTTAAAGTTTAAATTTTAATTATATAATTTAATAATTATGATAGAATTTTTTTATCTTTTATATATTTTTAAATAATTTAAAGTTTATTTTTTTAATTTAAAATATTATTTCAATTCGATTTCTAATTTTTTTATTTTGTTTTCATTCAGGATGTCAGGGGGAGGGAATGAAGGACTTAAACCACTTTGGAATTACTGCAACCGCGTTCGTAAAGGGACTGGCGGTACCGCAGATATCACCTGTAATATTTGTGGAAAGTGCTTTCAAGGCACTTACACAAGAGTGAAGGCCCATTTTTTTCGTATACCAGGGAAAGGGGTTGATCCTTGTATGAATGAAGTAGAGCGGTATGAAGCTATGAGGGCGCAAGAACGTGCTGAAGGAAAAGTGACTTCCTTAAGCTCTCACGCTTCGACCACAGATCGCACGCAAAGTCATCCTATCAGAGGTTTCGGGCCAGAAACAGAATCGAGATAGGTGTGTCTTCTGGACATGTCACAGAGGGTGAGGGGTCTTCTCGTAAGAGACTACACATGGGTGGTTCAAGCGCCATTGGAAACATGTTCGATGTGCAAGGTCGAGATGCAGTTGATGCAGCGATTGCACGATTTTTCTATGTGAATGGAATACCATTCAATGTTGCTCGCTCACCCTATTATGAGGAGATGGTTCGTGCAATCAACAAAGGGCCAGCAGGTTATAAACCACCTGGATATGAGAAGCTTCGCACGAATCTTATTGACAAAGAGAAAACAAGGATAGAGCAACAAATTGCACCAGTCAAAAGAGTGTGGTCTACAGAAGGATGCAACATAGTGATGGACGGTTGGACTGATACTAGAAACCGTCCACTTTTGAACATTATGGTAACTTGCTCTAAAGGCCCTTATTTTTGAAGGCAATCGATTGTTCGGTCAAGAGAAAAATGCAGAGTTCCTTGAGAAGCAACTATGTGATGCAATCGAGGAGGTGGGGGCATCACATGTTGTCCAAGTTATTACAGACGTTGCCCCGGTCTGCAAAGCAATTGGTTTGTTGGTACAAAAAAATACAAACATGTATTTTGGACACCATGTTGTGTGCATGCATTGAACAATGCACTCAAAGACATTGTAGGTTTCAGTGGGTATCTGAGCTTATTGAAAAGGGCAGAAAAATACAAATGTTCATTTGCAATCATCACCAAACACAAGCTATTTATCGGAGATATGCGAAGGTTGAGCTTCTCAAACCTGCAGACACACGATTTGCATCTTTCTTCATACTTCTTGATCGCCTTTATGCTGTCAAAGGAGCCTTATGTTCTACTGTTGTTAGTGATGCATGGGCAGCTTGGAGACAATCTACATCAGAGACTGCAGTTGAGGTGAGGAAGATGGTCCTTGATGAGCTTTTTTGGGCTGATGTGAAATTTGTTGTTGACTTCATTCAACCCATTTGTGAGGTAATCCGCTTTGCTGATTCAGACAAGCCATGTTTGGGTGAAGTTTATGAAGAAATTGACTCTATGTGCGAAAAAATAAGAAAAATCACAGATTCAAAGGATCCTTCTTTATATCCTTTGATTAAGGAAAAGGTACATGGAAGATGGAATAAGCTTAACACACCTCTACATTGTGCTGCTTATGCCTTAAATCCAAAGTGGTATGATATAGAAGTCACCAATAAAAGGGCTCCATATGAGGACAAAGAAGTGATGAAAGAATTTTGGGTTGCAGTGAAAAAGATTTATGGTCGAGGAGAGGAAGCTTCTACTATCAGGACTCAGTGGAATATGTTTTCACGTGGTCGTGGCCAATTTTCTACAGTGGAAGCTCTCTATGATATGCGTGCGAAGAAGGACCCAATAGAGTGGTGGTGGAACCATGGCAGTGAAGCACCTGAATTGCAATCGTTTGCAATAAGATTACTCTCACAAGTAGCTAGTTCTTCATCTTGTGAGAGGAATTGGAGTACTTATGGTTTCATTCATTCATTGAAGAGGAACCGACTAGGGTCAAAGAAGGCAGAGAACCTAGTCTACATTCATAGCACACTTCGTCTTCTTACTCGTGTAGACCCGGGGTATAAAGAAGGTCCTTCAACAAAATGGGACCAAATTCCACTTGATGCAGCAATAGATGTAGAGGATGATGTGCTTGAGGCGAATGGCCTCGAATGATTTGCCCCCTGTTATATTGCCTGCAGAGGAGCCACAACTTGAGAGTGATGAGTATCTTGAGAGCATCTTAGCAGAGGATCTAGAGGACATAATTAATGTGACAGTTGACCCCTTTGTATCAGATGAGATATGATTCCGGTTCACATTAGTGATTTTTGTTTTTAGTCTATGTTTGTCAGCATTTTGGTGTTATAATGTACTCTTTCCTCAATATGTGAGATATCAAATATCAATATAATATATCATCTTTTGTCGACATTTGATTTCCTTACTTCAAAAAAGTATAGTTATTTTTAAATTTATGTATTTTAATTCTAAATAAATTAATAATATATATGTATATATATAGCCGTCTCCCCGTACCCGTCCCCTAAATTTCTGAAAAATGGCGTACCCGTACCCGTACCCATCTCCACGTACCCATACCCGTACCCGTCTCCTGGCAACTATGATTAAAAGATCTCCAAAAAATGTGACTTGCTCAGTCACTTGATTCACCCTATAAAATGTATTTATTATCCCAAGGCGAGGTCGAACTTTCTCCTTCTACTTTGATTTGCACAATTTAGAATATTTCATTTTATATTTACATGTGCAAATCAATTTCTTCTTCTTTTTAATTTTGTATAAAAAAGGGGACATTACAAGCTTCTAGTTTTGGTGCCTAGGGTTGGAGAAGCTTTATTTTTATTATTCCAAGCATCTGCATGTTGGTATAAGTGCCCAGGTGAATTAAATAATATTATTAGCTTGCTTAGCATGCAAACAAAGTCTCAAATTTTAGGGCAGCAGACTTTATAAGCAGATTTTGGTGATAAAAATTGAGTATTCATGCCATGGACTCCATATTTGTCTGAATCAATTGCAAGTATTCATCACAGGTGCTCATATTGGTGAAAAGAAGTCAAAATCAATGCCAAATACATTGAATATATCTTCTGAATCAGAAGAAATTGCAGGATCTGCACAAATTGATCCAATTACAAGGGATTCTGGCAAAAATAAAAGAAAAAGAACTCTTCAGACAAAGATTATTCTAGGCATGATGAAAGAGAAGGGTCAACAGAATCATGCATAACTTCCAGCTTACTGAAATCAATGATACAGACATGGGCCCTGAACCTATCACTGATTTGATTGACAGATCCAAGGCCATTGGTAGATCATCTCTTATGCGGGCAATAAAAAGCAACGGGATTATTCAAGCTTCAGCGTTTCTAGTCACAACTCAATTGCTTGAGTTTGTTTTGGAGTGTGCAAGGTCTTTTCATCCTCTTTCTAGGACAATCCGCGATGTTGTAGGGAAGACAATAATCAGGTTGGATGCACAATTTATTAATTATTGCCTTAAGCTTCTGGCACGGCCAGTGGTGATTGCAATTAGCATGCAAGATGCCAACAATAGATGGGAAAAACACAAAGCGATTGCGTGGGTATAATGAACAACAGATACATGAAGAAGCCCAGATCACCATCGAAATTTCCGAGGACTCTTCCACGATCCAATCTTGTGCAAGAAGTTGATGATATCACCAAATTACTTTGCAGGATAAATGGGGAAGCCAATACCAATAACTTCCGCTCATGGATGTATGCCTTTGTGAGAACCATTGAGATCAACAGAGCTGATTCGATGATTAATTGGGCGAGATCATTAGTGACAACATCAGCGAGCAACTCCGAAGTGTGAGGTGGACATTCAACTTCAAAATGACTTCATACCTTGTATATGCAGCAGACTTCTCAGGGGATATTTTCCAAACTGGATAGATGGGGCATATTGTCAAAAGATCCTATTTATGAGTGCTTCCTGCAGTTGACAGTTCCTGAATGCTACAAAGATTATAGGGTGGTCAACGATGGGTTCTTCTACGGATTCATTTGCAAGTTAAATAGTGATCTGAAGACCAACAGAGTGAGCAAAGAGGCCTGACAAGCTGTCTCCCAGCATGGCTGTATCTTCATCCAGTTTGCGGACTTCACATATCTCAGGGTGAGTGGTTTCTCAAGGGAACCAGTTAAGTTGCCAAGATACCCGAGTGATAAGTGGGTCATCATGGAGTTGTGCAGGCAGCTCGTAGAGTTGCATGACTTATAGTCAAAACGACACAAGTCTACAGGTAGCTTTCCAGTCACAGTGGGTCATTATAATTACCAGAGCATCCACAAAGCCAGAGGAATTGAAGTAGAAATGTTTGCTGGGTATGAGCATGAG
Source organism: Taxus wallichiana var. yunnanensis (assembly GCA_018340775.1). Lineage (NCBI taxonomy): Eukaryota > Viridiplantae > Streptophyta > Pinopsida > Cupressales > Taxaceae > Taxus > Taxus wallichiana. The sequence goes on from CM031234.1 coordinate 330,683,304, forward strand.
TTCTTCCTAGCACGGATGAACTTTGACCCATATGGGATAGCAAAGAGGACGGTCTCCCAAGAATACTCACATGTTCCTTCACTTGAAGACTTTTGGATGAATTGCAGGAGCGAATACAAAGTCAGAAAGGGAGATTTCAGCAGGTTATCAACGCAACAAGTTTCCAACTATGGTCTAGCACGGATACCTGCAAATCTCGCAGATGATGGGCATGTGGTACTTGACACATACCATCAAATGGGAGGAGATAGAGCTGTTCTTCAAGAAAGTGTAGGCGGTTGTCATACAATTGAAGAAAGGTCTTCTGCAGTTCTGGTTAACACTTCAAATTGGTTGTTGACAAAGGGGTATTGCATGGACGAGACTTTGATGAACCAGATCACAAGGGAATTTCATTGCAAGGGATTCCAACAAAAGAAAGCACGAAGGTGAGAGTAGCAGAAGGCCAGAGAAGCTCAAAGTGTACAAGAAGTCTCAGGTACCGAAAAAGGCAAGCCTACATCCATTATACCAGTGCCACTTTTAGACGAAGCTTCTCCAACGTCAACTCACAACACTTCCGCAGCTCCAGGACCTCAAACAGATGTTATTATTCCACCATTGAATCCAACATCGTTCGTATTTGTTCCTCAGCCACCTAGATCTTCACCTCCCCTACGGAGAAGTTGAAAGCACAAATGGCAGAGTTTGAGAGAGCATTGTCTTTGGACAATTCAGAAGAGGGAAGCCATAACACTGTGGTGAATTCGAGATGCAGCAGAGTCGGAGCATGAGATGGTGGTACATTCGGCGACTTCTCATTCCCCAAAGAGCAATTTCTCATCTTGGTTGGCTCTGCAGATCAGTTCCAGAGGCTAGAGAAGAAATCAACTTGGAAGAGGAAGACTTGCAGTTGCTTATGAGCTTGGAAGGTAAAGGCAAAAGGTCTAAAGTCTGCTAAAATAACTTCAAGGTTGATTATTGAAGAATCGGGCAGAAGTTCGCTGAATTATCAATTCCAACTGAAGGGAAATAGAAGGGAGAGCTAATTACTGCAGACATATTAGTGACTAAAGTACCATTGGGGAAAATCACCATGGAAGGATTAAAGCAAGATACACAGACACTGATAGACGCTTTATTCCTTAAGCTTGACAAGGAGAAGGAAGAAAAGATAAGCTTCAGATGCAGATCTCCCAGTTATGTGAGATCATCACTAAGGTTGCTAAACCTTCTTCTCAGCCTGTGTTAGTGCAGAACAGGTATGCAGCCGTTTGGTTGAAGAGATTGAAGATGCAGGGAACCAGGTCAAAGCTATTGCTCAATGGAAAGAGAAAATTATTCACCAAGCTTCAGAGCAGTTCGAGGGAATACCAACTGGTTTGGAGAATATGCACATGGCATTATCTCAGCTAAAGGAACTAATGACAAGGATAGAAGATGAGAACATAGTTGCTGAAAGTCATCTGGATACCTTAGCTAAGATACACTCATTGCCAGAGGATGTGCTAATTGCAGAGCAAATTGTACCTGATGGATTGATAGAAAAGGGGAAGCAATTAGAGATCATAGTTTCCTTCCGCATGGAGATCCTCAAGCTTATGTTGAAGAGGATGCAGTTGCTGGAAAACGAGATGGGGGAAGTACCAGAGAACATTCCAGATGAATTGCTTGCTTCCTATGAGGAATTTATTCTCGGTTGTCAGCGAAGAAGATTGATGAAGCCGCATGCCTTTCATGCAAATATTGAGGGATATGGGCCTGGTTTGGAGAAGGTAAAGGCTAACATTGCTGCTTTGTCTAGAGGATTGCTGCGGTTTAAGACTGAGAAGGAAGCAGTTGCTAAAGCAGATGGGAAGTTACTGAGTCACATGTTTGACAAGTATATTCAATTTCAGAACAAAGAAACAACGTAGAGTATGATGGCCGACACATTTTCCTTCTTTTTCCTTCTCTCTCTTATTCTTATTTTCTCAAACAAAATTGTAAGACTAAAGTAATTGGTTATGTTGGCTAGATTTTCTGCACAGTTGAAAACCTAGGCAGTCATGAGATAAATCTCCCTCATTTACCGGTGAGGCTCCCGTGTAAGATTTGTCAGTTAAATATGCTAGTATCTATTTGTTGGTATTACTTTAACTATGCAGCTCATGAACCATAGCTATATAGTTTTGCAGCAAGTAAGCAACTGTTAAAGAAAGGAAATATCTGAAGAAGGGGAAAATAATAGAAAATAGGAAGGAAAGAGGGAAGATGTGCAACCCAATCAATAGATTACAGAGTTGATTGCATGCACATAGATAAAACAAATAGATATTAACACACAAAATTATAAGCAAAGGAAACTTTCAGATCTAGATCTAGAATAACACAAAGTTTATGAATAGATCTAAGACAAAAAGTTAGAAACAAAATGCACCGTTGACACAAAGTTCTCCGGAAATATGCTCCTTTCTATTCCTCTGCTTTCAAATAGCTATCAGGGGTTTCAACACAAAGTCTGGAACACAAGAATGCTGCTTACAAATTCTCATTTTTTCTTACTCAAGGTTTTTCCTCTACTTATAGAATGTAGAGGGGCAATTACAAATAGGAAACTACAACTGAACCGACACATGTGAAAGTCGAAAAGGAAACAACTGACAATCTTCCTCTTGGAATTCCTCTTTGCATGACATGCATGATTTATAATTGAAAATAGAACCTTTTATTTTGCATGTTTGCCACCTATTTCCAAGTAACGACTTTTAAACCAATCACTTAAGTTTTATAATTTAATTGATTGCTCGTTTACTTCGTTGGAGGAAATAAGATAAAGAAGAAGAAAGAGGAAAAGAAACTAGAAGAAAGCTGCAACACTTCCAATCCGTTTCTTTTTCCATATTCTCGCATGCGCGATCGATTCTTTTGCCTTTGATTCTCACCAAACTGGATTTGGAAGCAAATGATCGTGATTTGCTTCATGGGCATTGCCATTGACTTGTCTTCCCTCTTATCCTTGAAGCTTTTGCAATTCTTCTCCAGTACATGCATTAATGCAATGTTTGCCGTAAATAACTCATCATTTTTATTTTTAATTGCATATGAGCAATTAAAAATTCTGGAAAACACTCTAGATGAATGCAAATTCAATGAAGGTTTCAACTGGAAGATGGGAGCACATGCACAAGATCTTGGAAGGAATTCTCCATGCACTAACTTTTACATGGGCTACATTAGAAACAAGAGGATGAATTTTTTTCCGGAAGCCTTTGCAATTATGAGATCTCGCATCTAAATATGGATCTGGAAGCTATGCATTCTGTTGATCCTTTTCTTTCATCATGCTTCACCATGGCCGGAGCAATCTTTGTCTGAGCAATTCTTTTTCTTTTTATTCGGCCGGAATTCTTTACAATTGGTGCGACACTGGGATTTCTTCGATTCGAAGATATATTCAATGTATTGACATTGATTTAAGCTCCCTTTCTCTTATATAATCACCTGGGCACCAGTAATAATATGTAGACAATTAATCAGACTTAAATCAAGCTCCTCCAACCTTAGGCACCAAACTTTGAAGCTTTCCGGTAGTGAAAAACATTTTTCTAAGCGAAATTCCTCCTTTGGGCGCCAAAATTGCTTGGGCTGCACTCCTTTGATAAAGAATTAATAACTCTATTAATATGGAAGCCCATGCTTATATAACCTTCATCATTCTATAATTAATGATTGTCTTTCCTATTCTTGGCAATTAATTAATTAAAAATCATGCTTTTCTCTTTAACTTGGGCGCCTAAACTTGCATGCATCAGGGTTGCCATTAAATAAATAAATTTAATTTATTTTTAACCTCCTTCCTTCAGTTTTCCTTGACTTCACATCATGCTTTGATCTCATGCGCCAAAATTAGGAATTAAATCCATTAATAAATGCTTTAAAAAGTATTATTTCTCCTCCAAATGGGTCGCACTTTTTAGCATGCTTTGGGGCTGCATTAAATAAATTAAATTTATTTATTTATAGCCTTCTTCTTCCAAATTCTTCCTTGACTTCACATCATGCGTTGACTTTTCCTCATGCTTGGGCACCAAAATTAGGAATAAAAACAATTAACAAATGCAATTAAAGTTATTCTTTTATTCCCAAAGGGGTCACATTTTTTAGCATGGCTGATTTCTTTATTTAAAAGTCAATTTCTGATGGGATTATTCACCCTGCACCGCAGCTCCAAAAATCCCATGATCCACTTAAGTTGTTTGACTTCCATAATGGGATTTTTACTCGCAAGGCCGTAAAAATTCCCGCCAGATTGCTTTAAGTGATTTTTTTATAATGCGAATTTTTTTCCCGCAAGGTAGGTAAGAAATTTTCACCTGCCTGCTGCTTCTAATTTTCCCATCATAACTTAAGTGACTTTGCCTTCACGGAAAAAAGTACCTTGCAAGGCAGGTACAAAATTCCCACTTGCCTGCTGCGACCAAAAATCCCATTGGAGCTTAAATCCATCCATTCCCAAAAATGCGACTTGCCTAGGAGAGGCCTTTTTGTGCATGACTTCGGTTTTTTAAAGAGAAGCTGACTTCCTGAGGCTGATTCCTTCTGGCATGGCGGCCGTAGATGATCTCCAGATACTCCAGGCAAGAAAACAGACTATACTGGCGAAGGAATTGACCTAGGGAAATTTCGAGAAAAACACGAGAAAAATAATAAAAATGAAAACGCCGCGTAAGTCACAAAGCCCAAGATTCATTCCTGGTGAAAACCCTACTGGTATATGTGAATACTGGCATGCAAAACTTCAACAGGGTTAAACCGGAGCACAATTTACTTCAAACAGGACTTCAAATAATTAAATAAAAATTTCCCGCAGACAAAATGTAGTGCCCACTTCCCTTTGACACTTTTAGATATTGATTTTTATACTATTGATCGTATTATGGACACTATTATGTTTTATTTCAGTATGATGGTTAGATGTTAGACCATGGATTAGTATTGATCTAGATTCAAGGTGATTATGCTTGATGATTACTAGAGACATTCTATATGTGGTTGATATACTTTGTTATGACATGGACATATTATAGATGTTGATTTGGACTTACGATATTGGATATTTTGAGTAGATCTCGTATAGTAGATTTTGATGATGATATAGTTGATTTATTTAATAAAAATAATAATGTTAAAATAATTGATATTGTTGTGATCTGTGTGTTTGGATGATTTTGAGATATTATTTATATCATTTTGATGTTCGATATAGCCACGAGGCCGAAGGAGGTATTTACATTTTGCGGTTAAAAATCACAACAATGTCGGGGATTGAGACTAATCATATTGAAATTTCGGGTGAAATCAACAAGGTCACCATGGCAACCGTGTTATGAGTTTGTGTATTGTGTTATGTTAGGAATTCCCATGGGGGAATTTCCATTATATGTGACTATGGAATATGTGTTTTATTTATGTGTTCCCTTTTATTATTGTTGTATGTATTTTTATTTGTAATGTGTTACTTCTTTTAATTAATTTAAATGTGATAGTCATATAGTTAAACTTTATTTAAATTACATTGGGATGTGGAATTTAATTAATAAGTTGTCTTGGATATTAATGTTGGAAGAGTGTGTGAGTGAATGTGTAAAAAATTGTAAGAGTATGTAAGGTAGATTTTGGAAGGATAAACACTCCATCTTTTATAAATTCGAATTTGACCTTGGAGGCCAAATTTGAAGGCTCTTATAATGATCCACCAACCATGCCTATGGTTTGGAGATTTAATGTAGGCATTTTTAATGTTTTTTGAAATGACACATGTAAGTTTAAATTGCATGTTTTTAATGCAGATTTTTTGAGTATGGGTTAATTTTGAGTGTGTAAGTTGATTGTCATCTCCATTTAATGTAATTAGTTGTGAAGTTGACTTTCTCTTTTGGGGTTGAGAAGAATGATGTGGCATCCCACTTGGAATCCACATCATCCTCTCCTCTCCTCTCCTTTAAAATTCGAATTCTTCTCTTGTTTATGGTTGTTGAAACTTTGCTCTTCCTTCTTGGGTCGAATTTTTATTGCTGTTGGAGTCTTGCATTGTGGAAGGAGTTGGAAATTCATTTGCATGCTTGGTGTTGCTGTTTTGGACTGCATATTTGAGCATTGAAGGAACTGCTGTTTTGGAAACAATCTCCATTATGGAGAGGTAGGATCTTGCCTTTTTATATGTTGTTCTTCCCTTTTTCTTGCATGAATAAAATGGTAGATGTGTTGTGTATTATTGGTTGGTTGGGTAGAATGCTTAGGGCATGGTGTAGGAGAAGGCTATGGGGATTTCATATGGGGGGCATAAGGGATTGCCAATGGCACAGTTTTATTGTGGAGGGAGTTTTGGTTTGGGATCCACCTTGGAAAAGAAACTGCTTGCATTTCTTACTATGAGGGGGCATAAGGGATAAACTTAGGGGGCATAAGGAGGGGTTAGGAGATATAAGGTTTATGGGATTGATATGATTATTGGTGGTATGCATTTGGTGGATGCCCAATTCCAAATTGGGAGGCATAAGGAGTTCCCCATAGTCCTTACTCTTGTTGGCTTGCTTGATCAAGCCTATGTGTTGTATGAAATGTTTCAAATGCAGTTGGGAATTGCTGTCTTGTTTTGAACTGTGCATTTTGTTGATTGTATGCAATGTGAATGTTGCTTGTATGTGATAGAAGCCTTTGTTGCCATGGGTTGATACTCATGCTCCATTTCAATATGGTTGGGGCTCGGGGCCCAATGAGGAAGGATGGATTCTCCCTTCCCATTGGATGTTTTGGTTGGGTGGAGAGCGTTGCCTTTCCCCCTTCCTTGTTGTGATCAAAGTTGAAAAGAAGAAATTAGCATGCTGCTATTTGGAGAAAGAATTTTACAATTGATGAGTCATCTCCCTTTGAGAAATTTAATGTAACCTTTCCCACCTTGAGTGGATGAGATGTATAGTAATTGTGATGTGAAGTTGTTGCAATGTAGATGGAAGATTTAAATTGAATTGAGAAATGCACAAGAAGAATTATATTTCTCTGTTTTACTTTGGAAAGAAAATGTGAATGATGCTTCATACTTTGTATTTGGCAATTTGAAACCAATTCAAATTGGAAAAGTGACAAGTTGTAAAAGTGTTATGGAATTATGAATAAAGGATTGAAGTAGTTTTCAAAATTGTAATGTGCACTAGATTTAAATTGCTGTCCAAGAATGATATCTCTGTTTTGAAAAGGAATAAGAAACAGTGTTGTTATTGTATGTATTGTATTTGAAATCAAATAGAAAGGAAAGTTGTAAAAAGTGTATTGAGGATAAATGAAGAATGCATTCCCCTCTCAAAATGTATTGCACAATTGATTTGAATTATTGTTGAAAATTGATTGCTGTTTGAAAAGAAAAGAAAGAAGCATGCGTATGGAATGAAAGATAGTGTTATATTAAGTACCAATTTGTATATTAAAATTGAAATCAGAGATGCATTTTCATTTAGAATTGAATGGATGATCTAATAAGCATTGTATTTGATTAAGTTAGAATCATATGCACATTCAAAAGACAAATTAATAAACAAATTTAAAGGAAACAATTTATTGTTTTTAAAACATAAATCTGGCAATGCACATTTTAATAAAAATGAGCAGTTCGACTTTACACTCAACAATAAGTTACGAAACTTGAAATTTATACTTAGGAAGACTTAAGGAACCCAAATTCACTAAAACAGTCAAGAATGAATCTCTAAAACTCAAGGAATTTCAAATCGGAGCTTGCACGGTCATTTTTCCCGTCAACTATCGGAAAAATGCAAACTTGTATAAATGAACAAATTGACTTCACTAAAACACTCTAAACCCTCCCTAGACTGATCCTCCATGTCTGTTTGACATGTTGAGTGAAGGAGGAGTTCTAATTTTATCAAAATTATAAGTTGAAAAATTATCGAGTTAGCCATATAAAGGCCTGCTGATCCTTTTTGCAAAATTGACCTTCGAAACTTCATCAAAATCCAAAATTGATGATTGTTGTGCAAAGAGGACTCTGAGAGCTTTCCGAAAAGTCCTTGTTTGCCCAAAACTGACCTTTCTATCAAAAGTTATGGCCATTTGAAGTTTTACTTCAAGATGACCATCCAAAAATTAATCTAACTATACAAAAAAATCAAAATTTTAACCTTTGGAAAAATTTCCTCAAAAAGTCTGCGGCCCCGCCACCCTCGCAACCAATCATATGATGCCACGTGGCACTTTGGAGGGGGACCTTTTGAAGAACTTTTTTTGAAAATTTGTCTTTGGGAAAAATTTTCTATTTTTCCCCATGGCCCCGCAGCCAATCACTAACACGTGGCTTGGTGGGCGCGGATAAAATTGAAAACTTAATCATTTAAACTCTTTTGGAAAAATTTTACTTTTCCCTCCACCGGCCCACAACCAATCAGAGGGCGCCACGTGTCCCCTTGTGGCTATGGCGGAGGCACGGGTTCTTTTAACCCCTTAGCTTTTAAAATTTTGACCATGGTCCAATTTTTCCCGCGACCCGCCGGCCCCCGTCGAATCACGTGGCTTGACAAGTGGCATGAGTTTCTCCCAGGCGGAGGTGCACGTCCATTCCGCCTTTGGGATTTTGGCCTAAAATCCCCAAATCCTAAAATGCTCCGCTTCTCCCGCGCCATCGAGAGGCGCCACGTGTCCTCCCAATCGGACCCGCGGGCGCGCGGAGGAGTTTTGCACTTTTGCGCTCAAAGAGGAAAAATTTCCACCCTAAGCCCGCGGACTCCCCAAGGGAAAATTTCACCCCAGAACTCCGCCGGGCCATAACTTGAGATTTATAAGGAGTTAGGACTTCTTTATATGGTTGGAAAGGTGAGAGAATTTCCTATCCAATGAGCATGATTTAGGGAAGTTTTGATGACCTTAAGTGTGTGAAAAATCAGGTTGAACCTTGTAAGCTGTTAGGGCAGAGATGAGTAAGATTTCACTCTCCTAACCTAAGTGATGAATTCAACCTCTTGTCTTGACCTTGTGCCTTGTCGATATTAGTTGCTTGAGGTAATTGTTGCAAGTCAGTCTTGCTTGTTAATCCTTATCTGGTTTGTGCTAACTGTGATCTTGTAACCCTCTTTGCAAACACTCTAAATCAAAAAAAATTATTCCATAATTTTCTAGCTAACCCTAGGTCGTTTCTTTGGTCTCAAGTGGTGGTTTAAATGGGCACTACAGTTTGGTATCAGAGCAATGGTTCAAAGGCTTGGACCATTGGGCACACTAGAAAACTTGAGACATGAAAACTTAAACCTAGCACACTGAAAATCTAGAAAACAACTTAACAAGAATTTGTATGTTTTAGTAAACATGGAAGTTGTATAACTTAACAAATGAACTAACTCTCGCTTGGGTCTGTGCAGGAGGCGCAGACGGAGCGAGAGAAACATTCACAGAGACCCGAGACTCACCACCACCACCACCATCTAACAGGTGTAGCAGCCATTCTACCTCGTATTCTACTGCACCTTCAGATGTTACCGCGCTCTACGCGGAGGATCGGTAGGAGGGCATTCGTAGGCATGACAGAGTTACTTCTATTGAGGGGCATGCACCTCTTCCACTCAGCGAGGAGCATAGAGGAGAGAACTCCTATGCGGAGTCAGTCAGAGCAGAGTCACCACCGGGAGACAGGAGACAGGGGTCTGGAGCATAGAGAGAGGTCTCAGAGCCCTAGGCTTAGGGATGAGATTGCAGAGAGGCCTCGAGGCCGACAGACCACAACAATGGATCACATCAGGGAGATCCTGAAGCTTAGGCCCTCACATTACTTAGGTGATACAGGTGGATTTCAGGTAGTGAGCTTGAGTGGTTGCTTGAGCAAGCTTTGTCTTTGTTCTAAGAACACAAAAGCTCGTGTTGCGATCCATCTACTGAGGGATGGAGCAGGAGTATGGTGGAGGACGGAAGAGCGAAGCTCCATGTATCCATGTAGATTCAGAGATAGTGACTTGGGAGCTGTTTGAGGAGAGATTCAGGAGCAGGTACCTATCACGAAGGTTCATCCAGTAGAGGATTGACGAGTTCCATGACCTCCGACAGGCTACCCTTTCAGTAGCAGAGTATGAGAGTAGGTTTCTAGATCTACTTTAGTATGTAGAGTATATGCAGGATGAGCAGGTGCGGATTCACAGGTTCATCCGGGGCCTGAACTTGGACATTGGAGGTGCAGTACGGATTCACTGTCCACAGACATTAGTAGAGGCCGTCGAGAAGGCCTATATTGCAGAGGAGACTCGGGGTAAAACCCAGCAGGCTAGAGACCGAGTCAGGAATCGCATTCAGCAGATGCAGGATGGTAGATCAAGAGGTTCAGCATAGTCATCCTTTAGGCCACAAAGCAGCAGCAAATTCCCCGCCCACCGTATAAACCTCCATGAGAGCCGATGCACGAGAGAGGTCGAGCATGGGGCCTCCTCCTGGGGTCCCATTAGGACACGGGTGGACCTAGAGCTCGGTCGATTGGAGCTCACCAACAGAGGCCACAACAGAGACCCGGCCGGGTCATCGATCCACACCACAAGCTACTAGGGCAGCTACTGGAGGTGCTATTCCTTGGAGAGGATCAGGTGGTTGCTTTGGATGTGGAGTAGCTGGGCATTTTTGGAGAGATTGCCCTCAAAACCCTAACAAGGGTAAGGCACCGGTTTCTGAGCCAATAGTGAGTGACATGGGACGCAGCCATAGGATCTATCGCAGCGTTGAGAACCGCTAGCAGAGCACCAGAGCACAGTCATTGAGACCATAGGTAGCATTGGTGGTATTCCTACCTCTGTTTTGTTTGATTCTGGTTCTTCTGATTCTTTCATTGCACCATCTTTAGTAGAGCGATGCAGCTGGTGGCAGTTAGGCAAGGTCTTAGTTGGGATGTCGAGATGGCTTTTGGAGCCAAGATCTCTGTGGACTCCTTAGTTAAGGAGTGTGTAGTGGATTTGGGACCTTTCACCACCACCTTAGATCTCCGTATTCTTCCTTTGGGCTCGTATGGAGTTATCTTAGGTATGGATTGGCTATCTGCACATAGGGCCAAGATGGATTGTTATCATAAGACTATATCTTGTGCAGATGATTTGGGAGTTGAGTCGGTGATCTCGGGGGTCAAAGACCCGTTTCTATTCGCACCATCTCCGTTATGCAACTCAAGTGGTGTGTGCGATGGGGTTGTCAGATGTACGTTTATTCATACCATCGGTGACAGTCGAGGATGGGTCTAGTGGACCATTGCTAGATGATCATCCCATCTTGAGAGAGTTTTCCGATGTTTTTCCAGGGGAGCTACCGGGATGCCACCTCCACGTGAGATTGATTTCCATATAGACCTAGTTCCTGGAGCAAAGCCTATCTCACGGGCACCTTATCGATGACCACCCTGAGCTCTGTGAGCTCAAGTTGCAGCTTGAGGGCCTTCTGGAGAAAGGCCTTATCCGTCCTAGTGTATCCCCTTGGGGTGCACCGGTGATCTTCGTGAAGAAGAAGGATGGATCATTGCGGTTGTGTATTGATTACCGCCAGTTGAACAAAGTGACGATCAAGAATCGTTATCCTCTTCCTCGCATTGATGACTTGTTTGATCAGATGAAGGGAGCCATGGTGTTCTCTAAGATTGATCTCAAGTCGGGCTACCATCAATTGAGGATTTCGGAGGTGGACATTCATAAGACCGCCTTCCGCACGAGATATGGGCACTATGAGTTCACAGTGGTGCCTTTTGGTTTGACGAATGCCCCTGCAGTGTTCATGAGTTTGATGAATGGGGTATTCAGAACCTTTTAGATCGCTTCGTGCTCATCTTCCTTGATGACATTTTGATATACTCACGTACATGTGAGGAGCATGAGGGGCACCTTCGATAGGTTCTCCAGTGTCTTCGTGAGCAACAACTTTACGGGAACTTGGAGAAGTGTGCTTTCTTCCAGATAGAGGTGCAATATTTGGGTCATATTATTTCGGGGAAGGTATCGCAGTCGATCCTTCCAAGATTAGAGCCATTATGGATTGGCCAGCACCCACTATAGTGACCAAGGTGCACAGCTTCATGGGTTTAGCAGGATACTACCAGAGATTTGTTCAGGACTTCTCTCAGATTACGCACCCTATCACTTCCCTTCAGAGGAAAGGGAAGAAGTTTGTTTGGACGGGCAGATGCGAGCAGGCCTTCAGACACTGAAGGAGTGCCTCACTACAACACCCATTCTTGCAGTGCCGGATCCACAGGGTGAGTTCTTTGTTTGCACAGATGCTTCTTTAGCAGGCTTGGAGGTGTGTTGATGCAGGATGGTAGGGTTGTAGCTTTTGAGTCTCGCAAACTCAAGGATCACGAGCTTAATTATCCTACCCATGATCTTGAGCTTGCGGCAGTTGTGCATGCTTTGGTTAGATGGAGACATTTTCTTCTTGGACAGAGATTCACACTCAGGACAAATCATTTGAGTCTTCGCCACCTCTTCACGCAGCCCAATCTAAATGCTCGTTAGCGGCGTTGGATGGAGTTGCTTTGTGAGTATGACATGGAGATAGAGCATGTGAAGGGGAAGGAGAATGTAGTAGCAGACGCTCTCGGTAGAGGGATGTGGCTATGGCCACTACAATGAGCACATATTTGCGGAGTAGGATTCTTTAGCAGCCTTCCTCTTGTGCTTCTACATCATGCGGCTTGAGCAGAGATAGAGTCACATAGACCCCTTGAGGGGAAGTTTGATGGTTTCACCTTAGAGGCCAATGGTATTCTCAGCACGAGGAAGGATATATGTTCCCAGAGATGGAGGCTTGAGGCAAGACATTTTGGTGGAGGCACATCGTGCACCCTATTCAGCCCATCCCGGGGTGAAGAAGATGCACGCCACTTTGCGACAGTTGTATCACTGGAGAGGACTTCGTCGAGACGTGGCTCAGTTTGTGTCACGTGTTTAGAGTGCTAGATGGTTAAGGCCGAGCATCAGCATCCAGCAGGTCTTCTTTATCCTCATGCCATACCGGAATGGAAGTGGGACACCATTTCCATGGATTTCATTGTTGGACTACCTATGTCGAGATATCACCACGATGCCATTATGGTCACGGTTGATAAATTGACAAAAGTAGCTCACTTTTCTCCGGTGAAGACCACTTATACAATGCTAGAAAGCAGTGACATGAGTATATTTGGATGAGATCGTCAGGTTGCCGCACAGGATCCCGCGGAAGATCATTTGTGACCGCGATCCTTTGTACACTTCACACTTCTGGACTACCATGCAGTATGTCCTCGGGACGAGGATTAACTTCAGCACAACATATCACCCTGAGACAGATGGACAGACCGAGCGAGTGAATCAGGTTTTAGAGGATATGCTCAGGATGTACATGATGGATCAACAGTCTAAGTGAGAGGAGTACTTGTACTTAGTGGAGTTTGCCTACAATAATAGTTTCCAGAGTTCTATAAGCATGGCTCCTTTTTAGGCATTATATGGTAGAGTGCAAGACACCCCTTAACTGGGACAGGTTAGGGGACAGAGTATCTCTTGGACCAGCCCTATTGCAGGACATGGAGCAGTAGGTCGTGTTGATCAGCGAGATCGCAGGAGGCACAGACGGGCGAGGCGAAGAAGTATGCGGATCGGGATAGGATTGATCGTAGCTTGATGTGGGCTCAAGGTGTTCCTTCGTGTCGGCCACATAAGAGCCCTATCCGCTATGGAAAAGGTTCTAAGTTAGCTCCTCGATTCATTGGTCCTTTTGAGATCTTGGAGCGTATCAGCCCTTTGGCCTATCGTCTAACATTGCCACCCAGCTTGTCTTGCGTACATGATTTTTTTCATGTTTTTGTCCTTAGGAGGTACATTGCAGACCCTTCTCACATGTTGGATGGACATCATTGCAGGTGCGGGACCGGGGTAGGTGACGGTGGAACTCATCCGTATCATAGATCGCAGACCACGGGCCTTCAGGCGAGAGAGATTGATTAGGTGCAGGTACAATGGGACAGATATGATGAGACTGCAGCCACTTGGGAGGATGCCACAAGATTACGAGTGTAGTTTCCACATTTGTTTCACCACTTCTGGAGGAAGTCGAGTCTAAGGGGAGGGGATGTAGTGCCCACTTCCTTTGACACTTTTAGATACCGATTTTTATACTAATGATCGTATTATGGACACTATTATGTTTTATTTCAGTATGATGGTTAGATGTTAGACCATGAGTTAGTATTGATCTGGATTTAGTGATTATGCTTGATGATTACTAGAGACATTCTATATGTGGTTGATGGATATCTTTGTTATGACATGGACATATTATAGATGTTGATTTGGACTTACGATATTGGATATTTTGAGTAGATCTGGTATGGTAGATTTTGATGATGATATAGTTGATTTATTTAATTAAAAATAATAATGTTGAAATTATTGATATTGTTGTGATCTGTGTGTTTGGATGATTTTGAGATATTATTTATATCATTTTGGATGTTCTGATATGGCCACGAGGCCGAAGGAGGTATTTGCATTTTGTAGGTTAAAAATCACAACAATGTCGGGGACTGGAGACTAACCATATTGAAATTCCGGGTGAAATCAACAAGGTCACCATGGCAATTGTGTTATGAGTTTGTGTGTTGTGTTATGTTAGGAATTCCCATGGGGGATTTCCATTATATGTGACCATGAGATATGTGTTTTATTTATGTGTTCCCTTTTTATTATTGTTGTATGCATTTTTATTTGTAATGTGTTAAATCTAAATATGCTGCAGATGATGCCCTAGCTGCCAATCTCTGAAATTTGATCCAAGTTGTGCCTTGGCTGATAATTTTGATATGATCTTGCAAATTTGTTGATTGTAAGCCCAAATGTAGCTCTTGATTGGAACTACCTCAAAAGATTAGTGGGTTTTCGTCCACAAATCTGAATACACTAGAGGGTTTTTCATCCTCAGATGTGGATTGCAAAGGAGGGTTTTCGTCCTCAAATGCAAAAGTTGTAGCAGCAGCTCAAACCTTCAATGTCCAAATAGATGAGAGTAAAAAGATGTGTCCAAATGACCCCTCAACACTCTTTTATAACTTTACTTTTGCTTTTCCCAAGGAAAAGCCTCCAAAAACAACTTTCCATTTCTATTCCTTCGTTATGACTTGCTTTTTCGAAAGTAACTTTTTATAATAATAAAACATAAGTGTCTTTTATAAAGTTACTTTTTCGACACTTAAGTTATATTATTAATTTATCATACTTTATTTGAAAAGGGGACATGACAATCCGCCCATCCCAAAAATTGCTTGTCCTCAAGCAATGACTGATCCAACTCTTCAATTCCTTTTGACTGAACTACTTTGCAAATTCCAAGATCCCAATTCAATATCAAGAAATGCTTCTGCTGCGCCACTCTAGTATAATTGAAAATTGAAGATTCTAGACCAGAAATCACTTTTGCCAAACTTCCTTGTGCAACAATATTAGGATCATCTGGTTTTTCTTTGAAAACTTTATCATTTCCTATAATTTTATTCTGAAATTTCAGCCAAAATTGAAAAATTTGATCAATATATGTTTGTACCTTAACTTGGCCTTCAAATGCTTTGTATTGGAAATTTTTCTCTTCTCTTGGTTTCTCAAGTTCAAGGCTTCCCACCTTAATTGCATCCTGAAAATCGTTGGAAAATTCCAACTTTTCTTGCTGTCCTCTGGCTGAAATTTTTTTATTAAGTGCAAATTTCAGCTCCAAAGAATGACCCATGAGCTGCAACCACTGAACCCTGTTAGTATTTACAAGTTCCTTATATTCAACAATAATAATTTGGCACTTACCATAGTTTTGACCCTGCTGATGTCTGGAAATATCTCCTGGATCCCATATTAAAATGTGTAAACACCTTTGGGCAATATGATCTTTGTGTTGGCTCATATCAAAATGCCCGAGACTACTATGGAACCCCGTGCACATCGAAGAGGCTGCACTCTAATGGTAATGTGATAGCTCCAAGTAATCAACAAGAATCAAACAATAGAAAATCATGCATAAGGAAAAAACAGGTCTAGCATTCTCATAGATTGAAAAAGGAGGGTACATATGGGAGTTTTGTGTAACTCCCGTGCTTGACAATCATTCCCTTCATGAGGGAAAGATGAGTTACAATTCCAAACAGGGAATGTAACTCCTATGACGTCACTGATGCATATGACAATGACAAATTCTATGACGGAATCTGCCATGTGTCATATAACTCCTAAGACCTATGATCTCGCTAAGCGAGATGACTCACCACGTGATGTGGACAAGACCCCGAGTGATGACAAGGCAAGTCACACACACCAACACCCCCCTTCATCGAAGCTGAGGTAGAGGTCATGACAAGTCAGAAAAGAAAGAGAACTCCCCTAAAAACTAAGAAAGATGTGTCAATGGGGCCCGACAACTAAAGGTCTGATAAGGTACCCATGTACAAACAACATCTCTTTGGAAAACCAAGACTAGAAATCCCAAGAAGATGGGTGGCTACAATAGACCTCACCCCAAGAAGAGACCGCAAGTGAAGAAACTTCGCCTCAGTGAAGGGCTTGGTGAATATGCCTGCGCAACCCGATCGATGTTTGACAAAACTGCAAGTCGATGATGTCTTCATGTGTGAACTCCTGAATGAAGCACATGTGGATCTCAATGTGCTTCGTCCACTAATGCTAAACCAGATTTCGAAAAATCAAGATGATTCTCATGTTGTCATAGTAGATAATGGTAGGTTGCGAAAGTGAATTCCAAATTCTGTAAAGATACCTCGCAACCAAACAACTTCCGTGGTAGTGTTAATCGCTGCTCCTATGTACTCGCCTCTATAGATGATATGGCAATCGCATTATGCTTCTTGTTAGACCAACTGACAGGACCCGAACCAAGAGATAAATTGTATCCTGAGGTAGATTTCCAATGATCTAGATCACCGGTCAATCGAGTCTGCTTATTCAACAAGGTCAATCTCCGTCCCTCCTAAATAATGAATGCCGTCTGTATGAGTGCCACGAACAAAGTGAAGGATCCACTTCGCTACTTTCCAATGCAACTCATGAGGCTCTTGCATAAATCTGGATACGATCCCAACAACATACGATAGATCCGGTGAGTGTGAGTAAGGTAAATCAAGTTCCCAACCGTCTTGCGCTCTTGGATTTGTGAGTCCAGCGCTTTTGGCTTTGTGAGTCCTGCACTCTTAGCTATGTGAGTCTTGTGCTTAGCTATGTGAGTCTTGCGCTCTTGGTTTTGTGAGTCCTACGCTCTTAGCTATGCGAGTCCCACGCTTAGCTATGTGAGTCCTTCTCTTTGGTTATGAGAGTCATGCGCTTTGGATATGTGAGTCCCGATTTAACTTTCAAATATTTTCAAATGACCTGCTCATACACAATACTGCACTCCAATTTACAAGAAATATTAGGAAATGAAAACATTTAGATTGCAATGGACTTTTACAAAATAGATCAAATATATTCTACATTTTATCTTAGATAAGCTATCTAGTTCTTAAGACTACATCTAAATCCACTTTATAAGTGAAGGAATAATGTTATTTTGTGCAATAAATGAGACTTAGTTTGGTCTCATCAAAAGCAACCCATGTCATTCTAGATAAGATAAGATAAGATAAATATATTAATGTCCAATGAATGACCACAAAAGTAGGTCAATGGGACGGCAGCCCAAACCATATACAAAGTGCGAGTGGGGAGAACGTAAGGCGAGCTCCCATAAACAAAAGAAAAAGGGAAAGAACCAAAACAAACAAAAGCCCCGAAGCCAAACCCCCACAAGCGGGGGAAATGGAACAAACGAGGGAGAAAGAAGGGAGAAGCAGAGATGGGAATGAAGGAGGGGGCAAACGAGAACCAATAGTCTACCCAAAAATGGTAGCCACACCCCTCCTAACATTTGAGGCCGACAAAAAGAAGCTCCTGATGGAATGGCAATCCGAAGAGGGGGCGAGGGCCCCCTCCCATGCTGAAATATGAGACTAAAATGACAGCCAGGGAGACGGGTGGAGCTGGGCTGCCCTTTGGTATGAGTGTGTGGCCGAGCTTGCTGGTGGTGACCGGGGAGATGTGAAGGTCCAACCGGGGACGAACTGATCTATGCACTGTAACTGGGTCAGAATGGCTCTGCCGTTTAGTTCCTCCAACTGTGGGTAGAACCGGAAAGAAGGTTGTAATCCGTCTCGTGGGAATGACTCTCGGAGGGGGATGAAGAATCTGGTCCCGAGCAAAGAAAGACTCACGGATGTAGAGGGCAAGACACCATTGGTCAATATATTTGAAGAAAACCGGGAGGGTCTGAACCCCTCGAACAGGAAATGAATTCGTCCTCTGATCTCATAGTATATGGGGAGCGGAAGATGAAACGACTCTCGGTCTCCACCTCCCGAAGGCTACAACGCCTACAAAGTATGTCATCTTGGTCAATGTGGTGATTAGTCTCGCACCGAATACCGTGGGAGCCAACCCAAAACTAACCCGGCAGGTATGCGAAGAGCATGCATCTAGTGACGAAATGTGTACGAGGACGAATGATGAGTCCATCTCTCGATCTCAAGAAAATGTTCTCGTATAAAAGAACATCTTAGGGCACAAACCCCCATGAGGATGCACCCAAGTAGTTTGCATAAAGCACTTGCAGATATCCTCCTAGATGGACCTTTTCAACACTTGCTTGGTGGGCAAGAGATGACCGGGAGCAATCAAGGAATATAAAAAGGGGGAGATGATCGATCCGGATCCCAACGGAGTCCAATAAAGCCGATGTCTCGAGAAAACCAACGACGACCTATAGCTTGGGTAATACTCATAGAGGAATAGTAAATGAGATACGGTACCTATCACGCATATCGGAGAAATCACCAAACCTCCCGATACGTTGAAGAAAAGATGAAATGTCAAATATGGTCTCCGATGAAAGGTCGGGCCTTGAACTCTGCCAAAATAATATGCTTGGGGAACATCTGCTTGCATTTGATGAAGCGGTGAAGGAGGAGAGTTTGAAGCCTCTCGACCGAAGCCCAATCTGTATCTAAGAGGGAGGGTCCCCAAACCACGACCCATAGAGAATAGTGGGCCGGATGAGGGAATTCATAAGAGACATCTTGGAGGAGATGTCCTAAAAGTGGTGCCGAAAGCATTGTCTCTCGAGAATGGCTAGAGACCCATACCCTTTATTCACCCTCGGCTGAAGAGCATGCCTCATTCTGAATCTAGGCCCTGAGAACTAGACTCCCGTGATAGGTGTATGTATTAGTGATTTCAACCTCTTGCCCCCTGAAAAAGAAATGGAGGTGTGATGTCTTCAACCCGTTGAAGACCATGACCTTGGTCTTACCCAGATTGACAGTCAAATGCTGAAGATCACAAAATAAAGCAAGTGCATCAAGTTGTCTCTGAAGCCCCTTAGGAGAAGAGGCAAGTAAAACAATATCATCGGCAAATAGGAGAATAGAAATCAAGACATGGTGAAGAAGGCACCCATCCCCTTCCTGAATGTGATCCCGAAGAAAAGATTCCAACTCATCAATGTAAATGCCAAAGAGAGTAGGAGATAGGGGCAACCTGTTTGACCCCAATGGTGCTTCTGATAAAATCAGACATTCCATGTGCAAGATTTAAGAAGACAAAGGACGGACTCATAAAGACGTATAATGGTAGTAATAAGAGTCTCAAAATACCAATTTCTCTCGAGTCTTTGAAAGAGGTCATGTGTGGTACGGAGCCAAAAGCTTTTCAAAAGTCTACAAAACAACAATAATCTTTCAAAGAGCGGTGACGGGCCTCCTCAATAATAACCCGAAGGGTGAAGATGTGGTCGATAGTGTGGTAACCAGGGTGAAAACCAGCCTGACCTCTGGCTTTGAGCTGCCACTGCTCCAAAACATCGGACAACAACTTGTGGAGAACCGTAGCATAGAGTTTGGAGAAAGAGTGGCCCACCATGATAGTCTTGTAATTGTTCGGATCAGAAATGGACCCAACTTTGTGGATCGGGTGAATGATATGATGAGACCAAGTAGGAGGGAAACCCACACGAACCACCTGATTGAAAAGATCTGTCAAATAGTTACCAAAGGCCTCAAAACCTGCTTGAAGAACTCGGCCTAAACCTTCCACATCAATTGCCTTGCTATTGTTCAAGAACCTTATTGCCTCTTTGATATTACTGTAAGTGAAGGGGTTACCAGGTGGCGGAATGCCAATTTGGATAGACTACGCCCAAATATCGTAGAGGGTAGAGTGTGGGAAAAAATGGAGATAGGATCGATCGTTGCGGAGGAGGGGGAGTGGCGGGGAAAGATAGTACGCCAAAAGGACCGAGGATTAGTCCTAAGGGAGGTGGAAAGAATATATCTGCGGTGGGAAATGAAGGATCGCTTCTTATGACGGAGAAGGCATTGGTAGGCTGCCTTAAGAGTGGGGAAGGAGGGGAGGGCATGGGTAAAGGCATGACAGAGGCGACGGTGGAGGGATTTGCACTCTACATCATACCATTGGTTCATAGGGCAAGATTTAGTAGTACTAGTGGCCGAGGGATGGGTGGTGGAGCTGGAAAGGATCTCGGAAGGCCTCCCACATGGCAGGAGAGGACAGGTATGTATACTTGGCCTCCGCACTAGGTAGGTTGGAGAAGTGAGGCTCGAGAGGAGAAGGTCGCGGATGTGAGATGAGTAAGTTTCGTAATCCCCATTATCAAACTGGAAGGAAATGCGAGGGGGGTAGTGGGGAGGAGGGGTGGTGGTGGGAGGAGGATTGGTGACCAGAGAGAAAGATAGGACTGCATGGTCGGCAAGGGGAATGGGGGAAACGAAGGAGCAGAAAAGAGGTGAGATATCCGGGTTGACAAGGACATAGTCTACCACACTGGTGCCACCGCCATGGGGACGACAAGTGAAGAAACGTGAATCTGGGAAGCGCTCGATCCCGTTAAGGATCACCATCCCCTGTGATTCCCCGAGCTGGAGGAGGAACCATCCATAAGCTGTGAAAGGGCCATCTGTATCCTCAGAAATCCTATGCAGACCAACTGACTCTGGGTCGATCCTTTGTTTGCAAAATGTATCCTCTGATCTGTCATAGAGAGGGACCTGTAAGTGCCTGGTACATGCATTAAAATCACCCAAAATGATAACCTCCCCTACAGAGTACTGACTAATACTGTCGTATAAGTCAAAGAAAGGATCACCATCTGGGCCATTGTGAATGGCGTAAGGAGAAGATGCCGGAGGAAAGTAGCAAACTGCTATATAGAAATCCCTAGAGAATCGAGCGACCCCACTAATACGAATCCACATGTACCCGGTAGACTCATCGGTAAAGGTAGGGAACCCCACCACAGCCCCTGACACCACCCGAATCCCGAGTCTCCTGTCTATAAGTTGATAGCCAAAGAAAACCAGTAATACCCTGAAGAGGACGAATTGAGCTCTCGTGTGTCTTTGTGATAAAGAGGATATCGGCAGCCCCAAGAGCATCTAACATAAGGCCAGGGGAAGACCAAAGGGAACCATTCCCATTCTAAAGAATCGATAGATAAGCCTCTCGGTCCGACACCCGCCCCACTTGCCCGTCATTTGGGAGCCCCTTGGTGGAGCTCCCAACCAGAGGAGGTGAGTCCCTAATAACAACCTAGAGATTCCTGATAACCACCCATTTACCTGCTTTCCTTGCTGCCATAACTTGCTCCCTAGAGCGTTTGAGCTCCCCAACCTGTGTCCTGGTAAGATCTTCATCAAGGAAGACCTTGTCTGGGCGTGAAAACAGAACCCTCTTAGCCCCCAAGAGCTTGAAGCACAGCCGAAGCGATCTGAAACGGATGAAAAGTGTGGAATCATAACCAACCAAGCTCTCTCTAATGTAATGTCAGGGATCCCCAAAGTATCTATGATAAAGGAGTCAGCACCATCAATGGGTCCAAAGTGTCGTGTGGGGGGTGGGAGACCCCTCACCTTGAGGTTTAGTTCCCTATTGCGCCTAGTGCGTTTCTCGATTAACTTGGCTTGCATAACGGCCCCTACAAAGCAGCCTAGAGGTGGGGAACACTTTCTTTCCCGCCAACAACCTTGGTCCATGATTCCGTTTCCAATTTTAAGGAAGCCTGGTTATTTATGATTTCCTCCTGTTGAGACTGGAGGTCTACAATTTCTGCATGTAGGGCATCATTAGGGGGCTGGTATTATCCGTGTTGTTGGCTAATTTTTCTCTCAAGATGGCATTCTCAGATTCAACATCTGTGACCCTGCTAATAAGTGTGCAAACCTCAGTTTGGAGTTGCTGATTAGCATTTTCAACTTTCTGGATTCGGTTGAGTAGTTCCAATAAAATGTCCGCTGTGCTACTAGAGGTGTTACCCAAGGGATTCTGATCATGCCGCTGCCAGTAGGAGTTTCGGGGCCATGATTGTAGCCAAACCACTAGGATAAATCACCTGAAGAGGGGAGAGGCTGAGAGGCGAACCAGAGAGCATATCAAACAAGAGCCACGATTGCCCACGATTCTACTCGCCACAATTTTCAATGCCTTATGTGTCACGTTTTTTTGAACATCTCCTTGTATGCAAAACCACAACCAGCTAGAACCTTTCCATCCTCGACTAGAATGGAGATCAAAAGCCAATCGTGCAAGCAGAGGCTGAATTGGTTGTCAAAAATCGTGCATGCATGCGAAGTCGAGCTTACTGTAACCGTGTGGGAAGAGTTTGGGTAGAGTTTCAGGAGTCCTGGTTTCTGGTTTTAGAAACAAAGAAACGTGAACCAGAGTAAAATGCAAAGGCGCCATTAACGAGCACCAACGTGATCAGTGTTTTGAGCCCCGGACCAAGTTAACCCTTCACCCGAGGAAGAGAAACAAGACGAGGAAGGAGAAAATAATAGAGGGGAGGGCACAACGTAGGAGGAGAAAGACTTCGATGCAGGAGAAGAGATTTGACACAGGTGGAGAAGGGCACGACGGTGGTGGAGGAGGGCTCGACGCAGTGGTTCCCTCGCTTGAACGCAAGTGGTGCCCTTTTTGAAGAGGAATAAAATAATTAATTTTATTTTGCATGCATAAACAATAAACAACATAAAATAGCTTTCGCCTTGCAAGCTTTGTGTTCTTGTAGGCCCACAAAGGTCTATATGGACAAGTTTCAATGGTTTTGTTGTTGAGTACTCCTTTGTCTTGAAGCTTACCCTTGTCTGTTTCCCATGCTGACACTACTTGCAAAGAGTGTTTGAAGGTTTAGTAATCTTTGGCATATCTCTTACAGCTTGCTTGGTGCTGGTTTTTACTAGATTATCAGATTTATGTGCATGTGCCCCATCTTTTATGCCATAGCCAGCGCTCATCTGCTTGTCCCATGTAGCATTTTTCTCCTTTGATCTCACTGAGTATGTATAGGTTATTTGTTGTTCTGTTTGCATCTGCAATTAATCTTCCTATATCAGCCTTCCTAATCTCACAACCTTGAGCATAAAATGTGAGGGTGTATCCTTGATCACACATTTGACTAACACTAAGAAGATTATGCTTTAAACCTTCAACATACAAGACATTCTTTGTTTTTGTCTTTCCATTATCAAGACTAAGAGTACCTCTTCCAGTTATCCTTGCTGTAGCATTATCTCCAAACTTTACAGTGCTTCTGTTTACTTTCTTCAGAGAGATAAAATTGCTTTTGTCCCTGTCATGTGGCTTGAGAAACCATTGTAGATACACCATTGATTTTCTTCATTTAGAGCATGCAAGGCAGTTTGTACAAGCATAGATTTCTCCTTTTGATTATCTTGCTCTTGCTTCCTTTCCCAAACATTCGTAGATTTTTCTTTTTGTTTAGCAAGGGCATCCACTTTCTTGTTTTGTCTAGGCAATTCTATAAAACCACTTCTACAAAAACGTGCTATATGACCATAGTTTTTGCACTTATAACATACAATATCATTCTCATTGTAATTTGATAAGGGGCAAATGAATTGTAGTTTCTATTTGAGAACCCATAAGAACTTTTGTTCTTGTTCCAACCAAAATTTCTTGCACGAGTCCTACAATCTATTGCTTTATGACCAAAGTGATTACATGAAAAACAATAACAAAGAAAGAGTTTTGAAACTTGGTCATATGATGCTGCCAATTTTGTCCTTGTTGAATTTGGGTGGAATGCTGATATTTTGTGGAATATGATTTTCTTTCATCTTGCTACTTTCATTTTTGATAGGACTTTTGAGAGCATCTGCATTACTTTTTGGCTTATCTTCATTTTTCTTCTTTGGTCGCACTCTAGGATCTTCTTTAGTAGTCTTCTGGTTTTCTTCATATCCAAGACCGGTCTTGATGAATGGTGACCTTTGACAATTGAGCATATTGTCCAACATTTCCGTGCTCTTTTGAAACTTCAAGCTTCTTCTCAACTGAGCAGATGTTTTCTCCAGTTCTTTCCTTAATAAAACAATTTCATATTCTAGCTTCTCACAGTTTTCTTCTTTTGTTTTCAATTGGATTCTCACTTCTTCCTCTATTCTTTTTGCCTCTTCAAGTTGAATCTTTAGGTTAATGATTTTTTCTTTTAAATCACAATCCTCTTCTTCATATTTTTGAAGCTGTAACTTTTGTTTTAGATTCCTTTTCTTAAGCTTCTTGATCTCATTTAGGGCACAAATGAGTTCTTCTAGATCCACTTCCCCATCTGCTTCAACATTCTCTTCCTCTTCCGAATCCTTCTCTTCTTCTCTTTTGTTTGCACTTTCCAAGATATCCCCATATGATTCTATTGCCATGAATAGAATTTCTTCTCCATCATTACCTAAAATACTTTCATCGCTCTCCTCAAATGAGCTACTTTCCTCTTTGGAATAGAGGTTTTTCTTGTGCTTGTGAAGGTTCTTTTTCTCAGGTTTTCCCTGTTTGTAGCTCTTTTATATTGATGGTGTCTGCTCCCTTTCTTCTTGTTATGATCTTCTTCATCATCACTATTATCCTTTTCTGCATATGGACACTTAGCAGCAAAATGTCCTATTTTTCCATAGTTAAAACATTTGAAGGGTAACTTACCTTTGTATTTTCCGGATCCTTTCTTTAGCTTCTTGACAAAATGAGCTTCCTCTTTGTCTGATTCATTGCTGGAGCAGTCACATGGTTTGAGCTTCTTAATCTTCATCTTCTTTGAGGCTTTGAAGGCTGCCTCTTGCTTTGATGATTTCTCCTTTTCAGTTCTCATTTCATACACTGTGAGGATCCCATGTAGTTCATCCATTGTTAGAGTATTTAAATCCTTCATTTCTTCAATGGCAGAAACTTTGGTGTCAAACCTCAAGGGAAGGGACCTTAACACCTTTTGCACAATCATTGCATCTTCAACTTTTTCTCCAAGACCTCTGATGGTGTTGAAAATTTCATCCACACGAAGAAGGTAGGCTGCAATGTTTTCATCATCCTTCATTTTCAAACTCTCGAAATAACTTCTATGAGTTTGAAGCTTGGCTTTCTTCACTTTGTCATCTCCTTCATAGATGTTCTTGAGTTTGTCCCAGATTTATTTTGCTGAATCACAATGCATCACTTTGACAAACTTTGATTCTGACAAACCACACAATATTGCATTCATAGCTTTTGCATTGTTTTCACTTGCCTTCTTTCCAACCTGATCTGTTGGTGGAGATGGAGTTACATAGCTGGTCTCAATTGATTGCCAGATATCAAAACCAAGAGCCATTAGATAAGTACGCATCCTTATGCTCCAAAAAGCATAGTTAGTTCCATTAAACAATGGAGCTCTATTTGAGAAAAACCTTCTTGATATGCCATGTGTGCTTTTGAGATCCACCTTCTAGCTATTAGACTATTCTTGAAGGAACTTGCTCGATACCAATTGATGAGCACACACATACCGAGAGGGGGACTGAATGAATATAATACAATATTTTACTTATTTAAAAAACTTAATATCCACAATAACAACAATCACACAAGATTTAACAATTATGAAACACAAGATTTATGTGGAAACCCTTTTAGGAGAAAACCACAGAGAAAAGACTGCTTGGATTTACTGTCCAAATCCACATACACGCTAAGATTTCTTACAAAAATTTGTAGGCACCAACCTACTAGAGACACCAATCCCCACAACTAAGCACCAACTTAGCAAGAGACGCCAATCTCTTGAATGATCAACACTTCATTACACACTCGAGAAATCTGCTTGAATGATTCTCAGTTCATTCCACCCTCTCAATGCTTTTTAATGATTTCTATTTCATTCCACTCATACTGAAATCTGCTCTTAATGATCTCTCATTCATTCACTTGTAGAAATCTGCCTTTATCTCTTTATTTCACTCTTCTTCAATGAGTTCGCCATTTCTCCACACTCGCATAGCTTAAATCTTTCCAACTATATGTCCTTTTATACCATTTTCATCTCTTGAAAGGGTGTGATTTCTTCCCAAGGGTCGGCCCAATAACATTCTTTTGGACGCAAGACATGAGTTGGCCTTTTCAGACTGATATTTGAATTTATGAGTTTTTCTTTGACTTCCGCGGACTTGCTCTGTTTTCACCTTGTTTCGTGGCTTTCCATGACCTCCATGGACTTGCTTTATCTTTCTCCTTGACCTCCGCAACCCCTTTTTGACTTCCACCTTGTTCCGCGGTTTTTCTAGACCTTTGTAGCCATTCTTTGACCTCTCGCCGCTTTCCATTTTGACTTCTGCCTTGTTCTGTAGCTTTCATAGACCTCTACGGCCCTTCTTTGACCTCTGCGGCTTTCCATGACAAAATCCTTTATTACACAAATATTTTGACTTGTCACTACCCCATGGAACACTATGGTGCACCTCCTTTGTTCCGCAACGCACTTCCTTTGTTCCGCGGCGTTACGTAATGTCCCTCCTTCTCAAGTAACTTTTATTGAAGACCTTTGGCCTATTTTGTCTACCCGATGGCCAAAGGGTGAGCTTAAGGGTGACTTAAGTTTATAAAGTTTATTATATTGTGCTAAAATTAAAATATAATATTATAAAGAGCACATATAATAAATTAATAGACTTAACTTTAAATTAGAACTTAGGAAAGTGCAATAAAATAAAAGCACTTAATTAAAATGTACTTCCTAAGGGAGAATGTGATTTGGAAGTCCAAGGGTCACTTTCATTGAAGCCCAAAGGTCACAATGGGTCCCATTTCCTATATAAAGAAGAAGGCGATTTGCCTAGAGGTATCCAGAAATATTTTATGATATTTTCTCTTGCATGTGAGCTCTGAGCTTGTGCAAATAATCCAAGGACGAAAACCCTTAGGATTATATCTCTTGCGGACGAAAACCCCAAGAGTTTTGTGAGAGATTTCCACTCCGGAATTCTCATTGATTTAATCAGATTTTTAATCATTTCCAGCAGTGTATTTGAAGGCATTTTGAAGAATAAAATTGCAGCAGTGTTTTCTCTAGTGAATCGACTCACCTTAGGACTGTTTGGGCATTATTGTTGAGGTATTTAGATCTGAAATTCATTGTCTAACATCTCATAATTTTTGTGAATGAAAATACCCAAGTTTCATAATTTATTAGAGGATTTTAGTGGGTTTTTTTACCAGTTTTATAATCAGATTTCAGATTTGATTTTTGAGTGTTTGTGGCATCAATAAAATCATATTTTTGTATGTTTGAACTCCTAAAATTAGTGGCAGTCATTTGTGATAAAGAAATAATTTTTTGAAGCCATTTATGTGTATTTTTCCATCAAACCCTAGTCGCCATTTTTGAAGATTTATTGTAGCAGTTAGGCTGATCTTGCATGGTCCTATATTTCATTTTCGAGTCTGATTTGGGCCATAGAAAAATCTGTTTTGCATACTATTGTTGTTACCTAACTTGTAAGTAGTTGCATGCTAAGTGTTTGTGAAATGTCAAACGAGTCAAACTAAAAATTTGGATCAGATTTGGGGAAGGGATCTTTCAGTGGTATCAGAGCAATGTTCCTCCCACATGGAGGGTTTTTATTTGATGCAACCACTAGAGTTTGGAACACACAGGTATTACACTAGGAGACAGGCACGACTTGGAGCTGATTTTGGGATAGGTATTGGAGCTATGGGTGACAGAAGAGAAGGGTCTCGTAGTCCTCCCCGGGATGAGCAAGCAGATCCAGACCGAGAACTACTGAGAGCCATGGTAGCTTCCCAACAGCAGTTGATTCGGTCCATGGAGCGTATGGGCTCCACTCTTGATAGATTGGCCTTAGGTGGGCCACGAGATAGACATGACAAGAGAGATAGATCTGTATCTATCAGGAGGCACAATAGATCTCCTTCCGAGATTGGCAGCAACATGAGGATCACCTCACCGTGAGAGGAAACCTACCAGGACAACAGATAGGCCTATGTAGCCTAGTTTCTTGCCGATGATCCACGATGGTCAAGACCCACTTGAGGGAGTGGACTTCCAGGACAGTGTTATGGCAGCTACTGATGAGTGGAGGAATTTACCACAGCACGTGAGGGATGCCTTTCCCTTACCTCAGTATTGTGCACAGAGGAGAGATAGCTTGAGGGCCAGATCGGAGACCCAGAGTACAGAACCGGGAGCTGAAGTAGGCCACCAACAAGGTGACCCTATCTACCTTTGACCGTAACGGAAAGATTAGTGCCAGAGCTTGGATCCATAAGCTCGACACCTATCTGACCCTCAAGACCCATGCAGGAGCAGGAGGCCATTCAGTTTGCCACTCTCCATCTGGAGGGAGTAGCATACGATTGGTGGCATCATGGGCTAGTCACATAGAGCCACGATCTTATACAGTCATACAGGGAGTTCAGTGAGAGGTTGATTGCATTTGATCGCAAGGATGTGGAGCTTTACTATAGAGATTTGGCGCAGCTTCGCCAGACTGGACACGTTGATGCCTACATAACCAAGTTTCAGTGGACAGCGGTGATGGTTCCTAAGATGCCCGAGAGGGTAGTGATGCTTTTTATAGAGGATTTCATGACAGGATGCGAGGATTGGTCAAGGCTTTTAAGCCTAGGACGTTGCGTGATGTCATCCAAGCGGCATTAGATTTGGAGACATCCCCACTTCTTATCAACCCAATAAGAAGTTTCCCACAAGCTCCAAGCCATTCCAGGCCATAGTAGGAAAACTCGCCAAAACCAATAACTCGCTGCACCCCCAAAAAAAAAAAGCTGCTAAAAACTCGCCAATATTCGGCCAATACTGGGAATACTCGCTAAGACTTAAAAATACTCATTTTTTTAAAAAAACATAAATTTTAAGCAACACATAGCTACAAAATGTATTAAATGAGCCCATAAAATGTTGGAGAAGTGTTTTCTATTATATTTGAATACAAATACAATACAAAATCGCATCATCATGCGAATACAACCTGACAGCTGATAAGTAATATGAATTTATGATGATTGACATTGAAAAATATCATCATAAATTTCATATCTATGCAAGTTACAATATACAATAAATTACATTTTCCTCTTCCCCAATCTAGAGAAAAATTGGGGAGAGGGTCTAGTGCCTCTGGCTCCACTAGTCCCCACACTCGGCTGCGTCTCCACGCTCCTCCTAGAAGGCTGCGAATCTGGCTCGATCATAGAACTAGATGGTGGTGCTGGTGGCTCCTCTGCTGCATGTTGGAGATCACCTCCAAAGATGTCATCCAGTCCAATATCTCCTCGGAGTCCTGCTAGTGCTTCTCCCTCCATAGCCTCCCTCTCAAAAGAAGCAATCTCGTCCGCTGTGAATGCAGGGTTTTCCTCTTCTTGCCCAGTCCACTCACTGTATGGATCTATCTCATCCAAATCAATGAGCTCCTCTGATGTGGCCTCAACTTTTTTTGTGCGAAGCCGGAGATTGTATTGCACAAAAACCAAGTCGTTGAGTCTTTTTTGAGTCAACTTGTTGCGCTTCTTCGTGTGAATGGCCTCAAACAAACTCCAGTTGCGTTCACATCCAGAAGCGCTACAAGGTTGAGATAGAATTCTGAGGGCTAACTTTTGAAGATTTGGGGTATTCCCTCTCCAATCCTCCCACTAAGAA
Organism: Taxus wallichiana var. yunnanensis; assembly: GCA_018340775.1. Taxonomy (NCBI): domain Eukaryota; kingdom Viridiplantae; phylum Streptophyta; class Pinopsida; order Cupressales; family Taxaceae; genus Taxus; species Taxus wallichiana. Next base: position 330,713,352 of record CM031234.1, read on the forward strand.
CCTCAAACATAGCATAAGAAGATAATCAAAAATTTATAATTAATTAATAAAATCAAATATGTAACTAATAAGTAACTTGGTAAACATTCTAAGTAACTTGGTATTACCTGGTGACTGTGTGGTTCTCCCTCGAATAGCTAGCACCGAAGAAAAGAGTCTCCCCCTACCATGTTTGTAACTCTGCAGCTCTAAAATGACGAGGTCCCTCGTCTCAACATCCGGTATCATCCTCTCAATACATGTTGAAAGGCCCTCCATAACCTCTCCGTTCACATCTGTGAAGCTGTCAGAGTAGAAATACTTGGGGTTGAGGTAGTACCCCGCTGCATGAATAGGTTGGTGGAGTTGATTGTTCCACCTCCGATCAATAATCTCCCAAAGGGACCATATCTAACGATATCCCCCTATAATAGTTTTGTATAGACTCTTTGGTCCTATCCATGGCTTCATATACAAAAACCCATGGGGTTTTGCTCCCCATCAACCAAACGCAAAACTCTCACCAACGGCTCGACACCTACACACAAATTAAAATGTAAGATTGCAAACTTACAAGTTCTGATACATATTAGAAATGAAATTAAAAAGTGAAAAGTAGAACAATATATTTAATATTTATAATTTAACAAATTAAAATAAAGAAATGAACTATAAATCGAAGTTTGAAATTACCTTGATGATCTCTATAGCTCTCTTTGCAAAGATATCATTAAAAACTATCTTTACGACCCTCTCTCCGTCGGCCTTCTTTTGAATATTGTGAGTCTAGCCATGCTTGACTCACAAACATTTGTTTGAAAGATGTCAACAAACTAGAAATACTTCGCAATGTCAAGAAGTTAGTTGCGAAACCTTGTGACACTCGGCTCGAACAAGTTCTTTCCCCTTTGTGTGTACTCTCATCAAGCTCGAACCCAAGGGTGATTGTATATGTATGCCGTTATAGATCTTGCATCTTCTACAACTTGGCCTCATCCAATCAATTTTGCCTGTCCTCCAAAAGAAGGTCAATGCAATGAGCTGCACAAGGAGTCCAAAAGAGTGATGGATGTCTCTCCTGCATAGTCTCCTAGGCTGCCATATATCTTTGCTGCATTATGCGTGACAACTTGCACAACATTCTGTACACCAACCTCTAATACAACTGTCTCTAACATAACACTCAAATTTTCTGCATTTTTTATTATGTTAGAGGCATCAATAGATTTTAAAAACACCATCTCACCGTTTGAAGCTGCTAAAAAATTAACAAGGGTGCGTTCCTTCCATCCATCCACCCATCTCGAAAGAATGGTGCATCAATTTTTCCATTGTTTCTTGTGCTCTTCTAGCATGGTAGTGGCATCTGCAAATCGCACCCTTAAGTAATTTCCCGCTCAAATCTTTTGGAGAGGGTGCCTTGTACCCTTTCCCTACAACTGTCAACGTTGTCCATTGCGAGTTCGGTCTCTATTTTCTAAGATGTCCAAATGCGAGTTTGGACTTACTGAGTTTCTGTATCTTGGACATATCATTGGGGCCAACGGTGTCAAGGTTCACCAAGAGAAGATACAGGCTATGCAGGATTGGCCACTACCAAGGAACATTTCAGATTTGCGGGATTCCTAGGACTATGTGGCTACTACAGGAGGTTTGTTTGAGGATACTCCAATCTTGCAGCTCCCTTGACAGATCTCACATGGAAAGGAGCATTCAGATGGTCAAGACGAGGCACAGTAGCATTTGACAGGCTCAAGGAGGCTATGAGCACTTGTCCAGTATTGGCTCTTCCAAATTTCTCGCGGCCTTTCATTTTGGAGTGTGATGCTTTGGGTTCAGGTGTTGGTGCAGTTTTGATGCAGGATCGTCATCCCATTGCCTACAAGAGCAGGAAGCTGAGAGAGAATGAGAGATTGTACTCCACTTATGACAAGGAGATGCTCACCATTATGCATGCTTTGGTGAAGTTTAGACAATACCTAGTAGGAGGGAAGTTCGTGGTGAGGACCGACCACAATAGCTTGAGGTACTTCTTGGAGCAGAAGGAGCTTAGTGAGAGGCAGCAGAAGTGGGTCAGCAGGATCCAAGCATATGATTTTGACATCGAGTATGTCAAGGGGAAGAAGAATGTAGTGGCAGATGCACTTTCTAGGAGGCCACATCTTGCTACCCTATGTTCCTTGAGTAAGATTTCAGCGGATTGGAAATCTCAACTATTAGTTGAGTATTCCAAAAATTCATTGGCATGTGAGATTTTGGATGGTAAGATTCAGGACGAGCGATACTAGGTAATCGCTGATTTGATTTACTATAAGGGCAGAATTTATTTAGTTCCTGAATCTAAGCTCAAGGAGAAGATTCTTCGTGCCTTCCATGATGCACCACTTGCAGAGACATCCCGGTACTTCAAAACATACAGACAGGTTAGGGAGAGATTCTCTTGGAAGGGTCTCAAGGAGGACGTTCTTCGCCATGTACGTGAGTGTGTGACTCGTCAGCAAAACAAGTCAGAGCATACATTTCCTGTAGGTTTATTGCAACCCTTGCCCATTCCAGAGCAGAAATGGGAGAGCATTTCGATGGATTTTATTACAGGTCTTCCCGTTGTGCAGGGGAACAATCGCATTTATGCGGTTGTTGACAGGTTGACCAAGTATGCACACTTCTTCGCTATTCCCACCAGCTTTAAGGCACCACATGTAGCTGATTTGTTCTTTAGAGAAGTATTTAGATTACACGGGCTTTCAAAAACATTGTCAGTGACTGGGATAGCAAGTTCTTGAGCACATTTTGGCAAGAGCTTTTCAGGTTGGCAGGTACAGAGTTGACTCAGTACGAGTTACCACCCTTAGACTGATGGACAGACAAAAATTGTGAACAAATGGATAGAGGGTTATCTTCGTAATTATGTTTCAGGGCAGCAGAAGGCATGGGTAAGACGTTTGTACTTATGTGAGTATTGTTATAATACTACTTACCACATGTCTATTGATATGATGCGACATCCTTTGTTGATTTGGCTTTTGGGGACAGTAGAGCTCCTAAGGCTCGGGAGTGTTTACAGGACAGTAAAGATATCCTTAGAGCACTTAAGGATAATATCCAGCATGCACGAACCAACAAAAGATGTATGTGGACCGGCACAAGCTTGAGAGATCATTTGAGGTTGGAGACATGGTATTTCTGCGTCTACAGACCATATAGACAAAGTACTCTCAAGAGGAGTGGTGCAAAAAAGCTTAAACCTTGGTTTTATGGTCCATACAGAGTAGTGAGGAGAGTTGGAGAGGTAGCTTATGAGTTGGAGTTACCTTCTAAAAGTAAGATACACAATGTTTTTCATGTGTCTTGCTTAAAGAAGGCCTTGGGGCAGCACGTGGTTCCTTCTACAGAGTTGCCGCCCTTGGATGATGAGGAACAGTTGGATCTAGTACCTGAGAAGATCCTGGATAGGAGAGAGAGGAGGTTGTGGAGTAGAGTGATTCAAGAGTACCTGGTTCGTTGGAGAGACTTGCCATTGGAGGATGCTACATGGGAAGGTGAGTCTATACTTCAACATCCAACTTTACAGTTGCTTGTGGGCAAGCAACTTGGTGTACCCAGATTTCATCCTGAAATCTGTGACTACCCTATTCGAAAAAATTTCGTACTTTTAAAATAATGGGTCGTTTTGTGTTTTTATTGCCTGAAAGTTCTTGTATTGTGTCAGGATATTCCCAAAGAGCCATATTAGCCTTTTTCGCCAAATACCTAGATGCCCAAAATTGTTATATTCTGTCGTTGGGATTTGTCTGCGGGAAATTTGTATTTAATTATTTTGAGCCCCATTTGAGGCTATTTGCGCTCCGTTTTAACTCTGTTATGATCGAACATGTCATTATTCCTATGTACCAGAAGGGTTTTAACAAGGAATAAGTTCTGGGCTTTATTTGTGACTTTTGGCAATTTTTTGTGTTTTTGTGTTTTCCGTTTCGTTTTCTGTGAAATTTCTCTGGACCAATTCCTTTGTTGGGTTAGCCCGATTTTGGCCTAGAGCAGCTGGAGAACATATACGCACGTTATGCCCGGAGGAAGTCACCATCGGAGGTTTGGTTCACTGGGAAAAAGCGAAGTCGTGCACTAAAAAGCCCCTGCGGGGTTGGGCGCATTCTTGGAAAGCAAAGAGTTAGAAGCTGCAATGGGAAAATTATAAGCAGCAGGCAGGTGGGAATTTTGTACCTGCCTAGCAGGGTACTTTTTCCCATGATAGAAAATTCACTTAAGCTGCAAAGTGGGAAAGTTAGGCGGAGACAAAGTGGGAATTTATTGCACCTTGCAGGTAAAAATTCCCATGGTGGAATAAAGAAAAGTGACTTAAGTGAAATCATGGGATTTTATTGCACCGCCTTGCAGGGGTAAAAATACCATTGTCAAAAGTCAAATCACTTAAGTGGATCATGGGATTTCCGGGGCTGCCTTGCAGGTAAAGAATCCCATTGTTATAAATTCTTAAAAATAGAATTCTATCATGCAAAAAGTCGCCCCCTTTGGTGAGAATATGGCAGCTTTAAAGTGGATTAAATTAATTATTTTTCCTTCTAATTTTGGCGCCCAGGCATGGGAGAAAGTCAACAAAGCAAAGGGAATAAAAGAAATAGAAATAAATGGATTAAATTGATTAAATTCAATTTATTTAAAGGCTGCCTCCTTCATGTCAAAAAGTGCTCCCCTTTTGGGAAGGATATAATACTTTTAAAGCATTAAATGATTAAATTAAATTCTATTTTCAATGGCCTTGGTCAATACACCTTTGTGAAGCTTCAAGTGAAATGGAGGGAGGTTGATTAAATTGAATTAATTTAATTTATTGGATGGTTGTCCTTAAACATGTTATTTTAGCACATCGATTAAAGAGAAAAACATGATTTTTAATTAATTAATTGCCGAAATAGGAAGGGCAATTATTAATTATAGAATTATGAGGGTTATTTAAGCATGGGCTGTCGTAAGGATGAATTAATTAATTCACAGGTAAAGAATTGCAGCCAGGAGGAAAAGTGTGCCCCACTTGAAGAGGAATTTTGCTCAAAAGAAGATCAAAACAAGGCTAAAAGCTTCCAATTTTGGCGCATGCTTTGAAGAAGGTTGATTTTTGTCTGCATAGTTGTTTGCATAAGTGATACAGGTGCTCAGGTGAAGTTGGAAAAATTCATACTTACTTTGTGTGCAAATAAAACGTCAATTTTTGGGGAAGCAGGCTTGAAAAGTGCAGATTTTTATAATTAAAATTCATATTTTTATAATTAAAATTCACTATTCATGCTCCGGTGGCCATCTTTGTCTAAATTACTTGCAGGAATTCATTACAGGTGCTTTACAAAATAAAAGGAGCTTTAATCAATGTCCAATACATTGAATATATCCTCCGAATCAAGAATTATCTAGATCCGCACTTTTGATGATTGAAGAATTCCGCCAATTAGAAGAAAAGAATTATTCGAGACAAAGATAGATAAAGTCATGGCAAAGAGATGAAAAAGAAAGCACAACGGAGTCATGCGTCACTTCCAAATTCTGAGACATAGGAGACACGAGATCTAGGTCCGGAGCCTCTTTCGAATTGATTGATAGATCCAGAGCGGAAAGACTTCACTCATGTGTGCGATCAAAAGCGGTGGAATCATTCGAGCTGCGGCCTTTCCATACACAACCCATTGCTGCGAGTTTGTTATGGAGTGCGCTAGATCTTACCATCCTTCATCCAGATCAGTGCGTGATGCTACGGGAAAGACAATAATTTGTTTGGATGCAGAGTTCATCAATTATTGCTTGAAGATTCCGGTTCGAAAGGTGGTGACTTCTATTAGCATTTAGGATGCCGGCAGCAGGTGGGAGAAGCATAGAGTCGACTGCGTGAGCATAATGAATAACAGATACATGAAGAAGCCCAGATCTCCTTCTAAGTTCCCAAGAACTCTTCCACGGTCCAATTTGGTGCAGGAGGCAGATGATGTTGTCAAATTGTTATGCAGGATTAATGGCGAGGCGAATGCTCACACTTTCCGTACATGGATGTATGCTTTCATCAGGACCATTGAAGTCAACAAGGTTGATTCCATAATCAATTGGTCGGAAATTATTAGCGACAACATTGGTGAGCAACTCCGGAACGTGAAGCGTACTTTCAGCTTCAAAATGACTTCCTACTTGGTATACGCTGCAGCTTCACAAGGCATCTTCTCCAAGCTGGATAGATGTGGCGTTCTTTCTAAGGACCCCATTTTCGAGTGCTACCCACAACTTACTGTACCTGCGTGCGAGAAAGATTTCAAAGTGGTCAATGATGGATTCTTCTATGAATTCATTTGCAGGCTGGACAGGGATCTAAAGGCCAACAGGGTGAGCAAGGAAGCGTGGGAAGCTATATCCAAAATTGGCAATCTCTTCATTCAGTTTGCAGATTTCACATACCTTAAGATTACTGGATTTTCTGGAGAACCGGTCAAGCTACCCAGATATCTGAATGATAGACTAATCACCATGGAGCTGAGCAGGCAACTTGTGGAGATACACGACCTTCAGTCGAAACGACACAAGTTTACGAGGCTTCTTCCCGATCACTGTCGGACATTATAGCTGCTAGAGCATTCATAGAGCTCGAGGGATGGAGATGCAGATGTTATCCGAGTATGAGCAAGAGTTCTTCACGGCACTGGTAACTTCGATCCATTTGGAGTAGCCGGAAGACGATCTCCCAGGAGTACGCACATGTGCCTTCATTAGAGGATTTTTGGATGAAGTGCAAAAGTGAGTACGAGGTTAGAAAGAAGGATTTCAACAGACTATCAACACGGCAAGTGTTCGACTTCGGACTAGCGCGGATACCTGCGGATCTTAAAGATGATGGGAATGTGTTACTTGACACTTACCATCAAATGGGAGGAGATAGAGCCGTACTTCAAGATAACGTAGGGGGCTGCCATACAATTGAAGAAAGGTCTGGAAGCTGTTTTGGTGAATACTTCAAACTGGTTGCTGACGAAGGGATATTGCCTTGATGAAGCATTGATGAATCAAATCACGGCAACTTCGGCGCAGGAGATTCCCTGAAAAGGAAGCACGAAGGAGAAAGCAGCAGAAGGTCCGAGAAGTTGAAAGTACACAGAAGATCTTAATCTAAGGAGAAGATCACTTCCACGGACATGACTTTAGTTCTAGCTTCTCTAGAACCCAAGATTCACCAATCTGCTTGCACCTCGGTGACCGGACACTTCCATGCCTCCACTGATTCCGGTAACATTCATTCTCTCTCCTCCCCACTTCGTCAAAGACCTCTTCCAGAAGAGACGTTGCAGCTGCAGATGGCAGAGTTCGAAAGAGCTTTATCCTTGGATGATTCGAAGATGGCAGCCATAACACTGTAGCACTTTCTGATGGAGAGGAAGCGAGAGCGAGCGAGCGGGGAGATAGTAGTGCACTTAAGACTTCTCATTCTCCAGAAGTAACTTCTCAGAATGGTTGGCTTCGCAGTTGGTTCCAAAAGCGAGAATGGAAATGAACTTAGAGGAACATGACTTGCAACTGCTCCAGAGTCTAGGCGGAGAGGACAAAAACCTAAAGTTGCTAAGGTAACTTCAAGGTTGATCATCGAGGAGTCGAGGCAGAAGTTTGTTGAGATGTCGGTATCAGGGAAGGAAAGAAGGAGGAGGAGCTCACACGAAAGATGTTACAAGAACTGAGTACCCCTCGGTCAAGCCACCACAAAAGGATTGAAGTAGGACACGCAAACATTGATAGATGCTCTATTCCTTAAGCTTGACAAAGAAAAGGCGGAGAAAGAAGAGCTTCAAAAGAAGGTATCTCAGTTGTGAGAGATCATAGCCAAGGTTGCTAAACCTTCCATTCAACCCATTTCGTAGTAGTAGGTGAGTGATTATCTCATGCAGGAGATGGAGGATGCAAGCAATTAGGTGAGAGCTATTGACGAATGGAAGAACCTAATTATTCGTCAAGCTTCAGTACAACTTGGAGAAGTGTCAGCCCGCCTAAAGGTTATGGATGATGCAGCAAATCAGCTAAAGAAACTAGTGACGAGCATAGTTGACATGAACACAGTTGCTGAGAGTAACCTGAGTACTTTGGCCGAGATCAACAAGCTGCCGGGAGATGTATTGGTCGTAGAACAAATTGTATCGGATGGATCAGTTGAGAAGGGGAAGCAACTAGAGTTTGCAGTATCTTTCCGTTTGGAGATCTGCAGAGTTTTGCTGAAGAGGATGCAGGCACTTGAGAGTAAGACATCGTCCTTACCAGACAGTATTATTTCTTTCACTGAGGAGGATGTGGTCAAAGGTGTTACTTCATATGTACGGATCATTCCTACCAAAGTGCCTAATTCCCTGGAAGGTTCTCTTCTGATGGTACAAAAGAGAATTGATAAAGCTACTAAGCCTTTCACGATGAATTCTATTAGCAGACTGGTGGCGTTGCAGGCGGATATTGCGAGGTTTGGGCCAAGCTTGGAAGATGTGGAAGCGTGCATCAAAGTGTTGAACGAAGGATTCTTGTAGTTCGGGACGGAAGGAAGCGATGGCAAAAACAGATGGAAAGATGTTGAATCACATGTTCGACAAGTATATCCAATATCAGAACAAAAAGAAGACATAAATGTTACAGCTGGCTTGACTTCTTCTATTCTTTCTTCTTCTATTTTCCATGTTCCCGGATCAAATTGTAAAACTTTAAAGTTATTGGTTTTGCAACCATTGCTTAAAGTTATGTGGAACACTTCTATTAGTTAAGTGATACATGTGTCACTTAAGGAGAAGTTAGTGGAGGATGATTGCCAAATGTCATCTTTACTTGTTTGTGTTTCAGTTTAGTTTGAGTTTTCCATTTGTACTTTCCCTTCTACATTTTATGAGTAGAAGAACCTCTCGCGAAAAATCAAAATTTGTAGCAAGACGAATCTTGTGTTCTAGACTTTTTGTCTTTGAACCCCGAGAGCCACTTGAAGCAAAGGAATACAGAGGAGCAGGTTTCCGGAGAACTTTGTGTCACGGTGTATTGTGTTTCTTACTTTTCATCTTAGATCTCTTAATAAACTTTGTGTTATTTTAGATTTGGATCTAGAGCTTCCTTTGTTTAGAATTCTGTGTTTATATCTATTGGTTTCTTCTATGTGCATGCAATCAACTCTCTTATCTATTGATTGGGATGCACATCTTCCCCATTTCTTCTATGTGTTTATGTAATTGCCTTCTTCTATAACTTTTCCTTTCTTTAAAACAATTACTTGTTGCAGAACTGTTCAGTTATGGTTCATGAACTAAGTAGTTAAAGTAAAACCCCATTTAGATATTAGCATACTTAAATTGACAAATCTGACACGGGAGCCTCACCGTTAAATGAGGGAGATTTATCTCATGACTGCCTAGGTTTTGTGCTATGTAGAAAATCTAGCCAACACTGACTCGGGAAGGGAGGACTGTAATGTCCCTCCTCGAGTAACTTTTATTGAAGACCTTTGGCCTATTTTGTCTACCCGATGGCCAAAGGGTGAGCTTAAGGGTGACTTAAGTTTATTAACTTTATTATATTGTGCTAAAATTAAAATATAATATTATAAAGAGCACATATAATAAATTAATAGACTTAACTTTAAATTAGAACTTAGGAAAGTGCAATAAAATAAAAACACTTAATTAAAATGTACTTCCTAAGGGAGAATGTGATTTGGAAGTCCAAGGGTCACTTTCATTGGAAGTCCAAAGGTCACTTTTATGGGAATTCTAAAGGTCACTTTCATTGGAAGACCAAAGGTCACTTTGGGTCTCATCTCCTATATAAAGAAGAAGGCGATTTGCCTAGAGGTATCCAGAAATATTTTATGGTATTTTCTTTTGCATGTGAGCTCTGAGCTTGTGCAAATAATCCAAGGACGAAAACCCTTAGGATTACATCTCTGTAATGTCCCCTCCAAAGTTTGATTGAGAACTTTAATGAAATAGAATAAAACTCAACTGAAAAAACCACCAACTGCTGGACATACTACTGCAGATCTGATTTATACTGGAAAATGCGATTTGCATAGAGAAGGAAAATACCAAAGACCACACCATAAAATGACAATTTCTGATTTGTGTTGGAAGATATAATTTTTATAAATATATGGCAATGCAAACACCAATAACTGAAGTTAAAATTCAGATTTATAATGATAAACAATGCCAAATCTGACCTGTACTTGCAGCAGTGAAATAGGGGTTTAAAACCCTTGGAAAAATATTGGAAAATATTGCAATAACTCCTGAAATACCCTTGTAACAGCTGCAAATAAAATTATAATTTTTCCAGCTCCAAAATGATGAAAATATATCCAAACTGAGTCACTCCAGCCTGTAGAAAATATAATAAAAGTGCAGATTTAAATCTGGATATTCACACCATGAAATAGGAAGAGTTTTCGTTCTTCCGGGTGACTTTCATGAGGGTTTTCGTCCTCAGAAAATCGCTGCAGTATTGCTTCAGCTCTAAGCCAAATTTGCAAAAGTAGAAATGATAGAATGAATCCCTACCCAAGTCGACTTGCTCCCATATGCAAGAGAAGTGACCCAAAAGACAACCTAAGGCATAACCAATCAACAACGGTTATTCTTTCAATGCACAAAGCACCCAAAAACATTCCTACCCAAGTCGCATTTTCCCTTAGAGGAAATACAAAGTCATATTTTAATTTTTATCCTTTCTAAGACTCCCATGACCTCCCAATGCAAGTCGCCAAAGCTCCTAGAGAAAATAAAAATTACATTTACCACTTCTAATACTTTATTAAGTCCTATAAATTATCATAAGTGCTAGACATATTTTTATTTTTATATTGGCACTTAATAATAATTTATAGATGACTTAAGTCTACCTTGTTGATGTCCCTTAGCCGTCGGTAGACAAATAGGCCAAGGGTCTTCAATTTATTAATCCAGAAAGAGGGACATTTCAATCTCTTGCGATACGAAAAACCCCAAGAGTTTTGTGAGAGATTTCCACTCGGGAATTGTTGTTGATTTAATAAGATTTTTAATCATTTCCAGCAGTGTATTTGAAGGCATTTTCAAGAATAAAATTGCAACAGTGTTTTCTCTAGTGAATCGACTCACCTTAGGATTGTTTGGGCATTATTGTTGAGGTATTTAGATCTGCAATTCATTATCTAACATCTCATAAATTGTGAATGAAAATACCCAAGTTTCATAATTTATTAGAGGGTTTTTAGTGGGTTTTTTACCAGTTTTATAATCAGATTTCATATCTGATTTCTGAGTGTTTGTGGCGTCAATAAAATCATATTTTTGTATGTTTGACTCCTAAAATTAGTGGCAGTCATTTGTGATAAAGAAATAATTTTTGGAAGCCATTTTCCATCAAACCCTAGTTGCCATTTTTGAAAATTTATTGCAACAGTTAGGATGATCTTGCATGGTCCTGTATTTCGTTTCCGAGTCTGATTTGGGCCATAGAAAAATCTGTTTTGCATACTATTGTTGTTACCTAACCTGTAAGTAGTTACCTAATCTATCAAAATGTGAACTTGGAGTAACAGAAATTCTTTACTTCGGACACGCCATTAATGCTCAAGGTGTCCATGTGGATCAACAAAAGATTGTGGAAATTCTTTACTTTGAGCACTACTTTTCCAGCCTGCTTACTCGCCATATATATCTGTTCACAATAGTCCAAATAAACAAAGGAGAAAGAGGATGAAAAGATGCCTTGGCATAAGATTATAAGAATGAAATATTGTCTTTCTGGATGCCCCATTCTTCCCAAACACCATACACAGGTGCCTACATCCAATCAATGCCGCTGTTTAACTCTTCACTCAGCTGGAAGATGTCTTTACAATGCCCAGGTGGTTGATTCCTTTCACAAATCAACAAAGAACTTTTCCTTACTCATATACAGATGCATATAGTTTTTAGAACACCTTGCAGAGAGAAAGAAGTGTTTTGTCTGAATGTGGAGGTGCATAAAACAGTTATGAAGAGATTAAAGACCAAAACAGTTATAAAATGCATGTCTCTAAAGAATCTCTCCCTCAGCATTGCCACGGGTACCTGGAAAGTGTTCAAAGCGGACATTGCAGATAGAAGAAATTTGGAAACAAATATAAAACTATGGCCTCTGCTTAGAAAAGCATTAGAAAAGATGCGGGCCCAAGAAAATCCTTAGCTTCTCTGCTTCCACTACAATGAATCGAAGATTTTGAAAAGATTATAAACATACAAAATGAAAAAGACAATATTTAATGCTCAACAGTTTTCCAAATATCTTCAAAGCATGCATGTAATCAACAGTGATCACTTCCTCTTGACATGGATACATTGTCTTCAATTCCACTTCCCACTCTAGATCAGTTGTATTTTAGTGTTTTTCTGTTTAGCACTCAAATATCTTTGTACAAATAATTTAATTGATTCAAACTTTAATTAAATAATTAAATTTTTTAACAATTTGAAGATGATATAGAAACCTTCAGGTCACACACCAGTTATTGAATGGGTCAATTCGGCTAAAAGTCCTGCACGAATCATTAAAGCTTTCTGGATGTTGAGGTGTTCAAATGTGATTTTTGTATGGAGCACGAAAAACTACTTGCAGGTGTACTCTGAGCCTTTAGCAAATATGCGTACAAACACTTTGCTTAGGAGTTTGTTTACACTTTTTAAAATTCTCAACTAAGGTTCCTATCTACAAGCTTGGAGAGGTAAATATGACTCTGAACAAGAAGAAAGCGATGCTAGCAGAGATAGGAGTGGAGGAATGATTTATGAGAGGACTCATAGGAACCAAATTTCACATATAGGCTAAAAATAAGACATTAAAATTTGGTATGAAACAGCCCCAAAAGAATAGGATTTTTCAATGGTCGATATTGGATTTGATGCCCAATTTGGCTAATAATCTATTTTGGAAGATACAGTGCATCTGCTTATGTTTCTGAAGACCAGTTGTGAAAAATGTACTCCAATTGAATGCCAATTGGAAGCATTTGATTTTGACGGGACTGGACATGAAAACCAAACACTTTTAGAGCTGTCCATGCAAATATTTGTTAATTTTTGATATTGCTATCACACAAGTTTTATTATGTCTGGTATTGTTGTCATTAGCTAATATGAACAGTATGCCTAATTATTTTCTAGGTCTATAATTTTAAATATCAATGTAAAAAAAGCTGTTTAATGGGAGTCATTAAAGTTAAATGAGTCTGTTAAAAGATAGCCATTGCATTCAAATTGCATCTCTGACAAGTGTAAGTGATGGTACAATTACATAAGCTTTTTTCATGTCTATCTAAAAGTTTCATGCCTAAGACACCGATTTACCTTTTTAAGTCATCATCATAATGATTTCAAAGCTAGTTACCATAATTTTTAGGTAGTTGAAGAATGTCACAGAATCGACATTGTTGAAAGAATAACAATGTAAAAGCGTTGTCAAATTGCATGGATGTGTGATTTGTTCTACAAGTCAAATTTGCGGATAGTCTGTAATAAGTCAGGTTGATCTAAACTTTATCGTCCTTCATGCCATTATTCAGCAAACAAGTGTCATAATATGAAGGATTAAACCAAAGTCACTGTCTAGCATTTTCAATATAAAGTTTTCTACTAAATGTACAAAAGATACAACAACATCAATGTCATAAAGAGAGTATGACCCATACATTGTTGCATGAACATACAAGCCTTCTTACATGGTTTTTCTAGTCTAGACCCTGATTGCACCCACTCATCTTGATGACACTTATCTATTCCTATACCATAGTTGGTGAAGTAATTGTCATCGTACACGTGTTAAGGGACTTGGCACTTTGTTCGTTCACCAACAAAATTGAATACAACAGAATATTACTTATATTAATGGAAAACATCACATAGGTATTTCCACTTTGTCCATTCACCAAATAAAATCAAATATAACAAAACTTTAATTCACCAAATGTTAGTTTGAGTACAAACATAAATTAATTCAGATATCTAATGTAAATAGTTACCTTGGCGCAAAATGGAGATTAAGAAATTCTTGAATGAGCTTGTCTTCTAGTTCCTCGTATGAAAAATCTGTTGGTCTTGGTTGTGGCGTTCTCTCGTCTTTCACAGGTCTTTCCCATGGCGTTCCAGGCTTAAAGTGATTCAAAACCTATATATATCCATGAAATAAATGAGCCAACCAAAATGCATTTAAACTGATAAAATAAAGTCTGCCAGTTCAAAGAGTTGATTCAAATTAGCTAAGCAATTTATTTTGTAAAATAATTGCTTCATAGCACTGATTACAATAAGTTTAAACATATTTGCATGAATCTTCTTTGTTTGAAAAATGTATTCTCTGAAGGGTGTAAAAACATAAAACAAAAGTGAAAGATGCTAGGAAGAGACATGATAAAAATTGGAGAATATTTTTCAAAGAAGCAACCTAATTGATTTTCTCTTATGCATGTAGTTCCATATGAACATCCAAGAGGGTTGAAGAAAATATGCACCATGATCTACTTCTAATGAAGATTCAAAAAAACATTAATAAAATTGCCACCTTCACAATACGACCTATCATATGAGCATTGGCATGACACCATTCCGAGCACTTTATGGGTATGATGCTTCATCATTTGTTGATTTGGTGATATCAAATAGTCGAGCTCCTAAAGCTCGTGACTGGATTCAGGAAAATCAGGACATCATGAAAACTCTCAAGGAGAATATGCAGCAGGCACAAAATCAGCAGAAGATGTATGTTGATAGGCACAAGGTGGAGAGATCATTTGATGTGGGAGATTTGGTGTTCCTTCGCCTACAACCTTATAGGCAAGCCTCCTTGAAGAAGAGTGGTGCAGAGAAATTGAAGCCACGATTCTATGGGCCTTATAGGATTCTGAGACGAATTGGGAAGGTTGCATATGAGTTGGAGTTACCTGAGCATAGCAGGATCCACAATGTTTTCCATGTGTCTTGCCTAAAAAGGGCACTTGGACAACATATTGAGCCATCTACTAAGTTTCCACCATTGGATGAGGAGGGCAAGTTGATTCTAGTTCCTAAATCAATTATTGAGGTGCGAGAGAAGAAACTCGAAACCGAGTCATCACAAAATATCTGGTGCGGTGGAAGGATTTGCCATTAGAAGATGCCACATGGGAAGGTGAACAGATTTTGCAGCACCCTAATCTACAATTGCTTGGGGACAAGCAATCTTGGGAAGGGGAGACTGTAATGTCCCTTTCCAAATGCTCGGAGGCCTAGTTGGCCTATTCCACCCTTTTTCCTTGTTTATTCCCTTGGGAACTGGGGTGTGGGAGATGTAAAGGGAATATTTGGACCCTTATATGCATTAACGTTATAATTTTACGTTGAGATATTTTTTTAATGCACTTTATATTATAATTTCACTTTGAGGTGCTTTAAGTCATGGCTTATGACTAAAGTGAAATATTAATTATTATTTTATAAAGTGGTGTTGGAAAAAATGGAGGATTAGGGTTTTAAAGGAGTTATAAGGATGACTTGAGGATTAAATTGGGTTTATTGAGCAATCTTATTGAAGGCACAAGTCTGATTGACTGAATGTAATCATTTGTAGTAGTGTTCAAATCAGTTTTGGTGTTGATTTTCTACTTGAATGTCGCATTTCCCATTGCTCCCGTAAGAGGGATATTACAGTCAAGCAGCAGGAACAAACAAATTTATACTTGAGTCATCTTACACATAATTCAGGGGTACGCAACAATGATGGTGATGGAGCTGCAAATGGGGAGACAAGTCATATTACCCCTCACACGACTCATTCATCTAGTGTGCCGCCGAGACCATTTATGCCTACCTTCTTGCGGAGGCAGCACCAACTAGACCAGAGCAGCCAGAGCAACTTGAGAAGAGATGGTGTTTTAGGAACCCGCCAACAATTGGGGTTGATTTTCAAGCAGCTATGCCTTTTCTTGATTATTGCAGGTGGAAGTCTAGCACTAGACCACAACAGATAAAGGTGGTCCTAATCAGGATATGTAGAGACGTTTGGGAAAACTTACCCTCCCAAACTTTGATGGTTCGCGGAAGTGCACAATGAGGGCATGGGTCCAGAAGCTGGACACATATTTGGAGTTGAATCCCATGCATGAGATAGAGGCGATTAAGTTCGCTACCCTTCATCTGGAAGGAGAGGCACATGATTGGTGGCACCAAGGACATAGGTTCATCAATATGCACAAAGAGTTCACACAGAGGCTGATAGACAAGTTTGATAAGAAGGATCCTGAGATGTTTTTTAGAGAGTTGACACATTTGAGACAGTTGGCACACTTGATGCCTACATTGCGGAATTTTCAGAGGTTGTCAGTCATGGTTTCAGATGTTTCCGAAAGACGATTGACCTCCTTATTTATCAAGGGATTGATAGAGCCTTTGCGGGGTTGGGTGAAGGCATTTGGTCCACTTTCACTACAGGATGCTATCAGGAGAGCATGGGACTTGGAGTTCTCTACTCCCAAGACAAGATTTCCATTGAAGTTTCCTGCTAAGCCTTTTCCACAAAAGCGGACAAGGGACCTGAATTGTCGAAGAAGCCTTACATGACGAATGAGGCTAGAGATGAGTTGCGGAGGAAGAAGCTATGTTTCACATGCAAAGACCCATGGGAACCGGGACACAAGTGCAAGGGAAAGGGAAAATGCACTACATTGAGGTGTTTCCGAAAGAGGACAGTGAGGCTTCAGATAGTGATGTATTGGATAATCATAGTGAGCATAGTGAGCATGAGGAGTTGGAGCCTACACAGACACAAGAGCCCACATCAGGAGGTACTATTGCTACATTGTCTGGTACTACCAAGTACAATGCATTCAGGGTTCGTGGTGTGCTTCAGGCAATGGGTGTCAGTGTTGATTGATAGTGGGGCAACCCACAACTTCATTGACGAGGCATTAGTCATGCAACGAGGGCTACAAGTTGAAGACTTTGAGGGCTTCAACGTGGTTGTAGCAGACGACTTTACTATGACATGCACCAAGTGTGTCCCACAACTCAGTATTGCATTGGGAAATCATACGGTGACTGATGATTTCTATGTGGTTGGTATTGGGAATACCAACGTTGTATTGGGTGTTCAGTGGCTACATTCGCTTGGGGAATTCACTGAATTTCCAAACTATGGAGCTGAAATTCAAAGCGAATGGGAAGCATGTGGTGTTGCGGGAATGTCCAATGGAGCTCCGAGAGTGGTTACGACCAAGAGGATGGAGAGGACATTCGACATGGTGATATAGACTGGGCAGTTCATTGCTTCGTTTTGACGAAGAACATAGGTAGTGGTAAGCAGGATTACCACATTGACATACAGTCCTTGTTGGATAAGCATAGTGGGGTTTTTGGTGAGATGCCTCCAGGGAGACCACCTGATAGAGGGTTTGAGCATGTGATAGAGCTTGAGGAGGGGGCCAGGCCAGTTATCACTACTCCTTATCGTCATCCTCGATGTTTTAAGGAAGAGATCGAGAAGACTATCGAGAGTTGCTCGACATGGGACATATCAGCCTAGTTCTAGTCCATTTGCTTCTTCAGTGGTGTTGGTGAAGAAGAAAGATGGGACTTTGAGGATGTGTATTGATTACCGTGCACTCAACAAGAAGACTATCAAGAACCGGTATCCCATTCCTAGGATCGATGAGTTACTTGATGAGCTACATGGAGCGGAGTACTTCTCCAAAATCGATCTACGTTCAGGATACCATCAGATTAGAGTGCGGAGCAGGACATACACAAGACAACCTTCAGGTGCCATTATGGACACTATGAGTTCTTGGTGATGTCGTTCGGGTTGACTAACGCTCCAACTACATTCTAGTCTTGTATGAACCATGTGTTCAACCGCCACTTGCGGAAATTTGTCCTAGTGTTCTTTGATGACATTCTAATATACAACAGAACATGGGAGGATCATCTTAGACATTGTAATATCCCCTTTTCGAACATAACAAG
The DNA here is from genome assembly GCA_018340775.1 of Taxus wallichiana var. yunnanensis. Taxonomy (NCBI): domain Eukaryota; kingdom Viridiplantae; phylum Streptophyta; class Pinopsida; order Cupressales; family Taxaceae; genus Taxus; species Taxus wallichiana. The sequence goes on from CM031234.1 coordinate 330,731,339, forward strand.
TTGAAGACCCTTAGCCTATTCTTGGTTTCTGACGGCTAAGGAAATGGAAAAATAAGGGAAACTTATCCTAATAAAATAATTTTAGTGCATAATGAATTTTTATAAGCACTTTAATTATTTATTAGTGATAAAATAATAAAAGTCACTTTATTTTTATTTCCCCTAGTGAAAAAATGCGACCCATAGAAGGGACATAAAACAAGGGAAAATATTAAATAAAACAAGGGAAAAATATTAAATAAAGTGAAGAGAGTTGATTGGGCCTTTGTGTGGGCAAATATGCCAAGAGAAATTATAAAAGGAAGTCGCCATTCTCTATTCAGACATCACTTTTGCATATTTTCATATTTGAAATTTGGTTGAGCTATTTCCTTTCCATTTTTACCTCAAAGGATGAAAACCCTTTGAAGTGTTTACATTAGAGGACGAAAACCCTTTATTGCCAAGGTCAAGAGCGAAAAATCTTCATCCTTTGTGAGAGGAATCTCTATTCAAGGGTTTCTATTTATTTTCAAGGATAATTATGAATTTCCAGCAGTGCTGAAGGCCCTAATTTACAGATTTTTGTTATACTCAGCTAGGGTTTGAAGAAGAAATGTTGTAGCTGATTTTTGTATGCATTTCCAGCAATTTCCTAGTGGAACGACCCACTTGTGGGAATGATCTAAGCCCCCTAGGGCACGGGTGTTTCAGATTTGATTCCTCTCTTCATTGCCATATTTTTAGAGGTCGTTTCTAGACTATTTACATCTGATTGGGGCTTTGGAAACATTTTTTTGGCCTTTTCTCGTAAGTTATTTTTTTGCAGACTTTGAATAAAAATACAACTCTTCTTGGGTAAAAAAATTATATTTTTAGTGTTCATGCCTTTATGGTAAATTCTGATAAGTTTTGGTAAAGATTGGAGTGATTTTCAATCAGTTTTGAGTATTAATCATCTCTAAGGCAAGTTGCATTTCCTTGTAGAAATTCAGATCTGCATTGTTTTCATCAAATATATCTACTATTAGTTGTTATAAATCAGAATTACAGGGATTCCTATTGGGGTTGAAAATTATCCCATTGGGGACATTACAATGGTATCAGAGCATGTTCCTTGCCATCTTGTGAAGTAGTTCAGATCTGAATGCAAATAGGAAAATCACCTCAAGTTTATCAAAGGAGAAATCAAACTCCAAAGAAAGGGACAATGGATGAGCATGATCAGAGACTTCCTCCTACAGATGAGTTGAGCTTCATGCATGAAGTAATCACAAGGAGTCAAAGGGAGTTGTAGCAAGCTATAAGGGAATCTCAAAGGGAAATGCATGATGCATTGATACGCTTAATCATGGACCTAGCTAAAGTTTTACAAGGACATAATATATCAGCCAATCAAGGAGCAACCAACAATGGTGAAGGAAACTCATTTGAACCAAAGAAAGACATTGGTGTCACTCAGATTTCACCCTGAAATCTGTGACTACCCAATCCGAAAATTTTTCGTACTTTTAAAATAGTGGGTCGTTTGTTGTTTTTATTGCCTGAAAGTTCCTGTATTGCGTCAAAATAATCCTAAAGTGCCATATTAGCCTTTTTCGCCAAATACCCAGATGCCCAAAATTGTTTTATTCTCATTCGCCGGATTTGTCTCATGGAAATTTGTATTTAATTATTTTGAGCCCCGTATGAGGCTATTTCATACTCTGTTTTAACTCCATTATAAGCGAATATGTTATTATTCCTATGTACCAGAAGGATTTTAACTTATTTTAAGTTTTGGGCTTTATTTGTAACTTTTGGCAATTTTTCGTGTTTTTGTGGTGTCCCGTTCTGTTTTCTGTAAAATTTCTCTGGAACAACTCCTTTCACGGTAAGCCCGATTTTTGGCCCTGGAGCGCTAGAAAACATATACGCACATCAGTGCCCGGAGGAAGTCGCCATCGAGGTCCGATCACCGGGAAAAAGCGAAGTCGCAGCACGAAAAGCCCCTGCGGGGATGGGCGATTTTTGGAAAACAAAGGATTTAAGTCTGCGATGGGAAAATATAAGCCGCAGCAGGGGGGAATTTTATACCGCCTCTGGCAGGTACTTTATCCCGTGTTATAAAAATCACTTAAGTGGATCACGGGGTTTTGGTGCCACTGGCAGGTAAAGCATCCCGTTATCAAAAAATTCTTAAAAATAGAATTACATGTGCAAAAAGTGCGCCCTTTGGTGAGAGATTAAAAGAATTAAAATTAATTATTTTTATTAATCTTTCTTCTCGTAAAGTGCGCCCAAGCTTGAGGAGGTCAACAAGTCAAAGATGAAATAAAAGAAAGGAGTCAAATGCATTAAATTTAATTTATTTAATGCCTGCCCTCTTCCTCTCAAAAAGTGCGCCCCATTTGGGTATTATTTAATGTTTTTGAGGCATTAAAACATTAAATTAATTTCTATTTTCAGTGGCTATGGTCAAAGCACACTGTGGAGCTTGAGTGAAGTGCTGTGTGAAGGATTAAATTGGATTAATTTAATTTATTGGATGGCTGTCCTTAAACATGCTATTTTTAAAAGAGAAAAACATGATTTTTAATTAATTAATTGCCTTTAATTGTTAGGGCAATTATTAATTATAGAATTGTGAAGGTTATATAAGCATGGGCAACCATATGGGTGAATAATTTAATTCACAGGTAAAGAATTGCAGCTAGGAGGAAAAGTGCGCCCATTAGAAGAATGATTTTGTTCGACAAAGTGCTAACAAGGCTAAAAGCTTCCAGATTTGGCGCATGCTTTGGAGGAGGTTGATCTTCGTCTCGCATAGTTGTATTCACAGTGTTACAGAGCTCAAAGTTGATCAAAGGATTCATGCTCTCTTTATGTGCAAATTAAACACCAATTTTTGGGGCAGCAGGCTTGAAAAGTTTTTTTATAATTTAAATTCACTATTCATGCTCCGGTGGCCATTTTTGTCTCAATAAATTGCAGGAATTCATTACAGTGTGCTTTACAAAAGAAAAGGAGTTTTTATCAATGTCCAATACATTGCAAATATCCTCCGAATCAAGAATTGTCCGTGATCTCGCACTAATATTGAAGAAATCCGCCAAGTTAGAAGAAAAAGAATTATTTAGACAAAGATAGACAAAGCCATGGCGAAAGGAGATGAAATAGAGAGCACGATGGATTCATGCATTGCTTCCAAACTTTCGTGCACGTAGGAGACACGATCTAGGCCCGTAACCTCTTTCGATTTGATTGATAGATCCAGAGCCGGAAAGACTTCACTCATGCGTGCGGTCAAAAGTAGCGGAATTATCCGAGCTGCAGCTTTCCCATGTATAGCCCAATTGCCAGAGTTCGTGATGGAATGTGCTAGATCTTATCATCCTTCATCCAGATCGGTGCGTGATGTTGCATGGGAAAACAATAATTCGCTTTGATGCGGAATTCATCAATTATTGTCATCAAGATTCCAGTGCGAAAGGTGGTGACTTCTATTAGCATTCGTGATGCCGACAAAGAGATGGGAGAAACATAGAGCTGATTGCGTGAGCATAATGAACAGCTGGTTCATGAAGAAGCCTAGATCCCCTTCAAAGTTCCCAAGAACTCTTCCACGGTCCAATTTGGTGCAAGAGGCAGATGATGTCTTCAAATTGCTATGCAAGTCAATGGCGGCGAATGCCTACACTTTCCGTACATGGATGTATGCTTTCATCAGACCATCAAATCAACAAGGTTGATTCTATAATCAATTAGTCGGAAATTATTAGCAAGAACATCGGTGAGCAACTTCGAACGTGAAGCGTATTTCACCTTCAAGATGACTTCATACTTGGTGTATGCTGCAGCTTCACAGGGTGTCTTTTCCAAGTCGGATAGATGTGGTGTTCTTTCCAAGGACCCCATTTTCGAGTGCTACCCACGCTACCTTCTGCACTGCAAGTGCGAGAAGGACTTCAAAGTGATCAACGATGACTTCTACGATTTCATCTGCAGGCTAGACAAAGACTTGAAGACTCACAGGGTAAGCAAGGAAGCGTGGGAAGCAGTGTCCAAGATTGGCAATTTATTCATCCAGTTTACAGATTTCACATACCTCAGGGTTACGGGCTTTTCTGGAGAACCTATAAAGATGCCTAGGTATCCAAGTGATAGAGTGATCGCCATGGAGCTGAGCAGGCAACTCGTAGAGTTACACGACCTTCAGTTGAAACGGCACAAGTCTACGGGCTTCTTCCCAATCACTGTGGGATATTACAGTTGCATCAGCATTCACAGAGCTCGAGGGATGGAAGCGCAAATGTTATCCGAGTATGAGCAAGAGTTCTTCCTCGCACGGCTTAACTTCGATCCATTCGGAGTAGCCAGAAGACAATCTCCCAGAGTACGCACATGTGCCTTCGTTAGAAGATTTCGGATGAAGTGCGTAAGTGAGTACGAGGTTAGAAAGAAAGATTTCAGCGGCTATCAAAGCAAAGCAAGTGTTCGACTTTGGACTAGCGCGATACTGCGGATCTTAAAGATGATGGGAACGTGGTACTTGACACTTACCATCGATGGGAGGAGATAAAGCCGCATCATGGCAGATAACATCGAGGTCGCCATTCAATCAAGAGAGATCTGGAGTCGTGTTGGTGAATACTTCGAACCGCTACTAATGAGGGGATACCGCCTTGATGAAGTATTGATGAATCAAATCACGGCAACTTCGGCGCAGAGATTCCCTCAAATGAAAGCATGAAGGAGAAAGCAGCAGAAGGTCCGCGAAGTCAAAGTACACGTAAGATCTCAAGAGAAAGAGAAGACCACTTCTACGACCATAACTTTGACTCCGACTTCTCCAAGACCCGCAGGATCACCAACTATCAGTGACCGCAGCAAAGAGAGGATGCTTCCATGCCTTCATCAAACCAACGACATTCGCTTTTCTCCCCGCAGCCACTTCGCTCAAAGACCCGCTCCAGAGAGATGTCAAGCTGCGCAGATGACGGAGTTCGAAAGAGCTTTGTCCTCGGATGTTTCGAAGATGGCAGCCATGACACCGTGGCACTTTCTCGACTGAGAGGATTCGAGTAGGAGATGGTAGTGCACTCAAGAATTTTCTTACTCCCAGAGAAATAACTTCTGGGGTGGTTAGCTTTACAGCTTGGTTCCTAAGCAAGAGTAGAGATGAACTTAGAGGAGCATGACTTGCAGCTACTTCAGGATCTGAGCAGAAGAGACAGAAGGCCTAAAGTTGCTAAAGCAACTTCTAGGTTGATCATCAAAGATTCGGGAGAGAAGTTTGCTGAGATATCAATTCCGACGGAAGGAAAGATAGAAGAGGAGCTCACGGCAGAAGATGTGACGGTGACCAAAATACCACTCTTGGCCAAGCTACCACCGAAGGATCAAGCAGACACGCAAACGTTGCTTTGATGCTTTGTTCTTAGGCTCGATGAAAGAAAAGGCGGAGAAAGAAGAGTTACAGAAGCAAATATCTCAATTATGTGAGATCATAGCCAAGGTTGCTAAACCTTCCATTCAGCCCATTTCAGAGCAGGTGAGTGATCATCTTATGCAGGAAATGGAAGATGCAAGCAATCAAGTAAAGGTTATTGACGAATGGAAGGATCTCGATTATTCGCTGCTTCGCGCAACTTGGGAAGTGCCACCACTTAAAGGTTATGAAAGATGCAAAATCAACTAAAGCAATCGATGGAAAGCATAGAAGGCATGAATACAAATTGCAGAGAGATAACCCGAGTATTTTGGCCGAGATCAACAAGTCACGGAGATGTATTGTCAGAACAAATTGTACCTGGATGGATCACGAGAAGGGAAGAAAGCTAGAGTTTGCAGATCTTTCCGTTTGGAGATCTCGCAGAGTTTTTTGAAAAGGATGCAGTGCTTGAGAGTAAACATCGATTTACCAGACAAGAGCGCTTTCTTTCACCGAGGAAAGAGTGGATGGAGGTGTTACTTCATACGTGCGGATTGTTTCTAACGAGGTGCATGATTCCTCTCGGAAGGTTCTCTTCGATGGTGCAAAAGAGAATTGATAAAGCTACCAAGCCTTTCACGATGAATTCTATCGAGATCGGTGGCGCTGCAGTGCATATCATGCGAGGTTCGGGCCGAGTTTGAAGAGGTGGAAGCATGCAACAAAGTGTTGAATGAAGGGTTACTGCAGCTTCGGGACAGAGAAGGAAGCAAGAATAAAACAGATGGAAGGATGCTGAATTATATGTTCGACAAGTATATCGATATCGTCGAACAAGAAGAAGATGTAAACATTACAAATTTGGCGGCATGACTTCTTCTATTCTTTCTTCTTCTATTTTCTATGTTCCTGATGAAATTGTAAAACTTCTAAGTTATTGGTTTTGCAACCATTACTTGAAGTCATGTGGAACTATTCTATTAGTTAAGTGATACATGTGTCACTTAAGAAGAAGTTAGTTGAGGATGATTGCCAAATGTCATCTTTACTTGTTGTTCATACTTTAGTTCAGTTTGAGTCTTCTATTTGTACTTTCCCTCCTACATTCTATAAGTAGGAGAAGAACCTCCGGTTAATGATCGATCATAATTTGTAAGAAGCAATCTTGTGTTCTAGACTTTGTGCTGAACCCCTGAGAGCCACTTGTTGCAGAGGAATACAAAGAAGCAGGTTTCCGGAGAACTTTGTGTCACGGCGTACTGTGTTTCTTGCTTTTAAATCTTTAGATCTTTTAAGTAAACTTTGTGTTATTTTAGATTTGGATCTAGAGCTGCCTTTGCTTTATAATTCTGTGTGTTCAAATCTATTAAGTTTCTTCTATGTGCATGCAATTAGCTCTGCTATCTACTAATTGGGATGCACATATTCCTCATTTCTTCTCTGTAATTCCTTTACTTTCTTCTTCTATAATTTTCCTTTCTTAAAACAATTTGCTTACTTGTTACAGAACTTCTTAGTTATGGTTCATGAACTAAGTGGTTAAAGTAAAACCACCGATAGATAAAAACACATTTATATTAACAAATCGACACGGAGCCTCACCGGTTAAATGAGGGAGATTTATCTCATGATCGCCTAGGTTTGATGCTATGCAAAAAATCTAGCCAACAGACATCTATCAAGCATCCACCTCAAATATTCAGGGCCAAGTTTCTTCAAAAAGAGGAACAACCGATTGAGCTAAATACTCCAAGTGATGTTGAAGACATAGACACATGGGGTGAATAATAAGCAGCCCTCAATTTCAGGGTGAGAGAGATGTGTGTTTTAGGATTACTATCAAGTGAAGAATAACAAAGGCACAATAAAGAATAAAAGAGATCAACAAGAGCAACCAAGGAGAGACATACAACAAATATTGGGTAAGGTAACTGTTTTTTCTTATTATGGTTTAAATAAGTGTTCAACTAGAGTATGATTATAAAAGTTAGATACTTGTCATCAATCCCATGTATGAGGAAGAAGCCCTCAAATTTGCAACTTTGCATTTGGAGGGAGTTGCGCATGAATGGTGATACCATGGATTGATCACACAAGGTCGTGGTTCTATCACCACCATTGAAGAATTCAGTCAATGTCTAACAGATAGGTTTGATAGAATAGATCCAGATATCCATTTTAGGAATTGCGCAATTCAAGCAAGATGATCATTGACAAATATATTGCAGAGTTTCACTGACTTGCAAAGTGATGGTACCAAATTTAAGAGAAAGAAGACTTGTGTTGTTCATCGAGGGACTAGTAGAACCACTTAAAGGGCTGGAGACACCGCTTTTATGTCTTCCCTCTCTCTGAGGAGCTATCAAGAAGTCTTTGGATCCGTAAACTCCAGCCCAAAAAGAAAAAACTACATTATGGACAGCGAAGGACTCACTGGACAGCCAATGACCACTCGTAATAGTGACCAAGGGACAACAACAATTAGACAACAAGGTAAGTTAATTCAAGAGAAATCTGATCCAAAATGTGATTACAAAACAAGCTAATAGAGGTAAACAATGAGTTAAAAAGAAAAAGTTATGTTTCAATTGTAAGGACCCATGGAAACCCAACCATCGTTGTCTCTGCAAAGGGTCAATCCATTATATTGAAGTAATTTCAGATGATGGAGAGAGTGTGTAATGTCCCCCTTTTCAAAGGAAAATTAAAATATAAAATAAATCGATTTGCACATGTGAGTAAAAAGAATTTAATATTTATTTGTGTGATAAGAGATATATCCTCTTTTTCATTACAACAGTTCTATGATGATGATATTCCGCCTATATTGACAAGAATGCTAAGGAATTGGCACTAGATAAGATAAGATAAGATAAATATATTAAATGTCCAACGAATGACCACAAAAGTAGGTCAATGGGACTGCACCCATACAAAGAAAGTGAACAAGATACCAGCCAGTGGACCAAAAGGTCCCTGAATACAACCAGAGAAGAGAAAAAGAGAAAGAAGAACAAGCGTAAAGAGAGGGGCCCAAAAAAGCCTACAAAGACAGTAAAACCCGAACATGTGGAGGAAGGAAAGGAAGGAAGAGGAGGCAAGGAGGACACCCCCTTAACCAACGCTCAAGGTTGATCAAAGAAACTAGTAATGTGTCAAGTCCGGAATCGAAGCGCCTGTGGAAGGTCTAGGGTGTCGATGGCCGGAGTCGGGAAGAACTCTTCATGTATGTCTGTGGATCTCAAAGGCCATCTATGAGAGGATGGTCTCAACCTCGTATGGGTCATGACATCCCTGGTTTGTGAAATAATACCTCGAGTCCAGACAGATCTCGTCTGACTATCATGATTGATATCACTCGGTTGCTTAGTGCCCCTCAAAGAGGAGAGCACTATGAAAAAGGAAGCGATTTACTGAGTAGTCATTTTCCTGAGGGAGGTTGAAGGGTCTCCTCCCGAAGCCTAAGAGCCTCCCGCAAATAGATAACAAGGCAGCTCTGATCATAGTATCTGAAGAAATTGGTGAAAGTCGACACTCTCAGAACAGGAAGTGAAATCTCCCTTTGATCTCATAGTAGATGGGGCACGGAAGATGAAGTGCTCTTCCGTTTCGATCTCCTAGAGAGAACAAAACTCAAAAATCCGCTTGAACGAAAATCTTGATGACAGTCCAAGGTATGAAAAGAATGGTAACATATCATATTTATTGCTGCATATTAAACCATGTCGATTTGTTCTCATGAGAAACATGATAAACTAAAGGATAAAGTTTGCAATATGGAGGATGTGGAACCCTTGATCCAAATTCATGTTTATGAGCATCATGAGAACTATATATCATGGCAAGAGCTCTCTCATTTGATAGGCACGAGATCTAAACTCTTGGAACACTACAATATGTTTTACATTTTGGACATGGCATTTGGGCATATGAGTTACAATTGCTTGAGGGAAAACATTTTGGGAAGGGAGGATTGTAATATTCCCTTTTCGAACATAATAGGTCGAAAACCTAGCCTATTCTTGATTTCCTTACGGCTAAGAAAATGGAAAATAAGGGAAACTTATCCTAATAATAAAGTCACTTTATTTTTATTTTCCCCTACTAAAAAAATGCGACCCATATAGACGGACATAAAACAAGGGCAAAATATTAAAGAAAGTGAAGAGAGCTGATTGGGCCTTTGTGTGGGCAAATATGTCAACAAAAATTATAAAAAGAAGTCGCCATTCTCTATTGAGGCATCACTTTTGCATATTTTCATATCTGAAATTTGGTTGAGCTATTTGCTTTCCATTTTTACCTCAAAGGACGAAAACCCTTTAAAGTGTTGCATTAGATGATGAAAACCCCCTGTTGGCGAGATTTTCTCGCATAGTCAAAAACTCAGGCAGCCATGAGATAAATCTCCTTCATTTACCGGTGAGGCTCTTATGTATGATTTTTATCAATTATGGATCTCGTGTAACTGTTTGTGGGTTTTACTTTAATTGCAAAGCTCATGAGCCATACCTAGGCAATTCGCGCAACAAGTAAAATCAGTAAAGAAATATTTGCAAAAGCGGGGGAAATAATTGAATACGAGAAGAAAGAAAAGAAGCTATGTAATCTAACCAATAGTTTGCATAGTTGGTATCATGCACATAGATAAAACAAATAGATCATGAAATACAAAATTTAAAGAAAATGAAAGTTTCGGATCCAGATCTAAGATAACATAGTTTATGCAAAGATCTAAAAAAGAAATAAAAACAAATGCACCGTTGACACAAAGTTCTCCGGAAATCTGCCTCCTTTTAATTCCTTAGCTTTCAGAAAAATATCAAGGGTTTCAACTCAAAGTCTGAACACAAGAATGCTGATTACAAATTCTGATCCTTTAACCCGTAGGTTCTTCCTCTATTTATAGTGTATAGAGGGCAATTACAAATAGGAAGTTTTTAATGAATTCCCGCATGCGAAAGCTATAGAAAAGGGGACAACTGGCAATCTTCCTCTTGGAATTACTCTTTGCATGACATGAATGATTTATAACTGAAAAAGAACCTTCTATTTTGCATGTTTACCACCTATTTTCAAGTAATTGACTTCTTCAAGTAACGACTTTTAAACCAATCACTTAAGTTTTATAATTTAATTGATTGCTCAATTACTTTGTCGAGAGAAAATAAGAGAAAGAAGAAGAAAGAGGAAAAGAAATTAGAAGAAAGCTGCAACACTCCCAGTCTTGTTCTTTTTCCATATTCTGCATGCAGTTGACTCTTTTGCCTTTGATTCTCACCAAACTGGATCTGGAAGCAGTGATTGTGATTTGCCTGCGGGTGCTACCTCTGACATGTCTTCCCCTTTTATCCTTGAAGCTTTTGCAATTCTTCTCCAGTATATGCACCAATGTGCAATGTTTGCCATAAATAATTCAGAAAAAACTCATCATCTTTTATTTTTAATTGCATATGAGCAATTTTAAATTCTGGAAAGCACTCTGGTGAAGGAAAACACAAGTAAATTCAATGAAGGCTTCAACTGGAAGATTGGGAGCACATGCAAAAGCTGCGTGGGTGAATAAACTTCTTTGATCGGAAAAGTCAACCTGCTAGGCAGCTCCAAAAATCTCATTGGTACTTTAAGTGATTTTTCTTTCATAATGGGAAAAAGTGACTCACAGGCAAGCAAGAAATTCCCGCCCGCTTAGCCGCCACCTCTAAAATTTCCATTACAGCTTAAGTGATTTGACTTGATGGGAAAAATCACCTGTTAGGAAGGCATAAAATCCCACTTGCACCGCCACTCGCTAAAATTCCCACCTGGCAGCTTAAGTGATTTGACTTGATGGGAAAAATCACCTGCTATGTGATAAGCGACATAAAAATCCCACCGTTTGCCATTGCTAAAATTCCCACCGACACTTAAGTGATTTGACTTGATGGGAAAAATCACCTGCTAGGCATGTGCCATAACTTTCATTCTGTGGCTCCATTTTAGGTGTCGTTTTCTTTAAAAGTGCATATTTTCTCGAGCTTTACGCATTCATGACAATATTTTTCATATTTTCATAAAATCCATTTTTGCACCTTTTTGGACCAAGCAACTTCTCAAGCAATCTCCCGAAAGAATCCCGAGCTCGATCACCTTTAGACAAATTAGTAATTAAAAATACTGGATAGCTTTTCAAAACCCTAGACTTGGGAAAAGGTCCAGCAGAAGAATGGATAGGCTACGGAATCAGTAGGAGAAAACAAACCAAAACACAAACAAAAAGAAATAAAAACAAAACCTAAAAGAAGTCATGGGCAATTCTTTGGAAAAAAATCTCCAATTAGTTGATCTGCAAAAATTCTTCCCCCCGGGTGAATGTTTTGTGGTAATAATGATGGGGTGAAGTGCTTTAAATAAAATGCTTTCATACAAGGTCTAGGGAAGGAATTGAGTGAGTTTTGGCATGTGGGTATTTGTCGAATTTGGCTTTTATGACTCTTTGGGGATACCTTAGAGCAATGCAAACAACTGCAGACAAAACAAACAGAAAACGACCCACTAATTTGAAAAGAACGAAATTTTTAAAAAAGGGGTAGTCCCAGATTTCAGGGTGAAATCTCGGGACACCACCCTCTATCATCGAGGTCAAGAATGAAAAATCTTCATCTTTTCTGAGAGGAAGCTCTATTCAAGGGTTTCCATTGAGTTTCAAGAATAATTCTGAATTTCCAGCAATGTTGAGGCCCTAATTTGATGATTTCAATTATATTCAACAAGGATTTGAAGAAGTGTTGTAGCTGATTTTTGGTATGCATTTCCAGTAGTTTCCTAGTGGAGCGACCCACTTGTGGAAGTGATCTGAGCCCCCTAGGGCACGATTGTTCTAGATTTGATTCCTATCTTCATTGCCATATTTTTAGAGGTCAATTCTAGCCTATTTGCATCTGATTTGGGCTTTGGAAACATTTTTTTAGCCTTGTCTGTAAGTTGATTTTCTGCAGACTTTGAATAAAAATACAACTCTTCTTGGGTAGAAAAATTATATTTTTAGTGTTCATGCCTTTATGGGAGGAGGTTTGAAATGAATTTTAGGAGAAAGGAAAAGTAAATTCTTATCAATTTTGGTAAAGATTGGAGTGATTTTCAATTAGTTTTGAGTATTAATCATCTCTAAGTCAAGTCGCATTTCCTTGTAGAAATTCAGATTTGCATTGTTTTTCATCAAATATAGAGACTATTAGTTTATGTTGAAAATCAGAATTACAGGGATTCCTCTTGAGGTTAGAAATTATCCCATTGGGAACATTACAAACACCTTATGATATTTTGGCTATTATGGGAGCACAATCGCTTTATGCGAAGGCTTCCAAGTGTGAGTTTGGGATGAGGGAGGTCCTCTATTTGGGATATGTGGCGGGAGGATTCAAAGTGGATCGACGGGTTACAGTGCGATTATTGAATGGGCACCTCCGAAGACTTTGACTCATTTGAGAGGCTTCCTAGGACTTTGTTGCTATTATAAGAGGTTTGTTGTCATGTCCCTTTTTGAAGTTTGATTTTGCTAAAGACCTTAACCCATTCTCTCCGCGTGGGTCTAAGGAGAAAAACAAGGGGAAGATATGAGTTATGTTTTTATTGTTGATTAGATAGTTGTTTTCATTTATGCTATTAGAAGCCTTGTGCTTCAATAGAGAAACTTAAGTAGTTTAGTAATAAAGGTATTAAGAGCATGTAGGCTCCAAATACCCATTTTAATATTTAAAAGAACCTACTTAAGGGGTCACCATCATGTTTATGATTGTTTCACTCATTATGGCTATTTAAAGAGGTCATAGCTTGGTATTAATGATTTGCATTTTGGAGATTATTCTTATTTTGGTGAAAGCTGGCTAGTGTAGCCGTTTTACTCTCTCGTCAGGATGAAACCCTTGAGTTGAGGATCTCATCCAAGGACGAAAACCCTTGGTTGTGGAACTTTGTAATGTCCCCTTTTCCCATCGAAGACCTTTGGCCCATTTTGTCAACCCGACGGCCAAAGGAAAAATATAAGGGTGACTTAAGTTATAATAAATTATTATAAAGTGCTATAAAAAATAAAATAAAATTATTAAAGCACTTATATTAATTTATTTAGCTTAATAAAAATAAATTGTAATCCCTATGGAAAATACGATTTGCCTTAAGGGGCAAAAGTCATTGTAAAGGGATTTATTATATTTTAATCCTCCTAGAAAGGATAATGGCGACTTGGGCCAAAGGGGAGTAATGAGAACTTAGAAAGGATAAAACATTTCTATTGTGTATTCCCTCTAGGGAAAAGTGACCAGCCTTGGGAGAGAAGAAAATAATTATTAAATACCTTTTGTATTCTCCCTAAGAGAAATGGAGGGTGGAAAATGCATCGAAAGAATCATACAAGCTGATTGGTGGTCTTGAAGGTTGTTTTGGGTCTCTTCTTCCTTTAAAAGGAGAAGTAGACTTGCTTGAGAGGCATTCCATATTCCAGATTTTTATATGATATTTCTCTTGCATTTGAGCTTTGAGCTTTTGCAAATTATATTCTAAGGACGAAAAACCTTAGTTTATACCTCTTGTGGACGAAAACCCCAAGAGTTCTCTTGTGGACGAAAACCCCAAGGGATTGAGAGGGTTTTTCACTCAGAAATTCCCATTGATGGTAATCAGATTTTCAGTCATTTCCAGCAGTGTAATTTGAAGGCATTTGAGGAATAAAATTACAGCAGTTCATCTTCTATTGGATCGACCCAGTTGGGGCAGATTTGGCTTTGTATTTTGGAGGTATTTAGATCTGATTTTAATTGCTAAACCATCTACATATTTTTGGGAAATAAGCCAATTAGTTTCATAATTTTTCAAAGGGTTTTTTACCAGTTTTATAATCAGATTTCAGATCTGATTTCTGAGTTGATTTGGCATCCGCAAATTCTGATTTTTATATGAATGAGTTCCTAAAAATATAAACAATCATCCGGGATAGAGAAAATAATTTTTGGGGCTCATTTGATGCCCTAAATGTGTGGGCCGAAATAGTAGGAGGGTCAGATCTGCATGTTTGGTAGTTGTTATAATTTGGTTTACATCATCTTGTTCCTTGTATTTTTCCAAGTTCGGGCATATGTCATTTGCCTAGATTGGAGTTGTGTAGAGAAAGTTATGCTATCTTGAAGATTGCAGCAGTTAGGGTTTCAAATATAAATTATTTTCCAGCTGTTGTAAAATCTGATTTTCGCCATAAATTCTCCAGGGTTGTTCCAAGGGTTTGGGAGTAAAAATAATTATTGTATGCTGATTTTGGGTGTGTTTGCATATAAAAATAATTATTTCCCATAGCTGCCAAAAGTATATTTATTATTTTGTGGGAAAATCTCATATTTGGGCAAAAGATCTATTGGGGATCTTTCAAACTTGTGAAGGACGAAAACCCTTCATGAGGTTTTTGGTGTGAAAGCTGGTTTGAAAGGAAACAAAGTATCTTTCTCTTGCATGTGTTGTCTCTTTGGTGCAAATTACATTTTATTTCAAGTGGAGCGACCTATATTGATGTGGTAATTTGGTATGTATGGTGACTTTTGAAAAATATGAAATTATCCTCTTATTCTCTATATTTTATAAAGCCAAGATTCCGAGTTTGGTGAATTTTGGTGATGTTCTACTATTTTTAGCAAGCTTGGGAATGTTTTCTGGTTAGGGTTCCATAATTAATTAATTTCACATGCAAATATGATTTCTAACAGCTGCAATTAATTGCTAATGGTTTTCTAATAATTTTGGCATAAGTTTGGAAGGATTTTTGCAAGGTTTAACCCCATTTTGAAGGGTTGTTTTCACCTAGGGAAGTTGCTGCCCTAGGAAGGGTTTGAAGTTCAATTTTGCAGGGTTATAACAAGAGTGCTTTAGATTTGATTTGTGAGTTTTTTTGCCATTTCCTAAGACCTCCCAAAAAGGGACATTATAGTGGTATTAGAGCATCATCCTCCCAACCTGTGAAGCATGGAAAGGATTGAGAAGATGCAAGAAAAGTAAGCAAAGTTAATAGAAACCCTCACCCCGACTATGGAGAAACTCGTTGCGGTTAAAGAAGAAGCCACTCCAAAGTCTTCTAAGGCTCCGGATTTGATGTTTCACTATAGAGTACTTCGGAGAAAGTCCAAGATGCCCTCCCTTTTGCAGATTTTGTGGAAATACAAAATCAGAGTGAGAATCAACACAAGGCATAATGCCCAAACCCCATCAAAGGACCTTGGCAAAAGGTCTCATCCATTGAGGGAAGAAAACCCTCCAGTGTGAAGAAGCAAGTCGAAGAGCATGTAACAGATCAGCTACAAGATGGAGAAATCATGAGGAAGATCGAAGAGGCAACTTCCTTTTATAGCCACCCTTCCAAGGTGACAAAGAGGAAGAACCATCGCAGCAGCTGTTTGGGGTGAAGGATCAACCTTTGGGAGCCTTAGAAACACCCACTGCCATTGCCAAAGGTGAACCATTGACTGATTTTCCTTACAGCCCTATGAAAGCACAAGAGGAGGGAGAAATGGCTAAGCAAGAACCAAGAAAAATGGAAGGTAAAGAATTTTTTATTGTTAATAATATTCCCTTGAATTCTAATGGTTGCATGTGGAAAAATACTAAGGGAACTTGGGAGCATGAGCAAAAGGATGAGAGGAAGCTTGAGGAACAAGAGGATGAAGTGAATAGCTCAAGCAATTCTCAAATGACAATAGAAGATGGAGTCGTTGAGAAAGAAGGTTTGGTGGTCAAGAGATCTAAGGCCATGGCACTTACACCCATTGTAGTCCCGAAGGGTCAACATTATGAGGTAATCAATGATCATTGTTTAGTTAATGTTGATGATATTTTAGCATGTGATGAATCCAGGACTGAAAAGAAGGGTGAGGAGCAAGAAGGGGAAGCGAAAGGGATGGTTGGATCCCTTTTCCCAAATAGACAAGATAACAGTCAGCATGCTGGTCTGTTCCTAACAACAGTCAAAAGGATATCATTTGATGGAGTCCACATCCCTAACAAGAAGCTAGAGGTTACCCAAGACAAGCACTGGAATATGTGGAAAGAAAAGATCCCATCCGGTGAGGAAACCATGCCAAGGAAGAGTGCTGATTTGAACTCAGAAATTCTGAGTCATAAGAGTGTCATAGGCAGCCCACGGTATGAGGATATCTCAGTTTTTGCCAATATATCATTTCAGATTTGTTACCATGGACAGCTGGTTAGAAAGAGTACTCATGTCTCATGTGTGTTGTATCCTCCTATGTCACCGCTGATTGGATATCATCATGCACATCATACTTCATGGGGTGATGAGGTAAGAAGTACTTTTTGTAGTAAAGAGCATATAGATACTTGGGCTCAATTTCAAAGGTGTTTCCCATGTGGCATATAGGTGCTATGTTGAGGTTTACAAATAGAGGAATATCCAACTCTATCATGATGAGTTTGGGACATGATGGTGGTTCTAATCATAGTTTGCATACTCAGCGAGTACTCGCCAAAAAAAAATTGAACCAAATACTCGTGAAAACTCACAGAGAATATTCGCCAATTCTCGGCAAGTCCGTGCACAGAACTCACCATACGCGATACAGGGGCGAAACACGGAAAAAACACGCTAAAAACACCGCAAAACACTCTTTTTTTCTTTTTAAGGCACCAAAGCACTTCATTTTCATTCACACAACCATTTGAGCTTGCATTGCATGAGTTGAACGGATTTTTGAGCGAATTCGAAGAGGAAATTTGGAGAATTGCATTTGGAGGTAAGTTTTTTTAAATTCTTTCAAGGTTTTGTGAATTCGGTCTATTTTATTTAAGTTTTATATATTCATATTGTAATTTTAAATACATCTAATTTAAAAATAAATGATTTTAAATTTTTACTAGTCATTTGGAGCCGGAGGTATGTCTTTTTTTTTTACACAAATTCGATCTAAATTATTTAAATTTTATATAGTTGTACGGTATTCAATTCTTCAAATATGTTTTGTAATTTTAAATGCATTCAATTTAATTGCGAATCATTTTAAATTTTTAATAGTCATTTGGAATGGAGGTATGTTATTTTTATTAAATTACGGTTAAATAGGATTATTCAGACATTTTTTTTAAATTTTACGTTTTTTTAAATTTTTTAAATGTGCATTGTGTTGCAGATTAGAGCTTACCAATGAAATTAGGCTCGACATCACTAGCAAGAACCATTCCTGCGAACCCCGTACTATCACTTAGAAGTATGATGTATGTGGAGTAGTTCGGGAACAATAGTTTGCAATTTCGTGGCAACACATTTTCGGAGGCAAAGCGAGAGATGAAAGATCACTTTGAAGTATCACCTTGCATGTATTGTTTATCGAGATGTTGCGGTATGCCCCAATGTTACAGAAGAGGCAAAGCGAGAGATGAAAGAAAAGTTGACAAAGCTAGAGGAGAAAAAACTAGAGGGAAAGGGTACATGCAGCCATAGCAAAAGTTGTTAGACCTGGGGTTGCAATGACAGAGGATTCAGAGGATGATGCGGCAACAATTGTGGGCTTTATTTGCAGTCCACGCATACGAACCGGAAGCGGCACATCTGTTTCATTGAGTTCAAGCAAAGACATACATAGTTTTTTGATACCAAGGAACATACTTGGAGCACAACCTTCATTGGAAGGTACAGTCTAAAACAAAGATATGCATAAGTAGATAAAGCATGTGCGAATTTCTGTACTACAACAACCTTCCATTCAATGTGGCAAAAGTTCGTCTTCGGAGTACTTGGTGACAACATTCACAGTTGCAAGGAAAGGGTACAAGGCACCTCTCCAAAAACTTGAGTGGGAAATTGCTCAAGGGTGCAGTTGCAGATGCAACTACAATTCTAGAAGATCAAAAGAAACAATGGTAGAAATACAGATGCACCATTCTTTCAGATGGGTGGACGGATGGAAGGAACCACACCCTCATTAATTTTTTAGCGGCTTCAAATGGTGAGATGGTGTTTTTGAAGTCTATTGATGCCTCTAACATAATTAAAAATGCAGAGAATTTGAGTCTTATGTTGGAGAAGGTCATAATAGAGGTGGGTATACAAAATGTTCTCGTTGTCACGACAGACATAACGCAATATATATGTGGCCGTTGATAGACTACTACCAAAGAGACATCCATCACTCTTTTGGACTCCTTGTGCGGTTCATTGCCTTGACCTTCTTTTGGAGGACATGGGAAAAATTGATTGGGTGAACCCAAATGTAGAAGATGCAAGAAACATAACCAAGTACATATATAATCACCCTTGGGTTCATAACTTGATGAGAGAACACACAAGGGGGAGTGAGCTTGTACGAGCCACTGTCACAAGGTTTGCAACTATCTTCTTGATGTTGAAAAATATTTCTAATTTGTTGACATCATTAAAGAAAATGTTTGGGAATCAAGCATAGCTAGAATCACAATATTTAAAGAAAGTTGATGGGAGAGAACTACAAAGATAGTTTTTGATGATATCTTTACAAAGAGAGCTAAAGAGATCATCAAGGTAATTTCAAAATTCGATTTATATTTCAAGTTGATTCCTTTATTTTAATTTGTTAAATTATAAATATTATTTACTTTTTTACTTTATTTGTAAGTTTGTCACTTTACATTTTAATTTGTATGTAGGTGTCGGGAGCGGCTTGTGTAATGTCTCCTTTTTGAGAGACATTACTATCAAATCGATTCACTCTTCTATTTACATTGTAACCCCTTGGTATGTCTAGCGCTACAAGTGGGATTTTCTACGTAGTCTAAAATGTGCACATAGGTTAGTTATTTCTTAATATTAAATGAAAAATTTGAATAAAATGCACAAGTTGTTAGATCATTAAATATTTTTATTTTAATTATGCTTTGGGGAAAACATTAAATGATTGATCATTGGAGATCGCACCTCTTATTTCTATAAAAGAGGGGTCGTATTTCCTTGGGAGGTTATGTTGATTGAACTTTTGGATTTACTCCATGCTTGGAGAAATGGGATGTCACCTTACATTTTAATTTGTGTATAGGTGTCGAGTCATTGTGTAATGTCCCCCTTTTTGAAAGACATTACTACCAAATCGATTCACTCTTCTATTTACATTGTAACCCCTTGGTATGCCTAGTGCTACAAGTGGGAGTTTTTAGGTAGTCTAAAAGTGCACATAGGTTAGTTATTTCTTAATATTAAATTAAGAAATTAAATAAAGTGCACAAGTTAGTAGATCATTAAATATTTTTATTTTAATTATCCTTTGGGGAAAACATTAAATGATTGATCATTGGAGATTGCACCTCTTATTTCTATAAAATAGGGTCGCATTTCCTTGGGAGGTTTTGTTGATTGAACTTTTGAATTTACTCCATGCTTGAAGAAATGGGATGTATGCCCTAGTTCTTGCATTGTGCTCTCTCTTTGTAAGCTTCATTTGGATCTATTATTGAAGAATATCGAGACTCCATTGTTCTCTCCATTGTGCTCTCTTGTGTTGAATTTGTTCATGTTTGATATATTCAATCCAAGATTGGCGACTTGGCTTATATGTTGGTGCATTAATTTGTTTAGTTAAATCTGCATGTTGGGGTTCCATTTTAAGTGATATTGCAAGGGTTTAATAGTGTTTTGAGCTGCTGGTTATTGCTGCATTTATTCCAACCATGGCGACTTGATGTGGGTCTTTTTTTGGCATGTTTTAAGGGTGAATCAGCTATATTTATAATTTGATCTGTGTTGGTTTATTTTTGCTAAGTTTGGGCAGCTATTTTGAGTATATTGAAGGGTTATTAAGTGCTGGAAATTATTTATGCAATTTATTCTAACCCTAGCGACTGGGTTTCTGATTTTGGGGCTTGTTTTGGGAGGGTTTTAATGTTCAGAAAATTCAAATCTAAAGTGCAGTGGAAAGCCATAGATTTCTAGTTTATTTTGCATCTTGTTCAATGCAAAATACCAAGTATTGAAGGAGTTATGAATTTTAGAAGATTTTAGCTATCTCACTATTTTGTTGCTAACAATTAAATATTAATTTCAAATCTGCAATTTGGGGTCAATTTAATATTGAATTTGGTTGTAGAAATTAAAAGAAATAAGCGAAAGTGATTTTATAATTTTGGAGCTAATTGGATGCCTTAATGTGTTGGGCGACCTAATTTTTAGGGAAAAATTAGGGTTTTATATTAGGCTGTGCAAAAATTGATTTTGGGATATTGTTCTTCATATTTTGTGGCCCAAAATCCATAGTTTGAAGGTTTTTGCTTGAATGGTTAATCGGGAAATAATTTTGGAAGATTGCAACAATTGGGGTGTAATTATTAATTATTTTTTAGTCGTTAAAAATCTGATTTGAATGTTTCAAATTCCAATTGTTTCCTTCCAATCTATCCCACCACCTTGGCTAGTTCCAACCCCATTTGGGTTCGAAATAGCTGACATTGAGATATTTTAGGTTGAAGCAAAAGAGTTTATCCATTCTTTGCTCGATTTTGACAAATATTCCTTCATTTCTTAATTTGTTGGTATTTTTGCTCCTAACACTTGGGTGCATGAGGAACATAATGGCAAAGGAGAAAGAGTGATTAATACTCTTTCCCATGGAGGTATGATAAACAACCCACATGAAGTCATTCCAAGGTATGAAGAGAGTGGATTATGGTTGCATACTTTTCCATTTCAGATTTGTATTTCTAATGAGAGACATGCAAGTGACAGAGATAAAATGAGGATTAGGAAATGCAAAATGGAGCAAGAAGACTCCTTGGGACAAGATCATTCACATGGGCACTCAAAGGTATGGGAACCAATGATTTTTTCAAAAGAAATCAGATCTGATTTTCTGATTTTTACAGCTGATTTCATGTGTTCAAGTGAAGTTTCAGATTTGAATATGGTGAATAAAGGTGTTGGCAAGCATGTCCTAACATTGGTAGATCCGGAAATCAATGGGAAAGGTATTTTTTTGAGTAGTAATGATGATTTTCAGTTTAAAGAACTTGTTAGGACAACCCCTATGGTTTTGGTTATTCAATACTTTGATGGTACCTTTGGCATGAGCAAGAGCAAGTTGTGTTTTGAATTGGTTATCTCTCATTGCATGGTTTACACTTGGATGGGAAGTTGGCTAAGGTGGGGAATGAAATTTCAGTTATGATAGTGTCATTTTCCTCAACTAGTTTGTTGTTCCTTCACATTGAGATTAAATTTTTGAAGAAAGATAACTGCTGTCCCATCATTTTCATGTTTGTTATCACTATTTCCAGCTCTCTTATCACTTCTACAGTTGAGTTTTTGCTATGGGATGGATGGACTTGTTGTTGGTAATCACTGTTGGCTTGTGCATGGTTACTTTGGGGTAGAAACCAACCATTCTAATTCTGGTTTTTGAATGGAGAATGCATGATTACAACAGTATTGGGAGCCACATGTCAGATTTTGAGGGAAGCCCATGTATGAGGATGAGTTGGGCATCATCCATGCCATGGAGACATCAAGAGGAAGCACGAAAAGTGTTCTTTAACACTTGTTTTTCTAATACGTTTGTTCCATGTGCAGGTTTGAAGGCATATGAAGGAAGACCGCTGTCCTACTCTCTTCATGAGAGCATTTTTGAGTGGGCAGCCATGGAACTTGGCAAAAATCATCCTTTTGATGATTCCCCATACCCCATTGAGAACACCATTGCTTGGAACACATGTTTAGGAGTTGATGACCCATTTCATTGGGTTGACATGAGGGGAAGAAGTTTGTTCTCCCCAACACTACATTTGACCGACACCGGTTCGAGGCTTTGGAGGCACCACCTCACATCTCCTTTTGGGTACATGGCACATGGATCTATGAGCATGCTATTGCTTGAGGGCAAGCAATCTTTGAGAGAGGATTGTAATGTCCCCCTTTTTGAGAGACATTACTACCAAATCAATTTACTCTTCTATTTACATTGTAACCCCTTGATATGCCTAACGCTACAAGTGGGAATTTCTAGGTAGTCTAAAAGGTGCACATAAGTTACTTATTTCTTAATATTAAATTAAAAATTAAATAAAATGCACAAATTAATAAATCATTAAATATTTTTATTTTAATTATGCTTTGGGGGAAAACATTAAATGATTGATCATTGGAGATTGCACCTCTTATTTCTATAAAAGAGGGGTCGCATTTCCTTGGGAGGTTATGTTGATTGAACTTTTGAATTTACTCCATGCTTAAAGAAATGGGATGTATGCACTAGTTCTTGCATTGTGCTCTCTCTTTGTAAGCTTCATTTGGATCTATTATTGAACAATATTGAGACTCCATTGTTCTCTCCATTGTGCTCTCTTGTGTTGAATTTGTTCATGCTTGATATATTCATTCCAAGATTGGCGACTTGGCTTATAAGTTGATGCATTAATTTGTTGAGGTAAATCTACATGTTGGGGTTCCATTTTAAGTGATATTAAGGGGGTTTATTAGTGTTTTGAGCTGCTGGTTATTGCTACATTTATTCCAACCATGGTGACTTGATGTGGGTCTTATTTTGGCATGTTTTAAGGGTGGATCAGCTATATTTATAATCTGATCTGTGTTGGCTTATTTTTGCTAAGTTTGGGCAGCTATTTTGAGTATATTGAAGGGTTATTAAGTGCTAGAAATTATTTATGCAATTTATTCTAACCCTAACGAATGGGTTTCTGATTTTGGGGCCTGTTTTGGGAGGGTTTTAATGTTCAGAAAATTCAGATCTAAAGTGCAGTGGAAAGCCATAGATTTCTAGTTTATTTTGCATCTTGTTTCATGCAAAAATACCAAGTATTGAAGGAGTTATGAATTTTAGAAGATTTCAGCTGTCTGCTAGCTATTTGGTTGCTAACAATTAAATATTAATTTCAGATCTGCAGTTTGGGGTCAGTTTAATATTGGATTTGGTTGTAGAAATTAGGAGAAATAAGGAGAAAGTGATTTTATAATTTTTGGAGCTAATTGGATGCCCTAAATGTGTTGGGCGACCTAATTTTTAGGGAAAAATTAGGGTTTTATATTGGCTGTGCAAAAATTGATTTTGGGATATTGTTCTTCATATTTTTGTGGCCCAAAATCCATAGTTTGAATATTTTTGTTTGGATGGTTAAGAGGGAAATAATTTTGGAAGATTGCAGTAGTTAGGGTGTAATTATTAATTATTTTTCAGTGTTAAAAATCTGATTTGAATGTGTTCAAATTCTAATTGTTTCCTTCCAATCTATCCCACCACCTTGGCTAGTTCCAACCCCATTTGGATTCGAAATAACCGACATTGGGATATTTTAGGTTGAAGCAAAAGGGTTTATCAAGTCTTTGCTAAATTTTTACAAATATTTCTTCATTTCCTAATTTGTCTTAGAACGGGACATTACACGTTGGTGAGACTTTTGCGTTTGGTTAATGGGGAGCAAAACACTATGGGGTACATTTATGAGGCCATAGATAGGGCCAAAGAGGCTATCCAAAACTATTATAGGGGGATATCGTCAGATATGGTCCCTTTTGGGAGATAATTGATCGGAGGTGGAACAATCAACTCCACCAACCTATTCATGCAACGGAGTACTACCTCAACGCCGAGTTTTTCTTCTCCGAATGCGTCACGAGATGTGAATAGAGAGGTTATGGAGGGCCTTTCAACATGTATTGAGAGGATGATACCAAAGATTGAGACGAGGGACCTCATTATTTTAGAGCTACAAAATTACAAGCATGTTAGGGGAGACTCTTTTCTTTAGCATGTAATGTTCCCAATGGACATATTTTTACCCCCAATGGGATTTTAGGCAAACCCCAACTAAAAATACAACTATAGACAAAATACCAAACAATTATCACACAACTCTGAATTAAATATGGGAATGGCGACTTGGGTTAAGTGGAAAACACACACAAACCAGCCCTTATATTTAAATCATTCCACCCCATTTGGTTCCACAAATTTATAAAGCCCAAATATGAAGAAAGAATGCAGATTTCATGTGCAAATGAGGCTGAAATTAATTAATAAAAATCTGCAGACAAGCTGCCATGAACAGATCTGAAAATGGTATTTTTAAACTCCCAAAAATACTGAAAATTGACTGCTTTGATTCATAAAAATAAGATCAACAAATGGCAACACAAATCAGACCTGGAATGTCTCCCTTACAACACAAATCAGCCAATAAGATGAGTCGCTCCACTAGAGAAATATAGTATAATACTGCTGCAATATTATTCTTCATACCCTTGATACAAAATCTGCAAATCCTTTTACACAACTGCTGGAATAACTGAAATAACACTGAAAATCTGATGATGCCCAATGGATAACACTGAGTAGGAAATCCTCACAAACTAGAGGAAGGGTTTTTCGTCCTTCAACTAGGGCTTTTACAGGGTTTTCGTCCTCTAAAGTGAATCTCTTAAGGGTTTTTGTCCTTAGAAGATTAAAGATGCAAGCTAAAATGCTCTACATATAAATCTGAATTTAGAAGATAAACAAGTGATATTCTCCTAAGCAAGTCGACTTGCTTATATAAAGAGAATGGCATAACTAACCTCCCTCATCATCCAATTAGCTTGCAATGATTTCCCTAGGCATTCATTTAATATTTTCCCATATTAAATGTTTTTCCCAACAACTTTTTCTCTCCTAATGCAAGTCGCATTTTTCTAGGGCAAATACATAACTTAAATATATTTTTATCCTTCCTAGATGTCATTACTTCATCTTTGGCCCAAGTCGCCATTATTCTCTCTAGGAATAGTAATAATCCCTTTTACAATGATATTTGCCCTCAAGGCAAATCGTATTTACCATAGGGATTATAATTTTATTTTATTAAGCCAAATAAATTAATATAAGCGCTTTAATAATTTATTTTATTTTTATAAAACTTTATAATAATTTATTGTGACTTAAGTCACCCTTATATTTTTCCTTTGGCTGTCGGGTTGACAAAATGGGCCAAAGGTCTTCAAATAGGAAGGGGATATTGCAGTCCTCCCTTCCCAAAATTGCTTTCCCTCAAGCAATTCTAATCTTGTTTTGTCCAAGTGTCATGCACAAGAGACAAAACATGTTGAAGTGATCCGCAAGCCTAGCACATGTTCCTGTCAAGTGAGCTAAAACTTGCCCCCATATATCATCCACAAAATGCTCATATACATATATTTGGAGCAATGGTTCAACAAACTCCAAAATGAAGACTTCATCTTCTACCATATCATGCATCCCATGATGAAAATAAATTGGAATAGTAGCATAAATAAGACGCATTATTATGTTCTTCATACCTTTCAATGCCATCAATGTTCTCCATGTGCTCAAGATAGACATATGTTGAGCTGCCCCCAACATTGTTGCCTAAGTGCCCATTGAAGGTATCTGAAAGTTGATCAAAAGTTGTTGGTTTGGAAATTGCAGCAACCTGCAATTCCACACAAGTGTCCATGTGAGGCTCCTCATGTGCCAGTTGCTCCCATAGAGTCTTCTTTCGTGGGTGTAGACTTCCTTGCATCATTTGTCCACATCTTTTCCTTGAACTCTTACAGGTGTTGCCTTGCTTGAGCGGCTATCAATTTAGCAGCTCTAGCTTTGTTATTCCATTCCTCACACGTTTTCAGAGTTTCCATTACATCTTCTTTGCTTGCATATATGAATTTCCTCTCCTCCATTGAAGCTGAAATAAATTTCTTATCTTGGCATCCAACAAACAACATTTCTTGCTTATTAATGCAATTAATGGAAACCATACCTTGCTCTCTATAAACTTCTTCCTCCTTTGGCTGCAGATCTGATTTTTCTCCATGTGTAGATGATGTGACTATCACATTAGAAGATGCCTTATGATCACCCAATGAATCCATGCCATTGCTATCCAAAACACTAACATGCTCTATGCTAGCCTCTAAAGTAGAAGCTTCTAGTGAAACCTCTTGCAAGGATGATGTAAATAAATCATTACCCAAGGTTGTTCCCATGTCTTCCTGAGTCGAATCAGCATGTCTATCAAATTCATCATATAAATTTTTGCATACCTCATTGGAACTTGAAGACACCAAAGCACTCTCATGAAGAGTTGTATCAACCATATGTGAAGATTCTCTATTCCTTCCATGTATAAACAATTCAGAAGCTATAGTGTGATATTCCTTCCTTGCATGCTCAGTCTTGTGGCCAAGATTTGGGTGCATGTCCATGTAGTCCTTGAAATGAAAATTCTCCTTAACATATTGAGGAAGGATGTTATACTCCTCAAATATGTTAATCACTTCTGCTTCTTTGTCTTGTGGCATGAGACCTTTGCGAATATAAAGTGATGATAATCTAGGCCTCCGATCCTGTCTGGCCCTCAAATTGTCTCTCCTATCTCTTGGCCTATCCAACACCAAACTGTCAAGAGTGGAACCCATACGTTTCATGGACCGAATCAACTGCTGCTGGGTGTCTACCATTACCCTAAGAAGTGCTTTGTCCGGATACCGTGGAAGGCTTTCCTATCTATCTCCCATGATTTCACCACATCAAAACCCTACAGGTGCGAGGAACATTTCTCTGATACCACTGCAATGTCCCCAATGGACATATTTTTACCCCCAATGATGAGTTTAGGTAAACCCCAACTAAAAATACAACTATAGACAAAATACCAAACAATTATCACGCAACTCTGAATTAAATATGGGAATGGCGACTTGGGTTGAGTGGAAAACACACACAAACCAATCCTTATATTTAAATCATTCCACCCCAATTTGGTTCCACAAATTTATCAAGCCCAAATATGAAGAGAGAATGCAGATTTCATGTGCAAATGAGGCTGAAATTAATTAATAAAAATATGCAGACAAGCTGTCATGAACAAATCTGAAAATGGTATTTTAAACTTGAAAAATCAGACCTGGAAAGTCTCCTTACAACAAAAATCAGCCAATAAGATGAGTTGCTCCACTAGAGAAAAATAGTATAATACCGCTGCAATATTATTCTTCATACCCTTGATACAAATTCTGCAAATCCTTTTACACAATTGCTGGAATAACTGACATAACATTGAAAATCTGATGATGCCCAATGGATAACCTTGAGTAGGAAATCCTCAAAAACTAGAGGAAGGGTTTTCGTCCTTCAATTAGGGCTCTTAGAGGGTTTTCGTCCTCTAGAGTGAATCTCTTAAGGTTTTTCGTCCTTAGAAGATTGAAGATGCAAGCTAAAATGCTCCACATACAAATATGAATTTAGAAGATAAACAAGTGATATTCTCCTAAGCAAGTCGACTTGCTTATATAGAGAAAATGGCCCAACTAACCTCCCTCATCATCCAATCAGCGTGCAATGATTTTCCTTAGGCATTCATTTAATATTTTCCCATATTAAATGTTTTCCCAACAACTTTTTCCCTCCTAATGCAAGTCGCATTTTTCTAGGGAAATTCATAAATTAAATATATTTTTATTCTTCTTAGATCTCATTACTTCATCTTTGGCCCAAGTAGTCGATATCCTCTCTAGGAAGAATAATAATCCCTTTTACAATGATATTTGCCCTCAAGGCAAATCATTTATCTTATTTTATTTTATTTTTATAGGCACTTTATAATAATTTATTGTGACTTAAGTCACCCTTCTATTTTTCTTTGGCCGTCGGGTGTACAAAATAGGCCAAAGGTCTTCAAATGGGAAGGGGATATTGCACAACATTAGCTATCGAGGGATAACCACGTAGTTAGCATGTAAAAAAATTAGAAGTTTAAAATGTTTACTAAGTTACTTATATGTGTTACAAGTTACAAATTTGATTAAATTAATTACTTATAAACTTTTGATTATCTTGTTTGTAGATTATTGATGGGAGGATTGGGAAGGAAATACCCAGCATCTTCAAAAGCTAGCCCTCAAAATTTTATCTCAACCTTGTAGCTCTTATGGATGTGAACGCAATTGAAGTTTGTTTGAGGCCATTCACACAAAGAAGCGTAACAAGTTGACTCAAAAATGCCTCAATGACTTGGTTTTTGTGCAATACAATCTTCGGCTTCGCACAAGAAAAGTGGAGGCCACATCGGAGGAGCTTATTGATTTGGATGAGATAGATCCATACAACGAGTGGACCGGGCAAGAAGAGAAAATTCCTGCATTCACAGAGGATGAGATTGCTTCTTTCGAGAGGGAAGCTATGGAGGGAGAAACACTAGCAAGAGATATTGGATTGGATGACATCTTTGGAGATGATTTCGAACATGCAGCAGAGGAGCCACCACCATCTCTACCAAGTTGGAGCAGTCGCAACCTTTTAGGAGGAGCGAGAAGACACAACCAAGACGTAGCCAAGTGTGGGGACTAGTAGAGGCAATAGACCCTCTCCCCAATATTTCTCTAAAATGGGAAAGAGGAAAATGTAACTTATTGTATAATGTAACTTGCATAGATATGAAATTTATGATGATAATTTTCAATGAAAATCATCATAAATTCATAACACTTATCAGTCAGCTGTTGTATTCGCATGATGATGCAATTTTGTATTGTATTGTATTTGTATTCAAATCTAATAGAAAACACTTCTCCAACATTTTATAGACTCATTTGATACATTTTGTAGCTATATTTTGTATAAAATTTATGTTTTTAAAGAAATTTGAGTATTTTTTAAGTTGTCGAATATTCCCGAATATTCGTCGAGTCTTCCGAGTTTTTGCTGAGTCAATTTTTTTGGGTTTGTCGAATATGCGTCGAATACGAATATGCAAACTATGGTTCTATTTTTCAGTTTCACATGTGGTTAACCCATGGTTCCATGAAAATGGAAGAACTAGAAAGAATGGAGTGGATGGGCAGCGTTCTTACTATAAAATGTGGCACACATCACCCATTCAGGTGAAGGGTCTTCTTCATGACCAAAGGGTCACCATGCTTATAGAGAATGACAACATGCATCAATTTATTGAAGAAGAATTGGCAAGAAGAATGGGGCCAAACAAGGTTGGTTTCAAAGGCTACACGGTCACCATAACCTATGGAACATATCCTCTTTGCACAAGAAAGATACCCCAGCTCACTATTCCCATGAAAAGGTATGAGTTTTGTATTGACTTCTTTGTTTTAAGTTCAGCTGAGGCACATATTGTTCTTGGGGGTCAAGAGCTCCAAACTTTAGGGGAATTTACCCTCAAAATTCACAAGGGTTGAAGTTCCACTTACAAAATGAAGAAGTCAGAATTCATGAAATCAGAAATGGAAATGGTAGGCATGTTAAGCAAGGAAAGACTGATTTTATTTCCTTACCAGCAGTAGGGAAGGGACTGATCATAGCTAAGAATGCAAGGAGGAATTTGGCAAACAACATCATGAGGAGGTATAAATTAGAGATTAAAATATGCGGGGCTGTGAGAAGGGTTTTTCGTCCTCAAGAGTGAATCTCTAAGGGTTTTCTTCCCTAGAAGATTGAAGACGCAACCTCAAAGCTCAACATACAAATCCGACTTCATAAAATAGACAAGTGATGCCCTCTTCAAGCATGTGGACTTGCTTATATAGAGCTAATGGACCAACTTGCCTCCCTCAACATCCAATAAGCTTTTAGCCCCTCATTTAATTTTTTTCCCTTTTGATCCATCCCATAAGGAGGTCGCATTTTCTAGGGGAAAAATAAACTTTATAATGTGACTTTAGCTTTTTCTAATTTTATTTTATTATTAAGTCTATAATAACTTTATTATAAATGTCTTTATAATATTTTCTTTTTTAATTGCACTTTATAATAAATTATTATGACTTAAGTTCCCCTTGTGCTCATCCTTAGCCGTCGGGGAGACAAAATGGGTTAAGGGTCTTTGACCGAGAAGGGGATATTACAATCCTCCCTTCCCAAAATTGTTTTCCCTCAAGCAATTCCAAACTCGTTTGTCCAAGTGCCATGCACAAGAGACAAAACATGTAGAAGTGATCCAAAAGTTTGGCCCCATGCTGTCAGTAGGCTAAATTGTAATATCCCCTTCCTAATCGAAGACCTTTGGCCTATTTTGTCAAGACGGCCAAAGGAAAAATATAAGGGTGACTTAAGTTATATTTAATTATTATAAAGTGCTATTAATAAAAGAAAAACATATATATATATATAACACTTATAATAATTAATGACTTAATAATTATTAAAGCTAGGATGTAAAAGGGATCCAAATGTAATTTTTTATTCATCCTAGGAAAAATGGCGACTTGTCCTAGGAAGGGAAAATGGAGGGTAGAAATTGCATAGAGAAAATCATTGCATGTTGATTGGATATTTTGGAGGTTGCTTTGGGTCTCTTCTTCCTTTATAAGGAGAAGTTGACTTGAGGGGAAGGCATTCTATGCTATTTTATAATTTCTGATTTGTGTCTTAAGCTTGAAGCTTTTGCATAAAAAATTTAAGGACAAAAACCCTTAGTATTTTCCCTCTTGTGGACGAAAACCCCAAGAGTTTGAGAGGAATTTCTATTTAGGAAATTCTATTGAGCTTACATAGATTGTTTGAGTCATTTACAGCAAGTGTATGAAGAGTATTTTGCAAGCAGAGTTGAAGAATAAACCGCAGCAGTGGTTTACTTCATTATACGTAGTGGAGCGGCAGATTTTATAGGCTGATTCTTGTTGAATAGATGACATTCCACGTCTGAAATTTATTGTTGCTTATTGTATTGAATTTCGGGAATCAAAATAAATTAATTTCATAATTTTTGGAGTTGATATGATGCCCTAAATGTCTGGGCGACCTAATTTTTAGGGCAACATTAGGGTTTCGTGTTTTCTATGCGAAAACTAATTTTGGAATATTATTCTTCGTATTTTTGTGGCCCATATCTAAAATTTCAGCTCATTTGAACTTCTCTAGTAAAAGATATGAATTTTGAAGTTATGTTGCGACAGGGGTTTTTAAATAATTTATTGCAGCCTTGTTTACATCAGAAATCTGCATTTTTATACATATTTGATCTTTATAAATTAGTGGTACCAGATTTGAGTGGAAAGATTTAAATATAAGGGCTGATTTGTGTGGGTTTTCCACTTAACCTAGTCGCACTTCACATTATAAATTCAGATCTGCATAGTAAAAATCTGATTTTAATTTTGTGAGCTTGCATTTGGTTGTGGGATTTTCCTAAAATCCAAATGGCGGCAAAATATGTCAATTTGGGGATATTACAGTGGTATCAGAGCAATGTTCCTCCCACCTGGAGGGTTTTTGATTTTATGCAACCACGAGAGGTTAGTGATAGAGCTGAAATCATGGGAGGTAGACAAAAAAACTTTCCATGGGATCTGGACAGAGATCTTCTTAGGGAAATGGTAGACACCCAACAAAGAATTGATTCATCCATGGAACGTATGGGCTCCACTCTTGACAGGTTGGCGTTGGATAGGCCAAGAGATAGAAGAGACAGGTTTGTGGGTCGACAAGATTGGAGGCCTAGATCATCATCATTTTCTATTCACAAAGGTCCAACACCACAGGACAAAGAAGCGAAAGTGATTAGCATATTTGAGGAGTATAGCATTCTTCCTCAAGATGTGGAGTATTTTCCTTTCATGTACTACATGGACATGCACTCGAAGATTAGCTCTGAAGACGAAGCGAGCAAGGAAGGAATATCACACTATAGCTTCTAAATTGTTTATGCATGGAAGGAATAGTGAATCTTCACAGATGGATGATACAACTCTTCATGAGAGTGCTTTGGTGTCTTCAAGTTCTAATGAGGTATGCAAAAATTTATGTGATGAATTTGATAGACATGTTGATTTGACACATGAAGATAAATCAAATCTGCAGCCAAAGGAAGAAGAAGAAGTTTCTAGAGAGCAAGGTATGGTTTCCATTAATTGCATTAATAAGGAAGAAATGTTGCTTGTTGGATGCCAAGATAAGAAAATTAGTTCAGCTCCAAAGGAGGAGAGGAAATTCATATATGCAAGCAAAGAAGATGTAATGGAAACTCTGAAAAGGTGTGAGGAATGGAATAATAGAGCTAGAGCTGCTAAATTGATAGCCGCTCAAGCGAGACAACACCTGCAAGAGTTCAAGGAAAAGATGTGGGCAAATAATGCATCGAAGTCTACACCCACGAAAGATGACTTTATGGAGCAGCTGGCACATGAGGAGGAGCCTCACATGGACACTTGTGTGGAATTGCAGGCTGCTGCAATTTCCAAACCAGCAGCTCATGATAAGTTGTTTGGTGAAGATACTCAACCCTTTGTGTACAAGGATACACAGAATTTGGTGCAGCAGAAAGTCAAGTCATCATAAAGACAAAGAATGAGGGTACTCCAAGGTATGAGGTGAATGATAATGTGTCTTATTTATTGCTGCCTATTCCAATTTATTTTCATCATGAGATGCATGATATGGTAGAAGATGAAGTCTTCATTTTGGAGTTTGTTGAACCATTGCTCCAAGTACATGTATGTGAGCATCTTGTGGAAGATATATGGGGGCAAGTCTTAGCTCACTTGACAAGTACAGGTGCTAGGCTTGCGAATCATTTCAGCATGTTTTGTCTCTTGTGCATGACACTTGGACAAAACAAGATCAGAATTGTTTGAGGGCAAGCAATTTTTGGGAAGGGAGGACTGTAATGTCCCCTTTTCCCAATCAAAGACCTTTGGCCTATTTTGTCAACCTGACGACCAAAGGAAAAATATAAGGGTGACTTAAGTCATAATAAATTATTATAAAGTGCTATAAAAAAATAAAATAAAATTATTAAAGCACTTATATTAATTTATTTGGCTTAATAAAAATAAATAATAATCCCTATGGTCAATACGAGGGACAAATATCATTGTAAAGGGATTTATTATATTTTATTCTTCCTAGAGAGGATAATGGCGACTTGGGCCAAAGGGAATAATGAAGTTTAGGAAGGATAAAAATATAATTAATTAATGTATTTCCCCTAGGAAAATGCGACTTGCATTAGAGGGAAAAAGTGGTTGGGAAAAGCATTTAATATGGGAAAATATTAAATGCTTTGCATAGGGAAAATCATGTGAGCTCATTGGTTGGTTTGGAGGTTGGTTGTTGGCCCTCTTTTAAAAGGAAATCAACTTGCCTCTTCCATCATCCAGAAATATTTTATGTCATTTTCCTTTGCATTGAGCTTCAGCTTTTGCAAATAAATTCTAAGGACGAAACCCCTTAGTAATTTATTCTCTTGTGGACGAAAACCCCAAGAGTTGTGAGGGTTTTTCACTCAGAAATTCCCATTGATTGTAATCAGATTTTCAGTGTTATTTTCAGTCATTTCCAACAGTGTATTTGAAGGCATTTGAGGAATAAAATTGCAGCAGTTCATCTTCTATTGATCGACCCAGTTGGGGCAGATTTGGCTTTGTTTTTGGAGGTATTTAGATCTGATTTTAATTGCTAAATCATCTACATATTTTTGGGAAATAAGCCAATTAGTTTCATAATTTTTCAAAGGGTTTTTAGAGGGTTTTTACCAGTTTTATAATCAGATTTCAGATCTGATTTCTGAGTTGATTTGGCATCCAAAAATTCTGATTCTTATATGAATGAGTTCCTAAAAATATAGGCAAGCATCTGGGATAGAGAAAATAATTTTGGAGCTCATTTGATGCCCTAAATGTGTGGGCCGAAATAGTAGGAGGGCCAGATCTGCATGTTTGGTAGTTGTTATAATTTGGTTTACATCATCTTGTTCCTTGTATTTTTCCAAGTTTGGGCATATGTCATTTGCCTAGATCGGAGTTGTGTAGAGAAAGTTATGCTATCTTGAAGATTGCAGCAGTTAGGGTTTCAGATTTAAATTATTTTCCAATTGTAAAATCTGATTTTCGCCATAAATTCTCCAGGGTTGTTCCAAGGGTTTGGGAGTAAAAATAATTATTGTATGCTGATTTTGGGTGTGTTTGCATATAAAACCCTAGTCGATTTGGCTGAAATCAATCCCGTTTGCCCTAGCTTTCGAAGTTTATATTTTGCCATTGTATTTTGCTATTGTGTTGAGTGGGAAAAATTTATATTTGCTCCAAGGATCCATTTGGGGATCTTTCAGTGGTATCAAAGAAGTTATTTTCCCAGCTTGTGAAGCGGAAATCAGATTTGCATGAACAGAGGTAAGAATTATTCAATATGAAGTGGACCCAAGTTCCTATCTTTGATGGCACTAATGGAATATCTGCTAGATTGTGGTTGAAGAAATTTGAAAGATATTTGTTATGTAATCCGGTGTGTCAGGATGATGCCCTCATGCTCATCTCTAGATACATGGATGGAATAACACACAAATGGTGGCATCATCTGTTGAAGACCCAAGGGGATGAATCCGTTGCTTTCTTTGAGGATTTCACACAAAAATTTCTAGAGAGATTTGATGTGCAGGATGAGTAAGGAAACAAAATCATGGAGTCTACCAAATCAGATCTACACTTGGAGAGAAATCAGCCAATGGTGTATTCCAACATGCAAGAAGAAGAAGCTCCAAAAGGTATGATTTCCATTGAGCAAAATAATGGTGTTAGTGAAACTTTGCTTGCTAGAGAAATTGATAATAGACATGAGAAGAAATTCATATATGCAAGCAAGGAGGATGTAATGGAAACTCTAAGAAAGTGTGAGGAATGGAATAGAAGAGCTAAGGCTGCTAGATTGATAGCCGCTCAAGCAAAACAACATCTACAAGAGTACAAGGCAAGGATGTGGACAAACGATGCAAGGGAGTCTACACCCACGAAGGAAGACTTTATGGAGCAACTTGCACATGAAGAGGAGCCTCCCATGGACACTTTTGTGGAATTGCAGCCTGCTGCAATTTCCAAATCAGCAGTCGTTGATCAACTTTCAGATACATTTAAGAGGCACATAGACAACAGTATTGGGGGCAGCTCAACATATGTCTATCTTGAACACTTGGAGCATAGTGATGGCATTGAAAGGTATGAGATAAGGTCATATTTATTGTTGCATAATAACTCATTTCAGATTTGCTTTATTCATGAGGTGTACGGTATTGCAAATGGTAGAATAAAGCATGTCGATTCCTTGTCCCAAATTGATGAATATGGGCATTATGAGAGCTATCTATTTTTGCAAAATCTCTCTCATTTGACAGGTACAGGTGCAAGGCTATTGGAACACTTCAACATGTTTTGTCTCTTGTGCATGGCACTTGGACAAAACAAATTCAGAATTGCTTGAGGGCAAGCAATTTTGGGAAGGGAGGATTGTAATATCCCCTTCCCAATCGAAGACCTTTGGCCTATTTTGTCAACCCGACGGCCAAAGGAAAAATATAAGGGTGACTTAAGTTATATTTAATTATTATAAAGTGCCATTAATAAAAGAAAAAAATATATATAGAGCACTTATAATAATTTATATGACTTAATAATTATTAAAGCTAGGATGTAAAAGGGATCCAAATGTAATTTTTTATTCATCCTAGGAAAAATGGCGACTTGTCCTAGGAAGGGAAAATGGAGGGTAGAAATTGCATAGAGAAAATCATTGTATGTTGATTGGATATTTCGGAGGTTGCTTTGGGTCTCTTCTTCCTTTATAAGGAGAAGTCGACTTGAGGGGAAGGCATTCTATGCTATTTGATAATTTCTGATTTGTGTCTTAAGCTTGAAGCTTTTGCATAAAAAATTCTAAGGACGAAAACCCTTAGTATTTTCCCTCTTGTGGACAAAAAACCCAAGAGTTTGAGAGGAAATTTTATTGAGCTTACACAGATTGTTTGAGTCATTTACAGCAAGTGTATGAAGAGTATTTTGCAAGCAGAGTTGAAGAATAAATTGCAGCAGTGGTTTACTTCATTATACATAGTGGAGCGACCCATTTTGTAGTTGATTCTTGTTGAATACATGACATTCCAGGTCTGAAATTTATTGTTGCTTATTGTACTGAATTTTGGGAATCAAAATAAATTAATTTCATAATTTTTGGAGTTGATTTGATGCCCTAAATGTGTTGGGCGACCTACTTTTTAGGGAATTAGGGTTTCGTGTTTGTTGTGCGAAAACTAATTTTGGAATATTATTCTTCATATTTTTGTGGCCCAAGATCCAAAATTTCAGCTCATTTGGACTTCTCTAGCAAAAGATATGAATTTTTACGGTTATCTTTGCGGATAGGGTTTTTAAATAATTTATTGCAGTCTTGTTTACATTAGAAATCTGCATTTTTATACATATTTGGGCTTTATAAATTAGTGGTACCAGATTTGAGTGGAAATATTTAAATATAAGGGCTGATTTGTGTGGGTTTTTCACTTAACCCTAGTTGCACTTCTCATTATAAATTCAGATCTGCATAGTAAAAATCTTATTTTAATTTTGTGAGCTTGCATTTGGTTGTGGGATCTTCCTAAAATCCATTGAGGGCAAAATATGTCCATTTGGGGACATTACATAAATCTTGCCACCATCTACCACTCACAAGATGATCATATACACACATTTGTATCAAAGATATCACATACTTAAGATTGCAGATTTCATCCTCTAATTTATCATTTTTCTCAAGAGGAAAACAAATCTGAATATGCAATGACATTATCTCACTTGCTCCATACCTTGTGATGTCATCATGATCAACAATAGGCTGAATTTCTTCACGGTACAACTAGCTGCAATGACATGCTTCTTTCTTTGTCATCCTTATCTTGTGCAATCTGCTCCTCTTGGAATGACACTTCCATGCTTTTGGCTGCCACAATTTGAGGAATACCATTCCTCATACTTTGTTGCCCACTAGTTGAAGAAGTCTTTGGCTGCCCAAATGATTCCTTTGGCTGCCCCAAAGGTGTTGTTTGCTGCTTTTGGACTTTTTCTCTAGAACCTTCTTCACTTGGCATGGTGGAATACTCTATGGGCTGATTTCCCTCCACTTGTAGATCTGAGTTGGTAGACTCCATGATTTTGTTTCCTTGCTCATCCTTGCCATCCTGCACATCAAATCTTTCTAGAAACTTTTGTGAGAAATCTGCAAGTGAAGCAATAGATTCAACAACATTTGGTGCCACCATTTATGTGCTACTCCATCCATGTATCTAGAGATGAGCATGAGGGCATCATCCTGACACATAGGATTACAACACAAAAATGTCTCAAATTCCTTCAACCATGCTTTAGCAGATATTTCATTAGTGCCATCAAAAAATGGAACTTGAGTCCACTTCATTTTTTCTTGCTTGCATTCAAATCTGATTTCCTCACAAGGTGGGAGGATTCATCGCTTTTATAACACCGTAATGTCTCCAAATGGACTATTTTTACTTCCAAATGGATTTTAGGAAAAACCCAATCTTAAGAACAAGTTCCAAATAATTTAATAAAATATTTCAATGCAGATCTGAATTTTATGTACAAATGGCGACTTGCATAAGAGAGGAAAACCCACCAAATGAGAAGCAAAACCACTGAATATTTAACTCAAACAAGTCGGCATATTTTATAAAGATAGAATCATGAAGAAAATACCAAATTTGAGCTTCAAACAGGTTGAATTTATTTATAATAAATCTGCAGACAGTTGCCCTCGACAGCTGAAAATACCACTTCTTCCACTCCAAAAATTATGTAAAATAGCTGATATGATCTCTAAAAATCAGACATACGAACAACAATCAAAATCTGATCATAAACAACTCCAGAAACCCACAAACCAACTCCTTAGGTAGGTCGCTCCATATAGAAATGGCTGGAAATGAAAGGAAGACTCAACAATGATTCGTCTCCCTCAAAACGCTTGTATAGATTTGCAATTTCAGCCTTCAATATCACTGAAAACTACTGGAAAATCAGCAATCATAATAGCAATCAAATCTCATTTGTAGCAGCCCCAAAATACCTCAAAATAGTCCACTATGCAAGTCGCACCAGCTGGAAACAAGGAGAAAACTCAGCCACCACTTTCCTCTTCAAACCCTTGGACCAAATCTGCACTTTTACCCACTTCAACTACTGGAAAAATACTACTAATCAAGTGATCTGCAATGGAAACCCCAGGGTGGAGAATCCTCTCAACTAGGAGAAGGGTTTTCATCCTTAGAAGATTGAAGATGTAAGCTCAAAGCTCAACATACAAATCAGATTTCATAAAATAGACAAGTGATGCCCTCCTCAAGCAAGTCGACTTGCTTATATAGAGCTAATGGACCAACTTGCCTCCCTCAACATCCAATAAGCTTTTAGCCCCTCATTTAATGTTTTTCCCTTTTGATCCATCCCATAAGGAGGTCGCATTTTCTAGGGGAAAAATAAATTTTATAATGTGACTTTAGCTTTTTCTAATTTTATTTTATTATTAAGTCTATAATAACTTTATTATAAGTGCCTTTATAATATTTTCTTTTTTTAATTGCACTTTATAATAAATTATTATGACTTAAGTTCCCCTTGTGCTCATCCCTTAGCCGTCGGGGAGACAAAATGGGCTAAGGGTCTTCGACCGAGAAGGGGATATTACAATCCTCCCTTCCCGTGGTCATTTGTATGAATTGGTAACATCATTGCATTCTAGAGGTATTTTGGGGCTGCTACAAACCAGATTTGATTGGGGTTTTCATGATATCTTTCCTTTCTTTGTATCAAATCCTCATCATTCTTTTCCACAATATGTTGAATTTCCTCCTGATATAATTGCTGCAATAAACAAGATGACATACCTCTTTCCACACCATCCTCATTTTGTATCTCCTCATGTCTTTGTTGTTCCGACATACGGCAGCCGGTTGAATACTAACATCCATATTCGGAATTTGGGCTTTAGCCACAAAACTCTCTTCCCCAACTTGTAGATCTGAATTTTCTTCCTCCTTGGGGTATACTCCATGATTTCATTTCCTGTTACTTCACCACCATGCATGCAATCATTAGAAGGAAAAGAAACATTTTCAATTAATGAGGCATTTTTACCTTGCTCATCCTTGCAATCTTGCACATCAAACCTTTCTAGGAACCTTTGGGTGAAATCTTCAAGGGAGGCAATGGATTCGACCCTTGGGTCTTCAACAAATGATGCCACCACTTATGTGCTATTCCATCCAAGTATCTAGAGATGAGCATGAGGGCATCATCCTGACACATAGGATTCCATCGCAAATATGTCCAAATTCCTTCAACCACGCTTTAGAAGATATTTCATTAGTGCCATCAAAAGTAGAACTTGAGTCCACTTCATTTTTTCTTGCTTGCATTCAGATCTTATTTCTCTTTTCTTTCTTCACAAGCTGGGAGGATATATTGCTTTGATACCACTATAATGTCCCCAAATGGACATTTTTCAACCCCAAATGGATTTAAGGAAAATCCTAAACCTTGGATATCTGATTATAGTAAATTTAATAGTGCATATCTGATTTTTATCTATAAATGGCGATTTGGCTTGGAGATGGAAATCCACATTATATGCATTAAACCCACTTTATTTTTAATGGAAACAAATCATCAATGTTTGTAAAGACGGAATCAAGAGAGAAATACCAGATTTGACTTCAAAATAGACTAGAATTATTTTATATAAATTTGTAGACAGATTGTCCTCGACACAATTGGAAATACCACTTCTTCAACTCCAAAAATTATGAAAAATAGCTGATTTGATTTCTAAAAATCAGGAATATGATCAGCAACTAAATCAGGTACAAAAACAACTTCAAAACCCCATGAACCAGCACAGTAGATAGGTTGCTCCATATAGAAATGGATGGAAATGAAAGGAAGACTCAACAAAAATTCTTCTCCTTCGAAACTCTTGTATAGATCTGCAACTTCAGCCCTCAATACAATTGGAAAACAACTGGAAAATCAGCTAACTCCTTGATATGCAATGGAAACCCCTGTGTGGAGAATCCTCTCAACTAGGAGAAGGGTTTTCGTCCTTCTACTAGACTCTTTGAGGGTTTTCGTCCTCAAGAGTGAATCTCTAAGGGTTTTCGTCCTTAGAAGATTGAAGATGCAAGCTCAAAGCTCAACATACAAATCTGATTTTAGAAAATAGACAAGTGATGCCCTCCTCAAGCAAGTCGACTTGCTTATATAGAGTTAATGGACCAACTTGCCTCCCTTAACATCCAATCAGATTTTAGCCCCTCATTTAATGT
The DNA here is from genome assembly GCA_018340775.1 of Taxus wallichiana var. yunnanensis. Lineage (NCBI taxonomy): Eukaryota > Viridiplantae > Streptophyta > Pinopsida > Cupressales > Taxaceae > Taxus > Taxus wallichiana. The sequence continues at coordinate 330,771,837 of CM031234.1, forward strand.
TTTTCCTTTTGATCCATCCCATAAGGAGGTCACATTTTCTAGGGAAAAATATAATTTATAAGGTGACTTTAGCTTTTCAACTTTTATTTTATTATTAAGTCTATAATAATTTCATTATAAGTGCTTTTATAATATTTTCTTTTTTTTTATTTGCACTTTATAATAAATTATTATAACTTAAGTTCCCCTTGTGCTCATCCCTTAGCCGATGGAGAGACAAAATGGGCTAAGGGTCTTCGACCGAGAAGGGGATATTACGGAGGATCTGTTGTTTGTTTCTCTATTTTCTTTCTTCTTAACATAGTTCTTACAAAATTCGGTAGTGATTTATCAAAAATCTAGGCAGATTGGAAATCAATCTCCATAAGATTATCAAAGCCAATGTTATCTTTGACATTAGCTAGTGTCACATGTAGGTACATGGCTTCTTGTCTTGTGTACCATCTAACTGCAATTTTCCACAAGGAGAATTCCTCTATGGGGGTTCTTCTCTTTTTGCTTGTATGTGTTGTAGCCAAACTCTCTACCCATGCACTTGTTTGGTCATCCTCCAACATGTGTTTGAAGAAGTCCCTTATATGTATCACCTTCACAAACTGAGGTTGTATAGAAAATGCCATGAAAAATATAGGTTGTCTAATCTAAATGTACAATGAGACCAACAATAGAGCAAAGAAAAAAATATGAACAATACAATACATGGAATTGAGAGCAATAAAATAAAGCAACACAGACCATATTGTAGAAAAGAAAAGTAGATCATATCAAAACCATGGAGAATGCACAAACAAGATATCCCTCCCGCAGGTCCTAGGCCATGACAATATATACATTTAAATCCGACAATCATGATAGTTGAGACAACCATCACTAGCCAATGACCTATGCTAGTCAAAACTTAATAATCACCATATACAAACACAATGATTTGACCAACTAACTAACATCTTTTTGTTTTATTCAACATAATCTTTATTTATTCTTTGTGGCTGGCCTACTACAAATGTCACACCATGGCATACAATATAACGAATTCCTAAACTAGTTAGATGCTAAATAGGTAGCCTAAAAATGTAAACAAAGAATGATGCTAAAGAAAAAAAAAAAAACATTTATTGACGAAATAAAGCAAATAAATACATACAAAGGCCAAAATTTGCTTTGGGATTATAAAACAAGGATAGCATGTTTTAGGAGAGAGCTTCCTTATGCAAAATTTTAAGATCTTATTGGTCAAAAACTTATACATTGAAGACTGGTTTGTCTTCACAATTGGTAGTGGTTCACATGAGAGCTTTGGTTGTTACTGTGCATTGGTGGTATTAGAACAGAAGTTTATTGTTATTTTGTTTCCAAAAAAACAAACCGGATGTTTCAAACAAATGTTTTGATTCCTGATATTTCAGATTTCACTTTAGTTCAAACATATTTTAATTTAGAATATCACAATTTCGTTTTTAGATTTATGCTTTCAAAATTTTGGTTCATTTTAACACTTCTTGGGATGGCTAGGTCAATGAACCAGCATAAGTGGCAAATAGATTTTGGGCGATGCGGTGCACACAACAACATATTGTTACAATTGCTCTCCTACTATGTAATGTCCCTTTTTGGGGACCTTAGGAAATGGCAAAAAGCTCCCAAATCAGATTTAGAACATTGTTGTTTTAACCCTGCAAAAACAGATCTCAAACCCTTCCTAGGGAAGAACAACCCTTTGAAAAGGAGATAAACCTTGCAAAGAATACTTCCAACTTGTGCCAAAATTAATAGGAAACCCTCATCAATCAATTACAGCTGTTAGAACTCAGATTTGCATGTGAAATTAATTAATTATGAAACCCTAACCAGCGAACATTCCCGAGCATGCAAAAAATAGTAGAACATCACCAAAAATCACCAAACTCGAGATATTGGCTTAATAAAATATGGAGAATAAGATGATGAATTCAGATTTTCCAAATTGTCACCATACATACCAAATTACCACACCAACATAGGTCGCTCCACTTGAAATAAAATATAGTTTGCACCAAAGGGACAACACTTGCAAGAGAAAGGTACTTAATTCCATTTCCAACCAACTTGCATATCAAAAAACTTATGAAGAGTTTTCATCTTTCACAAGTTTCCCCATCAAGGGGTTTCGTCCTTGAGAGAGAGAGAGAGAGTAAAAGGGCTACACTAGCCACTTCCACCAAAATAGGAATGATCACCAAAACATGAATCGTTAATGCCCAAACGACCTCCTTAAATAGCCATAAAGAGTGCTTAAATAAATATAAACATCATGGCTGACCCCTTAAGAAGGTGCTTTTAAATATTATAAAGGGTATTTGGAGCCTACATGCCCAAAATACCTTTATTTCTAAACTACTTAAGGTTCACTATTGGAGCATAGTGCTTCCAATAGGATAAATGATAATAAATGAAAATACTATCTAAGCAATAATAAAATAGAATTCTAGATTTCCCCTTGCTTTTCTCCTTAGACCCATGGGGAAAGAATGGGTTAAGGCCTTCAAAATTTAGCCTCCAAAAAGGGACATGACACACTACAACACTCAATGCATGTATTAGATATCTAAAAAATTGGACAAAAATTAGATATCTTTGGATTTTTGTGGTATTCATTATGCCTTACTCCCAAAAGAAAATCAGACAAAGCTGGATATTCAGCACAATAACATAATATGAAAAGTTGAACTTAATGAACTTTTCAACTTCGATATCCTTTATTAGTGTGGATTTAGTTTAATCTTACCTTGTAGTTTCTATTCGCTCCTTCATGCTATTTCTTTTGGCTGTGTTTTCGAGTCCCACTGACCTATTTTGTTCATCTGTGCATGTTAATATAGGTTCTTTAGTTCCTTCTTTGTAGGAAAGGAAAAATAGAAGGAAAAGGAACAGTAAAACAGTTCCAAATCAAAAAGGTTGACAGCATGCCCTCATACTAATATCATGGGATGAACTTGGTATAAAACATTCTCTCACAGGTAGACAAACATGATTTTCCTCCTTACACAGGCAGATACTCCCAATATGTAAACATTTAACAAGCAGGAACGTGAATATATACTAGAAAGAGCAAGTGAACTTTACTTTAATGGATACTATGGTGGATTCTTTGGAGCATTCAACTATTGAGGAGGTAATAGATCAAGATGTTTGGTAACACACCATGTAGGGAGTATATCAAGCATAGATGGAAAATGACACCTGTGAGCTACTTGATCATCCAACAAGTGACAAGCCCATTAGATGCAATTGCATTTACAGCAGTAAGTAAAATTCAGTTGGTTCATTTAAGGCTACACTTTTACAAAGAGTTCTTCTCAACTGAAGAGTTCTGATTATGAAGAAACATTATCAACTACAATCAAGTGGAAAACCATCAAGGTGATGACGACACTGGCAACTGGTAATGGTTGGAAGCTATATCAGATGGTTATGAGCAACTTGGCAGCATTCATTTAGAGTAAAAATAAAATAAAAAAGTTCTTTCTTGCTTGGGCAGATCCTCTCCCCGTGTATATATTTACCTAAATGGGCGAGTGAGCTTGTACTAAAAGCAGAGCATGTGAACTTTTACTTAATGGCTACAATGATAAATTCTTCAGCACTTTTAGCTTTTAAGGAGTTTACAGATGAGGATGTCTAGTGAGATGATATGTAGGGAAAATATCAAGCATTGATGACAAATGACACTTGTGAGCTATTTGATTATCCAATTAGGTCTAAGCCCATTAGATGCAAATTACAGCATTACGTAAAAGTGAGATGGTGCAGTCAAAAAATCTAAGTCTAGGGCTATTCTCAACTTAAGGGTGTTGATTATAGACATTTTCTTCAACAGACACGTCAGACATCATCAATATGGTCATGAAATGAGTGAGCCCTAATGGTTGGATACTATATCAGATGAATGTGAAAGCACTTTCATGAATAACAATCAACAAATCTAAGTCTAGGGTTATTCTCAACTTAAGGGTGTTGATTATAGACATTTTCTTCAACAGACACGTCAAACATCATCAATATGGTCATGAAATGAGTGTGCCCTAATGGTTGGACACTGTATCAGATGAATATGAAAGCACTTTCATGAATAGCGATTTGAGTTAAGAATTGTCTAAGTTCCAACTATACAGTTTTGAAGAGAAGGGTAACTAGCACACACTTTTTTGGTTTGACAAAATCATTGTATGGGCTTAAACAAGCACCCAGAGCTTATTAAATTTTTGACAAATATCTTCATTAGATTGATTTCAAGCGCTGTGTACTTTATGATAATTTATATGTAAAGTTAAAGGGTTCAATGTTGTTCAGTCATTTGTATATCAACAACTTCATCATCACTGACAGTGACAATGATTTCATTGACAAGGTAAAAAAGGATGTGGTGCATGGTTTGAGACAACAGATTTGAGAAGCTTGCATTATTACTATCTTAGAATTGAAGACTGAGAATTAGATCAGAAAGTCTTCAATTCAAATGCTAAGAATGCTTCAAAATTATTGATGAAATTTAAATGAATGAGTGCAAGACTACCTAGATCTATGAACCAAGGGATAGTGCTTTATCAACACAAAGGTGGTAAATTTATCAATGAAACCTGATATAAAGAACTTTTTGTTAGTTTAACTTACCTATTGGCTACAAGACCAGAAATTACATATGCAATGAGTATTCTTTCTAGCTATAAGAACAAGCCAAGCATAAATCGTTGGAATACAATAAAGGCAGTCTCAAGGAACATCATGGGAACTGCAGTTTTTGAGATCAAGTATTGCAGGACTGATCAATTTAGTTTGATAGAATATTCGGATGTAGCGTATGTGGGGAACAATTATGATAGGTCTACATCAGGTTCTTTGATGCATTTAGCATCATCAATTATTTGTTGGGATCACCAGACAACAAATCTCTTCACCAAACAACTGAGAAGAGCAAGATCTTCTAAATTTATTACTGCTACGTCATGATATAATTTTCATAGGTCCCAGTTTCTTTGGTTGATTCATATTATCTATTGTACATATAAAGTGCATCATTAATTGAATCATAGGTCAGGGTTAGGATTCTATTTATTTATTAGCATTGGGTATTTTGGGTTGGTAAGCAGTAATAACCTATAATAAAATTGTTTATATGGATATCCGATACATTGTATCATGATGTTTTCTAATTCGTTTGCACATGGATGTGTGCCCATATTCAAGCAATTTTTTTGACATTTTTTCCTCTTCAGGCATTTCATTAAAAAAGGTATCAGAAACACAAGAATCAAAAAGGTTACTCAATTCCAAATTTCCCTAAAACCCTGCTCAATAACGTAGCTTTATCATTTTCAAAAGTTCAGGTATATAAACTAACAAAATAACAATGGAAAATTAATTTTTATTGGATATAGATACGATGTATTCTTTTTGTATCACACCCAGAAAAACATTTCTTTCTATAATAAAATTTCAAATATCTAACCTTTGCATTCGTTGATACCCAATAAATGTCACCATCAAAGTCACCTTTCGCAATTTCATCCGCAGATGAACGTGGTCCTTGTATTGAGAAAAAAATTGCAAACTTTGAATCTCCAACAATTTTCTCAATATCCTTAACATATGTTGCCTTAAACACGTGTATGTCTCCAAAATGCACCCCAGGATGCCTATATACCAATACCTTACCACATATCTGACCATGATCACTAAAATAAAGTAAAATATGTGAGGTATCGATGTTCAAAACACTACTCTACAAACTAGGAAAATAAGTTCTGCATCAATCCAAATTGAAAAAATCTGTTTTGATTTTTATGGATCGCAAAAACAAGACTCTACATAGAAATTAATAAAATGTAAAGTAAAACGCTTGAATGATGGAAACCAATTGACACATAAGCACCTATAGGAATGTATAAAATGTGGATGACAAATTGAAAGGCTATGTATTACAATTTTTGTTAACTCATTAAAAAAAATTCTAGAATCCTCCATACAAAAGACTCAATAATAAAGGTCTTTATAATTGATTCAACAGCGATCATTGTTAGTGGCGAAATAGGACTGCTAGTTGTCCTTTTTCTCTACAAGAAGCAAACTACAAATGTTTTTAGAAAACAGAATGTAAGTAAACAAACCCTTAACCTATTGTCCATTGCATATGTACTACTGTATTATCATTCTCACAATGTATCATTGTTAGTGATTAAGCGGAATGACAAGATGGAAGGAGGTAATAAGAGAATGAAAAGAAAAGGCAAGTTTGTGACAAACAGCAAGTGCAGGAGGTCAGATCACTAAAAGACTTCAGATGATATTTTCGTCATTGACAGATTGCCAAACTGATAACAGTGCTGGCTCTGCTGACAGAGCCATCTATGATCATGGTAGGTTAAGAAATTCTGCCATATTTTCTAGTTTGGCCGGATCTAACAAGGATGTGTGTGCCATTATAAATGTGATAATTTGGATACCATGGGAAGATAGAAGTGTTGCACTCCTGCCCTTTCGTGAGTTGTGACGCAACAGTCTTCGAGGATTTCTTATCATGAGAAGTCTAGTGCCTGTTGATGCAGCAGCAATATGGTGCTTAACTTAGTGTTTTGTTTTGTTTGGCTGTAGAGAATCAATGGAGTAAATTGTAATCTTGAATGCCAAAGTGGAAGAGAGATGGAAGGAGACGAGGAGGATGGGAGCAGCGATGTAGAGCACAGAACCAGATTGAGCAAGTGCTGGGCATTCCGAATGTGGTTGGGATAAATAACAAGTGCCACAATGTGGCAAGGGCATGCTCATAGAATTGCAACTTAGTTGGACGAATATCAGAAGTGCGAAAAGAAGAATTCCAGTTACTTCCAATTTAAAGATCACATTGAAATGCAGTAATTTTATAATTTATGGGTAATTTTTTTACCAAAACGTTGTACTGCAGTAAGGCCCAAAATTTGTTTAATCACTAGAAAGTGACCAATAGAAAACCATATTAATAAAAAAAAATTGAATTTGTTTGATCAGAAAATTGTTTATCTCAACATTAGAAATGTCAACATTAATAGCTTTGATCGGTTAAGACTTAATGGAATTTTATTAATTGAATAGGGTGTAAGGTATTATGAATTGAAATAATCGGAGGATGTGGAAAATAGTCTTTACCTTGCCTAAACATTTAGTGAAATTAATGTGAAAAAATGCAAAAATATTGAAAGCATCGCCTAGTACTAGTATTAAAGACAGGAATAAGGGGTAGAAGCTATGATTGGTTGGGAAAAATTGGTATTAAATTATTTCGATATGGAAACAATTAATAATATCGGTTGAGGTGTCATTTGGTGGAATTTTCTATTTTAAAAATTATAGGTTGATATGTCATGCTGTAATAAATTGTTTAAAAATTCAATGTTGTATGTTACATAATAATTATTATTAATATAAGTTAAGGTGTCTTTTGGTAGTATCAATAGGTAAATAATAAAATATTTAAAGCTAACATTGAAAGTAGTGTATGCTTATCATATTTATATAAAGTAATTTGAAGGAATACTCTAATACGGATTAAAAGAATATTCCACAATTTTTAAGTCTCACACTATATGGTTGTTGATATAATATATCATTTCAAGCCATGTTATTGGTTAAAACTAAGAAATTATTTGACTTGGGTTGAAGGTGTAGTATTTTGCCAATGCTAATTGGTGTCACCGAGATTTCACCTCACGAAATCTGTGACTACCCTATTCGAAAAAACTTCATACTTTTAAAATAATGGGTCGTTTTGTGTTTTTATTGCACGAAAGTTCTTGTATTGTGTCGGGATATTCCCAAAGAGACATATTAGCCTTTTTAAATACCCGGATGCCCAAAATTGTTATATTTTGTCTACGGGAAATTTGTATTTAATTATTTTGAGCCCCATCTGAGGCTATTTGCGCTCTATTTTAACTTTGTTATGATCGAACATATCATTATTCCTATGTGCGAGAAGGGTTTTAACAAAGAATAAGTTTTGGGCTTTATTTGTGACTTTTGGCAAAAAAAATTGTGTTTTTGTGTTTCCCCGTTTTGTTTTCTCGTGAAATTCATCTGGAACAATTCCTTTGCCGAGTTAGCCCGATTTTTGGCTTGGAGCAGCTGGAGAACATATACGCACGTTATGCCCGGAGGAAGTCACCATCGGAGGTCTGGATCACTAGGAAAAAGTGAAGTCGTGCACTTAAAAGCCCTATGCGGGTTTGGGTGCATTCTTGGAAAGCAAAGAGTTTGAAGCCTGCACCTTGGGAAAATTATACGTAGCGAGGCGGTGGGAATTTTCTTCTGCCTTGCAGGTACTTTTCCCATGATAGAAAAAGTCACTTAAACTGCGGTGGGAAAATTAGAGGTAAGCGAGCAAGCGGGGAATTTATTACACGCCTTGCGGTAAAAATTCCCATGGTGGAATAAAAGAAAAGTGACTTAAGTGAAATCATGAGATTTTATTGCACTTGCCTTGCGGGATAAATAATCCCATTGTCAAAGTCAAATCACTTAAGTGGATCATGGGATTTCGGGGCTGCCTTGCGAGGTAAAGAATCTCATTGTGGAAAATTCTTCAAAATAGAATTATATTGTGCAAAAAAGTGCACCCCCTTTGGTGAGATGATGGCAGCCTTAAAGTGGATTAAATTAATTATTTCTCTTTCTAAAAAAGGTGCCCAAGCATGGAAGAAGGTCAACAAGTCAAAGGGGAATAAAGGAAATAGAATTAAATGGGTTAAATAAATTTAATTTAATTTATTTAAAGGCTGCCCCCTTCATATCAAAAAGTGCGCCCCATTTAGGATATATTTAATGATTTTTGAAGCATTAAATCATTAAATAAATTCCTATTTTCAGTGGCTATGGTCAAGGCACACTGTGAAGCTTAAGTGGAGTGAAGTGTGGATGATTAAATTGGATTAATTTAATTTATTGGATGGTTGTCCTTAAACATGCTATTTTTAAAAGAGAGAAGCATGATTTTTAATTAATTAATTGCCAGGAATAGGAAAGGCAATTATTAATTATAGAATTGTGAAGGTTATATAAGCATGGGCTGCCATAAGGGTGAATTAATTAATTCACAGGTTAAGAATTGCAGCCAAGAGGAAAAGTGCGCCCCATTTGAAGAAGGATTTTGCTCAGACAAAGGTGAAAACAAGGCTAAAAGCTTCCAAATTTGGCGCATGCTTTGAAGGAGGTTGATCTTTGTCTGCATAGTTGTTTGCATAAGTGATACAGGTGCTCAGGTGATGTTGGAAAAATTCATGCTCACTTTGTGTGCAAATAAAACATCAATTTTTGGGGCAGCAGTCTTGAAAAGTGCAGATTTTTATAATTAAAATTCACTATTCATGCTCCGGTGGCCATCTTTGTCTAAATTAATTGCAGGAGTTCATTACAGGTGCTTTACAAAAGAAAAGGAGCTTTAATCAATGTCCAAAGCATTGAATATATCCTCTGAATCTGAAGAATTATCCAGATCCGCACCAGTATTGAAGAATTCCGGCCGAATTAGAAGAAAAAGAATTATTCAGACAAAGATAGACAAAGTCATGGCAAAGAGAGATGAAAAAGAAAGCACAATGGAGTCATGCGTCACTTCCCAATTTGCAGACATAGGAGATACAAGATCTAGGTCCGGAACCTCTTTCCGAATTGATTGATAGATCCAGAGCAGGAAAGACTTCACTCATGTATGCGATCAAAAGTAATGGAATTATTCGAGCTGCGGCCTTTCCATACACACCCGATTACGAGTTTGTTATGGAGTGCGCTAGATCTTACCATCCTTTATCCAGATCAGTGCGTGATGCTACGGGAAAGACAATAATTCGTTTGGACACAGAGTTCATGATTTATTGCTTGAAGATTCCGGTTCGAAAGGTGGTAACTTCTATTAGCATTCAGGATGTCGGCAGTAGATGGGAGAAGCATAGAGCCGATTGCGTGAGCATAATGAATAGCGAGATACATGAAGAAACCCAGATCTCCTTCTAAGTTCCCAAGAACTCTTCCACGGTCCAATTTGGTGCAGGAGGCAAGATGATGTTGCCAAATTGTTATGCAGGATTAATGGCGAGGCGAATGCTCACACTTTCCATACATGGATGTATGCTTTCATCAGGACCATTGAAGTCAACAAGGTTGATTTCATTATCAATTGATTAGTCGAAATTATTAGCGACAACATTGGTGAGCAACTCTCGGAACGTGAAGCGTACTTTCGGCTTCAAGATGACTTCTACTTGGTATATGCTGCTGCTTCACAGGCATCTTCTCCAAGCTCGATAGATGTGGCGTTCTTTAAGGACCCCATTTTCGAGTGCTACCCACGACTTACTATACCTACGTGCGAAAGATTTCAAAGTGGTCAATGATGGATTCTTTTACGATTTCATTTGCGAGCTAGACAAGGGACCTAAAGGCCAACGAGGGTAAGCAAAGTGGGGAAGGCATATCCGAGGATTGGCGATCTATTCATTCGGTTTGCAGATTTCACATACCTCGAGGATACTTGGATTTTACGAAGAACCAATCAAGCTACCCAGATATCCGAATGATAGATTGATCACCATGGAGCTGAGCAGGCAACTTGTGGAGATACACGACCTTTAGTCGAAACGGCACAAGTCTACGGGCTTCTTTTCGATCACTGTCGGACATTATAGCTGCCAGAGCATTCATAGAGCTCGAGGGATGGAGGCGCAGATGTTATCCGAGTATGAGCAAGAATTCTTCACGGCACGGTTGAACTTCGATCCATTTGGAGTAGCCGGGAAGACTATCTCCCAGGAGTACGCACATGTGCCTTCATTAGAGGATTTCTGGATGAAGTGCAAAAGTGAGTACGAGGTTAGAAAGAAGGATTTCAGCAAGCTATCAGCACGCAAGTGTTCGACTTTGGACTAGCACGGATACCTGCGGATCTTAAAGATGATGGGAATGTGTTGCTTGACACTTACCATCAAATGGGAGGAGATAGAGCCGTACTTCAGGATAGCGTAGGGGGCTGCCATATGATTGAAGAAAGGTCTGGCGCTGTTTTGGTGAATACTTCAAATTGGTTTCTTGTGACAAGGGATATTGCCTTGATGAAGCATTGATAAATCAAATTACGAGCAACTTTGGCACAGGAGATTCCTTGAAAAGGAAGCAGAAGGAGAAAGCAGCAGAAGGTCCGAGAAGTTGAAAGTACACAGAAGATCTCAATCTAAGGAGAAGATCACTTCCACGGACATGACTTTAGTTCCAGCTTCTCCAGCACCAAGTACTTCACCAACTGCTGCACCTCAGCAGGACACTTCCATGCCTCCACTGATTCCGGCAACATTCATTCTCTCTCCTCAGCCACTTCGTTCAACACCTCTTCCAGAAAAGACGTTGCAGCTACAGATGGCAGAGTTCGAAAGAGCTTTGTCCTTGGATGATTCAGAAGATGGAAGCCATAACACTGTGGCACTTTCTGATGGAGAGGATGCGGAGCGGGAGATAGTAGTGCACTCAACAACTTCTCATTCTCCGAGAAGTAACTTCTCGAGAATGGTTGGCTTCGCAGTTGGTTCCAGAAGTGAGAATGGAGATGAACTTAGAAGAACACGACTTGCAGCTGCTCCAGAGTCTAGGCGGAAAGGACAGAAGACCTAAAGTTGCTAAGGTAACTTCAAGGTTGATCATCGAAGAGTCGAGGCAGAAGTTTGCTGAGATGTCAGTACCAACGGAAGGAAAGAAGGAAGAGGAACTCACGGCAGAAGATGTAACAGTAACTAGAGTACCCCTTGATCAAGCCACCACGGAAGGATTGAAGCAGGATACGCAGACATTGATAGATGCTCTATTCCTTAGGCTTGATAGAGAAAAGGCGGAGAAAGAAGAGCTTCAGAAGCAGGTATCTCAATTGTGTGAGATCATAGCCAAGGTTGCTAAACCTTCCATTCAGCCCATTTCAGAGCAGGTGAGTGATCATCTTATGCAGGAGATGGAAGATGCAAGCAATCAGGTGCAAGCTATTGATGAATGGAAGAATCCGATTATTCGTCAAGCTTTTGTACAACTTGGAGAGGTGCCACCCGCTAAAGGTTATGGATGATGCAGCAAATCAGCTAAAGCAACTAGTGACGAGCATAGTTGACATGAACACAGTTGCTGAGAGTAACTTGAGTACTTTGGCCAAGATCAACAAACTACCGGGAGATGTATTGATTGCAGAGCAAATTGTACCGAGATGGATCGGTTGAGAAGGGGAAGCAGCTAGAGTTTGCAGTATCTTTCCGTTTGGAGATCTGCAGAGTTTTGTTGAAGAGGATGCAGGCGCTTGAGAGTAGGACATCATCCTTACCAGACAGTATCATTTCTTTCACTGAGGAAGTGATCGAAGGTGTTACTTCATATGTACGGATCGTTCCTACAAAGTGCCTAATTCCCTGGAAGGTTCTCTTCTGATGGTACAAAAGAGAATTGATAGAGCTACTAAGCCTTTCACGATGAATTCTATTAGCAGGCTGGTGGCACTGCAGCGGATGTTGCGAGGTTCGAGCCGAGCTTGGAAGATGTGGAAGCATGTATCAAAGTGTTGAACGAAGGATTGTTGATTCGAGTTCAAGACAGAGAGAAAGCGATGGCAAAAACAGATGGAAAGATGTTGAATCACATATTCGATAAGTATATCCAATATCAGAACAAAAAGAAGACATAAATGTTACAGCTGGCTTGACTTCTTCTATTTTCCATGTTCCAGGATCAAATTGTAAAACTTTAAAGTTATTGGTTTTGCAATTGTTACTTAAAGTTATGAGGAACAGTTCTATTAGTTAAGTGATACGTGTGTCACTTAAGGAGAAGTTAGTGGAGGATGATTGTCAAATGTCATCTTTACTTGTTTGTGTTTCAGTTCAGTTTGAGTTTTCCATTTGTACTTTCCGTTCTACATTCTATAAGTAGAGGAAGAACCTCCGGTTAATGATCAGAATTTGTAAGCAGCAATCTTGTGTTCTAGACTTTGTCTGAACCCCTAAGAGCCACTTGAAGCAAAGGAATACAGAGGAGCAGGTTTCCGGAGAACTTTGTGTCACGGTGTATTGTGTTTCTTGCTTTTCATCTTAGATCTCTTAATAAACTTTGTGTTATTTTAGATCTGGATCTAGAGCTTCCTTTGTTTAGAATTTTGTGTTTATATCTATTGGTTTCCTCAATGTGCATGCAATCAACTCTGCTATCTATTGATTGGGATGCACATCTTCCCCATTTCTTCTATGTGTTTATGTGATTACCTTCTTTTATAACTTTTCCTTTCTTTAAACAATTTGCTTACTTGTTGCAGAACTATTCAGTTATGGTTCATGAACTGAGTGGTTAAAGTAAAACCTCATTTAGATATTAGCATACTTAAATTGACAAATCTGACACAGGAGCCTCACCGGTTAAATGAGGGAGATTTATCTCATGACTGCCTAGGTTTTGTGCTATGCAGAAAATCTAGCCAACAGTTTTTGGCGACTCCGTTGGGGAACAACTCTTTTTGCAGATCAAGGCTTATCTGTTGCAGATCTGAGTGTTTTCCCATTTGACTCTCAACCTGGCTGAACGTCCATTCACCCGATCTGTGAAGGCGCAAGGAAGGACTGATCATTTCTACCGATTGCAGGAGCAATTCAATTTCAATCATCCTCCTCAAGTTAGAAGCCGCAGATCCAGTCTTTCGCCAGGAAGACGAGTGCAAACGCATCCAGATCCGGATCCCCTTCGGCACATTCCGACTGCTGGAATTATTCACCAAGTCTACACAAGGAGAAGACGTGCTCAAGTCAACATGGCACATCGCCTAGTACTGCTCCATGGGGAGTAGCGTTTGGGCCCTTGAATTTGGCCCCACCCATGCATGATCTACCGAAAGGATCCGTAAAGAATTTTCCAAATTCTTTGGTGATGGAAAGCAAAACCCGAACGATCACTTGGCGGCATTCTTTATTTCTTGTGGAGTGCTTGCAGTAGAGCACGAAGATGTTTCAGTGAGACTTTTCATTGAGACTCTCCATGACTTGGCTGGAGAATGGTTCTATCGACTAGCTCCTGACACCATAACTAATTGGGCTTCCATGCGGATAAATTCTGAAAAGATTCAAGCCCGTAGAAAGGACACTAAAGACGTTGATCACTCAATCGACACACCAAGAAAGAACCAAATGGGAACATGCGGGACTTTATTGCAAGGTTCCAAAGGATTTTATATAAAATCCCCACTTCTGCTGCACTAAGTGATGAGAACCAGAAGACGTTCTTTATAAACGCTCTATTGCTCGAGGTTGGATATCAGCTGAGAAGGGCGAGACCTGTAAGTCTACTTGAAGCACAAAATGTTGCCGTGGAAGTTGAGGATGACTTAATCATGGCTGGAAATCTCAAACAACCATTTCACAAAGGTGATGGTGCTTCTGCAAGTACTTCGATCCTTTGTTGCAGAGATTTGCTAATGACATGCTGCAAATCAAGAAGCAAATCTCTCAAGCAGGGAATGCAACCCCTTCAAGGATAGCTCCTACATGGACCTTTAATGGTCAAAATCAAAATCAAAACCGAAACAGACTTGCTGCTACACCATAGCGGTTGGCAATTGAAGCTGCTCCAAGGAATAACTTGGAAACTAATGAAGAGGATCTCGGCATTGACAAATCATTCGATGATGAAGACTTTATAGATCCCGCTGGCGACTCCAATATTGGTTACCTGGACTATGAATCTGATGATGGCTACTATGAATCTTTTGAAGATTCTGATGGTCACACATTTGCGGTATTTACAAGGTCCCAGACACGCCAAAATGCCAAAGCATCCACAAGCGGCCGAAGAGAAAGAGAAGATCCTGGCCCGATGTTACTATCCTGAAAAGAGGTAGCACTCTTCCTTCTTCATTAACGCCCAAGGATAAATATTCAAATTCTTTAAATTCGCAGCAAAGGGCCAACGCACATCCTGCTGAAGCAAGTCAAGCTTTTGACATCATTGATCACATCAAGAGGAACAAGGTCCAAATGTCAGAAGCTGAGTATTTGAGAGCATTCCCTGATCAGCTGAATAGATTGGTCAAATATGTGCAAAGTAACGGTCCCAGCCCAACAAATAATACTTCACGGGGTATCTTGCAAAGTCCAAAGATTACTCCCCCTTCAAATAATGCTGCTGCATGTTCTTCTCCTTCCACTTCTTCTCCTACTACATCAGAAAGGATCGAGCCATTCTATGTGTCTTTGCTCATCAACGGACATAAACTAAGCAATTGCATCTTGGACTCTGGAGCTTCTGACAACGTCATGCCCTGCAAAGTTGTTGATGCCTTGGGTCTCACATTGACAAAAACCATCAGAAGATGCTATTCCATGGAAACGCAAGTTCCTCTTGTGGGACAAATTAAAGATGCGCAGTGCGATTTCTTGCCTCTTTTCCAGATAAAAGATTAAAGATGACTATCCTGGTAGAAACATCCCACTCTCTTATGGCATGTTGTTAAGTAGAAATTTTTGTAAAGAGCTGGGTGGAGAAGTCAAGATGGATTGGTCTTGTGCGCACATACCAATCAAAGGAGTTAATCAAAAGCTAGAACCTGAGAAGAAATCCAAGTACATAGTATCAAAGTCTGAGGATCCTAGATCTCAGATCTTGTTTCAAGAATCTGATCGCGGATTCTATTATCTGGAAATGGATAAAGAAGAAATTCAACCTATGATTCAAGAACCGCATCAACTTGACAACAAGGTTTGGTCTCTGGAATTTGATGGCAACTGTTGTTCATTTGGATCCGGTGCAGGCATTGTTCTTATCTCTCCTAAAGGGAAGGTGCATGCACACTCCTTCAAATTGATGTTCGAAAATACTAACAACACAGCAGAGTATGAAGCACTGTTGTTAGGCATGGAGCAGCAAGAACAATGGGAATCAAGCTCTTACACGCAAAGGGAGATGCTGAGTTGATTGTTAAGCAGATAAGAGGTCTCTATCAAGTGAAAAAGGACAAACTGCAGCATTATAGAGATAGAGTCTACTCTGCCATTCTAGATTTTTCAGCTTTCTCGGTATCTTATATTCCGAGAGAACAAAATTCAAGAGCTGATTCACTTGCAGTGACTGCAGCTTTGTTAAATCCAGATCAGCCTCCCACATTTTTTAGACAGGGGGACTACAAAGTTGAGATGGTCTTCCGCCCAAAAGTTCCTGACAACGTCCAACAATGGCAAGTTTTCAACGATGACAAGCAGATTGCTGCATTTCTCCAACAAAAGGACAACTTTGAAGAGATCTACTATGAGGGAAGCAATTCACCTCCAAGGCAAACTACTGTGGGAGAAATGGATGCGGACGTCTCGGGAAGTCAGGAGATTATCCAGCTAAAGGGAAATAAAATTCCCAAAGGCTTGGTATCTCTTGAGGAAATGTTTGATAAGCATGATCAGATGCTTAAGAAAAATGAAGAAAGTGAGGAAGGTTCTTCCTCCGACACACAATTACCAAATTTGGGAGCCGACAATGATCCCAAATTAGTAAATCTAGGTAAGTGTTGTTCGATAGCAGAAAGAAAAGCTTTCACAGAGTTTCTTAAGTAATATATGGATGTTTTTGCACAGTTGCCGGGATCTAAAAACATATCAGCCTACGGAAGTTCAACACTACATCCCACTAAAACCAGAACAAAAGCCTTTCAACCAGAAGCTGTGGCGGCATAACCCTACCATTTCCGGAACCATCTTTGCAGAAATCCAGAAGTTGTTAGACGCAAAGATTATTTATCCTATACATCATTCTGAATGGTTGGCCAACATAGTTCCTGTGAGGAAGAAGAGTGGCGAGATTAGGTTGTGCGTGGATTTTCGCAACCTTAATCAAGCTTCTTTAAAAGATAACTACCCCATCCCCATCATGGATCACACTCTGCAGGTGGTCACTGGATCGAAGATGCTTTCCATGCTTGATGGCTTCTCAGGCTACAATCAAGTCATGGTGGTTGAAGAAGATCGGTATAAGACGGCGTTCATTACACCTTGGGAACCTTCACTTACCGAAAGATGCCGTTTGTCTTGATCAATCTTTGGTGCCACATTTCAAAGAGCTATGTATCTAGCTTTCGCCCATCTCAAGGATATAAGCATAGTGGTGTACCTTGATGATTTGACAGTCTTTTCCAAAGACAAAAGCGCACACATTTCAAATTTGGAAGAGGTTTTCATACAATGCCGTAAGCATGGTATTTCTTTGAATCCTAAGAAATCCATCTTTGTTGTAACAGAAGGGAAACTACTAGGGCACATTGTTTCAAAAGAAGGAACAAAGATAGATCTAGAACACGTCAAATCCATTCAGACCTTGCCATTACCTACATCCAAATCCATTTAGAACGCGCGTCAAAGATAGCTCAATTTAGATAATGCTAGATAGACTCTTCCCGTTCTAAGCGCTTACTCTTGACTTTGTCATGGATCTTGCACATTCATTTTTCCCTTTATTCTAAAATTTAGTATGAAGACAAAGGTACTTTCACAAAGATGTCTCACTGCGCTATAATAATCATCAATCTCTTCAACCATTTTCCAGATGGCTCCTTATGAAAGCATTTGTCAAATCAAAGTGTACTAGGTTTCCCGCTTTTGACCTTGGGAAATGAAAACATACCAAGGCCCACATGTGCATGCCAAATTGAATCAAGGTTGACAGTGTGCAAAAGAACATGTTATATGAAGAGTGATACCTCATACCAAAAGGAGATACAAGTCCTACACCTCCTACACCTTGTTTGCTCGTTGATCCATCAAAGAACATTTTCCAAATGCCATCATCATGTTCATGGGCCTTCATAATACTAGGAATAGGTGAATTTTCCTCATTGAAGCAATAAATTCATAGGCTAGCTTCTTCAATCTATTTGTATGGGTCAAAACCATGGCATACAACTCCCCACTCATCAAGTAGAAAATCTAGGATACCTTCAACTTGAGTATCTCGCTTCTTGGACACTTGGGTGATCATCTTGATAAAAATAGTACAATTAGCATTGATGGGGTTGGGCACATAAGGCTCTATATGGTATGTGGCAATAGGTTCAGACCTTATGGTAGCCTTGGTGCCATATCTGGTTCTAAAAAGCATGTGAGACCAATCCATGGATAAGTACCCACCAATCTTAATAGTGAAATCTTGCGAGAGAAACAAAGCATAGAAGGGGAGAAGGTCAATGCTAAACACATCCTATGGAATAGAGAAGTTGGGACAAGCGTGCAATGTGAGGCTTAAGCCTCTAATAACCCCAACAGTCCTACCACGGTCCATTCTAGTTACACCACTCCTTTAGAAAGTGACTCATATTCAAGACCAAGATGGTCTCATTATTTGTTTGGGCATCACTAAACTACTTGCCCCTGAGTCAATCATGTAATAGTGCACAAGATGATTGCCATGATGAGTGATACATAGAAAAGGTGGTGGCTTTACGTTCTTACCGCATGGTCATCCTTTTGCTGAGGTGTGTTAATGAGCACCACTTTGTTCTTCTCCTTGGACGTTTCATGCGGTATGGAGAGGTCAACTATAGCAGCTTGTCGAAGATCTCTCTGTCTAGGAATAGCTAGAGATTTGCACATTGAGATGTTCAGATAGGTTCTTTTCATTTTCTCTAGGATGTTGAAAGGAGTACCCGCGGTTTTCTGCAATAGAGGGCGGCACTTTCATTTCTTGTTTGTTCTATTTGCGGACTTTCTTTGGATGGAAGAAATTTTACATTTCGTGGAATCTCTTTATTGCACGTCTCGCAATGTTCCCCCAGCATTCGTAGTGCACGACGGGTTTAATACATTTCGCGGATCGCTTGTTTAAGCCTGACATCCACCCATGTCCGCGGGTTGTTTGCGTTGGGGATGTGGACTTGGGGAAGTAAAAGGTGGAATGCTTGCCTCCACTTGCCTTCTTTTTGACCTGGTCTTCATTTGTTACACTTGATGAAATTGCTTGATTACTCTTCGTAGTTGATTGATTCTGCATAACTCTTCCATTTGCCAATTTACAAGTGAAGTATCACTTGGCGACATTTCTTGAGTAAATCATTGTTGCGGATTTCCTTATGCGGATGCATCTCCAGAGAAAGATGCATTTTGCACCATCAAAGCTTGGTTTAAAATGCCATTGGGGCAGGTTGCTTGGTTGTGCGGAAGATTGCAAAGGAAGCACCACTCATAATCTTGCACAAGATTATTTTGTACTAGAACCAAATCCTTAGATGAGCTAGCCGCATTAGGCTTATAAGACTGAAATGACTTTGCAAGGGTAGTCTAATTTTGATTCTGAGGAGTAACTTGGAATGGCAGTTTATTTGGTGGATAAAGAGGCTTAATGGGTAGGTATGGAGGCTAATAAGGTCTAAAATTTTGAGCTTGTTGCCTCTTCAGGGACACCAACTCATTTCCAAAATTTTGCAATTGTTTCATGACTTCCTGTAACTCACTTGAAGGGCTTGTAGAGGTAGATGTTTGGCTTGAACTTTGGCTTCTTGGGGATGGAATGAGAGCTAATTTAGGGGTTTGATGGGGAATGGGTGTCCCTACCTCTAGGAATATGGGCATTGGAGGTCTAAGAGCAAGTTTCCCAACCTGAATAAGATTGTTTTCTTCTCTAATAGCAATATCATAGGAATCTAGTAAAGTTCTACCCCCATGGACTGAATCATGACTAAAATGTCACTATTTAAATCCCTTAAGTAATAGAGAAAAGAATATTGGGGTGTAGGTCTTACCATTTATGGGATTCTATCCCATGTCCTCTGAAATTTGATATAAACATCAGACATTAGCTCATGTGGTGCCCACTTTGTTGTAGTCAGTTGCTCCACTAAAGATGGATGGTTAGATTTATCTTCAAATCGGTTGCAAAGAGCTTCCCTAACTCATCCCAAGTGGTAATAGAATTTATTCTCAAACCCCTATACCATTGTAGAGCTTTTCCCTTGAAAGAAGCAACCAATAATATGACTACTACATTGTCTTGTGTTACATGGTATACTAAACATATGTTTGCAACACATTTGATATGTTCTATGGGAATTGTGTTTTCTCCAGTGAAGAAGGGAACACTCTTTAGAGATGCAATTGGAATGTCATCATATTGGGCCAAAAGTAAAGGGCTTCCTCCATTGAATGTGACAAATGCTTGATTTCTCTGATGAGCCATGAATGTGATGGGTCTTAGAACCCTAGAAGACAACAAGAAAGGCCTACTAGGAGTAGAGAGGACTTTGTTTGGAGGTGATGGTGATCTTTGAACTGATCTGCCTCTTCTTCTTCTCCTTGGTGACAATTGCAAGTAGTCAAAAGGCTCTCCACTTGCTATCATTTTTCTTGTTTGAATTTGTCTCATGAGATAGAGACACTTTTTGCTTGAACTAGTACATGTAATAATTGGAGTCATCATATGTGTTTTGTAGAGCCTCCAAAGGCTGAATATCACCAAGATACACACCAAAATCTTAGTGAAATAAAAAGAGATTCTTCAAGAGTCCCACTGGGCATGCCAAAATCTGTTAACATACAAAACTTGCACCCTCTACTTGATCATGAATGAACATCAAAAATTTTGGTGAACATGGGATTGTCTTCAAAGTGTGGGACTTTGCTCCTTGAGACAAACCTCCAGAGAAGGTTGGTTCCTTCTCTCCTAGCTCAATGCAAACTAACCTAAACTACTCAAACTACAACTAAATCTAAAGCTAACTCTAAAACACAAGGTCCAAGGTTAAAGGAAATGGGGAAAAGATGCAAAATGAAAGAATGGCGATGCACCAACACTAAGACAAGGTTCAAATCTGACCAGAAAGACACATAACAATTGCATATGCAGAGATTTAAAGGAAACAAAAAGTTCTAGAAGACATGAATGAATAAAACTTAATGAAAATAAGAGGGTAAACATCCACAACAAATACAAACATTTGAAGGGAAAACAACCACATATGTATTGTATTCAGTAAATATCCATCATGTTTACAAAGCAGAGGTTAGATATCTCATGCAAAATGCAAAGTTACAAAGGTTTGAACGCAAGAAAATGCGTTGCTCCAAGGGAGAGCGTGCAAATTCGGAAGAAAGGAACCCGTAAAACATGCCTAAACAACTACATTTATACAATATGAGAATGGAAGAGAGAGATGAGAGGGAAATTCGAATTTGGATTTTCAATGAATGAGGGCAAATATGTCGTCCATAGATCTCCTCACCATTAATCTCCTCGACAAATCGTCGTTTCCTTGCAACATGCCATCGATTCGCAGCAAGGGCGTGGGTGCCGTTTGAGGCTTTACTCCAGTAGGTGAGGTGGTTGGGTGCTTGAAACGAGCAATTGCATGTTTCCTCTGTTACTCCCAAGCTCTCATCGGTTTCCTCCAAAACTTCTTCCAATCCATCAACTCCACACTCGAACATGAAGCCCTTGAAGAGATGAAGTGAATGCAAAAAATCTCATTGAAAACAGAGCTCTCAATCGAAAGATATGACTAAAAACTGGTTCCTCCTTGTCCCGCGAATTTCGCAACGTTCTGTGGCCTTTCTATGTTCTTTGACATCCACAGGAGACTTTTTTAACATCCCGCGGCTTTTAGAACTCCGCGGGTTCCTTAGGATGCTTCGCGGCTTTTCAAAGCTCCCGCAACTTTTAGACCTCCGCGGGTTCCTTAGGATGCTTCGCGGCTTTTCAAAGCTCCCACGACATTTGCTTTGTTGTGTGGCTCTTTAAAACCCGTGTCCCTATTTCCTTTGTTCTATAGACTTGGAGAGTCCACGGAACACTATTCTACTAGAACCCTGCAGAACACTAGGGTAGTGTTCTGTGGACTTGACTTAGCCGCCTTTTAAACTTGTATTTCCTTTTCCGCGGAACACTCCAAACTTCTCTCGTGCTTCGCGGCCTCTCCAAAGCTAAGATATCCGCCCAAGTCTTTGAGTTGAATTACCTTTGTTCCACGGACTTTCGTAAACACTTGTGATTGCTTCCTTTGTTCCGCGGGTTAGGGGAACTCGTGGAACACTAAGTCCCCTTAATCCGCGAAAGACTAAAAAAGTGTTCCGCGGCCTTTCTCCCAAATTCTTTCCTAAGTCCAAAATTGATTTAGGAAGTTGTCAAAATAGCTTGGGGGTTATTTTGGACATTAATCACTTAAACCTCTTTATCCATGTACCATCTAAATGAACATGTGTTGTTGCTTTCATAACTAGAGACCATGTAAACCAAATAGTACTTGAAGTCTCAAGTATTGAAGTACATCATTTATAAGATTTAGTATATGCCAGCCCTCCATCATGTTACCTTTAGCTCATTACCTTTGGTTTATTTTCCCACCATGTACAAGATCGGGGAGCAAGCAAACTCTCCGATTTTAGAGTTTTTGGTGTAGCTAGTAGTTTCTATTTAGGCTTATTCAATTGCTCGTCCAATTTCTACTTTTCATTCCCTTTCATTAGCATAGTTATTGAAGTTCCAATTGCTCACTATAGGTGTGTCTAGACCATTTTCAAGGTGTAGTGGTTGTTTGTTGTAGTATTAATCTACTTTCCCGAGTAGCATCAAATCTTTTAAAGGCATTATCCAACGTCCTTTTTCATATTTGCAGCCTTATAAAAGAGGATGACATACCTAGAGTTGTAAAATAGTTTTATTTCAGTTGTTATTACTGCTGTAAAACCCAAAATTTTAACCACAAAAACATACTGAAGCACTTTTTCCACAAATTCTGAGAGGAGTGTTTTGGCCCTCCAATTTGTGAGCTTTTCCTGCAAACCTGAAAAAGTGACTTTTATCACCACAAATGCTTTCTGGGGCCACATTTGTCCCCGCATAGATTTTTTATTGTTCTCCTGTAATTCTCTTCCATATGGAAACGATGCCGAAAATTATGCAGCAAACTACTACATTGATAATCTGGTTTTACCTTGTTTTTATCAAATCCCTAAAATAAATCAATCAACAGTGAAGCAAAATAATCTTCCAGCTGAGTGTAGACATTAGAACAATATTGATCGTACAACTTCTGTAAGTGACCGTGTGGCTACTGCACTGACAAATAGTCTATGGGACCAGGTCTTGTGATATAGTTAGACTGCACTGACATTTCTACTAGGCACAAGGGCAGCCCCTTTCATCTTGCAAAATCTCCAATCTCCTTGTTTCCCTCAAGCAGTCCTATGTTTTTTTCCCAACTTATTCCTCCTGAAGTCCTTAAGATTACCGCAAATCCTACATACCCATGGAAAGATTGGTGTTGACCAAACTGGTGGGTCATAACCTCTATCGCACCAAGACATCATATCAGCTTATACAGCCTTTACTTCCATTGGAAACCTCTCTTGATGTTAATTGGTCAATGTCATTTGTTGGCTCTCATTCACAGTGAATGGATTGTAATATTTGGTAGTCCCCATCGAAGTCAAATGTTAATTATTGGCTGGCATATTCTCCATATGAAGTTTCCTATCTGTTGCACATTATCCAAACTCAACCCTTCTAAAGGCAAATGACTGCCTCGCTCTTGAAACTGTTCCACATCTTTTTTGGCACTGCCCTTCCTCCTCTTAGTTGTGATCTTCTCTTCATTCCTCACTTCCTGGTCTATTTCCCATTGATTTTAACCAAAAAAACAGCTCTCCTTTCTCCTTTCCCCATTTTCTCTCTTAGTCATTTGGACTACTACTCAGCTGGTTATATTTTTCCAAATCTAGAAAAATTGTTGCAAATAATTGTACACTAGAAACCATTGTCATAGCCATTCAACAAGCTCAGTTCCACTCTTGTATGTCTCTGCACTTGGAGCAGATCAACACACAAAGCCACGACATCATTGCTGTTCTTGATACGATAAAGGATTGCCTCAAACAGCTGCAGTATTAGTTTAATGTTTTGCTAATACTGTTCAAACTATAATTGTTATTGTCTGGTTCCGGATGGCTTGTTTCACATTGGGTGAGGGGTGGGGTGAGGGGAAGGGTAGGGGAGCTTCGGACTCTTTCACTCTTCTAATTTAATTTCTTAAATTTTTCATAAATGCACAATATTCAATTAAAAAAACATACTCCGAGTATTGCTCCTTCATCCTATCTGTATTATTATAGAATCAAAACCCATCTCTGTTTTCAGAAAAAAATGCATTCACAGTCATGGTTGAGGCAGGCATAAAAGGTGAATTACGAGAGCACACCTTTATGAAAAAAGTAAGAAAGCTCGTGAAGAACTGTCCGATAGATAGACATAAATAACATTATACAAACAGACAGTTTTGGTAAAATCAGACAGTCACTTCTGCACAGTACATGTCCTCTTTTCATGTCAGGTCACGAATCAGCAAACACAATGTTTCTCCTGCATGTAGATGCATGAAAAGAGCATGTCCAAAAAGGGTTTTGATTCAAATGCTACAAACCAGTAAGATGGAAGATTCACCTTTCAAAACATCTAAGTCTCAGATCGCCATGCAGGAAAAATAGGTGCCTAACCTCAGCCCGAAATTAAGGAAAGGAGAAAGTCATTTTCCCAGAGCATTATATTTGTCACCCATCCTTTAGCACAGAAAGAGGATGATATTTAGAAATTATACCACCCAGCTAAAGCAAACCAAATCAGGAACCTTCTATGTCCGTTCATCCACAACATGGATGGGATTTTCTATTCAAAGGGTTTCTGCTTCTTATATTCAGCTAATATTAAAGCTATCTTAGGCTTTAGCAAATGGGATTAATCACGTAGATGCCTTGGCACAACAACAGATATCAGTCATTTCACAATGCCACTCAAATCTGCAAGGGTATTCCACCATAACACCACTACATTGAGGAGCTAGATTTCAATGATCTTCATATCTAATTGTCCCAAGCTCAAACTGGAGACAACACGACAGTCACAGGGCCTAGGATAAAGGCATAAATCATCACAGATAAAAGAACACAATTCCCCTCTGCATCTTAGTAGTTCTATATTGAACAAGGCTAAGTGTAGGGAGAGGACGAGAAACCAAAGTCTAAAAGTGTACAGCAAATGATCTCTGTAATTCAATAACTTCCCAAACCAGTAAACCACCAAGCTGAGTAGCGACTCAACCATAATGGCCTAGTGTCTCTACAACCAGCATGCAGGATACTGTTCGAATCCCATATTCCTCCAAAGGTCAGTATGTGCTCATCCTGACTTTGTGTGACTGTCAGAGCTCTTTGGATCAGGTATCAAGAGAGAAAGCAAACATGATTCTGCCTTCCCCTTCTCCATCTTAAAGGGAACTGTGATTCCAATTCCTAAGAGCTTTCAACCCAGGATCTTAACCACCGTCAATCGTGTTCCATCAACATCTCACCAATTGTTGTAAGACAACTGTGGCATATCCTACTCTACGACCCCAATGCCAACTTGACCATTTTGGATGGAAAGAATACATGGCTCAATGCTGAATTCCTGCACAGAATCCCTACTTCAGGAGATTGTTGTATCAAACAGCAATTTTACAATTCTTGTGCCACATTCCAATTCCTAAGAGCTCTTAACCACTATCTATTGTGTTCCATCAAGCTCCATCAATTGTTGTAAGACAACTGCGTCATATCCTACTCCATGTCCCTAATGTCACCTCACAACCTTTTTGGTCGGAAAGAATACATGGCTCAATGCTGACTTCCTGCACAGAATCCCTACTTCAGGAGACTGTCTTATCAAACAGCAATATGACAACTCTCATATTGCAATTCTTTTGCCACAATGCATATCTATGGCTTCAATCAAACCATTTTCCACTCATCACGCAACTCTTAACAAGCTCCTTGAGCTATTCTTTCTGGATCTTATGTCACCCAGTCCCGCAGTAAGTCCTTCAAGTGGCAGTCAGTCCATTCCTCCTTTAACCAGCCCCTCACCAAACTTGCAGGTAAGCAGGTCCTGGTAGCTCAAGCCTCAAATAGCAAAGGTAACAGATCCTTCCTAACCAATCTGGATGCATTTACACCTGAGGGGGCAAGAAGGAAAAGAACTCTCTCGCCAAGAAGGAAAAGGAACAAGAAAACAGGAAGGATGTGAATGCTAGAAATCATAGGTGATTAGTTTTACTGGTTACATTTGCACTGGTTGCACTAAGACCACCATATTTTCAATGTTTATGTTGCAGCAACCCACTCAACGACTCTAATTTTGCTACATATCAAACAGCAATTTTACAATTCTTGTGCCACATTCCAATTCCTAAGAGCTCTTAACCACCATCTATTATGTTCCATCAACCTCCATCAATTGTTGTAAGACAACTGCGTCATATCCTACTCCATGTCCCTAATGACAGCTCTCATATCGCAATTCTTTTGCCACAATGCATATCTATGGCTTCAATCAAACCATTTTCCACTCATCACGCAACTCTTAACAAGCTCCTTGAGCTATTCTTTCTGGATCTTATGTCACCCACTCCCGCAGTAAGTCCTTCAAGTGGCAGTCAGTCCATTCCTCCTTTAACCAGCCCCTCACCAAACTTGCAGGTAAGCAGGTCCTGGTAGCTCAAGCCTCAAATAGCAAAGGTAACAGATCCTTCCTAACCAATCTGGATGCATTTACACCTGAGGGGGCAAGAAGGAAAAGAACTCTCTCGCCAAGAAGGAAAAGGAACAAGAAAACAGGAAGGATGTGAATGCTAGAAATCATAGGTGATTAATTTTACTGGTTACATTTGCACTGGTTGCACTAAGACCACCATATTTTCAATGTTTATGTTGCAGCAACCCACTCAACGATTCTAAGTTTGTGTATTCTGTGTGTTTTCCGTCCAAAACAGTACCATGTTTTCTGTAAAACACAGTACCAGATATGCACTAGGACCACAATATTTTCTGTGTTATTATGTCATGGCTTCCTACTGAATGACACTCGAATTTTACTATGTATTTCTGCATGTAAATTCTGTTCAACACGGTACTGTGTTTTCTGTAAAACTGTAAAATACAGTACCAGATATGCATAATATGACTTCTCTAAAACAATTGTGTCTGTAAGGTCTAGCAGTTCTTAATGCCCTGCAGAATGCTGAACTTTCCGCTCTAGCTGGTGCCTTACCATGAAATATTATGTATTTTCATGCAAATTTTATATAATATAACTTCATTTTTGTTGATCAAAAGAAAATTTTACTACAAATAGAATGCAAACACATAACTTTGTGATCTTCTTGTTTACATACCATACATGGTGTAAGACAGGATTATAAACTTACAGAATCACACAAACTTCATCTCTCTTTAATTGGCCCGTAGGGTCAGCAGTCCCCATTAAATAAAAGGATCCCTCAAGAGGAACCTTCCCTCGCTTGAACATCTGTATTTCCTCGAGCATATATTTCTTCAATTTTGACTGTAACAATGGTTCATGTAGAGGAATTCCACATGATAACATTCTGAGTGCCATATGATAGTCATCTAGATTTTTATGTTTCTTAACAGCTGCACCGCAAAACAATCAAAGACAATTAGATAGAAGATAAATTAGAAACATACATATCACGGTGTTAGATTATAATTGTCCACCATAAGATTTGGAAAGAAAAGATTCTTATATTGACACATTTGCGGAAGGATTTTATGACAAATCAAATCCTTGCTAAGTATGTGCAAACCAAAATGCTATTTGAAAATAGCCATTATTTCATATGATGTATTAACATAGCAAACATCAAACACAAATTAGTCACCTATTTAACCAAACCAGAATATCACAATAGCTAAAAAATTCTCAAATTTAATTAATGAAAAGTAGAGAAACATACAACATGATCCGAAATACCTTCCAATGCTTTCCTTCTCTCACGAAACTTATTCTGTATCTGATCAAAAGCTACATGTACAAGTTCAATGAAGAAATCTTCTGGCACCCCCATAATTGAGCAATGCAATCAAATAGCGTGAAAGGCATGCTGGCTTTGGTTTTCGGCTGCCAGAACAAAACAAATAATAATATAGTGTCAATTAGTATAATTCACCTTCATCTAATGATTCACACAAGAAACTATATCGACCCATTCTCATGTAGCTTGTGACACCACTTATGTAAAATGATAAGAGAATGCATTATTTTGCCTCTCTATTTAGTATTTAGCTTGCTAAAAGCATTAAAAAATAAATTGCAGTCTACAAAAGTAACTTTTAATAAAATCCCCTCATTATATACTAGACACAAAAAGGCAAACCTGGAAACTAAACAGCAAAAAATGTTGAGAAAAATCAAGAACGCCTAAAAAAGAAAAGATTGCATAGCAAGTAAAACACAAACATTCTACAGATATACATGAAAAGAGAGAGTAAGCTAAGCATTTCCAGTCCAATAAGCTTCAACCATTGTATTGCACTCGGAAATTATGCTTGGAAACATCACCTCTTCAAGCCTGTTATGTACTCTCCAAACATCTCATGTTGTTTGTTGCTATTCTTGTGATTGATTGTGAAACATAATATTTTTGGGATATATCAGTTTATGCAATTGATTGTTTTACAAAAGACTATATTTTACAATTCCATTGGCTCTTATTTCGGTGAACATAAAGTATACATCAACCAAATACAAACTAGGATTGACATACAACATGTAGGTGCAACAAATAATGAACATATACAAAGAAAAGTTGAGAAGAACTTTCCTTTAGTATAAAAGGACATAAAATGGATACAAAAGACACCACTTGGCAAAAGACAACAGCACAATCAAATGAGAAATGTTTTCAGACTCCATCCAAACCCAGGCATATTTCCATGTCTTGAATTGTAGGAAACATTAATGCACAACCACGTAAACCAATTCAAAGGAATGAATTGCCTAGGTAGATTGAATAGAAGCTAATATTATTGTAACAATATTTATCATAAATAATATTCACATGCAAAATAGGGCATCGACAATAGATGAGAATAATTTGTATGAAATAGACCACCATTTGGCCGACATGGACATCACAAGTATTACTAATCTTTCGAATGAAGTCAAGCAAAAACATACAAGATAAATAAAAATCAATGCTTATGTTGGCCCAAAATAAGTCTCATTTGAATTTAGACAATTTTAGTTTCAAACAATGAAGCAATAAAACAAATACTCAAATTAAATATCTACATGGTGCAATGTCATACTAGGCGGCACCCATCATGATTGGCACATTGATGTATTTATTTTATCACAATCTATAGCATCATTTTGAAAATAGGTAGCTTAGTCTTTGATTTGTGTTGAGTTGTATCGTTGAATTTACTATTGATACCCTGACCAAGGCAAGTTTGTTGCCAAATTGATGATTATTGCACTAGTCTGAGATGATTTGATAACAAGGTATTTTATAATACATCACATATTCCATGAATATGACTTTAATATTACTGAATTTGATCAATGCTTTACTTAATATTTGTCAATTTTTACATTTAGCAACTGAAAAGAATTTGATCCTGTAAACAAATATGAGAGAATAAAAACCTCGTAATTTTTAAAGATAAGTAGAAATGGAGAAATGACATATACAAAATAGCATAGTACACAAGATATATCCTAAGAAACCATTTTTAAAAAAACCCAGCGTAGTAACTTATCTCCTTATTATATCAACTCAATCGTTTTACCATAAAATAATGTACTTCTCAATTCTGCTCTATCCTATTGCATGCCCAACTATATGTAAGAACATCGGTAGGTAACCACCGCAGCGGTATTAAAAAACAATTGGTACCAAAACGATAGGCCAAGAATGCAAACCATAACAGCTCTCCATAAACATGAGTGATATAACCACCCATACAAACATAAATTAAAATTACCTATACGGGCTTGTAATAACCCTTTTGAGGGTTTTTATTAAATATTCAATATGCAGATCTGAAATTTAAAATTGCAGCAGACTATAGATAAAACCAGCGACTTATACTAGCTCGAAGGATGCCAAAAATACCATGAAAACACACCCACACAACTCGCCAATATTTTTATATGATTTTATGATTTTTTAGAAGCCAATACAATCAACAAATACTGAAAACACACTGCTGGAAATGAAATACACACTAGAAATTGCAGCCACGAATTAATTATAGAATATAGATATAGAAGCCCTCAAAAATCATGCAACTCAAGATTCCGGCCTTTAAAAATAGTGCAAATCTGATTACAAACTCAGAATTATCAAATTCTCCTTCAATGTCTTCAAACCCTACCCTAGGTAGGTCGCACTATCCAAAATAAATATAATAACAGTTGGAAATATCAAGTAAATTCTCTAATAAGCTTTCCTCTTCAATGCCTAATGAAGATGAAGGGTTTTCGTCCTTCACCAAAGCCACATGAAGGGTTTTCATCCTTCAATGAGGCCTCACAAGAGGGTTTTCATTCTCAAGTGGATGACCAAGGAGCAACTTGTTGTCTTTGCCGGAGTATAAGAAAATGCGCAAAGACTAGTGTGAAAATGATGCTATAACTCCTCTTATATATCTTCCCTTTGGCGCCAAAACTCATTTCGACAAGGCCGGCTTGTATAGAACAAAAGAACACTAAAGAAAACATTATAATATTAGATAAAATATATTATAAAGTGCTCAAGGTTCTTCTTCTTCATTTCTTCTTCTTTGCCATAGAGAAGGGATGGCAAAAAGACTGATTTCCAGCTCTTAGGTGGGTAAAAGGGACATTACAAGCCTCCCTCCCCAAAATTGCTTGTCCCCAAGCAATTGAAAACTCATTACATTTGCTGACCCAATTTCTTCTTCTTTCTTTTGAAGTTTTTCATCCTTCAATGGTGAGGGTGGCATCCTAGACAAGGCATCCGCAACCACATTTTGCTTCCACTTCATTTCAATAGTGCAAAAACAACTGTAATCATGCATCTCTCCAAAAATCAGAATGTACAAATCTGAAAATGATACATCATAATCTGATTTTATTCCTACATTCAGCTGAAATCTTTCTCTCAATATTCCATGAAGGAATGCACTCAAAAAATGCAAATATATTGTTGCTCGTGGCTGTTAGTGGCAGCCCCAATTCTGATTTTTGCACATTCAATCCTCTAATCATGGTATAACAATTACCAAACTGAAATCTCACAAAGGAAAGCAACCCCGTGAATAAAGTAAGGACTGAAATTTGATTTGCATATTCTGAAAAATTAGGAGCAGCAGGCCCACAATTAAATTCAGCAGTTATCTTGGCCTTAAGTTTGAGAAAATCAGCCTCCCTAACATACCCATGAATTCTGATTTCATCATTTTCCAAGTGGAACTCATACTCCATGTGACTTTTGAAGGCAAGTTCCTCTAAATTTTGGATCTCTAGATGCCCCCAAACATTGTATGACTCAGCTGAAATGAAAACAAAATAGTCTAAGCAAAAACCATACCTCATCATGGGGTCATAGAACTGAAAAATAGAACCATCATTCTCCACTTTGGTGACCATGTGAACAGCTGCAAGTTTACCATAATGGTTTCCCTTTGCCCATACTTCTTTTGGTTCTCTCATTGAATCATGGGTTAATAATCCATAGAGAGAATATACAGAATTCCCTTCAAACTTATGCTTCCTAAAACACATCACATTAGCATTCTCTTTCATCATATTCCATAGGCAAGGAGAGAAACTGAAATTTTTACCTTCACCCTTGTTATATCTCATGAAGTGGCCTGGATGATCAGCCCATGAAGTATTATGAACAGCCCTTAAGATCCCACTCTTCACCCTTGATTCGAGTAGCAAATAGACTCGGTTTTGGTAAAGGATAAGTCCATCCATCACCTTGTATTTTTTCTCACTTATTTCTCCTTCAAACACGTCATTAACAAACTTGTTTTGTACATATTCAGCTGAAATTAATGATTTCCAATCTGCTGTAATTTCAGATAAAGAACAAAAATAGGACTCACATGAAATGGATCCTTCCACCAAATAACTAATTTGGAGTGTTTCAAGAAGCATACCTTGCAAATTCATCCCTTTGTCTTGGTCTATGAGACTTATCTCCATGCTTAGACATTTTAAAGTGAGCTTTCCCAATAGATGTAACCATTGGAACCCAAATATGCTATTCATACCAGCTATGTTAATGAAATGGAAATTAGCACATACATCATAATTTTCCAGTGTATCATGGAGTTGGAAATACCCCTTTGGCATAGAGTGACCATCCATTATCTCCACCGTGTTTCCAAGCAATTCCAAGCACTCACTAATGGAATCACGAGTGACTCCACCATTAATCAAACCCATGACTTGGAAGGTAAAATTCATCATAACCTTATTTGCACACACAACAATTTCAAAATCATCCTTCATCAAAATTTCCTCTAACCATGTGCATGGAACAAGAATATCAAAGACTTCCTTTCTCCCATGCAAAAGTCAACCGGAACCATGTATCCTTGCAAGGAAATATCTAGATGCCATGTGTCAACCCACAAGTTTTTCACATCACTAAAACTTAGCATGTGACCTTTAACAACAACTTTCCCATGATGACATAAGTATGGCAGCAATATAAAAGTTGAAAAAATGTGATTTCCATCATACCTTGGGTTGTCCACCACATATCCACCTTCCCATGTAGGATGAGGAGTGATCGAAACATCCTCTATACTCCCAAACTTGTGACTCAGAATTTCTAAGTAGAAATCTTATTGTGATTGGATTTGAACAATAGATCCAAGCAATATTTTCTCTGTGGTTTTTCTCCCGAAAGGGTTTCCACAAAAATATTGTGTTTCATAATTGTTAGATCTTGTGTGATTGTTGTTATTGTGGATATTAAGTTTTTTAAAAAGTAAAAAATTGTTTTATATTGATTCACCCTCCCCCTCTCAGTATGAGTGTGTGCTCATCAATCTCCTAAAAAAATGTCTCCACTAATTAGACTTTTGGTATTGCATAATTAGATTTCCTTGGGAGTCGTACTGAATTTGACTACAACCACCTCTATTATTCGACCTCGGTTATTATTTGGATTTAGCAACATGGTGTGTGGTGTCAATTTCTCTCCTTATGTGAAAATCATGTGGGCGCTCTTGTTCCAAAAAGTATATGAGCAATCCTTGATTAAGTTCCTTGAAATTTGACAATTCACACAAAACATTTTCAAGAATTCGCCTTAATTTGGCCTTCGCCATGTAGTCAATACACCACGAGATCCTTTCGTTTGTTCTTATGGATTAACCTATAACTCTTTTTATTATTTGTAGCATGTCTCTTCTCAAGGTTTGCGTGTAATGTCCCTTTCTAGGGCATAAACCGAAAATAAGGGTTTGGCCACAAACCCTAAGAATCAGATTTGAAAATACACCAACACCCAACTATAAATAATCTGATTTTTATAACAGATCCAACAATATTAGAAACCCTAGCAGCAAACTATATAGGGACTTTAATTCACCATACAACCATGCACAACAACTGAAAATACTTCTAAATAATTATTTCAAGTACGACAACAATTATCCATCCAATTTGCATCAAAGAAATGGAGAAAACAAGAGATGATACCCAGTTGTAATTAAATTTATGACAACAGCAAGGAAGCCACAAACAAGGGCTGAAAATGATAGATAAACTCCAAAAATAACCAAATTATAGATTTCATCCTTATAAAATATGATAAATCGGAATATCAAAGAATAAATGAGTTATGTGCCCTAGAAGGCACCAAATCACACTCAAACCTATAATATCCCTTTTTCCCACTTGTGGCGCTCTTGTTCCAAAAAATATATGAGCAATCCTTGATTAAGTTCCTTGAAATTTGACAATTCACACAAAACATTTTCAAGAATTCGCCTTAATTTGGCCTTCGCCATGTAGTCAATACACCACAGATCCTTTCGTTTGTTCTTATGGATTAACCTATAACTCTTTCATTATTTGTAGCATGTCTCTTCTCAAGGTTTGCGTGTAATGTCCCTTTCTAGGGCATAAACCAAAATAAGGGTTTGGCCACAAACCCTAAGAATCATATTTGAAAATACACCAACACCCAACTATAAATAATCTGATTTTTATAACAGATCCAACAATATTAGAAACCCTAGCAGCAAACTATATAGGGACTTTAATTCACCATATAACCATGCACAACAGCTGAAAATACTTCTAAATAATTATTTCAAGTACGACAACAATTATCCATCCAATTTGCATCAAAGAAATGGAGAAAACAAGAGATGATACCCAGCTGTAATTAAATTTATGACAACAGCAGGGAAGCCACAAACAAGGGCTGAAAATGATAGATAAACTCCAAAAAATAACCAAATTATAGATTTCATCCTTACAAAATATAATAAATCGGAATATCAAAGAATAAATGACTTATGTGCCCTAGAAGGCACCAATTCACACTCAAACCTATAATATCCCTTTTTCCCACTTAAGAGCTGATATTTGGTCTTCTTGCCAACCCTTCTCCATGGCAAAGAAGAAAAAATGAAGGAGAAGACCCTTGAGCATCCTTATAAAATATTTTATCTAATATTTTTATATTTCCTTTAGTGTTTTCTTGCATTATACAAGTTGGCCTTTTCTAATTGAGCATTGGTGCCAAAAAAGAGGATATAAAAGGAGATTAGAGGCATCATTTGTATCTAGACTTGACGCATTTTATTCTACCTGGGCATTGTGAGCTTGTTGCTCCTTGTTCATCCACTTGAGGACGAAAACCCTCTTGTGAGGCTTCATTGAAGGACAAAACCCTTCATGTGGCTTGGGTGAAGGACGAAAACCCTTCATCATTGATTGGTCTTGAAGTGAAGAGCTGATTTGAAGATATATTTGTAATTTCCAGCTAGGTATTTGAATTATTTAGGGTGGAGCGACCTACCTTGGGTAGGGTTTGGAAATATTGGTGAAGAATTTGAGAAATCTGATTTCATAATCTTATTTGTAATCTTTTTAAAGGCTGAAATCTGAAGTTTGATGAATTTAGAGGGTTTCTAGACCCATATTTCATATTTTCTTGTGGCTGCAATTTCTAGCTTATTTGTAATATTTTTAAAGGCCGAAATCTAAGGTTTGATGAATTCAGAGGGTTTCTAGACCCATATTTTATTTTTCTTGTGACTGCAATTTCCAGTTCATATTTAATTTCCAAATGTATATTCTTGAAGATTTCTTTGTAATTTTGTCTTCTCGATATTCCATAAAATATAAAATATTGGCGAGTTGGTTCATGTTTTGTGGTGATTTTTGGCATTTTTGGTGATAGGTCAAGTTGTTGATTTTACTCTTATAGTCTCATTGCAATTTAAATTTCAGATCTGCATTTGGTGTGTTTTGTTGAAACCCTCAAAAGGGTTATTACAAAACCTTAGTCGCCTCCCAGGAGAGGCGCTACGAAATATGTCAAATCTCTTGTAGGTCTTCTTGTTTATGCCCTAGATCCCAATCAGCAAGACAATTTTCAATAGATGTCTTCAATTCACCAATACGGAGAGTTTTTGTTCTCTACTAAGCCACAAGGAAGGGTTTTGTCCTCCTTGGATACCACGTAAGAGGGTTTTCGTCCTCAAGTGGAAATGTATTGAGTGATCAGCCAAAAACCAAGTATAAGTGTATATGCACCAAAAGATGATGTGCCAAGGTGAGGCCTAGTGACCTTCTTTTATATCCCTTGGTTGGCCAAGACCCCTTGGGTGAGAACCGACCTCTTAAAACTTCACTTTATCTTCTAATCCCTTGTTGGGGTCTTATAACCCCACCGACCTTCTTTAAGGAGTGAAACACCAAATTAAAAAATTAAAAATAATTTTTAAAAACTGAAATGAAGTTTAATTACTTACCTTGTTCACTTATTCTTCTTGGCCACGGGAAGTTAGAGGCAAGAATTCACCATTTGGCATTAATTCGAAAAAGGGGACATTATAGTCCTCCCTTCCCATAATTGTTTTTCTCAAGCAATTGCAAACTCATATGCCCAAATATCATCATATCAAGGTGAAGGAAAATGTTGTAGTGCTCCCATAATCTAGATCTTGTGCTTGTTAAATGAAGGAGCTTCAACCCAAACAAATTCATACCTCTATTGGCCCTTGCTTCATTGAAGTTTTATTCATCTTCCACTTCAAAACCAACACTGACATCTCCTTTCTTGGCATACTCGCTTATACCAAATTCCTTGCAAACTGATGTAGTTTTCATCATAAAGCAAGAAATGGATGAATAATCAGCTTTGACTAGCTATCTCTCTTATTACAAGATGCAAATGAGATTGTAAAGGGGCTGGAAACAATTCACCACAACCATAAATTTCATCGAATCTTATCCAATGAAAGATCCCAAACCCCATTTTGTCTCGAATATATATATATATATATGCTCTTGCTCGATCTCGAACTCGATAATATCAACAGAATTCATAGAACACCATACTCAAACTGCATAGATAAATTAAATAAAACAAATCCCGCAAACCGGTGAAAATAAAAAAGGCGCCTAGGGTTTTAAATGGCAGATTTCTTCACAAATAATTCAGCAGTGAATTTAATAATGATTTATGTGACACACATTCACGGCAAAACAATAATAAATCTGCGAAATGATTGATAAAGCAAGAGATTATCCATATCCAAACTCAGCCGTAAATGATCCAAACCCAAATTGATTTGATATATAAATGATGTTGGAAGCTACAATAATAATCTAATATGAAGAATACCTCGGATGTTGCATACAATAGCTATAGAATAAGTCGCCCCTCTAAAAGATGCCCGAATGCTCACTACCGCAATTTATTTCTCTCGACTACTCGAAATGATAAAAACTCGTGAATACAATGAAGCTCCTTGAATAGGAACTCCTCTCACTTTGCTCTCCTAGGGTTTCCATCCGCAAGAAGAATAACCCGAGAGGGTTTTCGTCCTGGATTTGTCTCGCAAAATCTCGAGCTAACCGTCCTAGGAGAAAATAATAATAATCTAGAATGCCTTTCCCAAGTCGCATTTTTTCCTTATAGCCAAAAAACCCTCCAAAGATGCAAGTCGCACTTTTTCCAAATCAGCATAAATAATTTTTAATTAATTATTTCCTTCTCCAAGCAAGTCGCATTTTTGGCTTATTTGACCCTTCCCCAAGGCAAGTCGCATTTTTTGCCTAGGAAGGCACATTAAATAATTTATTAATTTATTTAAATGCACTTTCCTAAGTCAAAGTCACTTAAACAGTCTATTAATTCATTATATGTGCTTTAATGATATTTTACTTTATTTTTAGCACAATATAATAAAATTAATAAACCAAAGTCACCCTTGAAAACACCCTTTGGCCGTCGGGTAGACAAAAAGGGCCAAAGGTCTTCGACCAAACTATTCAAGAAAGAGGGACATTACATCCAATTCAAGGTTATAAAATTTGATGTGTTTCTTCCTTTCAATTGTAATCAACCCATGATGGAATTTCCTTTGAAAATACAAATTATAGTTGTTTGTGATCAAAATGGCAGTCCCAAATTTGATTCTTACACTCAACCTTAAGACAATGGTATAACAACTATCAAACTAAGATCTTATAGAAAAGGCAAATTCATGAGTAGAGTAAGGACTGAAAATTGTCCCGAGATTGCTTGTCCCCAAGCAGTGTAGAGATGGATGTTTTAATATAGACTCGCCTCCCATGTAGCATCCTCTCTGGTAACTCCTTCCACCTCGCCAGAAACTCTCGAATAACTCTATTCGTCAATCTCCTCTCTCGGTTATCCAAGATCTCCTCTCGGTACTAAATCCAACCTCCCTTCCTCATCCAAGGGTGGTAACTCTGTAGAAGAAATAATGCGCTGCCCTGTGGGCCTTTTTCAAGCAAGATACATGAAAGACATTGTGTATCTTACTCTCAGAAGGCAACTCTAGCTCATATGCCACTTCACCAACTCTCCTCAACACCTTGTATGGACCATAGAATCGCGGCTTGAGATTTTCAAGCTCCACTCTTCTTGAGAGTACTCTGTCTGTAAGGCTGAAGACGTAGAAACACCATGTCTCCTACCTCAAATGCTCTCTCCACTCTGTGCCTATCTGCATACATCTTCTGCTGATTCTGGGCCCGCTGAATATTTTCCTTAAGTACCTTAAGGATGTCCTGACTATCCTCTAAACTCTCCTGAGCCTTGGGAGCTCTACTATCCCCAAACGCCAAATCAACAAAAGATCTCGCACCAAATCAACAAAAGATCTCGCATCATATCCATACAATGCTCGGAATGGAGTCATACCAATAGACATATGGTAAGTGGTGTTATAACAATACTCACATAAATATAGCAACTTTACCCATGCCTTTTGTTGATCGCAACATAGTTACGAAAATAACCCTCTATCCGCTCTCTGTCACCCCATCCGTCTAAGGGTGATAACTAGTGCTAGGGGTCAACTCAGTGTGAACTAAACGGAAAAGCTCCTGCCAAAATATGCTCATAAACTTGTTATCCCGATCACTCACTATGTTCTTCGGAAGTCCATGCAATCTGAATATCTGACGGAAGAACAAATCAGCCACATGAGGTGCCTTAAAGCTGGTAGGGACAACAAAAAGTGTGCATATTTTGTCAACCGATCAACTACCACATAAATGCGATCATTCCCTTGCACCACGGGAAGACCTGTAATGAAATCCATCAAAATACTTTCCCACTTCTACTCCGGGATTGGCAATGGCTATAGCAGAAACTCTTTGGAAAGTATGCTCTGACTTGTTCTACTGACAAGTCATACACTCGCAGACATGGCGCAAGACATCATCCTTGAGACCCTTCCAGGAGAATCTCTCTCTAATTTGCCTGTATGTTTTAAAATACCCTGGATGTCCTGCAAGTGGTGCATCATGGAAAGCATGCATAATCTTCTCCTTAAGCTCAGATTCAGGAACTAGGTAAATTTTTCCCTTATACAAAATCAAATCAGCTATTACCTTATATCGCCATCCTGAATTTTTCCATCCATAATGTCACATGCCCAAGTATTTTTGGAATACTCAACTAACAGTTGAGATTTCCAATCTGCTGAAATCTCACTCAAAGAACATAGGGCAGCGAGATGGGGTTTCTGGAAAGTGCATCAACCACTACATTCTTCGTCCCCTTGACATACTCAATGTCAAAATCATATGCCTGGATTCTGCTGACCCATTTTTGTTGCCTCTCATTGAGCTCCTTTTGTTCCAGGAAATATTTCAAGTGTTGTGGTCGGTTCTCACCACAAATTTTCCACCCACCAAATATTGTCTGAACTTTGCCAAAGCATGCATAATGGCAAGCATCTCCTTATCATAGGTGGAATACAATCTCTCATTATCTCTCAACTTCCTGCTCTCGAAGGCAATAGGATGGCAATCCTGCATAAGAACTGCACCAATCCCCAATCCCGAAGCATCACACTCTAAAATGAAAGGCCGTGAGAAATCTGGAAGAGCCAAAACTGGACAGGTGCTCATAATTACCTTGAGCCTCTCAAATACTACATGTGCCTCATCTGTCCATCCAATGCCCCCAGTAATGTCCCCTTTTTAATTAAAAATTAAAAAGAAGAGAAATCGATTTGCACATGTAAAATTAAAAATAAAATATATTTTTATGTGCAAATCAAAAATAAAAAAGAAATTTGATTTCACCTTGGGATAGTAATTTATTATTTTAGTGGGTGAATGAAGTGACTAAGCAAGTCGCACTTTGTGGGGAAGTATTTAATATTTAATATTTAAAATGATTTCTTCTAAGTATGGGTCGATCCACATGGGCCCCATTTGATTTAAAATCCCTATGCATTTAATGTTTGTTGTTGAGTGTGACTTTCAAGCATATTTTAAAATAAGATTCCCTCCTAGATTATGGTGCCAAAGATGGAGAAGAACTTTGGAGGATGTGCAAGGCAAAAGCTATAAAAGAAGATGTGGATACTCCTTTTTGGCATGTTGACGGTTTATGAAACTTATCTTCATGCTTGAAGAAGGGATGTATGCCCACTTGTGATCAAAAACAAAAGGTGTTCATTAACACCACCATTTGTGAAGTGTGTGTGCCCATTTGAGCTTGAAGTAATAAGTTTTTGCAATCATTTCTCTATATATGTATAAGGCGCCATTTTTGGAGAAGACATAAGCTTGCTTTGAGGGTTTGGAGTGTGATTTATGGTGAATATCTTTTATTATATGCTGCTGGTTTTTACTTGATGAAATCGACTTGTTTGGGCATGTGTTAAGAGTGTTTTGAGGGATTTTGAAGTGATTATAAATCTGTTGTTTTAGATTTATTAATTGCAGATCTGGAACTGCATTTATTGACTCTTAAAGTGAAGGAAAAAGTGCTGGAATTATTTTGCATATTTTACCCTAACCCTAGCGACTGGGTTTGGGATTTTGGGGGCTGTTTTGAGTGGTTTCTAGTGCATGGAAAGATCTGATATTTATTGTGAATAGAAGCTCATAATTTTCCCTTTCTACTGCACTTGGTTTCAAGTCAAAAGAGTTAGTATTTTGGGAGTTATTAATTTCCAAAGTTTCAGTTAATTTTCAGCAGTATTATTTATTATTTTTACTTCTACAAAGTGTATTGGATAAAGGAGTGTAAATACCAACTGGATTGTCCATCTAAACCCTCACCTTGCCTCACTCCAACCCTATTCGGGTTGTATTGAAGCTGACACTAGGATTAGTTGAGGTAAACCTAGGAGAGTTTATCTTCTAAATAGTTTATTTTTTGCAAGTAATTAATAATAATCAGTTAATATCCCACAAGGGGATATTACACCCCCTTCCGTGTAAGATTTGTCAATGGAGCTACCAGCTGAGAATAACCCTTCACGAACCTCCTGTGGTAACCACATAACCCCAAGAAACCTCGTGAGTCGAGAGATATTCTGGTGGTGGCAAATCCTGCATTGCCTGTATCTTCTCCTGATGGACCTTGACCCCATTGGCCCCAATGACATGCCCAAGATACAATATCTCTGTAAGTCCAAATTCACACTTGGACATCTTAGCAAATAAAGACTGAGTTTCCATTATGCTAAGTACCTCATCACGATGCCTCCATTGATTATCCCATGTCCTGATATATATCAGAATATCATCAAAAAAGACCAACACAAACTTCCTCAACTGCTGTTGAAGAGATGGTTCATACATGACTGAAATGTAGCAGGTGCATTGGTGAGTCCAAATGGCATCACCAAGAACTCATAGTGCCCGTAGTGACACCTGAAGGCTGTCTTGTGAATGTCCTCATCCCGAACTCGAATCTGGTGGTAGCCTGATCGAAGATCAATCTTCGAAAAATAGATAGATCCATGCAACTCATCTAAAAGCTCATCAATGCGAGGAATGGGATACCTGTTCTTGATGGTTTTCTTGTTCAGTGCATGATAGTCAATGCACATCCTCATGGTCCCATCCTTCTTCTTCACCAAAACAACTGAAGAAGCAAAGGGACTAGAACTAGGACGGATGTGTCCCATCTCCAAGAGCTCTCTAATGGCCTTCTCTATCTCATCCTTATATGTCTTAGGATGGCGATAAGGCGTAGTCATCACGGGTTTAGCACCCTCCTCAAGCTCTATAACATGCTCAAACCCTCTATCTGGTGGTCTACCTGGAGGAATGTCACCAAACACTAGGCCGTGCTTATCTAGTATGGACTGGATGTCAATATGAAAAGGCTTCTCACTATCTGAAGAAGATTTGGATGAAATGAAACACTGGGCTGCCCATGCAACCTCTCCATGTCTGACTATAGACTCCATCCTGCGTGTTGAAACAACTCTAGGCCCACCGTCAGAAAGAGCCCAAAGCACAATCTTCTTCTTATCCACCATAAACTCCAACTCCATCCTCCGGAAATCCTGCACATATCTGCCAAGGGACTGTAACCACTGAATACCCAATACTGTATCAATCTCACCAAGTCCAATAACATAGAAGTCATCGGTCAATGTGTAGTCCCCCATCTGAATACTAAGCCGCGGAATCCTCTTAGTGCAACTAATAGCAAACCCATCTGCTACTCGTACACTAAACCCCTCAAAATCCTCAACTTGTAATCCTCGCTTCGCAGCCAACCCCTCATCAATGAAGTTGTGCATAGCTCCACTGTCAACCAAACAAACAATCCGTTGTCCCTTAAGCACTCCCTTCAGCCGAAAGGGATGGTACCTAGGAACTCCTGAGAGTGTAGCAATAGTGACATCGGATGAATCCAATGCCTCACTCGCCAAGCTCTACTTGGGGCTGCTCCCCCTGTGCATCATGGCCACTGCCCTCATCCTCTGCATCTGTATCCGGCGAGTGATCATCATCCCCATCTGAAATCACCTCAATGAGATGCACCTTGCCTTTACCAAGGCAACGATGTCCAGGCTCCCAATGATCTTTGCAATGAAAGCAAAGCTTCTTCCTCCTCAACTCATTATGAGTCTCCTGATCCACCTTAGGAGGTGGTGCACTCTTCTGTTGAATGGTAGAGCACTGAAATGGCCTGGAGCTCGTGGGAAACTTCTTATTGGGCTGATAAGAAGTGGGCTGATAAGAAGTGGGGGATGTGTCCAAGTCCAATGCCGTCTGGATGGCATCATGCAATGTCCTAGGCTTAAGAGCCTTGACCAATCCTCTCATCCTGTCATGAAGGCCCTCTATGAATAACATCACCACCCTCTTCTCAGGCATCTCTGGAACCATGACTGCTATACGTTGAAATTCATTGATGTATGAATCAACGTGTCCACTCTGTCGGAGCTGTGCCAAGTCCCTGTAATAAAGCTCCACATCCTTGCGATCAAATCTCGCAATCAACCTCTCGCTGAAATCCCTGTATGACCGTAGAAGCTCATGACCCTGTGTAACTAACCCATGGTGCCACCAATCATAAGCCACCCCCTCAAGGTGTAACGTGTGAATGAAACTGTATAGCCTCATGTTCCCTCATGGGTTTGAGGGTAAGATAGGTGTCGAGCTTGTGAATCCAAGCCTTGACACTGATCTTTCGCTACCATCAAAAGTGGAGAGGGTTACCTTATTGGTAAGCTGCTGCAAATCCATTATCATTGCGCTCTAGGCCTCCTATCCTGTCCAGCCCTCATGTTATCTCTCCTCTGAGCACAATACTGTGGGAGGGGAAATACATCCCTCACATGCTGCGGAAAACTCCACCACTCATCACTGACTGCCATAATAGTATCCGGAAAAGCTACTTCTTCCGGTCGCACCTCAATCTCTAGTGGGTCATCTCTAGGCAAGAAGTTAGGC
The DNA here is from genome assembly GCA_018340775.1 of Taxus wallichiana var. yunnanensis. Lineage (NCBI taxonomy): Eukaryota > Viridiplantae > Streptophyta > Pinopsida > Cupressales > Taxaceae > Taxus > Taxus wallichiana. Next base: position 330,815,118 of record CM031234.1, read on the forward strand.
TGCATAGGCCTATCTGCAGTCCGCGTAGCCCTCCTCTCATCTGTATGAGTGTCTCTGCTCATCTGTATGAGTGTGCCTCCGCTCACGGCGTGGCGATCCCCTAACACTCCCAAGCTCTGAAGGTGATCTGTTGTGATCCCTGTAACCACTGGCAACTGATACGGATCTATCCCTCCTATCGTGTCTGTCCCGCGGCCTATCTAGTGCCAACCTGTCCAAGGTAGAGCCCATGCGCTCCATAGTCTGTAACAACTGCCTCTGAGTGGCTGCCATATCCCGAATGAAATCCCTATCTGGATCTGCATGCTCCTCTCGAGGACTCTCTGGTCTATCACCCAAAATCCATTCTGTCACCTCCTACAATACCAGCTTCGAGTCGTGCCCGTCTGCGGGTGTAGTATCTGTGTGGACCGTCCTCTCTATGCTGCATTCAAAGCTGATTTCTGTTTTTAATATACTCTCTGCTTCCTTCCCACACTAGTGCAGGAAGATACACTTCTCAAATACCACTGAAAGATCCCAAACCCTTTTTTGTGCAATATATATATATATATATATATATATATATATTATATATTGCTCTGGCTCAAATCTGAACTAATAATATCAAAAGAATTCATAGAACACCATACTCAAACTGCATAGATAAATTAAATAAAACAAACCCCGCAAACCGGGTGAATACAGAAAAGGCGCCTAGGGTTTAAATGGCAAATTTCTTCATAAATAATTCAGCAGTGAATTTAATAATGATTTATGTTGACAAATATTCACGGCAAAACAATCATAAATCTGCGAAATGATTGATAGCAAGAGATTATTATCCAAACTCAGCCATAAATGATCCAAACCCACCAATTTGATATATAAATGATGTTGGAAGCTACAATAATAATCTAATATGAAGAATTACCTCGGATGTTGCATACAATAGCTATAGAATAAGTCGCCCCACTCTAGAAGATGTCTGAATGCTCACTGCTGCAATTTATTTCTCTTTACGACTACTCAAATGATAAAAACCTGTGAATACAATGAAGATCCCTGAATAGGAACTCCTCTCACTGCTCCTGGGGTTTCCGTCCACAAGAGGAATAATCCAAAGGGTTTCCGTCCTTGGATTTGTCTACAAAAGCTCAGAGCTAACTGTCGGGAGAAAATAATAATAATCTGGAATGCCTTTCCCCAAGTCGCATTTTTTCCTTATAGCCAAAAAACCCTCCAAAGATGCAAGTCGCACTTTTTTCCAAATCAGCATAAATAATTTTTAATTAATTATTTCCTTCTCAAGCAAGTCACATTTTTGGCTTATTTGACTCTTCCCCAAGGCAAGTCGCATTTTTTGCCTAGGAAGGCACATTAAATAATTTATTAATTTATTTAAATGCACTTTCCTAAGTCAAAGTCACTTAAACAGTCTATTAATTTATTATATGTGCTTTAATGATATTTTACTTTATTTTTAGCACAATATAATAAAATTAATAAACCGAAGTCATCCTTGAAAACACCCTTTGGCCGTTGGGTAGACAAAAAGGGCCAAAGGTCTTCGAGAAAGAGGGACATTACATCCAATTCAAGGTTATACAATCTGATGTGTTTCTTCCTTTCAATTGTAATCAACCCATGATGAAATTTCCTTTGGAAATACAAATTATAGTTGTTTGTGACTGCTAATGGCAGTCCCAAATTTGATTCTTGCACACTCAACCTTAAGACAATGGTATAACAACTATCAAACAGAAGTCTTATAGAAAAAGGCAAATTCATGAGTAGAGTAAGGACTGAATATTGTCTTACATATGCTAGAAAATGAAGATCAACAAGTCTATGGTTGAAATCAGCAAACATATTAGCCCTTAACTCAAGATTCTTGCACCCCATCCTTGTCCCAAATAGGTGTAGAAGATGGCTTTCAACAAGAAAGCTCCAATTTGCACTTAATTCGTCAAGTGTTTCCCACAAGGAGGTAATAATGTGCATGCCCGAAGCCAACCGAATCACGATGAAGCACCTTAACCAAGAGTAGACCGTTGCTTGCCTTTACGCATTGATTGCCCTGAAGATATGCCTCTTCCTTCTTCATGCTAGCCATGCTTGGAAGAATTGCCTTCTTCCTTTTATCATTGCATTTCAACATAAGATGTAAACAACACATACCAATACTTATGCTCACCTCTTTTGGATGGATGTTACCTTGCTGATTTGGATTTCCAATTGTTGTCTTGAAGCTGCCCCACTGAATTTTCTTCACAATTGGGTTTGGATCAGACCATAGAAGTGCGGATGAGTGGGTGTAGTGTCCATGTACAACTCTAACTTTCTTCCTAAGCAACGCCAAAGATGTGGGGATGTTGGCTTTGCTCAATCTCCATGTGTGATTTTGAAGAGGACAGCCCATCATGGCTGTAGTATAGCATTTCTAACTCAAAATTCTTGGATTTTATTGACATAGGAAGGGTGCAACAGCTGTAATACTTGAAATCCCTTCCACACATCATATTAAACCCAAAAATCTTCATCATAAATGTCAACCTACAGCTGTCCAAGGAGAGTACTATCCATCCAAAATGCAAATTTAGGAAGAGCATCTTACCATGGTTGTAGCATTGTGTTGTCTCATGCAAAATTGGCATGATGGTGGTGGAAGACCATCTTGTATCCCATGCAAACACTATATCTCCACCGTGGGTGAGAAATGCATTTTTCTTGTGGTTACCAATTTTCTTGTGGCTGCCATAAGGATGTAGATAACAGCAGTCCTCAAGTTTGTATCAACATCCTTCAAAAGGATTCCCGGATCCCAAACTTCTATGTGCAAACAATCCGAAATTTGCAAGGAAGAATCTATGTCCCCCTTGTCCCTCAACATGTTCTTCCTCTTATCAAATTGACCATGATGCCCTCCATGATGCAAATATGGCAGCGACATAGGAGGAACCCATAAGTCCCAAATATGTGGGCCATGTTTAGGATTGTCAACAAAGAGTCCACTTCCTAGGGCTGAAGTGGAATCCTCTTCCCATTTGGTACCCTTCATCTTCACAAAGTTGTTAGCATATTTCTTAGGATAACCAAAACATTGCAAAGACACAGTATGAAGGTGATGTAGTAAATCCTTGCTTAGAAGATGATGAAATTGCTTACCATATGTGGTTGTCCTGAACTTTCCAGCGAGCTGAGGATTAACATGAGCATCAAAAGAGGCCCTTATTACATGGGCATGCCTCCCAACAATGTCACCCAGAATTCTAGCCCCATTAACCCCTTGTAATTCTGATTTTTCCACATCCTTAGCACCACGAGGAGTGCCCCTTTGCCTTGATTTCCTTTGGTTGTCTTCATATGTGGTTGGAATGTCTTCATGGCTCTTATGGAAGTCTAATCCATCATCATTTTGCTTTTCATTGACTGCTGTTAGGACAATTCCAGCAGGCTGAGAGTGATTATGGGCACCCGTAGAAATGCCCTTTCTTCTTGGGTATGACTTCCAACAATGCCATCCCCTTGTTCCTTCCCCAAATCTGATTTTTCCTTGCTAAAATTCAGCCCTATGCAATCATTAAATACCAACATGTCAACATCAAATACCAAAAAGTCTTTACCTTGAGTTGTATGCTCATTGATCTCCTTCTCCTTCTTGGCTCGTGCTCCACTATTTCATCAAACCCTTGTGTCACTATGGTGTTGTTTGGAAAATCAGCCAAGAGATCCACTTTGGCAAGAGGGTTGGGGGTTTCTAAGTCTCCCAAGGGTTGCTCCCTCTTAGTAACCAGTTGTTGCGATATATCTTCCTCCTCAACCTTAGGGGGATAGGCATGTCCATCCTCACATAGCGAACTTGGGAGTTTGGCTCCCTCTTCCTCAAGCTCCATAGCCTCTTCTTGCTTTGCCAACAAGATGGGGCTCTTCTCCACTAGGGTTGGGATATCCTTCACATGACCCTTATGCATGGCTCGGAGCTTGGACCAAGTTCCAATGCCCACTCTATCATTTCTACGTCCTTCAAACTCAGAAAATGATAGGGCATCACGAATAACTTCCGAAAGGGCTTGATACTCCTCAAAGCTAGCTGCAACATCGTTAACCTTTGAAACCCTAGGCTCTTCCTTGAATGTTCTTCCCCTTTGTAGGGTTTGCATTGTGAAGGCAAGAGCGTCCCAGGTATTTGCTTTTCTTTCTTACATCTTCATCATTTTGTCCATTTTTCTTCCTCACAAGAAATCCTTAGGTTGGGAAGATCAATGCTCTGATACCACCGTAATGTCCCTTTCTAGGGCTTAAACCGAAAATAAGGGTTTGGCCACAAACCCTAAGAATCATATTTGAAAATACACCAACACCCAACTAAAAATAATCTGATTTTTATAACAGATTCAACAATATTAAAACACTAGCAACAAACTGTATAGGACTTTAATTCACCATACTGACCATGCCATGCAAAACAAAAATACTTCTAAATAATTATTTCAAGTACGGAAACAATTATCCATCCAATTTGCATCAAAGAAATGGAGAAAACAAGAGATGATACCCAATAGTAATTAAATTTATGACAACAGCAGGGAAGCCACAAACAAGGGCTGAAAACAATAGATAAACTCCTCCAAAAATAACCAAATTATAGATTTCATCCTTATAAAATATGATAAATCGAATATCAAAGAATAAATGAGTTATGTGCCCTAGAAGGCACCAAATCACACTCAAACCTAGTCGCTCCCTAGGAGAGGGGCTCCAAAATATGTCAAAGCTCTTTGTAGGTCTTCTTCTTAATGCCCTAGATCCCAATCAGCAAGAGAGTCTTCAATTCACCAATATGGAGAGTTTTTGTTCTCCACTAAGCCACAAGGAAGGGTTTCGTCCTCCTTGGATGCCACACAAGAGGGTTTTCATCCTCAAGTGGAAAGGTATTGAGCAATCAGCCCAAAAACCAAGTATAAGTGTATATGTGCCAAAAGATGATGTGCAAATGAGGCCAAACGACCTTCTTTTATATCCCTTTCTTGGCACCATGACCCTTAGGTGAGAACCAACATCCTAAAGTTTCACTTTATCTTCTAATCTCTTGTTGGGGTCTTATAACCCCAACCGACCTGCTTAAGGAGTGAAACACCAAATAAAATTATTAAAAATAATAAAAGAAAACTGAAATGAAGTTCAATTACTTCCCTTGTTCACTTATTCTTCTTGGTGTCACGGAATGAGAGTGACAAGAATTCTCCATTTGGCATTAATTCGAAAAGGGGACATAACATTGCGCCAATCTAGGGTCACCATCATCACTTGTCTTTTGAATTATCATCTTCATGTTCACTTTCAATTTCCATTGCTCTATTATGTGCTTCTTCATCATAAGACAAACATGAAAGCACTAGTTCATCTTCCTTTTGGAAAGATGGTACAAGTCCCTTAGTGAACGACTATTTTTTGAGACCATTGGTTAGTTCCTTCTCGAGTTTTTCTAGTAATCCTTTAAGTCTTTTAAGTTATAACCTCGCACATTCTTGTGTTTTCCTCATCAATTGTGGTAAATCTCGAGGCAATTTAATATTTGCATATGAGGAGCTTGAATTCTTTTAAAAATACCTTCTCGCAATTTGTCCCATGATGATTTGTCACTAGTTACATCGCACGTTGTAAATGCACCAATCAATAGTCAACCCTCAAAGTGTGGTTGAAACCCTCATTTGTCGCGCCCATCGGCAATTCAAGGTGTGAAACAAGTCCTACGATGTCAAAAATGGACCTTTAGATCCATCACTAGTTAACTTTGACAACTTTTGTTTTTGAATATGGACTCGGTGGGGTGCCCATGGCTACATGCATTCAATGCTTCTTAAGTGGCTCTTCTACTACAATCCTCCTCCTTAGGAAGGTGTGTTCTCAATGATTCTCCTCTCTCGGCATTATTGGACATGTCACTATACTTCACCCTTACTTTAATTTGAGTGATCTCGAACAACTCATGCAATTTCCACTCTTCTACCAACTCCAACTACTAGTACACAATGTGTGGGTGTGTTTGGCTTGACTTGTTCAATCAATAGATCTTCAATTGTGCAAATATTTGTTTCATACATCTCTCTCTTCCTCTAGGAAGAAGTAATCGACTTAGTAAAGGCAATGAAGTCAAAAATGTTTGCTTTATAAAAGATAAACTAAGAAAGGGATATCAATGCAGAATTAAAGTCCATACTACAACACAATGTTACCTAAGACTCGAGGACGACAAAAAAATTCCAAAATTTTGGGACGGCAAGGGACGGCTATTAAAATAATATCTAAAACTACAAATATTAAAAATATATACATACATTTTAGAAATTTTATGAATAGCCTTCATTTTTATATATCATCCACCATGTGCATATCCCACGTCCTGACCAAGTTTTAAAAACTAGTCAAACCGAATTCAAACCGGCCGGTTTGACCGGTTTAATGATTTTACACACGAACCGCCATGCAAACCGGATCGGGCTGACCGGTTTGGGCTAAAACCGGTCAAACCGGTCCGGTCCGCATCAACCGGCCAGCGTGAATTGTTTTCTTTTATTTTTTATTGCCTCTAAACCCTAATTTGGTGTTATAAATACACCCCCCTCTATCACTTCACACCTCTCTCATTGAGCATTTGTGAGCATAAGATTGAAGAGTTTATTTTTTGTAGTGAGCTTGGAAGTTGGAGGCTTGGAGTTTGTTTGGCATTGCTTGTGGGCTCTTTGTGGTGATATTGGCATCCATTTGTGAGCACCTCACCTCTATTTGTGAGCACCTCTCTTATTTGCAAGGATTTGGAGGATTGGGGCAGCCTTGAATAGTGTTCATTTGGAGTTGTTTGGTATCAAGTGTGGGCTCTTTGTGGTGGCATTTACATCTACATTTGGAGTGTGGGCTCTTTGTGGTGGCATTTACATCTACATTTGGAGTGTGGGCTCTTTGTGGTGCCATATACAAGCTTGGAGCATTTCCTCACCTCATTTGTGTGCACATTGAAAGGTATGTTACATTTTAAACTTGCCCCTTATTTGTAAATTTTATTAAAAAAGAAATAGGAAATTTATTTATTTTTTATTTGCATTTTCAGATTTGTTTGCATTTGCAATGGCCCCCAAATCAAAAGACCCTACATGGGCCCATGCAGACACAATTGATGATCAAGTTTTTTGTAAATATTGTAAGAAACACATCAGGGGGATTCATAGGTTGAAACAACACTTGGCTAGTCAAAGAGGCCAAGTTACCCCATGTGAGGCACCTGGTATTGATGACATTAGGTTGGAAATGAAAAACATGCTTGAAAAACATAGAGAAGAGAAGGCTAGGCAAAAAGAGATGGAAGCTGAAATAGGGAGGAGGGAACATGCCTTGAGTGTTGAAGGATCTTGCTCTGACCCTTCTGTGACTATTAGAGACCCCTTTCGGTATATGCCTCCCCCATCCACTCATAGTCAAGAAAACCGGCCTCAAAAAAGAAAGAACATTCAAAGCTTTTTTCCATCTTCCACACCTGCCACTGCTAGTGCCTCCATGCCAACACAAAATCAGCCTACCTTGGATAACCATTGGAAGAAGCAATACAAAGAAGCAACTTTTGAGTACATTGCTAGATGGTGGTATGATGCAGATATCCCTTTCAATGCTGCCCGCTCACCTTATTACCAGCCGATGTTTGATTCCATTGTTGCTGCTGGTAAGGGCTTCAAAGGCCCTAGTATGCATGACTTGAGAGGATCACTTTTGAAGAAAGAAGTTGCATCCATAGATGAATATTTGAAAGGTTGCAAAGCTTCATGGGCCAAAACAGGATGCACTATCATGTCAGATGGGTGGAGTGATGGCAAGAACCGCACAATAATAAATTTTCTTGCCTCTTGTCCACAAGGTACCATGTTTTTGAAATCAGTAGATGCATCTGATAGGGTAAAAGATGCAAATTTATTGTTTGAGCTTTTGGATGAGATTGTTTTAGAGGTGGGGGTAGAAAATGTTGTACAAATCATAACAGATAATGCATCTAATTATGTTCTTGCTGGTAAGATGTTAGAGGCTAAACACAAAACAATATTTTGGACTCCATGTGCTGCACATTGCATAGACCTCATGCTTGAGGATATAGGGAAAAAAGATTGGATCAAGAACACTGTAGAGCATGGCAAGAGCATCACCAAATACATCTATAATCACTCATGGGTATTGAACCTAATGAGGAAGAACACTGAGGGCAGAGAACTTGTTAGGCCAGCCATCACGAGATTTGCAACGAACTTTCTCACGTTGCAATCTCTTATTTCCCAACAACAGAACTTGAAAAGGATGTTTTCAAGTGATGAATGGAATGCATCAAAGTGGAGCCGGAAACAGGATGGGAAAGACACAAAGAAGAAACTTTTTGATAATTTATTTTGGAAAAAAACAGCAGAGATTGTGAAAGTTGTTGAGCCTCTTGTTAAGGTGTTGCGGTTGGTGGATGGGGAAAAATTAGCCATGGGCTATATTTATGAGGCTATGGATCAGGCAAAGGAGCAGATAAGGGCAGCATACAAAGACAGGGTAACTAAGTATGGGCCTATATGGGAGATCATAGATAATAGATGGAACAATCAACTCCATCGACCTATACATGCAGCTGGGTATTTCTTGAACCCAAAATATCATTACAGAGCTCAGCTTGGAGAAGATCAAACAGGAGAAGTAAAAGATGGTTTGTACGAGTGCCTAGAGCGCATGGTCCCTGATGAGATGCAACAACTTGAGGTTCACCGACAGATCAGCTTCTTCAGCAGAGCCACAGGTACCTTTGGGAAAAACCTTGCAAAGATTGCAAGGGATGTGGACCAACCAGGTAAGAAATTCTAAGTTTTTTGAAGTTCATTTGATTAAAAATTTTAATGAATAATCATGAATTTTTAGCATAAGACAATATTTTTCTAATTTGTTGAATTACGCTTTAACCTTTAAGTTATAAGTTTATGTTTTACTTTTAATTTTTAACTGTGTTTTTAACTTTTTGTCGTCATTGTTTACTAATTAAACATTTACATTTTTATCACAGCACATTGGTGGGATTCATTTGGTAGTCAGTGTCCTCAATTGCAAAAGTTTGCAATTAGGATCCTGAGCCAAACTTGCGATGCTTCGGTGCGGCGCGCAAGTCCTGCTCTTTGAGCGGATTCACACGAAGAAGAGAAACCGTTTGGAACAACAACGGTTGAATGATCTTGTCTTTGTGCAGTACAACCTTCGGTTAAGGCGTAACCAGTTGTTGAACCGAAGACCTGATAATTGATCCCATTGTCTTGGATGATATAGATCCAACTTCAAAATGGGTAGAGGAGAGTCAGCCAGAGTTTGATCCCGATGACTTGGGGTGGATGGGTTTGGATCAAGAATCTGATGAGCCATTAGCAGCACCGCCGCCATCGTCACGAGACACAGCAGGCACTAGTCGCACTCGTGCTACTCCCCGACCCCGTGCAGCTCCAGTTGTTGCAGATGTACCTGGGGATTTGGATGAGTCCGAGTCAGAGCCAAAGAAGGCCGGTGATGATATTGATGAGGATGACCTTGAGGATCCCATTTCCAGCGGTGCAGAGTTTGATGATTGATCATTGATGTCATCTAGTTTATTCTAGAGTTTTGTAACTTGTAGTATTTGTAATGTATCAATGATCATATCATGTTGTTTTTTTGGAGTCTTGAACTATGGAGACCATTTAGAGCCTCATTGTTTATGTATTTTGTTTCGGAATCTCATCTATGATATATGTATTGTGTATTGGACTTGGAGTTCGTGCCATTTTGCTATAAACACCTTTCTTGCATATATATAAGAGAAAACTTTGCATATTCTGTGTGTAATTGTTGGAATTATGGTTTTTAACCTTTCAAATATATTATTTTCATTAAAAATATAAAATTTTATGTATTTTTTAGTAAACCGGTTCATTAAGTTTGAACCGGTCCGACCTCGGCCGGTTCCGAGTCCGGTTCCGATTTTTAAAACATTGGTCTAGACACCCATATTAAAAAGTAAAACTTCGCAACATACATACAATTGTACTAATGTTATGTTCATATAATTTTTAATATTAATATGTATGCTACTGGTTTTCATAGTATGTTGTGACAATCCACCCCGTGCATTTGTGCTCAAAGGTTTTGGTATGCATATATCACTCTTGATTCTTAATATGTCTTTGTAATACAATATAGTCATTATGGTTAACGGGAAAAAGTTAATTTTTTAAAGAAAAAGTGTTTTAAAAGTGTTTTTGACATTGGGGACGTCTACGTTTCTGCATTCATTAAATCAAACGTCTTTGGGACATTTCCCTTACAACACGTGAAGTTTAGAAACGTGAAGGAAAGGTTTCTCCGCGTTTCAGCATCCCCATAACGTATGGGACATCCGGACCCCTAGGATTTAGGGGGACGCATCCCGCATAACACTTCTACAACATAAATTAGTGCACAAAGATACAATTGTTTGGTATAGAGAAGACCTTACACATCAGTCCCCTTACCACAGAATTCATAAAATACATGAGAACCAATGGTCTTTCGGTTAAAATACAACCATTAACCTAACCATTCTTAAAGACTTATTAATACACTACCCAAACTTGTTAATACAAGAATTAATGCAATGCAATTAAGTCCGTCTCCACTATGGCCTCCTTTAAGCTCTTCTATCTCCCACAAAGTCCAACTACATCCTTCACCCAAAGGCTTTATCTCCTTTGCCTCCACAAGGTTTGAAAAGTCTCCCATGGCTATAAAATCAAGGACTTTCTCCTACTATCGGAAAATTTCATATTGGAAAATTTCAAGCCAAGAAAACATGCGAGTGAGATATGTAAGGTCCCCTTTTTCAAACATAAAAGAAGTCAAGACCTTGACCCATTTCGTTCCCGTGGGTTCAAGGATTAAGCTAGGGGACTTCTTTGAGATATCTGTTGCATTATTTTCTTGCATTGTAACCCCTCAGCATGCCATGGGCTCAAATGGGAGGCATTAGAAAATTAGAAAGTTATAAGTACACTTAGGATTAGTACTTTTAGATTTTAACTATGTTTTCTTATGTTTCCCTCCAAAAGGGATTAGGTCACCATACTTATGTTGCAGCCCCTAACTTATAAAAAGAGAATACATGGCCTTAGAGAGTTATGTTGAACATTTGATAAATTGAATTCTTCATGCTTGAAGAAAATGGGATGTATGCCCAAGGATGTATGCCCTAGCTTGTTATTGTTGCTTTCTCTTTGCCAATCGATTTGGAGTTGGATTGAAGATCGGATTTGAAGTTTATTTCTGTAAATAAATTGTGTTGTCATTGGTGATCATTGCCCTAGCTATAAATTCCGGGGTATTTCCTTGGGGAGTTATTTTGCATATTCTTTGTGTTCACAGTGTATATTTCCTATTCCATGTGGAGCGAATTACTTGTGGATGTTCTGCATGGTTAGATCGTCAAAATCCGAATGGTGGAAGGAGATCGTCAAAATCCGAATGGTGGAAGGAGATCGTCAAAGGAAGTCACTAATACTCGGCTATCCAAAGTGGACAACATTGCTACATGTAAAAGGAGTATAGGGATCTTCTTGAGTTCATCGGAGTAAGCAAGGGAAGATCAAGGCCCAAGCCTAGGTCACGAGCTACACAAGAAGAAAAAGAAAAATCAGATCTACAAGAGGGCTTTAAGGTGGAGTCCCAAGAAGAAGGCGTGTTGAAGGACATGGAGAGGCATTGCTAAATGAAGAACCAAAAAGGGTTTTTGATGCAGTAGTATCTCCAAAGAAAGAGGCAAAAGTACCTATCATTTTGTAATGTCCCCTTTTTGAAATAATATAAATTGAAGGCTTCTTGCTCATCTTCCTTTCCGTGGGCAAGAAGAAGTTGAACAAGGGAAGAACTTGAGTTATATTTCAGTTTCTTTATTCATATTTATGTTTTTATTTTGTGTTTTTCCTTTCAAGGTAGGTCGGTTGGGTTCTAGTGCTCCCAACATGAAATTAAAAGATAAAGTAAGCTCCTTATGAGGTCGGCAAGGTTGGAGAGTTTCCAACATGGAAATAGAAGATAAAGCAAGCTTAAGAGGTCGGTCATTACCCCTTATGACTCTTGGCGCCAACTAAAGGGTATAAGAGGAGTCCATTGGCTCATTTGCACATCACTTTTTGGCATATATACTTTATCTATTTGGACTCTAGGGCTGATTGCTCTATTTCCAACTCCACTAAGGGCAAAAATCCATAGTGTGGCATCCAAGGAGGATGAAAACCTTCCTTGTGGCATATTGGAGAACAAAAACTCTCCAAATTTGGTGGTGTGAAGGAAAATACTGAAGATCCTCTTGTTGGTTTATATCTAGGGCATCAAGGAGAAGGCCTATCAAGAGCTTTTACATGGTTTGGAGTCCCTCTCCAAGCGAGACGACTAGGGTTGGAATCAATTTAAGTTCCTTTTAGAGCACATAACTCAATTATTATTTGATATTCAAATTTGGCATAATTTATAAGGTTGGAATATTTCATATTTGGCCATTGTTGGGGTTTGGAGACCTCCATTTTGATTATTTCTCTTAGTTGTACTTCTGTTGTTGATAAATAAATTGCCATTGTGTTTGAGATTGGATTTCATGGTGAAAATTGTCCTAAAGTGTTTCTAAAAGGTTTATAAATATTGTGGATGAGTTTTATGGTGATATTTGGGTGAAATCTTGTGTTTTGCAAGCTTTTGTTCCAAAAATCAGACTGTTGTACATTGCTGATCTAATTTTTCAGTTTGCTGGTCTAAAATCAGATTTAATCAATTTGGGGTTTGTGTGATTTCCTTGTTCTTGTGTTTCAGCCCTAGAAAGGGACATTACACATGTTCCCTAAGGATGAGCCTTGAAATATATCTAGAACAGCGGTGTGAAGGCACCAAGGTGTGACGAAAGTCTGAAGCATGAGCCTAGAAAGGAAATCATGGAGCATGAGTCCCAAGGTAAAAGTTCCTTGATATTTAATGATGTTTCATCAGATTCTAATGGGTTCATGTGGCTAAATGTTGAGAAGAAATCAGATTTGCATAAGGGTAAAGAGGATGCATTGGAAAAGAGTAATCCAATTGTCATTTTGGAGCATGAAGACAAAACAGATCAGCCCCTAATTGAAGAATGAAAATCAGATCAGCAGAAGATTGATGAGGAAGGAACCTCACCGGACACTTGTGTGGATTTTCAGCCTGCTGTAAATTCCAAAACAGCAGCTAAGGGTAAGCCACTTGATTTATTTTATGATCATAGCATGAGTATATTGCATCACACTAGGTTATTACATTACTTTGGTCATCATGAGGGCTATTCTAACAATGGTGAGAAGATGAAGGAAAATAAATGGGAAGAGGATCTTCCAGAATATGTTTTGCAGCAGAAATTGCAAACCACTATCCTGGGAACTGCTCTATGTACACCATACTTCCAAGCGATGGTACGAGCATTCGTAGGAACGGTTCCTGCTAGTGATGTTGACCCAAATGTTGAACCTGATGCCATTGTTAACCTTTAATCTCCAACACAATGCACATTTAAAAAACTAAAAAAAGTAATCTTAATTAATTTATTTTTTTTAAAACATGTTTGAATAACCATATTTAACCATAATTTAATAAAAAAGACATACGTCCAGTTCCAAATGAGTATAAAAATTTAAAATGATTCGCAATTAAATTGAATACATTTAAAATTACAAAACATATTCAAAGAATCGAATACAATACGAATATATAAAATTTAAATAATTTAGAACGAATTTGCGTTAAAAAAACATACCTCCATCTGCAAATGACTATTAAAAATTTAAAAGCATTCGCTTTTAAATTAGATGTATTTAAAATTACAATATGAATATATAAAACTTAAATAATATAGACCAAATTTGCAAAAACTTGAAAGAATTTTATTTTTTAAAACTTACCTCCAAATGCAATTCTCCAAATTTCCTCTTCGAATTCGCTCAAAAATCCGTTCAACACATGCAATGCAAGCTCAAATGGTTGTGTGAATGAAAATGAAGTGCTTTGGTGCCTTACCCAAAAAAGAAAAAACACGTTTTTTCAATGTTTTTGTATTTTTGACGTGTTCCGTGTTTTTTTAGCGTCGGCAAGTCCTGTCACGTATGGACTCGCCGAGTATTGGTGAATATTTGCCAATACTCGGCGAGCCCATTCGGCGAGTTTTTGAAGCGAATATTCGTTTCAAATTTTTTTGGGCAAGTACTGCTTGAGTATGCTAACTATGTTTCTAACATTGAAGCTACTCTTGCTAGTTCCCTCGTCATCTCATACCAATGGAAGGAAAGAATTCAAAATTGGTCCTTGAAGGACATAAGGAAAATATTGGCATGACAAAAGCAATTCCACCATTATTGCTATAGCCAACATGATGAGAAGTGATTTTGAAGATGAGGGGACAGCTCATGGTAAGCAAATTACTATTTCTAGAGAGCCATCTCTTCTTAAGTATATTCATGTTTTAAGGCTTGCACTTCCAAAGATAGAAGTTGAATTTATGCGCTCAATGTTGAGACTTGAACCAGTGGGGTTCAATCTTGTTTCCCATAGCCAAGAAGGTATGTCTGTGAAGGTTGTGAAAATTGATTTTGGGATTTTGAGCTTGTTGTTATCAACTATTTCAGTTTTCCCTACAATATGTTTGTTGTCATCAATAAGAGGACAGCCATGAGAGGAGATAGTTTCCAAATTTCCAAAGCATTTTCAGCCATCGGGATTGGTCCCTTCTCACCTCATTCATCATTGCAAGGGCAACAAGGTGTTTGATACGGAAAGATGGTAAGCATAGTAAAAATCATCTTGTTGTTGATCATAATGTTTGGATTCAACATAGCATGGTTTTGTTGGAATTGCATTGCACAAAGATCTACTATTTTCGGGTATGTAAAGGAGAAGCCAAGGATGATATGTTTTTACATAATGGCTTCATTAATTTTGATCATAACACTGCTGTCATATGCACTTCCAGCTTGCACAGTGGCACATTTGTAAGCATACAGGTGGATTCAGTCATGGGAAGTGTTGGTTTTCAGTTTATAGCATTGTTGGCAATCAATATAGGATCATTTCCAACTCCTATATCACTACTGTATGGATATTATCATGCATCTCATACTCCAAGGAATGATGAGGTGAGAAGCACATCTTTGATTCAATTTCAAGTTTGTTTCCGCATATGGGATATGGGTGTTTTGGTGAGTATTGCAAAAGGAGAAAATTCTGATTTCAAGATCAGTATTGCTAATAATTTTATCATTATGTGTACTTGATTTCTTCCACGCTTGGTTTTTTATGGATTATTCAATGAGATTAAGTGCAAGACAATTAATGCTAGTAACAACATATCCATGTTGTCACTAATCATGCTTAGGAATCCTTGTCACAGGTTGTAGAGATTGATTTCAACCACAAGTATTTTTCTGATATTATTGGTTCAGTCACGATGAATAGATGTACATATAGAATGGAAAATGGTGATGACTGATTGTTTCTCATTCGTATCTATGTTTATAGGATGAAAAGGATTTTGAATTTTTTTTTAAACCACAAACTTTATATTAGATGGTAATCAAAGTTACATATTTGGTTATGCCAAGCCTGAAAACTATTAGTCCAAGCAATAAAATTATAAACAAGTGAAGCGGTGTTGAAATCAACATAGTGAAGAATCAAGATTGAGAATATTCCTAATTATCTGCTTGTAACTAGTGAGCCCACCATGGAGGAGGCAGGCCATAACACGTAAGATCCTTATTATCCAGAGCCCAGTTAGCCAAACCATCTGCAATTTTATTTCTTTCACGCGGAATGTGAATGAATTTCACTTCTTGAAAATTCTCCTGCAATGATTTGATCTTCCAGACCTCTTTAGCAATTCTCCAATTGGGAGGAGGATTAGGCCTGCTATCAGATAGAACCTTGATAACAGTTTGAGAGTCTGAGAAAATTTGAATTTTCTGCAAGCCACTCTTAACAGCCTCTTCAATACCTTTGTAAACGGCTTTCATCTCTGCTATGTGGTTGGTAATAACACCCAAATTTTCAGCGAACAGAACTGCACATTACCCTGTTGGTCTCTACCAATGCCTCCCATAGCCGACCTTCTTGGATTGCCTCTAGATGCCCCATCAGTATTCAATTGTCCATAATCTAAAAGTGGGGCTGGATTGTGGCTATCCCTTATGCTATGTTGTTTAATGTGAAAATGGGGTAAAGTGACTTCACCTGGCTCCAGAGAGAGCTGATTACAAATATTTGTTCATTTCGTAGAAAGGGTGTTGGGTAGAGGTATCTTATGTTTAAGAGTTTCAAGGATATTGACTTTTGTTTTTTCCCAAACATAGGACCCCTCTTTGCTGCTTTGCTGAAAAATTCTTCTATTTCTCTCTTTCCAAATGTTCCAAAGAAGAAGAGAGATGCCACTCCAAAATACCGGATGAAGCTTTTGTCTTGTGGGAAGCAACCGCTGCCATTCTTTAATAAGCTGCTCCAGGGAATCAAAATTATTCCATCGCAGACTGAAGAGGGATGCAAGGTGTCGCCAAATAGGAATAACCCAAGGCATAGGAAAAAAACGATGAAAAGGAGACTCCTCATCTTGTAAACCCAAAGCATATTTGAAAGGGCCATAAAATCCCTTCTTAATAGGTTGATCTCCAGTTATAACTCTTCTATGAATAAGAAGCCAAACAAAAAAACTAACTTTAGGCGACATACCCGGGTGCCATAAGTTCTTAAAAAGAAACTGAAGCGGATGAGGATTATCAATCACCAAAGAGGCATAACCTGTAGATACCGAATAATTGCCCGAGGGATCTTGTCCCCATCCCAATTTATTAGGGAATGTGGATGAGGATAGTGGACGAGTATGCATTACATTTTGCAATAGCATTTGATCTTCATTGTACTCGCCAAAGCGGCCTGACCGTAAAACCGGAATCCATGTTCTATAACATTCCCAATCGCAAGTTGATTGGCCGACCATAATGGGCAACCTTTATCCACCCAACATCTTACATTCGCTTCATTATAGGGTTTAACGAGGATGTCGGAGAATAAGAAGGGGATGTCCATCCCATGAATCCATCCGAAATTAGCTAATCGCCCATTATTAACTATCTAGAAAAGCTGATTTTTAATAAGGTCCTCTCCCATATTAATAACTTTTACAATAGTTGAACCTTAAGTAGGCAAAGATAAACGAATAATTTCCTCTCGGGAATCTTTTCCAGCATATTTAGCTTTGAAGATGAAGGCCTAAAAATGTCATGCCCCTTTCTTGGGACATTTCTAGCGCCTGGGAGTTGAAGACCTTTTTGTCCCTTTCCCCAAGGACTTATGGTCTAGCATGGGGTTTATTTTATTAATTAAGTGCACTTGCTTGTAGACTGGCTATTATCAATGCAGCAAGGATATTTAATTAGTGAAATAATATGGCTTAATGGAATTGATTAATTAATCCCTCAAAAGTAATTATTATTACTATGGCACATTTGAGGAATTAATTAGTTAATTAATATTATTATTTTATTATTTGTCTTAGAGTAATTATTATTACTCTTGCACACTAAGGCATCTAATATTTTAATAATAACATAAAGCAATGCTCTAAGGTCGGCTAAGAAGAAATAAAGGAAGATCACTTCCCCAATGCAAGTCGCCACATTAAAAGGAAGGATATAAAGCCAAAGGAGGAGTGACCAAGGAGGACATGCTGATTATTATTATTGATGAATTAATTCTTCATGCTTGAAGAATGGGATGCATGCCCGTGATGTTCTTATAGGTGTTTATCAACACCACCTATTGAAAGAAATAGCCACTCGTGTTTATTGCAAATATCTATCATTGGCGAATTGCTTGTGCAATGTTTGCATATATTATTTGGTGTGGATCGGCCAGTTTGTTGTATATTATTGTGCCCTTTTGGCAGCGACTTGAATAAGGCAAGCTGATACTAATTTTAGATGTTTCATGATCTGATTTCTATCCAATTTAGTCTGTTGTTCAAGCGATTTCACTCGAGGTTTATATTTGCATGAAAATACAAATTTGGGCAGCAATTTCTATGCATTCGAGTGTCCTTCTTGTGGCTGTTTAACTCTGAGTGTGGCGACCTGTATAGGCATGATTTAATGATGTTTTGAAGGTCTTTGTGACAGCGATCTGGGGAAGGGTGTTTGGGGTAAAATATTGAATGCTTTGACAGCGAAAATACATGTTCTTTTGCCTTTCTAAATCTGCTACACCTCCTCTGCCCTAGCATCTCTGTTTGGAGCCCATAAAGGTATGTCGATGCAAGCTTTAAGGCACAAATAGCAGTGAACTGTGTAGGCGTTTGGATCTGAGTTATAAGCATGATTTAACCCTCATGCGGCAGCAATTTTTAGCACGATTGAATGTCTTCTTGTGGCTGATTTGGCGACTTGTAGTTTGCATGACTTTGAAAATGTTCTGAGATCTCTAACTGCAGATTTAATGGTGTTGCATTCTTGTCATATTAGTCTAATCAAATCGACTGTTCTGGTGCATTGTTTATTGATGTTCTGTAGCCTTCAATTGCAGCAAACTTTATGAGACTAAGCCTGATTTTAGCAGCATGTTTTATGTAATTTTCTGAGTGTGATAGCCCCTGCTGGAAGTTGTCTATTGGTGCTATTTACTTGAGGCCATTAAACCCCTTTCCTTGGGTTTATTGAGCCAACATGGGAATAGTTTCTCACTGCTTTTCTTAATGATAATAGAAGGCTGAAATTATGCATAATATGGTGGCTGGGTTAGTTTATGTCCAGCAGACTGAGACTTAGATCTAATTTTAAAATCACACACTTGTCATTTAGGAGCAGCGAATGGTATGTTTGAATGGGGTATGAGCTGTGCATAGCATATTGGTTATATAGCATGGAGCTTGGATCAGCTGGCTCTGTTTATTAATCGTGTGACATTTAAGGTAGTTTTGGAACTATTGTGGTTGGACTTGATCATTTGCAATTGATTTCCACTCATTTTTGGTGTTGATTCCTACTTGTGGTTGCCATTTTCCTTGTATTCAGTAAGAGGGATATTACAGTGGTATTAGAACTTCCTCTATTCGTGTGGGTCATTGGTGCATGCAGGGTTTGTGTTTTCAGTTTTGAGTACAGATCATTGAGTTGATGAGTGATAGTGAATTGAAGGAAAGGATCATCAGGGTGGGAAAAAGCTTAAGCATTCACATCATTCGGTGGATGACTTGCTCGAGGACTTGGAGGAAACAACGAATTGTTTGGCCATGATCAAACAATCAGATAAGTACATGGTTCATTCATTGATGTTTCGGTTGGTTGAGCCTAGGTTTTGGAGCATGAAGATGTGAGAGTAAGAATTATGGTCATCACTTGCATTGTTGAAGTCACAAAGATCATTGTCCCTAATCTGCCCTACAATGATGCCATCATGAGAGACATTTTCGAACACATGGTCGGAAGCTTCCAAGGCCTTGGGAATATCGCAAGCCCTTATTTCGGTAAGAGGGTAAAATTTTTGGAGACTATGGCAAAGGTAAGATCTTGTGTATTGATGTTGGATCTTGATTGTGATGATCTCATATTTCATATGTTCGAAGTATTCCTTGCTGTTATAGATGATAGACATTCAGAAAATGTGTTGCATGCAATGCAAACTATCATGTCTTTGGTTTTGAATGAATATGAGGAACCTCCTCAACATTTGTTGTCTATGCTTGAGGAAGAAATAAGTCAAGAGACCTCATGTATTGCTCACACATTGGCCAAAGGTGTCATGAATCAATGTTCAATCAAGTTGAAGACATATATGGCAGCCAAGTTTTCAGGAAAGGATATGGGATCAGCTCTTCAAGGTATGAGTCCTTTGGTGTTTAATGATCAAATTTTGATATCTAATGCTTGCATGGAACTTGGTACTTGCACATAAAAATCAGATTTAGTTCAAAGGGAAGAAGGGCCCCTAGATGCAAATAAGCAAGGTAAAGATTCATTATTGATTGAAGAGGTTTCTTTGCCTTGTGTGATTGCATGCATAATGATAAAATGATCATGAGAGATGAGTCCAAAAGGGAAGAGAAATCTGATTTGCAAGTTTGCATGGACAAGCAAAAAGAGGACAGCCAAGAGGTAACCAATGATCATTATTTAATTGTTACTACTTTGCTACTTGGGTTGGTAATGAATGCAAGGAAGAAGGGACGTGTCTTTGGACAAGAAGAAAGGAGGGATGCTAATAGGTACTTCAGTTGTACCACTTCATCTTGTACATTTGGCACAAACGAATATTGGAAAGTGTTGAATGAATTTGTGAATATTAGTTTGGATCCTTTGAGGGACACTACATTGGTTTGGCACCTTCTTGTTGATTGGGTACATGAAGTTGATATTGTCTTGAGTAAAAGTTCCAAATTATATATGGCAAACATAAGCATTGGAAAGTGTGATCAAGCTTTAGAAAGGAAATGTTGGCTAAATTTTCTACACAGCTAAAAACCTAGGCAATCATGAGATAAATCTCCCTCATTTAACGGTGAGGCTCCCGTGTAAGATGTTTATCAATCTGGTACGTATGAAACTTAATAACTATTTGCGGGGGTTTTACTTTAATTACAAAGCTCATGAACCATAGCTAAGCAATTCTGCAGCAAGTAAGCAGTTGTTTATAAAGTATTTGTAGAAGGGGGAAATAATGAAATTTGAGAAAGAAGAAAGGAAGATATGTAATTCAACCAATAGTTTACAGAGTTGGTCTCATACATATAGATTAAATAAACAAGTAGATCTCACAATAAACACAGGTAAAGGAAATGAATAGCCTCTAATCTAAATCTCAGATAACACAAAGTTTATCATAAGATTCACACAGAAGTAAGAAGCAAATGCACCGTGGACACAAAGTTCTCCAGAAATTTGTCTTTATTCAATTCCTCAGCTTTCACAAAAATGACATCAAGGGCTGCGCAGAGGCTCTTCCTCTATTTATAGTGTATAAAGGGCAATTACAAATAGGAAGTTTTTAATGAATTGTCACATGTGGAAGCTATGAAAAAGGGAAACATTGGCAATATTCCTCCTGGAATTCCTCTTTGCATGACATGCATGATTTATAACTGAAAATAAAACCTTCTATTTTGCATGTCTGCCACCTATTTCCAAGTAATTGACTTCTTCCAATAACTTGAAGTAACGGCTTTTATAGCCAATTACCTAAGTTTTACAATTTTAATTGATTGCTCAATTGCTTTGTTAGAGAAAATAAGAGAAAGAAAAAGAAGTTATTCCAGCTGCAACACTCTTTGGTCCTTCCTCCATACTCTGCATGCTGATCCAATATGCATTGTACTTCTGCTTCATCTATTTTAGCAATGAATGATCTGAATGATATCTCTACCTTGAATCTGAGATGCCTTTTTCTTCCATATGCTGTTGAATTTTTTCCTTTGATTCTCACCAAACTGGATCTGGAAGCAATTGATTGTGATTTTTCTTGCATGGTGTTGCCTTTGACTGTCTTCCCTCTTATCCTTGAAGCTTTTGTAGTTCTTCTCTAGTACGTGCACTAATAAGATGTTTGCCGTAAACAATTCAGACAAAACTCGTCACCTTTTATTTTTAATTGCATATGAGCAATTTTAAATTCTGGAAAGCACTCCGGGTGAAGGAAAATACAAGTAAATTCAATGAAGGCTTCAACTAGAAGATTGGGAGCACATGCACAAGCTCCTGAAAGGAATTTTCCATGCAATGACTTCCACATGGGTTAAGTTACAATTATGAGAGTTAAATCTATTTCTTCCTTTGATTCTCGAAGAAATATTCAATGTTTCAGACATTGACTTCTGCTTTCTTCACCAATATGAGCACGAGTGAAGTATTCCTGCAAACAATTCAAACACACATGCAGTCCATAGAATGAATATCTAATTTCTTCACCGAGATCTGATTATAAAGCTTGTTGCCCTCTATTTTTAGACTTTGCTTGCATGCCAAGCAAGCTAAAAATATTATTTTATACACTGTGCACTCACATCAACATGTAGATAGCCAGAATAATAAAAACGAAAGCCTTTCCAACCCTAGGCACCAAAACTAGATGCTTCCCGACAATTAAAAGAAGTCATCTTTTAGGCATTTAATAATGCAAGGATGGGTCACACTTTTTGGCTATAAGCCAAGGGAAAAATACAAGGGGCGAACAAGTAAAATTTTACCCCGCTGCGGGGTCTACTTTTTTTGCTTTTCACTTAAGTTGCTTTTGAGGGAAAAACATAAGTAAGCAGAGTAAAATTTTACCCTGCCTGCTAGGGTCTACTTTTCCACTTTTCACTTAAGTTGCTTTTGAGGGAAAAACATAAGCAGCAAGCAGGTAAAATTTTACCCTGCCTACTAGGGTCCAATTTTCCACTTTTCACTTAAGTTGCTTTTGAGGGAAAAACATAAGCAACAAGCAGGCAAAAAGTGCGACTTGCTTTGGATTTGACTTCCCATATTTGGCGTGGACATTCAAGCTGAAGGGCAGCTTTGAAAATTGCGACTAGCATGAAGACATAGATTTGACTTCCCATATTTGGCGTGGACATTCAAGCTAATGATGATTTTCAGATTAAAGGATTTGGTATGGCAGCCCCTACGAGTAAGCTACTTAGTTTCATCTTTATTCAAATTAGTTTTGATGGCATTACTTGGACTAACTCTTGTGGGGAAGATTTTGGGATTACATGGAAGTATGATTGCCTTTTTGACATGGTGCATAAGGGGGCAGCAATTTCCTACTATCACATGGATTATGGTTCAAGTGACATGCATATTTTATTTGATAAGCATTTTCAGATTTTATGGCTTGCATGTGAAGTTAGAGGAGACATTCTACAATTCATGGTTGAGTTTGGACACTATCTTGCACTCCATAACAACGAGGGTACGGTTAGAAGCAATGTAAGAATAAAATTTTGGAGTTATATGATCGCTGTGGGGCTTCTATTACACATTTCAGTTCTTACTCCTTCGTGTTAGATGTTATCATAAGAAAGAAAGCAGCTTTGAAAAATGATGAAACTCAGTGGTCTACTTTGCATTCAATCAATTTGGAGTTGGGATTGATTGCTAACATTCCAAGGGTTACACATGGCATTTATTTTGGGGATTATGAGCTGACGGTTATGAATTGTTGCAACATTGATTTCAGTTTTCTATACAACATGCTTGCTGCCATAAGCATAAGGACAGCCCATACAGATGGTAATTTTCAGTTTTGTGAAGTAATCTCAGGCTTCTTGGAATGGGGTTTCATTACTAACATTGTTTGGAGAATTTGGGAATGTATATATGGTCATCAGCTGGTCAAATTGGTTAAGATAGTTGCAGTTGTTTACTTGCAACATGGAAAACACAACTGGAAGATGGGAACAAGCAAGCATACGCTACCACATGGTAAATTCATTCGGCAAGGTAGCATTTTGAATTTGCTTCACTTTTGGTGTATTTACATGACATATTTTACATGGAGTATGAGGATTGAGTTTTTTAATAAAATAAGGGACGAAATGATATGTATTGCTGAGTTTTTTGGGACAGCCACGGACATATTTTCAATGAATATAGTTGCTGTTGCACTCTTTTATGACAGCCACTTAGCTGGTTCTGTTACATGCACATTTCATGGTAATGGAAAGAATGATTATGGTTGTCGGCACTAGTTGTACTTTTTGTTTTTGGATTGCTCTCTTCCTCATCTGGCATTCCTTATGATCATGGGCCACATAATAAGAAGAGTAATGGAATTTTCCACTCAAACTTTCATATGATTTACAAGCTCTTCTACTCCCAATGGAATTTTATGGGAAATTATGCATGGTTTGTTTAAATTTCTAAAATTCTAATGTGGGAAAGTGTATGGAAAAGGTGCAAATATGGCTGGAACCACATAACTAAATTCTTGGACAGCCATTGCAAGATGATCTTGTTGCTTCAGCTCTTTCACCTGACAGGCACAGGAGCTCGCTTATGGAAGACATTACACTTGGATATTGAAGACTTGGACCAGCCAAGAATCCTTTTGCTTGAGGACAAGCAAATTCAAGAAGGGAGGGCTGTCATGTCCCCTTTCTTGGGACATTTCTAGCACTGGGAGTTGAAGGCCTTTTTGTCCCTTTCCCCAAGGACTTAAGGTTTAGCATGGGGTTTATTTTATTAATTAAGTGTTCTTGCTTGTAGAGTGGTTATTATCATTGCGGCAAGGATATTTAATTAGTGAAATAATATGGCTTAATGGAATTGATTAATTAATCCCTCAAAAGTAATTATTATTACTATGGCACATTTGAGGAATTAATTAGTTAATTAATATTATTATTTTATTATTTGTCTTAGAGTAATTATTATTACTCTTGCACACTAAGTGTTGGCTAGATTTTCTGCATAGCATCAAACCTAGGCAGTCATGAGATAAATCTCCCTCATTTAACCGGTGAGGCTCCCGTGTCAGATTTGTCAATAAAAATGTGTTATTATCTATTAGGGGTTTTACTTTAACCACTTAGTTCATGAACCATAACTAAGAAGTTCTGCAGCAAGTAAGCAACTGTTCAAGAAAGGAAGTATTTTATAGAAGAAGGAAGTAAAGGAAATACAGAGAAGAAATGGGGAAGATGTGCATCCCAATTAGTAGATAGCAGAGCTAATTGCATGCACATAGAAGAAACTTAATAGATATGAACACACAGAATTATAAAACAAAGGCAGCTCTAGATCTAGATCTAAAATAACACAAAGTTTATCAAGAGATCTAAGATTCAAAGCAAGAAACACAGTACACCGTGACACAAAGTTCTCCGGAAACCTGCTCCTTTGTATTCCTTTGCTCCAAGTTGCTCTCAGGGGTTCAGCACAAAGTCTAGAACACAAGATTGCTGCTTACAAATTCTGATCCATCATTAACCCGGAGGTTCTTCTCCTACTTATAGAATGTAGGAGGGAAAGTACAAATGGAAAACTCAAACTGAACTGAAACATAAACAAGTAAAGATGACATTTGGCAATCATCCTCAACTATCTTCTCCTTAAGTGACACATGTATCACTTAACTAATAGAATGGTTCCACATGACTTTAAGTAATGGTTGCAAAACCAATAACTTAGAAGTTTTACAATTTCATCCGGGAACATAGAAAATAGAAGAAGAAAGAATAGAAGAAGTCATGTCAGCTGTAATGTTTATGTCTTTTTCTTGTTCTGATATCGGATATACTTGTCGAACATGTAATTCAGCATCCTTCCATCTGTTTTAGCCACTGCTTCTTTCTCTGTCCTGAACTGCAACAACCCTTCATTCAACACTTTGATGCACGCTTCCACATCTTCCAAGCTCGGCCCAAACCTCGCAATGTCCGCCTGCAGCGCCACCAGTCTACTGATAGAATTCATCGTGAAAGGCTTGGTAGCTTTATCAATTCTCTTTTGTACCATCAGAAGAGAACCTTCCAGGGAATTAGGCACCTTAGTTGAGACGATCCGCACGTATGAAGTGACATTCCCGTCCACTCTCTCCTCAGTGAAAGAAATGACACTGTCTGGTAAATCTGATGTCCTACTCTCAAGTGCCTGCATCCTCTTCAGCAAAACTCTGCAGATTTCCAAACGGAAAGATACTGCAAACTCTAGCTGCTTCCCCTTCTCGACTGATCCGTCTGGTACAATCTGTTCCGCAATCAATACATCTCCCGGACTTGTTAATCTCGGCCAAAATACTTAGGTTACTCTCTGCAACTGTATTCATGCCTTCTATGTTCGCCATTAGTTGCTTCAGCTGATTTGCTGCATCATCCATAACCTTTAGGCGGGCTAGCACTTCTCCAAGTTGTACAGAAGCTTGACGAATGATCAAATCCTTCCATTCGTCAATAGCCTTTACTTGATTGCTTGCATCCTCCATTTCCTGCATAAGATGATCACTCACCTGCTCTGAAATGGGCTGAATGGAAGGTTTAGCAACCTTGGCTATGATCTCACATAATTGAGATACTTGCTTCTGTAGCTCTTCTTTCTCCGCCTTTTCACTGTCAAGCCTAAGGAATAAAGCATCCATCAATGTCTGCGTGTCCTGCTTCAATCCTTCAGTGGTGGCTTGACCGAGGGGTACTTTGGTCACTGTCACATCTTCTACCGTGAGCTCCTCTATCTTTCCTTCTGCCGGAATTGATATCTCAGCAAACTTCTCTCCCGAATCCTCGATGATCAACCTAGAAGTTGCTTTGGCAACTTTAGGCCTTCTGTCTCTTCCGCCCAGATTCTGGAGTAGCTGCAAGTCGTGCTCCTCTAAGTTCATCTCCATTCTCGCTTCTAGAACCAACTGCGAAGCCAACCATTCCGAGAAATTACTTCTCGGAGAATGAGAAGTCGCTGAGTGCACTACCATCTTCCGCTCTGCATCCTCTCCGTCAGAAAGTGCCACAGTGTTATGGCTGCCATCTTCTGAGTCATCCAAGGACAAAGCCCTTTCGAATTCCGCCATCTGCAGCTTCAACGTATCCTCTGGAACAGGCGCTGAACGAAGTGGCTGAGGGGAGAAGATGAATGTCGCTGGATTCAATGGAGGCATGGAAGCGTCCTGCTGCGGCGGTGCAATAGTTGGTGAAGTATTGGGTACTGGAGAAACCGGAGTTAAAGTCATGGTCGTAGAAGTGATCCTCTCCTTGGATTGAGATCTTCTATGCACTTTCAACTTCTCGACTTTCCTGCTGCTTTCTCCTCCGTGCTTTCGCTTGAGGGAATCTCCTACGCCGAAGTTGCCCGTGACTTGATTCATCAATGCTTCATCAAGGCAATATCCCTTCGTCAGCAACCAGTTTGAAGTATTCACCAACACAGCTCCCGACCTTTCTTCAATTGTGTTATAGCCTCCTATGTTATTCTGCAGTATGGCTTTATCTCCTCCCATTTGATGGTAAGTGTCAAGTACCACATTCCCATCATCTTTAAGATCCGCAGGTATCCGCGCTAGTCCAAAGTCGAACACTTGCTTTGCTGATAGCCTGCTGAAATCTCTCTTTCTAACCTCGTACTCACTTTTGCACTTCATCCAAAAATCTTCTAATGAAGGCACATGTGCGTACTCCTGGGAGATTGTCTTCCTAGCTACTCCAAATGGATCGAAGTTCAGCCGTGCAGGGAAGAACTCTTGCTCATACTCGATAACATTTGCACCTCCATTCCCGAGCTCTATGAATGCTAATGCAGCTGTAATATCCCACAGTGATTGGGAAGAAGCCCGTAGACTTGTGCCGCTTTGACTGAAGGTCGTGTAACTCCACAAGTTGCTTGCTCAGCTCCATGGCGATCAATCTATCATTCGGATACCGGGCATCTTTATTGGTTCTCCAGAAAAGCCCGTAACCCTGAGGTATGTGAAATCTGCAAATTGAATGAATAGACTGCCAATCTTGGACACAGCTTCCCACGCTTCCTTGCTTACCCTATTGGCCTTCAAGTCTTTGTCTAGCCTGCAGATGAAATCATAGAAGAAGTCATCGTTGATCACTTTGAAGTCTTTCTCGCACGCAGTGCAAATAAGTCTGCAGTAGCACTCGAAAATGGGGTCCTTAGAAAGAACACCACATCTATCCAACTTGGAAAAGACGCCTTGTGAAGCTGCAACATACACCAAGTATGAAGTCATCTTGAAGCTGAAAGTACGCTTCATGTTCCGGAGTTGCTCACCGATGTTGTTGCTAATAATTTCCAACCAATTGATTATAGAATCAACCTTGTTGATTTCAATGGTCCTGATGAAAGCATACATCCATGTACGGAAAGTGTAGGCATTCGCTTCGCCATTCATCCTGCATAGCAATTTGACGACATCATCTACCTCCTACACCAAATTGGACCGCGGAAGAGTTCTCGGGAACTTTGAAGGAGATCTAGGCTTCTTCATGTATCGGCTATTCATTATGCTCACGCAATCAGCTCTATACTTCTCCCATCTACTGTCAGCATCCTAAATGCTAATGGAAGTCACCACCTTTCACACTGGAATCTTCAAACAATAATAGATAAACTCTGCGTCCAAACGAATTATTGTCTTTCCCGAAGCATCACGCACTGATCTGGATGAAGGATGGTAAGATCTAGCGCACTCCATAACAAATTCTGAAACTGGGTTGTACATGGAAAAGCTACATCTCAGATAATTCCACTGCTTTTAACCGCACGCATGAGTGAAGTCTTTCCCGCTCTGGATCTATCAATCAAATAGGAAAGAGGTTCCGGGCCTAGATCTGTGTCTCCTATGTCTACAAGTTTGGAAGCAATGCATGACTCCATCGTGCTTTCTTTTTCATCTCTCTTCGCCATAGCTTTGTCTATCTTCGTCTGAATAATTCTTTTTCTTCTTACTTGGCCGGATTTCTTCAATACTGGTGCAAATCTAGACAATTCTTCAGATTCGGAGGATATATGCAATGTATTGGACATTGATAAAAGCTCATTTTCCTTTGTAAAGCACTTGTAATGAATTCCTGCAATTTATTCAAGACAAAAATGGCCACCGGAGCTTGAATAGTGAATTTTAATTGTAAAAATCTGCACTTTTCAAGCCTGCTGCCCCAAAAATGGTGTTTAATTTGCACATAAAGAGAGCGTGAATCCTTTCAACAACACCTAAGCCCCTGTAACACATGTGCATACAATTATGCAGACAAAGATCAACCTTCTTCAAAGCATGCACCAAATTTGGAAGCTTTTAGCCTTATTGCCACCTTGCCTGAGCAAAATCCTTCTTCTAATGGGGGCGCACTTTTCCTCTTGCTGCAATTCTTTACCCGTGAATCAAATAATTCACCTATATGGCTGCCCATGCTTATATAACCTTCACAATTCTATAATTAATAATTGCCCTAACAATTAAAGGCAATTAACTAATTAAAAATCATGTTATTCTCTTTTAAAAATAGCATGTTTAAGAACAGCCATCCAATAAAATAAATTAATCTGATTTAATCCTTCACACATCACTTCACTGAAGCTTCACAATGCTCATTGACCATAGCCACTGAAAATAGAAATTAATTTAATATTTTAATGCCTTTAAAAACATTAAATAACTCCCAAATGGGGCGCACTTTTTGAGAGGGTTGGGGGCAGCCACTAAATAAATTAAATTTAATGTATTTAATCCATTTCTTTTATTGCGTAATTTTGACTTGTTGACTTCCTCCAAGCTTAGGCGCACTTTTGAAAGGATAGATTAATTAAAATAATTACTTAAAGTCTGTCATCATCTCACCAAAGGGGGCGACTTTTTGCACATATAATTCTATTTTTAAGAATTTTCCACAATGGGATTCTTTACCTGCAAGGCAGCACCAAAATCCCATTATCTACTTAAGTGATTTGACTTTGACAATGGGATTATTTACCTGCCGCAAGGCGTACTAAAATCCCATGATTTCACCGAAGTCACTTTCCTTTTATTTTATCATGGGAATTTTTACCTGCAAGGCGCATAATAAATTCCCACCGCTCGCAAATTCTATTTTCCCATCAGTAGCTTAAGTAAATTTTATAACACGGGAAAAAGTACCCTGCTAGGAAAGTATAAAATTCCCACCCTACCTGCAGCTTCTATTTTTCCCATTGCAGCTTAAATCTTTTGTTTTCCAAAAATGCGCCCATCCCCACAGGGGCTTTTCCGTGCACGACTTCCTTTTTTCCCAGTGATCCAGACCTCCGATGGCGACTTCCTCCGGCATAATGTGCGTATATGTTTTCCAGCTACTCCAAACCAAAAATCGGGCTTACCCAACAAAGGAATTGTTCTAGAGAAATTTCACAAAAACGAAACAGACACCACAAAACACGAAAAATTGCAAAAGTTACAAATAAAGCCCAAAACTTATTCCAAGTTAAAACCCTTCTGGCACATAGGAATAATGACATATTCGCTCATAATAGAGTTAAAACGGAGCGCAAATAGCCTCATACGGGGCTCAAAATAATTAAATACAAATTTCCCGCAGACAAATCCCGATGACAGAATATAACAATTTTGGGCATCTGGGTATTTGGCGAAAAAGGCTAATATGGCTCTTTGGGATTATCTTGACGCAATACAAGAACTTTCAGGCAATAAAAACACAAAACGACCCATTATTTTAAAAGTACAAAAAAATTCGGATAGGGTAGTCGCAGATTTCAGGGTGAAATCTGGGTGACACCACTAAGGCATCTAATATTTTAATAATAACATAAACCAATGCTCTAACGTCAGCTAAGAAGAAATAAAGGAAGATCGCTTCCCCAATGCAAGTTGCCACATTAAAAGGAAGGATATAAATCCAAAGGAGGAGCGACCAAGGAGGACATGGTGATTATTCTTATTGATGAATTAATTCTTCATGCTTGAAGAATGGGATGCATGCCCGTGATGTTCTTATAGGTGTTTATCAACACCACCTATTGAAAGAAATAGCCACTCGTGTTTATTGCAAATATCTATCATTGGCGAATTGCTTGTGCCTTTGTTTGCATATATTATTTGGTGTGGATCGCCAGTTTGTTGCATGTTATTGTGCCCTTTTGGCAGCAACTTGAATAAGGCAAGCTGATACTAATTTTAGATGTTTCATGATCTGATTTCTACCCAATTTAGTCTGTTGTTCCAGCGATTTCACTCTGAGGGTTTATATTTGCATGAAAATGCAAATTTGGGCAGCGATTTCTATGCATCCAAGTGTCCTTCTTGTGGCTGTTTAAACTCTGAGTGTGGTGACCTGTATAGGCATGATTTAATGGTGTTTTGAAGGTCTGTGTGACAGCGATCTGGGGAAGGGTGTCTGGAGTGGAATATTAAATGCTTTGACAGCGAAAACACATGTTCTCTTGCCTACCTAAGTCTGCTACACCTCCTCTGCCCTACCGTCTCTGTTTGGAGCTCATAAAGGTATGTCGATGCATGCTTTAAGACACAAATGGCAGCGAACTGTGTAGGGGTTTGGATCTGAGTTATATGCATGATTTAACCCTCATGCGGCAGCAATTTTTAGCACGATTGAATGT
The DNA here is from genome assembly GCA_018340775.1 of Taxus wallichiana var. yunnanensis. Classification (NCBI taxonomy): domain Eukaryota; kingdom Viridiplantae; phylum Streptophyta; class Pinopsida; order Cupressales; family Taxaceae; genus Taxus; species Taxus wallichiana. The sequence goes on from CM031234.1 coordinate 330,846,236, forward strand.
CTTCTTGTGGCTGATTTGGTGACTCGTAGTTTGCATATGTTCTGAGATCTCTAACTACAGATTTAATGGTGTTGCATTCTTGTCATATTAGTCTAATCAAATCGACTGGTTTGGTGCATTGTTTATTGATGTTCTGTAGCCTTCAATTGCAGCAAACTTTATGAGACTAAGCCTGATTTTAGCAGCATGTTTTATGTAATTTTCTAAGCGTGATAGCCCCTGCTGGAAGTTGTCGATTGGTGCTATTTACTTGAGGCCATTAAACCCTTTCCTTGGATTTATTGAGCCAACATGGGAATAGCTTGTCACTGCTTTTCTTAATGATAATAGGAGGCTGAAATTATGCATAATATGGTGGCTGGGTTAGTTTATGTCCAGCAGACTGAGACTTAGATCTAATTTTAAATCACACCCTTGTCATTTAGGAGCAGCGAATGGTATTTTGAATTGGGTGTGAAATGTGCATAGCATATTGGTTGTATACCATGGAGTTTAGATCAGTTGGCTCTGCTTATTAATCGTGTGAACTTTAAGGTAGTTTCGGAACTGTTGTGGTTGGATTTGATCATTTGTGGTGTTGATTTCTACTTGTGGTTGCCATTTTCCTTATATTCCGTAAGAGGGATATTACAAAAATCATTAGGAGAGACAAGCAGCCTCCAATACAATTTGGCAGCTAAAGCTAGATTCTGCTCAGGCGAAGATCTATATCCCAAGCCACCCTCTGTTTTCAGCTAGCAGAGAGTCTCCCATTTCACTAATGACCATTTCTTCTTTTCCTAGATTCTGCTCCATAGAAAGTTTTGGCAGATAAGAGTCCATTTGTTTCAAGATCTTGCCCGGAATATATACCACAGAGGCAGCATATATGGGCATAGCCTGAAGAACCGATTTGATCAATGTCAAACTTCCTCCTGAAGATAGCCATTTGTTAGTCCATTTCTATAATTTTAGCTTGTACTTCTGGATTAACCAATTCCAATCTTTTAACCTCTTAGACACTAAAGGAACACCCAAGTATTGTAAAGGAAGCATTCCCCTCTTGAAATGGAAAACATTGAGGATTTGCTCTTCTTATTTCCTAGTACAATGAAAAAGAAAATGCTAGACTTGACTTGATTGATCAACTGACCGGTGGCTTGTGAGAAGGTATTCGAACTTTGTGAATTTGTTTCGCCTCCATAGTAGTAGCTTTGCCAACCATCGTCAAGTCATCTACAAATTCAAGATGGATAACAAGAAGAATTTCTTTTGCCAATTAAATACCATGAACTTTCCTTGTCCTCGACAAGCTTCTTTTACCAATCTCCCCATGCATTCTGCCAAAATGATAAATAAGAAATGTTATAAGGGGTCCCCTTGCCTGTAATATCCCCTTCCCAATTGAAGACCTTTGGCCCATTTTGTCAACCCGACGGCCAAAGAAAATATATAAGGGTGATTTAAGTTTTATTAATTTTATTATATTGTGCAAAAACTTAAAATATAATAGCACATGTAATAAATTAAAAAACTTAACATTAAAAATAGAACCTAGAAAAGTGCATAAAAATAAAAACACTTATTTAATTTGTATTTTCTAGGGAAAATGACGACTTGCCTTGGGGGAATAATTGGAACCTAGAAAGGATAAAACATTTCTATTTCGTATTCCCTCTAGGGAAAAAGCGACCAGCCTTGGGAGAGAAGAAAATAATTATTAAATGCCTTTTGTATTCTCCCTAAGAGAAATGGCGATTTGTCCTAGGAAGGGAAAATGGAGGGTAGAAAATGCATAGAAAGAATCATGAATGTTGATTGGAGGAGAAAAAGGTTGTTTTGGGTCTCTTCTTCCTTTATAAGGAGAAGTCGACTTGAGGGGAAGTCATTTTATGCTATGATCATTTTGATAATTTTTGATTTGTGTCTTAAGCTTGTAGCTTTTTCATAAATAAATTCTAAGGACGAAAACCCTTAGTATTTGGCTCTAGAGGACGAAAACCCTCTTAGAGAATGTGAGGGATCTCTACTCAGGAGATTCTATTGTGCTTGCAAAGATTTATTTTCAGTATTAGAATAAAGGGATTTTTGCAGATTTTTGCCAAAGGGTTTGAAGAGAAATTGTTATCAATTTTTATATGCCTTTGTCCAGCTTGAGCAACCACCTATGGAGATGATACTTCATGTTCTAAGGCAGATTCGGAGCTGTTTTTAGTGGCTGTAATTATTCCATATTTTTATATATCAGATTCTCCATTTTCAGAATTTTTGGTGTGCAAAAAGGTACCAATTTATTTAATTTCAGGAGCAGCAAATCTGCAGATTTTAGAAGTTATTTCCAGCCATTTGTGCATCTGAAATCTGGGTTTATTTGCATAGTTTGGCTTTATAAATATGTAGAATCAGATTTGTATGAGAGCATGATGATATAAATGCTGATTTAGTTGGGTTTAATGTTGCACCCTAGTCGCATTTTCTAAAGGAATTTTCAGATTTGCATAATACATATTTTGTATCTTGTCTATAAGTTGCATTTTAAAGTTGGGATTTGCCTAAAATCCCATTGGGGCAAAAATATGTCCATTGGGGACATTACACTCGCCAAATACCTCTGGAGGCTACAAAAAATTCCGAAGGAGATCCATTAACTAAAACAGCAAAGGAGAAAGAAGAGAAATAGGCTTGAAGCCACTAAATCCATTCTATAGCAAAACCAAATTGAGCCGTGACTTTGCATAGGACACCCCAATCCACTCGATCATAGGCTTTGGATAAATCCAGTCTAATAAACATTGTCGGACTTTTTTTAATGTCCATAGAGTGTAGAATTACCTGTGCTAGTACAATTTCATCATGAATATGACATCCAGGCACAAATCCACCTTGTTCAAGAGAGATAATCTTATGCAGGAGGGGTTTTAGACATTCCGCTATAAACTTAGTAATTATTTTGTACAAAACATTACATAAAGCTATAGGACAGCACCCTAAGATATCTTCTAACTCATTATTTTTCGTAATAAGAGCAATGAACGTCTTATTTATCTGTTTAAGCATAGTTTTGGCTGTTCTTACCTCCTCAACTACTCCGAAGAAGATCACTTTTGATTATGTCCCAAAATGCCTGGAAGAATTCAATCAAGAATCCGTCCAATCCAAGTGTTTTTCCTTTTTTCATATTGAAAACAATTCCATGGAGTTCCTCTTCATTAATGGGGCGCATCAACCTTTCATTATCTTGTTGAGAGATGCACTAGGAATTATGTTTAGAAGTTCCTGTTGTGAATCCAGATCCAGAGGTTGAGCGGTAAACAACTGCTGAAAATATTGTTGAGTTACCTACTTCATCTCTTGAGTCGTAAACACTTTAGTTCCATCTCCTTTAAAAAGGGAATGAATATAATTATGGGCCGTCCTAGCTTGCACAGATTTATGGATAAAAGGATTTTGAATTTTAGGGTGACTAAAGCATGAAGGATTTTGGTTGTGTTACTTTAAAGCTTTGAATGAGATTTTGTGAAGATGAAAGTAAAAAATATTGCAGTTCTTATAGAACGTCATTCAAAACGTGACACAACAAAAAATTAAAAACACATGATATCTATTTTATTGTTATAATTACATAGGCCTGCCAACTATAATCAATGGAACATTGACATGAAATTACAGACCATGGAGATGGAAGATCAATTTTATACTAGTCAATGCCACTTTCATATATTGGAAACTACAACATAACCACTAGGTACTAACAATTCCTACAAAAATCTCCTTGTCCAAATATAATGGTGACTCCCATTCGCTCATCAAAATGTCGGCCCAACCACACAATCTCAAAACATGACTAAGATGAAGATTCTTTTCATAACAACACCTTAATCATTATCCATACCAATTTCTTACCATAATGGTGAATCTGGAACATGAACATACATAAAATTTCTTAAGAACAAATTTGTTCAACAAAACCATGTCGGCCTAAAAGCCTTCAATATTTTCAACATTATTTGCTATTTTATGGAAACCCAATCTGCGTAGGGGAACACAGCTTATTGTTTTACATTTCATTTTTTACCGATCACTCTATCATTGTCTAGTATATACAGTCCTTCAAATACATTTGAAATATCCCCGAAATTTAATTGGCCAACCAAGATACCTTTAGCTCACTGTATTTCCTTTTTTTCATAGTTTTCACTTTTCTCTACATGTCATATTTATTCTACTTTTGTGAGGTTATTTTCATAATTACTTTTCTATACCATTAAATGCCTTCATGCGGCACCACAATTTGTATTTAGAATAGCATGCAAACAGACTCAAACAACAAACTCAAAATCATATCAAACCTTGTTGCGCAAATTTCTAATGAACTGATGGCTTGAAACCAACAAGACTTGCATCTCCTCAACTTTAATCATTGAGCCACGAATATGTATCGATTTGCATGGTAACTACACATAAACATCAACAAAATAAAAACTTCTATGTTAAAACCATGTTTTTTACAACCTAAATATAATCAGTTCGTGGATAGAAATCCAAACTTTTTAAATTCAAATATCTTATCATATTGTGACATAAATAAATAAAAAGTGCAGTAATGGGTACGGAGATAATTATAAAATATTAATGTGATTTTCTTGGAAATGCATTAAAGGCAGGCCTTCTGGGCCTGTAATCTAAGTAAATTTAAATGAATAAAGATGAGAAATCTTTTCAAATTGAGATTTAATGGAACATAGAAGAACAAACCAAGCGTAGAGGAAGTGAGCATATGTCATTCAATCATAATGGATCAGTAGTAAGCATCTTTAATGAATATGTGGATAAGCCAACCCATAAGAAAAACTGAATTTCTAGAGCTAGATGAGGGGCTAAAGGACGGTATTTTTACTATTATCTTCACGAAGAAAGTAAAGACAGATGCCAACCTTCCAATAAGAGATTGAGTTGTTGAAGCAAAGAATCTCATTACCAAACTAATTATTACATCTTTGGACAATTCAGAAACATATATGCAATCATGATCCGTGCGAATACATGAAGGTAGAGGATAGAGAATTAAACATCTTTCCTCGAGAGAACAGAAAACAAGAAGATTTGATCCAGAAGTGAAAGACCAAAAAGTGACAAGGGTGCTGCCATTATAATCAAAGATTGTGAAAATATCAAGCAAGGCAGGACATAGACCAAGCTTCTAGATCATGCTTGACAAACACTAGACCATTGGAATAAAAACAAAAGTTTACTTCTCACTTTATCATAAGGTAGCCGGTTCATATACGGGTACGGGGATCTGGTATGCTGGTATGGGATGTTTTTTTTTTTTTGGGGGGGGGGGTACCGCACTTGAGTACAGCCCTATAATATATATCTAAAATATTACAAACATTTAAAAATATAGCCAGATAAGCAAAAAAATAGCCATATACATGCATAGAGTAAACAATATAAGTGAAATAGCCACAAAACATATTGATAATTCAATGCATTTTGTCATAACATTCATTGATCAAACTTAGAACAAGTACATTGTTCAAATGTTACAATGTATACACAAAAATCAAGATAAATCAGCATACTAATAGTCTAAGTATAATCATAATCAAATGGCTCTCTTCCAATGTCTTCAATGAGAGCATCATCACCATCACATGGTTCATTAGAACCACAAGCATCAGCAGTCCCGTTCCCCTAACTCCATCAAGTGGGTTATGTAAAGTATGCTCTAGCTCCAGGTCTAGCAATGAAAGTTGGCCAATGGAAGCATCCAAGTTTGGAGTCTCTGGGTCTATATCCCAACACTTTGTTGGCCCTTGCTTGTACTCATCCTTGTAATCTCCCTTTTCCACGCTAGTCACTTTTAAGGCGTTGGTCCCATTCCACCTTCCATGGGCGTTAAGGAAGGAAGCAAGGGAGGTGAACATTACCATTATTGCAAGTAATTTCCTTATTCATTTAATTACTAATCATGGCTTGGAGTGATTCGATTAGGTGAATGAAAAAGCAAAAAAGGAACTTGTATCTTCACCCTCATTAAGGTCGGTCTTCCTGAGAGCTACAAGGGAGATAAAAAATATTCTTTTATGCGGTCATTTTTCTTAAGTGAAGTGAATATTAAAGTGCATTTCCCCCTTCATTAAGAGGTCGGCCATGAAGATTGGGCTCCTAATTCATCCTTGGCGCCAAGAAGGGGTACTTAAGGAGGTTCGAATGGAGGAGGACATTATCATCTATCATCTATTTTGACATCTACTTGGAGTGGAGCTAGTGTAGCTTTTCTTCTTGCCATTGAAGGACAAAAACCCTTCATTGGTCACCTATTGAGGACGAAACCCTTCAATAGGATCACACTAGGGGACGAAAACCCTCTTGTGTGTAAGGGTGATCTCACACAGAGGTCACATTGGTACTTCAAAGTGATTTTATACAACTGATCTACATTTCCAACCCTAGGCGACTTGCTTGAGGGTTGAGTTCGGTGCCTTCTAGGGCACATTTTGGTATTTTGAGTTGGTATTCTTGTTCCTCATAATTTATAAGGTCGGAATCTATATTTTGGTGATTTTAGGAGTTTATCTATTTTTTCAAGCCCTTGGTTTGGTTGTATGGTTGTAATAAAAATTAATTACAGTTGTGATTTATCATTCGTTTCTCCATATTTTTGATGTATTTGAGATTGATAAATATTGTTGTGGTTGGATAAATTATTTTGGTGGCATTTCAGCTCTATTTGCATGGTTAAATGTTGATGTGAATCTCATATGCAATTCGCTGCCCTAGAGGATTGATTTATATTGTGTGTTGATTGTTTGAAGAGCATTCTCATGCGATTTCGATTTAAATTTAACGTGTGTGTATTTGAAGGTGCAATTTCAGATTTGGGTTTAAGGCCAAACCCTTATTTCTAGATTTAGCCCTAGAAAGGGGCATTACAATGCTATCGAGCTTCAGCTTTTCTAGCTTTGAGGATTTTCTTGCAAGAAGATCAAACGACAAATAGATTTTTCACAGATGCTAGATTTGAAAGGCTTGCCCTAGGGACAAGAAAGATTGGCCAATAAAATGGCTCAGCTGATCCATACCCTTCAAGATCCAAATGGTGGAAGGAGCTCTCCAAAGGAAGTCAATAATTCTCAGCCATCCAAAGTGGACAACATTGCTACATGGTATGAAATGTCCCACTTCCTAAGATAATCATGACGAAGACCCTTAGCCCATTTTGTCTCCTCGACGGCTAAGGAATAAACTCAAGGGGGACTTAAGTTATAATAATTTATTATAAAGTGCAAATACAAAAAATGAAAATATTATAAAGCACTTATAATAAAATATTATGAACTTAATAATAAAATAAAAATAGAAAAAGGGAAAAAAAAAAAGCATATGGGCAATGTTATTTTGTGATGTCCTCAAATGGACATATTTGACCCCAAATGGATTTAAGGCCAATCCTGACCCCCAAATACAATTTGTAGAAGATGTAACAATTTATTAACATGTAGATCTAAATTTAATCTGAAAAGTGCGACTAGGGTAAAGTGGGAAACCCAAACAAATCATTCAATAAAATATAACTTATCCACTCCAATCTGAACTACCAATTTTATAAAGCCAAAATATGAAAGAACATACATATTTTGATGCACAAGAAGGCTGAAATTAATTTATTTTGAAACCCCAGTCTGCAGAAAATTATGGCAACTTCAAAAATTCATAACTCACTCAAAAATGCTCCGATCCACACAAATAAACTATGCATGGATTCGAAAAATAGGGAGAATGCAATGATGTTACCCATTCATGCAAATGACCACCACAAGTGCCCTAAACAGCCAAAACACCAATTCGCCCTTAGGGTTTTGTGCTGGAAAAATTCATAAAAACATGATTTATTAACAGCAATCCAGATCAGATCAAAACCCCTTTAAATACCTCAAGAAGTATCCTAGAAGTGGGTCGTACAATATGATAGAAGGCTGGAAAACACAGCTGCAAATTTGCTTCAAACCCTTGATCCAAAAATATGCAAAAACTCCTTTATTCACTGCTGGAATAAACTGAAATATCGCTGCAAGTACAATGGAATCCCCTATGTAGAGATCCCTCACATACTCTTGGGGTTTTCGTCCGCAAGAGAGTACTCCTAAGGGTTTCCATCCTTAGAAATAATTCAGACAAAGCTAAAAGCTTCAATTAAAAATCAGAATTTAGAAGATGATCAAATGTGTCTCTACAAAGGCAAGTCGACTTGCATAAATAGAGTTAGTGACCCAAACTAAACACTCATGCAACCAATCACCTTTCTCTGTATTAAATGCTTCTTTCCCTCCAAAAAGCTCTCCTCATGCAAGTCGCATTTTCCTTGAGGGAATAACTTTTGCTTTTTGCCTTTTTCTATTTTACCTTTGCCTCCAAGCAAGTCGCACTTTTCCATAAAAATATATTTTTGCTAAGTGCTTAATTCTTTTATTTGCTTTTTCCATGTTTATTTTATTATTAAGTCCATTAATTTATTATAAGTGTTTTTATAATGTTTCATTTATTTTTATTTTTTTTGCACTTTATAATAAAATAATAGAACTTAAGTCTCCTTTAAAATTCTCCTTAGCCGTCGGGAAGACAAAATAGGCTAAGGGTCTTCAACTGGGAAGGGGATATTACAATCCTCCCTTCCCAAAATTGCTTGCCCTCAAGCAATTCCAAATTTGTTTTGTCCAAGTGCCATGCACAATAGACAAAACATGTTGAAGTGGTCCAAAATCCGTGCACTGTACTGTTAGATGAGCTAAAACTTGCCACCATATTTCATTAACAAGTTGCTCATATACACATGGTTGTACCCAAGGCATTACATAATGCAATTTACAGATTTCATCATCTAGATCATCACTTTTTTCAACAAAAATCTGAATATGCAACTTATATGAAATTATCTTGCTTGTATCATACCTCATGAAGTCACCATGGTCCATAAAAGGTTGAATTTCTTCATAAATCAGCTGCTGCAATTTTGTGTTCCTTCATCAAACACCTCTTGTGAAATCTGCCCTTCTTGGACAACTCCAATCCCACTCTTGGTTGCCATGCAATCATCCACACTTTGTGCACACATGTATGTATCATCCTCATGGCTTGAGCTTGAGTTACCAACCTCATCCTTATGCAAATCTGAGTTTCCTTCAACACTTTGCCACTTACAATCATTAGAAACCAAGGGAATATCATTAAACACTAATGAACCTTTACCTTGGGACTCATGCTCCATGATTGCTTCCCTTTTTCTTGTCAATGATGAAGAGATCTTTGCCTTAAACTCTTGTAAGTGTTGTTTTTCTTGAGCGGCTATAATTCTAGCAACATTAGCTCTTCTTTGCCATTCCTCGACACTTTCTTTGAGTTTCCATGACATCCTCCTTGCTTGCATATATGAATTTCTTCTCTTTCTCTTGGATGGCATGCTCCTTAACTTCCTTCATATGGGTGGGCTCCATGATTTCACTTCCTGGCTCATCCTTGCTATCATGCACATCAAATCTTTCTAGAAATCTTTGTGAGAAATCAGCAAGTGAGGCAACGGATTCAACCCTTGGGTCTTCAACAAATGACGCCACCATTTATGTGCTACTCCATCCATGTATCTAGAGATGAGCTCGAGGGCATCATCTTGACACATAAGATTATAACACAAGAATGTCTTAAATTCATTCAACCAAGATCTAGCAAAGATTTCCTCAGTTCCATCAAAGAAAGGGACTTGGGTCCACTTCATCTTTTCCTTGATTGCATTCAGATCTGATTTTTTTCTCCTTCCTCACAGGCTAGGAGGATTTCACGCTCTAATACCACTGTAATGTCCCCAAATGGACATATTTGACCCCAAATGGATTTAAGGGATGTGCACAAGGGGAACTTAAGTTATAATAATCTATTATAAAGTGCAAATAAAAAAGAAAATATTATAAAAGCACTTATAATAAAATATTATAGACTTAATATTAAAATAAAAGTTGAAAAGTTAAAGTCACCTTATAAATTATATTTTCTCCTAGAAAATGCAACTTGCCTAGGGAGGGATCTAAGGGGGAAAAACATTAAATGAGGGACTAAAATCTGATTGGATGTCAAGGGTGGCTATTTGGCCCATAAAATCTATAAAAACAAGTCGACTTGCTTGAAGGGAGCATCACTTGTCTATTTTCTAAAATCAGATTTGTATGTTGAGCTTTGAGCTTGCATCTTCAATCTTCTAAGGACGAAAACCCTTAGAGATTCACTCTTGAGGACGAAAACCCTCCAAGAGCCTAGTAAAAGAAAAAAACCCTTCTCCTAGTTGAGAGGATTCTCCACCCTAGGGTTTCCATTGCAGATCACTTGATTAGTAGTATTTTTCAATATTTTTCCAGCAGTTGAAGTGGGTAAAAGTGCAGATTTGGTCCAAGGGTTTGAAGAGGAAAGTGGTGGCTAAGTTTCTACTGTAATTTCCAACCCAAAACCCTAAGGGCGAATTGGTATTTTGGTTGTTTAGGGCACTTGTGGTGGTCATTTGTATGAATGGGTAACATCATTGCATTCTCCTTATTTTTGTGAGTTCGTGCATAGTTTATTTGTGTGGATCGGAGCATTTTTGAGTGAGTTATGAATTTTTGAAGTTGCCATAATTTTCACAGACTAGGGTTTCAAAATAAATTCATTTCAGTTGTATATGGGCTCTAAAAATTCAGATCTTTGCACAAATATATTGAGGGTGAAATATTATAAGTTTCAGCTAAGTTTATGGTGGAAAATATCATGATTTATTTTTGATTTTTATAAGTTTCATAATCAGCCCTAGTCACATTTTCTATAAATAAATCAGATTTGCATTCTAAAAATTTGATATCATTTTTATAAATTGCATTGGGTGTGTGTGGAAATTGCCTCAAATACATTTGAGGGAAAATTTGTCCATTTGGGGACATTACATATTTATCCAAGGGAAATGCAACCTCCTTAGGAGATAAGAACAAGTGGGAAAAGCATTAAATCGGTGTTACCTGGGACGGCGGGACAGCGGGACGGGGTTTCCGGGACGGCAAAAAATTTCTAAATTTTGGGGACGGCGGGGGGACGGCTGATTAAAAAATATATAAATATTTAAAATAAAAAGATATAGTGACTAAATTATATAAATAAGCTGAAATAAAACCATTTGAGATTTAAATAAGGTGAAACTTGAACTCATAAACATCAAATACACTATAAAGTCTAATATCAATATGTTAATGTCATAAATTGAAAATTCATAATACAATGTACATATTTGAATTTTGATTCTTGAATATGAGACAAGCTGAAATTTGAAATTTCATATAACAATTTCATATAACCATTCTAAAATACAATTGATCAAGTGACAATAGCTAATATTCATATCATTAATCTCATAGCCAAATACACCAACAATTGTCTATTGTCAATATTACAAAAAAAGAGGACAACTACAAGTATCAGCCTAAAAATCAGAATCTCCATCTGAAGCAATATCCATGAACTCCTCGCCGGTACTAGTATCCTCGTCCTCAAAGGTAAGCCCAATCAATCCTCGCCGAACAAAGTGTTGTCCTCTTCAACCCGCCTCGGCTCCTCGTGATCTACATCCCACCGTAATGCTTTGAGTCTGTTTGTTTCAGTGTGTCTTGCGATCTATAAGACGCAAAGCACCGTGCACACTGAAGCTTCTCCGCTCTCGCAGAGGTAAGCCTATTCCTCTTAACAGAGTGTATCCAACCATACGTAGACCAGTTCCTCTCAGAGGCAGAGGAGCTAGAAACCTGGGAAAGGAGGCGAATGGCAAGTGGTCGCAGCAATCCTGGAAGCCCATACGGCCACCAACTCACTGGTTTCTCCCGTGCTAATGCTACCCTGTCTGTCTTTGCTGATGTTTTGTACCCATCGAGTTCAGTGAAGTCAAGCCACTCCATTCTGATCTGTGAAGCCTCTTGTGGAGTGTACATTTTTTTAAAAGCCTTCATAAGGCCCTTCTTCACCTCATCATCATCCAATGGGACAACTCTGCCTGGCCTCTGCACATACCATTTGGGATTTAGTGCATACGCAGCCATATGAAGAGGAGTGTTCAACTTCTCCCATCTCCGCTGAATAATGGGTTGTATATGTTCATTATAGAACTCCAAAGTGGGGTCCCTCACCCGAATAGCTGCCTTCATTTGCCCAAGCATGCTATCAATGCACTCGTAGATCTCACCAAGATTGGGGCATTAGAATCCCCATATTTGATGACACTAAAAATCGGAGCTATAATTGATATGATGTATTTCATATCAACCCAAAATGTTTCCCGCAACACCACTTCCTTCACTCTTTTCCCTTGATCTGTCTTGGACTCACGCCACCTAGTCCAATCCTGTGTCATAATCATAATTTGCAGGGGCTCCTGCAACTCAGACATCCTCTCCAACAAAATAAAATAGGATGCAAAGCGGGTGTCAACTGGTTTCAAAATTCCTTCTTCGAAAAATTTCGAAAAAGTGCCAATGATGTGTGGTGATTGCATATGAACTTCTGCACATCTCTGGCATCAGTCACTATCTGATTAACCCACTGAATCTTCCCTATGTCTTTCAGTGCATTGTTCATGGCATGCACACAACATGGAGTCCAATAAATATGCCTATATTCCCGCTCCACTAGCTTCGTCTTCTTCGCTTCGCACACATAAGTTGCAGTCAGATCCGTGATAACTGTACAACATTTGAAGGTCCAACCTCCTCAATGGCATCCTTCAAAATCAAACCGAAACTCAAGATCTTTTCACTTCCCGAACAATCAATCGCTTGCTCTCAAGTACGGTCCATTTTTGCAAGAGACAATGATATTGATGAGAGGGACGGTGTCTAATATTCGTCCACCCATCCATGATAATGTTGCATCCATGTGACACCCATGTCACCTTCATCTCCTCCATCAATACATTAACCTTGGAATAGTTTCTATCCAAGATTGTTGTCCCGAGTTTTGTGTCTCCGTGAGGCACATAACTTGTACTGCCAGAATCCTTACCCATAGCCTCCTCAGAATAAGGAGAGCGAGCAAAGATTAAATGGAATCCCAAAGAACATAGAAAAATTTCCCAATAGCATCATCCGCCTCTTCCTTGCCTTTGAATCAAACATGTCAATAATCGAATTTGGGGCTGCCCCACGGCCTTTCTCTTCCCTCTGCTTTCCCACTTCGACACTTCAAAACTAGAACCACCAGAGTATTAGTAAGTTTCACTCCCATGAGTGCTCAATGGAGTAGTAGCCGTAGAACCACGAACTTCTGGCACATTGCCCGTGGTATTTCCATTGAAGATTCTCACCATCTCAGCTCTCTGCTCTAGTGAAAGACCCTTACAAGTGCCAACCCCCCTTCCTGTAAGATGCAACAAGTGTGCATCGTCCTAGTGATACTACCATGCCAAGTCAGTGCACATATGTTGCACTTCCATACTTTGCTCCCCCCTCCAGACTTGGGGTTATCAATTATTTGGGCAAATTGTTGCAATGGCTTCTTCTTATCAAATGGTCCAATGGCAAATTTGGACAACATTTGAGAGGGGCAATGGTAAGACTACCACCGAACTACCGATTACTGCCGCCGTCACCACTAAATTTTGTGTCCCTTCTTCACTCTCCCCCATCAGGGCATCACCAACTCTTCCACGGCCACCTATCTCAACTTCCCGCTCAACCCTCTCCCGCTCCCGATTCATACTAATACTCGCCTCGGTAGAAGAACTCATGGTGATGATTGCTGCAATGAATTAAAAACAACCATAACTATATGATTGATTGATTATGCAATGAATTAATTTTAAAAAAACGTAGCCATTTAAATTTTAAATTTTACAACCAAACCCTAGCCTCTGTGGCCTATGCAAGATGCATTTTTTAAATCCCACAAACTATATGCATGATTGCATTATGAATGTAGATGCAAATGCTAAAAACAACCCCTAAAAATGCAAAAATAATATAAATTTTAAACTAGAAATAAAAATGTAATTAAAAAAAAATGTAACCATTTATATCAGAGTTTGTATAACCAAACCCTATGCAATCGTAATATGCATTTTTAAAAATCCTACAAACTATATGGCATATGCATGATTACATTGTGAATGTAGATGCAAATGCTAAAAACAGCCCCTAACAAATGCAAATATAATCTAGATTCTAAATTTTAAAAAAAAAAAAAAAAGACTTTAACATGTATCAGAAGCAAATAAAATTATAAATACCTCTTGCTCCCTCTTGCTCTTGCTCTTGCTCTTGCTCTTCCTCTTCCTCTTGCCCTTGCTCTCACTCTTGCTCTTCCTCTTGCTCTTGCTCTTGCTCTCACTCTTGCTCTTGCTCTTGCTTGGTGTGAATATGAAATGAGCCCATATTGTTAATTTATAACATAAAATAGCACTTTTAGGGTTAGGGTTAGGTTAGGAATGTCACTTTTATGTTATTAGACATATACATAAAAAAAAAAAAGTGTTTTAATCTCTAAAAAGTATGTTTTTTTTTTTTAAAACATGTATTAGCCGCGGGGGACGGCGGGGGCGCCCTGACGCGTCCCGAGAAGTTCCCGGGGCGCCCAGACGTCCCCCGCCGTCCCCAGCCGTCCCCAACGTCCCCGGGACGTTTTCCTTCCCAGCCGTCCTGTATGTTTCGCCTCTCTCCGCGAAAAAAAAGGAAACGTGGGGAAACGCGTTTCCCCCGCCCCGCGTCCCCAGGGCGTCCGGGACGTCCCGGACATGTAGAAAAGGGGGGGGACGCGTCCCCGCGTAACACCGCATTAAATAGGGGGAAAAATCGATTGGTTGTTGGAGGTGGCCATTTAGCCCAATTCTTTTATTTAAGCAAGTCGACTTGCTTGAGAGGCATCATGTAATGTCCCCATTTTTGAAGACCTTTAGCCTATCATTCCCCGTGAGCTTTAACGATGTTGCAAGGGGAAAATTATATTAAATAATTAGATAATATTGCCTGGAGAGTGATTTTAATCATTTGACATTATAAAGCAATATTTATTTAATTATTTAATATTTATGGAGCAAGTAATGTATTTAATTATTTAATTAAATTCCCAAAATGCAAATTAAAAAGGGGAATTAATTAAATAATATTTAGGTGGCTTTTAAATATTAAAATCACCCTTTTTAAAAGGGGACGGCACACCTAGGGAGAATAAATTGTTTTTTATTTAATAAATTCCCTCTCTAGGGATTTCGAATGTTGTGCCTCCTTGCTTATAAAAGGAGTGTTAGGATCATTGTTAAACTCATGTTATGATGATATTTATTTTATGCTCCATGCTTGGAGTTGGGATGCATGCCCATTGATGCTTTCTCTCTCTCTCTCTTGCGTGGGAAGTTAGTGAGCTGGTTTTGATCAATTGAAGTATTCTCTCTTGCTCCATTTGTTGAGTTCTCTTGTGTTGAAGTATGTTCTTTGCATGATTCATACTTGCTAACAATGGCGACTTGATATGGGACTTGTTTTGGCATGTTTTGTGAGTGAACAAGGTAAAATATAATCTGATCTATGTTGGTATAATTTTCCAAGTGTAGGACTGTTATTTGGAGGGTTTTTGAAGTGTAGAAAGAGCTGAAAATAATTTATGTCATTCCATCTAACCCTAGCGACTAGACTGGGACTTTTGGGGGCTGTTTTGGAGGGTTTCCAGTTGTCATAAAATTCAGATCTTTAGTTCTTTGGAAAGATCTTAATTTATAGAATTATCTGCATTTTATTTGAGGGGAAAATATGGGATATTGAAGGAGTTGTGCATTTTTGAATATTTCAGCTGTCTGCAGGCTTTTCTGGGTATGGAAAATTGATATTTATTTCAAATCTGATGTTTGAGGTTAGTCTAATAGTAGATTGGATTGTATAAATTAGGAGAAATAAGGAGAAAGCAATTTTATA
This sequence comes from Taxus wallichiana var. yunnanensis, assembly GCA_018340775.1. Lineage (NCBI taxonomy): Eukaryota > Viridiplantae > Streptophyta > Pinopsida > Cupressales > Taxaceae > Taxus > Taxus wallichiana. The sequence goes on from CM031234.1 coordinate 330,862,180, forward strand.
ATTTTTGGAGTAGTTTTGGTGCCCTAAATGTGCTGGGCGACCTACTTTTTAGGAAAAATTAGGGTTTCGTGTTGGCTATGCAAAATCTGATTTTTGCATATTGTTCTTCATATTTTTGTGGTCCATTATCCAAAATTTCAGCTCATTTGGGATTCTCTAGCCAAAGATATGAATTGTTGAAAATTGTAGCAATTGGGGTTTGAAAATTAATTATTTTCAGCTGTGTGATCAAATTTGTATTAATTCCTAACTTGTCCTAGAAGGGGACATTACACATCACTTGTTTATCTTCTAAATTCAGATTTATATATTGAGCATTTAGCTTGCATCTTCAATCTTCTAAGGACGAAAACCCTTAGAGATTTACTCTAGAGGACGAAAACCCTCGAAGAGTCAAGTAGAAGGATGAAAACCCTTCTTCCAGTGAGAGGATTCTTCATACATGGGTTTCCATTGGGAATCAAGGAGTTGGTTGTGTTTTCTATCATTTTCCAGCAGTGTGAAGGCTGTAATTTTTGCAGATTTTGATCAAGGGTTTGAAGAGAAAAATTGTTATTATATTCTATGCCCATTTCCAGGTGGAGCGACCACCTAAGGAGCTGATATATGGTGTTTTAGGGCTGCTTTGGAGCTGTTTTCAGTTGCTGATCATACTCCTGATTTTTATAAACCAGAATATCTATTTTTCAGAATTTTTGGAGCCAAGAAAGTGTCATTTACAGTTGTGTCTGAGGGCAGCCTATCTACATATTTTATAAAATAATTCCAGCATATTTTGGAGCTCAAATCCAATATTTCTTTCATGATTCCATTTTTATAAAGCTTGCTGATTTATTTGGTAGAAAGATTAAGTGGGTTTGTGTCATATTTGGTGCATTTTTATTCCTAGACCTAGTTGCCATTTTTGGGTTAAATTCAGATCTGCATGTTATCTTTTGCTATAATTTCTATAAATTGCATCTTGTGGATGGGATTTGCCTAAAATTCCTTTGGGGTTGCAAAGTGTCATTTACGGGACATTACATGGTATGAGGAGTATAGGGTCCTTCCGGAGAAGATTCGTGATGTCATGTCATTTGTTGAGTTCATGGGAGTAAGCAAGGGAAGATCAAGGCCCAAGCCTAGGTCACAAGCTACACAAGAGGAAGAATTAGGGCTACAAGTAATGGAGGAATCCATCGTGCAAGTTGAAGAGGAAGAAATCATGGAGCTTGAGCCAAAGAAGGAAGAAGAACAACAGAAGTTGTTGGGCATCGAAAAGGAATAACCCATGGGAGCCCTGGAAGCCTCGTCACCATTGCAAAAGTAGAGCTCCTAACTGATTATCAGAACAGCATCGTGAAGACATCAAAGTTTGATGAAAGTTTGAAGCATGAGCCTAGAAAGGAAAGGGAAATCATGGAGCATGAGTCCCAAGGTAAAAGTTCTTTAATATTTAATGAAGTTTCATTGGTTTCTAATGGGTGCATGTGGCTAAATGTTGAAAAGAAATCAGATTTGCATAAGGGTAAAGAGGATGACATTACGGAAGGGTATGTCCATGAAGGAAGGGCACTTCCGGTTCCTCGTGATTATTTTCAGTTCGCTGGAAATTTCCAAACAGCAGTCAATGATGGGAAAATTGAGGAAGTTTACCACCTTGGAGTAAGTTCCGGAGATGTTCCAAACAAGTACCAACAAAAAAATGGTGGGATCCTTGTTGGCAGCCTAAGGTATGATGAAAAAAATCACATTTTATCTCCTCTTATGTTGCTGCCATACTTGTGTCATTATGGGCAGCTTGTTGTTAAAAAGATCGCATGCCAAGTTTGATGCCTTGTAATATAATTGGTGATGATGTGAAGAAATTGTGGAGTAACATATGGCACATAGATCTTTTCTTGCAAGATTATGTGATCATAAAAGTTTGGGTTCCGGTTGATCCTTTGAATTATAAGAAAGAGGAAGTCCTCGTTGAATTTAATATTGATACTCCATGCTTATGGTTATAAAGAAATTTGATGGACAATTGGTTTGAATTTATTATGTATCCTAACAAATTTGTGAAGGATTTACTCCTAGAGTGTCCCCTTAAAACTAAATTCTACCCTCCATAGACAAGGAGTCACAGTCTTAATTGATAATGGAGCTACTTACAGCTTTCGTTTATGAGAACTTCCAAGGCAAAGGTGGAAGACTTCAAAGGCTTCACAGTCAAGATAGCGGATGGCTACTCCATGCCATGCACAAGGAGGTGTCCCCAACTCTTTTTCAAACTGGAAGAGCATGAGGTATGTGATGATTTTAATATGATTGGCATAACTGATATAAATCTTGTGCTTTGGGGTCCAATGGTTAGAGCTCACTCTTAATTACCAAAGTATGGAGTTAAGCTTCGTGGATAAGGGAAAGAAAGTAATACTTCAAGGTATGATTCCAGAAACCACTCAAATCAAGTATTTGGTACAAGGTATTAGTGTGGAAAATTTTGGAGAGATTTCATGCTTACAGCTCTTGTACTTTCCTTTCATCTGTTCACAACTTTTCCAGCTACTTTCCTACTTACAAAACACCTAAAAAGAGCTTCCAATCATAACGTTGAAGGAATTCCAAGCTACTATTGACATTGGCATATTTGTGACTGATTTAAGGTGGTTTCCAGCCACTAACATTCTGATTTTTGAGAGAAAAATGCAAGGTTGCAACTATGTTTGGGATAGCATTGCTAAAGTTTTGGCAATCCATCATTTGAATGGAAATTATGAGATGGTGGCAAGCAACGGAAGGGAGCTAGTTATCATGTCCATAAAGCATGATAACAAGATTGTAAAAGTGTTATTAAACACTCTTGCACTCTTGTTTTCCTTGATACGTTTGCTTCATGTGTAGGAACATCAAAGAAGGAGCAGCTGAGATTCATTTGGGATCCGGGTACGTGCATTTGCTTGAGGACAAGCAAATTTGGGAAGGGAGGACTGTAATGTCCCCTTTTCCATGCTAGTCACTTTTAAGGCCTTGGGCCCATTCCACCTTCCGTGGGCCTCGAGGAAGGAAGCAAGGGAGGTGAACATTGCCATTATTGCAAGTAATTTCCTTATTCATTTAATTACTAATTATGGCTTGGAGTGATTCGATTAGGTGAATAGAAAGCCAAAAAGAAACTTCTATCTTCACCTTCATTAAGGTCGGTCTTCTTGAGAGCTACAAGGGAGATAAAGAAATATTCTTTTATGAGGTTGGTTTTCTTAAGTGAAGTGAAGATTAAAGTGCATTTCCCCCTTCATTAAGAGGTCGGCCATGAAGATTGGGCTCTAATTCATCCTTGGCGCCAAGAAGGGGTACTTAAGGAGGTTTGAATGGAGGACATTATCATTTATCATCTATTTTGACATCTACTTGGAGTGGAGCTAGTGTAGCTTTTCTTCTATAATGTCCCTTTAGGACTGAACCACACCAACAAGGAATTTACACAAACCCCAACAATATTAAAAACCCTAGCAACGAACAAAAAATTAGACTTTTAGGCATCATACATCATTAAAAGCAGCTTAAAGTAAATAAACAAGTCTTCCTAATGCAGAGAATTGCACCAGCACTTTATGGCATCCATTCTCATGCAATATGGGCTAGAAATTAACATAGAAATATCCCAAATACTCAATAAATCCAGCAAGATGAAATCTAGAGCAAATTTGTATTTTATAAAATTATTTCAAGTGCAACTACAACTAAAACTTCTAAAGTTTCAACACAAACCAATGCTCAAAATGATCTTGAAGAGAGTAGTTATCCAATGAAAGTGAAATCATAATTTTACAAATACAAACCCACCGAAAAGTAATCCCTAAATATCCAAATGCGTAGATCAAGCTAGAAATGAAGGTGGCAACCCCCAAAAGCATGCTCTAGCTGGAATGTGTGCCCTAGCACTGGTAGAAACCCTTGATGTTTTAAAATCTGAATTTTGAATCGCCAATATGACTCCCGATGAAGTCACCAATGCAACAAATAAGGGTTTCAGCCCCATGTTTCTAACTATTGAGGGTTTTTCGTCCCCAATAAGATCCAATGAGGGTTTTCTTCCTCAAAGGGGTGAAAATGAGAGCTCAATGCTCCAATTTCCAAAAGAGAAGTATATAATTCATAAGATGAAGTCCACAAATGAGCCCGCATCATTTGCTTTTATAGCCTTTACTTTTCTTTCTTTTTGGAGTTCCCCATGTAGGCCTCTTTATTTCTTTTTTAATATTTGATTTTCCCTCCTAAAGAGGGACGACCTCTCCTTTTTCTTTTATTTTAGTAGTTAACAATATTTTTTATTTTAATAATAATATGAAATCCCAAAATAAGAATTATTTATCGGCCCAACTTAAAATATTATTAATTATTTTTAATTTAGAAAAGCGGACATTACATCTTCTTGCCATCAAGGACGAAAACCCTTCATTGGTCACCTATTGAGGAGGAAACCCTTTAATAGGATCACACTAGAGAACAAAAACCCTCATGTGTAAGGGTGATCTCACACGGAGGTCACACTTTGTAACTTTAAAGTGATTTTATACAGTTGATCTAAATTTCCAGCCCTAGACAACTTGTTCAAGGGTTGAGTGTGGTGCCTTCTAGGGCACATTTTGGTATTTTGAGTTGGTATTCTTGTTCCTCATAATTTATAAGGCAAAAATCTACATTTTAGTGATTTAGGAGTTTATCTATTTTTTCAATCTTCGGTTTAGTTTGCATGGTTGTTGTAATAAAAATTAATTACAGCAAGTGTTACGCGGGATCGTCCCCCGCTTTTAACACGTCCGGTCCTGACGCCTCGGGACGCTGGGACGGGGGGAACGCTTTCCCCACGCTTCTTTTTTTGCAGTGGTGCGAAACGCCTTGGGGACGGCTGGAGGGTGGCGGAAACGTCCCAAGGACGTTGGGGGCGTGGGGGGGACGGCGGGGACATCCAGACGTCCCCGCCGTCCCCTACGGCTGCTGCGACTTTTCCAATAAAAAAACAGACTTTTAATACACAAAAACACATTTTTTTTATTGTATATGACTAATAGCATAAAAGTAACATTCCTAACCTAACCCTAACCCTAAAAGTGCTATTTTATGTTATAAATTTACAATATGGGCTCATTTCATATTCACACCAAGCAAGAGCAAGAGCAAGAGCAAGAGAGCAAGAGCAAGAGCAAGAGCAAGAGCAAGAGGAAAGAGCAAGAACAAGAGGAAGAGCAAGAACAAGAGGGAGCAAGAAGTATTTATAATTTTATTTGCTTACAATACATGTTAAAGTTTTTTTTTTTAAATTTAGATTATATTGGCATTTGTTAGGGGCTGTTTTTAGCATTTGCATCTACATTCACAATGTAATCATGCATATAGTTTGTAGGATTTTTAAAAATGCATATTGCGTATAGGGTTTGGTTATACAAACTACAATGTAAATGGTTACGTTTTTTTTTTTTAATTACATTTTTATTTCTAGTTTAAAATTTATATTATTTTTGCATTTTTTAGGGGTTGTTTTTTAGCATTTGCATCTACATTCATAATGCAATCATGCATATAGTTTGTGGGATTTAAAAAATGCATCTTGCATATAGGGTTTGGTTGTAGAAATTTAAAATTTAAATGGCTACTTTTTTTTAAATTAATTCATTACATAATCAATCAATCATATAGTTATGGTTGTTTTTAATTCATCATGTGATCATCATCACCATGAGTTCTTCTTCAGTATGAGTAGTATGAATCGAGATGAATGAATCAAAGCAGGAGAGGGTTGAACGGGAAGTTGAGATAGGTGGCCGTGGAAGAGTTGGTGATGCCACAATGGGGGAGAGTGAAGAAGGGACACAAAATTTAGTGGCAACGGCAACTGGTAGTTCAGCTGGTAGTGCTACTTGCAATTGCCCCTCTCAAATGTTGTCCAAATTTGCCATCGACCATTTGATAAGAAGAAGCCATTTTACAACAATTTGCCCAAATAATTGATAACCCCAAATTTGGAGGGGGAGCAAAGTATGGAAGTGCAACATATGTGCACTGACTTGGCATGGTAGTATCACTAGGACCAATGCACACTTGTTGCATCTTACAGAAGGGGGTTGGCACTTGTAAGGGTCTTTCACTAGAGCAGAGAGCTAAGATGGTGAGAATCTTCAATGGAAATACCACGGACAAAGTGCCAGAAGTTCATGGTTCTACGGTTAATACTCCATTGAGTGCTCATAGAACTGGCAAACTTACTAATACTCTGGCTGGTTCTAGTTTTGAAGTGTCAGAAGTGGAAAGCAGAGGGAAGAGAAAGGCCGTGGGGGCAGCCCCAAATTCAGTTATTGACATGTTTGATTCAAAGGCAAGGGAAGAGGCAGATGATGCTATTGGGAAATTTTTCTATGCTTTACTGGAATTCAATTTAATGCTACTCGCTCTCCTTATTACAAGGAGGCTATGGCTAAGGTCAGTAAAAGCAGTACAAGTTATGTGCCTCCTGAGACAAAAACTCATGACAACAATCTTGGATAGAAACTATTCCAAGGTTAATGTATCGATGGAGGAGATGAAGGTGTGACATGGGTGTCACATGGATGCAAAGATTATCATGGATGGTTGGACGGATATTGACACCGTCCTCTCATCATCATATCATTGTCTCTTGCAAAAATGGACCGTACTTCTTGAGAGCAATTGATTGTTCCGGGAAGCGAAAAGATGTTAAGTTTTCGTGATCGATTTTGAAGGATGCCATTGAGGAGGTTGACCTTCAAATGTTGTACAAGTTATCACGTATGCACGGCTTATGTGTGCGAGAGCAAGAGTGCTTAGTGGAGCGGGAATATAGGCATATTTATTGACTCCATGTTGTGTGCATGCCATGAACAATGCACCTTTGAAAGACATAGGGAAGATTTAGTGGGTTAACCGATATAGTGATCGATGCCGAGATGTGCGTAAGTTCATATGCAATCACCACACATCATCGGCACTTTTTCAAATTTTTCAAGAAGGAATTTTGAAACCAAATACACCCGCTTTGCATCCTATTTTATTTTGTTGAGAGGATGTCCGTCAGTTGCAGGAGCCCCGCAAATTATGATTATGACATAGGATTGGACTAGGTGGCGTGAGTCCAAGACGGATCAAGGGAAAAAGTGAAGGAATTGGTGTCAAGGGAAACATTTTGGGTTGATATGAAATACATCATATCAATTATAGCTCCGCTTTTAGTGTCATCAAATATGGGGATTCTAACATGTTTCCCAATCTTGGTGAGATCTACGAGTGCATTGACAGCATGCTTGGGCAAATGAAGGCAACTATTCGGGTGAGGGACCCCACTTTGGAGTTCTATAATGAACATATACAACCCATTATTCAACAGAGATGGGAGAAGTTGAACACTCCTCTTCATATGGTTACTGTATGCACTGAATCCCAAATGGTATGTGGAGAGGCCAAGCAGAGTTGTCCCATTGGATGATGATGAGGTGAAGAAGGGCCTTATGAAGGCTTTTAAAAAAATGTACACTCCACAAGAGGCTTCACAGATCAGAATGGAGTGGCTCGACTTCACTGAACTTGATGGGTACAAAACATCAGCAAAGGCAGACAGGGTAACATTAGCACAGGAGAAGCCAGTGAGTTGGTGGCGACTGTATGGGCTTCCAGGATTGCTGCGACCACTTGCCATTCGCCTCCTTTCCCAGGTTTCTAGCTCCTCTGCCTCTAAGAGGAACTGGTCTACGTATGGTCGGATACACTCTAAGAGAGAATAGGTTTACCTCTCTCGCAAGAGCGAGAAGCTTGTAGTCAGACACGTGCTTTGCATCTTATAGATCGCAAGACACCTGAGTACAAACAGACTCCAACATTATGGTGGGATGTAGATCCCGAGGAGCCGAGGCAGGTTGAAGAGGACAACACTGTGCAACGAGGATTGATTGGGCTTACCTTTGAGGACGAGGATGCTAGTACCAACGGAGGAGTTCATGGATATTGCTTCAGATGCAGATTCTGATTTTTAGGCTGATACTTGTAGTTGTCCTCTTTTTTTGTAATATTGACAATAGACAATTGTTGGTGTATTTGGCTATGAGATTAATGATATGAATATTAGCTATTGTCACTTGATCAATCGTAATTTAGAATGGTTTTACTTTTATATTTTGTAATATTAATATATTTGAAATTTCAAATTTCAGCTTGTCTCATATTCAAAATTCAAATATGTATTATGAATTTTCAATTTATGACATTAACATATTGATATTATAGTGTATTTGATGTTTATGAGTTCAAGTTTCACCTTATTTAAATCTCAAATGGTTTTATTTCAGCTTATTTATATAATTTAGTCACTATATCTTTTTATTTTAAATATTTATATATTTTTTAATCAGCCGTCCCCAAAATTTAGAAATTTTTACCGTCCCTAAAACCCCGTCCCCCGTCCCAGTAACTATGAATTACAGCTGTGATTTATCATTCATTTCTCCATATTTTTGATGTATTTGAGATTGATAAATATTGTCGTGGTTGGATAAATTATTTTGGTGGCATTTCAGCTCTATTTGCATGGTTAAATGTTGATGTGAACCTCAAATGTAATTTGATGCCCAAGACGCACTGATTTATATTGTGTGTTGATTGTTTGAAGTTCATTCTCAGCTATTTCAGTTTAATGTGTGTGTTTGAAGGTCCAATTTCAGATTTGGGTTTAAGGCCAAACCCTTATTTCCAAATTTAGCCCTAGAAAGGGACATTACATAATCGAATGGATCTCCAATGTCTTCTACGAGAGCATCATCACCATCGCGTGGTTCATTAGAACCAAAAGCACCAACAATCTCATTTCCCCTAGCGCCATCAAGCAGGTCGTGTAAAGTATGCTCTAACTCCAAATCTATCAATGAAAGTTGGTCAATGGAAGTCTCCAAGTTTGGAGTCTCTAGGTCTATATCCCAACACTTTGTTTGCCCCTACTTGTACTCATCCTTCTTGTGTGATAGAATGCAAGTTAGAATGCGCAAAGACCAAATTCTCCACCCTTTTCGCTCCCATCTTGTTGCGGTTAATTGAGTGGATAAAGGAGTATGTACCCCGCCGCTCGATGAAGCGTAACTTACAACCTATCAAACAAGCCGCAAAGTCGATGCAAAATTGAAAATTTAAATTTATAAAAGTATAAACATAAAGAGAGTTACAAACTAGCAAAATTTAAAATCTTACTTGTGATAAAACTTTTATTGCAAGTGGCATGAGGTAGGTGTATGCTTGCACATAGAGGTCCCACTAAGAATAAGCTCCCGTCCTCTATTTTTCATGAAGAGCGGTAGTGGAGTGATCCCTAGAAGATGTGAATGTAGTATCCCCTTAGGATCAATAGAAATTAGGCAAGTCAACAATCCTTCAATACACCAATCAACTGAAAGTAGCAAACCACTTGAAACCAGTTGAGTAGTTGCCTCAATAAACCCGAGGATAAGAGTTTAATGGTCTTAACTTATCAACTTCCACAATGTATACTGCTGTAAACGAATACTGGAATTACTCTAAAAATCTTTACACAACACTCAGCCAATGATGACCAATTAGAGCATACAAATCCAGCGTTAAACTTCTAATACCAGTCGCTGCAATATTGATCTAATATTTCATATATAGATCTATATAAAGAATCATCAAACCCAATCAGTCCACGACCATACATTCATAATATATTATCTACCAAATATCTTAAGCAATTAATTCCCAGTGGGCCAAATGAGACTCAGGAAATCAGATTGCTTTCCAATAAATATGAAGGTCATGCACAGCTGCAAAGATCTCTAAATCTGATCCAAATTCACCCACACAAAATGACATTCATCCAGAGATCACCCAAGCTTCATACTATGTTAGATAAACTCGCTGTTCAATATGCATGAAATAACTATCAATCTGGGCCTTCATGTTATGGATCGTTGTAACAGGCTTAAACCTCTGTTTGTTGGAGCATTTAATGTATTACAAGACTCTTTAGAAGTTTACCAAACTTCTACAATAAGTTGCTGCCAATTAAGAGGCTTAATCATACCTCAAAACACTCAGAAGATTACCTTGTGAAGTCGTTGGTTATAGGAGAACACAGCAGCTTAAACCAGTCCACAACAATACCCAATATTATCATCAGTTTGCCTTGAAAGAGTTTGCTACATCAGAGGTAAATTATCATGCATAAGATAGTCAATTTATCCTAAAGATACCACGAACCAGCTATTAAAGCAACTATGCAAACCGTTGGTTATCATAGGCTCCCAACATGCATTCCAAAACATCCGAAGTAAGTCGTTGATGCCCGGGAAGGGATAGCGGATCAATTGAATGAAAATCAGACCCTTATTCGCCAAATATTACCCACAAACCTGTTCCTAACAAATCGCTACAACTAGTACAAATTAGAAAGTCACTTTTATAACTATTAGAGTCTTCAATGCAACAAAACTCCAGTGAAATAACACAGATATCAAGTCAACTTGCTACAGCTAGGGCAGAGTGAGCTTCATACATCGATTACTCTTAAAAACAATCACAAACAGCACTATAAGAGTTCGCTGGGAAAACAGAGATCACATAATACAAATCTAATTGCAAAAGCACATGGAAATACTTCAATGGATATTAAACCAGCTACAATAAAAACCCTCACACAAGAGAGAGAGAGAGAGAGAGAAAAATAACAAGGGTGGGCATACATCCGAACTCCAAGCATGGAGTTTCAATTTGATTTCATCATAGCATACCCATCCAAGGAAATGCGACCCCTTCTTATAGAATAAGAGGTGCAAATACTAATGTTCAAACATTTAACATTTTCCCCTAAATAAAAATATTTAATAAGCTATTACTTGTGCACTTTATTTAATTTCTTAATTTAATATTAAGAAATTCCTATCCTAGGTGCACTTTTCTAAACTAAGAGGGCCCACAAGGGGTTACAAAAGAGATAATAAATATCTTAAGTCGAAATATGAGCCCAATCCTCAAACCCATTGGGTTGAGGGCCTTCAAATCCTTCCATGCAAATCCCCCCGAAAAGGGGACATTACGGTGAAATTCACAAATGTTGATCTAACCAAGTCTTCTACTGGATCCGGAATAGTCTATCAAATGTCACCTTATACCCCTCACTACCCTCAACATCCCTATATGGTGGTACCCCACGGCAAAGAAAGGATCTTGGCATTGTAGTATTTTGGAGTCAAGGAAAAAGCAAAAAAATGCAATGGGGTGGTCATTTTGTTCCGCCTTTCAATGAGATGTGATTGCACTTCCTTTAAGAAAGTCTCTATATAATCTTGATCTTTGGCATTTATGATGGTTTTAATCCACTCAATCATTAATTTGATTCCATTATAAATGTCACCCACACATGGATGATCCATATCAACAAATCTCAAAGATACTCACGATGGGCTAGGTAAAACCGAGAAAGTACCCCACACGACCCCAACACCTATGATTGAGGATTAACAATTTCACATTTTTGGTCCTCTCATTGTTTATCTGCCTCCATACACTCCAAAGGTCGTTGATAACCATGTCGCACAATGTTGCTCACACCTTCACATGTCGTCTCGAGACGAGCATGTGTGAGGAAAATTGTGTCTCAACAACCTTATAAGATATTAAAACAAATAAAATGAAGACAACTAAAACATTCAAAAATCAAAATTCAACAAATTTAAAAACTTTAAAAAATAATTTAAAATAAAATTGAAAATTTATTAAAAAAAAAAATTACCTTTAACAGTTGTGATGTCAAGAATCTCCGGAAGATGGTTTCGGACATGTGGTGGTTGTTGACAAACATATGGATCTCACTTGCCTCCTCATAGACTTGTTTGAACCAAGCAATTTGTAATGTCCCTTTTTTCCACTTGAGAGCTATTATTCAGTCTTCTTGCCATTCCTCCTCCGTGGCAAAGAAGTGAAGATGGAGGAGAACACTGATCTTCCGTTTGATATGTTTTTTACTAATTTTTAATATTTTTTTTGTGTTTTCTTTTTTATAATAGGTCGGCTGGGTTTTAATCAATTAATAGAAGCTAATGAAGGAAAAGAACATCTCTAAGGGGTCGGCCTTACCTTTTCATGCTTTGGCGCCAATGGAGGGATATAAAAGGAGAGCTAAGACATCATTTGACATCTAGACTTTGGCGCATTTTCATCTTACTTGAGCATTGTGAGCTAGTGGCTCCTTGTTCTTACACTTGAGGACAAAACCCTCATGTGTGGCTTGCTCTAGGGAGGACGAAACCCTTCTGAAGTTAAGTGAAGGACGAAAACCCTTCATTTGACTTGGGATTGAAGAATAAGGCATATTTAAAGAGAAATCTATCATTTTCGATAGTTATTGGCTTCTTTCTAGTGGAGCGACCTACCTTGAGTAGGGTTTTGAGGGTTTCGTGAATTCATATATGCATTTTTAGTTGATAATTTGATTTATCATAATTTCTAAGGCCGGAATCTCAAGTTTCATGATTTTTGGGGGTTTCTAGACCCAAGATCTATATTTTTCTTGTGGCTGCTATTGGTTGGACATTAATTAATTTCCAACAGTGTGTTTCTTCAGAATTTTCATTGTTTTTGGCTCTTATGGATGCATAAAATATATATATAAATTGTGGCAAGTTAATTTGAAGTATTTCATGGTGTTTGGCATATTTTTGTGAAGGATACAGTTCACTGATTTCTTATTTTCAGTCTGCTGCAATAAAAATCAGATCTGAATAATTTTGGTGTTTGGCTAAACTCCTTTGCTTTTGGTCTAAACCCTTGAAAGAGTCATTACACAATTTTTGCGCCCAATTTTTGTAAAATTAAGTTGAGGGATGAACGGCACAAGGTGTCCAAAATATGTGCTCGTACTTGCTGCCCCAACCAATAACCCTACAACTCTGTAGTTTTTGTGTTGTCTCATACAATTTAGACATGTTTAGGCCCCCTTTCCTCAATAGATTCTATGAGGATGTCGGAAATGAATCGGGCGTCCCTCACCTGCCCCTCACAATCAATAGCCCTCAGAAACATTGCCCCTTTAGGGCACACTGCAACCACATTGATCAATGGCCTATTTGTCGTATCTTTCCATCCATCGGAAACGATGGACACCCTTGTTTCGATCCATTGATTCTTGATGGGCAGCAATGCCTCTTCAACTTGTTTTCTTTCTTTTGACAATAAGGTGGTGCACACCTTTTCATACCCTGGGCTAGTGTACCCTTTAGGGGCTTCATTAATACATCTCACCATATCCTGCTAGTATGGTGATCTAACAACATTAAAAGGGACACCACATGCATAAATAAAATGCCTAATACCCTAATCGGCTATGTCCCCGCTTTCATTTTGAAATGCCCTTTTCAATGGGCCTGCATCATTTTTGTTCTTTTGTGAGAAAGAATTGAATCCTCTTCCCCTCTGGCGACAACAAGTCTAGACAAAAATGGGAGATTTGGGGCTAAAACATCAACAAATGGAGAAGAAGGTGGCCTGCTACTCGGTCTTCATTTTGTGCTATATGATGCTTAGATTTTAGAACAATTACTACATCTGCATCTTCTTGCTCTTTTATGCATGCAAGGGTCTTTTGTAATGTCCCAACTCCGAATCAATAGAGATTAGGCAAACAACCAACTCTTCAACACTCCAATCAAGTGCAAATAGCAAAAGTCAGTCAAACACTACTAAAACAATCGAATAGATGACTCAATAAACCCAATAAAGGGGTTTAATGGCCTCTAACGAGTGGCTCACTCACAGCTGAAACTATACCCCTCAGAAATCAGACTTCTTTGACCAATGAGCTCATGCAACATACTCTAAAATCAGCCCTTCAAATAACACAGGAACATACAACTACCAGCTTGCCAATGTGAGGATGTTTCAGTCATGCAATCAGCTATGAATCACTCCCAAAATCATACTTCAAACTCAGCTTAAATTACTTGTACAATTCACTGCTGAAAGGAGGTTCAAAACACATCACTAACCCTTAACAATTGCTCTCAAAGAGTCGCTGGTATTTAATGAATAAAAACACACAGTATGCTGATCATATATGACTTAAATATGCAAGAAAACCCTTGATACTTCAACCCAATGAAGTCGCTGGTAATAAGACTGAGAATGCTCATTGATTTGCTCCTAAAATGCCCCAAAACAAGTCGTTGTTGAAAGGAATTAAGGCAGATCACACTAATCAAAAACCAGACCTCATTGATAAGATTTACCTTGCCCACCTTTGCCCAGAACAGATCGCATACATGCCCAGTTTGGTCGCTGCACTTATGACATGTTGGCATACAGAAATCTAATCATTTGCCATACAAGATAACCCACAAACTCATCAAAGTAAATCGCTGCAGCTAGAGAACATAGATCAGGCCAGTCGCTGGGTTTTTAGCACATAAAATATGCATTTAAACATCCACAGTTTCAGTCAAGGATTCGCTGCTCATTGGAGTATTCAAGCATGCAATAAAACATTCAAATGATCAACCAATACAGTCACTGTAATCAAATGAGAGGGCACACAACCAGCTAATAGAAAATAGCATGCAAATCAGTCAAAACATGGTAAGGCCAATTGCTGAAACACAAATATGCAAAGATCTTAGTCGATTCACTTCAAGGAATAAACTAGAACTCAGCTATTAGATATGATATGCATAATAGCCCAAATATACCAAAGTCGATTTGCAATAAATTCCAGAAATTCTTCAATATTATACCAGCTCCAATACCTCCCACGCAAGAGAGAGGAAGAACATTAATGGGCATGCATCCCAACTCCAAGCATGGAGTATCAAAATAATTTCATCATAACATGAATGTAACAATGATCCTAGCACTCCTTTTATAAGCAAGGAGGCACAAAATTCGAAATCCCTAGGAGAGGGAAATTATTAAATAAAAGCAGTTTATCTTTCCTAGGTGTGGCGTCCCCTTTTCTAAGGGTGATTTTATCAATAAAAGCCACCTAAATATTTATTTAATTAATTCCCCATTTAATTTTATATTTTGGGAATTAAATTAAATAGTCTTCATAATTAAATAATTAAATAATTATTGCTTTCTAATGTCAAATGATAAAAATCACTCTCCAGGCAATAATATTTAATTATTTAATAAAATTTTCCCCTTGCAACATCCCAAAGCCTACAGGGAAAGATAGGCTAAGGGTCTTCACAAAAATGGAGACATTACATCTTTGCACGTGGCAACCCCTTTCCATCCATCCTTCCACAAGGTCTAATTTCTTGGCCAACAACCCCACACAAAGGGTATTTCACCCGATCAGTAGGAGCTCTTAAATTGCATTTTACACTCTAAGCAAATCCAAACAATGCCCTCTCGACCTAACAGCTTGTTCTATCTCATGTGACATGCCTCCAAAGGGGTGAGCTTGGATCGATTTTGAAGGGGATACCTCTATTACCTTGGCCCACTAAACTAGAACTTGCAACCATATAAAACCAATTAAGTGTTGAAACAATATTTAAAATCAAAAGTTAAAAGTTATAACTTGAAATAATTTTGCAATAACAAAAAAATTGAAAACAAATTGAGAATAATTAAAAAATAGTAAATACAAACTAAAAAAATCCCTTAAATTACCAAATGCCTTTGTTGCAAGCTTCTTGAACTCCTTGGCACTTGTTGCAATCTCGTTAAACTATATGGCACTTGTAATCAACCCTAAGAAATTGAAAATATGAAGGTGTGAATCTAAATGAGCAATGAGTGGTAAGTATGCAAATGTGAGGATAATGTGTTGTTATTGTCGTTGAAAAAGAGTTTGGGAGTATGTTTTTGGGTTTAGAAGACTACTTTAAAGTTTAAAAATTTGGATTTGACCATTTTTACCAAAAAAATGAAAACCCGGCAGCTTTTATTATGGGTTCGCAGCAAGTGTGGCCAGGGTATGTTTGGCCATATCTGGGTAAGTCCTAAGATGTACTCAAACATGCTTGGGTATGGCTGGACGTACACTGACCATACCACCTGCGAAGCGTACCTGTAAGTTCCCGAAGGTTAAAAAAAAGATGTAAACAAGGTGGCAAGTAAAGCAAAGGAAGAGTCAAAATATACCTTAGGTAATATCGATTTATAAAGAGCTTCAAAACATTGATGGCCAAGATGGTATATAAATTTCACAAACACAACACCTATATAGTATACCAAATTTAGATCGATGAAAGATGAAGATAGTAGTAAAACGAGTTGGAGAGGAAACTTGAAGATTCTAGAATCAAGGACAAAGGGAAAAAGAAGATTGACTGATTATTGTTCAAATACGAGTAATAGGTTGGGTCACATCTATCATTTTTCAATCTATTTTAGTTGTCTACATATGTTTGAATGTTTGAAATCTCTTATCTGTGATCTGTAAATATTGATGCATCCTAAGAAATTATTATGGGAATGTAAAATGTTGATCATGGATTTAGTTGATACAAATGAATGGTATATGGTTTCCTCCTCTTCAGAATTAAAATTTCTATCTGATTTGTGGAGATTTTTGGTATATGAGTATCCTTCATTACTTGCAACTAATTATTTTTCAGTGGGAAAAAAATTGAAAAAACAAAGCATTTCAATATACGAGAGTAAACACAAGCTTATAGAGGAACATAGGAAGGAAGCAGTGGGATTAGAAATGGGAAATGGTCATAGTAATGTTTTACCTTTGCTGCCTTCATCTGTAGATATGCTCCTGGTTGTGGATCCCCATCTAGAGAGAGCCCCCATAGGGGTTCAACAAGAAAAGCAAAAGAAGTTGCGTATGGACTCTACTTTGAAAGCAAGGAGACAGTCCAACCAACTTCGTATGCAAAAATAGGGCAGCAATTAGCTGTAGCTGGTAAAGTAGGGGATTTGGCGACAATTTTGAACAACTCCCTCAATGAAGTTGATTACTTGGAATGTTCGAGGGCTAAAAGGCAGCCCATCTAAAGTTAATGAGATTAGACGCATATTGAACCAACATCATCCTCAAATGATATTCCTCCAAGAAACTAAAGCATCAATAGATTTTATGGCAGCAGTGACTCCTAATATTAAGAAAAAACTTGAAGTTGTTTCTATAAGCTCACAAGGAGCTTCTGGAGGCATGGCGTGTATTTGGGATCCTCAACAAATGCAATGTATAGATAGTGGAGGACATCATGGTGTTCTCTATATGGTGGTTAGAAATGTAGCTGATAATCAGAATGTCTTATTATTGAACATCTATGCTCGCTTCAAATTGATATTGTTGCAGCCCATTCTAGAATACTTGTGATTATAGGGGAGATTTTAATACTGTCTTATTTTCTCATGAAAAGCAAGGAGGGAATTCAAGTCTTGATGCCTCTTCACTAACATGTTAGATTTTATTCAAAAGATGAATTTGATTGATATCCAAACTCAAAATGGACTAATGACATGGTCCAACAAGAGAGTGGGAGAGAATTGTATCCTGGAAAGATTGGATAGATTTTTAGTTTCAGAAGAGTGGTTAGAGAGAAGTATTATTCCGGTTGCTAATGTTTTGGGTAATTCAGGATCGGACCATTGGCCGGTTTTGCTAGAAATGGGCAAGTCAAAACCTTTTAAAGCTCCTTTTAGATTCCAATTGATGTGGTTAAGAGATGAAAACTCCCCTCTTTAATTAGGAAATGGTGGGAGGAGGGTCAACCCAGGTATGGTACCAAAATGTTCTGTTTTACAAGAAGGATGCAACATGTTACTAATCAATTGAAGCAGTGGAATAAATCTGATTTTGGGAATGTTCATGGGAAAAAACGGGAAATCTTAGAATCATTGCAGGAAGTGGGCCATCAAGTCAGAATGCAAGGATATTCTAAAGAACTACAAACTAAGGAAATCTCCCTTAAGCAGGAGTTGACAGAATGGGAATTAAGAGAAGAAATTTTCTAGAAACAAGTCCAGAATTCAATGGTTGAAAGAGGGGGATAAAAACACTTCTTTCTTCCATAAATCTCTCTTAGCTCACCACTCTCATAATCATATTGCTTATTTGGATAAAGGGGATGGCACTCAGGCCAATACGCAGGAAGATATACGAACTTAGCAATTCAATACTTCTCTGGAATCTTTGTTGCTACTAATTTAGATGGAAATGCTCAACACCAACTGCTTGATACCATTCCAAGGTTAATTGATGAGGACAATAATTTTCTATTGCAGCCGGTTTCAGAGGAGGAACTCCAAAAAGTTGTATGGGAAATGAAAAAAGGAAAAACACCGGGCTTGATGAAATTCCTATAGAATTTTATCGGAATTATGGGACATAATTAAAAATGATCTCCTAGAAGTGGTGGAAGAATGCAAACAAGCTAAGACTGTCCTAAAAATCATCAATTAAACTTATATAGCTTTGATTCCCAAGAAAGAAGAAGCTTCTACCCTAGCTGAATATCGTCCTATTGCTTTGTGCAACGCTGTATAAAATAATTACCAAAGTTATAGCTGAAAGGTTGAAGACCATCATCCATAAAGTAATATCTCCGGAACAAGGGGGATTTGTACCCCATAGACAAATTTATGATGATATTGTTTTGGCTCAGGAAGTTCTCCATTCTATGGAAATTCAAAAGAAACCAGCTATGTTTTTGAGACTGGATTTGTCTAAAGCCTATGATAGGGTGGATTGGTCTTTCCTGATTGAAATCTTGTTGAGGTTTGGATTCTCCCCTATGGGTTCAATGGATACAAGCTTGCATTTCTTCAGTTTCTTATTCTATTTTGGTTAATGGATCTCCCACTTCTAGATTCTCTGCTTCTCAAGGCATAAGGCAAGGGGATCCCTTATCTCCTTTTCTTTTCATTATTGTTGTTGAATCTTTTGGCAGATTGTTTTCCAAGAAGAGAACCCAGAAGAAGTTAAAGGGTATTAAATTGGCCAAACAGGTTGATCCTTTGTCTCATCTCCAGTTTGTAGATGATTCATCCATTATGGGAGAAGCATCTTTAAAAGAAGCTACCCAAATTCACAACAACTTGCAACTCTTTTCAAAGGCCACAGTCAAGATATAAACAGGCAAAAGTCAAAAATTATTTTCTTCCATTGCTCGCCTAGGCTAGAACAGATATTCGGTTAAATTAGGATTTCAAAAGGGAGTGCTACCTCTAAAATATTTGGGTATTCCATTGGATTCTAAAAGATTAACTGATTGGACTTGGCTGCCCATGAGAGTTCTTCATAAATTTAGTAAATGGACTCATATATGGTTATCTTCAGGGGGACATATCACTTTGATTAAAGTTGTTCTACAAGCTATTCCCATCTATTTTTCTTCCCTTTTGAATGTTCCTACAAAATTCTACATCAGTTGCACTCAATTAGCCAAAAAAATTATGGACAGGGTTCAACAGTTAGGAAATGGCACCTTGTGAAATGGAAAACATTATGTTTGCCAAAGAAAGAAGGGGGTTTGGGTTTCAGATCAAGTGTGCTTTGAATAATAAGGCTTTAGCTGCAAAATTATATTGGAGATTGCTGCAATATCCCCACCATTTATGGGCCATCAACATTAGAGCAAAATATGTGGAAGGAATGATGTTGCATGAGTTGATTCCCAATCCTTACTTGCCCAAGGATCTCCGATTTTATCGGTCCTTAAAATTGGTGAAGAAATTATTAAAAAAAAATTAGAAAATTGGAAACGGTGACTATTATCCAAAATAAGCCCCTATTTATTTTTGGTTAATGTTGGCTAGATTTTCTGCACAAAGAAAGCACCTCGGCGAGTCATGAGATAAATCTCCCTCATTTACCGGTGAGGCTCCCATGTAAGATTTGTTAGTTGAAAATGATATTATCTATTTGGGGGTATTACTTTAACCATTCAACTCATGAACCATAGCTGAATAATTTTGGAGCAACTAAACAACTGTTAAAGAAAGGAAATATCTAAAGTAGGGGAAAATGATAGGAAATAAGAAGAAAATATGGGAGATGTGCAACCCAATCAATAAATCAAAGAGTTGATTGCATGCACATAGACAGAACCAATAGATATTAACACACAGAATTATAAGCAAAGGCAGCTTCCAGATCTAGATCTAAAATAACACAAAGTTTATAAGTAGATCTAAGATAGAAAGTTAGAAACAAATGCACCGTGGACACAAAGTTCTCCGGAAATAAGCTCCTTTCTATTCCTTTGCTTCAAATAGCTATCAGGGGTTTCAACACAAAGTCTGGAACACAAGAATGCTGCTTACAAATTCTGATTCTTTTACCTGAAGGTTCTTCCTCTACTTATAGAATGTAGAGGGGCAATTACAAATAGGAAACTACAACTGAACTGGCACATGTGGAAGTCGGAAAGGAAACAACTGGAATCTTCCTCCTGGAATTCCTCTTTGCATGACATGCATGATTTATAACTGAAAATAGAACCTTTTATTTTGCATGTCTGCCACCTATTTCCAAGTAATTGACTTCTTCAAGTAACGGCTTTTAAACCAATCACTTAAGTTTTATAATTTAATTGATTGCTCGATTACTTCGTCGGAGGAAATAAGAGAAAGAAGAAGAAAGAGGAAAAGAAACTAGAAGAAAGCTGCAACACTTCCAATCTTGTTCTTTTTCCATATTCTGCATGCGGCTGATTCTTTTGCCTTTGATTCTCACCAAACTAGATCTGGAAGCAACTGACTGTGATTTGCTTGCGGGCATTGCCTTTGACTTGTCTTCCCTCTTATCCTTGAAGCTTTTGCAATTCTTCTCCAGTACATGCATCAATGCAATGTTTGTCGTAAATAACTCATCATTTTTATTTTTAATTGCATATGAGCAATTAAAAATTCTGGAAAGCACTCCGGATGAATGCAAATTCAATGAAGGCTTCAACTGGAAGATGGGAACACATGCACAAGATCTTAGAAGGAATTCTCCATGCACTGACTTTTACACGGGCTGCATTAAAAACAAGAGGATTTTTTTCGCCGGAAGCCTTTACAATTATGAAATCTGGATCTGGATCTGCATCTACATCTGGATATGGATCTCGGGAGCTATGCATTCTACTGATCCTTTTCTTTCATCATGCTTCGCCATGACCGGAGGAATCTTTGTCTGAGCAATTCTTTTTCTTTTTATTCGGCCGGAATTCTCTACAATTGGTGCAGACCAGGATTTCTTCAAATTCGGAAGATATATTCAATGTATTGGACATTGATTTAAGCTCCCTTTCTCTTATATAAGCACACAGGCAATCAGAATTATATGCAGATAATTAATTAGACTTAAATCAAGTTCCTCCAACCCTATGCGCCAAACTTTGAAGCTTTCCGACAAATGAAAAACACTTTTTCTGAACAAAATTCCTCCTTTGGGCGCCAAATTGTCTGGGCTACACTCCATTGATAAAGAATTAATAACTCCATTAATATGGCAGCCCATGCTTATATAACCTTCATCATTCTATAATTAATAATTTTCTTTCCTATTCCTAGCAATTAATTAATTAAAAATCATGTTTTTCTCTTTAACTTGGGCACCTAAACTTGCATGCTTCAAGGCTGCCATTAAAAAAACTAAATTTATTTAATTTTAGTCTCCTTCCTTTAGTCTTCCTTGACTTCACACTATGCTTTGACCTCATGCGCCAAAATTAGGGATTAATTCCATTAATAAATACTTTTAAAAGTATTATTTCTCCTCTAGGTGGGTCGCACTTTTTTGCATGTTATGGGGCTGCATTAAATAAATTTAATTTATTTAATTTTAGCCTTCTATTTCCAATCTCCTTGGACCTCTCATCATGCATTGACTTTTCCTCATGCTTGGGCGCCAAAATTAGGAATAGAAACAATTAATAAATGCAATTAAAGTTATCCTTCTATTCCAAAAGGGGTCGCACTTTTTGACATGGCTGATTTCTATTTTTAAAAGTCAATTTCTAATGGGATTATTCACCCTGCACCGCAGCTCCAAAAATCCCATGATCCACTTAAGTTGTTTGACTTTCATAATGGGATTTTTAACCCCCATCAATGCCTTAAGTGATTTTTTTTTATTTTATAATGGGAATTTTCACCTTGCAAGGCAAGAAAGAAATTCCCGCTTGCTCTTGCCTCTAATTTTCCCATTATGACTTAAGTGATTTTTCTATCATGGGAAAACATACCCTGTCAGGCAGATACAAAATTCCCACCTGCCTGCTACCACTAATTTTCCCACTGCAGCTTAAAACCTTCCTTTTCCCAAAAATAAGACTTGCCCGAAGAGGTCTTTTTGTGCATGACTTCGCTTTACCCGAGAGAACCAAACTTCCCGTGGCAAATTCCTTCCGGCATGACATCCGTATAAGATCTCCGGATACTCCAGAAAGAAAACCGGATGAACCGCAAAGGAGTTGACCTAGAAAAATTTCACAAAGAAAAAACTCGCAAAAACACAAACGAAAAACATTGCCAAAGTCACGCATAAAGCCCGGGGTTCATTCTTGGTGGAAACCCTCTTTGGTATATGTGAGTATTGACATGCGAGAACTTCAACAGGGGTTAAACTGGAGCACGATTTACATCAAACGGGGCTTAAAATAATCAAATAAAATTCCTGTAGGCAAACCCCAAAGAACAAAATATAACGAGTTTGGACATCCGGGTATTTGTCGAAATTGGCTCATATGACTCTCTGGGAATATCTTGACGTGATACAAACACTTTCTGCAATAAAACATAAAATGACCCATTATTGTAAAAGTACGAAATTTTTTATATAGGGTAGTCTCGCATTTCCAGTGAAATGGGGACACCAGCTTAACTATGCCAATTTTTTTCTCTTAATGCTTCATCTGAATTTTCACATAGTTTAAGCACTTAAGAATCTCTGAAAGCACCTCCAACAGATAGAAAATTTCTTCCCCTTTCCAAAAGGTAAAGAAGTCCTTCTAACTCCTCATATTTTGAAAGTTACGGGCGGCGGGCCTGGGAAGGCTTTTTTACCAAAAATCCGGGCCACAGGAAGGTTTTTTGCCAAAATTTCCAAGTTTTGGCGGGCCTTGGAGATTTCTTCCAAAAAGCAGACTTGTGGGGCCGCGGAGGAATTTTTGCCCAAAAAGGCGGTTGTGGGGCTCTGAAGGAAATTTTGCCAAGTTTCCAAGGGCGGACTTGCGGGAAGCGGAGATAATTTTGGCACTTTGGCATTTCAAATGGAAAAAGTGCAAGTTTTCATTTGCCACCCATGGCTCCGACAAAGATTTCTTTCGCTAAGTTAAAAATGCAAGTGGCGGAGCCGCGGGTCTGCGGGGAACTTTAAAACTTTTGCAAACTTTTGGTGAAAAGGCGCAATTTGCAAGCGAAACCCACGAGCCCTAAGACCTGCTGACAAATGAAAACATGACAAGTGGCGTGCTTGGGCTTCCCGGGGTTTCATACCTTTGGATTTTTGTCATTTTCTGGCAAAAAGGGGCAAATTCCAATTTTTGGCCCGTGAGGCCTTTGGGGCAAAATTGTATGGTGGAGCTGCGAGAAGCGGAGGTTTTCTAGGTTTGAAGGTTGCATTTCACAATTTTCGTATGGATTTGGTTCAAAAATTCAAATGGCCATATCTTTCGAACCAGAGCTCCAAATGCGACAAAATTGGTATCATTGAAAGATCTCAACCTCCTCCACACCATGGAATATTAAAATATTGTTTTTTGTAGGATCTAGTGGGTGAAATGTTGAAAACATATTCTTTCGCCATTAATGTGCGATCTGATTGTTCAAAATGATCATATTTTGATCAATCCCGCCATTTTCTCTTCTTCAAACACAAACATCATGGAGAAATGGCTGGATGTCTTACTTACACGCAAACATCATGAGAAACCAACCAGATATCAAGATTTGGTGGGTGAAACCTAGAAAACGTCTTTCACGCCATTAATATGCGATCAATTTTCTCAAAATGATCAGATCTTGCTCAATCTGCCATTCTTTCCTTCCCTTCTCCAACACACGCAGAAGCATCATGGAGAACCGATTTGATAGCTTGTGGGTGGATTTGCAGGCTTTAATGGCTGGTGGTTGAGATTTTGAATTTGAATTCCCATTTCCCCCTTCTTTTCTTCTCTCTTCTCGATCTATAAATGTAAGAGCTCGGCTCATTTTTAATGTTGGACATTTTTTCTCTACCTCTCCCTGCTTCTCTTGTCTGTAAGTGAAGTATGTGGAATTTCAGGCCTCCCAGTAGCTCTGTAATGTGAAATCCATCCTTTTGGCCAATGTAATGCATCGTATATCAAACCTTTGGAGCAATAATACAAGTCTTTGGATGACTTTCAACCCTCTCTCTTGTTCATTGCATCCTTTCTGATCTTTCATCACATTTTGGTTATCTTTGCATGGTGATTGTGTTATATCTTCTGGTCTGTGTCTTTTGGCAAAGTAGATGTTCTTCATTCCTTGGTGCATCACCTCTGTTAGTCTAGGTTTTATTTTCTTACATTTTCTTAACTCTGTCTCCTTGGAAAATTAGAATAGGTTTTAGGATTAGAAACCTCTGCAATCTGAATGCATGCACCTGAACAGAGGAATAAGAACCAGCTTTCTCTGGAGGTCTATCCCAAGTAGCAAGTCCCACAACTTGGGGATAGTACCCATGTTACACAAATTACACTGAATGCTCCATTAGAACCGGAATCCATTCAGGGGTGCTGTAATTTGGTGATAATAGTTTTGGCATGCCGGTGGGACCAAGAGGTCTTCACTTTTATTTGCAACAAGATTTATGTGCACTTGTTGTAATTTTTTAGCTTATAAGAAGCTTTGAGATTGCACATCTGGTGACTCCAAAGGTAGAATCCACTAGTTTTAGCAGCCCAAGCTTGGAAGATTGATGAGAAGAACTTGGTCTAGAGTAAGAAAGGAAGGTATATTTGAATACTTGCATTTGTCCCCAGATAGAGCAAGAAGAGGAAGAAGAGTCCAAAGGTATCCATCTCCACCGAATAGAAATTTGTCAACTCCTCCACCTGAAAGGCCATTCATCCAATCAACAAGGGTTCTTAGGCCAATCAGGATGGCACAACCAAATCCTTATGTCAACTTCACTGGCAGCAGCCCACTTGCTCTCAATGCACAAAATCTAGTCCCAATTGCAGCATTGAAGAGCATCCCATATTTCACTGGAGAAAACCAGACTACTCCTCGTGACCACATCCAAGACATTGCAAATGTCTGTACAATTCATGAGATTACTGAAATGGATATTGTTGTCAAGTTGTTGGCATCCTCCTTCAAGGGTAAAGCTCTGCAATGGTTCAGGAGTCTAGCAGAGCTCTATTTAGACTTGGGACCATCTGCATAGCCCTTCACAATCAATTTGGAGAAAAGGGGGATAATTTGTCTCTGTTGGAACAACTAACAACAATCAAGAGGGCTCCTAATGAGCAATTGATGACTTCAACTTCAGATTCCAGAGGACATGGGACAGAATCCCAGTGGTTGTGAGACCAATAGCTGAAGGTTCTTTTCTATATTTCCTTAAGGCTTTAAATTCTAATATTTCTATAATAATTCAATCCATGGGGGGTATAACTTTACCTGTAGCCTATAACATTTCAATTAGAGCTGAAAATTGTTTAATTCAGGATGGTAAACTTGCACCTAGGCCACCTATGCCCTTATATCCAGAATTATAAAACCCAAGCATTAGTCAAGCACCTACTCTAGCTCCCATTCCTACTCCAAGGAATCAAAGTTCAGTTGAGGCCTCCACCTCATCTCCTAGCATCTCAATTGAGCTTCAGGAGGAACTCATAAAGAAACTATGAAATTTAGGTAATGAGGTGGTGACAATTAAGAGGCAACAAGCTCAAAATTTCAGACCATATCAGCCTCAAACCCAACCCAATAGACCACCATTTCAGCCTAATAGGCCACCCTTCCAAAATACAAATCAGAGCCAAGTCATACCTCCTGCTAATAGACCATTCCAGCCTCATAACCCTAATGTTATATCCACATCTAGAGCATTGGTACTAGTACAAAATAACATGGCTCAAGAATATGACTGGTATTTCCCATACAATCAACCACAAGACCAGTCAATGTGCTTCAATGGTGTTGAATACCAAGCCCTAATGGTGACACCAATGGGCATGGAACAAGAGGAAGGCCAAGAAGGGAATCAACAACAGGATCAGCTCTCAAAGAGGCATGTCCAAATGAGACCACACTTGTCAACTGGTAGGTTGAAGACTTCTGTGGTATGAATCTAACACCTTCTCAAAGTGTAGCTGCCAATACAAGGTCCAAGAAAAGGAGTATTGGAGAAGGAAATCATCCAATTCAGGTGATCCACACCCCTCTCTTACTCCACAGAGTGTTGGCAATCAAAGTGCAGCTCCAAATATGTAGGGTCAGCCCAAGCCACCTCTTAGACCAGCTCAAGTGCCAGTTGTAATAGCCCCAGTGCAATAGAAAATTGTGCAGGGAAAAAGGCAGCAGAAGGATAGCTCATCTCCTTTCAACATCATTGAGTAGATGAAGAAGACAAATGTGAACATCTCAATGTGGGAGTCATTGGCTATCCCAGGGAAAGAGACCTATTGCAGAGTTATGGAAAATTGGTCAGCATCAAAGTAGCCACCTTTCCAAAAGAAGAAATGCTTACCAATACAACTCATCTGGAGGAAATCATGAAGGACAAGGTAGGAATGTGAAACCCCCACCATTCTATATCTCATTGATCATTGGAGATAAATTGGTGCACAATTGCATGATTGATTCTGGAGCAAGCACCTCTGTGATGCCAAAGCAAATAGCTGATCGGTGACTTCAATATGAAGTCATCTCCAAAGGAGTGGTGCAACTAGATGGGATAGCAGTGACAAAAGTTGGAACAATAAAGGATTTAAGCCTCACATTGCATGCATGTCCAAATGTGACCGTATTTCAAGACATATCAGTCATAGACTTGCCACCACATTTTTGCATTGTGCTTGTCTAGAGACTTCACTACCAAGATTGGAGGCTACTTGTCTACTGATTGGTCACACATGTTGTTCAGAACGAGGTATGGAACTAAGGCTACAATCAGATCTGAGCCTATTTCAAAATTCCATGTTGAGCCTCATACACCAAGCCCAATCAATGCCAACTATTCAACATTTGATGAAGAAGATCATCCAAGCATCCATGAAGCTGACACCAAGGTTGGAAGCATTCCAGACCTGACTCTTGATGAGTGGGCAAGAAAGATTCACCTTTGACCCCTACAAGGAAATGGAAGAATCTGAGTTAGGAGTCTACTGCTTGCATGAGGAGAATCATCCTCTCCCTAGCATCATCAAGCCAGACCACCAAGATGATAATGAGGTATGTAAATTGTTCTTTGATGGCTCAAGGAGCAGACAAGGTGCTGGAGGTGGTGCAATGTTGGTTTCACCACAGAGCATCAAGTATTACTCAGCTTTTCATTTTCAGTTTGCTTGTTCAAACAACACAGCTAAGTATGAAGCCTTGATTCATGGACTGCATTGGGCAAGGAAGAAGGGCCTTAAGAATCTACAAGTCTTTGGAGATAGTGAGCTGATTGTGAATCAGGTCAGAGGACAAAATGCTGCTAGGAATGATCTGATGAAGAACTATAAGAATAGGGTATGGGATCTTATTGAAGATTTTGGGCTTTCAGCATCAATTCCATCCCAAGGAAGAAGAATGAAGCTACAGATAGACTGGCAAAATTGGGGCAGCATTTGATGTTGTGGAAAGCATAAGGAGTGATAAGTCTCAGCCCCACATCAAGGTGGTTGTAAGACCAACTGTTCTAGACAACAATGCAAGTTGGCAAGTCTTTGAGAGTGATCACAAAATTGTCAATTTCCTTCGGGAAGAAGATGAGTTCTCCTCAAAGAATCAAGACAAATCTGGAACAGCAATATGGCGACCAAGTGGTGCAGCTGAGAACCAACAAATTGCTAAAGGGTCTTGTCACTTTGGAATCCATCTTCAATCCAAATGACTAGTTCAGGAGAGAAAAAGCAAACATTCAAGTAAGAGGTGAAGACTCAGAGATTGTTTCAATAGGTGAGGGCAAAACATTGCAAATTGGGAAGGTTAGCACTCCACAAGAGAAAGCTGAACTGGTTCAACTCTGTCAAGAATTACCAGATGTGTTTGCATGGACCTATAAGGATTTAAGGGGTTTCAACCCAAAATTGGCTGAGCATACCATTGAGTTAAATCCTGAGTCCAAGCCCTTCAGAAAAAAGAGAGGCCAGTGAATCCTCACATTGAGCCTCTCATGAGAAAAGAATTGAACAAGCTGATTGAGGCCAGCATCATCTTTCCTATCAAACACTCAAGTTGGGTTGCAAACTTGGTGCCTGTAAGGAAGAGAAATGGAGAAATCAGGTTGTGTGTGGACTTCAGGATCTAAACAGAGCATCACTCAAGGATCACTACCCACTTCCTTCAATGGAACAAATCTTGCAAGTTGTAGCTCTTTGAGAGTTTTCATTGCTTAGATGGCTACTCAGGCTATAACCAGATAATGGTGAAAGAAGAGGACCAATTCAAGACTGCATTCACCACCAAATGGGGCACCTATGCCTACAAGAAGATGCCTTTTGACTATCAAATGTTGGAGCAACTTTTTAGTGAGATATGGATATGGCATTCAAAGGCTTGATCAATAAGATGGTGTTGGTGTACCTAGATGACATCACTGTCTTTTCAAAAATGCAGCAGACCACCTCTTTCACCTCAAGCAAGTGTTCCAAAGATGCAGAAGATTTGGAGTGTCTTTGAACCAAAGAAATGTGTATTCCTGGCACATGAGGTAAAATTGTTGGGTCACATTGTCTCAAGAGAAGGGTTGACAATTGATCCTAAAAGAGTTGAAGCCATAAGAACCCTTCCATTTCCACAACACAAGAAATCTCTCCAAAGCTTCTTGGGGAGGATAAACTTTGTTCATAGGTTTGTACCTAATTTTTCCACTCTTGTGAAGCCTTTGACAATGATGTTGAAGAAGAATCTGGCATTCAAATGGACAACAGAGGGGAAAGAGAGTTTTGAGGCCATCAAACAAGCAATATCACAAGCCCCAACTCTTATTAACCCAGACTTCTCCAAGGATTTCATGTTGTATGCTTTTGGAGGAGCGGACACAATCTCAGTTATCCTAGTGCAATAGAATAGAGAAGGTTCAAAGCATCCCATTGCTTTCTTCAGTCAGAGCCTAGAATATTATGAGGTGAGGTATTCTTTTATTGAAAAGCATGTCCTTGTTGTCATTAGAAGTCTGAAGAAGTTTAAGCACTTGGTCTCAAACAACAAGATCCAACTGCTAGTGTCTCATGTTGGTGTCAAAAATTCCTCTCTGAACAAGGACTTAAATGAGAAGAGAGCAGGGTGGATCACCCGTGTGATGGAATATGACATTGAGATCAAGGTGACCAAGCTGGTTCATGGCCAAGGGTTGTGTGAGCAGCTTGCTTCCAAACAACATGCTGAGCCAAAAGGTAAAGAAGAGGTTGTCCTACTACTACAAGATGATCAAGAGTAGCCAGCTAATGATGTACCCATTCCATGTGGGAATCAAGATCTAGTGCACTATCTCAAAACCAGGTTTATGCCCTCAAGAGATGAGAAAAGAAAAGAGGAGACACTTTAGATTGCAAGCCATTCCATATGTGCTTATTGATGGTGTCTTGTTCAAGAGGGACATAAATGGTGTTCTATTGAGATGCATTGGAACATGCCAAGTTGAGAGGGTACTACATGAGTTCCATGATGGAGAGGCAGGAGGCCACTTTTCCTCGAGTAACAACTCTCAAGATCATGAAGGATGGTTACTATTGGCCTACATTGTTCAAGGATTGCTACTCATGGGTCAAGAAATGTGCAAAAAGTGTGCATTCTTCACGGGAAAGAAAGGTTGCAGCCCTCCCCCTTTCACCCAATTTTAGTAGAGCATTCATTCATGAAATGGGGTTTAGACTTCATTGGAGTGATCAACCCTAATTCAAGCCAAGGCCACAAATGGATACTTACAGCCACTGACTATTTCACCAAGTGGACTAAAGCAGTGGCACTGAAGGAAGCAAATGAATCCAATATTTTGGATTTCTATGAAGGGATAGCCACTAGATTTGGAACCCCTGCCACCATCATATCAAAACATGCATTGGCATTTCTTGGTACCAAGATCATAGAATGGGCAAAAATGGAATCTACCTCAGCACTTCATCAAACTATTACCCTCAGGGTAATGGCCAAGCAGAGTCCACAAACAAGAATTTGCTGAGAATTATCAAGGACTCTAGATGAAAACCAAAGGACATGGCATACCAATATCAAATCAGCTCTATGGGCTGATAGGATCACACCCAAGAGGTCCACAGAAACTCTCCATTTAAGCTTGTATATGGGAGGAAGCAATTCTACCCATTTCACTTGAGTTTTGGAACTCATGAAACAGTTAGAACTTGCTGAATTTGAGCCCATGGAAATCAGATATGTAGAGCTGATGGAAGTGAAAGAAACAAGAGAACATGCACTACAGACCATGGAAAAGGACCAAGCACTGATCAAGAAAAGTTTTGACAAGAAGGCTAAACCCAGGACTTTCCAAGTTGGAGACCTAGTACTAAAATAGGATGTTGATCGTGCAAAACCAGAAAGCATTCCAAATTTGATGCCATATGGAGTGGCTCGTATATGATAATCGAATGCAAAGGTAGCAACGCCTTCCAGCTGGCTAAGATGGATGGTAAGGAATTACAGATTCCAGTCAATGGAATCCATCTCAAACGTTGCTACTAAAAGGAGAATTTCTCTCCCCTGTGTATATATTAATCTAGGATTTTTATTCCTCCAAGTGCGTATGCACATTGTTTTGTTGTAAGTTAGGTTTTATTTCCCTAAGTGCTGGTGCACATTGCTCTATTATTTCTGGTGCATGCTTGCATGTGCTGTTCATCTCGCCATGAAAGAGACTTGCAAGTCAAAGAATTAAATCAACGGAGTATCTATATTGGAGTGGGTTTTGATGGTTCCATCACACTCCAACAGATCAGATTTTGTGTTATCAGGCTGACTCCATGCCCAATGGATGCTTCAAGGCCACTGATCTTTCATCTAGCAGGTAGATGCCCCTGTAAGTCACCAATTGTTATCCAAAATAAGCCCCTGCTTATTTTTGGTTAACTATGCCATCTTTTCTCTCTTAGTGCTTCGATCTGAATTTTCACATAGTTCAAGCACTTAAGGATCTCTGGAAGGACCTCCAATAGATAGAAATTTTCTTCCCCTTTCCAAAAAGGTAAAAAAGTCCTTCTAACTCCTTATTTTGAAAGTTATGAGCTTAAACGGGAAGGCTTTTTTACCAAAAATCCGGGCCGGGAAGGTTTTTGCCCAAATTTCCAAGTTTCGGCGGGCCTTGGGGAGATTTTCTTCCAAAATGCGAGACTTGCGGGGCCACAGAGGAATTTTGCCCAAAAAGCGGTTTACAGGGCTCAAGGAAATTTTGCCTAGTTTCCAAGAGCGCACTTGAGGAAGTTTTTGCCACTTTGGCAAAATGGAAAATTGCTAAGTTTTCATTTCATTTTGGCAAACTTTCGATAACTTAAAAATGCAGTGGCGGAGTCAGCTGGGGAACTTTAAAACTTTTGCAAACTTTTGGTGAAAAGGACATTGACCATTTATCAAAATGACAAGTGGAAACATGGATTACGAGCTTGCAAGAGGGGGTTTTCATACCTTTGGATTTTTTTGTCATTTTCTGGCAAAAGGGGGCATTTCCAAATTTTGGCCCGCGAGGCCTTTGGGGGAAAATTGTATGGCGAGCTGCGTGAAGTGGAGGTTTTGGGTTTTTGCGTTTTTTTCGCTAAAAAGGGAGTAAGTTGCATTTGCGGGCCCGCGGATCCGTTTTGAAGGTTGCATTTCACAATTTTCATATGGATTTGGTTCAAAAAATTCAAATGGCCATATCTTTCGAACCAGAGCTCCAAATGCGACAAAATTGGTATCATTGGAAAGATCTCGACCTCCTCCACGCCATGGAAGATTAAAATATTGTTTTTTTAGGATCTGGTGGGTGAAATGTTGAAAAACGTCTTCTTCACCATTAATGTGTGATCTGATTGCCCAAAATGATCAGATTTTGATCAATCCCGCCATTTTCTCTTCTTCAAAGACGCAAAAACATCATGGAGAAATGGCTGGATGTCCTTGCGCATGCAAACATCATGAGAAACCGACTAGATATCTAATTTGGTGGGTGAAACATTGAAAAACGTCTTCCTCGCCATTAATGTGTGATCTAAAAATTCAAAATGATCAGATCTTGCTCAATCCACCATTCTTTCCTTCTCCAACACATGTAGAGCATCATGGAGAACCGATTTGATAGCTTGTGGGTGGATTTGCAGGCTTTGATGGCTGGTGGTTGAGATTTTGAATTTGATTTCCGTCATTTCCCTCTTCTTTTCTTCTCTCTGTTCGATCTATAAATGTAAGAGCTCGGCTCATTTTTAATGTTGGACATTTTTGCTCTGCCTCTCCCTGCTTCTCTTGTCTGTAAGTGAAGTTGTGGAATTTCGGACCTCCCAGTAGCTCTGTAATGCAAAATCCATCCTCTTGGCCAATGTAATGCATCGTATCCAACCTTTGGAGCAATAATATGAGTCTGTGGATGATTTTCAACCCTTTCTTTTGTTCATTGCTACCTTTCTGATCTTTCATTACATTTTGGTTACTTGTGCATGGTGATTGTATTGTATCTTCTGGTCTGTGTCTTTTGGCAAAGTAGATGTTCTTCATTCCTTGGTGCATCACCTCTGTTAGTCTAGGTTTTATTTTCCTGCATTTTCTTAACTTTGTCTCCTTGGAAAATTAGAATAGAATAAGAACAAGCTTTCTCTGGAGGTCTATCCCAAGTAGCAAGTCCCACAACTTGGGGATAGTACCCATGTTACACAAATTACACTGAATGCTCCATTCACCATCGAATCCATTCAGGGGTGCTGTAATTTGGTGATAACAGCGACTGGGCTAACTTTTGGACTGATTTGTGGGATGGGAACCCAGCTTTGATTGAGCAGTATCCGAATTTTAGAGATATTATGAATACTCTTCATAGCAAAGGAAAGAAAAAGGTTATCCATTATTTGCAAACATCGGTTTCGGGACTGAGTGGATTCCTCCTTCTTTGTGGCAGGGCAATTTGTCTATGGCCCAAATTCAATTTTTTCAAACTCTCCTTCAAAATCGAATCCTTCCTCTTTCTTCCAATCCTGATACCCTTGCTTGGGGAAAATCTTCGAAGGGAGAGTTATTCGGTAGTTGAAGGATATAACAACTTGGCGGGTATTCAACCTCACCCTTGGAAGGATATTTTTGTTGATCTTTGGCTCGGCTTTGTGGCCTAAGGTTAGATTCTTTGTTTGGCTTCTTTTATATAAAAGGATTCTTACTGGGGACAATTTGATGATGCGAGAGGGTATGAGGGGCCTTTCTGGTGTCCTTTATGTAAAGAAGCGGATGAAACTTTGATTCACCTTTTTCTCCAATGCCCTTTTGTTATGTCTCTATGGAATATTTTGGCTGATTGGTTATCTGTCAATTGGAATCCTTCTACGAACCTTGTGGAAATTTTTAGAGTTTGGAAACGATCCGTCTCTGACACTCAGGATCTTAATAAAGGAGTTTGGATTGCTATTTCTCTTATGTTGTGGAATGTATGGAAGGAGCGAAATAGACGCATCTTCAAATCTGAAAATAGAGACATTTGGTATGTCAAGGAACTCACTCGAAGCAATATAGTGGAAACTATTGAGCATAATGTGAAAATTCCTTCCCCGTACCTGGCAAATGGAAAAGTATGATACACAAGCTTAATCTGCAAGAAAATAAATTGAAGTCTGTCTCTAGTACTAAATTATCGGTGCTCATAGCTCTAAGAAAATGGAAGCCTCCTCCTTTTGATTTTTTTAAACTTAATCTCGGTGTCCCCAAAAATTTCACTTGGAAATCTTGGGATACCCCTTTAAAATTTTGGTCTTTTTGACTTGTGCTAATTTGCTCGGGATTCCTTCGGGAAATCGCAAGAGGTTGCTTGGTCTATTAAGGTGCAATAATGGATTGTATGAAAATAAGAAAAATACTTGCCAAAGAATGCGTAGAGCTTGACAAAATATGCACTTTTAGAAAAAGCGGCACCTAAAACGAGAGCTACGGATTGAAAGTTATGGAACTTGCAATTTTTTACAGCTACATCTTCCCGGACCCTTTCCAAAAATGGAAAATTTTATTCTATGCTTGTGTTTTCTTCACCGAAAATCCAAAAATGGAAAGAAATACAATCTAGAGCCAAAACGTGGTTTTTCAAGTTGCCCTCGTCATCAAACTTCCACGCAATTATCCAAAGATGAAGTTTTTATGCAAGTCGTGGTTTTTCATGCCTTTGTCTTCTTGTTTCAAGCAGCCTTCACTCTAGAAATCCACGCCATATTTTAAAGGGGCAATTTCACTTAACCAAATCGTGGTTTCTAGCAGCAGAGTCTTCTATTTTTCACGTGCAAGTTGGAAGAAGAAAATCACTTAAGTGAATTGTGTGGATGTCGGGTGTCTTGTCTTCCTTTTGCAAAGCATCCTCTCCCTTCTAGATCCACACAATCCTCCTCCCTTGGAATCCACACAATTGTTTTAAATAGAAAGTAAATCACTT
Source organism: Taxus wallichiana var. yunnanensis (assembly GCA_018340775.1). Taxonomy (NCBI): domain Eukaryota; kingdom Viridiplantae; phylum Streptophyta; class Pinopsida; order Cupressales; family Taxaceae; genus Taxus; species Taxus wallichiana. The sequence continues at coordinate 330,896,885 of CM031234.1, forward strand.
AAGTGAATTGTGTGGATGTCGGGTGTCTTGTCTTCCTTTTCGCAAAGCATCCTCTCCCTTCCGGATCCACACGATCCTCCTCCCTTGGAATCCACACAATTGTTTTAAATAAAAAGTAAATCACTTAAGTGAATTGTGTGGATGTCGGGTGTCTTGTCTTCCTTTTGCAAAGCATCCTCTCCCTTCTAGATCCACACAATCCTCCTCCCTTGGAATCCACACAATTGTTTTAAATAAAAAGTAAATCACTTAAGTGAATTGTGTGGATGTCTGGTGTCTTGTCTTCCTTTTGCAAAGCATCCTCTCCCTTCTAGATCCACACAATCCTCCTCCCTTGGAATCCACACAATTGTTTTAAATAAAAAGTAAATCACTTAAGTGAATTGTGTGGATGTCGAATGTCTTGTCTTCCTTTTGCAAAGCATCCTCTCCCTTCTAGATCCACACAATTGTTGAAAATAAAAAGCAAATCACTTAAGTGAATTATGTGGTTCCTGGCAGCCCGGTCTTCTACCAAGTCGTGGAACGCAATTTTTGAAAGGTTAGAATCAACATGTTTAGAAGCAAGTCGTGGTTCTTAGGGGGCTTGTCTGCTAAGTTTAAAGCTGCCCTCTCTTTGCAAAATCCATGCCAAAATTGGATCACCACTCAAGCTAACTTTTCCATATTCCACACAGCCACTATAAATGCATGCAATCTCCCAGTTGAACCCACTTCTCTTTGCTTGCATTCGGAGTAATTCCCAGAATTTACGGCTGCCAATAAAAAAATAAAAAGGATGAGTTGAATGTTTGTCTGAATTCTTTCCGGACAATTCACTTGTGCACATACTTGTGAAAATTAAGCAGAAGTCAATGTCTGATACATTGGAGATATCTTCAGAATCAGGGGAAGCAATTGCAGCTTCTGCACAAATAGATCCAACTCTCACAACGGCAAAAGCTTCAGCAAAGGTGGAAAAGGGAAGTCTCAGACAAAAGCAGATTCAGGCAAGCATGAAGTGTAGCAGCTGGCATGTCTTCTTTCTTCTCCTCTTTCTTCTCTTCTTTCTTATTTTCTCGACAAAATTGTAAAACTAAAAGTAATTGGTTAAAATCCATTACTTCAAGTTGTTTGAAAAGGTCCTTTAATTAAGAATAGGTGGCAGACATGCAATGCTTTGATTTAGTCTTCAGATGCATGTCGTGTAGAGAGGAATTCTAGGAGAAAGATTGCCAGTTGTTTCCTTTATAGCTTCCACATGCGGGAGTTCATTGAAAGCTTCCTATTTGTAATTTCCCTCTATACACTATAAATAGAGGAAGAGCCTACGGGTTAAAGGATCACAATCTTGTTTATCAGAACTTGTTTTAGCAAGAGCTTTGTAACCGGAGCATTCTTGAGTTGTCGACTTTGTGTTGGAACCCTTGGTGTGATTGCTTGCAGAGGCTCGGGATTGAATAAAAGTGGATTTCTTGAGAACTTTGTGTCTACGGTGTTTTCTGAATTCTTCTTTCAAAGGTTTTTAGATAAACTTTTTGTTATCTCATATCTAGGTTAGAAGTTATTTTTTTCCCATCCTGCTAAAAATTGTGTTTTGTCTATTTATTTCGTTTGTGTGGATGAGACCAACTCTGATAACTATTGGTTGATTCAGCACATCTTCCTTTCTTCTTTCCCTACTTCTATTTTTCCCCCTTATGCAAATAATCCTCAACACAGCTGCTTACTTGCTACAAAATTGCCCAGCTGTGGTTCACGAGCTGTGGGAATTAAAGTAAAACCCCTAAAAGTAGTTATTAGGATTCACCCCGCAAAATAGATAAACATCTTACATAGGAGCTTCACCATTAAATGAAGGAGATTTATCTCATGACTGCCTAGGTTTTACACTATGCATAAAATCTAGCCAACAAATACCGATGGAGCAACAAGAAGGAATCCAGACTCACGGCTAGTATTGGAGGGATAGCTCATGATTCTATGGGAACTCCCCTTTTCTTCTTTGCTCAACAATTGGGTTACTCCACCAATAATGTGGCTGAAATCTGGGCAATTCAACGAGCTCTCCAGGAGGTAACTAAATTGGGATGTCTTAGAATTATAGTGGAATCTGACTCTAAGGTTATTATCCAACTTCTGTCAGCTAAAGAGCAGCATAGATCCAAAAATTGGAGAATTGCCAGGATTCAGGATAATATTCAGGTTATTGCTAGACAATTTCAAACCATCTCATATCAACATGTTCCTAGAGATCAAAACAAAGTGGCGGACGAGTTGGCAAATTGGGCTTTGGATCATCATAATTTGATCAACTTTGGCCCTTTGCCTTTCACATGGCCTCCAGAGAAGCGGAATCAGATTGAAAAGATCCTTCAGTTACATTCATTGGATGCATAAGCTGATGATATGTTCTTTTTCTTCTTTATTATGTTGTTGGAAGTCTAAGGATAGATCTTGGAGTATGAGTACCATGGCTTGGCATTGTATTGTTAATATCTTATTTATAGAAATATAATTCTGGTTTTTTTAATATATATATATATATACAGAGTAAAACAGAAGACTAATATTCCTGGGATGTCATGCGTGCATGGACCAAAGTACGCTATTATATTACAGTCATAACTATTGGTGATTGTGTTAACTATTTCAAGTATATCAATAACTATCCATTTGATATGCTTTTTCACGGTCCAGGAAAATTTATCTTATTTTTTTCTTTTACTATGGTATTATAAATAGTGAATAGAATTTTTCGGCTAGAAATGAACTGTCTACCAAATGTTCTGCAGATTTAACATCGAATGTACCTACATTTATCAACAAAGAATATGGTGAACTTCCACCACAGAAATGAAAGTCCTTACTGTATGCATGGATACAGTTTTCATATGAATGGTAACATTTAAATATGATTATGTTGTTTTGATGAATTTCATGCAATAATAATTAAATTCCAACACTAATTCCTATGAGTAACTATTTCTAGTTTTGAACATACTCGTCTTCTAGAATGCAATATCAAACACCCCAATGTTCACTAGATAAACCTAAATGGAAGTTACAGTATGCCCATTATGTGGTCAAAGAGAACAGAACATTAATTGCAAAAATGTTGTGATTCCTTCAAGACATCCAACAAATATAATCTCAATTCAAAATGGAAGAAAGAGGACCCACAAATAATGAAGGAAACAGTTCCAGAACAACCTGTATCAGGACTATTTTTATTATGTAAGGCTAAAATAAATATCATAAGAAAAGACAATTCGTAAAGGATGATAAAACTACTATATGTACAGATAGTTACACGCGGATTAGACTAAGCTTCCAAGTATGAGGTTTAGACTAAAGATTCTTTACAGACAATTTTTTTCAATAGATCTTGAATATACTATACGATATTCTTTGAAATGAATGTTTTAGCTACAAACAAATTATGAACTCAATGTACTGATCTAAATCCAATGCATCCACCAATACATTTCCTGATTGAAAATTACAAAATGATATATGTAAACTGTTGAGAAAGATCATCCAATGAAACAGGCTTACCTCTCTATTAACAAGCAATGTTCCTTTGACTGCACAGCCTTTGTAGAAAAGGCGACATTGAATTAGCAATGGACAAACCTGCAAAATCATTCAGCCAGTAAAGAGTTATTTGATGCAAGTTAATATTTGAAAGTAAAGAAATCATATTTTGTAATATCCCTTTTAGGACAGATTAGCACAATTTTGGAATTCAGCTGAAACCCTTATTCAAAATATAACAACAATCTGATTTTTATGCAAACCTGTAAGACAGAAAATACAGCAATCTGAAATCTTCCTTTATTTATCAAATAATCACAATACAAAAATACCCAGAAGGCCCAAAACATCTAGAAACCCTCTTGGTACAAATAGATGATGAAAAATAATTTTTCCAACCAAAGTCTAAATTTATTTTTATTTATTTTCACACCATAAAACAAGAAAAATACCCGCATAAGATTACAGTAATTTTCTCACAAAAGATGCTCCAAATGACAAGAGAAAACCCAAAGAGGACGCTGCAAACTGAAACCAACCAATATCGTCCGTTATTGATGCCCTAAACGCTGATATGAAATCCAAAGGGGTATAGATAGCCCTAGAAATAACAGCAAATCATGCCCTGGCTGTGATGATCCAAAATTATGCTCAAATGTGACCCCTGGGTGAAGCCACCAAGAAGATATCGAGGGTTTTCGTCCTCACATCTGACCACAATAAGGGTTTTCGTCCTCGAGTTATGGATGCTAAGAGGGTTTCCGTCCTCAATAGCTAAAAGTAGAAGCACAAGTGCTTGACTTCATAAAATCAAGATGATAGATGTCCACAAATGAACCCCTCCATCTTCTTATATCCTTCCCTTTCTTTTAATTTCTAATTAAGTGTCGACCCACTTAAATTAGAAAAGTACTCTTATTTTAAAATTAAAACATAAGTGGCCGACATAAAGTTACTTTTTGGCTCACTTAGTTTTAATTTTATCATGTTCCCCTTTCCTTCATCTCATTAACTCCGTGGAAAACAATAAAAATAGGCTAAGGGTATTCGTTTTGCTATAATTTGAAAAAGGGGACATTACATATTTGTATGTATTGTTGAATTCCAATAAGCAAGCAATGAACAAATGTTATGAGTAAAATGCCATTGCATACAAAAATTAGTAATGACGTAAACACATCAATTTTCTTAAATTGCGATTTTTTTCTAGGATGATGACTATGAAGTGAAGGTCAATTGCTTCACGATTTGTAGATTGATCGATGGAAAGTGCAGTCCAAATGTGATTTTGATACAATTTTTGAAAACCAAAACAAACATTAGGGCATGGTTCAAGACAAAAAAAAGACAGTTGAATTTTCCAAAGACCATAAACTAGAAGGAATTGAGTCATGGGAAGCAAAAATAAAAGATTTGCAATTTTGCAGGGCAAACATTTGCAAAGATTGTAAGTAATGTGACATAAGACTTTGCAAAATTATTGTAGCAAATTTAGATTCTACCTGTAGAAGATTCAAATTCTATGGCTGTAATGTTCCCTTTCGTGGTATGTAATAACCATTTCAAGGGTTTCGCACTAAATGCAGATCTGCAAATAAAATTGCAGCAAACTGAAGAATAAAATCAGCGACTTGTACTTGCACCAAAAAATGCCAAAATCACCATAAAACACCATCAATCAATTAGCCACTATTTTATATTTATTTTATGGAATTTTAGAAGCCAAAATAACAAAGAAACATCAAGAATACTTTGCTGAAAATTAAATATGCACTAGAAATTGCACCCACATGATAAAGATGAAATATGGGTCTAGAAACCCTCTAAATTCATATAACTCCAGATTCTAGCCTTTAAAAATATTACAAATCGGATGTCGGACCAAATTTCTCAAATTCTTCTCCAATGACCCCGAACTCTACCCTAGGTAGGTCGCTCCACCCTAAATAAATACAATATCAGCTGGAAATTGCAAACAAATCTTCAAACCAACTATTCACATCAAGACCAAACAATGATGAAAGGTTTTTGTCCTTCACCTAAGCCACATGAAGGGTTTTGTCATTCAATGAGGCCTCATAAGAGGCTTTTCGTCCTCAAGTGGATGAACAAAGAGCAACTAAATCTCTATGCCCAAGCATAACAAAATGCGCCAAGACTAGATGCAAATGAAGTCTCTAATCTCCTTTTATAACAAAATGCGCCAAGACTGGATGCAAATGAAGGCTCCAATTACCCTTTTAATATTTAAAAACAAGTACTTAAGGGGTCGGCCATGATTTAATGATTGTTTAAAGCACTCCTTATGCCTATTTAAGGAGGTCGTTTGGGCATTAATGAATCATGTTTTGGAGATTATTCTTATTTTGGTGAAAGTTGGCTAGTGTAGCCCTTTTACTCTCTCTCTCTCTCAAGGACGAAACCCCTTGGGTTGAGGATCTCTTCCAAGGACAAAAACCCTTGGTTGGGAAAACTTGTGAAGGACAAAACCCTTCATAAGGTTTTTGGTATGCAAGTTGGTCTGAAAGGTTGTCTCTTTGGTGCAAAATATATTTTATTTCAAGTGGAGCGACCTACATTGGTGTGGTAATTTGGTATGTGTGGTGATTCTTTGGCAAATCTGAAATTATCCTCTTGTTCTTTATATTTTATAAAGCCAATATCTTAAGTTTCATGAATTTTGGAGCTTCCAATGTTGAGTTGTGAATTTTTAAAATAACGTTGCAGACAAGGGTTTTATTGAAATTCATATCTCCAGATTTAGAGCATTAAAAATCAGTTTTCTTGCATGAGATGATTGTTGGTGATATCTAATAATTTAGAGAATTAAATAGAGCTAATTTGAAGGGTTTTGAAGGCATTGAGGTGGGTTGGAAACCCCGGACCATATCGCTGCCCTAGGAAAGGGTTGGAAATCAATTTTTTTACAGGATTTATAACAGCAGTCTTATAAGTCGGATTTGAGAGCTTTTAACCATTTCCTAAAGTCCCCCAAAAAGGGACATTACAGTGGTATCAGAGCTCTTTCCTCCCAGCTTGTGAAGTATGGCAGATGACAGTGGTTTCCAATATTATCGAGGAGAGAAAAGAAGAAGACAACAAAGTCCAAAGAAGGAAAATTGTAGGTGATCATGAAGAACCAAGAAGGATTGAAGGAGGTATTGAGTCAGCTTACCCTAGCCATCCAAAAGTTGCAAGGTGGTGGTTCGGCCAAAAGGGAAGAGTCTTCCTACAGCCCCGTGAATCAAAGAAGGAGAAAATTCCTTTTGCAAGGCCCTACAAACCCCAATTTGTGGCTAAGGAGGAAGTCACTCCACAAGGGAGCCCTAGACAAGCTCATGGCTACATCACATTGCTTGAAGAATACCGAGAAATGCCGGAGGAGTTTCGGGAGGCAATGTCTCTCACGGATTTTGTCAAATTAAGGATGGAAGAAAAACATTACCGGCAAAGAACCCTAGCGCCAAAAGGAGAGGTGCAACATGCATTGGGTAAGATGAATCTTCCTACTTTTGATGGCTCTACAAAGGGATCAACTAGGGCATGGATCCAAAACTTGACACATACTTGTCATTGAGACCCATGGCGGAAGAAGAAACAATAAAATCTGCAACCCTTCATCTTGAAGGTGTTGCTTCATCTTGAAGGAGATGCCCATGAATGGTGGCATCATGGTATGTTGACACAAGGGCATCACCGCATACATTCCTATGAAGAGTTTTGCACAAGGTTCATGGAGAGGTTCGAAAGAATGGATCCGGAAGCATACTTCCATGATCTTGCCCAGCTCAAACAAAAAGGTACGGTAGAGGAATATATTGCTGATTTTCAAAAGATTTCAGTCATGGTAGATGATATTTCGGAAGGGAGACTCGTGATATTGTTTATAGAAGGGCTGACCGAACCCTTAAAGAGTTTAGTGAAGGCTTTTGACCCATCTTCCTTGCAAGAAACAATAAAGAAGTCATTGGATCTTGAAGGGGCAATTCCTAGGACTGGTTTTTCATCAAAAACCATGGGTGAGAAAGGGCAGATCAGACCAGCAATAGGAGGGCAGCCAAAGGGTTCTTTATCTCAGCCTAAAGTACCAAATGTGGGGCAGCCTATGAAGCCTTTTCAAGGAGCTAACAGCCAAGAAGGAAGGAAGCAAGAAGACAAAAACCAAGAGTCCAAAAGCGAGCTGAGAAGGAAGAAGCTTTGCTTTACATGTAGAGATCTATGGTCACCCGGACATAGATGCCTTGGAAAGGGGCAAATACACTACATAGAAGTGATGTCCGAAGATGAAGAAGAAGGCAATGAAGTGGAGAAGGTGACAGCAATTTCTGAGTTGGTGTAATGTCCCTTTTCCCAAATTCGAAGGCATAATTGGATCTTCCGGCTATTCTTTTTCATGGTCGAGTTGAAGAAGATAAGGAGAAAGCAAATAATGTGTCTTTTAATATTTTTTAATATGTTTTTAGTGTGATGGACTCAACTATATGGGTCGGCCTTGGTATTTAAGGAAAAATAAATAATTATAAGGGGTCGGCCAAGGCATAATAAATGGATATAAGGAAAGGTCATGTCTTTTCAATTTTGGCGCCACCCTTAGAAAAGTATAAATAGGGGTGAGAGGGTTCATTTGGATATATCAACTTCACTTGTAAAATCAGATTTTGAGAGTGAACTCTCATATCTTTCCATTTGGGATGAAAACCCCATATGAGGTCCATTGTGAGGGACGAAAACCTCTCACTATTGACTTAAAACAATTTGTATTTGCAGATTAATATTAAATTGAATATCAAACTATGCATTTTCAGATTTATTTCTTTATACCTAGAGTGTGACTTGCCCTAGAGTGATTACTGAATTATTGGATGAAGATAACATCAAATAAGATTGATATTTCAAGTCGACTTGCATTAGAAAGAGATTTTTGGCTTTTATTTCGAGGAATAGAACTCGCTGTAATTAAATTACAGTCTGCTGCAATAATTTCCAGAATTATGTAAAATTCATATAAACCCTCAAAAAGGGGTTCCCGAGGGAAATTCAATGAATAAATTTATGGCAGACAAGAAAGACTTGCGGAAGCCTTTGACCTTCTTGCCATGTCTATCCAAAATCTAATTAATGTTAAACAACCTATGGAAACAGCCCGAGGATTGAGTCTGAAGACCAGAGTTGAAGTCATACCTGAAGAAGATCCAAGTACCACGGGAAGAAAAAGTATTGAAGCAAGCTATAAGGAGTATATGGCTTTGCCCAAAGAAATCCGTGAAGCAATGTCATTCACAGAATTCATAGAATTGGATAGTGGAGGATCTAGGCCTAAGCCTAGGTATGCCCAGCCACGAAGGGAGAAAGAGGAGTGTAGGGCTTCCAAGTTGCATTAGCAGAGGAAGAAGAAAAATCCAAAGAACAAGCACAAGGGAAGACAAATATTCCGCTTGAAGGAAACCCAAATTTATTGGGTATGGAGCAGCCCTTGGAAGTGATAGAAGCTTCTCGACACTCTTGTCAAAGACGAAATATTGACTAATGTTCAAAACAGCAGTACAAAGGAGGATGTTTTTGAGGAGAAAACCATGAAACATGAGCCACAAAAAAGGAAATATCAGATTTACATATGGGAGAAGACAAGTTGTCAATAGAAGATCAATTTCCAGGCAAGAATGAAGACCAAGAGCTTGCTGGAATTTCCAAAGCAACAGCTCGTTGGAGGCAAATTGAAGGCATACATAATCATGGAGAGAACTATGAAGAAGTTCCATGCATGGGAAATTCGAGGTATGATGACATTTTACCTTCTTTTATACCGCTGCCATATTCATATCATAATGAGGGTTTTGTCAAGGAAGCATCAGACAAATGTATAGTGAAGGCAAGCACCTGGAAAACAAAGGAGCATGGAGGTAAGGTGACCTTAGAATTCGGTTTACATGCTGATTTGAACTCAGAATTTCTGAGTATTGTGGGCAGCATTCTTAGTAAGAGAGATGGCACACATCACCCACCCCGGGTGAAGAATCTTCTTCATGATCAAAGGGACACCATGTTTATCAAAGAGGGCAGCATGCATCAGCTTATTGGAGAAGAATTACCAAGAAGGATGGAGTCAAACAAAGCTAGAACAAGGAAGATACATAGGGCAAGTATGATGCTTCGCAGTGGCCACTCAACAAAGGAAGGATTCAATACAGTTATGGCCAATAAGCGTTTGATTCAATGAAAGCATTCACACCACTTGGTGAAGGGGCACCAATTATTCGAGATTACTTTGAGAAGTCACATGGTAAGCTCCGTATTTCCATTTCATGAGTCATTTGATGGACATATTCATAAAAGGATTCCTCCAATTTTAATAGAACTTTTGTGCATAAAGTTGATGTGGAATGACTCAATGAGTGTTATTCCTTTGATCCGGGCATAGTAACTCAGCTGAGTTTGAAAAGAATGATTGAGAGCAATCAAGGGGTCGGTTTATGGTGTCATAAGCTTGCCATTACGGGTTTTTATGCTGCTGTTTTGAGACAGCAGTCACATCATATGCTTCTGGAGGTAAATCCATCATTTACGGTATTCGGATATGATGCAAGTCACTCGGATTTAGTGCAGCAGTCCTATCTTGAAATAAATCCATTCTTTTCATGGATGAAATGTTATGAAAACAAGCCCTTTGATTCCATTTTTGAACAGCAGTCATATCAGGGAAGAATTTCTCTCTTACTGTGGGCGATATGTGCAAGGAAGGGCCCTATACTCGCTGGTTCTGATCAGCAGTATCATCCAAAGAAAATTTCACTTGTTTCTTGGTTGGCACATGCTAACAACTCTCCATTTCCAATTGATTTGGTGCAGCAGTCATTGAAGAGCAGATTTCCGCTATGTCACCATGTCAGAAAGGTTGAGAAGGATCCAAGAAATGAGGGTAACAAAGGGCCTTTAAGTAAAAGCATGGAAGTTGAGATGGGTGGGCTCCTCTTCACCATCATATGCATTCCATTCCAGCTGGAAAAGGTATGTGAGATGACTGATTTATATAGTAGAAGCACTACTCCTTTCCAAATTTGCTTTGTGGTGTCCCCAGATTTCACCCTGAAATATGGGACTACCCCTTTAAAAAAATTCGATCTTTTTAAAAATAGCATGTCATTTTGTGTTTTTTATTGTCCGAAGTTGTCTTCATTACGTTAAAATATTCCTAGAGAATCATATGAGCCAGTTTCGACAAATACCCACATGCTAAAACTCATTTTATCCCTCCGTCAGGTTTTGTCTGCATGAAAATTTTATTTAATTATTTATTAAATAAATAAAGTTCTGTTTAAAATAAATTGTGCCGCAATTGAACCCTATGAAGATTTGCACGCCAATATTCCCGCCTCTCAGTAGGGTATTCACTAGGGATGAGTTTTTACTAACCAGTTATTTGGCAAAGCAATTGTCTGCAACTTCTGGCAACGTTTTTCGTTTTTATTTATTTCTTTTGTGTTTGTTTTCGGTTTTCTCCACAGTTGTCCTGTTAAATTCCTCTTGATCCGTTTGTTCGTTACGTATACCCTGTTTGTTTGCCTGGAAAGTTCTGAAGTCATTCATGGCCTCAGACACTGGAAGAAATTGATCATGGAGTGTTGACTTCTGACAAAAAAAGAATTTAAGCAAAATAAGCTTCTCCCATGCAAGTCGCACTTTTTGGAAGGAGTCACTTAAGCTGCCAATGGGAATTTTGGTAGTGGCAGGCATGTGGGAATTTTATGCTTGGCAGGTAAAAATTCCCATGATGATGAAAGTAAACCTGAAGATAGTCTCAAGGAATAGAGGTTGGGCGGAAAACTCGGCTTGGATGATGCACTAGGGACCATTTTATTTGCAATGATCATATGCTTAATCATAGGAACTTGGACCCTCTCAATACAAGCCCAATCAACAAAACCTAGACTAGGTCCCCAAACCTCAAACCCATATAATTGCGTAATGTCCCTTTCTAGGCTCAAACTGAAAAACAAAGGAAATAGCACAAACCCCATTGAAAGTAAACTGAATTTTATGACAGCCAACTGAAAATATTATAAACCCTAGCAGTGAACTGAATTTGCACTTTTAGGGCATCAAACACCATCCAAACAAGCTGAAAATTGATGTATAAATTCTCCAAAATATTATACTCAACAAATGGAACAAACACCAAGCAAAAGCACTCCAAAATATATGCAAATTTGGAAATTCTATACAGTTGTAATTAAATTTATGACAGCAGAATTACAGCTCACAACAATGGCTGGAAATGGAGATTCCAAGCCCCAAAAATGAAGTATAAATGAAGATTCCGGCTGCTAAAAATATGAAGAATGCAATGATGACTGAGTTGAGTGTCGTCGTGCCCTAGAAACCACCTAACTCTTCCCCAAGGTGGGTCGCTCCCCTAGGAGGGGCTGAAAATCAATGTAGGTTCAAACCCTAGCTGAAAATTTGCAACATCAATCTTCTTGAAGCACTTTGGAAACCCCAAAATGGAGAATCCCCAATAAATTGAAGAGTTTTCATTCTTTAATCAAGCAAGGTTTTTATCCTCCTTATTGGCCACACCAAAGGATTTTTGCCCTTAAGTGGAAGTAATTGAGCAATCAGCCCAAAAACCATGCAAAGTTTATTTTAGACAAGATCATGATGCCTAGATGAGACAAATGAGTCCTCATCTATACCCTTTGTGGTGCCAAAACCAATTAGGAAGCCTCCAAACTAGGACCGACCTCATAAGGATACTTTTCTTTTATTTTTTCTTGGCTTTTCACCTTCTTAACCCAACTGACCTGACTTATGTAGAAAACTATAAAAGAAGAATGCAAATGCTCACGAAAATAACTGAAAAATATGACAATCACTTCCCTTGTTCATTTCCTTCTTGCCCACGGGAAGTGGAATGGGCTCAAAGTCTCAAAATCGAACTAGCTTGGAAAAGGGGACATTACAAATTGTAGGCTTGATGACTATATCCAAGAGCACATCTTCAAAGGAATTTCTTGAAGTGGATATGAAAGAATTGGCACTACAAGAGACAGAAAGAGAGTCATATCCTTTGCAAAGGGGCATGTTTGAGCGACAAATTTCATGCTAAAATATGATCCAAAATGCTAGACCCCCAAGTATGTGTTGGTTGATGTGTTCTACAACGAATCCCCTTTTAAAGGAACCGAGACCGTGAAAGAGAACCTTTGGAGGTGTTGAATATCACAACCTTAGTTTTTCTAAGGTTGCCCACCAGCTAATGCAATTTGCAAATACAAGCAAGGACATTGAGTTGTGTTTGTAAACACTCGATAGAGAGAGGAGAACGTCATTAGAAACAAGGATTATGGCTATCACCATATCATGTGTATGTTGTCAAAGATAATACTCTAGCTCATCATTGTAAATGCTAAAAAGGTCTGAAGAAGGGCATCCTTGCTTGACAGCAATCGAACTCGTCACAAAGCTTGAAAGACCACGAGAAGTATGAAACTATCCAACTACTGTCTCACAGATTCTCCAAGCAGCAGAAATGAGAGACTCGGAATGCTGATAATGAGAGGCTTTCTAAAGGTCTATAAAACAAAAAAGGAATTTTGGAAACCAATGGCTAGCCTCCTCGATGATAGCTAAGAGTGTAAATATGTGGTCAATTGTCCGGTGTTCCCTCCTCAAGCCATCCTGCCCCCTTATCCGAGATTCCTCCTGTCAAAGTGCTCTGAAAGCTGCACATCTAACACTGGCATAAAGTTTGGCAAACGAATGCCAAATCTTAATGGTCCTATAGTTGCTAGGGTTAGAGCCATCCCAGCACTTTAGAATGCAATCGATTATGTGACGGGCCCAAGAACGAGAGAAACTTGAGCAAACAACCTCATTAAAAAGCTTGACCTCATCAAAAATCTTTGTCAATGAGAAGGAAAAGGAATCCCGAGAAAAACCTACATGAACAAATCATTATATTGCTCTTCATCAAGAGCATCCAAATTAGCAATTGGCTCATTAAAACAAGATACGGTGAGATTAGCAGCAGTTAAGTGTATTTTTTTATTGTGTTTTATTTTTCTATGTTTTTCCTTTCTATTATAACTGGCATACCCAGACCAGCACTGTTTATTTATTATGTTTGTACAGTGGCAGTCTCGCACCCAAGATAACAGAAGAACCTAAGACTTACCCCCGAGGTATCCGAGTACCAATACTAGTACCAAAACCATACCGGCATGAGTAAATAGGCCACCGCACAATACCTAGTAACATAATTTATCATTTTAGATTCAGTTATTAAATTTCAAGCATTTTAGATCCAAGCATTCAATTTCCAACAATTTAAATTTCAGCACTTCAGATTTTAGTTTTCTGTTCATTCAAAACTTTTCATTTAAGTTTTATACAATCTTTGCAAATAACGCAACAAATGTTGCTAAACTAGTGTGTGGAAACCCCTACTCTTCTTTGAGGATTTGTAATGTCCCTCTTTCTCGAATAGTTCGATCGAAGACCTTTGGCCCTTTTTGTCTACCCGATGGCCAAAGGGTGATTTCAAGGGTGACTTCGGTTTATTAATTTTATTATATCGTGCTAAAATAAAATAAAGTATCACTAAGCACATATAATGAATTAATAGACTGTTTAAGTGACTTCAACTTAGGAAAGTACATTTAAATAAATTAATAAATTATTTAATGTGCTTTCCTAGGCAAAAAGTGCGACTTGCTTTGGGGAAGAGTTAAATAAGCCAAAAATGCGACTTGCTTGGAGAAGGGAAATAATTAATTAAAAATTAATTATGTTGTTTTGGGAAAAGTGCGACTTGCATCTTTGAAGGGTTTTTTGGCTATAAGGAAAAAGTGCGACTTGGGGAAAGGCATTCCAGATTATTATTATTTTCTCCCGGCAGTTAGCTTTGAGCTTTTGCAGACAAAATCCAAGGACGGAAACCCTCTGGATTATTCCTCTTGTGGACGGAAACCCCAGGAGCAGTGAGAGGAGTTCCTATTCAGGGATCTTCATTGTATTCACAGTTTTTATCATTTCAGCAGTTTGAAAGAGAAATAAATTGCAGCAGTGGGCATACAGACTTCTTCTAGAGTGGGGCGACTTATTCTACAGTTGTTTTATGCAGTATCTGAGGTATTTTTCATGCTAGATAATTATTGTAATTTCCAGCATCAGTTATATATCAAATCGATTTGGTTTGAATCATTTACAGGTGGGTTTTGGACAATCTTTATTATCAATCTATCTGCAGATTTATAATTGTATTGCCATAAATATTTAGCATCAGAAATCATTATTAAATACACGGCTGAATTGTTTATGAAGAAATCTGCCTATTAAACCCTAGGCGCCTTTTCTAGTATTCACCCGGTTTGCGGGGTTTGTTTTATTTAATTTATCTATGCAGTTTGAGTATGGTGTTCTATGGATTCTTTTGATATTATCAGTTCAGATTTGAGCCAAGCAATATATATAAATATATATATATATATATATATATATTCAGCAAAAAGGGGTTTGGGATCTTTCAGATTAAAATCTGTGGCAATGCTCTCTCATTGTTTTTGGACACAAATCATCGGCACATGCTGATTGCTTGAATTCTCCATTGATTTTAGGGTTTTCCTACAGCTCTAGGTATCTCGTATTTTAACATAATATTATTACAACATTCATATCAATAAAAATTGCCACAACTTCAATTGAAATTGTGCATCTAGACAAAGATGGCCCACGATAACGTAGGTCCAAAGCATGTGGGTAGAGTATTAAAAACTCACGCCCGAGGAATGGACCCCTATTTGTGACCCAATGATTGCGGGATAGATTGAAAAAACCTAACTAATCAAGAAAATATATGTACTTCTAGAAAAGAACCCATGATTCAAATCCTCTCAAGCTAATACCGTATAAATTGTAACCAGGAAAAGATCACTATAACTATCCCAATAACCTAGCCTACCATTTCTCAGTGAATTCTGGCTATATCATCAGGTACACAAACGCACCTTCCTCTGCAATGAATGAAGTAGCCGAATTTCTCAGAGCCAAGGCCCGAAAGAAATATACAAGTGCCTGGGTAAACCATAGGCAATAGCAAAACCTTTCCCCTTTTTTGAAATCAACTAAATAATGGAAAACCCAATCCACCGTAATGGCTTGTGAGTTTAGAAGACAACCGTCATCCCATCATGGGAATTGAGAAATGCATAACACTCAAGAAACTATGGACTATGCTTTTATCAAGACAAATCATTAGTAAATACAAATTGAGGAAACCAAAATAAAAATCTTCCAAAGGTTAATAAGGAGCATTATTTCATAGAATCGGTGAGATTAACATCTAACTTATAAATTTTTCTTTTTGTAGCAATAGGGTTATACAAACTTTAATATGATTATATACACATCAGGTTCCCTCCTAATATATATGTTCATGGTTAGTTTCTATGAAACCTATGAAAAAAGCCCCGATAAAAACTTTGGGAACCAATGGCCAAAAGTCCGGTATGTCCCGGGCTTGAAATCAAATAGTTGCTTCTGAACCTTTTCACTCCTCCAAGCTATTTATACTGGCTTTACTTTCAAATCCCATTGACCTACTTTGGTCATTTGTGTGAATTCATATAATTTATTTCTTAAGGATGTTCCGTCAGCTCCTCTTATGTGTGTAGAGTGGAGCAGATAGGGAAGGGGGAGTGGATGGTAGTGAGGAGGGGAGCAGAACAGCTGGGGAAACATGGGAACATGAAAAGGAGATGCCTAGAAGTATCAAAAAATCAAATGAATGATATTTTAAAAGGAAAGTACCCAGGGACGAGAGAACAAGAGGTGAGTATGCATCCCTATGGAACATTTTTAAAACTTGAGTGGAGACCCAAGAAAATAGCCTCAAGTATCTGAAGGAAGTTTTTACTTGAAAAGGTGCATTATTTCAGTAGAGTATTCAAAGAGAATTCAGCCAGGTATTATAACCAAAATTAAAGATCATGAGAAATCAATTGGTTCATTTAGATTGTTAATACTAACACCAAGAACTTCACTAGACATTACATTGTAAGCCAAAATGCATAGTTTGGGCATAAATAATACATCTTAGTACACCAACACAGCAACACTGCCAGAAGCCTTATGGAAAGCAACAACAGTTACACAAAGACGAACCAATAGGTATGGAACATTGGAAACATGGCAGTGATCTTTACATGAAAAACAATAGGCAAGCCATCTTAGCTCAATTTCAACTATGTTTGATAATGGTTTTATAGAAGTTTGAGTTGGATATTGTCCAATCAGAAAAATGCAAGAAGCACATGTTCCAAAATTATTATAAAATTTCGTTAGAACAGCATTTCTAATTTGAAAAATAAATATTTGAGTGAATCTTCAAATACTAGCTTACAATCTGTAATGAACTATAGCACACGTGCCTATACATATAAAGGTACCTTGGAATCTTCATTACATTTCTTTCCTTCGTATATATTCATTGGACACTGTGAAGCCAAATCTTCTGATATGAACCCAGTGCCATCAGTCTGTATCAGAGGTTCCCCATTAATGTCATGTGCTTCTTTCATTTCCTCATCCTGTCATATTGTAACCAATAACATGCAACAAGACAAAAAGAGACCTATTACATTGGATTAACATTTACGTAAAAGAAACATAAACACAACCCAGAAATCGCAGATAAAAGGAAATAGATGTATCTCAAATAATTCATACCATACAGGGAATGTCTTTAATACGTTTAATCTCTACATTTGAGATATCACCTTCAAAGTGAATAGTACTTGAAAGAATTAACGAAAATCTGGTAAGCCAAATAAGTTCAAAATTATTCCACAAATCATTGCAACTTTATAGACAAACTTAGACAAAACTTTAGTCACATTAAGAATAATTTATCCAGATTCGAATGTGCAGTGTTTTTGTTGGTCTAGCTTCTAGACCCTTCCATAGGATTTTATATTTATTCATATTAAGAGCAATCCATGTAAGAATGGATTATATAATTGATGATATACTGGATTGCTCTTAATAATGAATAAAACTTTATTCTTATGGAAAGGTCTAGAAGCTAGACCAACAAGGATACCACTCGGTTCAATCCAGATAAAGTATTCGTAATGTAGAAATCTAAAGACATTAAATTAGACACATATTGTTGAGCCACATGACAAAACATGCAGATGTTCCAACTTACCGTGCCATGTATTTCTTCAAACTTGGCACAGTATGTGCATGCATAAATATGCATCGTGATTGATGTATAGATTTGTTAAACAAAATGTAGGAGCTATCTATGTCTGCCTCTGCAGATGACTCAGTGCAAACAAAGTAACAATTAACTGGCGATGATGTCGGATTTTTCTTGTTCTCTTTATCCCCACCTTTGAAAACTGCCATTCACAAGATAAAGATGAGTAACTTTAGCTGAAATGCTCTAGAACTCACAAGAAGTCAATCTGAGAAACAAAATTTCAAGCTTCCTTCCTGCCTTATCAGACTCCTCTTTCTTGAGGTTTTATGTTCAACCTATCTTGACTCTAAAGTTAAAATAATAAGCACTAGAAAACGTTCACTTAAGTTTTTGTCAGGGATGAGGGCGGTGGAAATTGGAAAGCACTCACATAATTTGAACAAGGATGAGGGCTCAGGTTTCAGCCACTCTTGGAGGCCTATTATCAACAAATTAAGGAGGAAAACCCCTTCTTAGGAGTAATCATTGAATTTATCAACAGGTTACATCTAACTAGCTAATGTATACCTGGTTTGTTAATTATTTTCTCCTATTGTAGTCCCCTTGGCAACATATAATTGTTATATATATAAATTTATAAAATATACAATCCTAACTCATCTTTCATCCTGATGATAAATCATGTGGTGTGGTCCAAAACGTCAATGAGAAAAAATTGCTTTCCTATTATTACGGACTGTGGAAGACAAAAATCTTGAATAGATGCCCTACATGAAAGGGACCTATTTTGAAAAGCTAAGCTTCTGGAGAAGCTGAGGATCAAACATGCTAAGAGCATTGTGAACTTAGCATTCTTGAAAAGATCTCAGGACTGTAGGGTTTTTCCATTGTTCACCAAGATTAATAACTCCCTTTAGAGCTCAGGCAACAAGAATACTTTTAGAAACGGAGCGAGTCTACCCTTCGTTTTGTGATAGCAAAAATACAGAGCAGAGATTGATGGCGTTTTTCTAAATTATACAGATGACATCTCTTGCTCCCTGCATGTGGATCTGTAGTAATAGATAAACATTTTCTCTGACGCAAGAATGGAGGGCCTGAAGAAGAGATCTGAAGAGGGACAATGAAGGACATTTAATAGCTATTTTAAAAGTAAATATTTTGACTTCTGAAATGACTCCGCTGGCATATACTCTTGGAGACAGATCCGAAGTAACGATATCACATGGAGAAGAGATATTGTAGCAGGCAATGTAGCGCAGCAGCATGCATTCAATTATGCTCTCAGTCAAATAAGAAACCACACCGTGGCAAATTGGAACCAAGCCAACCCCATCAAACACTATTCATGCAGATATTTACTGGATCTGCACTCCTTTACCAGTCAACTTCTGTTTAAAATGCGCCAGCAGCTTATATACAAAGGTTGTGATAATATTATTGCATATCAAGAAGAATTCATGGTGGCACAGATTTCGAACATATTTCTAGAATTTTTACAGCCAATCATGGAGGCCAAACAGCTTGAACTAAATGTCATTTTGAATCTGGGCACATCTTTGGTAACTACCAGCGTTTGGTCAAACATGGATCAGATTATTTCTAACATAAGCAGGGAGTTGTTGGAACAAACACATGTTTTGGTTCAGGAGGGCAGAGAAGTTTGTGCAGAGAAGGTTCAATGGAACATTGTGAAATTCAGACAGGGGTGAGATATTATTAGATGGAGATAAATTGAGATCAGCTGAATTACGTGTTTAGAACCACAGTTGAAAGTTGAAACCTCTCACAGAGTGAAGGTGCGAATAATCTTGCAGATGAGCATGATGTTGAAAATTAGGACAAGCTGGTTATGAATCCGTCCAATTAGGAGGGAAGAGAAATCTCTGCAGATAAGGTTCAATGGAAGATTGTAAAATTCAGATAGAGGTGATGTTGATCACCAAAAAGGCGCAACTACACATACAACATATGCAGAGCACGCTGGAGTGAGACGCATGACACACTGTGTATGGTCAGTGCAAGAAGACAGAAAGGAACACGTGTCATGCAGAGAAAGAAGAGGCCACTGATAATCAGGAAACACATGGACTGACAAGCAAACATGGTGAAGATTCTGGAAGGTTGGAGTGCATGACAATTCAGCAACAACCATAAAACCTCCGACAGATCCAAGATGGAGTGCCAACTGGCAGGGCCAAGGGTCCACAAAATAATATATATACCCCTGTGGAATCTCATTTGAGACAGTGGCTGATCGAGACATTCAGACACACTTACTCATAGGTATGCAATTTCCAGGTTTTGGAGGAGAAAGAGCAATAATGTCCTTAGCATTTCAAGCCAGGGTTTGATGTATAATAGCAGCATTGAGCTGCTTGTATCTTGTAGTATGTTTTGATATTGCTGCTTGTGGCCCACACTTGTATAAGGATCTATGATGTAATTTATTCTTCTTGTGCATGTTGAATATAGATTTCTTTTATCTGATATGTATGTCCCAGTATGTTTCATGCTTTGCAGTGTAGCATTGGTGTGTATTTATGACATGTATGTGTTAAAACTTTGCAATTATCTCTTACAATGGGGCCCCAAGTTCTCTCTCTACTCCTCGGGTGAGACTTTCAGGCACAAGTTTGACTGATATGCCAATGTAGAATGGATTGTTATTTTTCTGTGTCTATTAATCCAATGTTTTGATGATTTTTTTGTCAAAAATGCGAAAATATTTTTGTTTTGTTGTTGGAATCTCATTAGCATTGGTTGTGAGCATAGTTCAAGAACTCGTATTTGGACATTACAAGGCAGCCCAAATTTTTACTCGTTACTTGGGACTCAGGGGTTTCTAGGCAATTACTCGGCACCACTCTGCAACTTTATCACTACTTTAAAAACATATAAATTCATAAAATAAACTTGAATAACATGAAAAACATTATTAATTGACATGAGAAATGAATTTGAGATTGTATATGAATATTTTCTATTAAAAAGAGTATAAAATACAAATTACAATCATACACTATCATACACTATAGTAACATAGTCCTCAATACACCAAAATACACTAATATCAAATATGAAATATACATTCCTCTCCAACGCCTAGAATAAGTTTGCTGCTGTTTGGAAGTGGACACTAAAGATTTCTCCTCTCTGCAACAATATCATCCAGAAAGAATCTTCATCCTCACCAACACCTCTGAAATCTGATGCTTTTGCCACCATTGCTTCCTCTAGCTCCCTCACTAACTTTGTAATGTCCTTGGTAAACATGGGCTCCACACCATTGGCAGTCCATTTGGCATATGGATTGATATCATCCAAGTCAATTGCCTCATGACTCGTTGCCCCCTCAACTTGTCTCACATGAAGACAAAGATTGTATGGCACAAAAACAAGGTCGTTGGGGCATGTTGTCGGTCTATTTGTAATGTCCCCTTTTTTGAATTGAGGCCTAAATGTGGACTTCTTACCATTCTCTTTCCATTGCAAAGAAGGATACTTGAACAAGGGAAGGAATTGCATTTCATTTCAGTTTTCTTTTATTAGATTTAATGTTTTCTTTTAGTGTTTTCCTTTAGGAGGCAGGTCGGCTGGGTTTGGAGAGATTAAAGAAGCAATTAAAAGATAAAGTGAAGCTTAAGAGGTCGGTCCTCTTCTAATTGGCCTTTGGCACCAAGGAAGAATATAAAAGGGACTTAAGGACTTCATTTGCAATCATCTTTGGCGCATTTTATCTACACTTGGTTTTTTGGGCAAAGTGCTCATTAACTATCCACTTGAGGACGAAAACCCTCTTGTGTGGCATTCCAAGGAAGATGAAAACCTTCCTTGTGGCTTGGTGGAGGACAAAAACCCTCCATTTTGAGTTGGAGACATCAAGAAGGATTGCAAAGGCTTTACATCATTTTTGGAGCTCTTCCCTAGGGGAACGACTAGGGTTTGAAGTTGGTTTGGTGCTTTCTAGGGCACAAATTTCAAATCTGATTTTATATTTTGAATCTCCATATTTTATAAGGCCGGAATCTATATTTTGTGATTTTTGGTGGAGATTTACTATTTTTCCTAGCCCTTGGTTTGGCGGGACTGCTGCTGTTATAAATAATTAATTTCCGTTGTGCTAATCAGATATTTCTTCAATCTTTTGATGTATTTGTGATGTATAAATATTGTCATGGCTAGATAAATTATTTCATGGCATTCTACATTGATTTGCATAGTGAAAAGTGGACTCGAATCTCATAGGCAGTTCACTGCCCTAGGAGACTGCTGATTTTGAATTGGTTAATCATTCTAAGTTATTCTTAGCTACTTTCAGATTGTTGTGTGTGTACTTGAAGGTGTTTTCAAATCAGATTTAATGTGGATGAGTTATTTGACGATATTCGAGTGATTTTTTCTCTCATTCGACTATTGATAAAATCAGTTTGTTGATTTAAAAATCTGAATTTAATCTATTGGGGTTATTGTGGTTTCTTAGTTTTTCAATTTCAGTCCCAAAAGGGAATTACAGTGGTATCAAGCTTCATCTTCCTAGCCCGAGGGTTTCTTACTAGAGGATCAAAATGGTGGATAGAATTTTTAGTGATGCTAGGCTCAAAAGTTTGCCCTAGGGCAAGAAAGATTGGCCAACACAATGGCTCGGCTGATCCATACCATTCAAGGTCCAAATGGTGGAAGGAGCTCTTCAAAGGAAGTCATTAATTCTTAGCCATCCAAAGTGAACAACATCACTACATGGTATGAGGAGTATAGAGCTCTTCCGGAGAAGGTCCGGGATGCCCTCCCTTTTGCAGAGTTCGTGAAGTTGGAGACAGAGAGAGTTGGAATTGGCACAAGGTCAAAACCCCAAGCAACAAGGAAGGGGTCAACACTCCATAAGGACCCCACACTCAAGGGTGTGGACGTTGTGCATAAAGAAGGGCTTGAAGGTAGAGGGTTCTCAAGTCCACATGACAAATTTTTGAGCTTCAATAGTCACACATGCTGGTGAAAAATCAGATCTGCATTTTGAAAGAAATAGAACCATGAAGGATGAAGAATTGGCCCTTACTCCCATCATTGTGCCGAAGAGTCAACATTATGAGGTAATTATTGATCATTGTTTGGTTAATATTGATAATATTTCAGCATGTGATGAATCCAAGGTTGAAAAGAAGGGTGATGAGCAAGTAGAGGAAGAAGTCATAGAGCATGAGCCAAGGAAAGAAGGAAAATTCAATTTGCAGAATTGTGGAGAGAATTTGGTGGTTGAAGCCAAATCTCTTGTTGATAATGATGATGTTCGACTTGCTGGAATTTTCAAAACAGCAGCTCCTAAGAGTCAAGTTGAGGGTGTTCATGGCTTTGGTAAGAACCACGAAGAGGCTCCATGCATGTGCCAACAAAATATGGACGAAGTCAAGGTGGGAAGAGCTTCACTAGTTGAATATGAAGAGATCTCAACCAAGCTTCATTTGGAAAAAGAAGATGGACAAGCTGAGGACAGCCGAAGGTATGATATTGAAAATCACATTTCAATTTTTTGGTCTCCTCCTATGTCGCTGCCATACTTGTGTCATCATGGACAACATAGTGGAAATGATGATAAAGTGAAGAACACCCTAAGTGGCAAAGAGTACATAGATCCTTTGAGTTACAAAGAAGGGGAATTCTTCAATGGGTTCCTTTTACGATGGCTAGTGAGTGCTTCATTTTGAATAGATGGTTAGAAAGAAATTCTATGAGAAATCATATCAAATTTGTTGTGCATTAAAACTTCCTTGTGAAGGAGGAAATGCTTTGAGTTACAAAGAAGGGAAGTCTTCAATGGGTTCCATGTTACTATGGCTATAAGTGCTTTATTTTGTGCAGATGGTTAGAAAGAAATTCTATGAAAATCAAATCGAATTTGTTGTACATTCAAACTTCCTTGTGAAGGAGGAGATGCTACAACATGGCCTCATCATCCCTCGCACCAAGAGGTTCCAACCACTAAAGCTCACCTTGGAAAAGCACGTGGTAAGTAATGATTTCTATATTGAAGGTACGGATTTGATACTTGAGATTCAATGGTTGCATCCTTTGGGTGAATTTACCCAAAACTATCAAGCTAGGGAGTTGAGATTCAAACTTGGTGATCAAAGGGTTGTGCTTCAAGGCATGACAAGTGGAGATCCTCAAGTTGCTACAGCAAAGAGGATGGGAAGAAATTAAAAATTACCGAAGAAGGCAAGATCTATGGGCTACACATGGTAAGATAACCACCACACTTTCAGTTTTAAAACAGCAGTCGTATCATAGATATTTTCAGCTCTTAATTCATGCACATACTCTTAGAAGAAGTCTTCCAATGAAAGTGGATGTTGATTTCATAAATTTTACATTTGGAAGTGACCAAGATAGATGTTATGATCCTACCTCGAAGCATTATAACTCAACTGGAAATTGGTGGTACAAATGTAAGTAGTAGAAATCATGTTTTATGGGTTTCAAGGCACGCTGTCATAAAAATTCATACTGTTGTTATCAACATTTTCAGTTTGCTCAACATTGCATTTGTAGCCATACAAGTAGCCTCAGCCATACATGGGAGTAATCTTCAGTTTTTTGATGTTGTTAAAGCATTTTCAGTCCCCATATGGTTGATTTTTATGAAGAGTTTGAAGTATGACAGCTGTTATCTTATTCTTTTTGTTGCTGTCCGCATCAGAACCAGCTGGTTAACCCCTTTTATGACAGTCACCAAAGTGTTTTCAATCACAAGGGGGAAGGGTTTTCCACCTACCATCAATGAGGGATTGTTTGCCTGTTTTAGAAGAGTTTCTGGCCACCATAATGCTAATTTTGAGCAAGAAATTGCAATGGTACAGCTACAGCCATACTTGGGACAGCGTGAATGGACCTTTAGGAGTCCATCATGTGAAGGGGAATTTTGAGAAAAATGCAAGCAAAGGAAGAAAGCTAATTCACATATCTATGAGGCATGAAGAAATAATATTGAGAGCTCTTGTTTCTTTTAATGTGCTTGTTCTTTGTGTAGGCACAGGAATAAAAAAGAAAGAATAACTGAATTTGTTATCCATCTGGGCATGTGATGAAGAATATGGGACTACAGCTGAAGATGAAGATGCCATAATAGAGGATGGCAATTTTGTGAATGCAAAAGGTCTCAATTTGCATAGAAACAGGGTTCCTCCAATACTTGGATTGGGAGTGAAACATAAAGGCTTTGAGGAAGGTACAACCCAACCTAGGACAGCGGGAAGAGGGAAGCCTAGATCATCTTTTGGGCAGCCAAGGAGGCCACTACGGCAAGGTAACTCTAGATGTTTGGATCCATTTTACATGATGCTCAAGTTTGTCTTTCCAAGTTTGTTATTGAATGAAGAATGTAATCAAGAGTTGAGGAATGAGGGTTGTCTACCCCAAGTGAGAAGAGAAGTATTTCTATGGAAGTCATGAGCCAAACTACCATCATTGACACTGCTGTCCTCATTTATATCAGCCCACACTTAATTTCAGTTGCATTTGTAATTGGAAATATGGAGTGTTCTTCCACCTTAATTGACAAGGAGGGAATGAAGAATGAGGATGCCACATTGGGACATGGATTAGCTTGTCAAGTTGCTGATTATTTATTAATTTCTTGCTTTATGACCGAGATTACAGCAGTTTGTGAGGCTTTTTATACAGCTGAGCATGCAAAAGAATTTGTTATTGTTGTTTTAGAAGTTGAAGATGAAGGGAATTTCAATGAAGAAAGGGGCAATGGGTGTCAGAATTTATTTGGGCAAAATCTCTTTCATTTGACAGGCAAAGGATCCAAATTATGGGAGCACTACAGACGTGTCATATAATTTTCAGGTCCATATAGATATGTTAGCCAGATCCCACCCAGTTCGACTACCAGAAACGCTCCATGTGACCAAACGTGCCATTGTTTGCCAGGCTGTCTAGATACTTCCGAAAACAAAAGATCCAGCAAACTAAAAATTTGTAGGATCAGCAATGATATCCCAAATGATGAAGGAGCCTCTGATCTTGCTCAAATGACAGGATGCTAATAACTGATGCCTCATGAAAATCTGCCATGAAGATGAACCCTCCAAGCAACGAATCACCCATTTGGCTGCCAAAATACATCTCTGTGTGACAATATCCCTTAAACCTAACCGTCCTTCCTTGAGTATAATACAAACAACCCATGGGACCAAAGGAAGACCTTGAATACCAACATATTTTGACCAAAGATATGTTTTAAAACTTCATTCAAGACCAAGAAATTTAGTTTTTGAAGGCAGCCAACATGAAACATAATAAACATGAGATGCCTGAAGAATTTTGCTTACCACAGTTAATCTGTCTACAAAGTACAGATCTTTGTTCTGCCAATAAAGAAGTTTAGTCTGAATTCATTGAAGATCCCACTCCCGCATGCTCACCAGGCAAAGATTCAATCCAAAAGTAGTGCCTAAATATATGACAATAGTTTCAAATGGAACAAACGACCACTCGGGTGGAATCCAAGAAGGTACATTATCCCAACCAACAAGCCAATATTCAGATTTATGATGAATCACAACAACTCCAGATGCAATGCAAAAGTATCCAAACATTCCTTGGCGCCCTCAATAGAGTTCGGAATTGCTTGAATCAAAAGAAGAGTCATCAGCAAAGTGATTGTTAAGCATTTGGGAATCATTGAGCAAACAAGTACCACGAACCCTTCCCCGAGAGCAAGCAGCTTCCAAAGAGATAATCCAGTGCATCAGCAGTAAGAACATAAAGATATGGTGCAAGTGGGCAACCCTGTCTTATGGAACGATGAAGCATAATATGTGGGGAAAGTACATTGTTAACAGCCACAAAAGAGGAAGAATAAGAAAATAAAGTTTGCACCATCAAAAATTGTGCACCAAAGCCAAGAGCAATGAGCATCTCTGAAATGAATGCACAATCAATTCAATCATATGCCTTATCAAAATCTATTTTGAGGAAGAGTATCTTCTGTCTAGTCTCGCTAACCCACTCCATAGCTTCCAAATCAGAAAAAACCTTGTCCAAAATAAAACGTCAAAAACATAACAAGTTTGTTCCTTACGAACAATTCGGCTAACAACACTACTTACTTTAAGAGCTAAAGCCTTGGTAAGGATCTTATATGTAACACTCGATAGGGTAATAGGCCACCATCCACTTGTAGAATTCACATGGTAATCCATCAAGTCCAGGTGATTTGCCATTGTGCATTGAAGAAAGAGTAGTATACAGTTCTTCCTTGGAAAATTCAGCATTAAATTTCATACAATCACAAACTATCACCTTATTCGGGATCATTTTGAAGCATGCATTCCAGGCTGCCATGACTTCAGCTAGAGTGAATAAGATGAAAAAACCTGTTGAAAGTGTTGATGAAACAAATTTCTGATTCTTTCCAGATCTTCTAAAGAGCCATGCATTCTAAAGAGTACAAGAACCTTTTCAAAGATAGTTTCTTCTTTAAGGAATCAAAGAAGAATTTAAAGCCCTCATCCCCTCTTGAATACATTGGAAATGTGCCGAGAATCCAAGCACCCTTTGCCACATATTCCTCTTCCTTTTGAATTATTGCTTCTAAACGAGCAACTTCTTCTTACAAGGATTCATTACAAAGATCCTCTTCTAACAGAATCCAAGCTGATTCTAGCTTGTAATTGGCTTTCTGAAAACACTCTTGCATTTCTAAGCAATCATATGACCTCAACCTCTCAAATTTAATGCATCTACGAATATCTGATTCCCACAATAAAATCCATCCTTTGTCACCACTTAGTCATTGTACCAGATTCCAAACATGACGAGCTAAAGTACGGAAGTTTGGAGATTGCAAATGTGACACATTCAATTTAAATATGGAAGAATGTTTCTCCTCTTCGGAATGACCAATAGGAAGTCTGAATAGGGAGATGATTTGAACCAGTTTCACCAATTGACACCTCAATTGGATGAGAAGGGCCTAAAAAGAGGAAGTCTCTATGTAATGACCCTTTTCCCTCGCCCAAGGCCTGAGGGCCAATGCGATTCCTAACCCTAGTCATGCCCAAGGGTTACTGGACACTATGAGCTATTGGGTATGAACATCTAGCCCATTATTATTTTTCCATTGACAAGGTTATAAAGTGCTTTTAAAAGGGACTAGATGTTATGTTGCTACTGCGACAGTGTTGCGGGCCCTTCGTAACGGACAGTGTTGATGCTGCAGGAGGTCATTGCGGACCCTTTGAACGGAGTGTTGCTGCGCGTCGTGGTTGCGGGCTGCGTGGAGGGCGTGTTGCTGCGGACGGGGCTGCGTGGAGGCTACATGGGGTTGCGGACGGGCTGAGTGGAGGGCTGCGACAGGGATTGTGGGCCAGGGCTGCGAATATTCGTGATTCAAAGGCCAATCTTGGTAAAATCGAATTAGATAAGTCAGTTTCTCAGGTAGACCCACCAAACCTTTTCATTCTTTGCAGCACTCTTTATATATTTCTGTCAAATCTGGTTTCAACAAGGCATGCAAACCATGATTAAACATGAGGGTTTCAAAGACAACCCAAATATGGCACCACAGAGATCTATTATCCCAGAAACACATACAACGCAATAGAAAACAAAATTTGGGGAAAGGTAGAAATCTTCCAAAATCATACAACGGGTATAGTCAAATAAAAGTTGGTATATGTGAATGCAAAACAATACAAAGGGATTCTACGACGTAGGCAGGCCAAAAAACTAAGAAGAACCTAGAAGAAAAATCTCACTTTGATTTTACCGAAGACAACAAACAACAAAGAGAAAAAAAAATTTCAAAGAACATAAAATGGAAGGAAAACAATCAAGTCAGAAGGATAGTAAAAAGGATTCAAAGCTGAACAAAACCGACAGAACTGCAACATACAAGGAGGAACGAGAAGACGCAGTTCAGACTCTAAATACCTATACAGTCCTACTTTAACCCCTCTATTGTGGTCTTCAGAATTATATGTGAATGAACTCATGAACATGAAAGAAAGGCTTGGAATTTTAGAAAACCAGAAATTGCAAGAAAATAGTGAGAGGAAAGAACTCACAGAAGTTAGATACAAGTTAGAAAGAGAAAATAAAATTCTCAAAGAACAGTTCTAAATCTCCAAAACCTCATGGAAAGAGGGCAACAAGAGTTAACCATGCTAAAACAAGATCTAGGACATATGAAAACAGGGGAGAAAAAGACCCGAAATGGTAAAAGGGAAGGAAACAATTCAGATAGATGAGATCCAATCAGCAATTAAAGACATGGAAATAAAAGAAAATCAACTAAAGGATCGGATAGAAGAAGCCAAAACTTGGTCTCAATTAGTAAGTGGATCATCAAATGAACAAAGGCAAGTCATAGAGAAACACATCAAAACACAGATAAAAGAAGAGAAAGATCAACAAGACAGAGCAGTAAATTTTATTATCAAGGGTCTAAAAGATTTTGGTGAAAAAGAGAGAACTGACATATTGGCAAGAGACTTTCTTAAAGACGAATTGAAGTGGACAGGCTACATACAACAAGCAAACAGGATTGGCAGGAGAACAGAGGGAGGAAAGGACCGACACGTGCGAGTGGTCATGAGAAAAATAGAAGACAAACATGCTATCCTAAAAAACAGGGGACTTCTTAGAGGCACACACATATATCTAGATGAGGATTTGACATTCGCTCAACAAGAAGACCGAAGGAAAGAATGGGAGAAAGTGAGAAAAGCAAGGGAAGCAGGAAAATGGGCACAAATGAGAAATGGGAAAGCCCAAATCAACGATCATTTCAAAAAAGAAATAGGAATTAGGGGCCCCACGGAATTCATGCACATAGTAAGTGGAATTGCAGAGGATATCCATGGAGAAGAGGACCGGGTTTGGGGCCCATAGCAGAAGGGAAAGATATTATTATTCTTACGGAAACACATGAGCACGAAGGTTGCAAGGTTCCAGAATTTGAAGGCTACAAGAAAATTTCAGTTTGGAATGAAGGGAATGAAACAGGGAAAGGCCACGGCGGAATCACAGTGTTAATCAAGGAAATATGGCTCGAAAATGTCAAAGTTGAAAAAGAAGATCCAAATAAGCAATACATATGGCTGAAAATAACAGATGACAAGACAACAATCAGATTAGTTGCCTGTTACTTTGCACCGAAAGGTTCAAAGACATATAAGAGAAGAAATCTAGATAGCGAAGATCCATACGCTTCAATAAAAAAAGACATTTCTGTTTTCAGTATCCGAGAAATAATTCTATTGGGTGATTTCAATGCGAGGACTGCAAATAATCAATCTCTTCAGTTGACCAGCTTAGAAGGAGGTGAAGACAATCCATTGTGGCTTAAAGAAGAAGAGAACAAGCTTTGGGAAAGATTATCTCAAGACGGTAGTGGAGGGGTGTCACATTTTGGAGTTGAGCTTCTAGGCCTATGTAGCTTATACAACATGGTCATTTGCAATGGCATGAGGGCTTGGCCCAGATCAGGCAATATCACTTGTAAAACATACAATGGTCAAAGTGTAGTAGACTATGTAATTTGTTCTCAAAGTTTTATCTCCACGCTTCTTGAGTTTGAAATTGGAGATTGTCCTATCGAATTAAAATCAGATCATAGTCCTCTCTTGGTAAAGCTTGGGACCGTCTTCAATCAGCAACAAAGGAATCAAGCTCATCACATGCAAAAGGCATCTCAAAAACAGGGAAAAATCATTCTCAATAAAGAAAATCAGGAAATATTTGTTGCAGCCCTTAAGCAGCAATTTCAGATAATGAGGAAGGATATAGAGAACACGACGTCCAAGGGAATGAGTGGTTATATACGTAGTAATCTGCTGATATCCTTAATCCAAAAGGCTCTAAGTGTTTGTGAGAGATCTAAACCTAGAAAGGGAGCGGCAAATACTTTTCCGACAAACCCGTGGTATGATGAAGAGTGTAAAGCTGCCAAGAGAGCTTTGAAAGAAAGTGGGATGAACAAAGAAAATAAAAAGACTTATGAGAGATCGAAGAAAGCTTGTGTGCAAGAGAAAAAAATTAATTTCTCTTGGAAAACACAACCCCAAAGGTTTTTGGAAGGAGCTACAACAAAAGAAAAAATACATAGAAAATAATATCACAGGTGCTCATTGGTTAGAATATGCAAGGACCCTTTATGAGCGTCCTCAACAAAAAGATATTCCTCCCATAATCGAGACTTCGATTGAGCTTTTCTCGACAGAAGACATCAGCAGGGGCATAAAGAATCTAGCAAGTGGTAAAGCTCAAGACATCGATGGTCTACAGGCTGAATTTTTAAAATGGGGGGTTGAGGTCCTCACGCCACACATCAGAAAAATATTCAATGATGTCAACCAGAATGGCTTTCCGACAGAGTGGACGACTAGCGTTGTTATTCCTCTATTTAAAAGTGGTGACATTAATAACCCGTCCAATTATCGCACCATTATGATCAACCCTCTTCTTGGTAAACTCTTTGGAGGCATGATAGAACGGAGAATCAGCAGTTGGGCCGAAAGAGAGGGTAAAAGAGCAAAAGGGCAAGCGGGTTTTCGACCTAAACACTCAACAATTGACCATTGTATCACTCTTAGGCATTTGATTGAGAAGGTTTGGGACACCCAAGGAGAAGAAGCTTTTTGTTGTTTTGTTGATTTCAAGAAAGCTTTCGACACAGTGCCCAGAAAGAAACTTTGGGACAGGATGGAGGAACTTGGGATTCCAGATGAGTTTAGAGCAGCAGTTCATAAATTGTATGAGCAGGTCAGAGCTAAAATCAGAACCAGAGAAGGTATGTCCGAGTGTTTCGGTAGTGACATCGGTGTCAAGCAAGGTTGCCCTCTTTCTCCCACGTTATTTGGGCTATACATTGACAAGCTTGAAGAATGGTTAAACAAAACTGAGGGAGGAGGTATTCAGTTAGCAAGTTACGTGGTGAAGTTACTTCTATATGCTGACGACCTTATCCTAATTTCAAAAACAGCCCAAGGTTTGAGGGAACAGCTAAAAGCGCTAGAGCTCTTCTGTCAAGAAGTCGGGATGCAAGTGAACACTAGCAAAACAAAAATCATGATTTTCTCCTTGAAAAGGAAAGAGAGACAAAGTACCTTTCTTTTGAAGGGAGCCCTTTAGAAATAGTCAATGAATACAAGTATCTTGGGATTGACTTTCACCACAAACTTAGCTGGGAGACTTGTAAAGCAAAAAGGATACAGGGAGGTTGGAAAGCATCTTACCTACTTCAAAACAGGTGCAGGAAAGCTGAACTTTGGGACTGGAAAACTAAGAAAACCCTTTTTGGATTGTTGGTCACTCCGGTTGTTCTATATGGCTGCGAAGTTTGGGGAAGTAGCATGTCAAATCACGGGTGGAGACAGATAGAAAGAATCCAGAAACATCTAATCACAAGCACCCTTAAAGTCAAATCAACTGTTCCTTATGAGATCTTGTTGGCTGAAGCGGGTACTTTCTCGTTGGAAGCTTCGGCAATATCTCGGATGATAAGCTATCTGAAAAAAGTTGAAAGCATGGACAATCTTCGCTGGCCCAAAATAGTTGTGGACGACACTTTGGAACGCAAAAAGAAAACCTGGATGAATCAGAATACTAAATGGATGAACAAATGGGGCATCAACTTGCAAGAGTGTCCTAACAGCAACAGGGAAATAAAAAATTATGTGATAGAAAAGTTCAGGACTGCCATGTGGATGGGTCAGATTGGTCGAAAGAAAGCACATTATATCAGAGAATTCAATCCCAATGGGGAACATGATGAAAAAGCTTATCTAGGGGCAGCTATCAGGGGTAAAGCAAGGATTCTAGTGGCACAGTTAAGGACCGGATCGCATCATCTTCGATGCGAAACTGGTAGATGGACTATTCCAAAGGAAGATTGGGAAAGGAGAATTTGTCTTTTCTGCAACAAAGGGGTCGTCGAGACAGAATGGCATTTCGTCATGGAGTGTTCAACATATGATGATATCCGTATTCAATATGAAAACAACTTGAAGGTGGACAGACTAGAGGAACTCTTCGAAGGAACAAAGCTTCAAGCGACCGCGGGTTTCATCCTCAAGATTCACAGCTGAAGAGCGGATATTGAAAGGAGTCTGAAATCTGATTAAAATCTCTTTTTTGTGGTCCCATAGACTCTTCAGTCTCGTGGATGTCATTAAAATCTTTCATTTCATTGGGGCCACTTAAAGGCCCTTTTGGCGACTTGAGGGGATATGTATTGCATTAAATGTTATATTTCTTCATTAGGGTCACTTTTTCGGCCAAGGCGCTAGAAGGGGAAAAAAAGTAACTTTAAGTTATTTTTAATTGGGCCCTCTCTATGAGAAAGTGCGACTTGGGGTTTTAGGTTTCCTTGACATGGAAAAGGTTATAAAAGGAGAAGAGGGGTGAAAGGATATTTATTCATGCATACACTTATATTTCTTTTCATGTGCAACTGTTGTTTGCAACTATTTAGCTTGTGGAGTAAGATCCCACGGGAACCCTAGCTTCGGTGGTGAGAGATCCATCCCTAGCTAGCAGGGCATTCTTCGGTAGTGAGAGATCTACCCTAGCTTGTCATTTGGAGCTGATTTCAGGGCTGTTTTACAGAGGTATTTTCAGGGTTTTCAGAATTAGGGTTTTGAGGGTTTTTGTGAGTTTTGGTGGAGATTTTCAGCTGGTTTTCGGATCAGACCTACGACAGCCATAGAGGAAGGGTTTGGCATCATCTACAAAGAGTTTCACAAGGTTTTTGGCCATCTACCAAAGAGGGCGACTTGTTTGGGAGATTGCAGCCCTAATTTCTAGGGTTTCCAGTTGGCCGTTTTCAGATCTGAAGGTTGGAAAGTCATCTTCTATATTTATATATGTTATTTCCAAAGTTTCATGATTTTTGCACTTGTATTCGGAAGATATTAATTTTCAAAGTTTTCCAGCTGTTTTAGGCACGCTATAATTTTCTGGCAGCGTTATATTGACTGAAAAATTCCAAAAATATTTCCCTTGTGTTCTTTATATTATTATCTAGTTCCATTTAAAATTTCAAGTGATTTGAACGGATATTGTGGGAGTTATTCATATTTTACTGTTCGCTGCCCTAGCTGTAATTTTCTGCAAAAAAACAGATTTCTGTTTCGGTTGTGTTTTGTCTATCTTTTGCATATTTTACAGTGAGATCCTATAAGGGATATTTCAGTGGTATCAGAGCGGTTGTTCCTCCAGCCTGTTAGGGTTGAAAGATGGGAGACAGAGACAAGTGAAGAGATGGGAGTAGATCTGATGAGACAACTGTTCACCAACATGGTGAAGCAGCAGGAGACTACCAACCTCTATTTGAGTCAGCTTACTGAGAGGTTAGCACAGGGTAGGATTGAGGCTCATGCGGAGAAAGGAGAAGCCAGCAATATGGGACAGCATGGTAATAGAGGTGAGAGTGGACATTCGGGACAAGGGTCCCCTCATACATCTACCAGGCCCTTGGAACTCCACGAGCCTTCCATCTTGAAGGATCCGAAAGTTTCATGACACGACACTGCGCAGACATTGTGGATGAGGAATCTTGCTAGGAGAAGTACCGGACATTGAGTGAGGGTTTCCGAGACAACATGCCATTTCAGGAGTATTGCAAAATGAAGATTGGTAGCAGGCCCAAGAGAGATTACCACCACAGGTACAGTTTCAGAGGAGATTGGGACAAATCTCTATTCCGCACTTCGATGGCTCTAAGAAGTGTACCGCCTAGTCTTGGATTCAGAAGTTGAAGACTTACTTCGACTTGAATCCCATGCGCGAAGAAGATGCAATTAAGTTTGCTATCCTACACCTCGAGGGAGATGCCCATGACTGGTGGCATCATGGATTGATCACACAGGGGCACATGCATATCACTACGTATGCAGATTTTACACAGAGATTGATGAGCAAGTTCGACAGGAGGGACCCAGATAGGCACTTCAGAGAATTGACCCATTTGAGGCAGACAGGTTCTCTAGATCAGTACATTGCAGATTTTCAGAGGTTATCAGTGATGGTATCTGATGTTTCAGAGATGAGGTTGACTTCACTCTTCATGGCAGGATTGACTGACGCTCTAGCAGGATTTGTGAAGGCATTTGAGCCTTCCTCCCTACATGAGGCGATTAGGCGAGCACGTGATTTGGAGTTGTCCACTCCAAAATCGAGGTTTCCCCCTCGAATTCAGCCTAAGGTTTTTCCTTCGAGAGCTGATGGTTCACAGCCGAAGGGGCCCCCACCCAGGCAGGATACCGCAAGGAGACCATTTGTATCGAGAGAGGACAGGGAGGAGTTGAGGCGAAAGAAACTATGCTTCGATTGCCGCACACCATGGGTTCCAGGACATGATTGTAGAGGAAAGGGGAAGGCCCAATTCATAGAGGTCTTCGAGGAGAGCGAGAACGAGGAGCGGTACCCTCAAGAGTTAGAAGATGAAGATGAGGAGGCGTTGGATAGTGCAGGGGTTGAACAGGAGGAGGAGATTTTTCCCCATGAGACTATTGCTACTTTGTCGAGTACCCCGAGGTACAAGGCATTCAGAGTTAGGGGAATATTACAGGGTCAGAGAGTGGTAGTACTCATTGATAGTGGGGCAACCCACAATTTCATTGATGCATCTTTGGTAGAGAAGCGGGGATTACAGGCAGAAGACTTTGAGGGTTTCAATGTAGTGGTAGCCAATGGTGAGTCCATGAGATGCATGCAGCGAGTTCCGCAGTTGAGTATCACCATGGGTAACCATACAGTCACCGATGACTTCTATGTGGTTGGTATTGGAGAGACCAACCTTGTGCTCGGTGTACAGTGGCTCCATTCTCTTGGAGAATTTCGGACTAACTTTCAGACGATGGAACTCAAGTTCAAGTCCGAGGGGAAGAATGTAACCTTGAGGGGTTTATCTTCAGATGCACCCAGGGTTGTTTCAGCAAAGAGGATCGAGAGGATTCACAGACACAATGGGGTTGATTGGGCAGTACAGTGCTTGGTTTCTACCAAGAACTCAGAGGATGGACAGCCAGAGTATCATGTGGATATACAGGGGCTATTAGACAAGCACAATACGGTTTTTAGCGACATACCATCTGGTGTACCGCCAGATAGGGGATTTGAGCATGTGATTGAGCTCGAGGACACTAGACCAGTAGTTACTACTCCTTACCGTCACCCCAAACGGTTTAAGGATGAGATTGAGAGGACCATCCATGAGCTTATTGACATGGGACACATTAGGCCGAGTTCTAGTCCTTTTGCTTCCTCGGTGGTGTTGGTGAAAAAGAAGGATGGGACCATGCGGATGTGCATCGACTATCGGGCATTGAATAAGAGGACAATCAAGAACAAATATCCAGTGCCGCGTATTGATGAGCTACTAGATGAGCTACAGGGGGCAATCTATTTTTCTAAAATAGATTTGCGATCTGGATATCACCAGATCAAGGTTAGGGAGCAGGATGTGCATAAGACCGCTTTTAGATGCCATTATGGACATTTTGAGTTTCTAGTGATGCCATTCGGACTGTCTAATGCACCAGCTACATTCCAGTCTTGCATGAACCACGTGTTCAACCGCCATTTGCGGAAGTTTGTTTTGGTCTTCTTTGATGATATATTGGTCTACAACAGGACTTGGGAGAGCCATATCCGCCACCTTGACAAGATATTGGGAATACTAGAAGCTAATTTGCTATATGCAAAAGCTTCTAAATGTGAGTTTGGCATGACAGAGTTGTTATATTTGGGATATGTGATTGGTGGAGGGGGAGTAAAGGTGGACAGAGAGAAGATACAGGCAATTTTGGATTGGCCTCCACCCAGGACGTTGACACATTTGAGGGGATTCTTGGGACTATGCACCTATTACAGGAGGTTCGTGAAGAATTTCTCACACTGATTGCCCCCGATGATTTGACCAAGAAGGGAGCTTTTGCTTGGTCAGAAGCGGCACAGCAGATTTTTGATCAGCTCAAGGAGGTAATGAGTTCATGCCCCGTCCTTGCATTACCAAATTTTTCTCGGCCATTTGTTCTAGAGTGTGATGCATCAAGTGAGGGGGTTGAAGCGGTGCTTATGCAGGATAGGCATCCCATTGCTTACGAGAGTCGGAAATTGAGCCCCATGGAGAGGGGGTACTCGATTTACTGACAAGGAGATGTTGGCCATCATGCATGCTTTGGCCAAATTCGACAAGACCTTGGGCAGCAAATTCGTAGTACGCACGCATGATCACAATAGTTTGAGCTTCTTTTTGGGACAGAAGGATCTCAACGACCGCCAGCAAAGATGGGTGAACAAGGTACAAACGTATGACTTTGACATAGAATACACTAGAGGTAAGAATAATGTTGTTGCCGATGCTTTATCCAGGAGGCCTTACCTTACTACTATGTTGAGTTCTATGTCCGAAATTTCAGCAGATTAAGGCTCACATACTTGTTGAGTACTCCAAGAATCAGTTTGCATGCGAGATCATGGATGGTATTATCAAAGATGACCGATACAGGGTGGTAGATGATCTCATTTTCTACAAGGATCGGATTTTTCTTGTATGGGGTCTAAGATGAAGGACAAGATCCTTCATTCAGTACATGACACACCACTAGCTGGACACCCCGGATATTTCAAAACATACAGGTACATCAGGGAGAGGTTCGCTTGAAAGGGATGAAGGACGATGTCCTTAATCATGTCAGAGAGTGCATGGTTTGCAAAAAAACCAAATTGGAGCATTCTTTTCCCGAGGTTACTTGACCTCTTCCCATCCTTGAGCAG
Source organism: Taxus wallichiana var. yunnanensis (assembly GCA_018340775.1). Taxonomy (NCBI): domain Eukaryota; kingdom Viridiplantae; phylum Streptophyta; class Pinopsida; order Cupressales; family Taxaceae; genus Taxus; species Taxus wallichiana. The sequence goes on from CM031234.1 coordinate 330,934,389, forward strand.
AAGTGGGAGAGCATATCGATGGACTTCATCACAGGACTCCCTATGGTGCATGGGCACAATTGCATTTATGTGGTAGTTGATCGATTGACCAAGTATGCACACTTCTTTTCTCTACCTAAGAAGCATGAGGCAGCTGACGTGGCTCAGGTATTTTATACAGGGATTTTTAGGCTACATGGGTTGCCTAAAAATATTATCAGTGACAGGGATAAGATCTTCATGAGCACCTTTTGGCAGGAGATTTTCAGACTTGCCGGTACCGAGTTGACTCCTAGCACGAGCTACCACCCTCAGACTGACGGGCAAACGGAGATTGTCAACAAATGGATAGAGGGCTATTTGCGGAGTTATGTGACCGGACATCAGCAGGCATGGATCAGATGGTTGCATATGGGTGAGTATTGCTACAATACCACATATCAGATGAGTATCGGCATGACTCCTTTCAGAGCTTTGTATGGATACGATGCCATGTCATTTGCTGATTTGGTATTATCAGACAGTCGAGCTCCCAAAGCTCGGGATTGGTTACAGGAGAACCAAGATATCCTGCGAGCTCTTAAGGAGAACCTCCAGAAGGCGCAGAATCAGCAGAAGGTTTATGCGGATCGGCACAGGATAGAGAGGTCCTTCGAGGTAGGAGACTTGGTATTCTTACGTCTGCAGCCGTACAGACAATCGTCTCTCAAGCAGAAGGGGGCAGAAAAGCTGAAACCACGGTTTTATGGTCCATACAGGGTAGTCCGGCGAGTGGGTGCAGTTGCTTATGAGTTGGATCTTCCAGAGCACAGTAAGATACATAATGTCTTCCATGTGTCATGCCTTAAGAAGGCCCTAGGACAGCACATTGTCCCTTCTACGGAGTTGCCACCATTGGATGAGGAGGGGAAGCTGGTTTTAGAACCAGACTCTATTATTGAGGTCAGACAGAGGAAGCTCAGAAACAGAGATATCACAGAATATTTGGTATGATGGAAGGGTTTGCCTCTTGAGGATGCTACTTGGGAAGGAGAACAGATTCTACAGCATCCTAGTTTGCATTTGCTTGGGGACAAGCAAATTTTGGGAAGGGAGGACTGTAATGTCCCCTTTCCCTCGCCCAAGGCCTGAGGGCCAATGCGAGTCCTAACCCTAGTCATGCCCAAGGGGTTACGGACACTATGAGCTATTGGGTATGAATATCTAGTCCAGTTATTATTTTTCCATTGACAGGGTTATAAAGTGCTTTTAAAAGGGACTAGATGTTATGTTTCTTCATTGGGGCCACTTAAAGGCCCTTTTTGGCGACTTGAGGGGATATGTATTGCATTAAATGTTATATTTCTTCGTTGGGGTCACTTTTTGGGCCAAGGCGCCTAGAAGGGGAAAAAAGTAACTTTAAGTTATTTTTAATTGGGCCCTCTCTATGAGAAAGTGCGACTTGGGGGTTTTAGGGTTTCCTTGACATGGAAAAGGTTATAAAAGGAGAAGAGGGGTGAAAGGATATTCATTCATGCATACACTTATATTTCTTTTCATGTGCAACTGTTGTTTGCAACTATTTAGCTTGTGGAGTAAGATCCCATGGGAACCCTAGCTTCGGTGGTGAGAGATCCATCCCTAGCTAGCAGGGCATTCTTCGGTAGTGAGAGATCTACCCTAGCTTGTCATTTGGAGCTGATTTCAGGGCTGTTTTACAGAGGTATTTTCAGGGTTTTCAGAGATAGGGTTTTGAGGGTTTTGGTGAGTTTTGGTGGAGATTTTCAGCTGGTTTTCGGATCAGACCTACGGCAGCAATAAAGGAAGGGTTTGGCATCATCTACAGAGAGTTTCACAAGGGTTTTGGCCATCTACCAAAGAGGGCGACTTGTTTGGGAGATTGCAGCCCTAATTTCTAGGGTTTCCAGTTGGCCGTTTTCAGATCTGAAGGTTGGAAAGTCATCTTCTATATTTATATATGTTATTTCCCAAGTTTCATAATTTTTGCACTTGTATTCGGGAAGATATTAATTTTCGAAGTTTTCCAGCTGTTTTAGGCACGCTGTAATTTTCTGGCAGCGTTATATTGACTGAAAAATTCCAAAAATATTTCCCTTGTGTTCTTTATATTATTATCTAGTTCCATTTAAAATTTCAAGTGATTTGAACGGATATTGTGGGAGTTATTCATAATTTTCTGCAAAAAACCAGATTTCTGTTCGGCTGTGTTTTGTCTATCTTTTGCATATTTTACAGCGAGATCCTATAAGGGATATTTCACTCTAGGCCCATAAAGACAGTCCAATCTAGCCTGAAATCTATTTGTTCCTCTTCGAAAATTGCACCTGTACCAACCATCTCTCGATAAAATTTTTTTCCCCAATTTGGGGTCAAAAGATTGGAGGGGAGCCTTGCATTTAGCCCATGCTATTTTTTCAAAACTAGATACAACAAAACTTGAACCACCCACACAATCACCTTCCTATTCCACCATATTAAAAGCACCCCAAGAACCCACTCAATAGTATGCAAAGGGCAGTGAATCTATTCCCATAACCGAATGCAATCAGCACTCTGATTAGGAGCATAAAGAGAGCAAAAGCCAAAAATTTTGTCCTGTAGAAAAAGTGTAATCCACGCACAACTACCATCACGATCCATGCCATGACCCACAACAAAACGTTGCAAAGAATGAGAGCACCAATACAACACCTCCATTCCGGCAATAGTTCATTCTGTTTCTCAACTCAAAACCCGCTGATTTGACTTTCTGAAGAAAATCAACATCCTGTCCAATGTTTTGCAACACACGGCGAACAAACAGTTTGCAACTTGGGGTAGTGATCCCTCTGACATTGTCAGAAAAATAGAAAGCTTCATTCTAGGAAGAGAGGGTTACCCAATGCACTGAACCTGTTGCTGACTACTAAGGCTGAAACATTATTATCTGGCAAGAGAGTTATTGCCTCCTCAAAAGATTTTGTGTGATGTGCAGAACTCTCAATTATATGTTTTTGAATTTTCCAATCGATCTAGAGAAGAAACTTCCTTCCATTTGTTAGATTTTATGCTTCAAAATCTGCTGATGCAAATGAAATATTATCATGATCCTATGAGCAATCAAAACATCCTTGAGACATGTGGTAGGCAGCAACCCTATCTTTCTGGGGAATCTTCTGATTCCCACCGTCATTTGTTGTACCCATTTTTTTGGGAAGGGGATGGATCTGACTCTTACGGGTTTACCTATAGTAGTCGCACCTGTATCTTGAGGGATACTACATGTAAAACGATGCATAGGGTAGTCCCAGATAAAATGGTCTTGTGCTTGGCAAATGAAGCAAACATTTGGAAGATTCAAATAATGCACTTTTTGATGGCAGACCCCGTCTACTGTCATGACTGCAATAAAAGGGGGAAGCTTCTTTTTTAAATCCACTTCAACACAAACCCTCGGATTGCGGTGAAAGGAATTTTGTTTGTCGTCTGGAATGAGGACTTTGCCAAAGCAACTAGCAAAAAGATCCACAAATTGCCATAAATTTGCAGGTAATGTCGAAAATTCCAACCATAGTGGAAAGTGAGCTTGTCCTTAATCATCTAGATTAAAAAGCTACTTGCCTTGACTGAACATACGCAAGAGAGCCTACGACATTCCGCAATCCATAATATAACAACTGTCGGGCAGCCATGTCGGAGTTGAACAACAAGCAAACGTATTTGGAGCCTAGCCCCAATAAGAGTTCAGAGAAATTCCTTTTGCTTCCCAGTTGAGCACACACCACCTATTGAATGATTCTTCACCAGGCAGACGGCGAAAAAGTGAAGAATGACACCTCGAGGCTCTAAATTTTGTCTATCGTTTGTATATTCCTTGTTACTAGTCAAATGAAAACAAAATTCCTCCTCTTCTTCTTGGTTAAGGCCGCGGTATAATGTATCCACGTTAGGGTTATGCGAAGGAGGAACTCCCATATCAAGTGAGGTAGACAAGGTGACACTAACAAAATGATTAACATCTCCCTAAGGATGTTGGTTATCAAATTTGTGAGGAGTCGCAACAATCAATTCGTAACCTAAAACCATTCCGGACATGAAAGTTCCATCCTCATGTTTTTAATCTAACTGGTCATGCAATCAATCATCATCACAATCAATTGCAAAACGGACCCCAACATTGGCACCATCAAAAGCAATAAGATCTTGGGAGTTTCTCCCGCAATCTGGAGCTGGCTCGCCTAGAGTAAACTCGAGACCTCTCCCAACTCACAATTGGGCTTCCATCATTGGCAAAAATATGCGATTCAATTGGGGAACAAGAATGTCCTAGACGTCCAAACAAGGTATGACCATTGCCAAAAGCCATTAGACCCCTGCAGCACAGAAACAATACAGTTGTTTGCCCACAGCAATACCAAAAAAGGAAGAGTAATACTTGTCGAAAAGGAGTTAAAAATGGACCAGATAATCGTGAACCGTAGACAATTTCATGAGTAAACCCGCCATAGATTTTTTTCTTTTTACCCTTACTCTACTTTGATTCCCTTTTATCCATGCCAATGCAATGTATAAGCAACAATGTCAAAAACTACAAATCATAGAAGCAAACAATTAAACTTTTTAAATTTTTGGCAATTGTAGTAGTAACTAGGAGACACCAAAACAAATGTAGTAAGGAATAAACAATAAACCATCTCTAGAAAATCCATACCAAAAATTGGTAGCGTCGCAAGCCCACAAAAATGCCTTCTTTGGCCATTTTGTGAAATCGTTTTATGTGCTCTGCATTTGGGTCAAATGGTCCATCTTTTGTTTTTCTTTGGAAAAGTGCACTTGCAAGACATTAGAATCCCTAAAACTCTTTGCAAATGAGTTGATTTCTCAATGGAAAATGGACCCTGCATAACAAGAAACAAAAACAATGTGGCAATTTAATCCATAATTAAAAGTGAAATTCACTGTGTCACAAAATCTTGGTGATATTGTGTTTGTCCACAAAAGTTATGATTTCCTACACACTTACAAAATGAAGACAACACTTAGTGTACTAGAGAAGTGTGCTTTCAATAACATGAAGAAAACGTACAAAACATATCATTGTAGTCATGATGTTAATATGTTTGCAATAGTTTTACTACTGATTATAAACTGGATCACTTAGCATGTTCAGATCTTAAAGATGTTTCACTTCTCATTTAATCCCAGAAAATGGAGATATAGAACCACCATAAATGTTGAATTATGTGAGCATTCTGTGACATGCACTCCAAGTATTTAAGTAGTTCTTTTGTTGAATATAAATTGTACCTGTAGTTATGTATATATTTGTATCACATAGGTTCACACATTTTGTTTCAAATATTTCCAAATCTTTATGAAATTGTAAACTTCAAAGAACTCTTTGTCCTTCCATTCCTATATAATTTTTCAAACATGGTGATTATGAGTAATGAATGTCCAGGTGGTGTGCTATGTATTTTATTAAAGATACACGGCATATTTGATTTATACTGAAAACATAGTTTGAAATATACCTTGAATTTGCAATTGCCCTCACAATCCACATAACAATGGTATTCGTGTGTTTTATTTGGTTTCCACTCATATTTCTGCACCACAAGACACCGTCCAAATCTTAGACCTACATTTACCATTAAAACTTACTATCATCTAGAAGTGTAAAGCTTTAAATGTATAGACCTTTCACAAGAAGACGTGAAATAGAGAACTTTGAATCTAATGATGGAAGGTTTCTGTTGATTTCAGTTCACTTGCATCATAACTAGAGAAGCAAATTATGCAGTTTGGAACAGAATTATTTATGCGCAATAAGCAACATTAGCATTTAATTTTAACTGTTGGGCCACATGGAAAAAGACTCCCGTATTTGGACACAAACCCCCACATAAAACTTCTACAATATGAGGAAACCAAGCATCCGTTATAGAAGGACATTATTTTTCAAACCAAACGTATTTATTAAAATATTATAAATCAACCTGTATACATGTATGAAATGAAGGCAAATTAAGTTATGGTCTTTTGTTTTTATAAAAGTCGTGGAACATTTATTAAGTTAGGAAAGTTGAGCTCTGGGACTGGAAAACTAAGAAAACCCTCTTTGGTTTGTTGGTTACTCCGGTTGCTCTTTATGGTTGCGAGGTTTGGGGAAGTAGCGTGTCAAAGCATGGATGGTGGCAATTAGAAAGAATCCAGAAACATCTAATCACAAGCACTCTTAAAGTCAAATCAACAGTTCCTTATGAGATCTTGTTAGCTGAAGCGGGTACCTTCCCGATGGAAGCATCGGCAATAACTCGGCTGATAAGCTATTTGAAAAAGTTGAAAGCATGGACGATCTTCGCTGGCCCAAAATGGTTACAAAGGATAATCTAGAGCGCAGAAAGAAAACTTGGATGAAACAGAACAACAAATGGATGAACAAATGGGGCATCAATTTTCAGGAGTGTCCTAACAGCAACAGGGAAATAAAAAATTATGTGATGGAGAAGTTTAGGACTGCCATGTGGACAGAACAGATGGGTCGTAAGAAAGCTCAATATATCAAAGATTTCAACCCCACTTGGGAGCATGATGAAAAAGCTTACCTGGGAGCAGTTATCAAAGGTAAGGCAAGGATTTTAGTGGCTCAGTTGAGGACCGGATCACATCATCTTCGTTGTGAAACCGGTAGATGGACTATTCCCAAAGAGGATTGGGAAAGGAGAATTTGTCTTTTTTGCAGCAAAGGGGTTGTTGAAACGGAATGGCATTTCATTATGGAGTGTTCAGCATATGATGATATCCGTATCCAGTACGAAAGCGAATTAAAAGTGGACAACTTAAATGAGTTATTTGCAGAAACAAAACTTCAAAAGATCGTTGGTTTAGTGCTCAAGATTCACAGTAGGAGAGTTGATATGGCAAAGAGTCTAAATATTGCTTAATGTATCGGTTTCGTTTGGTCCCATAGACTCTTCAGTCTCGTGGACGTCATTAAAATCTTTCATTTCATTTCACTCGGAATTTTAATATGTAGAAGATTAGATGCTATTGTCCTGGTTGCCACGAAAATCTAGGGGATGCGTCCTGTTTAACATTGGACTTAATTGAGAATAATAGTGATTCCTTACGCAATATGGAGACTGGTTGTCAATAGATGTAATCTTCTCGCATATAAAAATTCTTAGTGAAATGTTAGATTTTGGAGACTTGGGGACATGAAGGGGCTGTCCCCTATTTTTATAAATCTTTCAAAAGTTTTATGATGTTTATACTTTAAAAAGCTGTAATTTTTACCAAAAATCTTAGATTATAATTTCAAAAGTACCTAAAATACATTAAATAAAGTTTAAATCCCTATTAAAATGCTTAAAAATTAATTTTTATATAATATTTTGATAATCATCCCCAAAATTTGGAAAAGAAAGTCACCATCCCAAAAATCCCATCCCTATGTCTATAATGTCCCCTTCTATAAATTAAAGATGATTAATAAAATTATTTAAGTTGGGTTTGGTCATTTCTAATCCTTGGGCAACTTAATAATATTATTATTAATAAAATTAAAATTATTTTTAAATACTTAAAGTAAAATTAAATTAATGACATTCTCGCTATAAAATGACTCTATGGCATCATTCCATATCACATTCAATATTCACACTTGAGCAAAGTCAACAAAAAGAAGAAGAAGGGCAAGAGAAAGAGCAAGAGATATTTATAATTTTATTTGCTTACAATGCTTGATAATAGTCTCTAGTTTTATATTTTATTTGCTTTTTTTAGGGGCCATTTTTATATCTACATTCACAATGTAATCGTGTTTATAGTTTGTAGGATTTTACAAAATGCATACTACATAGGGTTTGGTTGTTATTGGTTAGTTTTTTTTTTTTTTTTTTAGAAAAAATTAGATCTTAAAACATAAAACTCTTGATTGTTGATTCATTGAATAGGTTTGGCTAGGTTTAACTTTTCCATGATAGTATGATACACATTCCTAGAAACAATAACATTAGGAATACAAAAACTTTGATACACATGAATGTAGATACAAAAATGAAAAACTTAATACTCCTACAACTATGTTCGATGTTTTAGTTTTTACGTTTTTGTTTTTTAATATTTTTGCATATAGTTATGGGCCTAATAGCCTATGGCTTTTTTTAAAATCATTGTGACAATGTGATTGCAATTTGCATGTAGTTATAACTTATGGCTGTTTTTTTAATTTTTATTCATTGCACAATGCATATGGTTATGAATGTTTTACTTTTTCTTAATCATTGCATATACTATATAGTTATTGTTGTTTTTTATTCATTGAATAATACATATAGTTATGGTTGTTTTGCTTGTTTATAAAATAAAATAAAAATTTAGAATCATTGTCTATACTTCAGTTATCATTAATTTTAGTTTTTTTAATTCTTTGTAGTCTCGCAATCATCACCATGAATTCTTCTTCTGAGTATGGTTATGAATCAAAGGAGAAGAGGGTTGAACTTGAAATAGGTGGAAGTGTCGATGATGACATAATTGGGGGAAGTGACGAAGAGACACAAATTTTAGTGCCAACGGCAACTAGTTGTTCAGCTGGTAATTCTACCAATTGCCCCTCTCAAATGTTGTCCAGATTTGTCATTGGACCATTTGATAAAAAGAAGTCATTGCAACAATTTGTTGAGATACTTGAGAACCCCAAGTCTGGAGGGGGGAGTAAACTATGAAAGTGAAACATATGTGCACTAACTTGGCATGGTAGCATCACTAGGACTAATGCACACTTGTTGCACCTTGCAAGAGGGAGGATTGGTCTTTGTAAGGCTCTTTCACTAGAGCAAAGAGGCAAGATGTTGAGACTTTTTAATGGAAATCCCACGGACAACGTTCCAAAAGTTTCATGGTACTAGCAATGAGGCTAACATTCCTTTGAGTTGTCATAAGACTTGCAGGACTACTTTCACTTGTTCTAGTTTTAGAATGACAAAGTGGAAAGCGAGATGGAAGAGAAAGGCTATGGGGGTAACCCCCAATCCAATTATAGACATGTTTGATTCAAAGGCAAGGGAAGAGGTGGATGATACTATCGGGAAAAAATTCTATGATGTCAAGATCTCATTTCATGCCGCTCACTCTCCTTGTTACAAGGAGGTTATGGCTAAGGTAGCAAAAGTAGGTACAAGTTATGTTCCTCCTAGAAACACCAAACTAAGGACAACAATCTTGGATAGAAACTATTCCAAGCTTAATCTATTGATGGAGGAGATGAAGGTCACATGGATGCAGCATTATTATGGATGTGTGGACGGATATTAGACACAATCCTCTCATCAATATCATTGTATCTTGCAAAGATGGACCGTATTTCTTCAGAGCAATGATTATTCTAGGCATAGTTAACATACTCGGCGAGTACTCGCCCAAAAAAATTTGAAACGAATATTCACTCCAAAAACTCTCCGAATGGGCTCACCGAGTATTGGCAAAATTTGTCGAGAATATTCGATGAATATTCGCTAATACTCAATGAGTTTGTGTAAAGGACTCATCGTACACCGAAAAATGTGGAATACGTCAAAAACACTCAAAAACGTTGAAAAAACGTGGTTTTTCTGTATAAGGCACCAAAGCACTTCATTGTCATTCACTTAACCATTTGAGCTTGCATTGCATGTGTCGAACGGATTTTTGAGCAATTTCGAAGAAGAAATTTGAAGAATTGCATCTGGAGGTAAGTTTTTTTTTAATTCTTTCAAGTTTTTGCAAATTTGGTCTATATTATTTAAGTTTTATATATTCATATTGTAATTTTAAATACATCTAATTTAAAAGAGAATGGTTTAAAAATTTTAATAGTCATTTGTAGATGGAGGTATGTTTTTTTAACGCAAATTGGTTCTAAATTATTTAAATTTTATATATTCGTATTGTATTCAATTCTTCGAATATGTTTTGTAATTTTAAATGCATTCAATTTAATTGTGAATCATTTTAAATTTTTAATACTCATTTGGAACCGGAGGTATGTTATTTTTATTAAATTACGGTTAAATATGGTTATTCAGACACGTTTTTTTTTTAATTTAATTAAGCTTACATTTTTTTAAAATTTAATGTGCATTGTGTTGCAGATTAGAGCTTAACAAGGGCATCAGGCTTGACATCGTTCAACATCTAAGTCAACATCACTAACAGGAATCATTCCCGTGAACACATGTACCATCGCTTGGAAGTATGATGTACGTGGAGCAATTCCGGAAAAGTGGTTTGCAATTTCTGCGCAGGAAAAACAATTTGGAGGCATCAACCGCCTAAATTATCACCTTGCATGTATTGTTTTCCGGGATGCTATGGTTTCTCCAAGGTTACTGAGAAGAGGCAAAGCGAGAGACACAATTGTGGGCTTTACTCGCGGTCCACACATAAGAACTGGAAGAGGCACATCTGTTTCATTGAGTTTGAGTAACGGCTTACATAGTCTTTTTGTACCAAGGAACAAACTTGGAGCACAACCTTCATTGCAAGGTACACCCTCGAACAAAGATATGCACGAGGAAGCGGATAAAACATGTGCAAATTTTTTGTACTATAACCACCTTCCATTCAATGTGGCAAAGAGCTCGTACTAGAAGTACTTGGTGACAACATTAACAATTGCAGGGAAATGGTACAAGGCACCCTCTCCAAAAGACTTGAGTGGAAAATTGCTCAAGGGTGTAGTTGCAAATGCAACTACAATTCTAGAAAATCAAAAGAAACAATGGCAGAAATACATATGCATCATCCTTTTAGATGGGTGGACGAATGGAAGGAACCCCACCCTCATTAACTTTTTAGCGGCTTCAAATGGTGAGATGGTGTTTTTGAAGCCTATTGATGCCTCTAACATAGTTTAAAATGCAAATAATTTGAATCTTATGTTAGAAAAGATTGTATTAGAGGTGGGTAGACAAAATGTTTTGCAAGTTGTCACAGCACAATGCAAAGAACATATGTGGTAACCGAGAGACTATTGCGGGAGAGACATTTATCACTCTTTCGGACTCCTTACGACTCATTACCTTGACCTTCTTTTGGAGGACATAGGCAAAATTGATTGGGTGAGGCCGGTTGTAGAAGATGCAAGAAACATAACAAAGTACATATATAATCACCCTTGGATTCTGAGCTTAATGAGAGACACGCAAAGGGAAAGAGCACATGCGCAAGCCGGTGTCACACAAGGTTTACAACTAACTTTCACGTTGCAAAGTATTTCTAGTTTGTTAAAATCATTGAAGCAAATGTTTTTGTGAGTCAAGCATGGTTAGACTCACAATATTCAAAGAAAGTTAATGGAGAGAGGACTACGAGAGATAGTTTTTGATGATATCTTTGCGAAAGAGAGCTATAGAAAATATCAAGGTAATTTCAAACTTCGATTTATATTTCAAGTTGATTCCTTATTTTAATTTGTTAAATTATTAGTATATTGTTATTTACTTTTTTACTTTATTTGTAAATTTGTAACATTACATTTTAATTTGTGTGTAGGTATCAGAGCCATTAGTGAGGGTTTTGCATTTGGTTGATGGGGAGCAAAACCCTATGAGGTACATTTATGAGGTCATGGATAGGGCCAAAGACACTACCCAAAACTATTATAGGGGGATATCGCCAAATATGGTCCCTTTTGGGAGATAATTGATTGGAAATGTAACAATCAACTCCATTGACCTATTCATGCGCAATGGTACTACCTCAACCCCAAGTTTTTCTTCTCCAACGGCTTCACAGATGTGAATGGAGAGGTTATGGAGGGTCTTTCAACATGTATTGAGAGGATGATACCAAAGGTTGAGACAAGGGACCTCATTATTTTAGAGCTGCAAAATTACAAACATGTTAGGGGAGGCTCTTTTGTTCGGTTAGATATCCAAGGAGAACCACGCAATCACCAGTAATAAAAATTAGAAATTTAGAATGTTTACTAAGTTACTTATATGTGTTACAAGTTACAAATTTGATTTTATTAATTACTTATAAACTTTTGATTATCTTGTTTGTAGGTTCTTGGTGGGAGGATTGGGGAGGAAATACTCCGCATCTTCAAAAGCTAGCCCTCATAATTCTATCTCAACCTTGTAGCGCTTCTGGATGTGAACGCAACTAGAGTTTGTTTGAGGCCATTCACACGAAGAAGCGCAACAAGTTGACTCAAAAACGGCTCAACGACTTGGTTTTTGTGCAATACAATCTCCAACTTCGCACAAGAAAAGTGGAGGCCACATCGGAGGAGCTTATTGATTTGGATGAGATAGATCCATACAGTGAGTGGACTAGGCAAGAAGAGGAAATCCTTGCGTTCACAGAGGATGAGATTGCTTCTTTCGAGAGGGAAGCTATGGAGGGAGAAGCACTAGCAGGAGATATTGGATTGGATGACATCTTTAGAGGTGATCTCGAACATGCAGCAGAGGAGCCACCACCATCTACTACTAGGTTGGAGCCAGAGTCGCAGCCTTCTAAGAGGAGCGAGGAGACGCAGCCGAGTGTGGGGACTAGTAGAGGCAATAGACCCTCTCCCCAATATTTCTCTAAAACGGGGAAGAGGAAAATGTAACTTGTTGTATATTGTAACTTGCATAGATACGAAATTTATGATAATAATTTTCAATGACAATCATCATAAATTCATAGCACTTATCATCGATTGTTGTATTCGCATGATGATGCAATTTTGTATTGTATTTGTATTCAAATCTAATAGAAAACACTTCTCCAACATTTTATAGACTCATGTGATACATTTTGTAGCTATATTTTGCATAAAATTTATGTTTTTAAAGAAATTTGAGTATTTTTTAAGTTGTTGAATATTCCCGAATATTCGCCGAGTCTTGCTGATTTTTTGTCGAATCAATTTTTTTTGGGTTTGTTGAATATTCGTCGAATACAAATATGCGTACTATGGTTCTAAGAAGCGGAAAGATGTTGAGTTCCAATTTCAAATTTTGAAGGATGTCATTGAGGAGGTTGGAGCTTCAAATGTTGTATAGGTCATCACAGATGCAGCTTATGTGTTGTAAAGTCCTCTTTTCCACACTAGTCACTATGAAGGCCTTGGGCCCATTTCACCTTTTGTGGGCTTCAAGGAAGGAAAGCAAGGGAGGTGAACATTGTCATAATTGTAAGTGATTGTATTTTCCTTATTTATTTGATTACTAATTATGGCTTGGAGTGATTCGATTAGGTGATAGGTGAATGACAAAGCAAAAAGGAACTTCTATCTTCTCCTTCATTAAGGTCGGTCTTCTTGAGAGCTACAATGGAGATAAAGAAATACTCTTTCCCTTTTTATGAGGTCAGTCTTCTTAAGTGAAGATTAAAAGTGCACTTCCCCCTTCATTAAGAGGTCGGTCATGAAGATTCATCATTGGCACCAAAGAAGGGTACTTAAGGAGGTTCGAATGGAGGAGGGGATCATTATCATTCATCATTTTGACATTTACTTGGATTTGGAGCTAGTGTAGCTTCTCTTCTTGCCATTGAAGGACGAAACCCCTTCCTTGGTTACCTATTGAGGACAAAAACCTTGATTAAATCACATTTGAGGATGGAAACTCTCTTGTGTGCATTAGTGGCTTCATTCAAGAGTCACAAGTGGACTTCATTGGCAGATTTCTGGAACAACAAGGTGTTTATCCATGCATAGGGCACTTCTACTCTAGTTAGGGCACTTTCAAGGGTGTTGGCACCCTTTCTCCACTGATCTACCAACCTAGGAAGTTCAATCACTTTTGGAGGGGTTTCATTTGCTACAAATTTTGATTTCACTTTTATTTAATAGTTGGTCTCTCCGAGATCATTTTGAGCATTTGTTTGTGTTGAAACTCCAAGTATTGATGGAGTTATGAATTTTGAAGTTCCAGCTATGTTTGCACTTGACTTAAATTTATAAAATACATTTGATCCAAATTTCATCTTATTGGATTTCTAAAGTGTTTGGGATATTTCTATGTTGATTTTCAATCTATATTGCATGAGAATATTGTCTTGAAGAGTGAAATGTCCCTCTTTCTCAAAAGACATTAGCGAAGACCCTTGGCCTATTTTGTCTACCCGGACGGCCAAAGGGGGAACTTAAGGGTGACTTTATAATTATCATAAAGTGCCATTAGAAAAAGAAAATTATGTAAGCACTTATAATAATTTAGGTAACTTAATATTATGTCATGTCTACGTTATAAAAAATGTGTAATCACATTTTATATTGGTCCTCGAGGCAAAATGCGACTTGGCTTACTTAGTGAGGGGACTTTTGAATTATTAAAAGGGCCTTTATATTTTTTATGTCTCCCCATGAGAAATTGCGACTTTGTCAAGGAAGGACCAAAGGGGAAAAAGACATTAAAAATTCTTTGCAAGCTGATTGGAGGATGGTGGAGGTTGCTTTAGGGTCACTTCTTTCCATTTAGGGAAAATTCGACTTGCTTGGAGGCTCATTCTACCATTCCATATTTTTCTAGATCTTTCTATGAGCTTAAGAGTTGCTGCTGCAATTTTCTGAGGACGAAAACCCTCAGCAAAAGGTGAAGAAGAAGAACAAAAACTCTTCCTTAGATTTGTCATTTTGTTGTTGGAAGATTCAAAGCAAAAATCGGATTTTTAGAATCAGTCATTCCCAGCTGGAGCGACCCAGTTTGGGGCTGTTTTGCAGGGTTTAAGGGAGCTAAAAATATCAGATTTTATATCTGCTTTGTGGAGTGCATTTCCAGGAATTTATCCAACATTTTTGGGCATTTTTGTGGGGTTTCAAACCCTTTTTCTACTACTGTAACACACAAGTCAAATCTATAATATTTTATTAATGAAATCAAATAATGGAGCTCCCATTTTGGTATCTATTTATTCCATTGTTTTCTAAAAATCAGTTTCTATTGAAAAATCCAAAAAAAAGTATTTTAGCATTGTTATGGTATTTAAACTCTCTTGTGCAAATCACATTTTCTGGGAAAAATGTTTCTGCGGTATATACTTTCAGTTTTTGATTCTCTTTTCAGTTGGGTTTTCAATATTTTCCGTTGTGTGTTCAATCTGGTCCATTTGGGGACATTACAGTGGTATCAGAGCAAGTTTTCCTCCCAACCTACAGAGGTGACTCAGATTTCAGATTTCAGATTTCAGATTAAGAAAGACCACCTCCAAATGATGAGCTAAGTTACATGAATGAAATATTTACCATGGGCAACAGAGAACTACAAATCTCATGGAATTAAATGGGGATCTTAGGGACTCCTTCGTAGGAGCCATTGCAGATTTGGGAAGAGCTCTACAAGGGACAAATTTCAGCAGGCAAAACCCTCAAGGGGGTCATGGCAACCAAGGTGAGGGCAACTCTTCTACGTTACATGTAGATAGAGGTTCAAACAAGAACTCTTCTAAGTTCTTTCGTGCAAGTTTCCTTTAGAGAGAGGAACCACAAGAAGAGAGAGAGCAGCCACTTGTTCATGGGTTTGCGGATGAAATTAATTTGTATGGGGATGAGTATGCATCCTTGAACCCCCACACAAGAGACCTTCTTTCATTTAGAGACTTTTGCCAACTAAGAAGGAATGAAGGACCAAGGAAGAGAGTGAATCAACAACCAGAACCAAGGAAAGACATCCAACACCGATTGGGAAAAATCACTCTTCCTACCTATGATGGGACAGATAAGTGCTCTACAAGGGCTTGGCTGCAAAAATTGGACACCTGCCTTTCATTAAATCCTATGTACGAGAAAGCTCTCAAGTTTGTCACTCTTCACTTGGAGGGGGCAGCTCACGAATGGTGGTACCATGGCATTGTGACATAAGGACATGGCTCAATCACAACACTTGAAGAGTTTAGTCAAAGGTTAACTGAAAGATTTGATAAGAAGGATCAAGAGGTGCTTTTAAGGGAGTTAGCACAATTGCTGAAACAAGAGACTACGGTATAGAAACATGTGGCTGATTTTCAGAAGTTGGCGATCATGGTTTCAGACATAAGTGAGAGAAGACTTGTAGTGTTATTCATGCAAGGCTTAACCGAACCTCTTAAAGGGTTGGTGAACGCTTTTGAACCCTCTTCGATCTTGAAGTTGGTACATATTATTGGAAATAATCTTGCACGATAAAAAACCGAATAAAATAATATTAGAATAATTTTCAATTCATCCGGGATATTTTGTAATATCCCCTTCTAGTATAAGTCAAAAATCAATACAAATCTGATCACACACAACTGTAAATAATTAATTTTCAAACCCCAAATCTAGCACTATGCAATTTTCTAAAATTCATATCTTTGGCAAGAGAAGTCCAAATGAGCTGAAATTTTGGATAATGGACTACAAAAATATGAAGAACAATATGCAAAAATCAGATTTTGCACAGCCAGCCTGAAACCCTAATTTTGACCTAAAAAGTAGGTCGCCCAGCACTTTTAAGGCACAAAAACTCCTCCAAAAATTATGAAGTCAATTTATCCTTATTCCTCCTAATTTTTATAATCAAATGCAATATTAGATCAATCCCAAACTGCAGATCTGAAATAAATATTAATTTACCATACCTTAAAAGCTGGCAAAGAGAAGCTGAAATATTCAAAATGCATAACTCCTTCAATACTCTATATTTTCTCCTCAAATAAAATGCAGATTGTTCTATAAATTAAGATCTTTCCAAAGAACTAAAGATCTGAATTTTATGACACCCAAAACCCCACCAAAACAGCCCCCAAAAGTCTCAATCAAGTCGCTAGGGTTAGATGGAATGACATAAATTATTTTCAGCTTTTTCTACACTTTAAAACCCTCCAAATAACAATCCTATACTTGGAAAATTATACCAATATAGATCAGATTATATTTTACTCACAAAACATGCCAAACAAGTCCCATATCAAGTCACCATTATTTAGCAAGTATGAATCATGCATGGAACATACTTCAACACAAGAGAACTCAACAAATGGAGCAAGAGAGAATACTTCAATAGATCAAAACCAGCTCACTAACTTCCCACGCAAGAGAGAGAGAGAGAAAGCATCAATGGGCATACATCCCAACTCCAAGCATGGAGCATAAAATAAATATCATCATAACATGCCTCTAACAATGATCCTAACACTCATTTTATAAGGAGGCACAAAATTCAAAATCCCTAGGAGAGGGAAATTATTAAATAAAAGAAGTTTATTTCCCCTAGGTGTGGCGTCCCCTTTTAAAAAGGGTGATTTTAATATTTAAAAGCCACCTAAATATTATTTAATTAATTCCCTTTTTAATTTGCATTTTGGGAATTTAATTAAATAATTACTTGCTCCATAAATATTAAATAATTAAATAAATATTGTTTTCTAATGTCAAATGATTAAAATCACTCTCTAGGCAATATTATAAAATTATTTAATATAATTTTCCCCTTGCAACATCCCTAAAGCCCACGGGGAATGATAGGCTAAGGGTCTTCAAAAATGGGGACATTACATATTTCTTCATTTACATTGAGAGGTATAAATATACATATGATCTCCTATTCAATAAGAGTCATCCTTTATCCCACATATCTCTCAACCTTCCACTAATCTCTTTCAATCCCTTAGTTATCTCAACACACTCAACTAATCCTAAAAATACCAACGTGAGTTGTTTATACAACAAACTCACAACTAATATATAAAACCTATATTATTAATATGAGATATATTTTCTCATATTTAATAATATTACATTTTATTTATTCACCCATATATATTATCTTCATGATAATATATATTACATTAAAACATTCACCAATGTAAACAATATAATATTCCTAACATTTTTTCTCTCCAAGATGCAATAAAAAAATATCTTTAAATCTAGAATCTACAACAGAGTTAGAGGTAAAAATCAGCCCTTGGACAATCCAAACCAAGTTATTTGGGGCAGCCAAGGCACACATTTCAAGGGCAGTCAAGAACAGCCCCTATTAATCAAGCAAGGAAGCCATTTCAGCAGAGTACAAACTCCCAAAGAGAGCTTCCTAGGAGCAAAGATGCTGAGAATTCGAGAAATGAGTTGAGAAGAAAGAATCTTTGCTTCCATTGCAAAGACCCATGGGCTCCAGGGCACCGTTGCTTAGGCAAGGGCCAAGTGCATTACATTGAAGTTATTTTTGATGGAGAGGAAGAAGAAATAGACAAGGAAGAGAACCATGAGGACGAAGAGCAAGAAAGCAAAGAAGAAGACAATCAATTGGATAGTACTCTTGCCACACTATCTAGGGCTCCAAGGTACCACCCTTTTCGTGTTAGAGGGGAACTAAAAGGTAAAAGAGTCACTATTCGTTTGATAGTGGTGCAACTCATAACTTTATTGATGTTGATTTAGTTGCAAAAATGGGGCTGCCATTAGAGGATTTTAAGGGATTTAATGTTACGGTGGCGGATGGCTTCACCATCCCTTGCACTAAGAAGATATCACAGCTGAAAATCACACTTGGTAAGCACATGGTGACGGATGACTTCTATGTGGTGGGTATTGGTGAAACGGATGTAGTCTTGGGTGTACAATGGTTGCATTCTCTTGGGGAATTCACTCAAAACTACCAAACAATGGAGCTGAAATTCATATCAGCAAGGAAAGAAATAGTGCTACATGGCATGGCAAATGGTGCTCCTATGGTAGTGACCGCTAAGAGGATGGAAAGAGCCTTTCATAGAGGGCAGGTTTCTTGGGCAGCAGAGTGTCTTATGTAATGTCCCCTTTTTTTCCGGGGCATTACTAATATATCGGTTCATCTCTTTCATTTGCATTGTAACCTCTTGGCATGCCTAGCGCTACAAGTGGGAGTCTTTAGTCAATTTAAAAATGTGCACATAGGTTAGTTACTTTTTATTTTGAAAATAAATAAAGTGCACATAGTCTTAGCGTATTAAATGTTTTAAATATGTAATGGGAGGAAAACTTAGGTAAAAGGGGGCTAATTGGCTATCCAACTTGTAATTGCAAATTTAAAAAGTGTATTTTCCCTCCAAGTAGGTTGATCCCTTTTGGAAAGTCTATTTAAGGGATGTGAGGGGGTCATTTCACGGCATGTTGGATTTGATCATTTATGTCTCTCCATGCTTGGAGAAATGGGATGTATGCCCTAGCTATTCGTTGTGTTCTCTCTCTCTCATTCAATTTGGAATTGAAATAAATTTGATTTTGCTAAGGATCCATTTGTGTGTATGTTGCATCTATTGTGTGGCGAATACATTGGGAAAGTGTTCCTAACCCTAATGAATTGATTGTTGAAGGAAATCTGAGTTTGTTTGCATGTTTTGATGGTTGAACAAGTGTATTTCAGATCTGTTGTGTTTTGCAATTAATTTCATAATTTTTGGAGATGATTTGATGCCCTAAATGTGTTGGGCGACCTACTTTTTAGGGCAAAATTAGGGTTTCGTGTTTGTTGTGCGAAAACTAATTTTGGAATATTATTCTTCATATTTTTGTGGCCCAAAATCCAAAGTTTGAAGGCTTTTGCTTGGTTGGTTAAGAGGAAATAATTTTAGAAGTTGCAGCAGTCTGGGGTTGGATTATTAATTGTTTGGGACACATTTTGATGCTTAAAAATTGTGATTTCAGTTCAGATCTGTTCTTGGCATTTTTGTGCATCAAAACAAGCTTTTGGAGGGTGAAAACAATTGAGGGAAGTGCTGGTTATTAATTTAATAATTTCTGCTAACCCTAGCACCCAGATCTGGAAGTTTGGATGTTATTTTGAAGGGGTTTTAGTGCTCAAAAAAATCTGATCCTTAGTTCATTGGAAAGGGAAAAATCTCAAGTTTATTGTGCACTTTGTTTCATATGAAAAGAAGGAATATTGATTGAGTTATGAATTTTTGAAGTTTTCAGCTATTTGCAACTATTTCAAATTAATTCACTACTGTAATAAAAATCAAAATTGAGAAGAATAAAAATCTGATTGTCTCCACCAATCTAGCTCACCACCTTGACCACTTCCAACCCCATTTGGATTGTAATTGGTTGACATTGGGCTATTTTAGGTTGATTCAAAACGATTTAATCCTTCTTGGTTCGATTTGTGTTGAAGTAGTTTAAATTTTCTTTTGCCCAAAAAGGGGACATCACATCTTATTACATTTGCAGATCAGATTTTGGAGCAGCAGCAGTATCATGAGGACATTCAAGCTATCCATGACAAGCATGCCAAGGTATTTGACAACCTTCCTCATGGGTTACCTCCAGATAGAGGTTTTGAGCATATCATTGAATTAGAACCAAGTACTAAGGCCATTATTACCACTCCTTACCGCCATCCTAGAGCATACAAAGAGGAAATTGAAAAGGCCATTAAGGAGTTGTTGGAAATGGGGCACATAAGGCCTAGTTCAAGCCCCTTTGCATCTTCAGTGGTTCTTGTGAAAAAGAAAGATGGGACCATGAGGATGTGCATTGATTACCGCTTGTTGAATAAGAGAACCATCAAAAATAGGTACCCCATACCTAGAATTGATGAGTTAATTGATGAGCTACATGGAGCTATCTACTTTTCCAAGATTGACTTGAGATCCGGGTACCATCAAATCCGGGTAAGGAAAGAGGATGTCTACAAGACTGCATTTAGGTGTCATTTTGGCCACTTTGAATTTCTTGTAATGCCTTTTGGATTGACTAATGCTCTGCTACATTTCAATCTTGCATGAATCATGTCTTTAGAGAGCACTTGAGGAAGTTCGTATTGGTCTTCTTTGATGATATCTTGGTTTACAGTAAATCATGGGATGAACACCTTCAACACTTGGATATTGTGTTGGGCATTTTGGGGCAACAATCACTCTATGCCAAAGAATCAAAATGTGAACTTGGCGTGACTGAAATTCTTTACTTGGGGCATATTATCAATGCCCAAGGTGTTCATGTGGACCAACAAAAGATCATGGCCATCTTGGATTGGCCTCCACCCACCACCATGACACATTTGAGGGGATTTTTGGGACTATGCAGTTATTACAGGAGGTTTGTTAAAGGTTTCTCTCAACTTGCAACTCCTTTGACTGATTTAACAAAGAAGGGAGCTTTCAACTGGTCTAGGACAGCCCAAGAGGCATTTGACAACTTAAAAAAGTGATGAGTACATGCCCTGTACTCTCTCTTCCAGATTTTTTTATTCCTTCGTGGTGGAATGTGATGCTTCCGGTGAAGGTATTGGGGTTGTTTTAATGCGAACAAACATCCCATTGCTTTTGAGAGCAGGAAACTAAAAGAGATTGAAAAAAGTACTCCATCTATGACAAGGAAATGCTAGCAATTATGCAAGCTTTGGTTAAGTTCAAGCAATATCTTGTTTATGGCAAATTCATGGTAAAAACGGACCACAATAGTCTAAGGTATTTTCTCAGCCAATCTGATTTGAATGACAGAAAACAAAAATGGGTGAGCAAAATTCAATCCTTTGACTTCGAAATTGAATTTGTAAAAGGCAAAAATAATATTGTAGTGGATGCTTTATCTAGGAAGCCATATTGCTGCTCTATGTCAGAAATTGCAGCGGATTGGAGGGCTGTTATAACAACTGAATATGCAAAAAATCAGTTTGCTAGCAATATTCTTGAGGGTGGAATTGAAGATGAGAAATACAAGGTAGTGGATGGCTTAATATTATACAAGGACAAGGTCTTTTTGGTGCCGAAATCCAAGGTAAAGCGTAAAATCTTAGAAGCAATGCATGATTCACTCTTGGCTGGTCATCCAAGTTACTTCAAAATGTACAAACAAATCAGAGAAAATTTTGTATGGAAAGGTCTCAAGGGGGAGGTGCTCCAACACATAAGGGAGTGGCTCACATGTCAACAATGTAAGGCGGAGCATGAATTTCCAGCGGGTCTTTTGCATCCCCTATCTATTCCAACTCAAAAATGGGAGAATGTCCATAGACTTCATTACAAGGCTTCCACTGGTGCAAGGTAAAAGCATCATTTATGTTGTAGTGGATACATTAACCAAATATGCACATTTTTTCCCACTACCAACTAAATATGATGGACCATTGGTGGCTGGAATTTTTTTAGAGAAGTTTTCAAACTTCATGGGCTACCTAAAAATATTGTGAGTGACAGGGATAGCAGATTTTTGAGTTCTTTTTGGCAAGAACTCTTCCATCTTGCAGGTACAGAATTGACCCCTAGCACTAGCTACCATCCACAAATGGATGGGCAAACTGAGATTGTTAATAAATGGATAGAGGGGTATCTAAGGAGCTATGTTACAGAAAGCGCAGCAGACCGCATAGATAAAATCTATGTTGCACGGAAATGGAAACAAAACGAATACAAAACGCGAAACGCAATTTTCAAAAAACCTTGGATACGAAACGTTACCGGAAACGTCTATACAATATATTATTAAAATATATATATATATGCATAATACTCATTTTATAATTGCAAATTTGTAGACCATAAGAGATAATTGATAAAGCACTCAAAATACTTTAGGAAGTGTGATTTAAAATGGACCCAAGAGGTCATTATATAGCTTTTAGGAAGTGTCTTTAGCAAGTCTAGGTAGGTAGATTAGGGTTAGGTGTATTAAATGCTTTTATTTTTTATTTTTTTAAGTTTTGATGCTTAAAACTTAAAAAATTAAGGAAACATTTCTAGAAACGTCTGCACGTTTCGCATTTCTAAACGCTTCCCCATGGATACGGGACCCTCAGGGACGTTTCGGTGCTTCGAGGATAAAATGGTTATATTTGGGGAGTTTTGCTACAATAATACAACCTACCACATGTCTATTGGTATGTCTCCCTTCAAAGCTTTATATGGTTACAATGCATTTTCCTTTGTGGATGTTGTTTTACCCGATAGTAGAGTGTATCGGGAGCATAGTTCAAAAAATCGTACATCGGGATTAATCGGCAGGCCAAATTTTGAATCGAAAATCGGGAATCGGCAACTTTATCGCTACTTTTAAAAACATTTAAATTCATAAAATATACTTAAATTAAATGTAAAAACAATGTTAAATGATGCAAGAAGTGACTCTATAGAATGCCATAGGCCCATATGCATATTTTCGATTAAGTTTTGACCAAAAAAGAGAGTACAAAGTTTGCAAACAAAAATGCTCATAGAGTCATGTCACATGTGACTTTTGAAGTATCACTATCAAATATCAATAATATTCTATTTCATTATGCACGCCTAAAATAAGTCTGTTGCACTGGAGGCTGCCTCGTGGAAGTGGAAGGTAAATATTCCTCCTCTGCAACACCAACATTGTCATCTGCAAATATATCATCTGGATCATCACCAACTTCTAATGTCCCTGATGGTATTGCTTCTTCAGTCTCCCTCTCCAAAGCTGCTATCTCCTCTGTAGTAAACATAGGCTCCGCATCATCAGGCTCAACAATCCAGTCATCATATGGATCAATGTCAGCCAAGTCGATTGCATCATAACTCTGTGCCCCCTCCACTTGTCTCACACGAAGACGAAGATTGTATCGCACGAAGACAAGGTCATTGAGGCGTTGTGTTGTCAACCTGTTGCACTTCTTTGTGTGAACAACTTCGAACATGCTCCAATTACGTTCGCATCTAGAAGCACTGCATGGCTGACACAAAATGCGGATGGCTAGCTTTTGAAGATTTGGTGTTTTTGCACCATAATCTTCCCACCACAAATCTACAAATAAAACATTTATAATTTTGTAAGTTAACTAAGCTTGAATAAATAAAAGAATTCTAGACTTCTAGTTTCTAGTTCTATGTGTAACGAGACTAAATACAAATGACTCAATTTGTTTTTACCTGGCTGAGAAGTGTTTCTTCTTTTCACACATAGAGCCGAAGAAAAGAGCCTCCCCTCTGCAGTCTTATAAATCTGCAGCTCATCAACAATGGCATCTCTAATATCTTCGTCAGATATCATCCTCTCTATGCACGTATTAAGGCCATCCATAACCTCCTCATCAGCCTTAAATGATGGGGAATAGAAAAACTTCGGGTTCAGGTAGTACGCCGCATGTATATGCCGATGAAGTGTCTTGTTCCATCTGCGATCAATTATACGCCAAATGGGTTCATATTTTCGTTGATTGTGCCCATAATATTTAGCTATGGCCTCCTTGGCCACATCCATAGCCTCATACAAATAACCCATTGGGTTTTTCTCCCCATCCACCATCCGTAGAACTCGAACCAACGGCTCTGACACCTAAAACAAAATAACATATATATTTAAAATTGAAATTAATAAAAAATTATATAACAAATGATAAATAAACAAATATTCAAGTTTAGATTACCTTCATGATTTCTTCCATTTGCTTTGCAAACATATCATCAAAAACAGTCTTCACAACCCTTTCTGCTTCGGTCTTCTTAGCATAGGGAGAGTCCAACCATCGCATGCTCACAAACATCTGCTTAAGGGATGTTAATGAGGTTGCAATGCTCTGCAATGTAATGAAGTTTGTGGCAAATCGTGTGACCCCTGATCGCACAAGCTCCTTTCCATTGGTGTGCTCTCTCATCAAGTTAAGCACCCAAGTGTGATTGTAAATGAATTTTGTAATATTTCTTGCGTCCTCAACCACATTTTTCACCCATGAGAGTTTTCCTATGTCCTCCAATAAGAGATCCAAACAATGGGCTGCACAAGGGGTCCAAAAAAGTGTAGGGTGCCTCTCCTCAAGAAGTCTCCTTGCTGCTACATATGCCGCCGCATTGTCAGTCACAACTTGGACGACATTCTCCACACCCACCTCTTTCACCACCTCATCTAACATATCACACAAAGTGATTGCAGTTTTCACTTGGTGGGAGGCATCAATTGATTTCAGGAAGACCAACTGCCCACTTGATGCCACTAGGAAGTTAATCAATGTGCGGTTTTTCCCATCTGTCCACCCATCAGACAAAATGGTGCATCCTTTTTTATCCACACATTTTTTTGCTCTTCTACAAGAGTTTTGGTATGTGCGACGGAATCCTCCAACAATGGGCCACTCAAATCATGGGGAGTAGGAGCCTTGAACCCTTCCCAGCAACAATCAATGCAGTGACCAAATTCTCCCAATATGGACTTTTTGCCACATTGAAAGGAATGTTGTAATACCAAAAATTTGCCGCAGCTATTCTTGCTTCATTGTGCATTTCTTTATTCCAAGCAGTACCTTCGAGTGAAGGTTGTGAACCAGTGTATTTTGAGGAACAAAAAACATTGTTGAACTACTATTAGTGGATGTGGATGAACCCCGTCCCAGTGTTTGACCTTGTGGAGTTGCGGCATTAGAAGATGCCTCAACGTCAAAACCTTCCCTCGCTTCCCTTCTATTTGCTAGGGCTGCAAGTGCATCAGCTTTCCTCTTCTTTTCTTCTTTTTTCTCTACATAAGTTGCAAGGTAAGCAGACAACTCTCGTTGAGCCTCAGGAGGTGCTTGATTGCACACTGTCACTTCATTCCCTGGTATCCGTGCAATGTGGAATTTAAGGCAATAAACACCTCCACTCATCTTCATGCCACAATAATTGCATATAACACAAGTGCCCTCTGCTGGTTCACAATGCTTCCAAGAGGGGTCATTTGATTTGGGAACCGGATCCCAATGCCATTCTACAAAACAAAACAAAAAACAATTGTCTTAGATTTACAAGCCTTGGAGAAATTAAATTGTATGACCATGACGAAATTAAGAATAAAATTGCTATTGCATGAAGAAAAAATTACGAAAAAACGATATTGAAAATGAAGACATCAGTAAATTATGAATCATGATAATTTCATAGATAATATTTTTAAAATCGTTATACAATATTGATTCTTGAATATACTATTATTAATAATTTAATATACAGAATATACAGTATTTATACTTGATAGTTAGAACTTAGCAGTATAATACATAATATTAATATTAATACTTATAGTATTTATTAATATTAATATACAGTTGTATACACTATACACTGTAATATGTATACAGTCACCAGTGTACACTGTACAGTATACACTTACAGTTTTACACTTACAATATTAATATTAACATACATTAATATTAATATACAAAGGTAACAAAGATATAATATTATTATTTTTACAAAGGTAATAAAGATTAATATTAACATACATTACTAATAAATATACATATTCATACCTAAAGGCTGTCACAAACTGGAAATGGGCAAGAAAATGCAAATCCCCACGAACTAAATCGCCACGAACAGGTAAAAAACGCACACGAACTGGTAAAACGCGCAAAAAACAGCTTAAAACGCGCACGAATCGTAAAAACGCGCACAAACTGGTAGAAAATGCACACGAACTGGTAAAAAATGCCCTCACGCGTCGACTGTACACGAAGGAAGTCGCAACATAAAAAACGAGCCCGTGGAAAGAGAAAACAACATAAAAAACAAATCGATTTACTTTATTTTCGTCTTATACCCTAGCCGTGTTTTTTTTCCCCGATTTTCGCCGAGTTTAGCCGCGATTTTCGAGGGTTTTTGACCGCGATTTATCGGCGATTTATCAGATTTCGAAAATCGCGATTTTTTGTAAGTTTAATCGTTTTGCAGGCTGAACGCAATTTATCGCGATTTATCGGCGATTTTTGGCGATTTTTGAATCAGAGGTCGGGAGCTAGAGACTTGGTGCAACAGAGCCAAGATATATTAAAAGCACTCAAGGATAACCTCTCACATGCACAAAATCAGCAGAAATTATATGCGGACCAGCGAAGGATAGAGAGGTCATTTGAGGTAGGGGACATGGTTTTTTTGAGACTACAACCATATAGACAATCTTCCCTTAAAGGGAAAGGATCGAGAGAAGTTGAAGCCAAGGTTTTATGGCCCTTACAAGATCGTAAGGAAGGTTGGGAAGGTTGCCTATGAGCTTGAACTTCCGGCTCAAAGCAAAATCCATAATGTGTTTCACGTTTCATGCCTTAAGAAGGCTTTGGGGCAGCATATTTCTCCTTCCATGGAGCTGCCCCCTCTTGATGATGAGGGCAAGTTGGTCTTGGAACCGGAAGCCATAATGGAGGTTCGTGAAAAGAGGTTGAGAAATAGAATTATCAGAGAATACTTAATCCAATGGAAGGGGCTACCTCTTGAAGATGCAACATGGAGGGTGCTGAGATTTTAGAGCATCAAAATTTTAAATTGCTTGTGGGCAAGCAATTTGAGGAAGGGAGGACTGAAATGTCCCTCTTTCTAAAATGACATTAGCGAAGACCCTTGGCCTATTTTGTCTACCCAACGGCCAAAGGGGGAACATAAGGGTGACTTAAGTTATTTATAATTATTATAAAGTGCCATTAGCAAAAGAAAATTATGTAAGCACTTATAAGCACTTATAATAATTTAAGTAAATTAATATTATGTCATGTCTATGTTATAAAAAGGTGCAATCACATTTTATATTAGTCCTAGAGGGAAAATGTGACTTGGCTCACTTAGTGAGGGGGACTTTTGAGTTATTAAAAGGGCCTTTATATTTTTTATGTCTCCCCATGAGAAATTGCAACTTGGTCTAGGAAGGGCCAAAGGGAAAAAAAAGACATTAAAAATTCTTTGCGAGCTAATTGGAGGATGGTGGAGGTTGCTTTGGGGTCACTTCTTTCCATTTAGGGAAAAGTTGACTTGCTTGGAGGATCATTCTACCATTCCATATTTTCCAGATCTGCCTATGAGCTTAAGAGCTGCTGCTGCAATTTTCTGAGGACTAAAACCCTCAGAAAAAGGTGAAGAAGGAACGAAAAACTCTTCCTTATATTTGTCATTTTGTTGGTGGAAGATTCAGAGCAAAAATCAGATTTTTAGAATCAGTCATTCCCATTTGGAGTGACCCAGTTTGGGGCTATTTTGCAGGCTTTAAGGGAGTTAAAAAATATCCGATTTTATATCTGCTTTGTGGAGTGCATTTCCAGGAATTTATCCAGCATTTTTTGGACATGTTTGTGGGATTTCAAACCCTTTTCCTACTGTTGTAACATACAGGTCAGATCTGCAATATTTTATTAATCAAATCAAGTACTGGAGCTCCCATTTTGGTATCTATTTATTCTATTGTTCTCTAAAAATCAGTTTCTATTGAAACATCCAAAAAAAGAATTCTTTTATCATTGTTATGGTATTTAAACTCTATTGTGCAAATAGCATTTTCTTGGAAAAATATTTCTGCAGTATATACTTTCAGCTTTTGGTGCTCTTTTCAGTTGGGTTTTCTGTATTTCCCACTGTGTGTTCAATCTGGTCCATTTGGGGACATTACAAAGAGCCCATACAGTTCGCTGCCCTAGGAAATAGAAAATCAAATTCATTGTTAGGGCTAAGTGGTGATATTGTTGGTTGTCATATGAATTCCTTTGCTGTCATAAATATTCAGATCACTCTTGGTTGCTAATGGCATTTTCAGTTTGCTCCTCTAGGGTTTGAAGTGATTGACAAGTGGTTGTAATAAAAATCAAAAGTTGTGATTGGGGTTTGAGTCCAAACCCTTGTTTTTTGTTTGATGCCCTAGAAGGGACATTACATGTGTGTAGAGTAGCAGGGGAAGCTAGTGGAGCGTGCCTACAATCATATTTATTGGACCTTGTGTTGCGTGCATATCATGAACAACGCACTGAAAGACATAGGGAAGATTCAGTGGGTCAACAAGATAGTGAATGAGGCCAGGGGACATGTCGAAGTTCATATGTAATCGCCACACATCATTGGCACTCTTTCAAAAAAAATCGAAGAAGGAATTCTTGAAACTAGTCGACACATGTTTTGCATCCTATTTTATTTTGTTGGAGAGGATGCTTGAGATGCAGAGCCCTTGCAAATTATAATTATGATATAAGATTGGACTAGGTGATGTGAGTCCAAGACAAAGCACAAAGGAAGAGAGTAAAGGAAGTGATGTTGAGGGAAGCATTTTGTGTAATGTCTCCTTTTCGTGACATTATCTCGCATGGAAGATTCGAAGGCCCTCAACCCAATGGGTTTGAGGATTGGACTCAAATTTTGCCTTGAGATGTTTTTTATCTCTTTTTAACCCTCAAGGCCCTCTTAGTTAAGTCGATGTGCACATAGGTTAGTCATATTTATTATTTAATTAAAATAATAAAGTGCACATAGTTCTAGTGTTATTTAATTAGAGTTTATGTTTTCCTCCAAAAGGAAAATTCAAATTTGGTACTCCTTGTCTATAAAAGGAGGTTATTGGATCATTGTAAGACATGCTATGTTATGATGAATTCGATTTGACTCCATGCTTGGAGTAGGGATGTATGCCCACCATTGATGCTTGCTCTCTTTTGCATTGGAGATCTATTGCAGCTGGTTTTGATATTAATTTGAAGAATTCATGGTGCCCTTGCAAGTCGACTTGTGGTGTGTGATTTCTACTTGCCCTAGCGAATTCTTATGATGCTTTTGTGACTGTTTTGAAGAGTATTTGGTGTTCTATGATCATTCTGCCCTAGCTGAAGCAAATCGATTTGGTATTCAAATTATTTGTTTAGAATATTGTTTGCTTTGAAGGCTGTAGCAACTTGTTTTGATGCAATGTTTTATTGAATATCCCCTCCAAACCTCAGCGAGGGTATGCTTATTCTGGCGACTGGTTTTGTGGCTGATTTGTATGCAAAATAAATATATTGGCCACGATTTTCCCTCATCTCTGTTGGCTGCTTAATCCTGTACTTAGCGACTTGATTTAATGCATGATTTATGGTGTTTGAGTCCCTTCATGGCAGCGAATTATAGTTCAAATGCATGTCTTCCTGTGACTGAAATATTCCAGTATTGGCGACCTTGTTTGAAGCTCATATTTGCGTGAAGAATATATATTTTGGGGCAGCGAATCTTATTTGTCTGAATGTCCTCTTGTGGCTGGTCTCTACCATGCATGGCGAACTGTATTTTGCATGTTATTAAGGTGTTCTGAAGGTCTTTGTAACAGCGAACTATATGAGGAAGATAATCTGAGTTTTATGCATGCTTTAACCCTCATTTGGCAGCGACTTCTATTTATTTGCATACTCAGCTTAGTGGCAAATTTATTAATGGTGTTTAGAATCCCTCTGGCAGCGATCTATAGATAAATATTTGGATCAGATCTTACACATGCATTTAGAGCAGGTTCAGCGATTTATAAGAGAGGATTGACATGCATTTTCCATCACTCACCTAGCAGCGACTGGTATTGATAATTCAAGGTCTGATTTTAGAGCATGGTTGGATTTGTTTGAAGTATTTGATAACTGTTAGCATATGCAAAGAGAAGAAAGAATTAGAGAAGGCAAACTGCACTACTCAAATGACACAGGCAGGTCCAATTTATTATAGGAGGTGGTTACACTTCGGTTGAACAGTTACCAACCGTATCACAACTACATAACAGTTTTACATGCTATATAAAGCGCTATATTTTAACACCCCCTCTTAATGACTAAACCGGAAACAAGACAAAGTTTGTCCCGAAATTTTACAAATTTCCTAAAGCCCATATGTTTAGTCATTACATCTATAGACTGTGCCATAGGTTGTACTTTAAAATCAGCAGTCCATGATTGTGTTGCGGTTGTCGAATGAAGAACCGCAAAACAAAAATCTGGTCCCATGAACAAAGGATATGGCAAGTGGTCCATTGGTTCTTTGTTACGTGATTCATTGACCAGTGATGAATCACCAATGGCTGAGAGTGTCAGCCCCATCTCCAGAGTGCTGAAATCAGAACCTTGAAGAAGTGGATTGAAAAATTTGTTTCGGGCTTGTAGCCTGGCTTTGAGTCTCAGTAAAGACTCAGTTATCCTACAATTGAAATCACCTCGATCATGTCTTTGCAACACCGTGTAGTGCTCATCCAACTTTCTCAATAAGAGAAATGTGACCATCTGTGCAGTAGGAGTTAGAACCAACTCCGCAATAGTAGGAGAAATCAAAGGATATGGCAAGTGGTCCATTGGTTCTTTGTTACGTGATTCATTGACCAATGATGAATCACCAATGGCTGAGAGTGTCAGCCCCATCTCCAGAGTGCTGAAATCAGAACCTTGGAGAAGTGGATTGAAAAATTTGTTCCAGGCTTGTGTAGCCTGCTGGAGTCTGTACAGAGACTCAGTTATCCTGCAATCGAAGTCACCTTGATCATGTCCTTGCAACACCATGTAGTGCTCATCCAACTTTCTCAATAAGAGAAATGTGACCATTTGTGCAGTAGGAGTTAGAACCAACTCCGCAATAGTAGGAGAAATAACCATCTTCGTCTCAGTAGTGGTCTCCGTCTCAGCAGTGGTAGGAGTGAGAATCAACTCCTCATCTATTTGCTCATCTATCCCCTCTCATTGGGAAAGATCCTTCACAACACAATGAGCAAACTGTTCATGCTCTACTGTCCTTCGAGCAAGGACCTCTGAGTGAGTGGTTGGGCATGCCATCTCACCATGCACAGTCAATGCATTTGGAATAGTGGAGTCTCCGTCCACAACAAACTGTTCTTTAGAATGAGGAAATCCATCCTCCCGTACATCTGGTATAGTGGATACTCCCTCCACAATAGGTGCATGTAGGTTGACTGTATCCAAGTCAACAGATTTGTGAGGAATGGCTTCCTCCCAAGGCATTGCAGCCTCCTGCACATCCTGAATGGTGGAGTTGTCCTCCACACGTGCATTCATGTTGATTGCAGCCGGATCAACAAGCCGATACTGACCACCTTCCCCAATACCAAGGGCAATTATCCATCTCTATTTCACATCAAAGACAACACACTTCTTTCCACAAAAATCCACATAAATATTGGGATTTTCAATTCAATTGACAAATAGATAGAAGATTCTTTTGTAAAGAAGGTACATATCTAACATTTTGTACCAACAATTTATGAGCATTATTCAATACAATGCATATATCTCCTATCCCTTCTACTGCAAGTGATTCTCCATCAGCTAGCACTATTGATTCAAAACAGATATTTGCAGTAAATGAAACATATCAGTCCCTACAACATGAAAAGTGTGCGACGCACTTTGAGTCAATGATCCAAAGAATCGGTACCACTTTGTCATTCGAGCATGATGTCGTAAGACAATAAAGAGCATGCCCGTCATCCGAATCATGTTCTTCTGCAAATGTTGCCACATGTTCCTCATCACATGGTGTTTTGTTCTGTTGCGAAAGATCATACTTTCACTTTCGGCAATCCTTCTTGTTGGCTAGATTTTCTACACAGTTGAAAACCTAGGCAATCATGAGATAAATCTCCCTCATTTACCGGTGAGGCTCCCGTGTAAGATTTTGTCAATTATATTTTCTAGTATCTATTTGTTGGTATTACTTTAACTATGTAGCTCATGAACCATAGCTAGACAGTTTTGCAACAAGTAAGCAACTTGTAAGAGAAAGGAAATATCTGTAGAAGAGGAAAATAATGGAAAACAGGAAGAAAGGAGAGAAGATGTGCAACCCAATCAATAGTTTACAGAGTTGATCGCATGCACATAGATAGAACAAATAGATCTTGACATACGAATTAGAAGCAAAGGAAACTTTCAGATCTAGATCTAGAATAACACAAAGTTTATGAATAGATCTTAGAAAGAAATCAGAAACAAAATGCACCGTTGACACAAAGTTCTCCGGAAATATGCCTCCTTTCTATTCCTCTGCTCTCAAAAGCTATCAAGGGTTTCAACACAAAGTCTGGAACACAAGAATGCTACTTACAAATTATGATCCCTTAACCCGTAAGTTCTTCCTCTACTTATAGCATGTAGAGGGAAATTACAAATGGGAAACTACAAATGAACTAGAACATGAAGAATTAGTAAAGGGAACATCGCGATCATCTTCCTTTAATTTCTCTCTTAGTGACATGCATCACGAGTTCAAACCAAAATTGTGCACATCTCATCACTTAACTTAAAAATCTTTCCAAATACTTAAAGTAAAGGTTTTAAACCAATAACTTTTAAGTTTACAATTACATCCGGGAACATAAGAAATAAAAGAAGGAAGAAAAAAAAAAGGAAGATCATCACGTTGTAACCCCTACACTTTCTTTTTGTTTTGATATCGAATATACTTTTCAAACATATAATTTAGCAATTTCCCATCTGCTTTGACCACAGCTTATTTCTCAGTCTGAATTGCAGCAATTCTTCATTCAAAACTTCGATGCTCGTTTCCACCTCCTTCAAACTGTAATATCCCACTTCTGGGATCAATAGAAAATATGCAAACAACCAACTCTTTAATGCATCAATCAATTGAATATAGCAAAATATTTATACCAGTTGAGTGAATGACTCAATAAACCCTAAGGCAAGGGTTTAATGGCCTTAACTCAATCAACTAAAATTCCACAATCTTATGAACGTATACTGCTGCAAATAGAAAACTGATCTATCCTCCTAAATGCAAACAAGACAAGCCACAACATCCATGGAAACCACTGAAACCCTCATACAATCTGATCATATGTTTTATGCATGAACTGATGCAAGATAGGTGGTAAAGAATGCATGTATCTTCTTTAAATGAACTCACGATTATTATTGAACATGCAATAATTCTGATCGCTGCAGCTCCACAATTCTATTAAACCAAGCCTCATCAACAGCAAATGATATCCAAACTGATCATTAAACCATGCAATATTATATTCAACAAATAGACCCAGATCGCAGCCTTGAAGAGGCCCAAACTTACCAACAAATCATGCAATTACCAGTCGCTGGGCTTAATAAAATTGCACTAACAGTTTGCTGCTTATGTTAGGATCAAAACATGTAATAAATGCCCAACTTTCACCCCTAAAGAAGTCGCTGTTTGATGGAAATGAAGGCAGCCTACAGATCGCTACTACAAGGGCTCCAAAAACATCATTAAATCATCAATAAGTGAATGGCAGAGATGCATACCAACCCAGATTTATACCTCTCATACAAGTCGCTGAACTGCTCCAAAGGCATATATTAAATCTGATCCAAACTTTATCTATAGATCGCTGCAAAAGGGTTGATTATCCACTAAACAAGCATACAAAATCATATCCGAGTCTCCCTATCCAAATCGCTGCTATTAGAGGTTGCAAAACACCATAATACCATGCACTAATCAGATCACCATACTCAGAAATAACAATCACATAGAAGACATGCAAATGAGATGGAAAATCGCTGCTAATATGTTCACTTTGCACTCAGTTTTATCCTCTAAACCAGTCACCAACAAAGCATGCAATTCGCTAGGGTTTTCGCTGGGTTATAGAACAGAATATTGCATTCAAACCAGTAGCTTCAGTCAACACATAAGCACCATAAAAGTCGCTGGGCATAAGAGACTTTACTACAATGAAAATCGACTTGATAAGGCACATCAAAGAATACTTAATTCTGATCACAAACCAGCTGCTACAGTGACGTCGCTATAGTGACGTTGCTACAGTAGAGAGGCAGATTTCCACTTACAAATTTAGCCACAAGGTTTGCCAAAGTCACAAACACGGATCTCATAAATAAATACTCCAGTTAAATCTCAAAACCAGCTCAAAACAGTCTCCCACGCAAGAGAGAGAATAGCATCAATGGGCATGCATCCCAACTCCAAGCATAGAGTGTCAAATAGACATAATAATTATAACATGCCTAGCTAAGGAAATGCGACCCCTTCTTATAGAATAAGAGGTGCAAATACCAATGTTTAAACATTTAATGTTTTCCCTCTAAATAAAAAGTATTTAATAAACTACTACTTGTGCACTTTATTTAATTTCTTAATTTAATATTAAGAAATTCCTATCCTAGGTGCACTTTTCTAAGACTAAGAGGGCCCACAAAAGGGTTACAAAAGAGATAATAAATATCTTTAATTGAAATACGAGCCCAATCCTCGAACCCATTGGGTTGAGGGCCTTCGAATCCTTCCACGCAGATAATGTCCTGAAAGGGGGACATTACACAAACTAGGCCCGAACTTCTTAATATTTGGTGAAGCGTTACTACTTGCTTGCTGATTGAATTCATCGTGAAAGGCCTAACACTTCATCAATCCTTTTCTCGAATCATCAAAAGTGATCCTTCCAGGGAATCGCACTTTGTTGGGGATGATCATTTTGTATGAAGAAACGTTCCCAACCACTTCCTCATCGGTGAAAGCAATCACATTGCTTGACAATGAGAATGCCATACTCTTGAGCAACCGCATTTTCTTGACATAATTTTGAAGATCTCCAAGCGAAAGAGACTGCTAATTCGAGTTGCTTCCCCTTTTTAACCAATCCATCAGTGTACAATTCGCTCTGCAATCAAAAGCTCCTTTGGCAGCTTATTTATTTCGACCAAAATGCCCAAGTTACTCTCAGCCATTGTATTCATATCCATTGTGCTTGTCATCAGTTGCTTCAACTGAAATAATGCATCTTTCATAACTTCCAAATGAGTTGACACCTCCCCGAGCCGTACTAAATCTTGGTGAATGATTTGGCTCTTCCATTCTTCAATAGCCTTAACTCGGTTACCTACATCTTCCACTTCCTCAATCAGATGATTACTCACCTACTCATGTGCTGAAATTGGTTGAGAAGAAGGTTTGGTAACCTTAGCAATGATCTCACACAACTGGGAAACCTTCTTTTGAAGTTCGGCTTTCTTTGCCTTCTCTTTGTCAAGCTTGAGGAATAAAGCATTTATTAGTGTCTGTGTGTCTTGCTTTAATCCTTCGGTGGTAGTTTGACCTATTGGCACCTTGGTTACTGATATATCTGCTGCCGTAAGCTTGCCTTTCTGCTTTCCCTCTGCTGGAACTGATACCTCAGCGAACTTTTGCCCTGATTCTTCAATAATCAACCTAGAAGTCACCTTAGCAACTTTAGGTCTTCTATCTTTTCCGCCCAAACTCAGGAGCAGCTACAAGTCGTGTTCCTCCAAGTTGATCTCCTCTTTGGCTTCTGGGGTTGTCTACATAGCCAACCACGATGAAAAATTACTTCTCAGAGAATGAGAAGTTACTGAATGCACCACCATCTCATGTTTTGATTCCTCTCCATTTGAATTTGCCACAAGTGTTGTGACTTCCATCCTCTATATTGTCCAAAGACAAAGTGCTCTTTCAAAATCTGCTATCTCAGCCTTGACTTTTCGACAAGGAGAGGTGATGATCTGAGTGGCTAAGGAGAAAACACGAAAGTCGTCGGATTCAACGGAGGAACGACCAAATTTCCCTGGGGTTCAGGGGTTGCTGAAGTGCTATA
This sequence comes from Taxus wallichiana var. yunnanensis, assembly GCA_018340775.1. Taxonomy (NCBI): domain Eukaryota; kingdom Viridiplantae; phylum Streptophyta; class Pinopsida; order Cupressales; family Taxaceae; genus Taxus; species Taxus wallichiana. The sequence goes on from CM031234.1 coordinate 330,970,597, forward strand.
AGATGCTGGAGAAGTTGGAACTAGCACGATAGCTGTGGAAGTGGCCTTCTCCTAAATCCGAGACTTCTTGTGTACTTTCAGCTTTTCCACCTTTGCACTGCTTTCACCTTCGTGCTTTCTTTTGATGGAGTCTCTTGTGCTAAGGTTACCTGTGATCTGATTCATCAAAGCTTCATCAAGGCAATACCCTTTGTCAACAACCAGTTTGACCAAGTGTTGACCAGACCGCGGAAGATCTTTCCTCAATCGTGTGGCAGCCACCAATGTTTTCCTGAAGTCCAGCTCTATCTCCTCCCATCTGATGGTATGTGTCAAGTAACACAGGCCCATCATCTGTGAGATCTGCAGGTATCCGAGCTAATCCATAATCAAACACTTGTTGCGCCGATAACCTGCTGAAGTCTTTCTTTCTGACTTCATACTGTTTCTGCACTTCATCCAGAAGTCTTCTAACGAAGGCACATGTGAGTATTCCTGGAGATTGTCTTCTTTGCTACCCCATATGGATCGAAGTTCAGTTGTGCTGGGAAGAACTCATGCTCATACTCAGAAAACATTTCAGCTTCGATTCCTCTAGCCTTGTGGATGCTCTGACAGCTGTAATAGCCTACTGTGATCGGAAAGGAACCTGTAGACTTGTGCCGCTTTGATTGTAGGTCATGCATCTCCACGAGCTGCCTGCACAACTCCATGATGACCCACTTGTCGCTTGGATATCTTGGCAACTTGACTGGTTCTCCCGAAAAGCCGGTTACTCGAGGTATGTGAAGTCTGCAAACTGGATGAAAATACAACCATGCTGGGATACAGCTTCCCAAGCTTCTTTGCTCACCCTGTTGGTCTTCAGATCACTGTTCAATTTGCAAATGAATCCGTAGAAGAATCCATCGTTGACCACCTTGTAATCTTTATGGCATTCAGGAACTGTCAACTGCGGGTAGCACTCAAAAATGGGATCCTTCGAGAGTATGCCCCATCTATCCAGCTTGGAAAATATACCCTATGAGGTCAGCCGCATATACTGTGCGAAGTCATCTTGAAGTTGTATGTCCGCCTCACACTTCGGAGTTGCTCACCGATGTTATCACTGATGATCTCCGCCCAATTGATTATTGAATCAGCTTTGTTGATCTCAATGGTTCTAATGAAGGCATACATCCATGAGCGGAAGTTGTGAGTGTTGGCTTCTCCATTTATCTTGCATAGCAATTTAGTAATATCATCCACTTCCTGCACCAAATTGGATCGTGGAAGAGTCCTCGGGAACTTTGATGGAGACCTAGGCTTCTTCATATATCTCATTATTCATTATGCCCACACAATCTGCTTTGTGCTTCTCCCATCTGTTGCCAGCGTCCAACATGCTAATTGTAGTCACCACTGGTCGTGTCGGAATCTTCAGACAATAATTAATAAATTGTGCATCCAACCTGATTATTGTCTTTCCCGCAACATCCCGAATTGTTATGGAAAGAGGATGATATGACCTTGCACACTCCATGACAAATTCAGGCAACTGGGTCGTGGATCGAAATGCCGAAGCTTGAATAATTCCGTTGCTCTTTATCACCCGCATGAAAGATGTCCTTCCGGCCCTGAAATGTCAATTAATTCGGAGAGGGGTTCGGGGCCTATGTTCTTGTCATTGATATCAGCAACTCTGGAAGCTATGCATGATTCTGTTGACCCTTCTCTTTCATCCCACTTCATCATGGTTGGAGCAATCTTTGTCCGAGCAACCTTTATCTCGAACTCTTTTTCTTTTAATCTGTCAAAATTCTTTGCAATTGGTGCAGATCTAGCAATTTCTTCAGATTCGGAAGATATATTCAATGTACCTAACATTGATTTGCACTCCCTTTCACTTATATGAGCACCTATAATGAATACCTACAATTAATTCAGACAAAGATGGAATCCAGAGCATGAACACTTGATTTTTATCATAAAAATCTGCATATAAAGCCCGCTGCCCTAAAATTTGAGGCTTTGCTTGCATGCAAAGCAAGCATAAATATTTTTAACTTCACTTGGGCACTTATACCAACATGCAGATAATTAACAAGGCAAAAATCAAGCTCTTCCAACCCTAGGCGCCAAACTTTGAAGCTTCCTGGCAATGAAACACACTTTTGATGCAAAATCCTCCTTTCTTTGGCGCCAAAACTGTCCGGGCTGCAATCCTTTGCAAAAAGAATTAATTACTTCTTCATTATGGCAGCCCATGCTTATATAACCCTCAACATATTATTTTTAATAATAGCCCTTCCTATTCCTAGGCAATTTAATTAATAAACAATCATGTTTATTCATCCAAATTGGGCGCCCAATTATGCATGCTATCTGGTTGCTTTTAAATAAATTTATTTTATTTATTTTTAGCATGCTTCCTTCAGTTCTCTTTGGCTTATCTTCATGCATTGACTTTTCCTCCATCCTTGGCGCCAAAATTAGGCAAAGCAACTATTAATAAATATCATTAAAAGCATTGTTTAATGCCTAAATGGGTCGCACTTTTTGGCAAGGGTGAATTCTAAAAATAAGAAGTCAACTTCTGATGGGAATTTTCACCCTGCACTGCAGCTCTAAAAATCCCTTCTTCCACTTAAGTTATTTGACTTTTATAATGGGAATTTTTACCCTGCAAGGCAGGTAATAAATTCCCACCTGCCTGCCACCTCTAATTTTCCCACTGCAGCTTAAGTGACTTCCCAAAAAGTGCGACTTGTATTGAAAATAGCTTCTTTTGAAAAAGTGCGACTTGTATGGGTGAATAAAACCTTCTGATGGGAAAAGTTAGCCTGCTAGGCAAAGAAAATTCCCACTTTGGTGCTTTAAGTGATTTTTCTTTATTTTATAATGGGAATTTTTACCCTGCAAGGCAGGTAATAAATTCTCACCTGCCTGTTGCTTCTAATATTCCCATCACAGCTTAAGTGACTTTGACTTCATGGGAATTTTTACCTGCAAGGCAGGTAAGAAATTCCCACTTGCCTACCACTACCAAAAATCTCATTGCAGCTTAAACCCATTCATTCCAAAAAGTGCGACTTGCCTAGGAGAGGCTTTTTGTGCATGACTTCATCTTTTTGGACAAGAAGCTTGCTTTACGAGGTGTTTCCTTCTAGTGCGGCAACCGTAAATGATCTCCAAATGTTCCAGGCAATTAAACAAACTATACTGGACAAAGAACGGACTCAAGGGAATTAAACAAAAAGATTACGGGGAAAATCGGAGAAAAATGCAAAAGAAATAAATAAAAATGAAAAACGTTGCCAGAAGTCACAGACAAAGCTCTAAATTCATTCCTAGTGAAAACCCTATTGAGATGTGTGAATACTGGCATGCAAAACCTCAACAGGATTCAACCGGAGCACAATTTACTTCAAACGGGCATTATTTATTTAATAAATAATTAAATAAAAAATTCCCGCAGACAAAACTTGGCAGAGGGATAAAATAAGTTTCGACATCTGGGTATTTGTCGAAATTGGCTCATATGATTCAATGGGAATATCTTAAGGTAATACAGACATCTTCTGGCAATAAAAACACAAAAAGACCCATTATTTTAAAAGAACGAAAAAATTTCAATATGGGGTAGTCTAAGATTTCAGGGTAAAATTTGGAGACACCACTTCTTGAGGTGCCCAACCTTGTGACAGTAATAGCATGTGACCTAATACCGAGTGGAAGACTCACCAGATTGACGTTTCCACTTTCCCTTTGACTGAGTGACAAGAGCACTCTCTGAATGGTCACAATTAGATTCTACTTGAAGTTGTCTCCGCTCCTTTTGCAATAGGTAGGAACTCACCTTGTCAAACATGAGTGTTTGACTTTCAGCCATCAAATGAAGTGCCTCCACAAATGAATCATATGAAGAATGTAAGTTGTTTAGAACTAAAGCCACCATATCGTAAATCGTCGTCGATTTTTTGTTGATGGAAGATAACTGGTCTCGGAGGTCTTTCATCCGAAGTAGGTGCTCAAACAATGATCCACCTTCTTGTAACTTTACGAAAAGAGCATATTCTTCGGTACAAAACCCGACTTTTTCTCGATGTCGATATTTATCCTTCGATCGTCCACAACATGCTTCTTCTGGTGGCATTCTGCACTTCCGGTATCATATCATCCGACACCGACAACTTGAGAAGCAATAACGCTTCCTTATGACATTTTTCATAATCCTCGAAGTTCGTTGTTGGTCAACTTTCACTACTCGTGATTATTTTATCACAATCACGAAACTCCGCAAGCGTTAAAATCTTATGACTCCATACATTAAAATTAGTGCCTGTTAATTTTTGTGTCTCCGGCAAAGTCAAGTGTGAAATATTTGCCATTTTATTATTCCAAAATAACGGAGATAATAAAATAAAATTTTGCCCACACTTAATAAAACAATATTACTTTTTCCAACAAATAATATTAAATTATGCAAATCACCCCTCCAACTATATTTGCTGATATTAAAAATATTATTACTTATTCCTCCCAAATTGATTATTCAAAAGCAAGGTGAATACCTTTGTTGGAAAAAGTGAATATTAATATGCCCAAATATTATATCTTGCCCTCACGACTTTGATTATGCCTCCACGACTGTTCACGTTTTTGTTTGGTCTGGCCACACAACTCCACGTTTGTCTTTGCTTACAACAAGATTTGCGACCGGGTTTCATTGAAATATCCCAACCAATTCCAACTCCAATTTTTTGAGTTTTTAGTGCATTGACATTTCGTCAAAACACTTGTCATGTCGTCTCAATTTCTGATATTTTTGTTGTTTCTCTTTAATTGAAAGAAGACGGCCAATAGAAAGTCCCACAAATGATTGCAGACAAATATAACTCCCACAATGCATAAACAATACAAGTCTGATTGGAAACGAAAGGATTTATTTATTTATTTATGGATTCCAAATACAATGAAATTCATCTCTAAATTGCATACCCGAAAGTCCAGCTTTGTGTGATAAAATGAATGGATATCAATGGTATTGAAATGATCAGAACTCTTGCATGCAAAGGAGCCAATAATGGCTGCACCTGTTACACAACTACTGCTAACACCCCTCTCACTCCTCTAACTGCTGCGCCCTCCAAATGGGAAAGATGGCGCCCCAATGATGGTAATAATATTCCTCTATGGGTAAACTGATAAACACACGCTGCAATTAACTGTAAAGCAATATCAAAATGATCTGATGTGAAGCACAATGAAGACCCTGTTTGAATCTTCCTCCTTCGAATTGGGTTTCCTTCCAATCCATAATCTCCAAGGGTTTCCGTCCTTTGAGAGTAATTAGCAAACACTCTTGCTCAATTTGTTTTATTGTTCAAAATAATAAGTGTCCCGAGCAAATGGGCCAAATCCTCCTTTTATAACCTTTTCCGAGAATTTTCATTAAAAGAAAATATAATTAATAAATCACTTTATTAATTAATTACACCTTATAACTCCGGAAAGTGATTTATTTAATTAATTAATCATTCTTGGCGCCCAAGGTCACTGAATTAGCATCTCATCATTTAGAACTTCACATTCTCTTTCCGACGAGCTATAATACTGAGGTGCTCGCCAAGTAATTCGTACAAATATAAGCAACTTGAGTAAAATAATTAAAATAAGCCATTAATGCTCCCAAAGTGCGAAAATCGTCGGAAAGCACCGGAATCGAAAACTGACTGAGCAGAAGCGGTGTCATGACGAATAATGAGAAATGAAGTCAATTGGGTGACTTACTATAAATAGACACTCTCTCCAAAAATCTTGGAGAATACACCGGAAAATTTGGAAATAACCTCGGAAAGTGCCAAGTGAGTCCTTAAGACCAACTGAACTCATTAAGTTAACATCAAATAATCCACCGGATCGTCGATAAAACCCTTACTGTTATGCACATCATCTCTAAACAACGGGACTAGCTTAGGAAGATGACAAATAAGTTACCCACTAAGTGTCCAAGGGTCATGCCGGAAACGGGGACATTATAGTCCTCCCTTCCCGAGATTGCTCGTCCCAAGCAACTATAAGGTTGATGTTTGTAATATAGACTAATAGGCAAATCTCATCATCCGAGTGATCGACTAGGAAAGTGGGGACATTACATTCATCCACGACTTTGCTTTTACCCTCACGACTTTGCTACTGTTATCGTCCTCGAAAAACAATCTTGAATGGTTCGACAAAGCCCACAAACGTTGCCTTCGAACTGCCCACGATTTGTGCAAAAATGACTGGTATTTGTCTCCTCAAATGGCTTCACGACTCTGTTATTAGCGAACTGGTTCACGTTTTGCTTTCTCCACAACTATGTTGTGGATTACTTGGCCTTCGAACGACAGTTAAAAAGCTTGCACGATTTCTGTGCCCTCGTTTTTCTTTCTCCACGACTTCTGCAGCCACGACTTTCTCCTTTCGCTGGACGTTTGCCCTAGTTTTCCTTTGCAAACAGTCTGCTGCCCACGAATGGAGGAATTTCTTCCTTCTCTGTCCTAGCGTCTGGTATTTTTCTCAAATACCTTCACGTTTTGCCAAATTCGTGCCTTTTAGGGCTTCCTCGAATTTTCTGTTCGTGCCTCTTGAAGGCTTCCTCGAACTGCAACCTTGGACGCTCTGATACCAATGTTAGCATATGCAAAGAGAAGAAAGAATTAGAGAAGGCAAACTGCACTGCTCAAATGACACAGGCAGGTCCAATTTATTATAGGAGGTGGTTACACTTCGGTTGAACAGTTACCAACCGTATCACAACTACATAACAGTTTTACATGCTATATAAAGCGCTATATTTTAACAATAACTTACAGGTGCAGCGATCAGTGTTGGAGCTTACAGCAGCAGTTGTGGGAAGATTTTATGTGAAGGGTATGTGTGAATTTAATCATTGTTCTCCCATTATCAGTTTGCACTATTTATTTCATAGCAAACATGGCAAAGCTTTGCGAAGCCACCTTAACCAGACCGAGTGTTTCGTCATTAATGTTTTTTGCAGGAATGTTTTCCCATGAATGGCGCTAAATAAAGCACGTTTTCATGAGAAAATCAGGATTCATAACAGCTGTACAAATGATAATATACTATTAAGCCATGTCAATGGATGATCAAGTAGAGATCAGACCAAGCATTGGCTACTTGAAAATCACGCTTGAATGTAATTGCACAATGGTCATAACAAGCTCAAGCGAGTGAAAATCATGAAATGCGCACAAAATGGTATACCACACCGCTTCCAAAACTGGATGCACGATGAGTGATTGCCAGATATGCCAAATAATATGACACAACGCAGAATAGACAAATAAATAGATCAGACGCACGAATGGTTCACTAAGCAACCGACAGAAGATACAGGTGTGATAAAAATATACGCACGACCCCAACAACACATGTTACTGCTGAAATGACGGCTGGGAAACACATAGGTGTAGGAGTAAAGAGGATTGTCAGGGTCTTCGAATACCATAGGGATCAGGAAAACACAAAAGATGAGAAGATTGGCAGGCACTCACCACATGATGAAGATGTACACCTAGAGCAATGGACGGCTTAACAGATTCCAACACACAAATCACGAAGGAGAAGTTTGGCGTCAAGATTGTTCATTCAATCTATGGATTCACAAGTTGAAAGGAGCAAATACAAGCACATGGGCCTCGTGGAAAGGGCAAATTAGACTATCAAGTAGTTGAGTCGATATTCAAATGCCATGTTACAGGTCATGATGGCGCCAAGGTGTATGACAAATCTGGGGAAGAGATTAAATAAAATCAAAGCTACATCGTCCTCCTCCAAAAAAAGTAAACGAAGCACACACAGAGATTGTGATTTGAAGACTCTAATTTGAATCCAATACATAAAGCTTTAAAATAATGACAACCCACAAATCATAAATTTCCATTAATCAGGGCAGCGAAAAAATTGAGACAGCCCTTTAATTAATCAAGAACTCATTTCCACAAAAGTTCTCATGGATGCAGTCAGTGTTTTAACTCTTAATAACACAATAAACTCTTAATAGTCTATTCATAGCATAGTGCATACATATAGGGAGAGGGTCTCCTATAAATACGGATTCCGTGACTATCTCCCTAAACTACTCCATCTTAGAATAGGTGAGTTGTTCTAACAACTCGCGTAAAGACCTCTCTCTCTCTCTACACACAAATATCTCATTATATATGATTAATCTCACTAATATATCTCACACAATCCTACCTATAATGAGTTGCTTATGATAACTCGTTATACAACCACATATTGCATTCTATCTTCTCACTCACTAACTCACTTCCATGTGAGTACTGACAAGATATTTCTAATAAACAAAGCATGCAGGCGAAGAAGGCAAGGTGGCTGTGTAACCACAGCTTGATGCAGACTGGTGATTATAAAACCACCAGGACAATTGTGACCACCACCTACGTAAACCAGCAGTTTTGTCATCTTCCCTCCAGAGGGTCGATATGACAAGGGAAAATCGGTAAATTCACTTCTACAGGCCTTTGCTGAGGTAATTGACTCTTGGAGCTGCAATTGACCATATTTGATCACATCCAACATGCATGAACACAATTTGCCACCACATCATGCACACAACACATGCACTTCGTTTTTGGGCGATACAAGATTGCTTGTGGACTCAGATGTTTCTGCATCAAGTAAGAGGCAATTACAAATGACATGGCAAATGAAAATCTCTTGGACCAGATGGGTTGCCTCAAGAATTCCATAAGAACCTTTGGCCGGACATTGGAGAGGACTTATTACGAATGTACCAAGAAGACATAATCAACATGGAATTAATAAAGATAATTATCAATAGCTCCAAATGTGAAATATTGGAGGACCACTACCCCGTTAAAGTTTCCAACAAAATTTTGTCTAAGTTTTTTTCCCAAGCAAATCAAGTTGGTAGCTAAAAAGACCCAAGCACACATGGCTCATCAAAAGTAGGTTCATTTTTGTAATCTTATTACACCTTTGGAAGACAAAGAATGGGCTTGGAAAACAAATAGAAGGATTCCTTTCTAAAGATTGATATAGATGTAACCTGCATGGAACTTCCTTTCAAATATACTGCCTCAGGTAAGGTTTGAAGAATTTGTTTACCAGGGTTGTGGCTACTCTTTTTACCAGGCTTCAGCTAGAATTAGTGCTGATGGCAGCCTCTGACAACCAATTCATCTGCACAGATCCATGTGCCAAGGATGCACTCTTGCACCATACTTATACATATTAGCAGATAATGCACTTGGGTAACTATTAAAGGTTACAACGATTCAGGTCCAAATCAAAGGGATTTCTCTGTTTGGTGGCAACCACCAACTTCTCAATGGAATTGTACAAACAATTTTACCATGACCTCTCAGCTCCCTCCAGTTGGTGGCAGGAAGAATACAGTGTTTAGATATCTCATTGAAACGTTGAGGACTGTTATCAGGAAGAAACAACAAAAGAAATTGTTGTTGAAAAGACGTAATTCCAAATTGGCTAAACTGTCACTACAAGATTATCAAACTAGGCCAGATTATTAGATTACATATCTTGATATTCCATTTTGACTTCATGTTTTCTCAGTTGACCATTAGAGATAGGTGTTGAGAAGGAAATAAAACCTGTTTGTTGGAGACTTTTTTCTTGGTAGGGCAATATATAGTTCTTAACAGGATCTTAGGAACATGAAACATGGTCTGTTTGGCTTATGCTCCTGAAAAATCCCTTGTAGGATAACTCAAAATTCCCAAATTTATAAATTCTTAACAAACTGAAATTCTGATTTTCAGGGCAGCAAGGTACAGAAATAAAGAAAAAATTATTCTTCCAAATTATCCACTTACAAAATACCCAGAAGCTTCAAAAAGCTTGGAAAAATATGGAGAACAATAAAGTACTGAGAAATAATTTTATTTTTTTAAGCACACAGATCTGATTTTATTTATTTATTTTAAATACATAAACTGCATCAAAACCCCAATATTCACGCATGTCTGAAATTGATCAAATCGGAATCTGATTTTTGGACAGCAATAAATATAAATTTTATTAAACAGATCCAACCTGGAAAAACTCGAAAACTCCCCACGAAACCCTAGGAAAACATTTGGTGTCCCCAAATTTCACTGCAAATCTGAGACTACCCTATATTAAAAATTTTGTACTTTTAAAATAATGGGTCGTTTTATGTTTTTATTTCCAGAAAGTGTCTCAGATCACATCAAGATATTCCCAGAGAGTCATATGAGCCAATTTCGACAAATACCCGTGATGCCCAAACTCATTACATTCATTTGTTGGGGTTTGCTCGCAGAGAATTTTTATTTAATTATTTTGAGCCCCGTTTGATGTAAATTGTGCTCCGATTTAACCCTGTTGAGATCTTACATGTCAATATTCCCATATACCAGTAGGGTTTCCACCAGGAATGAATCCTGGGCTTTGTCTGTGACTTCTGGCAACGTTTTTCATTTCTGTGTTTTTTGTGAGTTTTTTCTCTGTGAAATTTTTCTAGGTCAACTCCTTTCCCGGGTTAGCCTGTTTTCTTGCCTGGAGTATCAGGAGATCATATACGGACATCATACCAGAAGGAATTCGCCACATGAGGTCTGGTTCTCTGGGAAAAGACAAAGTCATGCACGAAAAAGCCTCTTCTGGGCAAGTCGCATTTTTGGGAAAAGAAGGTTTTAAGCTGCAGTGGGATTCTTGGTGGCAGAAGGCAAGTGGGGATTGCGTACTGCCTTGCAGGTACTTTTTCCCATGGTAAGGCAAGTCACTTAAGTCACAATGGGAAAAATAGAGGCAGCAGAGCGGGCGGGAATAGCATACCTTCCTTGCAGGGTAAAAATTCTCATTGTGAAATAAAAGAAAAATCACTTAAGTGAATCATGGGATTTTATTGCCTGCCTGGCAGGGTAAATAATCCCATTATGAAAGTCAAACAACTTAAGTGAATCATGGGATTTTCAGAGCTGCCTTGCAGGTTAAATAATCTCATTGTCAATTGACTTTTAAAAATAGAAATTCCTTATGCAAAAAAGTGCGACCCTTTAAGGGAAAGAAAGACAGCTTTTAATGCATTAATTTAATTAATTTCTTCTCCAATTTTGGCGCCCAGGCTTGTGGAAAAATCAACAAAGGAAAGTGGACAAAAGGAAGTTGGAATTAAAAGTCTAAAATTAAATAAATATAATTTATTTAATGCAGCCCCCTCTCATGCAAAAAAGTGTGACCCATATTAGGGAGAAATAATACTTTTTTAGAATTAATTGATGTCATTAATTCCTATTTTCAGTGGATGAGGTTAAAGCATACTGTGAAGCTTAAGTGAACTGAGGCTAGAGGGTTTTAAATGGATTAAATTAATTTATTCAATGGCTGTCCTAAAGCATGCAAATTTGGCACCCAAAATAAAGAGAAAAGCATGTTATTTAATTAATTAATTGTCAGGAATAGGAGGGGCAATGATTAATTATAGAATTATGAGGATTATATAAGCAGGGCTGCCATAAGGATGAATTAATTAATTCAAAAACAAGGAAGTGCAGCCTGGCAATTTTGGCGCCCCATTTGGAGAGGAATTTTGCTCAGAAGGTGTAATTAATGTTGAAAGCTTCCAATTTTGGCGCATAGGTTGAAGGAGGTTGATTTGTGTCTGGATAATTGTTTGCATAAGTGATACAAGTGCTCAGGTGAAGTTGGTAAAATTCATGCTTGCTTTGCATGCAAATAAAACATCAAATTTTGGGGCAGCAGGCTTGAATTATGCAGATTTTTATGATTAAAATCCACTGTTCATGTTCCGGTTGCCATCTTTGTCTGAATTAATTGCAAGAATTCATTACAGGTGCTTTTATAAGAGAAAGGGAGCTTAAATCAATGTCCAATACATTGAACATATCCTCCGAATCTGAAGAATTATCCAGATCTGCACTGGTTGTGAAGAATTCCGGCCGAATAAAGAGAAAAAGAATTGTTCGACAAACATAGATACAGATCCATGGCAAAGAGGGATGCAAAAGAGAGCACAACATAGTCATGCGTCACTTCTAGATTCACCGATATCGGTGATACAGATCTAGGCCCAGAATCTCTTTCTGAATTGATTGACAGATCCAGAGCGGGAAAGACTTCTCTCATGCGTGCAATCAAAATCAGCGGAATCATTCGAGCTTCAGCCTTCCTCTTCACAACTTAGTTGTCAGAATTCATCATGGAATGTGCATAGATCCAGATCTCATAATTACAAAGGCTTCCAGGAAAAAATGCATCCTCTTGTTTCTAATGCAGCCCGTGTAAAAGTCAGTGCATGGAGAATTCCTTCCAAGATCTTGTGCAAGTGCTCCCATCTTCCAATTGAAGCCTTCATTGAATTTGCATTCATCCTAGTGCTTTCAAATTTTTAATTGCTCATATGCAATTAAAAATAAAAATTATGAGTCATCTACGGCAAACATTGCATTGATGCATGTCCTGGAGAAGAATTGCAAAAGCTTCGAAGATAAGAAGGAAGACAAATCGGAAGCAATGCCTGCAAAGCAAATCACAACAAAGATCACCGCGTCTAGATCCAGTTTGGTGAGAATCAAAGGCAAAAGAAGCAGCCAAGCATGCAGAATATGGAAAAAGAACAAGATTGGAAGTGTTGCAGTTTTCTTCTAGTTTATTTTCCTCTTTCTTCTTCTTTCTCTTATTTCCTCCGACAAAGTAATTGAGCGATCAATTAAATTATAAAACTTAAGTGATTGGTTTAAAAACCATTACTTTAAGTCATTTGGAAAGATTCTTGACAGATGTGCACAATTTTGGCTTAAACTCCTGATGCATGTCATGCGAAGAGGAATTCCAGGAGGGAGATTGCCAATTGTTTCCTTTCCGACTTCCACGTGTCAGTTCAACTGTAGTTTCCTATTTATAATTGCCCCTCTACATTCTATAAGTAGAGGGAGAACCTTCGGAGTAAGGGGAAGAGAATTTGTAAGTAGCATTCTTGTGTTCCAGACTTTGTGTTGAAACCCCTGATAGCTATTTGAAGCAAAGGAATAGAAAGGAGCTAATTTCCAGAGAACTTTGTGTCCACGATGCATTTGTTTCTAACTTTCTGTCTTAAATCTACTTATAAATTTTGTGTTATTTTAGATCTAGATCTGGAAGCTGCCTTTGCTTATAATTTTGTGTGTTAATATCTATTGGATCTGTCTATGTGCATGCAATCAACTCTGTTATCTATTGATTGGGCTGCACATCTCCCATCTTTTCTTCCTGTTTCCTACTCTTTTCCCCTACTTTAGATATTTCCTTTCTTTTCACAGCTGCTTACTTGCTGCAGAATTATTCAGCTATGGTTCATGAGCTGAGTAGTTAAAGTAAAACCCCAAATAGATAGTAGCATATTTAACTGACAAATCTTACACGGGAGCCTCACCGGTAAATGAGGGAGATTTATCTCATGATTGTTCAGGTGCTCACTTTGTCTGAAAAATCTAGCCAACAACATTGTTGCAAATTAGGGAGGATGACAGCCCAAAACAAAGCAAAATGCTCACTGGGAATTCACCAAGCCCGTCCCAAGCGGCTGAAATGATCCGATCGGCGACAAGGTTGGTTGTGTGATCAAATAACCTACATGCGGATCAAATAACCAACATGAAAATCAAATAACCTACATGCAAATCAAATAACCTACATGCAAATCAAATAACCTACATGCGGATCAATTAACCGACATGCGAATCAAATAACCTCTCTCTGGCATTGAACAAACCCTTGAAATTCTCTCGAAAATTTGAACTGAGTAATGCTCCCAAATAGCAAACTAGGGATGGATCTTTCACCACCGAAGAGTGCTCTGCTAGCTAGGAGTGGATCTCTCACCACCGAAGCTAGGGTTCCTGTAGAATCTTACTTCCACAAGCAAAGAGTGCAACCAGCAAAAGCTCCAAATATCTGTATGAGTGAATGCATGAATCCTCCTCCAAAAGACCCCAAAGGTATATTTATAACCTTTTTCCTCCAAAAAAACCTAATCACACCCCTTTGGGACTTTTCTCATAAACATAAATATAACTTAAGTGACTTTATTGTGCACATACTAAAAAGTACACTTAAGTTGTCCCAATGAAGAAATAGAATATAAAGTACCACCTAGTTGCCCATCACTTAAGTCAATGACAAAATATAACATAAAGTGAAGGTGGTAATAAAATAACCCATACCCAATAACCTCCATGTCTCTAGCCCCTTGGGTATGACCAAAGCTAAGACAGAAATAAGCCTCTAGGCCTCTGGCGTAGGAATGGGGACATTACAACTCTTGACAAGGGGCGTTTAACAAACTAGAGTTTGTTAAACCAATTTTTTTGGGGAAAACGAGGTGGTACAAGGGGGTTACACTTTGCATCTTAAGAGAGACTGCAATCTCAACAAAGCTACAAAACATGGTATATTTAACAACCAGGGCACCAGTGCAGTGCCGGTTAGAAAATAAAAAATTCACACATTGCAAGGATTAGAGATCCCGAATGGATATTTGTATTGGTATGCTAACCACATGGGTTGGGGACTTTGCTGCATTTGGGATTTCCCTCGTCTATTTTCAGTGCTTTGGTTCTTCTAATATTTAGTAACTCATTGATCTTAGGGTCCTTTTACCCTAGCACTTTCTATTATAACTGGATGTTTTCTCTAGTCCCGGTGACCTACTTTTGGCCATTCATGGACATTAATTTAGTTTCTTTCTTTAGCATTTGTGATGTGCTAGGGAAAGTAAATGCATTCAGAACTGATGGTTTAATGATTCTGAAAAGAATTAGGTGAGGATAGAAACTTAGTAATCAAGCTATCTTGAAGAAAACCAGATCATTGGAAATGCTTGTATTACATGCCAGCAAGAAAAACCCGAGTTAATGTTTTTGGCGGTGTGAAACTAGTCTTTTGGATATGTATTCAAGTGATACCATTTTGTGGATCCTTCACATGGGAAAGAGCTCTTCTAGGAAACACCTAGATAATCCAGGGCAATTGCAAGTTGTGTGAATTTAGCTAGTTCTTCCTTTGGAAAAGAACGTTTAAGTCTATTGTTAGGAGATCAGTCTCCGTTGTAGTTAGGAGAGCTTGACTCTTTTGACATGGACTTAGTTGAACCCGTTATGAGTAGGGATGAGGGATTTAGAAAAGATGTCGAGGTTTTGCAAGTAAGTTCAAAAGCAAAGGCGTTGGCTCATTTTGCCCTAGGGAGAAAAAGTCTCTTATATGTGGCACCCTTATGTAGCTTTTTTATTCTTGAAGATGTAATATAAGAATCATAAAATTTTGAAATGACATTAAACAATGAAAAACAAATGTGGCATGCAATAAAAACGCACCTTCCCTTCACAAGGAAAACTAGGATTTGCTTTCATGGCCACTGCTTTCCTAAGATATGATTCAACATCAGAAAATGGCAATCCCTGCAGATCGTGTATATTCTGAACAGATAAAACCTCTTCCAATGGATATCTGTAGAGACACCAATGAATCAGCATTTAGTATACTATAAACTAAGAATTACACAACCATTGCCAAAGTAAAATAGTATCAAATTCAAACATACGGTGTAATATAGCTTAACACTAAAAACGCATTGGGAAATCAAGTTTCCCCAATGCCTTCGAATGTTCTGTGAAGATTGGCAGTTTTCTCTCCCTTCTCCCTGAATCTCCTTCAAACGCATATGCCTGCCTCCTTTCACCACTAATGGGACACAGCTCATCATCTATAAAGTAGCAGCAGTCAGTTCTCTTTACAAATATATTTTTGCAAATCAAGACAAAAGTATTTAGAGGTTAGCATTTTAATTCTCATAAAATATTAAAACAAATGAAGCCGCTAAAAATTCTGGCCACTAAGAACAGAAATAAATTAAGCACAAACAAATGAAAATGCAGTGAACTTGAATAAAAGATCCAGAGGAAAAACTTGATAACAAAATTTGAAGCTAACAAAAACTTTTACCAAATGATAACGGAAATAAATTTTGTGCTTAATTTGAAATGAAAATTAAAGATCCACTTGACTTTATTGAGATAAAAATATTTATACAAAGTATCACATTGGCCTCACAAACTTCTCTTTAAACATTCTCAGCCAAAAAAACTCTTCAGGAAAACATAAAGTATTAAAGAATGGATCACCAGACTTCCCTTTTTTCAAAAAATCACCACATTCAAGTTCATGGTAAAGTTTGATACTAAGTTTTCCTGTTTTCACACTCTAGCTATGTGGCTGATATAATAGAAAGAAGGTCAATATACAACCCAATATAAGAAAATGGAATACAATGAACTTCATTAACTGAAAAACAGAATTTTGCATGGCAATCGAAGTCACATTATGTGAGAATTCATAGGGATCCAGAATTATATGTTTGCTAAGTAATTATGGCAGAATTGAAGTACTGTAAATGTGCAAATTACTGTAAAGTAAACAGTACAAAAATGAAATAACACAAACACAAGAATTACCGAGGGAAAACCCTACAGCAAAGAACTCCACACAAAAGCACTTCCAGTGTAATGTCCCTTTCGGACTCAAATTTGAGGAACTTGGATTTTCCCCAAAACCTGATGGAACATGCTGGAAATGATGACGGACACATGCAGAAAACCTGATTTTTATGACAGCAAACTAATTTTATGTAAAAATTAGGGCAGCGATCTGTTCTAGGTCCACAAAACCCTAAGCGACCTAGGTAAAATTCATCTTTTAGCCTTGATGAATTCATGCAAAATTAATGCTTCAACAATAAATTACAGACTGCTGGAATTAATTATTGCTCAAAAACAGCTGAAACTTCAAAATTCCATATCTTCATAAATACTTGGAGATAAAATGCAAATGATAGCTCAAAATGACCACAAAAATGGCAGCTATCAAACAAAATTAAAATCAGATTTTTCCAACCACAAAACCCATTGAAAAGTGATCCCGAAATCTCCAAATGGGTAGATCAAGCTGGAAATGAATGTGGCAGCCCCAAAAAAGTGTCCTAGCTGGAATTTGTGCCCTAACACGGATGGAAATTCTTGCCGTTCTGAAATTCTGAATTTAAAGCACTAGTGACTCCTGGATGAACCCGCCAATGCAACAATTGAGGGTTTTCAACCCCAAGTGTTGTGACTATTGAGGGTTTTCATCCTCAATAGGATCCAATGAGGGTTTTCATCCTCAAATGCTGAAAATGAGAGCTCAATGCTCCAATTTCCAAAAGAGAAGTATCAAATTCACCAAATGATCCCACAAATGAGCCCCAACATTTGCTTTTATAGCCTTTTCTTTCTTTTCCTTGTGGAGCGCTCCATGTAGGCCTCTTAATTTCTTTTTTGACATTTACTTTTCCCACTTAAGGAGGGACAACCTCCCCTTTAACATTCAATTCCTATTTGGAAGTTGGCGCTTTGTACTTTTGGCCACCAACTTGTTATTTTTAATGCTAAAATTGGCAATTTGCCTTTTTAAAAATATTACAAAGCTAAAAATAGCAAATTACAATCATAGCACGGATGTACTTCCCTTATTTTCTCCCTTAAAGCCCACGGGAAGTAGAAATGGGCCCCAAGGTCTTCAAGTCAAACTTGCTTGGAAAAGGGAACATTACAGTCCTCCCTCCCCAAATTTGCTTGCCCTCAAGCAAATGCAAGCTCCCTTCTTCACTCCTTGTTCCCTTTTGCAAATACCAGGATCCCAAAGCAACCTTGGGAACTCTTTAAAGTGTGGAAAAACTTCAGTAACCTCTTCCACCTTTGTTGCAAGAACATACTCTTCATCCTTTGCTTGGACTGAAAACAAACTTAGCTGCTCCGACTCATGCTTGTCACGTGAGATGATCATTGTACTCTCCTTAGACACATGCAAACAATGCATTCTTGAACTCATAATAGTTTTTATCTACACTCATATAGGTTGTTCCAACACGAGCAAGTTTTTGCCATGACTTTAAAGTGGATGTCGTGATGTTTTGCTGTAGTTGCACCCTTTCCCTAGCTTCTTCCATCCACAAAGCTCCCCCATATTGTGCCAATTTACAGTTGTACATGATTGTTAACAGTTGTTCTAGCACTTTGACAATGTCATAACAACAAATTTGATCTCCTTTTGCCCCATTCAAGGGTGTGAACCATGTAGTTGCTGAAAATTCTCTTAGAAGTAAGTGCATCTGCCGTGTCCCTTTTGGAGACTAGCGGAATTAAAGACCTTAACCCATTCTTCCTCCCCGTGGGTTTAAGGAAAGAAACAAGGGGAAAACTTGGATAACATTTTCTAAGTAGATATTTTCATTATTATGTATTCCTATTGGGAAGCCAAACGCTCCAATAGAAGAACTTATTTAATTAGAATATAAGGTATTTTGAGTATGTGGGCTCTAAATACAAATTAGATAATTAAAAGGTGCTTATTATAAGGTCGATCATCATTTGAATTGTAGCACCCCTTACTGTTATAAAAGGAGGTTGCTTGGCCATTTGATAGATATGTTCAATCTTATTATTTCTTTTGGGGTAAAGGTTGTACCTTTCCTTTCTCTCTCATCAAGGATGAAAACCCTTGTTTAAGACGACTTCAAAGATGAAAACCCTTGATAGCGGAACTTGTCTTGGGGCAAAAACCCTCAAGCAAGGATATTTGGAACTATTGAATATCTCAAGGAATTTAGAGTTGATAGATTTTTATCTTTTCCCTAGGCGACTTGCATCATGAACATTTTGGATGTGTTTTGATGGATATATGGTATGATTCTTGCATGGATGGACTTGTACTAATTTTTAAAGGTGAAAATAATCATTTCCTTGCATGTTTGAGCCACTAATTCATTATTTCCAAGCGGGCGAATTCCTTGTAGGTCAAGTTTGGCAATTTTGGGTGCATGTTTGCACAACCTGATTTGATATTTGCATTCTTCATATTTTTAAACACCAAGATCTCAAGTTTCGTGAATTTTGGAGCTACCTAATTTACTCTAATAGATTATATAATACAAAAATGCTTTCTATGAAGATTGATTGCCTCGAAGAATGATTTAATCTCATAATAAATGTATGCCCTATTACAACATCATCTATTGATATTGTTCTCACACACACAATGGTGTGGCTACATATCTATTTGATATTTTGTATCATCTTTTACACTTCTCAAAATAATCTTTTGAAAGTTCTTTGATGCGGAATTGGATTTCTGGTCAAAGCTATGAAATTTCGACAAATTTGTTATATTGATACTCATAGGGAATTTTTCGGACAATCTTCTTAGTCATATTGCATCTTTTGTAGCTTATATAGCATTTTATACTCAATTTCTATAAACGAAATAGAAACAATAGATAGTTTTTTATTGCTTCAAGTGATAGCTTCTACAATACTACAAGATATCCAACAAATAGACTTTCTACCTACAACGTTGCCAAAGATGGTTAGCACCCAAATAAATGAAGACTACAATTATTTTGTATAATATTTGTCTAGCAAAACACCAATAAGTGTTAGAGTAACCTATTTATCATACTCACCATAAGGGGATAACCTTCTTACTTAGGTGTCATTAAATGTTCTCCATAAAATTTAGACTTTGTATACTCATATCAAATATGATTTTATATTAAAATCCATATTTCATAATCCATGCTCAAATATAGGTATTCCCATATGCTATAACATTGCTTGATTATTATTGTAATTTGGACCAATAATTAACAACCACATAAACATAGTAATACCAACATGATTAACTAGAATTTTTCCAAATTTATTTGAATTTCAAAATAAAGATAATTTAAAACATTGTCAAATGAGAATAAAGACTTTATTTTTGTTGTTTAGTTATGGCTAGTACGCAAATATGAGAGGTTATAATGACACAAAGGATATGAAATTTCTCTTGTGGTTATATAATATCTGTTATCGCCAATTTTGACTTCGCAAAATTTTAAAAAATAAAAATGGAAATTTTGAAATTTTAAAAAAAAAATGTCACTTTGCGTAATTTATTGCTCTCATCACGACCATCCCATTTTAGTGATTGTTTCGATCTTCATTTCGCAAGAACTCCTCCCTTGTGTCTTAAATCGCATTAAATATTAATTAATTAATATTTAATTAATTAATTACTCTTGTTTGATAAAATTAATTTTTAAATAACTTTGGAGTTTTTAATTAAATAAATATTAATTAAAATTCATTCGACAAGTTTTATTTTAATTGCGGGGAAAATAAGCTTCCGCTTCCCATTGCTGGGGATGCCAAATTGGCTTCCCGGCCCGGATTTCCCTTTCCTGGCAAAATTGTTTTAAATTCCCGCTTGTGGGATTTCTTTTCACAATTGCCAAATTAATGAATTGGCAAACGGGCAAAAAATCTCCCGATTTCCCACACGGGAAAATAGAGTGGGATTGCCATCTCGCTTTGCCATTTCCGTTGGCAATTGGCCGTTGCTTTCCCCATTTCCCCTGGCAATTAATTCCACTACCCGGGAAGAGGGGAAGTTGGTTTAACCTTCATAAATTCCTCCGTCGGACTCGTTGGAAAGAGTCGTATGAGGCTTTCTAAAATTGCTTCTCACTTCTTCTAAGGAACATCATAATATTTTTATCACATTCCACAATACTGCGAACGCCATTGTGAAGGAGAAATACAAGAGGACAGTCATAGAAAGTTTTATGCAAAAAGAGAGAACACAACCAAGGGGACAACAAAGATAAAGCTTCCATGCACAAAGCAGGAGGGTAGCAAGAAGTGAGAAAAAAAAACCAAAGAAATGCACAGGTTCTAAAGTAAAGAAAACAAGAGCTGATTTTCCAACGCCCACCAATGAAGGAAATACACCACGCATTGGCAAAGAAAAAAAAAACAGATGAATAAACAAAAGAAGAATTAGAAGTCTGCACATTTCTTTTTGCAAGATTCCCACGCATTTACCTTGGTCATAGTACATGCAGTTGAAGGAAAAGAAATAAAGCAAGTTTCAGGCCAAACCAAGCAAACCACGTGGGGGGAGATAAGGAGATTCCACGCAGACCAAGAAAGAAACAAGTTTTCACGCCTGAGGAGGAAAGCCCACGCATTGGGTAGAATAAAACACATTCAACAAAGATTCATGCATGCAAACAAGGAAAGAAGATGCAGTCCACGCGTGGAGCAGAGAAAATACCAAAACCCACACCAAAATCAGAATGGACAAAAGAAATCTGTGTTATTTTAATTGTTTTCTTTTACATAGTCAAAGATAAAGATCACGTGGGAGGAAGGAAGGAGAACAGTCCAAAAAGGGGACATTTTGTTTTGTTTTGATGAGTATCACCACGCTGGAGAAAGAAAGAAAGGCCACGGAAGAGGTAAAACGCAGGCCAAAAGACCAAGCAGCCAGAGCAAACTAGGAAGTCCATGCAGCAGGAAGAAGACCAGCGTGGAAGGAGGAGCTTTGACACATTCCAGACAAAGATAGAAGATTCAACGCAGGCCAAGCGGAGTTTTTCTTCTTTCACATGAGCTAAACAATTTCCAACACAGTTGTGAATAACAGTTTTGAGCAGCAAAGGAGATTTTAATTATTAAAAACAGTCCATATGCATGCCCGAGCAGAAAGAAACAAACTCCCACGCATTTTCCAAGAAAAGTTTCCACGCACTTGCAATGGGGAGCAACAGCTTCAACGCCCAACCATTCAAGAAAGAGAGTTCCCATGTTTGCCTAAGGAGAACCAGTTCACGTCTCAAATAAGGAGATCTATTTCCAACGCATTGGCTAAGAACATCAATTTCAAGAAAAGGTACATTAATAAAAAGATTTCAACGCATTGCGTGAAATCGCGTTCCTGCACTCGGACAAAAATATCACGATTACGAGATGATGTATATCGGCACAAAGAAAAATGAATTTAATGAAGAAAACGATAGATGCGGAAAGGACGTGCCGCGGGTTGTATCTGTTGAAGTAACCAACTTTGGAGCTCGATATCTTGAAGTCGGATGATCATCGGGAAGAAAAGTTTGGTTCGTTAAATTCTCCCCAACTTCATGTACTCCTTTGCCAAATTTCAAATGCGCAGCACCTCATTTGATATTTTTCACGAACCCGAGAAAACTCAATCTGCTTTGTTTTTTGCCACACCAAGGTTTCAGCCTTTTCCAGCTTAGCGAAGGCCCGCTTTGAGAATCTATATCTCGAGCCCAGATGATTGTCAAGACAAACGGTTTGGTTCATTGAATTATTCCCAAATTCATGTACTTATTTGCAAAATTTCAAAAGCACAAAGACCTCATTTGTTATTTTTCACGAGTCAAATAAAACACATTTTGTATAATTTCGCTACGCGCACGCTTTTCAAAGATGTCAAGGTGACTCACTTTGAGAATTGATATTTTGAACTCAAATGATAATCAAAAGAAAAGAATTGTTTCGCTCAATTCTTCCCATTTTCATATACTCTCTTGTCAAGTTGTAGATTCCTAGGGAGACATTTGGTATTTTTCCCAGTTAAAACCAAACGGGATTTTCGCAGTTTTACACTTGCATTTTCCTAGCAGTTTCAGAAGAGTCAACTTTGACCTTTAATATTTGACTGAAGAATTTTATTGGGAAAAACCTTCTGACACGCAAACTTGTGGTGCCTTAATATACTTTCTCATGCAGTGAGAACTTCTCAGGACAAGATTTGTTATTTTTCCTAGGGTAGTTTTATAGGCGATTTATGCAGTTTTGTAAGATGGAAGTAATAGCCTAAAATCACGCTTCTGTCACAGTCATGTCATCTCCAAACAAAATTATGTTGCGGTATAGGTTCCAGGGCATTCTACTCACCTTGACGCTCCTTTTAGAGTATGAGAACATCGTCGATACCAACTTGGGACACATCGATATAGGTCAATTTTGCGATCGCATATCAACCGAAGGCGAGTCACAATTTTCCTAACGCTTGTTCTGAATTGGTCATCACTTGCATGGATGCACCACGAAACCTGCATAGTGTGGCGATTCAACTCCAACGGCTCCGAAGCTGAAGCAACCTCTGACTTCCTCATTATGCGGTATAAGTCGTAGCTATTGGCATGTCTCTTAGAGTCAAAAGCCATTGTTATCGGCAGAGATCGATAATGGGAGAATCTTGTCTACATCAATTGTTTTCAATTGATCGTTGTACCGATCTATTCATCGACAAACCAAGACCAATGATAAGTACAATTGTGTGGATCATCAAGGAAGGCCACATCATTCAAGTGTGTCCCTGTCAACTCTTAGTAGCGGGCACAATACTTCATCGGCCAGTTTTAAAGTTGGAGGGTTCTCAAATTGGATGATCGTGAGCGGATCAAAATGACAACACTTCGGGATGGTGCCAAAGACGAAAGACATATTTCCAGGAAGAGGATTGCAATCTCGACTTTTGTAAGAGCTTCTCAATGTGAAAGATCAGGAGTTGGATTCTGATAAGCCAAGGTGGCGTAACGACTACGGTCTCGTGACAAATGAAGAATTCACTATGGAAAGGTATTCGAGCATGTGGAGAATTGTGTGTAATTTTGAATGCGAATACGAATGAAGACAAAATTGCTCACACCAGGATGTTGCTCAAACGGAGAGGTGGATGAATTGCTCAAGTTTCAAGCTCAGCTCTCTTGTCATCTGGAGGATTATGGAGCACGGTCAATGAGTTCATTCCGTTTGTACGACCGGGATAGGCGGACTCTTGGCCCATGGATAAAGCACTCGATCCTAGGTGTCTTGATCTAGGTGGCGCATTGGTGACTAGGATGTCTATGTGTGCGTCCAAGTCATTTAAGTGGGGTCCACGTGTGCCCATTTCTTTTATGACTTTTTAGCTTAAGTGGTTTCTATTTTTAGTTGTTTTTAATAAAGTTGGTTGAAAAGTCAAGGTCACTTAAGTGCCTTATTTAATGATCGTGTAAAATCCTAACTACTTTGTAACCAACTTTTGGGTTATAAAAGGAAGGGGCTCATTTGTAAGGGGACTTTGAGAGAGGAGAAGAAATACTTTTGTGTGCAAGCTTTATTTCAGGAGGAAACTTTGTGTTCTTTTGTGAAAACATTTTGGAGTTAATGAAATACGAACTTTGTGTCTCATTCATTGTCTCTTGTAACATTTGATGCTCTTATGTTCATTAGATGTTAGGTGTTTGAATCTTGCGTGCGAATATTATCTTTGATCTTATTGTCACAATGTTATTAATCGGTTGTTCTAGTTCACGTGATCAAGCTCGGTTATCTACTTGCTCATGTGTGTTCCCTTTTACACGTTCTTGTTTGGCTAACTCAAACTCCGTTTTATTTGTGTTAGTTATTCGTCTTTCTTCCTCATGCAATATTAGGCTCTGTTTTACCTAACTCTTGCATGTTCCTTCTTTTCATTCCATTTCACTCATTTCCTTCATTCCATTCCATCTCCCTCATTCACTTTTTCTTTCCATTGATGTTCCAAAACACCCCCCACATACAATTTTGAATGTACAGATGTAAATGCAGTTTTGGTTTTTAATAAAGGCAGCCTCACCTTCATTGAGGAGGGACTTCGTTCCCACACTATTGCATGTCATTTGCATGCGTGCAAATCCATATGCTAACATGACCGTATTCAAAATCCTGCAAGAAGGAAATGAAGAAATACATTATAAATTTCCAAAGTGACCAAAGTAGGTCAACAGGGGTTTTCACAAGCGCATTCGAGTATATAAAAATTTGATGCAACTTAGATTTTATATTGGCCTCATTTGATTTCTTGAATTGTATTTAGGGCATATCTATAAACAAATACACTCATGGGTATAATATCCCCTTCTCGGTCAAAGACACTTAGCCCATTCATTGTTTTCCAACGGCTAAGGGATGAGAAAAAGGGAAACTAAGTCATAATAATCATAAAGTGCATCATAAAATATTATTATAAGCGCTTTATTAATGACAAAGTGAAAAAAGAAAAGAAAAATAAAAGAAAAGTGACAAAATAAGATTAAAAGAAGTCACTTTATTTTATTATTCTTTACCTAAGGAAAATGCGACCCATGTAGAAAAGGGGAAAAAGGCCAAAGAAAAATTAAATGAGGGAAAAAATATGATTGGTGGATTTGGGTGGCAAAAAGGCCAAGTTATGTTATAAAAGCAAGTCACTTGCAAAGGAAAGGTGTCTCTTTTTGTTTATGATAATTTTCATATTTGTGGTGTAAGCTTGCATGCTTTCCATAAAAACTCCAAAGGACGAAAACCCTTTGAAGTTGGCTTTAGAGGACAAAAACCCTCTTTAAGCTTAGAAAGAAGAATGAAAAACTCTTCTTTCTTTTGAGAGGAAGCCCTACTCAGGGGTTTCTACTGATTTTCAAGGTTCTACTTCAGAATTGCAGCGATATTTGAGGAGAAAAGTGCAGATTTATATTGTTTCCAGCTAGGGTTTGAAGACACAAGTGTTGGGGTAGATTTCTACCTTCAAATTCAGCCTGATCTAGGGTTATCTACACCCCTGTGAGTGGAGTTTGATACATTCTAGGGCACGGCTGTCCCGAATCTCATCACCAACATCTTTGTCATATTTTTAGAGGCCAAAATCAGCTAAGTTGCATATTTTTTGGGTCCAAGAAATTGTGTTTTCAGTCTTGTCTAAGAGTTGTTCATCTACAAATTTTAATAAATAAATTTCAGCCTTCAGTTGATCCAAATCTGGTATTTTTCTAATGTTTTTGTCCTTATAAATATTGCTGATCTGTTTGGGATAATAAAAGAGTGATTTTACTTCAGTTTTGAATGATTTTCACTCCTAGAGCAAGTCGCATTTTTCTATATAAAATTCAGATCTGCATCATTTGTTTCAAGCATCTCTTCTATAAATTGCTATTTTGGATTGGATTTGCAGCTATTCCATTTAGGGGCAGAAATTTGTCCATTGGGGACATTACATGGGTCATCTCTATGTCACATTTGGATGGGCATTTCCAATTTCCCATCCTAGACGAATATCACCGAATCTCGTGATATTCAAAAATACACCTCTAAACCCTACATGTCGCCTCTTTGATCTCGTTTTAGAGTTATTAATCAAATTATGTCCACTATTTTTCATATATAGTTTCATCCTAAGTTAAAGATTATGGGTATTTATCATAGTTACCTAAGTCTCGTGGACGAGGAACGGGGTATTGAGAGACGAGGTTTCCAGGACAGCAAAAAAATTTCCCAAATTTTGAGGACGGTAGGGAACGGCTATTAAAATAGCATATAAAAATTAATGTTTTGATATTTTAACTTTATTCAATGAAATTTAGGGATTTAAACTATATTTAATGTGTTTTAGGTACATTCAAGATTAGAATTAAATGTTTTTGGTAAAAAAACAACTTTTTTAAAGTAAAAACTTCGAAAACTTTTAAATTTTTTTAACAATAGGGATGTCCCCTCCAAGTGCCCGAGTCCTCGAAATGTTGGGGATGTCTAGGATGTCACCAAAATCTAGGGGACACATCCCCATGTAACACCGGTATTTATACTACAATTTAATTAAAATCCATTTATCCATATTATGCTTCGATCCCCATCAAACTAAAGAATCCTTCCTAATAATAAAGTTTATTCATGGTGTAACCATAATGGTATGCAATAATATTGATAGATAATTATTTTCATATAAGTTTGATGTTTATGGATTGGAGTTTGTAATCACACACACACACACACACACACACACACACACACACACAACATATTAAATTTTCACAACTTCCCCAAGCATGTTTTCTTGGGGTTAATTTGGTTGTTGCTTTACTAATGGCTTTGGAAAAATATTCGATTTAACATTTTCGGCCTCTTCTATTTAGTCTAACAATTTCTACATAAATGTAACAATTACAATGTAGTCCTCATTTTTGTCTCAAGAAATTATGCGGTTATGACAAGTTGGTATTTGAATCACAATATGTGGGTCCAACAACCCCAAATGAAGGAATGATAATCAACAAGCAATAACTATTGTCAAAGGTTAAAGGTATCTTTATTGATCGGCATATGATGTTCACTTATGTGAGAGTTTCAATTGGATGGTTAACAACCATTACCCGGAAGAGATTGAGTATAAATGCATTACACATTAATCCTCTATAGTAGTCACTTGCATCCATGTATGTGTGCAAGCACTAGGAACCCCAACTATAACAATAGTATTGAAGCTAAATTAAACCCTTTCTTATTGGTATGTATATAGCTAGCTCAAGTTAAGATTGGAACACCGTGCAAGAAAGCAAGAAACTACAACTGTAAGATATGGAAATTACTTCCTCCAATTTGGAATAATGATATCTAATTAGTGTCAATCCTTTGGCATGAGTCACACCCACATGGAAAGTGAATCAACTACTCTACACCAGCAGTTTTAAACTCCTCCCCAACCCTACTAGTCATGAGAGCAGGTGTAATATGCCCTTTGGATTTCTCTAGCATGGTAATGAGGATTACTTTTATGGGTGATGTGGCACCCATGGAGCCCGGTTAGCAAGGTGTGTTGTTTGATGACTTGGCATTAGAACATCAATTTTAGTTTGTTTTGTGACACTAGACATATTATGCGTTTAGATTCTAGAATACTTCTTTACACACCTTGAAATGAAAAACTTACCCAGCTGTTTTTGTAAAGAAGACATGCCCAACTTGCTGAGTTGGCAGGGTGAGTGGGCAGTGTGAAATGACAAAGTAGAGTAAGGTTTTATGTTTGCCACAACCAATAGATTTGAAGAGTTTGTGAGTATTGAAGACCTAGTTAGGGAATTGTTGTGGCGCCTCCATCAAATGCGAGTAGGGTCTTCTATCAAAGAGGGCCAAGCATGGAATGTAGGCCGCAGCCAAGGGAGTCAAGAAGGGCCCTCAAGGGCTTGCTAAGATGGAGCTGGGTCATAACCAATCCAAGCTGATTTACACCAAGGAGCCAATGATGCAGTGCCGAGTTGCAGGGTACAATGGGAGATAGCAAGTCTTGGTTTCATGCTTTGAGCGACTGGAATGCCTCTCACATAAACCCTTGCGGCTGCAATGTAATTTCTTGAAATAAATTCAATGCCATTATTGCGATTAAACTCGCCAATTTCTCAATTTCAGGCAATCTAAGTCGTGCAATTTTCCACTTTCACCATCTAGAGACATTGATTCTCCCAGCCAATGCTTTTAGAAGGTCCTTTCCTGATGCCCTCTTGGAATGCAAGCACTTGAGGGTGCACAGTTTGTCAAGCAACAAGTACGTTGAAGCCTGCTCAGTCATGCCTATGCATTGAGTGCGATGAAAGTCTCAAACTTGGCAAGCAACAGTTTCAGTGGCTCAATTCCTCCAAGTTTCGGACTGTTGTCAAAGCCAGAAGTACCCTTCCTACACGAAAAATATCTTTTATTTCAGGAGCTTGATCAATCTTACGAACTTCACGATTGGTGATTATCCGGTTCTTGGAGATATGTCAAAGGTATTGGAGGGTGCCAAAGAATCCATATTCCTAGTATTGATTTGATATATTACAGAGATAGAGAAATCCTTTTGCACATGATGAGGCTAGGGATACAAACGTGGAAAGGATTTCTAGTGATTTTCAAAACAAGAGGGGTGGAAGTTATTTCTTGAATGAGATTTTCCTATTTTTGTTGATGAACACACTGAGGTGCAAGAGCTGAGTGGATGTCCCCTTGGGCATTTAGCCAGCTCGTCATCATCATCAATAGGAATTGACTTATTTGCATCAGTTTTAAAACCCTTCTCCATCTTCATGCTTTGAGCTTGACTTTCATGGGTGGCAGTACTTGCGGACTTGCTTCTAAAAATACTTCTTTTGTAAACCTGAGGTCCTGAACACAACTATTTTTACTTGCTTTTCCTTTTGTTCTCTTAGGCCTTCTATTTATAAGGGAAGTTTTGGTTCTTCAACTCCTAAACCCCGTATCTGCAGCCAAACCAATCTCCACTTGATGCTCATGCTTAGGATTTGACTTGCAAATTTTGTATAATCTTTCACACAATATGAAGATAGACAATTTGGAGTTATTGGATATGTAAACTTTTATTTTCCCCTTTTTTAATAAAATTTTTATTTCAATGGTTCTAGGTGCACAGCAAGGATGAAATATCAGGGACAGGACAGTGACTTCAGGAATCCCTGAAATTCCTTGTTTCACATATAATAATAATTTTTATTTCTCTGTAGAATTTTATTTTGCCCAGATTGCAGAATTTTTCTTACAATTTACTGCAATATAATTTCTTTTACTTCTGCTCAATTGTAGTAGGTCCCACTTCAATTGAAGAGGCAGAAATTTTCCAATATACTTTTGTATCAACAAATTTGTCTTATAACCTTCTGTACATGATTCTTTTGCAAGTAATCTGTTCTCACAAATTAATTTCAACCTGTAAAATTTTTGAATAACCTGCACAATAACTTAGAAAACATGAAGCTCTGATATCATGTCATAATTCATAAGGATCCAGACTTTTATGCTTTTTAAGTAATTATTGTAGAATTGAAGTACAAATTTGTAAATGTAAATGTGCAAATTACCGTAAAATAGTACAAAATTGAAACAACACAAACACAAGAATTACCATGGGGAAAAACCTTAAGGTAATAAACTCCACACAAAAGCACTTCCAGTATTACTATTCAAAAATGTATAAGGAATACTGTCTGACAATTACAGACAAACCCAACAATCTTCCTTTCTTACTTCTTAATAATAGTTGCATCGATATTTTGAATGCAAAGCAAATAATCCTAATTGATTAATCTTCAATAGGAGATCACCCTAGTTAAAGGGTGGGTGAATTGGTTGCAACCTTTCGGTTGAACAGATTTGCCCTTAATTAATCAAATCAATAAGCGATTTGATTTAACTTTACAATAAATGTAAAGTTTATAACTTATAAATAAGGTATATATTAAGTTTATGATAAAACTTAATAATGGAGGCTAGTTTTTTGTGGCAGACCACACAAAGTGTGTCCCATAAGCATAACTTGCTCCAACACATCATGTGGGATCAAAAGGAATTGAGGGAAATCATTTTGATGCCATCTACCATGCTGTCAAATGCCTTCAAAATATTTCGATATTTATGTCGGTAAGTTGGGAATAGTTTAAAATGTTATACATGTTATATCCCAATGGTGTCACAATCCACATATACCATATAACCTTAAATGGATAAAATGCCAGAGAAGCAGTCTAAACATCCTTGGAAGCTTAAAAACTCTTAACATAACTAAATATAAGTAATTATATCTCAGCCACATTAGCAAGTCATAAATGTTCGTTAATAATCATAGTCTTATTACAATAACAAGCTAAAAGGAGTGTGGTCTTTTACAAATGAAAAATTACCATCAACGGGCATTTTTCTTCTCAATTATGTTTCTAGCTTGCAAGGGAAGATCATTATCCTGTCTATGATGATTCTATGTATATTTTCCATCTGTTTCTAAATTATTTATGTTGCTAAAATTCAGTTACATTCTTAAAAGACAAAACACATCTTTTAAGAAATCAATTGTAAAACTAAGATTTGGCTGGGGTTAAATTTCTGTGCCACTACAGCTGACTCTATATAGTGTCTTCAAGGAAAACAATGGGCAAACCATAGAAAACAATGCATCCTTTAGGGTCTAATAATTGGAGAAAGAAGCAAATATTTTTGATTTGCTAACAAACCTCAAAAAACAAGAGATGTATTGGCAGAAGAAGAAAATGAAAAACATTCGTATAAAGACCCTATTGAAAATATTCAAGCCCGTATCAGGATATATTATTAAAACTTCAAAGGAACATTTATACAATGTAGAGTTTGTTCTGATCCTAATTTCTAGGATACACAAACTTATCATCTACCACAAATTCTATTCTATGTAAATAACTTAACCATTGCAATCTACATGGGTGTTTAGTAACCACCCAACAACCTAGCCTAATAGGTTTAAAGAATTAAGATTATTTAAAACGAGAGTTGCAAGATACAACACCCCTACTATTAGGGCATGCATATCATCCTGCTGCATACAGATTCAGGTATGAAGCGGTTCAAAAGCAACTCGAAAATTGTATCAGATCGTATCCAAATACGGACCAGTAAGAAGGCCATATTAGATACAGACCTGTGAAAAGGCCGTATCAAATACAACCAAATATGTTATGCCGGCCAACTGTAGCCGTATGTGATTTCAAAGTTAAATAATAACGTGAAAAAATAAACCGTTCAAAGATTAGAAAGATAATAAAAAAGCTGCAGACAGCCTTCTAAAATGCATTTTGGCAGCAACAACTAAGGCAATGGAGGTGAATGAGGTTTGATTTGCTCTTTTCCATTAAAATTTCAGTTTGGCTCTACTCAACCTACTATGATTTCATTCAATTTGTTTCCATTTGCCTACTGTAATGTCCCCATTCCTATAAATTACTAGCGTTTCAAGAACACTACTATATGCTGAATCTCAAGATTTAAAAATAAAAACATATAGACAAGTAGCTTTGAATATCTCCTTTAACCAAACTGTGACCGGACAATTTCGGCCCAAGTAGACCTAAAATTCAAAACACAGAGAACAAACACACACTAAATTTCTTGAGCTTTCCAAAATTGTAAAAAAATCAAAATTGCAGTTTGTGGAGTGAATTTGTGAAAAAACCTAAAACCGCAATAGCTCCTTTAAAACAAATCACAAAAATCTGAAATTTGGATTGTGGCTTCCTTGAATAGTTTTCCAATTTCAGTGAAAACATAGCAGGAAAATTTGCAACAGATTGTAAGATATAAATGAATCTTCAAAGAGTTTCAACCCAGTTTTTACCCAAATCAAAGCTTTGATACCACTCGGTAAGATCTTCAGTCTTCACATATAATAATAGAATAATTTACATAATACGTAGAATATAATGAAAATCAACAAGGCACGAGATATCAGTGGGCCAAGATGCTCTAATATTCAATATATTCAGAAATAGAATATATATCCTTATGGTAGGGCAACACCATACAATGCTCCTTAAGGAAGGAATAGCTCCACGAGATCTCCTAGTATGAGAATGCCACTTTGAGGGGCACCTCCAATATCCTTCTATTTTCAATGAACGACAGAGCCATTTTCAAACAAAACACAAACAAATAGTGAGGATGAAGGTTTCAAGTTGTGTTTCAAGCAAATCTCGGTGCAGGCAACAAGGGGAAAGAACGATCGTTTGTCGAGCACAATGTCGATTTTGGCAGTACCAGATTTTTGCAACCATGAGGGCCCTTGAACACCTCCCAAAAGACAAGTAGTGGACAGGTGAGCCCCACAACTCCTTTTCCCTACAATATAATATACCCTCCCACCAAAATCTTTACCTATCTCAAACTCACATTCAACAAAGTACACTATGCACTCAAAATAGAAGAACAAGCAAAAGGGGGTCCACGTGACAAAACTGCACTAAAACTCATCAAAGAGAACTTTGCACCAACTGAACAAATGATGCAACACAGTCAACAAGAAGTCAACATCAACGAGCATCAACATGCCCTCCCTGTTAACACAGTGGACAGTGCAAACCTTTACAAGCAGTCAGACTCTATAACACCACAACTATGGGGACAACAGGTGGTAGCATACAATGCCCCCACTTGGGCAACAGGGTGGGATCTTTTGAGTAGTAGGTATACATGCACTCACAAATTTTGAATATCACACCCAATGTGATACCACCTCAAGGCTCAAACTCTTAGGAAAGAAGGAAGGGTAGCGTAACAAACAATTTTATGTCAATGCGAAGCAATATCACAGGATAATGAGACATCAGCTATCCAAGGTTAAAGCAACAGTGGCATGGAAGATAAATCAGAAACAAAAAAACATTAAAAAGAACGTATGAGGACAACTCTCTGCCTACTTTTTGCTCTATGTGGAAGGATGAGGTCCGACACCAGCACGTTTCTAAAGGGGCTCTGCTGATCAGGGATGTTCAGGCTCTGGACCCAATTTTGTATTCTGATTTCATCGTTGCTCTTATTTCTCTTAGGATAAGGATATGATTGTCATCGTATATACCCATCCATTCTTTGTATTTCTTGTTGTAAATATTTCTCTGTTAATATAAGACATATCTTTCGAAATAAAATAAAAAAGCAAACAATGAATCTGAGACAGTGCTATATCCCAATCATGGGCTGATCGGACAAGAGGGGATAGGCCAAAAGCTGAAAAAGGAAGCACAGGCACAGCACAGACAACAGGCCACAAAGGAAGTCCATGCCACAGACACACCAGCAATAGAAGATACCATGGGAAACTCTTGGACAAAGACAAAGTATACAACCCTACATCAACACCGCTTGTCTGGTCAGCAGATCTCTATGTAAGGGAGGTATCAAACATCAAAGAGAAGGTAGAGGGCCTAAAAGTAAGGGAACATATACAAGAAGCCAAGTTGTTTGCAAAAACGGCACAAGCAAAACAAAGAGTGGAGAAAGACAATGAGACGCTTAGAGAGAAAGTGAACAGCCTGCAGAAAAAGATGGAAGTTGGGCAGCAAGAACTACACATTTCAAAGCAAAACACATCACAAATAATCACAAGGAAAGGCAAAACAAAGATCACACAAGAAATGAATATGGCACAAATAAACGAGCTGCAAATGGTGATATCAAACATAGAGGTAGAGGAGAACGACATAAAAACGTCATCTTGAGGAAGCCAAGATATAGGCACAAGTAGTCAAAGAACAATCAGAAAAACACAAGAAACTTATACAAAAACAAGTAAAATGACGATTGATGGAAGCGAGGGAGAGAAGCAATAGGTCAACCAACATAATTATTAAGGGAGTAAGAGATTATGGAGACAAGTACACCAATAACCTCCCAAGGATTTCTTTGAGGACAAACTGCTATGGAAAGGACAAATATATCAAGCTCATAGGTTGTGGAAGGCAAGGGAAGGAGGAAGAGAGAGAAATACTTGAGTTATATTGAAAGGAAAAGATGATAAAAGACAAATTCTAAGAAACAAAGGGCTATTGAAAGGATCGCGATTCTATCTAGATGAGGATTTGACACGAATACGACAGAAAGAGCTAAGGAGAGAATGGGAAAAAGTAAAAAACAGTTAGGTTAGACGGCAAATGGGCATGGCAGGAAAAATAAAATGGAAAAGCATGCATTGAAATTCAGATGCGACATGACAAATAGGGAAGTGGGGCCCACTTGAAATACTTAACGATGGTAAGTTAGAATTCCAGAGGTTACCCTTGGAGTAGAGGTCCTGATTTAGGGCCCAGAGCTGAAAGGAAAGACATAATTGTCCTTGTAGAGACGCGAGTACATAACAGATGCAAAACCCCAGACTTTATAGAATACACAAAAGCATCAATATGGAATGACATACTGGAAAAAGGGAGGGGACATGAGGGATGATGATACTCATACAAGAAAGGCATAGTAGATCTATACAAACAGTCGAAAAAACTCACACAAGTACTACATCTAGATTCAGATCACCAAAATGAAAGTAAATCAGCATAGCATGCTATTGTGCCCCACAAATGTCAAAATTATAGTAAAAATGAATCTAAATTGTGAAGAACCATATGCAGCCTTAGGAAAGGACATTTCAGCCTATAGTAAAATCAGTGATGCAATATTGATGGGAGATTTCAATGCCAAAACAGCAAACAAAAAGCTGCCACCCTAAGGGACAGCACAGCACAGATGACAACCCGTTATGGCTAGAGGAAGAGGAAGAGGAAGATAGCAGGTGGGAAAGAAAATCAATAGATGTGTACAAGAACGTAATACACTTCGGGGAAGAACTGCTAGGGTTATGCAGCATACATGATCTTCTCATATGCAATGGCATGAGGGAATGGCCAAAATGAGGGGGGTACACTTGCACAACTTATAAAAGCGAAGTATGATCACAACCCGATATACTTAAACATCAGCATTTTAGGGTCCAAGCATCACCATGAATAGATCCAAGACAATCAAAATGGAAAACAAGGGAAAAGGAACATAAGAATAACACAAGAAAATCAGGAAACTTTTAGAACAACTTTGAAAGTCAGCTTACAAGGGATAGACAAGACAATACATGTCTCGTAGAAGTCACATCAAGAGTAGCAAGTTAATGAATGCAATACAAGAAGCACTAAACGAATGTAAGAAATCTAAACTTGGAAAGGACAGAAAAGTCATATTTCCGACAAATATGTGATTTGACAAAGGATGTAAAGCACCAAAGAACCTCAAGGAACTAGAGAAGAAGGCAAACAAATAAGCATACATGCAATTAGTGTAAACAAAAAAGGAAGAATAATAGAAAATAAGGCAAGAAGAGTTGATATGGCTTGGGAAACAAGACCCTAAACGTTTTTGGAAATAGCTACAAACAAGTAAAAAGCAAGCAGAGAACAATATCACTCCATTGCAATGGCTAGATTACGTGAAACAACTGTATGAATGTGGAGAAGTTAAGGATGGCCCCCAATAATCAACACACAAGGAAAAATTGTTTACCACAAAGGAGGTCAAAAAAGGCATTAGCAAGCTAGCAAGCGGAAAGGCACAAGATATAGGTGGGTTACAGGGTGAATATTTTTAATGGGGGATCGATATTTTGTCACCCCACATAAGAGACATCGTCAACAACATTGCTCAAGAAGGTTTTCCCAAAAAGTGAACCACTAGTCTAGTCATACCTCTTTTCAAAAGCAGAGAGGTCAACAACCCATCCAACTACAAAACTATTATGGTCAATCCTCTCATGACTGAACACAAAATCATGGTTGAACACAAAATCAGTAAATGGGCTGAAAAATAGGGAAAGAAAGCAAAAGGGCAAGAAGGTTTCAGACCAAAGCACTCAATAATAGATCATTGGATCACTCTTAGGCATTTAATCAAAAAAATATGGGATGTAAAATGAGAAGAAGTCTTTTATTGTTTCATTGACTCTAGGAAAGCATTTTACATGGTCCCTAGAGACAAGCTATGGGGTTGGATAGAGGAATTTGGAGTTCCAAAAGAATACAAGGTCGTAGTTCATCGGCTATACAAGTCGGTTAGAACCAAGATCAGAATGCATACAAGTTTATCATGAAGCTTCAGTAGTGTGTAATACCCCTTCCCAATCGAAGACCTTTGGCCTATTTTGTCAATTTGACGGCCAAAGGAAAAGCATAAGGGTGACTTAAGTCACAATAAATTATTATAAAGTACCTGTAGCAAAAGGAAAAGTACCCGTAACAAAGGGTAAAGTACCCATAGCAAAGGGAAAAGTGCCCGTAGCAAAGGGGAAAATAATAGAGCACTTATATTAATTTATTTGGCTTAATTATTAAGTGAATAGAGGAAAGCACTTATAAAAATTGTGTAATCTCTAGGAAGTGCGATTTGCCTTGGGGGCAAATATTAATGTAAAAGGGGGCTAATTATATTTTTATTCTTCCTAAAAGAAGGATAAAGGTTGTCTAGAAAGAAAATTAGGCCCATGTTATTTTTGCATCATCCCGATGCAAAAGTGTGACTTGGGCCAAAGGAGAATAATGAAGTTTAGGGAGGATAAAAATATATTTAATTTTGTATTCCTCCTAAGGAAATGCGACTTGGCCTAGGAGAAAGAACCATGCATAGAGAAGACCAACGCAGCTGATTGGTTTGAAAGGAGGTTCCCTTGGGTCACTTTTCCTTTATAAAGGAGAGTTCGACTTGGGAGAAGGCATCTGATAATCATTATACCAATTTCTGATTTGTGTCTCAAGCCTTGTGCTTTTGCATAAATATACTAAGGATGAAAACCCTTAGTTTTTCCCTCTAGAGGACGAAAACCCTCTTAGAGAATGTGAGGGATTTCCACACAGGAAATTCTATTGTGCTTCACTGGTTTCTAGTTATTTCCAGCAGTATTTATTGAAGGATTGTAGCAGAGCTTTGTCAGAATATAAATTGCAGCAGTGTCATCATAATTTCCTCTTGTGGAGCGACTCATTCCTTGGCTGGTTTGCATTGTATTCGAGGTATTTCAGATCTGAATATTATTGTCATATCATCTACTGATTTTTGGGAATCAAAGCAAAGCATTTTCAGAATTTTTAGAGGGTTTTAAGAGGTATTTTCAGTCAGTTTATTATGCAGATTTCAGATCTGTTTTTCAGTCATTAGTGACCTCTAAAAATCTGATTTTTGATATGTTTGGGCATTTTAAATACTATAATCAGTTTGTGATCAAAATATAAATTTTTGGGTGCTAATTGTGTTGAGTTCCCATTCAAACCCTAGTCGCATTTACCAGTAATAAATCAGATTTGCAGCAGTTGTCTTTAGATTTTGTGTTGTTGCAGCTAGGGTTTCCTTCTTGTCCATCAAGTTTTAGATCAGATCTAGGTGGGGATCTTTCATAGTGACACAGGGTTAAACAAGGATGTCCTTTATCACCCAGCCTATTTAGTCTCTATGTTAACAAATTGGAAGAATGAATAGATAGACTAGTGGGTGGTGGAGTCCACATAGCTAGTCGTGCAATAAAAATCCTATATGCAAATGATCTTATTTTGACTGCAGTAACCTCTCAAAGCCTAAGATATCATCTGAAAACCTTAGAACATTTTTGCAAAGAGGTCAAGATGAAAGTTTACACTAGCAAAACTAAAATATGATCTTCTCACGTCGAAAAAATAAGCGTATATAAGCTTCATATTTGAGGGAAGCCCACTCAATATTGTCTCATAATACAAGTACCTAGGGCTGGAAGACCGCCAAGGTCCTGTTTGGGCTATTAGTAGTTCCAGTGATACTCTATAGATGTGAAGTTCATGCTAGAGGTATGTCGGGTCTAAAGTGGGGACAAAATGAGAGAATCTAGAAACTTTTAATCACAAGTACCTTCAAGATTAAAGCACCAGTCCCATAAGAGATAATCCTAGCAGAAACGGGTATTTTTCCAATAGAAGTTGCAGCCATGATTCATCTCCTAGGCTACATAAAGAAAGTAGAAGGCATGAAGGAGGATAGGTGGCTAAAGACAATAATAAAAGAAGAGTTGAACAAAAGAAAGAGGACATAGATGAAACAAAACAAAATATGGCTAGATAAGTGGGATATTAACATACATGAATGTTCAGTGACCAATTAAGAGACAAACAACTATGTGAGGGAAAAGTTTAAACTAGACATGTTGGCAAAGCAAATAGAGAGGAAAAAGCAAACAGTACAAGGTTGTGTTGAACCCCACTTATGGGCATGACCAAAAAACCTACGTAGGAGCACAAATCAAATAAAGAATGAAGATTTTCATAGATCAATTGAGAACAGGATTACACCAATTCCATTGTGAGATGGAGAGGCGAAAGACCCCAAAAGAAAAGTGGGAAGAGAGGATATGTCTTTTTTGCACATCGGATAAGGTTGAGACGGAATGACACTATATCATGGAGTGCTCCGCATATGACAACATTCGAGCTAGATACTTGGACAGCCTACAAGGGGTGTCTATGTCCAATATATTTGAAATAGAAAGCATTGGTTTAAAATGGAGAATTTCTGACCAAGGTTTACAATAAAAGAATCAACCTCCACAGGCAGAACAGTGACTTTTGAAGTAGGGTCCAGCCGCTAATTTCTTCTCTTTTTTGTCAGCTTCTTCACTCCCTTGGTTATGCTTTTGGTTCTTGGGGTCCCATAGACTGTTTTGGTCTCGTGGACGTTATTAAAATCCCTATCTATCTATCTATCTATCAAATGGAAGACTTTTCACCTACTTGACATCCATCGTAATGATATTCATCTCATTTATATAGACATCTATTATTCTTGATGTGGGTAACATAAAAAAATAATAAAACAAAAATACGCAGTTAACACCTTGTCCCAATGTAGGTCAACTCATTACCCAATATAACGAAGTCAACAAATTACCTATCTAGCCCAATATATTAAACCAATATGATAAATTAAGGATGATCACATGTTGGCATCTCCATCAACAAATATACAATATAATATCATATCCCTAGGTACATAAAACAACCAATAGAAAGAATATGGCTTACTCAATAACTCAGTCTCTAGGAAAGCACTCGATTGGTATATCAAAGGGTCTGAACTCTGAAGGATATCAGACTTACGGGGGAGAGCATTGATGGGCTCGACAACCGAAGAATGTCACTTACTGAAGAGCTCAACCACCTTGTGCGCTAACCAGGCAAGGCATAAGAGTACAGTTAGAATTGGTTTAATCCTTAGTTAGTACTGTTAAGAGTATTATTCTAGCATGGTTACAATTGGTCTGACACTGTGTAAAATAAGACTAATAATCAAGCCCGCATATTAAATTTCTTAGTGGTCTGTGGGATGAGCTGAAGTAGTAGAAGCATGCAGCTTTCATTGACATGATAAACTCTTGAAATTGAGTAAAAAATCAGATCTGAGTCGTCGAATATGGCACATGCCAAATAAATTCTCTATCGGTTATATGCTGTTTCATAGATTCGATGTACATTTTCTTATATTAAGCCAGAGTAACTTATTAAATTATTTTTATTAAAGCGAAAAGAAATTAACACACCTTTTGTTGCTCCAGAAAACCCGTGTGGAAGACTCGATTGAGAAGAATCTGCCCTGCTAAGGTTGAGGAAGGTTGGCGATCCATAATTCAACCCTCTAGAATTTGGGACCGGATGGACAGGAATTGGCTCATTTTTAATCATGTGAATAATGAATCTCGTTAAATGTCTTATTTTTCTCCCTGATATTTTTTGGAGAATGAACAATGCACTTTCCTCTCCTATGCCTGCTAGTTTTTCCCTAGCGTCCTCTCCAGCTGGCTTTATGCAATTTTTTTGAGCCAGCTCGGCCAGCATAGTTTCCACTGAGTCTGGAAGCTTTGTAGCCATTATTAATGGTGTGCTGTGGATATTTCTGCTTTTGCAGTTCTTAAAATGCGAATGTAACCCTTGTCGCAGAGAACCACATACATGGATATGACCGGACAGAGTTTTAGCATGAACTTTGGTTGGGAACATAGACTGTACCCTGTTCCATACACTTTCGTACAGCGGCACTTTATTCAGGAACATCTCGTGGTCAATATTCGAAGCTTTTTAAAGTGTTGATGTGATAAATTGTTGTTTTTGTCAAAAGAAAGTGAGATTCGTATCCGTTTTGAGATTTTTAAGCTTTATGAAAGTGAGATTTGTATTTGTTCATGTTTTTCCCCGTTTTTTCAGGAAAGTGAGATTCGTTTGAACTTATTGCAGATTGGAGGATTTGACAGTTGAATCGATTTGACAACCCGGCTTGACGACTCGACTGGAATGGAATGGAAAAAATATTTTAATAACGTCAATAAAAGATATCCGAACTCTCCAAAATCTCTTTTAGTTGCTCTTCTTCATTTTATGTTGAAGACGAGGGTTCCATTCTCCTTCCTAACTGGATTTTGTACAACCAGATCATATAAACAAAAAGGGCAAGTTCATGAGCACAAAGAGAGAAGTATTTATTTATTTAGGCAAGAATAATCTAAAATTATTTTGGACGTAACTCTAACCCAAAAAAATAAAGAGAACAATATCATATTCACTCATTGGTTTGAATATGCAAAACAATTATACGAGCACGAAGGAGAGATTGAAGCTCCACCCTTAATCAATCTAACAACAAAGTTATTCATTTTACAAGAAGTTAAGGAGAGCATTAAAAAGTTGGGTTCATGAAAGAACAAGGACTTGGTTGACCTTCATGTGGAATACCTAAAATGAGGGTTGAAAAACCTCGCTTCTCATATTGTGAAGCTATTCAACAATATTCATTCAACATGGATTTCCATGCGATTGGACTACCAACGTTGTGATACCTCTTTTTGAGAGTGGAAACATTAACAATTGTTACAACTACATAACTATTATGATCAATCATTTGTTTGCAAAGTTGTTTGGCAGCATGGTTGAACACAAAATCAATAAGTGGGTGTAAGAAAAAGGTAATAGAATAAAAGGGCAAGCGGTTCCGGACTCCAAGCACTCAACAATAGATCATGGAATTACTTTGAGACACATCGTTGAAAAAGTATAGAGTGGGACAAAAAGTCACTTGTTGAATTGTTGACTTCAAAAGCTTTTGACGTCATCCCTAAGAATAAGCTATGGTGTAGAATGAAGGAGCTTAGTATTCAAAAATAGTTTAGAGTGGTTGTTCATAGACTCTATGAAGAGGTGCGAGTCAAAATCAGAACTCAAGCAGGCATTTCAGAAAGTTTTAGAAGTGACATTGGAGTTAAACAAGGATGCATGTTATCCCCTACTCTTTTTGGTTTATATACGACAAACTTGAAGATTTTGATGAATTTCTAGGGTGGGAGGGAGCCCATTTGGTAGAGTATGTAATAAGGCTTCTTTTGTATGTAGATGGTCTTGCTTCGATGTTAGGTCCGCTCAAGGGTTATAAGAGCACTTATATGCCCTTGAGTGTTTTTACAAAGAAGTGGATATGTAATTTAACGCCAATAAGACCAAGATCGTGATATTCTCCAATAGAAAGAACAAAAATCAACTTGAATTTTATTTTGAATGAAGTATTCTATAAGAAGTAACCGAGTATAAATACCTTGTGATTGACTTCAATAACAAGCTTAGTTGGGAAACTTGTAGGAAGAAGAGAACTTTGGGAGGGTGGAGAGCATTGTATGCCCTACAAAATAGATGTAAAGAAGTAGAGTTATGGGATTGGAAAACTACTCAGACTCTTTTTGGGCTATTAGTAATTCCAATGGTGCTTTATGGGTGTGAATTATGGGCCAACAACACTTCAGACTCAAAATGGAAACAAATAGAGAGAATTCAAAAATACATGATCACAAGCAAGTTCAAACTAAAAGTATCGGTCCCATATGAGATTCTTTTAGCTGAAATAGGGGCAATCCCAATTGAAGCCATTGCTATGGTGGGTCTCCTAAGATATTTAAAAAATTAGGCAGATGGAGGTAGGTAGATGGCCCAAGGTGGTCTTTAATGAGATCTTGTGCAAGCGAAAGAAGTCTTGGATGAATCAAAACAACAAGTGGATGAGGAAATGACACGTGGACTTGAATTCATCTCCCACTAATAAAAGGAAATAAAGGCATTTGTTATAAATAAATTTCGCAAGTCTATGTGAGATAAAGCATTAGGGAAGACAAAGAAATATTACCTTGAAAAATTTAACTTTGCTTGTGATCATCAATAAAAAGACTATATAGGCGCTAATATCCCTTGGAGAGAAAATTTTCTCATAGCTCGCTTAAACACAATTTCTCTTTGGTTGTTGTGTGAAACGAGTATGTGTAAAAGGCCAAAAGAGGCATAAGAAGAGAGAGTTTGTGTCTTTTGTACTAATGGGACAATTCTGGGATATTTTCACTAAGGAGAGGGTGGAGAAAATGGGAGATTTCATTATCAATTTGAATGACAGACGACCATAAATTAAAAAATGAAAATGGCAAGGTTTATTGTCCATAGGCTTCTTTTGGCCTTGTGGACATTAAAAGATATATATCTATCTATTTATTAGGAATTTTGATTAAAAAGTGAGTGTCAATTTTAAGGTTATCAACATATTTGATTCCAATATTAGTATAGATTTGACATTTTATGATATATTGTTATGAAATATCCCTTGTGGGATATTACTTAAAAATGCACAAAATATAGAACTTGTAGCAAGGTAAAATATTGATTTTTAATGAAAATGTCCAGCTAGGACAACGAATGGTATTAAATTGATATTACACAAAATATTTGTCCACAATGCATGAAATTACAAGGGAAGCTTACAATAATAATAATAGACACTATGCAGACATTTTATGGAATAATGTATTGCTTTGCCCGACAAGGTACAGAAGCCCTAGGCGGCTAGTCCACTTCAGAGGTCCGTGACCCTCTTGATACAAAAGCAAAATAAGGGTCTTTGAAAACAACAAGGTAGGTATAGGGAATAAGCACGACCACCTACAGATCTGACACGGCTGACTGGAAGAACCCCCAAATAGAGGTTGCAGTTGCCACGTTTGGAATGGAGTCAAGAAATGAGGGAGGCACCTTCCACGTGCTGTCACGCCCAGCCTAGATGGTTGCCGTGAGTCGGATCTAGAGCCCCTCTGACTGTCTTCCCTGAAAGCCCCCAAGAATCCTCGAAACCCGTCCTTTGACTCTCTGCAAATATCTCTGCAGCACGGCCCATAAAAATGGCTCCAAAATGACAAACTAGGGTAGATCTTTCACTACAAAGAATGCCTGCTAGCTAGCTGGGATGGGTCTCTCACCACCGAAGCTAGGGTCCCCATGTGGGATTTGACTCCGGAGCTAGCTAGAGAAACGCAACAAAGGCAAATGCAACATGACGTGAAGGAGGCTAAAAATGTATATGACAAAAAGTCCCTTTTCCTCCTTTCTCGTCTCCATATATACCTGTCCTTGGTAAACGAGCCCCCACAACCCTAGCGCATTTCATTCCATGGAGGGGCCACTAATGTAAAAGTATCTATAATTACTTTCTCCCCTTTTTGAGTCGCCGAGTCCAAAAGTGACCCCGAACGCCAAACTGAGACATTAAAACCACGGGGCCCCTTCCGCAAGCTTCCAGCGTCCACAACCCCCTTGGGTCTGACCACGTTTTGGGTTCGACTTGGCCCTTGGGCCATTTGGCTTAGGAAGAAGGGGCATCACAGAAAGGGGACATTACAGTCCTCCCTTCCCAAAATTTGCTTGTCCTCAAGCAAACGCAAATTAGGATGCTGCAAAATCTGCTCCCCCTCCCAAGTAGCATCCTCAAGTGGCAGTCCCTTCCATCGCACCAAATACTCGGTGATTGCTCTACTCCTGAGCCCCCTCCGTCTCATTTCGATAATGGCTTCCGGTTCCAAGCACCAACTTCCCTTCCTCATCTAGTGGCGGTAGCTCTGTAGAGGGTACAATATGCGGGCCGAGCGCCTTCTTAAGGCATGAAACATGGAAGACATTATGTATCCTACTGTGCTC
Source organism: Taxus wallichiana var. yunnanensis (assembly GCA_018340775.1). Classification (NCBI taxonomy): domain Eukaryota; kingdom Viridiplantae; phylum Streptophyta; class Pinopsida; order Cupressales; family Taxaceae; genus Taxus; species Taxus wallichiana. The sequence continues at coordinate 331,014,632 of CM031234.1, forward strand.
CGGTAGCTCTAGCTCATATGCCATTGTCCCGACTCGACAAACTACTCGGTACGGACCATAAAATCATGGTTTCAATTTCTCTGCACCCTTCTGCTTCAGCGAGGACTGCCTATACGGTTGTAAACGTAGGAACACTAGATCCCCGGCCTCAAAAGACCTCTTTATCCTGTGTCGATCTGTGTATACCTTCTGTTGATTATGTGCCTTCTGGAGATTCTCTTTGAGAGCCTTCAAAATATCTTGGTTCTCCTATAACCAATCTCGAGCTTTGGGAGCTCGGCTATCTGGTAATACCAAATCTACAAATGTCCTGGTGTCGTACCCATACAGAGCTCGGAAAGGGGTCATACCTATGCTCATCTGGTAGGTGGTATTGTAGCAATACTCGCCCATGTGTAACCATTTAATCCATGCCCGTTGGTGTCCTGTTACATAACTCTGCAAATAGCCTTCTATCCACTTATTGACTATCTCCGTCGTCCATCAGTCTATGGATGGTAGCTAGTGCTAGGGGTCAATTTTGTACCTGCTAGTCGGAAGGTCTCCTGCCAAAAGGTGCTCATGAAGATCTTGTCTCTGTCACTGACAATGTTCTTAGGCAACCCATGTAGCCTAAAAATACCGGTGTAGAAGATCCGGGCCACATCCACTGCCTCGTGCCCCTTGGGCAGGGAAAATAAATGAGCATACTTGGTTAACCGATCAACTACAACATAAATGCAGCTATGCCCATGCACCAAGGGAAGCCCAGTGATAAAGTCCATGGATATGCTTTCCCATTTCTGTTCGGGAATGGGGAGAGGCTGAAGTAATCCTGCTGGGAAAGAACGCTCGGATTTTGTTTTTGGCAAACCATACACTCCCTGACATGATTAAGGACATCGTCCTTCATTCCCTTCCATGCAAATCTTTCCCTGATGAACCTGTATGTTTTGAAATACCCAGGATGTCCAGCTAGGGGTGTATCATGTACTGCACGAAGGATCTTCTCCTTCATTTTGGATCCTAGTACAAGGAAAATTCTATCCTTGTAGAAAATGAGATCATCTACTACTCTGTATCGGTCGTCCTGTATACTACCATCCATGATCTCACAGGTAAACTGGTTTTTGGAGTACTCAACAAGTATATGAGCCTTCCAATCCGCTGAAATCTCAGACATAGAACTAAGCATAGCAGTGAGGTAAGGCCTCCTAGATAAGGCATCAGTAATGATATTATTCTTACCTCTAGTGTACTCTATGTCAAAGTCATAGGTTTGCACCTTATTCACCCATCTCTGCTGGCAATCATTGAGCTCTTTCTATCCCAGGAAGAACCTCAAGCTGTTGCGATCCGTATGAACCATGAATTTGCTGCCCACAAGGTACTGTCTGAACTTGGCCAAGGCATGCATGATGGCCAACATCTCCTTTTCATAAATAGAATACCCTCTCTCCATGGGTTTCAACTTCCGACTCTCATAGGCGATGGGATGCTTGTCCTGCATGAGAACTGCCCCAACACCCTCTCCTGATGCATCACACTCTAGAATGAATGGGTGGGAGAAGTCTGGTAATGCGAGGACGGGACACAAACTCATCACCTCCTTGAGGTGATCAAAAACCTGTTGTGTTGTGACTTTCCAAGCAAAAGCCCCCTTCTTGGTCAAATCGGTCAATGGAGCAGCCAACTGAGAGAAATTATTCACGAACCTCCAGTAGTATGTGCACAACCCCACGAATCCTCTCAATTGTGTCAATGTCCTAGGTGGCGGCCAATCCAGGATTGCCCGTATCTTCCCTCTATCCACCTTCACTATACCCCCACCAATTACATATCTTTAATGTCCCCATTTCTGAAGACCCTTAGCCTATATTTTCCCCGTGGGCTTCGGGATGTTGCAAGGGGAACATTTTTTAAATAATTAAATATTATTGCCTGGGGCAATAATTATTTAATTATAAAATTTATTTAATTTAATTCCCAAAATATAAAAAATTAAATGGGGAATTAATTAAATAAGTAGTTAGGTGGCTTTTATTGATAAAATCACCCTTTGAAAAGGGGACGCCACACCTAGGGAAAACAAACTGCTTTCATTTAATAATTTCCCTCTCCTAGGGATTTCGTACTTTGTGCCTCCTTGCTTATAAAAGGAGTGCTAGGATCATTATTATTATTATGTTATGATGAATTTATTTTGATGCTCCATGCTTGGAGTTGGGATGCATGCCCATTGATGTTCTCTCTCTCTCTCTCTCTCTCTCTCTCTCTCTCTCTCTCATGCGTGGGAGGTTGTATTGAGCTGGTTTTGAGATCCAAGTTAAGTATTTAATTGTGAGATCCATATTTCTAGCTTTGGCAAACATTTTGATTGAATTTGCAAGTGGAAATCTGCCCTTTTACTGTAGCGACGTCACTGTAGCAGCTGGTTTTTAGTTATCAAGTTGAAGTGTTTTGTGAGTGCTTGCAAAGCGATTTGGTGTATGATCTCTCTAAACCCTAGGCGACTTCTTCTATGATGTTTGTGGACTATTTTTAGAGCATTATTTGATGTGAATCGATCAGCTGGTTGCATGATATTATCTTCCTTTTACAGCGACTGATTCAAGGCAAGTTTGGTGTTAGTATTTGATAGATAATAATCTGGGTTTTTGGTTAAATAAAGCTGCTATTACTCCTTTGACCAGCGACCCCATTAGGGCAAATAATAAGTGTTTTCTTTATGCCAGTTTGAATCTCATATGAGCAGCGAACTGTTAATGTATTTTGCATATGCCCTAGCGACCTGTAGTTGCATGGTTTATTGATATTTTGGGGATCTTCAAAGCAGCGACCTGGGTCTGGTTCTTTGATTAAATATTGCATGCCTTTTATCAATAAGACCCTTGTTCTAAGTCTGTATACCTTCTCTAAATCAGCGACCCCATTATTGTGTGCAAGTGCTTGTTTTGGCAGCGACTTTTGGTTAGAATAAATATATGTTAGTGGCTGTTATTATCAAGGATTGGCGACTCCATTTAATGCCCAAGTTTGGGTGGTAATATTTATTTAGTTGGCAGTGACTTTCGTGAATTTAATACTCTGCTATATGGTTATTGAATCCTGAGTATAGCAGCTTGAATACATGCTTGATTCGGTGATGATTCACACCTCAGTGGCAGCAATTTATATGACTGTTATCTCTGATCAATGGCGACTTGTGTGGGTGCATGATTTATGGTGTTGAGAGTCTTTTTGGGCAGCGAACTGGACTAAAGGTATTTGGTATGATCTGTGAATTGTTTGATTGACTTTTCAGAGTCTGAAGTTGGATCAGATATATATATATATATATATATATATATATATATATATATATATATATATATGTATGTATGTATGTATGTATGTATGTATGTATGTATGTATTGGTGGATTTAGATCTGATTTAGAGGTCATTTGCAGCTGTGTTGGGTCTTCATATTTATTGGAAAAGAAATCTGATTTTTGAGTCCTTAGTTTCAGCTGTGAGTTGTTTACTTGAGCCATTCGATAGAAGTCATTAAACCCCTATTTTTGGGTTTATTGAGTCATCTACTCAACTGGTACAAGTAGTTTGACTGAGTTTTGCTATTTGCATTTGATTGGAGAAAGGAAGAGTTGGTTGTTTTCCTGATTTCTATTGATCCCGAAGAAAGGGATAGTATAGTGGTATCAGAGCTTCCTTCCTCTATTCGTGTGGGTCATTTGTGAATGCAGGATTTGTATTTTCATATTTGTATGCAGAGATAAGAGGCTGAGTGGAACCATGGAGTTAATGAGTGAAGGTGGTTTGAAAGAAAGGATCATCAGGGTTGGGAAGAAGCTTAAGCATCCACATCATTCTCGAGGATGCCTTGCTTAAGGACTTGGAGGAAATAGCAAATTGTTTGGCCATGGTCGAACAATCAGATAAGTATATGATTCACCATTGATGTTTCAGTTGATTAAGCCTAGGATCTTTTGGCATGAAGATGTGAGAGTGAAAATTATGGTTGTTACTTGCATTGCTGAAGTCACAAGGGTCACAACCCCTAATCTGCCCTACAGTGATGATATCATGAGAGACATATTCGAACACATGGTCGGAAGTTTTCAAGGCCTTTGGAACGTCACAAGCCCTTATTACAGCAAGAGGGTAAAAATTCTGGAAACTATGGCAAAGGTAAAATCTTGTGTATTGATGTTAGATCTTGGTTGTAATGATCTCATCCTTCATATGTTCGAGGTATTCTTTGGGGTCATACAGGATAATCATTCAGAAAATGTAATGGTTGCAATACAAAGCATCATGTCTACGGTGATAGATGAATATGATAATATTCCTCAACATTTGTTGAATGTGCTTAAGGAAGAATTGAGACAGGAGGCAACATGCATTTCTCACACCTTGCAAAAGGTGTCCATACGTACTCAAAATTGTAAGTGTGAATGCAAACTAAAAATCCATTCCCTTATGTTTTCCTTGTGCCTCAAAACATATAACATAACTATAGGCATGGATGTACCCTTCATTATAGATAAAGTTTTGCAATAGAGTACTAAAATAAAGTACCTCAAGAGAGCGCTTGTAAATATAAACCCCAAGTATTCTTTGGTGTATAGGTGTTTGATAACACTTGAGAAAACTTTGGAATGCTTTGGACTTGTCTTGCAATGCTCTTGGAAGAGCGTGGAGTGCTTCAAACCTACTTAAGGCTTGTTTTTATGTTTTCCCTTGATTCGTGAAAGTTTAGGGCTACTTTGGTAGATATTTGGAGATAAAGATCAAGTTTGCCTTGTATTTCCTAAGTAGGATAGAGATGATTGCCAATGTTGTCAATCGAGTAAACGAGATTGTTTGATTTTCTTGTATACCTTCCATAGGGTATAATTTCATATTAAAGATTATCTAGAAAGGGGAATTAGGATAAATTCAAGAAATTTGACCTATGGAAACAAAGGACACTAGTGTTCAACTCTGACACTAGCATCTAGTGTTAGTGTCTTACTAAACAAGAGCTTCTAAAAGACATAAGACATAATGAGAGCCACGAGAGAAGCCTGACATGAGGTAAGATATTTTATAAGCATTTAAATTAGTCTTGTAGGTTTTTGAGAAACTGATCAAGATAATGAGGAGTATTTGTAAGCCTTGGGAGATAAGTAGGATAAAGTATTTATGCTTTGTTTATGCACACAAGTCATAATTAATGGATATAAGCCAAATCAATAATTATCAAGCACCTAATTACCAAATTTAGGTGACTACATTCCCCCACCTTTAATCTAGTAAATGATTTTTTTAGGTTAAAGGAAATGTGTACTGAGTGTGAAATACACTTGGTCTTTGCTTAATTTGCTTGATTTTTTTGAGTGTTTAAGATGCGTCCCAAGAGTGAAACCAATGGTATAAGGAGATAGATATTGTAGAATAATAGCCATGGAGAATTAGGAGATGATTGTTGGTGCATTATTTCCATGCACTAAGGTTAATTTTACTTAAGAAGCTTGGTAGTCCACTAATTATATTTAGTTTGTGCACATGTCTCGTGAAGGGTGCATTTATCTCACCTCACATGTGTTATCACCCTTTCTAGGGGTGTATTTTGGTGGAACCTAGCTTTAGTGTAACCAATTTGGAAACATGAACTTGGTCTTATACAAGATATGTACACCGCTAATCTTTGCTTGTATTTTAATTACATGGTGAGTGTAACCTGCATTGTGAGTACAACCATTATTATCATAGACCTTTTGATATTATTCTCTATAATAATATCATATACCTTTTGATATTATTCTCTATAATAATATTATGTGCTTCTATTATGCTTTGTGTATGGTTTCTACTATGGTGATGGTGTACGGATTAGATCCTGGTTGATTGAGTGTTAATCAATCTTTCATGGTACCAAAGCAAAGCTTCACAACCATTAGCCATTAAAAAAATTTAAGAGCCTTTTGTAAGGTTTTGTTGGTTTGTGGACCTCTTGTTGGAAATGTTGTACAATTTTATAATCTTTTTGAATCTCCAAGTATGTATGTTAGTGGTTTTTAACCATGTTGTACACCTTCATTGCATATCTTGGTTGTACCATCAAGATATAGATCTAGAAAAAGGTTTGTGTTTTTAAGACTAAATCGTACACCTCTGGTCATTCATATTTGGTATTGATTTTGATTATTTACATTTAAGCAAGCCTTATATTGCTTGTTTAAGGGTTCAAAAGTATTTGCAAGCAGATCTACTTGTCATTTAATCGATTCATATTATATGTGACTATGGTTTAACATTGGATCAACTTACATTGCAATTTGCATCGATCTTGGTTGAGTGTGAATATAAGTTTCGTTGAAGCACCAAGCTTTTTGACACTAACTTCAACTAGCTATCTATGGTTAATGACCCGAGGACTCTTTAAAAGCAATTCTTTGTTGAGTTCCTCCTATCAATAGCCATCCATTTTTCCTACACTATTCACATAATCAATCTATTTGCTACTTAGTCCCATATGCTATAAGCTCCTGTAGACCCAAAAATAGGTTGCACGACATCGTGGACTATAAAACAATTATTATTATTATTATTATTGAGTGGAATCTTTTGCATGGATTAAACAATGAAGCTTTGTAGCTACGTTGGACCTAACTATACCAAATATGGATTTAAAAACTATTTGTAGCTTGTGGTTGGATCTCTTTCTTGTCTCTTATCTTCAACTTGGCTATATGGAAGACCTTACTCATGGGCATACTAAAACCCTACCACATGTCACTAGACCAACTAGTTGGTGGTGAAATTTGTATAGGGTATCCTAATTTGACACATATTAGTCTTTTTGTTAAAAGACTATAAATTTTCGAAGGGATCACAAATGTGTTCAAGGTGAACAATTTTTTTACTCACATGTATAGAAGTGAAAGATTGTTAGTGCAATAAAAGACTCCATTTTCAGTAAACCACTACTCTTGGCTAGGTTTGGGGTTCAAACCCTTCCAAACTATAGTTTTCTCTAAATTCTCTAAGGGGCATGTTATTTTAAAAGATGGTTTATCTTAAAAACCTTTCACGGAATCCATTTTTTAAAGAGAAAGAGATTTTTTTCGAGAAAATTATCATAATAATTCTTTAAGGGGTAAATTTTTGCAAAGGAATGTTTTTGTCAAATTTATTTGTAAAAGGAGCACATTTTTCGTAATTCGAGCTCGACATCTTTGAGTCTTTTACCTCTTTAACACTTCATTGTACACACATTTTCTGGTAGATCCCGATTTCTAACATCTTTATGGGTGGTGTTATTTTTTGTGTATATTTTTTACATCCATCATGGCTTCTTACACCAATTTCCACACTTAAGTCGAGAAAATGGAATGTTTCTCTCTAAGATATGATCACTTTAGGATAACATAGTCAATTTTTTCAAAGAGAATAGGAATCTCAAACATGAAAAATCTCGTATGTACATCCTTGTTTCGGAAAATACACCCTCATACTTTCATTGCAACACAAAATTATAGATATGCAACATCATATTGATTTATTGGACTAATAGTCACTTGCACTGGTCCACCTTTACACATCGCTCTCCTATACCTATTAACTATGATTTGTTAATTTTTGAACATGTTATCTTGTTGATTGTGATGTTGTATTTTGTTCTTCTACATCTAATGTTTCTATTGTTGCACTTTGTGAGCATGATGATCTTTTTATTAGATGTTGTGCATATGATTATCAGTATTTCCATTGCATGCTCTGTGTATCTCACTTCTACTCTTGCTTACGTTTATAGTTCTTTGGAGATACATACTACATGTTTGGTTGTCACATGATTCGCTCTAAGGGATTTATTAGTAGAGTTATTATCAACATTCATAGGATATTGCATCCCTTATCTAACCTATTAACTAGAATTATTATCACAAAGAATAGTTTTCATGCAAGTACTTCATTGGGATCATTTGATAAAAGAGCTAATTTTTTTGTTTTATCCACTCTTTAAGAGGATCTTCAAAACACATGAGATTTATCAGCATCTTCACTTGGGCCTTAGAACCCTAAGATTTTAGTTGTCATACATGATCAACGACACGCATATAGATGCTTCCTTACACGCACCGGTAGTTCATTTCGCATCGAATCATATACAAACATTTTCATCCACCATCTATTTTAATCTAGAGTGGATATCAAATCACTCGTGATGGCATAAAAAAATCTTTGAGAGGACTCTAGAGGTAAGGTCACTTCACCATTTAGCTTCTTTTTCTAGACATTACTCCTCCGACCTATTGATGATTCATTGGTTGATCTCTCTTCTTAGAAATTGTATGAAACTCTCTTGATTTCTTCTTGAGAGATATATTGATCTATATTTTTAGACTTTTTTAGAATATTGATAGTCTCGTTTAGCTTGTATTTGAGTTTTCCCTCATTCGATGTGTAGTTATTCGGAGCATACAATGTCACTTGTTTGTGTTCGAGTAGTGGATTTATTCCACTCATATATACATGTACATCCTCTCCAACCATTCAACATTATAGGGGTACGTGGTGACATATTTATTTCATTTGGTAGATGTTGAGTTTCCTTTACATCTATTGTCTAGGAAGTCATTTTGTGCATGTTAAGTGGCCCTTGCACCTACTTTAGGTAGTTATATAATAGACTTTTGTATTTTTGACACTTCTTCAATAGATTGGCGGTCTCCTTGTATCGAGTTATCCTTGTGTATACAATGTTTATTTATTGGTGTTTGAGAAGTGGATTCATTTCACTCGTACATTTTTTTAGTTCTTCACCTTTTGGAAATCCAATGTGTAGCACTTCTTGCACCTTCTTCAGTGATGGATTTCATCCCATCAAATGCATCTTCAGCGATGGATTGTATCCCATCTAGTGAGTCTTTAGTGGCTTTTAATACACACAATATATTTTGTATGATGGATTTTATTCCATCCAATTCACCTTATTCAACATTTTTGTACTACTTATGTGGTGTGATGTTTCTTGGGATGCCTTATAGAAAATCTCAACCTTTGACAAACACATTTGTTCTCTCGGTTTTTGAGAAATATCATAGTGACTCATTTTTTTCTAGTTTTATTCATTATATCTCTCTTTGAGGAGGACATTTTCCCACAATTTTCTCATTTTTGTCTACTTTATGTTGGATCATCTTTATTTCAAGGATTCTCGATCCTTATTTATTTATATATACCTCATAAGTTTCACTTAAGGAGGTATTGGTGCATTGTTTTTATGCAACCAAGGTTAAGTTTACTTGATTTTGTTATTCCCTATTTATGTTTAGTGTGTGCACATCTTGTGAAGTGTGCATTTATGCCTACTTACCTCACATGTGTTATCATCCTTGGTGGATGTGACCTTTAAAGTAACCACCTTTAGTAGAACCATTTGGGATAAGGAGCTTAGTCTTGCACATGCTTTTTTCTACCCCTAATATCTCTTTGTATTTGTATTGCATGGTGATTGCAACTGCATTATGGGTGTAACCACTATTGTGAGATACCTCGATAAAATTCTCAATAATAGTAGTTTATAATCCCATTCTTATTTTTGTATGGGTTTTACTACGGTAATAGTGTGTGGATTAGATCATGGTTGATTGAGTGTTAATCAATCTTTCGTGATCAAGTCATGGATTTAAAAATAGAAAAGTAATAATAAAATGAACCAGGAGGTTGGTGAAGTAAATATCCAACATTTGAAGAGGAAGGGAACCACATGGTTCCACATATTATAATGCCCTGAAACACTAGGTTTGTAAATTCTTGAACTTATTGAGAATTATAAAAATAAAAATAATGGTATGTATGGTATTTATGCCTCTGTATCTATAATAAATACAATGAATTTGTAACATGTATCTACCATAATAATCATTCCCCTTGCATTTGTAATAAATGTAATAAATGTAATGAACTCGTAATGTAACCTATAATATGTCCCTATATATTTCTTTGATGTTTCTAAAATAGCCTCACTAAATGTCCCTTTTTGTGAGTGATATGTCATGTGATCACTAGACTCAAAAAAATAAAATTATATCTAATAATCATCACATAAAAGGTGGTTGTAAGTGGCCACCAAATAGATGGCCTAGATGGAGAGTATATGATATAGATCATGGCACATATAAGATAGCAAAAAGAACTAGCATACAAGCACACAAGATCACACACACAATCATGCACAATGTCACACATATAACACATAAAAAGGCCACATGGTTGTACACAAGGGACATGAGAGTGTCACATACAACATAATAGGCTAAAGGACACACACATAAGAGAATCAATTAGCAATCTAGTGTCTAAATAAGCAATAAAAAATGACCAAAAGGTGCATAGAACAAGATATACCAATCTTGTATCATCTAAATGTGTTAGTCCAAAATCCATGATAAATAACATATATCACCATGTAATATATAAACATAACTTGAAGACATGAAGTAGAAACTATGAAATAGAACAATAACATCTAATAGTGTAGAATACGCTCTTAGTTAGTGTTAGCATATGGATTTGCACGCATGCAAATGACATGCAACAATGTGGGAATGAAGTCCCTCCTCAAAGAAGGTGAGGCTGCCTTTATTTAAAACCAAACTTGTATTTACACCTGTACATTCAAAATTGTATGTGGGGGTGTTTTGGAACATCAATGGAAAGAAAAGTGAATGAGGGGATGGAATGGAATGAAGGAAAGGAATGGAAAGGAATGAATGGAAGGAACATGCAAGAGTTAGGTAAAAGCAGAGCCTAATATTGCATGGAGAAGAACAATAAATAACTAACACAAATAAAACAGAGTTTGCATCAACTAAACGAGAATGAGTAAAAGGGAACACACGTGAGCAAGTAGATAATCAAAGCTTGATCACTATGAACTAGAACAACATATTAATAAATCGATAATAATATCCAAGACAATATTTAAAACACTAACATCTAATGAACATAAGAACATCAAATGCTAAAAGAGATAATGAATGGGACACAAAGTTCATATTTCATTAACTCCAAAATGTCTTCTCAAAAGAACACAAAGTTTCTTTCTTCAAAATAATCTTGCATACAAAAGTATTTTCTTCTCCTCTCTCAAAGTCACCCTTACAAATGAGCCCCTGACTTCCTTTTATAACCCAAAAGTTGGTTACAAAGTAGTTAGGGTTTTACATGAACATTAAATAGGGCACTTAAGTGACTTTGAATTTTTCAACCAAATTTATTAAAAGCAACTAAAAATAGAAACCACTTAAGTTATCCATAGTTTTCAAAAAGTAAGCTCAATAACAACATCCTTTTTTAAAATTCCACTTTTAAAACATATGACAATAACCAATGCCTTATCCATTGAAATGGGGTCCGCCTATCTCAAACGTATGAGAAATGGACTCTCCCACTTCGTTAGATACCAAGAAAACTATCTCCTTGTCCCATCGGTGAAATTAGGATCTGCCGCTTTCGCCAATTGAAAGGATCTGAACCTTCCCAATGTTTTGAACATCTTTTCTTCTTCAAGAGGTTCATTTGGTCAAAGAATAGCCTCACAAAATACCTAATTCCAAGATCCTACTTGGCATATCATTTAGATTGACCATATTTGATTGAGCATTCTCAAACAAGTTCTTTAATTTGATGCAACGTTCCATTGAAGCTGAAGAGAAATTGATGGCGGGAGTATACATGTCCTTAAACAATTGTGAAAATTGCTCTTCCACATGTTCTGATGAATACCTTTGATTTTTCTCATTTACAAGATCACAAGGGATCTCAGCTATGAATTCTTGAATCAAGGCGAGTGAAGTGAAGGCTTCATTGCATACGCTCTCATAATGGATCATAGAATCCTCAAGAAGTGTCTTTCTTGATTTGAGATGTAGACACCAAAGAAAACGTGTCCCTTAACATTCAAATTCGAGAATTCCTTCAATGGCTAAAGTTGAGGACTCCATACTCATCATCTCCTGTAGACTGGGAAATATCTCATCCAAATTTGATATGTTAGAAACAAAAGTTTCCTTGAAAGAAAGAATTGGATCAAGATATGCATTGATATCTTCATGGAGCTTAATGGTTGTTTTGATCGTCTCTTGGCCTAAAACGAGAATCTTTGAAAGCCAAGTTTTAGTGACATGGCCCAATGTGTTTATTTCTTTTGATAAATTGAGAGTTTCTTCATCAGGGGAAGCCACTGCATCGGGTACTGGGAAAGTGGATGATATGGGATTTATCAGATGTTGAACATATTCCACCAATTGATTCTTTTCAGCCTTAAGCTGAGAGTTCTGAGACTTATATTTCTCAAGTCTCTTTAGCACAATATCAATTGAATCTTGGGCCATCGCCATGTCACTTTCCAATGTGGACTTCCCAAGTCCAAGTATGGAAACTTCATAATCAACAGATGTCATGGCATCACGCTCCTTATCAACTTGTGGGATGGCAAGATCCACAAATATGTTTCCGTCATTATCCACCATTATTCAAGAAAACACTTTAGGCTTCTTGGGAATGACATCATTTGAAAGTTTGAAAATGGCATCGAAGTCAATGTCAATTTCTTGATTTCACAATCAACCTAGAAAGGAGTATCATTCACTACTTTCCGCATACAAAAGCCTGGAGCCCGAAGCAACATTCTCATTGTTCTCTACATCATTAGATTCTACAAGAACCCTTTCCATGACATCGATTTCTAGAGAAATAACCTCGATATCTACCTCTTGATCATTTGGGAGATTTTGGGAAATATCTTCATGAACTATAGGTTTCAAGCGTTCGATATTTGGACTACCTGCACCTAAGTGGACTCTTGTGCAAGGCATGGTTGAGGATTGTTTGTCATGAGATTCTGAGAACTATCAAGAAATGTGAGTAGAAGAATCTCTACTTGAAGTGGAAAATCCCAATACACGCTCTCTTCCTTCACTGGGGGCTAGGACCCTTAGATTTTTCACCTCGTGACACATTCTTCAGTGAAGTGGATTTTGGAAACCACTCCTTTCTTGCTTGTTGCGTATGACTAGATGGCACAGAGGTTGATTGAGAAGAAGCTTTGGTTGACTGGAGACCTCCTCAAGTTGGTAGTTTTTGTAATCCTAAGGTATGATCTTGGATTGATTGTAACTTTGCAAGTTCTCTTTCATACCAAGATATGCTTCTTTCGAGAATCGGTTGATTCTTGCTATCAAGAGAAAATTCATCTCTTTTGGTCCAATCAATTCGTGGCAACGAGGTAAAAGAAATTGCATCATACGAGGGATCAATAACATCATCATCATCTACCAATGAATTTGGAGGGTTTTGATGTGAAAGGCCTTGATCTGAGCAAGGGTTAGGTGAGAAAACTCTCGCCTTCTCACTTCATGTTCGTCGGAATAGGCAACCTAGAAATCTTCCATGGTAGGGTTGTGTTGATACTTTTCCCCAAGCATCTTCTACATATATCCATTGATATCAAACTAAAATATCTTCACATATGGATGAATAGTGATGAGGTCAAACTCTTTCTCCATGAGTTGTGCACACTTTGAAAAGATTCAGAAATTAGTATTCCCAATTTGGATTGGGAAATGAATTCCTGAACGATGCTTGTCACTAAGAAGATAGTGAACTTGGAATAATTGTCGCACAAGCTCCATTAATGCCCACTTGTCACTGACATACTTAGGAAGCTTCCATGGAGTACCTACAAATCCGCTTATGCGAATATAGGAAAAGGATGAAAATTGAATAAACCATGTTCCCCATTGGGAAATGACATCCATGGCCTCTTTAGAAAATATTTCCTCTGTATTCTGATTCAAGTTTCGAATCACATGGAAGGTGAATGCATCGTTAACTCTTCTGAAATGATGAGAGCTATTTTTGAAACTTAGCTACGGATAATAATGGAAGACATTATTTGATGGACCCATGACTCCTCTCGTTTCGAGTCCCGAAAATAGCTTTCTTCTAGCCACTGCATAAGTCAGGTATGATGTCATGTAGAAACATCCAATCATCTTCACTTCGATCAATTGTTTGTGAAGGGTATCACTGATGATGGTGGCCCAATCCACAACTCTCTCTTGGAAAGGATGATACAGATAAACTAATACATCCATGGGTGGAAAATCTTGGCAGAGGGTAAACCGAAGACTCAACTTAGGAGAGTAATCATGTCCCCGATTTCTTCCATGAACTCAATGCGGTACAACTCTTTAGGAAGCCGGTCAACTCGAGGCCTCTTGGTCACTAACCAGTTGTTATTAACCATCTTGCTCCACCTGAGGGGTTCTTCATCCCAAAATTATTGTGTTGACTTTCAAGTGATATCCACATTCTCAAGGAAGTCAGGTATGTTGAGAAACTCCTCAATGTGCTCTGGTGTGATTAAGAGGAAAGGCTCACGATTATCTTTAAAAATTCCTCGTCTCTCAGGATCATAATGCTCACATGCAGTGATAACCAGCTCCATACATTGCACCGAGACCATAAATGATGCTTTTAGCTTAGGGTAGACCACTATGGTAAAGCCTATCCGAGAATATGGTTTTGCCTTCAAATTTCTCCCAATCACATAATTGTTAAGCATTAATGTGACCCAGATTTGTATCGGTGATATTGTCGTATGTTGACTTGATAGAACTAGGAGGAATGATTCCTTGGAATTCGTACTTGAGTGCGGACTTATTCGATTTCTCCACTAGCTTCCTTGATCTTCCTTCAGATTTATTAGACTTTTCGGCCATTATGAATTCTAGAAAAATGACTCAGGCACGTAAAACAATGCAAACAAGGTTGGGTCTCAATCTCCAAAACTCCCGTCAATGCAAGAAAAATATGACTTGTTTTAATATTATTTATTATTATTATTTTTAAAAATAATAATAATAATAATCAGTCCCAGTTACAATTTTTTTAAACGTCAATACATCACACCGAGACTAGGTTCGGATTTAGATTTTGGTGACAACGATGATTTATATATATATATATATATATATATATATATATATATATATATATATAATTAAAATCTCCCGATTTTAATATTTCGCATGGATCGATTCAATTTATTTTTTTATTATTTGCCTATAAAATTATCCTTTGCATGCGTGAATCTTAACTTCTTATTTGCATGAAAATCGCTTGATTTTAATGAATGCGTACTTTGAGCTTTCCTTCTTCCTTGCAGACTTCTGATTGATGCATGGGTAGCGTACTGGTTTTCGACAACTGCTTGTGATTGGAATTTCTTTATAGCCTGCGTGAAAACTCGAGCTTTTGCCTGAAAAGTGTGTGGATATATATATAATTGTTGTTCTCTTGCTTTTACCCATGCGTGGAAATTGATTAAAACTTCTGCATGTTGCGTGGCCTCTTTCTCCCTGATGAATGCGTGGGAAATAGACTTCTCTTTATCTTTCTTTGTCTTTCTAGATCTTTGATGAATGCGTTAGAAACAAGGCTTCCTTTGGACTGTTTTTCTCATGCTTATTTTCTTTGCTTTCACCTATGCATGGGATTTTCTTTGCTTGTTTAAACTTGTTGTTTCTTTCCTTACTCACCTGTTGTTTCCTTCCTCTCCCTGGTTTTGGATTGTTTCTCTTCAATGCATGATGATCTCCTTCTCCCCCCTATGACAACGTGGAAACTCTTTTTGGGCATGCATGGGAGAAATTCTTTGCATTGTTTTGTCTTATTCCTTGATGATTGCGTGGGAGGAATTCTTTCTTTTTTAAACAAACTAGTATAGAATTTAATTCCCTTTGGCTGTGTGGTGAATGCATACACTGAAACTTCTTTTAAAACCTGCGTGGAAATTCCTCTTGGTTGCTTATACATTTTGGATTGTTTTAGAAATTGTTTTCTTTTGATCATGGGATCCTCCTTTCCCTCTTTGTGGATTCTTTGGATCTAATTTGTTTGTCTATTCCTCCCTAGGTGTTAAAACTCAATGCTTTCTCCCTGCCCTGCAAGTGGAAAGAGCTTTATTTATCTTTCTTTTTTAATTCACCTGATGTTTTCCTTCTACAGGACTACGTGGAAGATCTTCTTGGGCCTGCGTGGAGTTCTTCTTTTGCTTACGCTTGGTCTTTGGCTATTTCTTTGTTCTCCGTATAGCTAATGTAATTTTTAATTGCATCTATAGTAAACTGGCCATTTGAAAGCTTCAAAGCTTCTTCGCATGACTTTTTCCAAGGAGTTTGACGGAGAAATGGTTAAAGAAGCTTCTGTAACCGTTTCTTATTTTTGTTGGAAGAACCAATTCCCTCTTTCCCAGGTAGTGACATTAATTGCCAGGGGAAAGTGGGAAATGAACAACTATTTACCAAATGGAAATGGCAAGGGTCAAGTAATCCCCATTTTATTTCCCCATGTGGGAAATCAAGAGATTTTTTGCTCGTTTGCCAATCCATTGAATTGGAAATTAGTGGAAGAAATCCCACAAAGCAGGAAATAAAATGAATTTGCTAGGAAGGGGAAGCTTACTTTCCCTCCAACAATTAAAATAAATCTTATTGAATGAATTTTACTTAATATTTATTTAATTAAAAAACCAAAAAATATTAAAAATTGATTTTATCAAATAAAGGACAATAAATTAATTAAATATTAATTAATTAATTATTAATACATTTTATAACTTGGAGGAGTTTTCACTCTCAAAATGGACGAAATGAAGATTGGAACGATAAAAAAATGAGACAATCACGATGAGGGCATTAAATCATAGAAAATAACACTTTTGAAAATTTTCAAAATTCCCATGTTTATTAATTTTGCAAAGTCAAAATTAGTTGATAAGAGTTAGTAAGGTGATTGGGTGAAGAGAAAGTACCACATTTGTAATCATGTAGAGCCATGTGTATCTTGCATCATGCTCACATACCTCAAGAAACACATTTGTATATGAAATACAAAATATTTTATCTACAAAACCATGTGACAAATAAGATATGTAAAGTAGAAACTAGTAGATTAAATCATGCTTAGGTCCAAATTTTGTATCTTTGGAATATTTGAATGTTTTTAGAAATTTTGAAATATTCTATTTTTGTATTTTAAAATATTATACTTTATAATGGACATAAAAGTGTGTTATTGTTAGGTTGTGGAGCCTGTTTTCATGTGTGAAAGTGTTGAAGACTGTACACTAAGAGTACTGTACACTTTTCATGTATCAAATTTAGGCGTAAATTTTTTTGCCTCGAAAAATGCACCCGACATATCGGGAAACGTGCTCTTCTCATATGGGCGAGTTTTTTGACCCATAAGTTTATGGGACGGGTTTTGCCCATGGTTTTGATACCCACGATTTTGTAAAACCGCTTAAGCGATTAAATCTATTTATATGGTCTTTGCAAATGATAGATGTACAAGCAAATGTATTGCGAGATGTGTTTTGAATTCGGGTGTGAATTCTGTAGAGTTTGTTGAGCATAGCTCCAAACGGATCTGGGTATTGTATTGAGAGAGCGGTGGCTTGTAATAAAATCTGAGCAAGTGATTCTTGGTGGACGTAGCCCAAATTGGGTGAACCACGTTAAATATTGTCTCCTTGTGTTGTGTTATTTTATTCTGTAATTTTATTTCAGATCTGTAATAATTTCTGCATATTAGTTTCTACTTTCATTGCGATTACGTGAGGGATTATTCGCATATTTTATCTCTTATTTCCTAACAGCTTATCGATGAGCAAGTCAAACAGGAGGAGAAGGGTTAGAACTGTGCTTAAGTGGCCAAATATTCTAGATGTATGCGTGTAATAACCTTAAATTGGATCATATGCCTTATAATTTTGTGGAATGTGGTTTACTTAGAGCATGTGGGTGATATTTCTTGGGAGCATAACCCACTTCGACCCGTTTATGGTATTCATGCTTAACATATACTATTGTAGTCCATGAGAGAGACAACCTATGTACAAAGTTGGGTAGATTATTACTTATCACTTTGAGAGTGGATATATACATAGATTTGATGGATATGTATTCTACACATCAAAGAGAACTCTCCAAGACAATATTATAACCGAGGTGATTACAAGATCGTGTGTAAGAATGTAGGTCACGCTTGCGGTCTCCAAAGTCAAGGGACCCTAGAGAGGCTTCTACTACTTAGGCTAGGATATATACAAATAATTGTAATAAGTCTCCAAATTTGTAGTAAATATGTTGTAGATGTTGATGTTGATGTTTGAAAGGGTGTGTCACTTCATTGCATATTTAATTTTGATGGTTTGACATATATTCCCATTCACACAAGGCATGTTTATCTAATTTTTTAATTCTGATAAATATATTTGGACAATGACTTTAGGTAGTAATTTCATATAATTGATATGAATATGTTGGATATTTGGTTCCACAATTGTAGAATATGGTTCACGTGGAGACTTAATCACACAATTTATCATATCCATGTTCTTTTTATCTTCGGTTATATAAGCTTTGATATCCATTTATAATTTAATGACTAATTATGTTGTCTAAGAGATGATGTCAAGGAAGATGAATGTTGCCAAATAATATCACCCATAAGAGGTGGAAGGACCAATCATTGCCATGAGGGAATGTCATGGGAAGTTGTAAATGATGTAGCATGGTGCATTGTAGAAGGAGAGGAATGTTGAGAATATGTTTCCTAGATCGCATCACTTATAAGAGATTGATGGAATAATCATTCTCTTGAGGGAATTTTATGGGATGTCAATCCACTATAAAACGATGTGGTGTGCGAGGAGAAACATGTCTAGAAGACTCGAACTTCAAATAAAATAATGCCTTTGTCTTTAAGCAAGTCCAAATTTTGTTGTAAAGTGTAGAAATCATTGTCACGATGTCTATTAATTCCATAGTAATTACAAAAAAGGTCATCCTTTGACCTTCTCAAACCTATGGGGAGGGGGAGGAGGATTTTTGGTAAATTAATCTAACTCTTATCCAATAATACATGTAATATGTCATGGATTTGATCATGGCTCTTTTCAAACCTAATTCACTCTTAGTTGTACATCTTAGGTGGATCCTTTGCAATCTTAGGGAATGTGTTGACATAAGGAAAGTATTTTCTCTTATATAACCTTTACTTAGTGGTGTCCCCAGTTTTCACCACCTAAATCAAATCTGTGACTACCCTATTCGAAAATATTTCGTACTTTTAAAATAATGGGTTGTTTTGTGTTCTTATTTGCAAGAAAGTTCTTGTATTGCGTCAAGATATTCTCAAATAGCCATATTAGCCATTTTCACCAAATACCCGGATGCCCAAAATTGTATATTCTCGTCGTCAGGATTTGTCTACGGAATTTTGTATTTAATTATTTTGAGCCTCGTTTGAGGCAATTAGCGCCCATTTTAACTCACAGTGATCGTACATATTGTTATTCCCATATACCAAAGAGGGTTTTAACCAGAATAAGGTCTGCTTTATTTGTGACTTTTGGCAACGTTTTGTGTTTTTGTGTTTTCCTTTTCGTTTTCTGTGAAATTTCTCTAGATCAATTCTTTTGCCGGTTTGGCTTGATTCTTGGCCTGGAGTAATTGGAGATCACATACGCACGTTGTGTCAGAAGGAAGTCACCATCGGAGGTCTGGTTCACTGGGAAAAGGCAAAGTTGTGCACCAAAAAGCCTCTTTTAGGCTGGCCACATTTTTGGAAAAAGAAGAATTGAAGTGGATCATGGGAAAATTAGAAGCAACAGGTAGGTGGGAATTTTGTACCTGCCTAGCAGGTACTTTTTCCCATGGAGGCAACGCCACTTAAGTGACAATGGGAAAATTAGAGGCAACAGGCAGGCGAGAATTTCTTACCTGCCTTGCAGGGTAAAAATTCCCATTGTGGAATAAAAGAAATATCACTTAAGTGAATCATGGGATTTTATTGCCTGCCTTGCAGGTAAATAATCCCATTATGAAAGTCAAATGACTTAAGTGAATCATGGGATTTTCAGGGCTGCCTTGCAGGGTAAATAATCCCATTGTCATGTGATTCTTAAAAATAGAATTCTTTATGTCAAAAAGTGCGCCCCCTTTGGAGAAGTAAAGGCAGCCTTTAAATTGATTAATTTAATTAATTATTCACCCAAAATAGGTGCGCCTGTGCTGGGAAAAGTCAACAAGGTTAAAGGACAAAAGGTGGATGAAAATAGATTGTTCTAAAATTAAATAAATTAATTTATTTAATGGCAGCCCCTTTATGTCAAAAAGTGTGCCCCTTTGGGAAGAGAAATAATACTTTTTAAAGTATTAAATGATTAAATTAATTCCTATTTTCAATGGCTAAGGTCAAAGCATACTGTGAGGCTTGAGTTAACTGGAAGCAGAAGTCTAAAATTAAATAAATTTATTTTATTTAATGGCAGCCATAAGCATGCACAAAATAGGCGCCCCATTTGAAGAGTGAAGCTTATTAATTAATTAATTAATTGCCAGTAATAGCAAAGGCATTAATTAATTATAGAATCACAAGGGTTATATAAGTAGGGGCTGCCATAAGGATGAATTAATTAATTCACAGGTAAAGAAGTGCAGCCCAGAGGAAAAGTGTGCCCCATTTGAAGAGGATTTTTGCTCAAAAGAAGGTGAAATCAATGCTAAAAGCTTCCAATTTTGGCGCACAGGTTGAAGGAGTTGATTTGTGTCTAGATAATTGTTTGCATAAGTGATACAGGTGCTCAGGTGAAGTTGGAAAAATTCATGCTCACTTTGCATGCAAACAAAACATCAATTTTTGGGCAGCAGGCTTGAATTATGCAGATTTTTATGATTAAAATTCATTGTTCATGTTTTGGTTGTCATCTTTGTCTAAATTAATTGCAGGAATTCATTACAGGTGCTTTACAAAAGAAAAGGAGCTTTAATCAATGTCCAATACATTGAATATATCCTCCGAATCTGAAGAATTATCCAGATCTGCACCAGTTTTGAAGAATTCCAGCCGAATAAGAAGAAAAAGAATTGTTCAAACAAAGATAGACAAAGCCATGGCAAAGAGGGATGAAAAAGAAAGCACAACGGAGTCATGCATCACTTCCAAATTTGTAGACATAGGAGACACAGATCTAGGTCCGAACCTCTTTCTGAATTGATTGATAGATCTAGAGCAGAAAGACTTCACTCATGCGTGTAGTTAAAAGCAGTGGAATTATTCGAGCTACAACCTTTCCATACACAACCCAGTTGCCAGAGTTCGTTATGGAGTGTGCTAGGTCTTACCATCCTTCATCCAGATCAGTGTGAGATGCTACGGGAAAATAATAATTTGGTTGGATGCAGAGTTCATCAATTATTGTTTGAAGATTCCGGCGCGAAAGGTGGTGACTTCCATTAGCATTCAGGATGCCGACAGCAGGTGGGAGAAGCATAGAGTTGATTGCGTGAACATAATGAACAACAGATACATGAAGAAGCCCAGATCTCCTTCTAAGTTCCCAAGAACTCTTCCACGGTCCAATCTGGTGCAGGAGGTAGATGATATTGCCAAATTGTTATGCAGATTAATGGCGAGGCGAATGCTCACACTTTCCGTACATGGATGTATGCTTTCATCAGGACCATTGAAGTCAACAAGGTTGATTCCATAATCAATTGGTCGAAATCATTAGCGACAACATTGGTGAGCAACTCCGGAACGTGAAGCGTACTTTCAGCTTCAAAATGACTTCTTATTTGGTATATGTAGCAGCTTCACAAGGCATCTTCTCCAAGTTGGATAGATGTGGTGTTCTTTCTAAGGACCCCATTTTTGAGTGCTACCCACAGCTTACTATACCTACATGCAAGAAAGATTTCAAAGTGGTCAACGATGGATTCTTCTACGAATTCATTTGCAAGCTAGACAGGGACCTAAAGGCCAACAAGGTGAGCAAGGAAGCATGGGAAGTTGTATCCAGAATTGGCAGTCTATTCATTCAGTTTGCAAATTTCACATACCTCAGGGTTACCGGCTTTTCTAGAGAACCGGTTAAGCTACCCAGATATCCGAATGATAGATTGATCACCATGGAGCTGAGCAGACAACTTGTGGAGATACACGACCTTTAGTCGAAACGACACAAGTCTACGGGCTTCTTCCCGATCACTGTGGGACATTATAGCTGCCAGAGCATTCATAGAGCTCGAGGGATGGAGACGAAGATGTTATCCAAGTATGAGCAAGAGTTCTTCTCGACACGGCTAAACTTTGATCCATTTGGAGTAGCCAGAAGATGATCTCCTAGGAGTACGCACATGTGCCTTCATTAGAGGATTTCTGGATGAAGTGCAAAAGTGAGTACGAGGTTAGAAAGAAGGATTTCAGCAGGCTATCAACACGGCAAGTGTTCAACTTTGGATTAGCGCGGATACCTACGGATCTTAAAGATGATGGGAATGTGTTACTTGACACTTACCATCAAATGGGAGGAGATAGAGCCGTACTTCAGGATAACGTAGGGGGCTGCCATACATTGAAGAAAGGTCTAACACTTCAAACTGAATACTTCAAACCTGTCACGACGAAGGATATTGCGTTGATGAAGCATTAATGAATCAAATCACGGGTAACTTCGGCACATAAGAGATTCCCTCAAGAGGAAGCATGGAGGAGAAAGCAGCAGAAGGTTCGAGAAGATGAAGGTGCACAGAAGATCTCAATCAAAGGAGAAGATCACTTCCACGGCTATGACTTTAGTTCCGACTTCTCCAGCATCCAATACTTCATCGATTGTTACACCTCAACAGGACACTTCCATGCCTCCACTGAATCCGGCAACATTCATCTTCTCTCCTCACCACTCTATTCAGAGACTGCTCTAGAAGAGACATCAAGCTGCAAATGGCGGAGTTCGAAAGAACTTTGTCCTTGGATGATTCAGAAGATGGCAGCCATAACACTTTAGCACTTTCTGGATGGTAAGGAAATAGAGCCGAGATAGTAGTACACTCAACAACTTCTCTTCTCCAAGAAGTAACTTCTCAGAATGGTTGGCTTTGTAGTTGGTTCCAAAAGCTAGAGTGGAGATGAACTTGGAGGAACATGACTTGCAGCTACTCAGAGTCTAGGCGAAAAGACAGAAGACCTAAAGTTGCTAAGGTAACTTCAAGGTTGATCATCGAGGAGTCGGGGCAGAAGTTTGCTGAGATATCAGTTTCGGTGGAAGGAAAGAAGGAAGATGAGCTCACGGCAGAGATGTAACATAAGAACTGCAGTACCCATCGGTTAAGCCACCACGTAAGGATCAAGCAAGATACACGCAGACATTGATAGATGCTCTATTCCTTAGGTTTGACAGAGAAAAGGCGAGAAAGACGAGATCTTCGAGAGGCAGGTGTATCTCGGTTGTGCGAGATCATAGTCAAGGTTACTAAACCTTCCACTCAGCCCATTTCAGAGCAGGTGAGTGATCATCTTATGCAGGAGATGGAGGATGCAAGCAATCAGTGAAAGCTATTGACGAATGGAAGAATCTGATTATTCATCAAGCTTCTGTATAACTTGGAGAGGTGCCACCGCCTCCTATTATGAATGATGCAGCAAAAATCAGTCAAGCAACAACCTGACGAGCATAGTAGATATAACACAGGTTCCGAGAGTAACTCCGAGTACTTTGGCCGAAATCAACAAGAAGGGAAATAGCCAGAGCAGATTGTATCAGACTGATGGAGTTTGAGAAGGGGAAGCAAATAGTTTGCAGATCTTCCGTTTGAGATCTAGAGTTTTGTTGAAGAGGATGCAGGCACTTGAGAGTAGGACATCGTCCTTACCAGACAATATCATTTCTTTCACTGAGGAGGAAGTGGTCGGAAATGTTACTTCATACATGCGGATCATTCCTAGCAGAGTGCCTAATTCCCTGGAAGGGTCTCTTCTGATGGTACAAAAGAGAATTGATGGAGCTACTAAACCTTTCACGATGAATTCCATTAGCAGACTGGTGGCACTGCAGGGATATTGCAAGGTTTGGGCCAAGCTTGGAGATGTGGAAGCATGTATCAAAGTGTTGAATGAAGGATTGTTGTAGTTCAGGACAAAAAAGGAAGCGGTGGCTAAAACAGATGGGAAGATGTTGAATCACATGTTCGACAAGTATATCCAATATCAGAACAAAAAGAAGACATAAATGTTACAGCTGGCTTGACTTCTTCTTCTATTCTTTCTTCTTCTATTTTCCACGTTCCTGGATGAAATTGTAAAACTTTAAAGTTATTGGTTTTGAAACCATTACTTAAAGTTATGTGGAACAATTCTATTAGTTAAGTGATACATGTGTCACTTAAGGAGAAGTTAGTGGAGGATGATTGTCAAATGTCATCTTTACTTGTTGTTTATGTTTCAGTTCAGTTGAGTTTCCCATTTGTACTTTCCCTCCTACATTCTATAAGTAGGAGAAGAACCTCCGGTTAATGATCAGAATTTGTAAGCAACAACCTTGTGTTCCAGACTTTGTGTTGAAACCCTTGAGAGCCACTTGAAGCAAAGGAATATACAAGAGCAGATTTCCGAGAACTTTGTGTCACGATGTATTGTGTTTCTAGCTTTTATATCTTAGATCTTTTAGTAAACTTTGTGTTATTTCAGATCTAGATCTAGAGCTACCTTTGCTTATAATTTTGTGTTTATATCTATTGGTTTCTTCTATGTGCATGCAATCAACTCTGTTATCTATTGATTGGGATGCACATCTTCCCCATTTCTTCTTTGTGTTTATATAATTCCCTTTCCTTCTTCTATAAATATTTCCTTTCTTAAAACAACTGCTTACTTGCTGCAAAAATCATACTATGGTTCATGAGTCGACAGCTTAAAGTAAAACCCCATATAGATACTAGCATACTTTAATTGACAAATCGACACGGGAGCCTCACCGGTAATGAGGAGATTTATCTCATGACTGCTAGGTTTTGTGATATGCGAAAATCTAGCCAACACTTAGTTAAGCACTGTATGATGCACTTTGTATGTAGTCTACAAGAGTTTGCTCATTTGAAACATTTTTAGCATATTGTGCGGAATGATATACTCTCTTGTAGAGGAGTGAGTTTTTTTCCAAAACAAAAACTCAAATGCAAAAATCATGAAATTCATCACATGTGGCATATAAAAATTTTCCTTAATATGATGGACAAGGCCTTAAAAAATGTATAATGCATTTCTAATCATATTGTTGATAAATTAACTACTTCATGCAAGCCTTATATCGTAGAATAAATTCACTAATTGATTCCATTTGGCCTTATATGTAATTGTTGCAAATGATCATATGTAACTTTTGGGCACTTATTCTAAATGTACTTGAATTATAAATGCATTCTCAAGTTCTACAAAAGTGCTAAGGGATCCACTACGAAAAATAGGAAACCAAGATCGGGATTTTCTCTTTAGACTATGTGTGAAGGCTTTAACAAAAGCCTATTATTATTTTAGCGTTCCATGGAAAGTCTAAAACTTTGAAGATGAATATGAGGACCATAACTTCCATAAAATAGATGAAATTTAGGCATGATGAAGTGTTTAAGGAAGGAAAATGGAAAATGGCATGCATTATGGAATTCCAATGTATAACATTAGAACTAATCCACACATTGTAGACATTATTCTTGAGTGATAAGGTATGCACATGGTTTTGTAAATCACTTAGGACATGCACTAATGCAATGATATCATGTTAATCTACGTAGGAGTATGAATATACTTATTAAGAAGTGGAAATTCAATATTAATTGTGGTCCTAGGAGCACTAGGTCGCTTATGGGAAAGCGGTATAGGAATGATAATAATAACAAGCCTATGAGGCATGTCAATCATATAAGAACTAAT
Source organism: Taxus wallichiana var. yunnanensis (assembly GCA_018340775.1). Classification (NCBI taxonomy): domain Eukaryota; kingdom Viridiplantae; phylum Streptophyta; class Pinopsida; order Cupressales; family Taxaceae; genus Taxus; species Taxus wallichiana. The sequence goes on from CM031234.1 coordinate 331,040,439, forward strand.
ATCAAATTCATAACACAAAGAATCAACTCCAAAATTAGAATGTAGAGAAACATCATAGCATGCATCACATATATTATTTGCATTTGTAAGCATTTAAAGAGAAATATGTGCATTTATTTCAAAAAAATGTCATAATCATTTGCATCATTTGTAACTTCTATAGGAGAGTGAAAGACGTCACAAACACTAACATCATTAATAATATGATGAGGAGGAACATGACAAGATATTATTGAATTTTCCATTTGAATAGATGAAAGAGGTACATTGCAATTAATATGTTCATTGTATACTTCAAGAGGGGAGTGAAATATAATAATCGTTTAATTCTTTTATCATTTCAAGAGAATAACGAAGGATATCAAAATCATTTGATTTCATTTCCGCTTCAATAAAGAGTGAGAAATATGGAAATGATTTGTTTCCTTTTTATTTCAAGAGAAGGGTAAGATATATCACAATCTTTTATTTATTTTTGCATTTCAATAGAAGGATAAGATATCACAATCATTTGTTTTCATTTCCATTTCAAGAGAAGGATAAGAAATATCACAATCATTTATTTCTTTTTGCACATAAAGAGAAAGATGAGGTGTTTCACAATCATTTGATTCTTTTTACATTTCAAGAGAAGGATGAGAGATATCACAATCATTTTCCTTCATTTCCATTTTAAGAGAAGGGCAAACATTATCACAGTCATTTATTTATTTTTGCATTTCAAGAGAAGGATGAGAGATATGAAAATCATTTACTTGCATTTCCATTTCAAGAGAAGAGTAAGAAAGAAACTCATTTAGTGGGTGTCAAACATCCTTAGTCTTATGAGGATGGAAAAAAAAGTCAAAAATTATTTATTGTCACTATACTCACCATTATCATAGGTAAGGGGTTCTTCATAGATCTCATTCATATCATTGTGAATAGGTATATGCATGGTAACCATAACTGTAGTGAACCACATTATTTGAGTTTTTAAGCTAAATTAGAGTCATCACTATGAGGTGGTCTTGGTTGTTTCTCCACTATTTGGTAGCCATAACTATAAATTTTCACCAATTAAATGGAACTTTAATTTCTTCTTGGTTACCACAAATGTCCTTACAATATTCAAAGAAATAGTAATTTCCATCATATTTCTCCTTGTATATATAGATACTATTGTTGTTAATTACACATATTTCCTCACTTATTTTACTATTATAAAAAGATAAAGGCATGACATAGGTGGAATATGGTGTCTTGGAAAGAACACACGAAGGCCTAAAAATAAAGTTAAGTGGGTGCTCAAAAGTAGAGGTGTTTAGGGAAGCTATTTTATCCCCAAAAATATGATATAACGAAATTCATAGAAGCAATACAAATATGGAAAATATATAGGACCAAACTCTATGGATAGGGGATGGAAAAATCAACTTCGTGGTTCTAGTAAATTAAAAAATTAATATGAAGATGGAAACCCTATAAGTAATCAAGGTTGGTTGTTGAATGTGTGCACTGTAGAACACCAATTGTAAGTTTGGTTTCTCAATGATAACAAAGGGAATCCGTCCCAAGGTGTCGAACTTGGCTTCTTGAGGAATACCTTCAAATAAAGTTATTTATTATCCTAACTACGTTATACTATTACTAAACTACTCTAATCTACCAATTGGAAGATAAAAGGAGGGAGAAAACATGAAAAAGAAACATGGTGATACATCAAGAAGTAAGAGGATCGTCCTCCTTATATGAATTAACAAAAGAGAGGAACAAAACTATATCCAAAGGGAATATATGAGACACAATAGACTAACATTTAAATCTAAATCTCCCTCTTATAATGAATTAGACACAATTAATCCATATCTTGCAAATGTGACATGCACAATAAACCATAAGAATAACAAATAGGTAAGTGAAAATAACAAAAAGACAAAGGGAAGAACATGAGCTACAATGATACATGCATTAAAGTATGGAAAATGTGCAATATGTTATAAACATAATTCAAGCCATTTATGTATTTACAGAGCTAAAACCCAGAGGTCCAAGGCACTCAGAAGTTTAGCACTCAAAAGAGTAGAGTAAATTTGCATTCAAGGAAGAGGAAGAGGAACCACACACACACACACACACACACACACACACACACACACACACACACACACACACACACACACACACACACACACACACACACACACACACACACACACACACACATATATAGATAGAAAAGGTAAGGTAGGAGAGAGGAGAGGAGAGATTTAACAAAATTAAATCTTATTCGTAGGACTGTATAAATCGGTAACATCATAAACATGCAATATACTAACATACCTTGATAAGAAAGTGCAACCAATAAGAGGATAAGAGTGACTTAGCTTATATATAACTATCTCAGACTTGGACATGATGGTGGAACAAGATCATTTTGGATTATATGTGATTTTCCTGAAAACAAAGTTGATCGAAGGTTATGTCGATGAATCACATGGATCTAGACAATATCGCGTGGGTTCTTAGTTTCTAAATTGGGCGCTAGTGTCCCGGTGAGAAGTGCAAATATGGTTCTTTCAATGTATGATAATATCACCTTCACTTTGCTATATGTCGCATCTACTTCCATATAAGTTTCTTTTGTCACACCTATACCTATAAAACAAACCCTAACTACCCGCACAAGAGTCAAATATATATTAGGTGCAATAAAAGATGCCTATGCTTGAGTCGAATGACCTTGGCAGCCTCCCCTAATGTGATTTTCACTGAGCATTGTACTACATTCAAGACTCATTGTATTTTTGGTGTGTGTGTGTGTGATATAAATTGTATTTTTTGTGTGTGTGTGAGCTAGGTTTCCCTTGTGCAATTTGCACCAAGATAATGGACTATAACTACTTTTCCCCAAAATGATGTGTGTTGTGGCATTCAAAATTTCCCTTCCTATACAGTAAATGATGCAACCCAAATGCATTCCTTAAGTTGTTTTGCCCAAGTAGTAGATAGAAAATAATAATCTAGTTTCCTTTAGAATAGTTAGTTGGTGGTATATATGTATGATTCCTTTGCTTGAATTTTGACATTAACAACACTAAAAGCCAACCCAAAGTGATCAATACAAACTTAGAAAAGATAAACAAGTGTAGACACCAAATTATGGTATGTCTATCCCTCCTCTTGTACTCATTCTCCTTCATCATCATCTCACACATACATACCTCTTTTCTCATTTAAATCCCCCTTCCCTCCTAAATTCCATTTATCCCTCTAATTATTATCTTTCCCATCTTAATTTTTTCTTAATCATATCATTATTTATCTTCCCTAATCTCCCACTAATCACACTTAACTATCCCTAAACCCATCCATTATCCTTTTATCTTCCTTAAACACCTCTTTTATCATCCCTAGGTTCCCATATACCCTCATTCAATGCATTCTTATCCCCCAACTACTTTGTATCCTCCCAAAGCGACCCTAACATGCCTTAGTCACTTAAAACCCTAACTTGACCCCTTTAGGGCCCTTTGCATTGAGCTGATCAAATCTCCACCGCCCAAATTGATAGTCACGCGTAATCGCCAGACCCATGTGGGTTGCCATCAACCCTATAAGTATGCCCATACCCCTCTCCTCAAGATGCAATTTTGAGAATTCAAGCTTTCTTGCGACTTTTGTTTCATTTCTTTCTCTTCTTCGGAGTTGCAACCATCAACTTAAAGCTATTTTAGAGATATCAGCATACTGTTAGGAGATTTTAGAGATTCAAAGCCTACTTAGAGACCCCATTATCATTTCATCACCATTGTGTATCACTCTTTTAGGTCTTCCAATTACCTGGAGCTCTACCCTTGTATGAGCCTTCGTTGATCTTTCCTCATAGTCCATTTTTCCATCCATTTTGCCTCATCAAACCCTAGATCCCTTCATGGTTGCGCCAAATATACACAGCTTATCGTCAACCTGATCTACATCTATCTTATTATTTGTCATCCACCCTTTCAAAGAACCTATTTTCTAGCCCCACGATACCCTAGATCTTCAAGATCTTGTTGTTTTACACACTTGTTGCTTCAGATCTCATCTTCATTATCAATAGTCATCGCGATCCAACCCAAGAACTCGCCAACCCTATCTCGTATCCACCTTGTTTTCGCTTTTTATCATCATCTGTCATCTATCCTACAAATTTTTTATTGTTCGGATCCCTCTCGCCTAGTGATCCACCTATTCGGATCCTTGATCCTCGCTTTTTTAGTACCGATCCCATCGATTCAACTTAGTCATTGTCGAATCAATCTACAATCATCACTTTCTTATCAAACTATAAATTTTATTGCATCCTTTCTGCTTTTCATCGATTCAAACCCTCTACAACATCCCAACACTAGATCAACATCTCAACATCGAGTTGAGAGTCTGCCTTCATATCCGACTTTTCTACTTAACTTTTTGGATCACTCTCCGCACTCATCGTCCGACTATACCACAATCTTAGGTCGCAATCAACATAGTCAAGTTTGTTTCAACTTATTATCATTTACTTGTTATCATATCTCGTATCTTATCTTATTTAGCACACCTCGTATTTATTTTCCATTTCAGCTTATCTACTATATCCTATCATTTATCCATTATCATTTTATCTATCTTTTATCAAAGTGGGTTGACATCCATCCCTAAGAAGTTTTCGGTTCTTAGGGTGACATATCACAAGAAAACCCACCATCCTATCTACTAATCATTTTTAGATTCTCTTTGTTGTGCAGTTATCAAGTTAGACGCGAGGAGGATCCTTTGTGCCCGTATCTTCATCATCATCATCTTATCAAGAGGTAGCCTTAAACCCTCTCATCATTTGGAGTTTCTTATTTTCTTTGCCACCATTCCACTAATCTGAAACAAGAGCGGGAAAATTTGATCAAGAATAAGTGATGGGTCATTTTTAAAATATAAGAACCAAACAAAAGGACCGAAGCACCCACAAAGGTGGGACAATATCACATTGGCGCTTTCTTTCCCTACCGGGCACTAATGTCCAAAAAGCTCCAAAGATAAATTAGGAAATATTCAGTTGAGTAACACATTATATGATGTCCAAAAGTAAACGAGTAATTCTAGAAAAGTAGAGGACGAAAGCATGGAAAGATAAAACAATGTCAAATAAAAACAAAGAAGCGTTGTCAATGTCTAGTTTTCTTTCTTAGGAATCATGCATATAATGACATAATAGAGGCATTATGTAATAGTAATAAGTGCATTTTTTTGGGTCTACAAGGATAAGAGGATAAAGATTATTAAGTGCATATTTTTGTGTCTACAAAGATAAGAGGAAATAGAATATGTTAGAAGGTATCTCCTTTCTCATAATTATCTCTTTTACACATATCACAAAGGTTTAAAAAGATGTGCAAATAAAAATATCAACCCAAAACTACCGCAGGCATATTTTGGGATCTTATTGGCACCATGATGATCCACTATAATTAAATAATTACCGGTAATGGCTTGAAAAATAGTATCCACAAAACATGCACCAATTTCAAGCAAATATGATTTTTCAATGATTTGATGCCTTCATTTGAAATATAGGACAAAATTCTCTAAAACAAGAAAAAATTATGTTTTAAAGTGATCCCTAATACATATAAACTAAAAAAACACGGAAAGAGAATATGTATGTCCATGAGATTAGTAAAATAAGTGGAGCATTTGTGAGTGATTTGGGAACCATTAGATCTGATTATGTGAGCAACAAATACCTAAGATTTTTTTCATTAACAACTCATAGATCCTCGATGATTCTTCTAAAAACTAAGATCATAGCAATATATTTGAATTACCTTTCCAATGGTACCATCCATTCATCAATTAGATATCTCTATCAAAAGTTATGCTAAAAAATAGAGCTCTTTTTGCCACCTTTGTTTCAACTTTAACATTCTCTTGCTTCATTTTACACTAAGCAAAACCATCAAATTTAATCTCACAAAAAAACACTTTGGTAGATTTCATACTTCATTGATTTGTGTTAAGTGATGATTTTGCACCACATGTTGATTATCGATGTCTCATAATTTGCTAGGGAGAGGAAGAAAAATTCAAAGCTTTGAGATGATATATAGCATCGATCTCTACCAGCTTGTTCATAATCTTGATCCTACAAAGTTTGGAGGTGAGAGACCAAGGTATGAGATAGTCTCGCTCATGGGTTATTGCCACTTGTCAACCATTGTTGTTCTACAAATTTTAGAGACTAAGGATTCCCTAAATCATCAAATGCCGATCACTATCATTTTAGCATTTGAATCATATTTATCACATCCGTTGTCGTTGTCAATTTGTTTTCTATATAATATGGTTGTTTTCAAGCTATGTCTCTCTGTAGATGTATGCTGCAGTCAGACACATGCAATTACAAGCATTCATCCAACAATACTTTTTTAGGAGCGATTCGACATCATGCATGAAATCGATTGTGTGCCATCGCCTTGACACCAGACATTAAGGACATCAAATATTAACTTGAAGTCATACAAGAAGAACGAGACACACCTAAAAATTCTAATTTGATTACTTTGAGGAGTTCGAGATCACCATAGCCCTCGCTTGGGCCACCTACCACATGAAACATGAACTCTCTATCCCTCTAGAATTCTACTAATTCCCCCATTGTCAATTTACTTTCATATCATTATCACTCAATTGTAAAATGAGTTGACACCCTTTGAGGAAGCCCATTAGTTATTGGGATCAACCTTTACCGAGCAACTCATCATCTCTTTTTCTAATGTCTATCTTGTTTTGTTATCTTTGTATGTAGGTTCTCTCATTCACTGGAAGGAGTTGTCTCTCTTTATTTTGCATCCATTCATCTCGACATTGCACCGTCCGATGCGGTATCATTAAACCTGTCTCTTCTCGATTTTTAGTGTTTTATCGCATAACAAACAAACCAAGATTCACCTTAAAAATTATTCTTTCTATATGTGGCTTTGATAATACACCTAAACAATTATTGGGCACAATCTCTCTTTCCCTTACTATGGGATCATGCACTCTTGATGTTCTATGTCACGTTATGCCTTGCGATGTTCCTAAATCCTCCAATTTTAGCTCAATCTATTTTTAAAATAATTTTTTTTATTTAATAAATAAATAAATAAAATTCTCTCGAGACAAAATCTAACGAAGGGATATAGTGATTTTTAGCATGTGGGTATTTACTTGAATTTAGCTTTTATGATTCTCTGGGGATATCTTAGAGCAATGCAAACAATTGCAGGCAAACAAACACAAACGACACATTGCTTTGAAAATAATGTTTTTTTTTTTTTTAAAGGGGTAGTCCCATTTTAGGGTGAAATCTCGAGGACACCACTTATATAAGCATTTCCAAACTTAGGGCACCTTAGCTACACATTTACAACCTTTAGATCAACTTTATAACAAAGTTAGATCTAATTCCCGTGAGTTAAATATAAACTTTCACACACAGGTAACCGACAACGGTTACCCTAACTGATGGCGGTTCTTATGTTGACCGACGACAGTTAATATGTTGATCAACGTTGGTTACTATGTAAACCAACCACATGTAATGCATGCTTATTGTGAAGCAATCTAGCTCCACAACCTAACAATCCCCCACTTGGAGATTAAATTTTGAACCTCTGTACTTGTACCTATACATCACCATCTTATACATACCATGAAGACCATCTATTCTTTACTTCAACAATTCTCTCAAAAATAAAACCAAGAAGATCAAATCATCTTCTCAAACCAAGAAGATAAAACCATTACTTACCAAACTTGCACAAAGCTAGAAATGATCCATGAAACCAAGCCTCAAGCTCCCACTGAATCGTAACACCATACCAATTATTGGTATTAGGCAATCAAGCCAACCAAGCTCCTCATGCAATAAGCCATCATGACTAACACACCTGCAAGAGCTCCCACTCAAACTGAAGTACTGAGCTTCAACTACAACCATAGCCATACCTGTAAAACCAACCATGTTCTCCATCCATCTATCCATGTCTCCATGTAACCACCAATGTAACTGTCTAAAGACAAGTCAATACTAGAATATGCAAAAGCAAAACAAGATCCCGGGTAAAAACAACCCTGAATGAGTTCTACATGCAATAGTGGGTGATCAATCCACAAACACCTGCATAACTCAAAGAAATCCAAACACTGCATCTTAGAAATCCAACCCTGCATAAACAACTAGCATGTCCAAGACAATCATCTGTAGATAACATCTCCCATGGAGTAACATAGTAATCAAGAGGAAATACAAACATTCCCTACTCATGCTCAAGGCATCTAAACTGTGCTCATAGGAATCCATGTGCAAATCAAATATTTGCATCATCATAGACTCACAAAATTGAATCTATCCACATGTACAAACTCACCATATACATCCATCCATATCACCAGGCTCTCCAAAAGCTCCAAGTCTGCCACCGACTAACTCCAAAAGCTGAATATAAATCTTGTGCTCATCAATGTCAATAACAAACAACCATGCTAAACTATGCAACTAATACCAAGTGTAAATACCAACATACATGTCATCAACATATTGCATGAACCAACCAAGATGAAAGAAAAACAAGGGTACCATCTAAAAATGGTAAATAAACATTGTTGTCAAACATGTGACCAAACCGACCATGGTTTCCTAACCGACCCCGATCACTACCTGACCGACCACGGTTAATAAATGACCGACCATGGTTAACCCTAATCGACACTTGGTCTCTCGTAGAATTATCAATTTTCTTCTTTTTTTCACCCTTCAAACTCTGAAAATTGCTCTATCATCTAAAACCAAATTGAATCAACCATCAACTGCCATCCCTAAGGAATATCTAGGCACCACAAAATAAACCAAGTGACATCGAAAGCAATAAACTCAAAATCCCCAGTAAATCCATGATCCCTCTCCAAAACCAACTAGTGCCTCTGCCACTCTGAATAGTAGCAATCTCCTCTCACTTTGCATGTGCATCATGTATCCAATCTTATAATGCCAACAACCATGGCTTGCTCCCACTGAACATGAAATTCCCTGCACTACCTCTAACACCAAGCTCAAAAGCTAATATGTCAGTGAGAAATAAAACCAGATGAAAGAAAATATAAAATGATTCCCTTCTTATCAAAGAATACTTCTACATCACATAAGTTTGGACTTCTTGTGAAGTAGGTGAATCACCTTCTTTCCATCCGTGTGTACTCAACATCTCTCGTTACCTACAACTGTGTTTAATCATGACTTTTCATTGAGGATCTCATCCTTAGATTAGAAACCCATGTCCTTAGATGCCACACAACCGGGAAATAAAATTCAAACAGTAAAAAATATGGTATAAATCTATGCACACTATCCAAATATAATATTAGTTGCTCCAAATGAAAGAAGCAAAACGTGAATCATATAGAGATAGTTGAATTAAAGTCTCACCGGACTAACCAAGCTAAATCCATCCTCTTTACGATCCAAACATTAAAGTGATATGTACCATTTCTACATGTACACACTTTGTGCAAGAAACTTTATCCTCTAAAATAGGACACTAAACCATCCATTCCCTCTTCTACTGTAAGAAACCATGTACAAACTCGTTTTCACAGATATACGACCACGGTTCTTTGACTAGTATTGATTACTCTCATGGATCGATGATATCGGTTCAACACCAACATCGATCTTCTTGCTAGATTGAACACAACTCCACAAATTGGCATAGGTCACCAAACCAAGTGCCTACTCTGACCAAAGCCAAAGCCAATAGTTGTGTTGAGCCAGTCATTTCAAGAAGCACCCAAATCTTACACAAAAAACTTAACATTAATAATACATGCAATCAAACTACACCAAGATGAAATACATCACCTTACCAAAGACCAAGATACTCAATCACATCTTCTAGTTTCCACTTGAGATTGAATCTCTTCACGTGATCTTATTATTAGGAAAAACAAACCTCGCTACCATCCACCACAAGAAACCACTAATAATATATTGAAGCAAAACCTTGCTCTGAAATAACTAAGATCTGATACCAGTTGTTGGTATCAGATAAGATAACAAACTTGGCTCGATACCAGTTGTTGGGAATTCAAGATCATGGGAATAGTTTTATGAATCGATAACAAACCCAATCATGCACACATGATCTAAACAATTTCCCAAAATCTACAGTAGTGAAATTATAAACTAGAATAATCCAAATCAAAACAAAGTACACACACATAACATAACATGTACCGTGGTTCACCCAATGCGGGCTACATCCACCAAAGATAGAGATCTCATATATATAATATAACAAGAGTACAAACCAACTCTTCAATACAAGAGTACAATGCATCTCTCCAAGAGTATCTCCTCTCCTCTAGATCTCTAAACAGATCTACATAAGTGCACTACAACCGTGCCTCCAAACACGACCAACAAATCTCACATAACCCGGAACTATTGCATCTCTGAACTGCTACCAAGTTCTTTGTGGATTTGTGACAAGACCTCTCGCATGGGTCTACTAATGTGCAACCATGACTGTGCACCAAGAAGTAAGTTTGTCTCTCCATTACTGCATAACCTGTGCAAACATGAAGACAACCTCCTCTACAATATCTAGATCTACATGGATCAACAATACAATATGATCTCATGGATCTACAATACAAGATCTCACAACTTGTGGATCTAACAATATAAGACTAGATCTACATGGATATATAATACAAGATCTCACCAACATGTGGATCTACAAGAAGAAACTCTATGTGCTTTGCATACTATGCAAGCCATTACAATGAGACAATAACTATACAAAGGAAATACAATAGAAGATGTTACCCTCTTCTCACCATTCAGATGTACCTGTTATTTCCTTCTATCCAACTCCTCTCCATGGAAGCTCTATCTTCATGTAACATGTTCTTTCTTTCTCTTCTTCTTCATCCTCTCAATCAAGGATTCCACATGCAATAATAATCAATTACATGCCATCATAACATCTAACCCTAGCTTTCATGCTTATATAAGCATCTACAAACTTAGGGCACCTTAGCTATGCATTTACAACCTTTAGATCAACTTTATAACAAAGTTAGATCTAATTCCCGTGAGTTAAATATAAAATTTCACGCATAGGTAACCAACAACTGTTACCACTGAACGATGACAATTCACCCATTGACCGATGGTGGTTCTTATGTTGACCAATGATAGTTAATATGTTGACCGACGTCGGTTACTGTGTAAACCAGACCACATGTAATGCATGCTTATTGTGAAGAAATCTAGCTCCACAACCTAACAAACATTGCATAATTTTATTTCTATATTCAGATATTACCTTGTCACATATTATTTATCTTTCCTAACATGCTAACGGTGCTTCATGTGTAGCATTTTCCTTGGAGGACTATTTATAATCATGGTTGTTTGATTTATTTGTACTTTATTTTTCATTGTTTACGGTTATGCCCTATGTTTGCTTGTTACCTTATTTGCACAAGCCTTGATAGCTTCGATTGTCTTGTGACATCCTGATTGGTGTCCTATGTGTGCAATCAACTACTCACTAACTCTTTGTTTGTTGTTTTCCTATATGCCTTTACTATTTTTATTTCAATATGCATTGCTTATTTGTCACTAACACTTGTATGATAGCATTTTCCCCTTGATTTGTTTATGTCATGGTACCTATCATACGTAATCCCTATTCCTCTTGTAGGATTCCTATATCATATGTGCACATTAGTTTCAACCTTCCTTGTTTGGGCTACATTCACATTTTTTCATCTCACGCACCCCAAATAAGTGTGGGAAAACATTGGCATAACCTTTTCACCCTCCCAAACGGTCACATAAACACAGAGAACATGATCAAAACATAAATTAGTTATAGAATAGGGCTAGAAATAGACTTAGACACAAATATCAGCATGGAAAAAAGTGCCTATAATAGATAGGAACATCTAGCGCTAGTGTCCCACATGGGTGCTCTTTTCCTGGGGAAAAATAGTTACATAGTAGTTTCTGCAGATAGCATAGTCACATTTTTCTCCAATTTCGGTAGTTACACAAAGAAGTTTCGATTGTAATAAATTACTAACAGAACTAATTGCTTACTCAGAACCAAAACAGGAACTAAATAAGAGAATGACACCTAGGGCATTTGTAGGATAGTGATATGCCTAGAGCATTATATCACCCGAAGCAAGTTGCACATTGGGTTTCGATCATCTACAAAGGGAACTTATCTGTGGGGAAGTGTTAATGGTTGGAGGGAAAAATTGCTCTCCCAATACACTTTCCTTAGCGGCAACAAAATGCCTAAACCCAAAGTTTAGCACCGAGACGCTCAAATCCATAATGTTATTCCAACCAACTCCTAAGCATCGAGTCTACAAACAGAACAAATTTATATCCCTTTCTCTTTCAACACTCCAGGTGTACTCTAACCCCTTGGTTTAGCTTTTCTAATACATATTTCCATTTTTACATATTTTCCAAGTTAAATTTCAATTGCATTTACCTATAACATTGATTACACTTGTTTTCTTTTACAGGTCCTATCATATTCGACAAAGGAAAAACACACAAGAAAATCTCAAGAACGCTTTAGCAAATACGTTACTCCAAGGAACTACATGCACACACCATTATCACTCCACACACACAAAGGTCATCCATAGGATCCTTATCCTTCCCTCTCCTTAGAATTTCATGATACATATTTTGCACTATTCCATTCAACATACTATTGGGTACAATCTTCATTTGACTCTCTAATGTACGCTTTTATTTTCTACTCTATGCTACCGAATCCTTATTTACCAAAATAAAGTGGGGAAATGTAGTCACTAAATCACACACTTACTATGTATATATAGCCTCTAAATATGTCATTTATATGCATGATTCCTAAGCAAGAGAATTACTCATTAACACCTCTTTTCTTTTCTTTGACATTGCTTTTATCCTTTTCATATTTATTGCTTGTTGTTTCTAATTGATGACCTACAGGTTTGACATACCATCCGACATCCCGATCAACCCCGATTACATTGTCTAACCTTTTTCAACACTCAGTATAGGACCACCCATTAGGGACAGGTGAGCCCAGCACTACTTTCCCCTTTGGGCGCCTTTATCATCCTTTTTTCTTTTTTTGATGTTTCGAATGTTACGTCTTTCTTGTATTATTTTATCACCCTTGGTCGACCTTTCACTTGTTAATGATGAAACTTAAGTAAAGGAATCATATATATACATGTCTTATTTAGCCTTATTAAGTGAGAAAGCATTTGAGACGCACATACTATTATAAGGAGATAATATTTTCTATCAACTACACCAAGGACTGCGTACTTCACTACATATGAGGGTTTATTCTAAATTCCATACCACACATTTGCATTGGGACAAACTAGTTGAGCCCGCTATTTTCTCGTGTGACCGACACTAGGGCATCCTAGCTCAAGGGACATTATTTTAATCACACACACACACACACACACACACACACACACACACACACACACACACACACACACACACACACACTAGAACTACATGGAGTCTGAAATGTAGTGCAACGTTCAGTGACAATCACATTGGGGTGACCACCGAGGTCAGTGTGACTCAAGCATATGCATATTTGTATTAATCTAAAGTATGTTTGAGTATTGTGCATGTATCTAGGGTTTATTTTGTAGGTACAAGTGTGACACAACGAATCTGATGTGAATTAAAATGAACAAGGAGTGATACTAAGTGACACATAAAAATAGATCCCGAGCTTTTCCAAAGAATTTAGTGCCTAGATCGAGACGCTATCGCCTGGCGGCCCTGTCCCAATCCAGGCGCTCCTATCCCTAACATTATTATAGCCCAGCCCAGATTCTACCCTTCTAGGTTAGTCTCCAGTCCAAAATTGATTCAAAGCTACATATACAAGTTGAGTCATTCTCTAAACCCTATTTATCACTCTTGCTTAGATTTCCTTTGTTTGATCTTGCATGTTTACTATTATATATATATTTGATTAGCGGTGTCCTTACATTAGATTTAATTTTATTAAATCAAAAATATGGTAGAGGGAGAGAGGGATATGGAGGAAAGGTAGAGGGGAAAAGAGCAATAGGTTCGAAAGAGGGAGATGGGAGAGAGGTAGAGGGTAAAAGAGGGATAGGTTGAGAGATAGGAGAGAGAGAGAGAGGGTTACATGGAGAGAGGTAGCGAGAGGGTGAGAGGTAGAGGGGAAGAGGGAGAGAGGGAGGGGATGGAGAGAGGAGAGAGGGAGTGAAATGGGGAGAGAGTGAATGAAAGAGGGAGGGGGAGAGAGGGATGGAGAAAGGAACAGAGAGAGAGGGAAAGAGAAATATAAGGGGAGAGGGATAGAAAAGGAGATTGGAAAGTGGGGTAGAGGGAGAGAAAGATGAGAGAGGTAAAAGGAAAGAGAGGGATAGGTTGAGAGAGGGGTAGAGGGAGAATGAGAGAGGGATGGAGAGAGAACAGAGAAGGGAGGAGAGAGTGTGATGTGTACTTAATTTATGGGTTTTAAGCTTATGCCCATGTATTAATGTATGATAAGAAGATGGTGGAGGTGGGTCCCCATCAATACCTTAGTCATTTTTTTAGAATATAAGTCCTCATCATCATAAATGTGCTCAAGCTCATAAGTGTCGCCAAGTGCAAAGTCGTCAAGTGCGGTGAATCGATGAAGAATTTGAAGGAGGAAAAAGTGAGAGAAGGAATATAGCCAAGTTTGATGATTGACTACACCCATTGCAATGATAGTGTCACTGTGTAACTCTCTGACATATATTGAATCTAGAGTGAACTCAACTCACATACCTTGACTAAGGTGAGTAATTTGGTAGACTGATAGGAGATTAGTTAATAGTGAGGGAATACTTAGAACATTATTGAATGTTCCTCCACTCACTTCAACAAACCCTCTCCCAAAAACCTATGTAGAATTGTCGTCACCCAATTGGATAGTGGACATGTCACATGGCTCCAAGGAAGTGAACTCCACATGTGAAGAATCCATATGATGTGATGCTCCAAAATCAATAACCCATGAAGGATTCGGTGGTACAACTGCAACTAGTGCTCTCCCTTTTTCCTCCTTTCATGATTCTTTCTATTTCTTTTTTCTATTTTTCATTTTCCTTGGAGGATTCACGGATCGATGAAGATGGATTGATAGACTTAGTGGCACATGTGTTGTTCTTCTCAAGAAGACTCGTGAGGTAGTTAACCTGTTTTGTCAAACATTTACTTTCGTCATGTTTGTCTTTTGCAACACCCACATTTGATCCACTCTTTCTTGGACTTAACACTAGAAGAGGATGATCCAAAGTTTTATTTTGAGGTGGGTTGATATTTCTTTCTCTCATGATCCTTGTTGTTCTATTTAGTATCTTTTGAAGCCTTTTATATATGCAATGCCTCGCAAATAAAGCAAAGTGGTTTAGTGGACTTTAGTGTACCCATTTGGATTAACTTGACTTTCTCCTTGGTCAAATCATAAATAAATTCATCCAAAGATATCATTTTCCAGTTTCCTCTTATTGCTCTCTTGGTGGCATAGAAGATAAAGACAAAGATAAAATAGTCATGACCTAGTTCGGCAAGTATGAAAATAATAAGTTGTATGTTCCACGTTCCTTCAACTATAATCTTAAGGACTTGAGTTTGGTAAATAAATCTTCCAAAGTGTCAAAGTTTCTAGGACTTAAGCTTATAAGTTCAATTTCTAGCTCATGCCCCCTCATAGTATCAACTATCTTAAACAATGAATTTAAGATTCTCCACACTTGATTGGGTGATGTGGCTGATTTTACATGAAAGAGGAAATCAGGTGACATTGAAAGACACGAGATACCAAAGGCCTCATCACACTTGTTTAACCATTTGAATTTGTCTATGTCTGCACTAGGCTCATTTTTTAACCCCATAGTGATGCGGTACAACCCTTTACTCCTAAGTACAATGGTCATTTTTATTTCCATTCTTGGTAGTTAAAAGGTGTAAGTACATTAACAAAGCTTAGATCCATTTTTGCATAAACTAAAGTAGTGGAGTTATTGAATAAAACAATGAAATGTGTGGAAAGAAGTGCTCGAACATAAGAGAAAACACATTGCACACACTCCCAAAACTATATCGACAACAACCCTAGATTTGGCACTTTATAAATTAGTGTGTTTTATACTTCAAATAGCCTCAATGTGTGAGAAATGAAAAAATGTGAACTTTTGCAAAAGGAAACACTCAATTTTGAGCTACCGATCAAAAGTTATTAAACAATTACTTTCCCATAAATGAGGCCTATTTTAAATACGTTTGCATTAAATTTTTAAAAATGCACTATGGCTAAGGTGAACCTAGCCTTCCAATCATTCATTGGAATTGACAAAGAATGAATAATACAATGGTTTAGTTAGTGAGGGGGAATTGGATTCCTACCAACTCGGGCCTCACCCTTCGTCTTTGTCAGGCGAAAATACAAGGTAAACTAAACACTTAATTCCTCTTTAAATTATTTTCGCTAATAGAATAGTATTCCGAATGCATAAAGTGTTGATTAGGGGAGAGGGGCTAGTAGTGGTACACCCTAAGTTAAGGGGTCCACAAAATCAATTGTTTATCATATGGGATTGTGATTTTTTCACTAATATGTAGTTCAAATTTGTGTTAGCTTATATTTTTTTTTGGAATGTTCAATTGGAGGGAAAGCCCTATTTTGAATTGATTTAAAATAATAAATTTGAGTTACACTACAACCATGGTGGAAACCAATACTTGAATATGGGTGAAAATGCTTGAACATTGAATTTTTATACTTGTACATGGGTGAGAGGTCTTACATGTCATGATGTGATTGGCTACTCTACATAATTATTATGTCAAAAATAAATAACTACTACATAGTACTATGACAACTATTGGGCATTGTGTGATCAATAGTCATGTCAACTATTGGACCATGTTCACCTATTAGCCCCTCTCCCTATTGGAACAAAAGCGGTCAAATTGGGAAAAAATTAACTTAATTACCTTATGGGGGTCCACCAAGGAAATACATTAGGATGTCATAGGGTTAAAAAAACCCTAAATTTTTTAATATATCTTTCCCTCATCCGAACATCGCCATGACTATAAGATGACCATATTTGGGAGGTTGCAGGCCGAGTGAAATCCGGATATGCCTCAGAAAGGAAAAACTAGTTCGTTCAAAGTAAAAACTAATCAAAAAAGCAAACCCAAGGTTGATTTGGTGTTGTACAACCTGTTATAGGGGCGTTTTTGTAGAAATAGTTATGATTTAGAGTAAAGCCAAGACGTGGGAGATTGTTCTAAGGTCTCCCAACCTGAAAAACACGTAATAGAGGCATAGGTTGTTCTATGACATTTTGTTCGAGAAAAACGTTGCAATAAACAAAAAAATGACCGAACAATTGATGTAAATGCGAGCACCCTTGCTTAGGGTTATGTGGGATTGTATAAATTAGAAATACCCCAGTACGGGCTTGCGTGGTGAAGGAAAATTCCCATGGTTTTTTTGGGACAACTTGGTGCAAAGAAAACACCCTTATATGGGCTGCATGGTGAAAAAATGCTCAGGAATAACAAGCTAACTCCACATGACTAGTATACATAAGTAAGCTAACTCAACAAATGTAGGGATAATCCATATGTAGGAATAATCCACAATAAAAAAATAAAGGATAAATAATATCCTACACCAACACAACGCTCATCACAAAACATGGTGGAGCGAGGCTAATCCATCCCAATTAGACTAACCCTTTTCGGAAATTAAGGAGAGATATAGGGTTTGAAGAAGACGAAGCCTCGAAATGCTACATAATCATGACCACATAAGTTCAAACACATGAAACAAAGATAAAGACACAAAATATCATAATGTCATATCAATATCTAGTAAAACACCACATAATAAAAAGTCATCCACAGAAGGCGAATCCATCTGGATGAATTTCCACTCCACATGGGACATCATCCTCTTTTCTCGATTCAACTCACCAAAATTTCAAGAAAATTCAATGACACTCTGCACAACCGGATTACACACTTTCATATCCCCGCCACGCTATCTAAGCCCATATTGAGGTGAATATGTTCCAAACCCCAACTCTAAATTCTAAATCTAACTTTCAAGAGTTTGTATAAAGGTCTTATATTTACAATACATGTTATTATAATATGTGATTTAGTGTTATTTATTAATTTCACCACTCATTACTATTTACTATAGGCTCTTGTTTTGGCTATTATTGATTAATCACACCTTTCATTGTTTTGTTTCATTAATTGTATTGATCGCTCCATGTACTTGTGTGACTACATGCTTTAACTATTTTGTGAAATTGATTGCTTTGATTGCTTTGTGTACTTGTGTATTATATGATTTTATTATTTTTTGTTGTTGACTACTTTGACCGATTTGTACATTCATGTGTTGCATGATTTGATTGTTGTGTAACATTGATTGATTTTATTGTTTTGTGCTCTTGTGGGTTGTATTCCTTGATTACTATATGAATTAACCTAATTGACTATTTCATGCACTTTTGTGATCACTATGTGATATTGCTGATTTCATTTCATTAAATACTTGTTTGGTAGCAATAATGTCTACTCTAATTGATTTGTACGCTTATATGTTATGTGCTTTGTTTTCTCCATTCTTGTATGTTATATGTTGTGTTTATTTCGTACATCCGTGTACTTTATATTGTGTTTACTTTGTGCACTTGTATGCTCTATGCTCTATTTTATCATATACTATGGATGTTTATGCATGATTTTCATTGTTTGTTTTCTTTATGATGAATCACATTGGGGAATACTACCTCTTTTTCTTCCTACAATTCATTAATTCATATATCCATATAACAAAACAAACATCCTAGACACATTACTTGCTATATATTTTTGGCCACCATTGAACATCCCATGAAATATTGCTTAAATTTCTTGTGTTATATCCATTAGATACACATTTTTATGAGATACTTAGTTTGTGACATACATTTATATGATATATTGCATCTTGTACACATTACTTAACATACATGAATTATTGACATGGTAGTTTAACATTTATTGCTTGATTACATGTATGGCTCTAGGCCCCATGGTTGATTTACACTACGATATTTCTTAATGAAATTGTTTCTTAAATTTTGGAATGCTCATTGATATGTCATTACTTCCGGTACTTTGACCCTAGGCCTTATGTTTGTTACACTTCATGATTATGACATTTCTCTATATATGATGCTTCTTTCCCTTATTACTACATGTTGGTTACCTCATTTTTTCTTATACATTACTCGAGCACATTTTTTTATATTTTCATGACTATATCATTGCTTCTTTGGCTTTATATCACTTCTCGTTATATATTTTTTTTGACACACAAGCTAACTACTAACATTAGTAAAGTTTGTCACATATTTTCAATCACGTCTATTTACAATGGACCTATCATGTCATGTTGTGTCGTGTCTTGGGTCACCGTGTGAATCTGTTAAGCTTTGATTCACGTGTTGTGATCATGTTACTCATCCTATAATTGTTATGTTATCTTGTCAAAAAAATTATAACACTCTCATGGAATATTTCACTCTTTTGACAATACATGACACTTGTGCTTACAAATTCTTATATCTTATTACTTATAAACATTGTACTATGTTAGTTGATACACTAAATATGGTTTATATCATTGATGCTTATTCAATTTTACATGACTAACACTTTTTATTCTAAGCTAAGTGATCCTTTATAACATCCCTTATCCCAAAAGGGGAGCATATTATGGGTATTTTCCAACACATTCATGCATATTACAAATATAATACTTTAGACGACATCATATGATGATATACACATAATTATTTGGATATATTACATTATAATATTTACACGACTTCACTCAGTAGGCCCAATTACTATAGATGGCTTCACTTTGAAGAAAAAATTACCAAAGACGAATTCACATAGTAGGCCCAATTGCTAGATATGGATTCTATTAATGATCTAATTACTAAATATGGCTCCGCATACTAGGCTCAATTGTTACTCTTCACTTATGTTCAAAGTTTTATTTTCTCACATATGAAATTGAAGGCATACCAAAGGTGTACATGTTTCATGTTTTTTACTTTTAGTTTTTGTTGTTCATTAATTTTGTATAAGCATCTTGGTTAGAATTTAATACATGTTTTTGCATGTGACATGGAGGTTCACATGGATGGAAAAAGATAAAGGAGGAGGGAACACAAACCTCTAGTTTTCGTATGCCTTGTCCTTATAGGAGGTTTCCATTTCAAGTTTTTAATTTTAATCAAGCATTATGGGGGGAATAGTATCCTAAATCTAGACCCATGGTATTTTTGCAATTATCCTTGACATTTATAACCCATTCCCAATCGTGTACTTAATTGACTTATTCTTTCATGTTTTTCACAATTTACACTCCTTAACTTATAGGTCATACTTGTACTCATCCTTGACTAGTCAAAAACTTATTTGATTAATATAGAATGCGTATTAAGACATTTTTCCACCTTCTCCAACTAAAAAAATTCGGTTTGTACCCTTGCAAGATGAAGTCACATATGATGGAAAAAATTGGTGACGATTTTGTCTTAAGGCCGATGTGTCTATCCTCCACTATCTTAATGGTTGTTAACTTGGTCAGTCTAATGTTAAATGAGATATATATTTTTGCAATAGTCGCCTATTAAAGCACACTTACCCCATCCATTCAAAAGGCCTCTTATCTCACATTTTTTGAACTACCTAAGATATCCCAACCTAACACCAAAAATCTAAATGACTCTTTCAAGCACATCAACCAACATCAAGTTTGTATACATCCTATATGCCTTCCATAGGACATTTTGCAAAGATACATCCTACACTAAAGATCATTTCCAATGATAGAAGGTCCTCCTTAGGATCTCACCAATACCTTATTTATTGAGAGTTTGTACACATTCACTCAAAGGGATAACTATGTGAGGCTTGATCCCTCTTTGGAGTATTGATATATAGTGCAACACTCAACACACCATAGTGGTGGGATGAGGTTGTGTTAGCATATGGATTTGCATGCATGCAAATGACATGCAACAATGTGGGAATGAAATCCCTCCTCAATGAAGGTGAGGCTGCCTTTATTGAAAACCAAAACTGTATTTACATTTGTACATTCAAAATTGTATGTGGGGGGTGTTTTGGAACATCAATGGAAAGAAAAGTGAATGAGGGAGATGGAATGAAATGAAGGAAAGGAGTGGAATGGAATGAAATGAAATAACATGCAAGAGTTAGGTAAAAACAAAGCCTAATATTGCATGAAGAAGAAAGGTGAATAACCAACACAAATAAAACGGAGTTTGAGTTAGCCAAACAAGAATATGTAAAAGGGAACACACATGAGCAAGTAGATAATCAAAGCTTGATCACTATGAACTAGAACAACAGATTAATAACGTTGACAATAAGATCAAAGATAATATTTGCATGCAAGATTCAAACACCTAACATCTAATGAACATAAGAACATCAAATGTTACAAGAGACAATGAATGAGACACAAAGTTCGTATTTCATTAACTCCAAAATGTTTTCACAAAAGAACACAAAGTTTCTTCCTGAAACAAAGCTTGCACACAAAAGTATTTCCTTCTCCTCTCTCAAATTCCCTTTACAAATGAGCCCCTCACTTCCTTTTATAACCCAAAAGTTGGTTACAAAGTAGTTAGGGTTTAACATGATCATTAAATAAGGCACTTAAGTGACCTTTGAATTTTTCAACCAACTTTATTAAAGACAACCCAAAAATAGAAATTACTTAAAATATCCATAGTTTCCCGAAAGCAAATAACAACACCTTTTAAAATATACAATAATAACCAGTGCCTTATCCATTGAAATGGGGTCCGCCTATCTCAAGCATATGAGAAATGGACTCTCCCACTTCGTTAAATATCAAGAAAATTATCCCCCTGAACCGCCAGTGAAATTAGGATCTGCCGCTTTTGCCAGTTGAAAAGATCTAAACCTTCCCAAAGTTTCAAACATTTTTTCTTCTTCAGAGGTTCATTTGGTCAAAGAATAGCCTCACAAAATACCTGCAATTCAAGAATCCTACTTGGCATATCATTTAAATTAACAATTTTAGATTGAGCGTTCTCAAATAAGTTCTTTTATTTGATGCACCGCTCCATTAAAATTGATGAGAAATTGTTGGTGGGAGTGTACATTTCCTTAAATAATTGTGAAAATTGCTCTTCCACCTACTCCGATGAACACCTTTGATTATGCTGATTTACGAGGTTGCGAGGAATCTCAAAGGTATGAATTCTTGAATCAAGGAGAGTGAAGTGAAGGCTTCATTACACATGCTCTCATAATGGATCATAGAATCCTCGAGAAGTGTATTCCTTGATTTGAGATGTAGACACCAAAGAAAACATGTCCCTCAATGTTCAAATTTGAGAATTCCTTCAATGGCTAAAGCCGAGGATTCCATAATTTTCATCTCCTGCAAACTGGCAATATCTCATCCAAATTTCATATATTAGCAACAAAAGTTTCTTTGAAAGAAAGAATTGGATCAAGATATGCACCGACATCTTCATGAAGCTTAATCATGTGGTCTTGATCGTCCCTTGGCCTAAAACGAGAATCTTTGAAAGCCAAGTTTTAATGACATGGCCTAATATGTTTATTTCTTTTGACAAATTGAGAGTTTCTTCATCAGGGGCAGCCACTGCATTAGGTACTGGGAAAGTGGACGATATGGGATTTATCAAATGTTGAACATATTCCACCAATTGATTCTTTTTGGCCTTGAGCTGAGAGTTCTGAGACTTATATTTCTCAAGTCTCTTTAGCACGATATCAATTGAATCTTGAGCCATCGCCATGTCACTTTCTAATGTAGACCTCCCAAGTCCAAGTCTGGAAACTTCATAATCAACAGGTGTCATGGCATCACGCTCCTTATCAACTTGTGGGATGGCGAGATCTGTAAATCTATTTCCGTCATTATCCACCATTATTCGAGAAAGTACCTTAGGTTTCTTTGGAATGACATCGTTTGAAAGTTTGAAAAGGGCATCAAAATCAATGTCAATTGCCTTGACAACCCTCTTCCTTTTCTTAACCTCGGAATCAACCCAGGAAGGAGTATCATGCACTATTTCCGCATACAAAATCCTAGAGCTCAAATCAATATTCTCATTGTTCTTGACATCATGAGATCCTACTTGAATCCTATCTACGACCTCGATTTGAGGAGAAACAACCTCAATATCCACCTCCTGATTATTCGAGAGATTTTGGGAAATCCCTTCATGAACTACATGCTCAAAGTGTTTGATATTTGAACTACACTTGTACCTGAGTGGATGCTTGTTCAAAGCATGGCTGAGGATCATTTACCACGAGCTTCTAAGCACTATTAACAATGTGGGTAGAAGAATCTCTACTTGAGGTAGAAAATCTTGATACACGCTCTCTTCCTTCTTCAGGGTTAGGATCTTTAGATTTTTCTCCTCATGACACGTTACTTAGCGAAGTGGATTTTGGCAACCACTCCTTTCTTGCTTGTTGTGTATGATTGGATGGTACAAAGGTTGATTGAGAAGAGGCTTTGGTTGAATGAAGGCCTCCTCATGTCAGCAATTTTTGTTTTTTCAAGCATGATCTTGAATTGATTGTAACTTGGCAAGTTCTCTGTCATACCAAGATATGATTCTTTCAATAATTGGTTTATTCTTGTTATCAAGAGAAAATTCATCTCTTTTGGTCCAGTTGATTCGAGGCAATGGGGTAAAAGCAATTGCATCATATGAGGGATCAATGACATCTTCATCATCATTTATGAATGAATCGGGAGGGTTCTTGATGTGGAAGGCCTTGATCTGAGCAAGTGTTAGCGAGAAAACTCTCGTCTTCTTACTTCATGTTCGTCCGAACAAGTAGCCCATAAATCTTCCATGGTAGGGTTATGTTGATACTTTGCTCCAAGAATCTTCTACATATATCCATTGATATCAAACTGGGCTCTCTTCACATATGGATGAATTGTGATGAGGGTGAACTCTTTTTCCATGAGTTGTGCACTGAAAATATTTGGACATTGATATTCCCCAATTTGAATTGGGAAATGAATTCCTGAACGGTGCTTGTCACTAAGAAGACAATGAACTTGGAATAGTTGTTGCATAAGCTCCATTAATGCCCATCTGTCACTAACATACTTAGGAAGCTTCCACGGGTACCAACAAAGCCACTCATGTGAATGTAGGAAAATGATGAAAATTGAATAAACCAGGTTCCCCATTGGGAAATGACACTCATGGCTTCTTTAGAAAATCTTTCCTCAGTATTCCGATTCAGGTTCCGAATCACGTGGAAGGTGAATGCATCGTTGACTCTTCTAAAATGGTGAGAGCTATTTTTGAAACTGAGTTGAGGGTAATAATGAAAAACATTATTTGACGGCCCCATGACTCCTCTTGTTTCAAGTCCCGAAAATAGATTTCTTCTTGCTACTGCATAAGTTAGATACGATGTCATGTAGAAGCATCTAGTCATCTTAACTTCTATCAATTGTTTGTGAAGGGTGTTACTGATGATGGTGGCCCAATCCACAAAATCTTTCTTGGCAAGGATGATATAGATAAACTGATACATCCATGGGTGGAAAATCCTAGCAGAGGGCGTGACTCAAAACTTCGACTTAGGTGAGTAATCATGTCCCCGATTTCTTCCACGAACTCAACGTAGTACGCTTCTTTGGGAAGCTCACACCCGATTCGAGGCCTCTTGGTTACTAACTAGTTATTATTAACCATCTTGCTCCATCTCAGGGGTTCTTCATCCCAAAATTCTTGTGTTGGCTGACGAGTGATATCCACATTCTCAGGAAAGTCAGGTATGCCGAGCAATTCCTCAATGTTCTCTAGTGTGATTAAGAGGAAAGGCTCACGATTATCTTTAAAAATTCCTCATCTCTCAAGATCATAGTGCTCAGCACAAGTAATAACCAACTCTGGACACTGCACCGAGACAGGAAATGTTGCTGCTTGAGGTAGACCACTATGGTAAAGCCTATCCAAGAATATGGTTTTGCCTTCAATTTTCACCCGTTCGTAGAATTGTTGCACATTGATGTGACCTAGATTTGTATAAGTGATATTGTCATATGTTGACTTAATGGAACTGGGAGGTATGATTCCTTGGAATTTGTACTTGAGTGCGGACTTATTCAATTTCTCCACTAGCTTCCTTGATCTCCCCTGTGATTTGTTAGATTTACGGCCATTATGAATTTCACAAAAGAATGACTCGGGCATGCAAAATAATGCAAGCGGGGTTGGAGTCCGAATCTCGAAACCTCCGTCGGTCAAGAAACAATATGGTTCGTTTAAATATTATTATTATTATTATTTAAAAACAATAATAATAATAATAATAACTAGTCTTGTTTACAAAATCACACACCAAGACTGGTTTGATTTCCGACTCGGGCGACAAATTTTATTTATTTATTTTAAATAAATGAAATAACCCGAGTTCAATATCGATTTTTATTTAATTTGTCGGAGTGAATTCTTCCTCGTATGCGTGAAGATTTTCTTTTTCTTCTGTGTGGTCTTTTCTCTAACTACGTGGGTTTTGCTTTGTTGCCCATGCATATGCATAACCCGTGTTGAAAAATGATTTACTTTTCTGTCCTCTCGCTTCATGGAAACTTATTGGTTATTTTGTTTTTCTTGATGCATAAAACAAAGTGTCTTCTTTTACCTCATGTGTGGTCTTCTATTTTCTCCTGGCTAGGTGTTGGAACAATCTTTCTTTTTCCGGCCGTGTATGCACGGAAATTCCTTTTGTTTTAGCTTTGGACTATCCCTTCAAATTTCCAATGCGTGGAAGATCCTTCTCTCCCCACGTGGAAACTTTGTTTTTTGTTTGGTCGTGTATTTCCTTGGTGCAAGTGCGTGGGAAATCTTCTTTGTTAGACTGTACTCTTCTTTGAAACCTGCGCAGATCTTTGTCTTATGTTTTATTTTATTCTTGCCAATACATGATCTTTATTTTTATTTTTACTTGGCTGAGCCTTGTACATGCGTGGAGACCTCCTTCTACACGCTGGGTGTGGGAATTTATTAGGACTGTTCTCCTTAAACAAAAACGTGGTGATCTTTAAACTGCTCTCCGCATGGAATCTCCTTCTCTCCCCCATGTGGTTTGCTTGGTTTGGCTTGAAACTTGCTTTATTTCCTTTCCTATGCCAGTCAATGCGTGGAGAACTGTATTTGACTGTCCTCCTGCTCCTGCGTGGGATTTTTTGCTTATGCTTTCCTTTTTGCTGATGATTTAGTCTTTGCTCTAGTATCTTGAAAAATGCGTGAAAAATGCCTTCTTTTATAATCTGCGTTTGAACTTTCTTTTCCTCCAAGGCGTGGAAGATGCTTCTTTTGTATGCAAACTATTTCCTTTAACCTGCATGGAAACTGTATTCCTCCTTGTTTTCTTTTTTATTTTCTTGTCTTCTTGTTGTTTCTTTCTCTAGCGTTCACAGTTTGAGGAATGTGATAAAGATATTATGTTTCAAATAAGAAGTGAGAAGCAATTTTAGAAAGCCTCATACGACTCTTTCCAACGAGTCCGACGGAGGAATTTATGAAGGCTAAACCGACTTCCCCTCTTCCCAGGTAGTGGAATTAATTGCCAGGGGAAATGGGGAAAGCAATGGCCAATTTCCAATGGGAATGGCAAAGTGGGCTGGCAATCTCCATTCAATTTCCCCATGTGGGAAATTGGGAGATTTCTTGCCCGTTTGCCAATTCATTGATTTGGAAATTGGTGGAGAAAATCCCACAAGTGGGAAATTAAAATAAATTTTCCAGGAAAGGGAAAATCCGGGTTCGGGAAGCCAATTTGGCATTCGTGATTGGAAAGCACAAACTTACTTCCCTGGCAATAAAATAAAAAAATTGTCGAATGACTTTTAATAATTATTATATTAATAGTTATTTAATTAAAAACCCCAAATTTAATAAAAATGATTTTATCAAATAAAGGATAATAAATTAATTAAATATTAATTAATTAATTATTAATGTATTTTAAGACCTGGTGGGAGGAGTTCTCGCCTGAAATGGACGAAACGAAGACCGAACGATCACAAAAATGAGACGGTCATGATGACGGTGATAAACCACTCAAAGTAACATTTTTGGAAAAAATCAAAATTTCCATTTTTAAAAAAATTTTGTGAAGTCAAAATTGTGATAACGAGGTTGGTCCAACCCAATTGGACCAACCTTTTTTCAGTCTTAAAGGAGAAAGTTGGGGTTTGTAGAAGAAGAAGCCCTAATTTGTTGCATAATCACGATCACAAAATTTTGAACATGTAATATGGAGCTAACAATACTAAAGAGCATAGTGTTAGAATCAAAATCCAACAAAACCCTACATAGGTGTACACACTAGATCACGTACTTTGGGTATATTTATAGGTCATGATCACATACCACTATCCATATGATTCCTAAGCGAGAAACGTACAAATTAACATGTCTTCGGTATTTTTGCTTACTTTCTGGTTTTATTCTTGGTCTTACACACCTTGCCCAATTTGATTTTCGACACTTCATTTTTTCAAGTTTGGACACTAGCGCTTTAGCCAAGATGCCAACACCCAGGCGTCCCTCGTCCTGTTGGCACCCCCGACCTCTTTGTATCTTGCTCACATCTTTTGGGTCCTTTCTAGTTTGGGCATCTTATTTTCTTGGTGGTTGGCCTTTTAGTGGTTAATTACGAAATTCAAGCAAAGGAGTCATATAAATACAAATCCATGTGGTAAATGTAAAGGACCAAACACTAAGCATCTACTATCATCACCTAAGGTTGCATCCAAAGGCATTACAAGAGCATCAAAGCATCCATCTAGCATCATTCAAGGGACAAGGGATTACATTCTTCTACATACACTTCATAGGAGGGGAAGTTCATTTTTCCATGTACACATCTATCTACATTTTCTACATCTAGCTATTGCTCACTATTCAAGTGTGTCTGCATGACAAGAGCCACCTAGGGCACGATTCTACACACACACACGCAAAACTACATGGAGTCTGAAATGTAGTGTAGTGCCTAGATCATAAGTTCACTCAGTTGGGTGACCACCGGGGTCAGTTCAACTCCTATTTGTATCTTTTTATTTTTAGGATTTGATGTGTTTTGGGGTTTTGCAGCGCTCTTTCTCTTTGCAAGTTTCAGGTGAACTCGACGATCGATACAATGAAGTCTGCAAGTGACATCCGGTGAACATCTCGTGACCCTGCGAAATTGAGTTTCTAAGGTTCTGAGTAGCCACAGGCGCCCAAAGGAGGTCTACAGCACCCAGTGCACCCCTAACCTGTCCAGTGCCTTAATCTCGACATTTCTAATAGTTATGTATTTTTTTGGGCTTGATTGTGACACTCCACTTTCCTGTTTCATCAATTTTCTCCGCCTTGTCACAACCTTGGAATTATTGTGAATCAGATAAGTATCTTACCCTCTCTCTTGTAATTAGGGTTTCATATTTTTCTATCTTATTTGCTTATGTCAAATAAATATTTTATCATATTTATATCTCATTGTAACTTAGTTAGAATTTAACATTTCTATTTCTATATTTGTTAAATCACTACAATCAGTTATGATATTTTTCGTTTCATCACTACTCACATCATTACACGCTTCAACATTCCCTCTTGCCATTATCATTGATAATGGATCTTTTTTAAAAATAAGGATGTTAAAAAGTTTTGTGAAAAATTAAAAATTAAACAATCATTCTCTACTCCTTATTACCCATAGGGAAATGGCCAAGCTAAGGCCACTAATAAAACCATCGTCAAAATCTTACGCAAGACTGTTGACACTAGCAGTGATGATTGGCATAATCAACTCCTATATTCTCTATGGGCTTACCGCACTAGTGTGCGTACACCCACTAATGCCACCTCCTTTCGCTAGTCTATGGTACTAAGGCCATCATTCCACTTTGGAACTTGAGATACCATCATTACGCATTTCACTCAAAGGCATACTTAAAGACAATGAATATCGTGAAAAGCGCTTACATGAACTTGAAATGCTTGATTCTTGCCATGTCCAATCTCTTGAACATCTTCGTGCATATCAATCCCGCATCGCACAAGCATACAATCACAAAACTCATCCTCATGAATTCAATGTGGGTGATCTCGTGTTAAAATAAAATCAGAAAAACACAAACGTTGAAGCTCCTCTCAAAGGAAAATTCAAGCCCAATTGGCTTGGTCCTTATATCATCACTAAAAAGCTTGGTGGTGGCGTCTATCGCCTTGCCACTCTCTTGGTAAGCCATTAAAGAACCCACTCAACGTTATGCATCTTAAGCGATACTACGCATAAACAATGCACACTACCCTATGACACACTCTAGTTCCATGGTTCATACTTGATTGTTGAGGGTCTAAATCTAAAATGAACCTCACTACACTCACTCGCTCTTTGCATTCTATGCTTTATTGATCATACCTTTCTATTGCACAATTCAAACTATTACCCTATCACGCACTCTAGCTCCATGGTTCATCCTCGAATCTTTGGGTCAAAATCTAAAACACACCTCACTACACTCACTCGCTCTTTACACTCTACGCTTTATCGATCATATCTTTCTAGTGCACAATTCAAACCATTTCCCAATGACACACTCTTGTTTTATGGTTCATTCTTGACTGTCGAGGGGTCTTTTATAAATGAACCTCATTTCATTCATACTCATTCTCATCCGCTCGGGGGTCACGCTACTCCTATCACATTCACACTGCATTCTATTTTATCTCATTCATCCACACCATACTACATATCTTGGTTGCACATTATTCTTATTTACTTACACTCGCATGTTACACTTTTCTTACTATGTTAGCTAAAATTTTTATGTCATTATCTTTATCATATACACATGCATGTTCACTTGCCTTCTAGTTTTGATCGCAGATTTTACATGAATCATTATAGACAACATGAACGCTTGCACTATACCTTTTACCAATCCAAGTGGCGGGCTCTTGGGGGCATCCACTTTCGTACACATCACATGTGTTATTGTTTTGATTTATACTACTTCCTATTCATACTAGCACACTACATTATATCGGATCATACACATTTTGACATACTTTTTATCTTTCTGACATGCTAACGGGTGCTTCATGTGCAACATTTGTCTTGTATGAACTCTTTATTACCATGGTTTGTTTGTGGGCTTTTCCCTTTGTCTTGTGTGCACATTGTATGCTTTTGGCCACTTCGGTCTTGATTTTCTTGCGACATCGTAAGTGATGTCCCATGTTTACAACCCACTTTTTGTGGTCTACATTGCTAGCTTACATCTTGTCTTCTATATGCGTGTTTATCTTGTTTGCACTAACACTTTTTCCATCCCCTTTGTTTGCATGTGCCTTGGTTTCCACCAAGTACATTCCCTTCCCCTATAGGGAATTAGTTTTAGCACCACGTCCGGTCCTCCTTTGGGCCACATCCTCCTTGTGACGTCGCATGCACCCCAAACGAGGGCAACATCATTGGGTGAATCAGTCACCCCATACAATAGTTCATGATCACATACAAACACGGTTTAGTACCGATAACACGAGTCTTCAATCACAACAATAACCTAAAATTTGAATTGGGTCTTCAAAGACAACACTGAGACACTAATTCCCAGACATAGACAATAGCACATGGGTGCCCTTGACCCTTCTGCACTTTGTGACTAGGAGTGGTTACACGCTTTTCCGATTCACATAGTTCACAATAGTTTAAACAATAAATTTTACAATATAGGCACAATCCTTCAACACTCAACATGCATGCTTTCTCCTCTTTTCTTTTTTTGTGTTGGATCGAATGAATCAAAATGGATTGGGTTTGAACACACCATTTAAAGTGGTGTTTACATCTCGAGAAGCAATCAAAGGTTGAAGAATAACACTAGACCTTTCTCCCTACACTTCTTCTGCCGCAATCGTGCAAGATTGCCCAAAAAACTTATTCTTCTACAACATTTTTATGTATCCTTTCTATCTCCTTTCACTCATAGCAAATTAGGTGCACATGTTCCTTTTCACATTTTTACATTTTTTTACACACTTTTTACTCGTTTGGATCGAATTTTTCATATACACATATTTGACTACTCGTTTGAGCCTCTTTTTGCAGGTTGGTCCTTATGGGAAGTAGTAGTCACATCATCAAGCATAAAGTGACATCAACAATAAGTACAATATGACATCACACGTACGCTTTCACCCCTATGGTTCTTTTCACTTCCTCTTCTCTAGCTTCCATGCTTCACTTTTATCACTCCACATTTTTTCTTATCTCCTCGGCACACTTTTCTCCATCGATCTACATGGTTATCAGGTATGCATCTCTTATCTACTTTATGTTATTGAGCATTCGCTCAACAACATAAAGTGGGGGCAAATGTAGACACTAAATCACGCACTTTGGGTATATTTCTAGGTCCTGATCACATACCACTATTCATATGATTCATAAGAGAGAAATGTACAAATTAACCATTGTCTTGACCTCTTTGATTGCTTTCTGGTTTTCTTCTTGGTCTTACTATTATGTACCAATTGATAAGATATTTGCATATAGTAAATGGATAATCTATAGAAGATAACACAACACCGAGATATGGGTGGGCCATATGTGGAATAATACCCTTAAGGTAGGGAAACACCATACAATGCTCTTTAACGAAGGAGTAACTCCACAATCTCCCCAAGATGGGAATCCACTTCGAGGGGGACACATCCAATATACCTCTACCCAGTAGAAGACTCAACTCATACATCCATGACATATCATAATGATACTTACGTCCTTTATATAGACATACATTACTCTTAATGGATGGGTAACACCTAATGAAAATGTAGGCCTACTCATTACCCAATACAACTAAGTCATATGTAACCCCATATATTATAAATATATAACTAACTAAGGGGGTGTGTGCCACATGTCGGCTTCTCCATCAACCCATATACATTATAATATCATATCCCAAGGTACATAACACTTTCACACCTTCTTGCCTAGTTTGACTTTCGACACTTCAATTTTTATGAGTCTGAACACCAACGCCCAACCAAGATGCCAGTGCCTGTGCTCCCGACCCTCTATGTATCTTGTTCACATCTTTTGGGTCCTTGTTAGCTATTTAACATCTTATTTTCTTGGTGGTCGGCCTTTTAGTGGTTAATTACGAAATTCTAGCAAATGAATCATATAAATATAAAGCTATGTGGTAATAATAAAGGACCAAACACTAAACATCTACTATCATCACCGAAGGTTGCATCCAAAGGCATTATAGGAGCATCAAAACATCCATCTATCATCCATTCAAGGGACAAGGGACTGCATTCTTCTACATGCACTTCATAGGAGGGGAAGTTCATTTTTCCGTGCACATATCTATCTACATTTTCTACATCTAGCTATATTGCTCACTATTCAAGTGCATCTGGCACAAGAGCCACCTAGGGCACGATTCTACACACACATGCACAAAACTACATGGAGTCTGAAATGTAGTGTAACACCCAGATCGTAAGTTCACTTAGTCGGGTAACCGCCGGGGTCAATTCTACTCCCCATTTGCATATTTTTTCTTTTTAGGATTTGATGTGTTTTGGGGTTTTGCAGGTACTCTTTCTCTTTGCAGGTTTTAGCCGAACTTGGCAATCAAACAACGAAGTACGGGCGACATCCAACGAACGTCTCGTGACCATGCAAAATTGAGTTTCTAAGGTTCTGAGTAGTCACAGCGCCCATAAGAAGTCTATAACACCTCACGTGCCCCTCGACCTTGTCCAGTTGCCCTAGTACCAACATTTTCAATAGTTTTGCATTTTTAAGGCTTGGTTGTGACACTTTGCTTTCCTGTTTCATCAGTTTTCCAACTCGGCACAACCTCGAGTTATTGTGAATCAACTAAGTATCTTACCCTCTCTCTTGCAACTAGGGTTTCATATTTTTCTAGCTTATTTGCTTAGGTCAAATATGTATTTTATTACATATCTATATTTGTGTTGTAACTTAATTAGAATTTAACATTTATATTTCTATATTTGTTAAATCAATAGGAAAAATGTCCATAAAAGGAAACTTCATCTCGAATTTTTTTCACTACACAGTGCGACTTCGTCCCCTTTCGATTTCGACTCCCCATAATTTCAAGACAACTTAAAAACACTTTGCACATCCTATTTGTACACTTTCATGTCATTGTCACACCATTATTGAAATTTCAAAAGGGAAGAGCTCTCCACTCTTATTAGTTCATTTTCACCACTATTCTCCAATAGTACGGTTTGCATATCCATGGAAAAATCACTAGACTTGGATTTGCATCTAAGAGTTTTGTGGTGAATGCCCTAATAGACATGTATGTACAATATGTAATTAACACATGACAAGTGAGTTGTTTAAGAAATGACTACAACAACAACAAAGTGTGGGTTTGTGGATTGCAATCATTATTGCCTATGCACAAAATGACATTGTTGGAAAGGCCTTGGAGGTTTTTAAGAACATGTGGTTGTCACTTGTGGAGCCAAACCAAACAAACTTTGCAAGTGTCCTCTTAGTGTTTCTTAATTTTACTTGAGATTTTTATTTTTAGTACCATTTACTTTCGAACTTTTTTGTTTAAATATTGTATATTCTTATTTTATAATCTTTGTCATAAGATGAATTAACATTTTCCTTAGACCAACCTAACTCATTCAATTTGCATTCGGGATGTAATCTCTTCTATCTCCTTTATTTATAATTAATGTTATACTATATTTTTCTTATTAATAAAAATACAATCTTTCAATCATTGAAAAAGAAAAGCGGTAGCTTCAAATTTGATGTGATAATAGCGGGGTTAAATTTGACGGCCACCTGTGCTGTCAAACAATTTTTAGGTGACGGTAATTTCTAAATACTGCCTTTCAAATATGGAAAATAATGTTATTTTTATACTATTAATAAAATATATAATATATAGTTATATATATATTTAACTATTTTTAATATATACAAGTATATTTTACATATAAATCTATATAAAAAATGACGGTGAAACTTAAAACATGCAAGTTACATGTGACGGTTATTTGAAATATTTGCAAGTATTTTACGGCTAAAATCATGAAAAACGTCTAAACGGCCGTCAAATTTAACCCCGGATAATAGTATTGAAATGTCAATGATAATAATATGTACTATTGATCATGGGTAGTCCTTCATCACGTGTACAACCCCCAATCTATATTTACGACTTTTATGCCACCATCGACCACTATATTATGGCCGCTTACATATTTAGATTCCTCACTTGCAAGATACAGAGCAGCCTCTGCAATATTGTCGGCTTTAAGAGTGGTTTCCTTTAAGTTACATATGCCGTAAACCGATGCCTCCAACGCAACTTTTCCCTCTGCGGAAAGGGGTGATTTCCATGTACATGTAAATGATAATAAAAAATGGAGGCAAATTTTTATTAGATATTGTAGCCACGAGTTCCTTGAAAATAGACAATTATTTGAACAAAAACCTAAATTAATGTGGTGCTATAAAACAAAATAATTGCCAAATATGTACAAAACAAAATTGTTGATAAAGCCTAGAAATGTTTTTGGCACGTGGAAATATGACATTTGCAACATTAACTAGCGTGCTCTAGTTTGTACCAAAATGGGAACTTTGAAATAATGGTATGGAGAGCCATTAAAGAATAATATCAAATATCGTTACAAGTGCTTTTATAGATTTATATATGTGCAAAATGTTAAAAAAATATAAAAGATACATAAATAGTTTGACAAATTCGACAACACATAGGTAAATAATCACCATATTGAAAAACTAAACATTGACATCCCTTGGGGTATACTTTACTGACTCGCACAATAACTAGTTTAACTTATCCACTAAGAGTATGGTCCCATGGAAGGGGGAGTCCATAAATATCTCAACGGGTGTTGTTGAGAAAATTTAGGAGCATTTTAGCAGTTTAAGGTCCCATGATTTTTTATTAGTTTCCTCAACAATACTCGTTGAGATATTATATGATCCCATTGGATTTTTATGGTTATTTGTAGGAAAATAAAATCATATTTCTCTCTAAAATCACCAAAAAATAATGATGGGAATGCATATTAGATTCTATTAGCCCTAAATTGTAGGAGGAAACTCCCAGCGCCCCTCTCCAATCACCTATTAAGTTTAGGGGGCTACAAAAGTGGAGCTCCTATTTTTTAGGCCTAGATTCTATTATTTCCCGTAGCTGGCTTTAAAAATAAGCATGTGACCTTACAGGGTAAGAAAATCCTCAAATTTGAACATTAAATGATTCTAAATAAAAACCCATGGGATTGGCTCACTTGCCCTTAGCACCGCTTTAGGTGGCTTAAGTAATAATTTAAATCCCATGATTTAGAGCATGGTCCCATGGAGGGGCTTCTCCTCCTATTTTCTTGCAGCAATAGGTCCCATGAGTATTTTTGAAGCTAATTACAAGAAATAAAAATACACGAGATCCACTTTTTTCCCCCCTAAAGTTAAGGCGTTCTTAGAGAGGGTGGCTAAGAATTTCCCCTACAACTTAGGCTAATTTTTACCCATGTAGAACATAACATGCATTCCCACCAATAATTTATGGTGATTTTAGAGGGAAATATGATTTTTATTTACCTACAAATTATCATAAAATTGCAATGGAATCCTATAATTGCTAAAATACTCCTAAACTAGCAATCGCATACGCTGCGCGTGTGCGATAGATGAACGCAAACGGTTTTTGGTAAAGAGGAAACTAAGAATTGTATGAAATGAAGAGAAGAAAAAACCAGAAAACAATGCATTAAAAAAGGAGAACATTTGCGAGAACGTAAGGAGTAATGAGGAGCGTGTTGGTGTCGAAACGCAGCACCCCTGGGACTCCGCAACGCGATCGTTTGAGACTCCCAGTGCGATTGCACAACATGGAGCTTTTCCCAAGTGTGGGACCTTGCGAAATCGGAAAAGCTCTCCGGATGAAGGCCGGCTCCTACTCCTCTGTCCAGATGCACCAATAAAACGCAGAGGTTTACCCCAAAAAACCTAATCTAACTACCAAGGAGACAGGGAGAGAAAAATGCATAAAAATAAACCTAAGCTAAGGATGTGATGCACCGAGGAATGAAGAACATATGTTTTGCCAATTAAACACAGACCACAGAAATGCAATGCAATATCATGCACAGATAAACATATTCACAGTGAAAGATCGAAGGATGCAAAATGAAACACATAGAGGGTTGAGAATCATCCACAGACATGCATTTATTTGCTTCAAAGGTTGATACAATAAACTGCAAAATGCCAAGAGGCAAAGCTGCATTACAGTTTCGAATGGGAGGTTTGAGCTCCACAACTCCACCTGCCAAAGAGAAGAAGGGAGGGGCCAAAACAAGAATGTCCAGCCTTTTTTAAAACAGCCTCTCCTTACATTTATATGAAGACAATGAGAGAGGAGAAGGATTCGAAGCTTCCCCAACTACCTCCGGAACTGCACTTAACTCCTCATCGTGGCGGTAGGTAAGAACCCCAACCACCGAAAAATGGCGAACTATATTTTTTGAACCGGGTTTGAAAGAAGTCCCGTCATATGCTTGTTGTTCGTGTATTCCCGACTTCGGTTCCGCTGCATTTTCCAAGTTTTCCCTTGTTTTCGGGTTCGGAGGTATGACTCGCATGTGCATCGGGTTTGGGCGGTGGCGCATCATGTTTTCCCCTGCATGCTCCTCCGCCATGTCTTCCCGCCCCGGAAACCCGAATTCCCTTGCTGTCGGGTTTTGAAGACCCCCCGACATGTATTCGATGCGCCATGTTGTTCCGCCCACGAAACCCGGTTTGCCTTGCGTCGGGATTTGGAACCCTTGCGACATGCTCCTTTGGTGTCGGGTTTTGGTGGGCTCCCGACATGCTCCCTTTTCATGCGTTTCCGACCCGAAAACCCGATTTGCTTGGTGCGTCGGGTTTTGGAGACCTCCCGACACATTTCTCCTTTGTCGGGTTTGGAAGAAACACCGACATGTTTTCCTTTGCTGTTCGCCCGACTTGTTTTTCCGCCGCTTAAACCCGCGTTTCTTTGTGCGTCGGGTTTTTTAACCCTTCCGGCATTTCTTTTGTTGTCGGGTTTTGAAAGCCACCCGACATGCTTCTGCGCCATGGAAACCCGAATTGCATTCGCGTCCCGGAAACCCGAATCCTTTGCTGTCGGGTTTTGGAAAACCCCCGACATGTATTCGTTCCTTGTTTATCCGACTCCTCTTTCCACATGGTTTTCGCGATTTGCCCTGGTGTCGGGCCGGAGAGGAAAAATATACAACAGAGCGGTGAAGAAGCTAAAATTATTTAGTATAACAAGCCAAATATTTACATAGTTGTTAGATGCAGAAGAGGAAGTGGAGGGGAAGTACCGAGAAAAAGGTGAAAAGGAGAAGGCGAGAATGCTATGAGTGGAGGATTTTACGGGGGCGGGCTGTTTGAGACGGCGAAGGTTATAGGGGACGGTGGTAGGGATTGGAGGCGAAGCTCTTCTTGTTTTCGGAATTGCAGGAGGGAGGCTGAAGAAATTCTTGAGTAGCGGTCAAACGAGAAAGCTGGGGAGATACGAATCTTTTCCAAGGAGGGGACGCGCGAAAGAGCAGTAAAAGTAAGGCCTGGTCTCTCGGTGGATCCAATGTCTATGGTGGCATGACTAAGGGTGAGTCCTTGGGCTTTGTGAATCGATAACCCCCAGGCCATTTTTAAAGGCAGTTGTGTACGGGAACCTCTTGAAATGGGGGGAATGGGGATGTGGGTGGGATTTGACGGATTCCACGGTGGACCGGAATAGCGTTCAAAGTCGACAATTACAAAAGAAGGCAAAGAAGGTGGAGCCGAGGAAGGGGAATAAACAATGTCAACGACAGTGCCAGTTGCGCCATTAACAAGCCCGGTAGCAATCCATAAATTAGCAGTGAGCATGATTTTTTGGTCTTTGCAAAGGAGCACTATTTGTTCTAGCTGGTCGTCATCAGGATCATTGTAGTCACTTCTTCTTGTATTCAGAGCAATGGACAAGGCAACTGGAGAATTGAGTTCCTTCAGCATTTGTAAATTGTGTTTTTTAACAAGAATATTTGTTGAGAAGAGGTGGGGGGCATTGTGGAAGTATAAAAGTTCTTGTTGCGAGAGGCAAGTCGGTGCGAGACATCAAAGTCTCCCAATCTGGAAGGGTGGCCACACCATTTCGGATGTTGAGAAGCAAATTGCGAAAGGAAATTTGAGACGGAGCAGAGCCTTGTTGTCGGAATATAGACGTTAACGAGATTGAATTTAGAAATTTCCGCCAAAGGGATCCACCGTAGGAATTACTGGCATATAGCGGAATGTCCATAACGGGTGGAAGTTGACCAAGGTCTCCAACAAGAATCATTGATCTATTTCCGAAGGGGGAAGTACGGAAGTGCGGGAAGGCCTCACGCAGGCGTAAGTCAATTTTTGCAAGTAGTTTAGGACCAATGAAGCTCATTTCATCAATCAAAATGTATGTGACATGTTTTAAAGAGTCTTGAAAGG
Source organism: Taxus wallichiana var. yunnanensis (assembly GCA_018340775.1). Lineage (NCBI taxonomy): Eukaryota > Viridiplantae > Streptophyta > Pinopsida > Cupressales > Taxaceae > Taxus > Taxus wallichiana. The sequence goes on from CM031234.1 coordinate 331,079,251, forward strand.
AGGTCAAAGCTTGGCCTTCAAGGGGCTTTAAATCACGAATGGGAATTCGGAGGCTGGAATGAACGGTCGATGCGGAAATGTTAAAAGCGGCCACACCAGTAGGGGCAAGCAAAAGAAGGGCGAAATGGCAGGGGTAGCGAGGGAGGAGAAGGCAGACCGGAGAGAGTGGATAAGGAATGACTTGCCTGTTCCTGCAGTTCCTTGAATAATGAGAAGAAGGGGTGGTAGGCTGTGTGTTGAGGAAAAGTGGTCGAGTATTGTACTGAAGGCTAGTTGCTGGTTATCGGAAAAAGTCGACAAAGAAGGCAAACTAGATGGATTTGTATGGGCAGGGCAATAATTAGCCCTACCATTCTCGACAAAAGAGGGGCCGATGTCAACCAAATGAACCGGAACGTTGTTTGAGGACCAAACATAGCGGGAGTCATATTCTCGGAGGCCAAGCATTTCCAGATGGTCAAGACCTTCAGAATGTCCCGGACGGACGCCTGCTAAAAGTTGCCATTCATAGATTCTCTCGCTTGTCTGCATTGGGTCTGTGTCAGATTCAGACGAAACATCTGGAGATGTATCAGGTTCCGTGTCTGTTCTTCTAACATGCCACGGTTTGTATGAACTTTTGAACAGGCGCCAATTGGAAGTAACAACATCTGGCGAGGAACCAACATCTGAAGGAATGTTCCGGAAAGGCTTGTACAGCAGGAGCTCAGACCAACAGAAAAGGTGGAAAGCCTCTGTATTAGTTGGCGGAATGATGGAAAACCTTGGGTACACGCGGACAATTGCTGGTGTAGTGCGTTGTTTCCATTTCTCTTTTTTTCGGTATTTGCTGTAATTCCACCCTCGAGCAATTTGGATAAGGGAAAGGGACTCCATTGATGGTGGGCGGACAAGGTACGCATCAAGAAGCTGTGATGTATCTTGTTCATGAGTAGCCGATGCAGAAAGGCGCCTAAGTATTTTTTTGCCCACATTTAAATAGACGGTCTGCCGGCTGGACACAACAAGAGGAAGTTTGAGAAGCAAGTGACAAGTTTCTTGTGCACTTATGTCATGTTCAACAACACTTTCTGTGAGCATCTTTCGTATTGCAAAAGAGGAAGGGAAATCTGGGCTGGCATGCGAACAAAGCCTAGACAACATTTGGTGGTATGTCTCAGAGCGTTGCTCTGCTTTAGAGGCATACTTTGCAATGTATTTAAGAACAGCGTGCCGAGATAGTACAGGCTGACAGTCAATTTTGCTCTCCATATAGCTAGCATGGCTTTATTGTGAATGTTTAATCTGTCATCATTCCTGAAAGGAAGGTATTTAACGCTTTTGTTGGCATCAATGGTCAAGGAAGAAAAAGCCTGTGTTTCCCAAGGAGCACTGTAACGACATATAGTTCTGGAACCTTTTTTTCGGAGACATGTCTGTGTAGAACATTTGGTGTGGCGCTGAACCCGGTTTATAAGTTCCTCGAGGTCGTGCATAGGGTTGGAAGCCAGAACCTCTGAAGAGGAAAGCAAGCAGGGATCATCCTCGAGAGATCTTTGAAAGAATGTAGGTCTACATGCAGGAGCTCTAGGGTTCCATGCAGAAACATATTGATCAAAGTACAGTCTTGTTGTTTCAACAGAAGCATTGTCATTCCAATCTATTGTGTCAACATTGGGGGCGCCATCAAGCCAAAGGAAACCGTGAACATGTGCAGAGCCTCTATGTTGCCATTCGTACCTAGAGGAAAAAGGCGGTTAGAAATAAAGAGAAGCAAAAGAGTGGCAAGACGAGGCATTTAATTTTTGTTTACCTGTACCAGTAGTCCTTGGCTCCAAGGTGTTTCTGCAGGACCTCCTCGCGGAATATTGTGAACCTCTGGTGCAAGTAAGCAGAAACACGATGGGGGTGGTCGATAATGTTGTTTGTTCTAAATCTTTGTGCGAACCGATGATCAGGAGGCGGAACACCAGGCATACAGCTATGCAAATCAGGCCATTTAGTATCTGCAGCACTAAGAGTGAAGAAGAACGTAGGTGCACCCAATTGTTCAACCATATCCGATATCTCTCCTCTGTATTTGGACCAAAAGGAGCGGGTTCCGCGCAGGTTATTTCCAAACCGCATCAAGGTATCCGGAAGCGAATATGCAGGGTCTTCAAGCAATTTTTTTCGGAGGTCAGCTATAGTTGGCGGTATGGCATTTTCTAGGTTTTGTTGCATGAAAACGGCTGCTGTAGATTGGCTCCTATGCCGCATGATGAGGTTAAGCAAGAAATAGCGAAACCGGGGGTGGGAACCGAAGCGGTTATCATGGAAACGGATTAAATGGAGGGCATATTCATGTAAAAGTACCTCTTTCATGCGAGGTTGTCTAAACATAGCCTTACCTTTAGGAAACAAAGTTGGGAATGCCATGGAAAATAGACCCTCAGTGGTGTATTCATTTATGGGAGAAAGACTCATGTCTGGCCAAGGCATGGTGAAAGGCATGTTTTGATCATGGGAGAGAAGGAACTGTGAGATATGCTCGTCTTCGGTGCCGGAGTTGTGGGCAGAAGGGACGAAAGAAGAAGAGCGGGCGTCAATTAAATTGCAGAGAGAAGGATCATCGCCGGAATCAGGTGCGACATCGTCTGAAGAGGCGGGGATGTCCATCGGTATGGAATTGAGGGAGGAGGAAATATTTGTTTGTTGTACGGGAAGAGCGTTGAGGGCCTCATTGTCAACAAGAACATCCTTGTAGTATGGGTCATGCAAAATTTTGTATTGAAGTGCCTGCCATACACGAGATCTACTAACATAGAAATCGTATTTTGTTTCTTGGGAGCCTGCCTTTTGCACAAGAACCAGATCCAAATCGCCGAGCCGTCGAGGGAGGTACTTTGCTATGGTAGAGATATCTTGGGGGAAGCTTATAGTGTGCCCAGAGTATTTGTATTGTCCACCACGTGCATGGGTTACTTGGAGAATTGGGTTAACTCTAGCAATCAACATTTCTTCAACTTGTGTCAAAGATTGTAGTACGGATGGTGGGCCAGGGTCCATGTTGTTCCAAGAAGAAAACCGGTGTCCTTGTTTCTCAAGCCTGCACCTGGAGCAAAGGATAGATCCTGAACAACACCTAGTTTGAATGCCAGGGTAATTCTCCAAACAGATAGTGCATGTGCTTGCAGCGGAAAGGGAATCTAGCCTTTTGCGGAAACGCCTTTGTGCATCTGCGAAGGAGGACGAAGAAGAGGCGGATGGCTCGGAAGGGAACATTCCAGCAGACCAAAACCCTTCAAGGTTTTGGCATGTATTGGAAGCTGGGGAAGGCAGCACAACCGAATGCGAAGAGGTCGGCAGAGCATCAACAGGAAGGGAGAAAGCGGAGGACATTGGAGAGTACGAGGTCGATGGGGGGGAAGAGGAATGTGTCGCTCGAGAAGGGAAGTGTTGTGTATCCCAGGGTACATGGGCCCCATAGAAGGGAAGGGTGGAAGTGTTTTGCGAAAGGAAAGGGCAAAGTGGAGCGGAGGCGGGGAGAGAATAACATTTGCGGAGTTGGACGAGGAGGCATCGCGAGAGATAGAATGGGGCGATGGAAGGGCAGGTGCTGGGGGCCTGTACGGGGCAGGAAGGGGGAAGAAAGATGTACAATGTGTGCTTTTTCTAGCATGGTAACGGCGGCGCTGATCCGCATTTATTTGCTCTTTGTTTTTGGCGTAGATTTCTCTTCGTCGAGCTAATCGTTGCTCTGCAGACATGGGGAATCCTGCAACGTTTTGCAGCAGGAACAAAAGTATGAGACAAGTAAAGGAAAAAGTGTGCATCTAGCCATACATGGAGTAAAGGAAAAGAATACGAAAGTTGTTTTGCGCATGTATATTGCAAGTAAAGGAACATAGCACTAACAAAGCTCATTCAACGAAAGTTATGAATACAGGAAAGTGTTCAAAGGAAAGAACATGTCCATACAATATAAAAGACCATCACTAGTATTTAATTTTTAAAGGAAAAGGCTTAGGAATTCCAATTATTGATATTCAAGAACATAGAGAGTGTGACAAAATTTACAAAACAAAACGTATATATATCGGTATCCATTGAACCCGAGTTTACATAAGCAAAAGTAGAGCAAAAAGGAACAACTAGACATTCGTTTGTGCAAGAAAGAGGTACTGGAAAGGGTGCTAGCATATCAAGAGACCAAGAGAGCTTTAGAAGGGGGGAACACAAATGTAGTGAAGCCTGTATATTGTTACGCAAACGTAATTCAGGGAAGGGAAGCCGAAGCTTCAAGTTTGTGCGACTTTATAATGACACATTTAAACTGCTTCTTGTCACGGTATGTTTCAAGTTTGATGGAAAGCGTAAATTGATATTCGCGGCCTTTGGTCTGCAATTTCAGTTGGTGCACCATCATCTATGCTCAAAAATTGCATGTAAAGGAACATAGCACTAACAAAGCTCATTCAACGAAAGTTATGAATACAGGAAAGTGTTCGAAGGAAAGAACATGTCCATACAATATAAAAGACCATCACTAGTATTTATTTTTTAAAGGAAAAGGCTTAGGAATTCCAATTATTGATATTCAAGAACATAGAGAGTGTGACAAAATTTACAAAACAAAACGTATATATATCGATATCCATTGAACCCGAGTTTACATAAGCAAAAGCAGAGCAAAAAGGAACAACTAGACATTCGTCTGTACAAGAAAGAGTTATTGGAAAGGGCGCTAGCATATCAAGAGACCAAGAGAGCTTTACAAGGGGGGAACACAAATGCAGTGAAGCCTGTATATTGTTACGCAAACGTAAATCAGGGAAGCGAAGCCGCAGCTTCAAGTTTGTGGGACTTTATAATGACACATTTAAATTGCTTCTTCTCACGGTATGTTTCAAGTTTTATGGAGAGCGTAAATTGATATTCGTGGCCTATCACTTGGTCTGCAATTTCAGTTGTTGCACCATCATCTATGCTTAAAAACTGCAAGTCTTCAGCTTTGACGCCCATTATATTTTCAGCAGTCTCATCAAATGCAGTTACGGATTGAAGTTCTCCTGTGCTATCTTGTAAAGTGACACGGAGTGCATACTTGTAGTCGCATTTTTGGATAGGAATATTACATTTCCCACAAAACCAGGACCCGTTTTCCAGTTCTTGCACTTTCTTGCGACACTGTGTACCATTTTTCACTAAAGGGCATGCCAAGTAATAAAAATTGTCCAATGAAATGTCTGTGATTTTTGCTGTAATTGTAGCCCATTCATTTTTATCTGTGTTACCCATTTGCAGGACCTGAGCTATTGTTGCCGGAGAGGACAAGGCAGATGGAGGCCCTAGAACCCTGTTTGTGATAGATGGTGCAAGGACATTGAAAGCATCAGATGCAATCCATTCCTGCAGAGGAGGCTTTCAGGAATCATTGGATTAACAAACCATTTTGTAGTGGATATAGTATCAAGAGATGTTCCGTTGAAGCTGGAAATACGAGCTGTTTTAAGAGCAAGAACTGGTTTCTGCGGAATCGAAAGGAATTCTTCTAGCTCTTCTCCAAGCACAGTTGAATGTTGACCCCACAAAGTGATGGAAACACTAAATCCGGACATGTCTTCAACCTGCACAGTTCGCTTGAATGTTTCTGTCTGATCACGTCTGCGAATGGTGGATCGTGGAGAAATAACAAGAACTACACCAAGAATGTCAACAAAAGATCCGGCAGGTCTTCCAGGTATGTCTTTGATGGGGACAAAGTGGAAGTGGTGTAAAGGTATGATTTGATCGTTGACATGTAGAGGCCGGACAATAGATGCTGCCGAAAGGAAAATTTCGAGTGTGTTGTTCAGGTTGTTGAACTTTTCTTTTGCTTTTCCAATTCTTCCGTTAGAGATGGTGTACGTTTGTTCGTTTTCTATTGTGCCATAGAACTTTTCTGCAATCTCATTGAAACAAGGAGGCGGATTTCACCACCTCTGCCATCCACGAAGTCGAAACCAAAGAAACAACCATTGCCGTTATCATTACTATATGTCTGCATGGAGTTTTTTGCGACTGCTCTGCCCTCTATGGACCAAACACGCATGGTTGTGTTCAAGTCGTTTATGAAAATGGCCTTCGATGCTGGTCTCGAGGAAGCATAAATCTTTTGAGGCGGTGTTTGCGGAAACAAAGTTTTGGGCACACCCTCAGGGTGGTCAACACAGGCTTGTTTGCCCCGTACAACATGGCTAGGGATCCGGGAAGGAGAACCAACTTGTGGATATGTTTCTTTCGATATATCCATATCGGTTATTAAAACGGTCCTGCACGCATGCAATGCAAGGAAAGAAAATGTCAGGAAACATTGTGCGAGATAGAAAAGACGAGAGGGAAGTCAAAATATTGGCTACTTACATTTCATGGTCGACCATCCTGCAAACGGTTTTTTGCAGCTGAATTATTGTGCCTTCTGTCAACGTTTTGTCTGCAACTAGTTTTGAAAACTTGGAGGGCAACAATGCCTTCTGGATGTGAATACCATCAGAAAGGTCAACTCGATGCTGGGTGCCACTGTTCAACAGAGACCGCACAGGAGATATGTTGAGGAGCTGGAACGTGGAACCCGTGTCCGAGCAACCGGACATTAGGCGCGCAATACCTCCTTCTGTTAAAGTTGTGTCCATGGTTGCAATGCAACAACTAGAGGAGAATGGATGTGCTGCACGACAAATGCAACGATCAACGAAGAATGTGAAAGAAAACACCAAAACAAACAACCAAACCGAAAGCTACGCCCCCACCTAGAAAATCGAACACGATAGTCCGGTTCATTAAAAGCAAAAGCGGAAGGGAAGGTCGAAGCGGTTCAAAAGAATGATGCCAGGGTAAAGGATAGTAGCTTAGAGTTCGCAGAAAAAAGGTAAAATGTAATGCAATCCCACCAATCACAAAAGCCCATTTTTTTCATGATCTCAAAATGGATAGAAAGCCTCCTAACAGAAAAAGAGCCTCTCCTTACATTTTATAGAAGAAAAAGAGGAGGAGTGAAGAAATCGAAATTTGTTCCAACCACCTCCACATCCGCACCTAACTCATCTCATTATAGCGGATTGTATTTTGAATCGGGTTTGAAAGAAGCCCCGGCATGTGTTTGATGTTTGCGTTTTCCCGAAACCCGCTTCCGCCGCTATTTTCCAAGTTTTCCTTTGTGTCGGGTTTGGAGGATGCCGCGACATGTTTTCGCCTCATGCGTTACCGACTCCAAAACCCGATTTGCCTTTGTAGTGTGTCGGGTTTGCGGAACTCTCAAGCATCGGGACATGCCTTGCGATTTGCATGTTTCGTGTCTCATGTTTCCCGAAACCCGAAACCCGAATCCCTTTGTGTCGGGTTTTGCGATCCCTCCGACATGTGCTTTCTTTGCGTTTGTGTCGGGTTTTGCGACCCTTCCGACATGTCCTTCCTGTCGGGTTTTCTAACCCCTCCGACACATCTCTTTGCTGTCGGGTTTATCCGCTCCTCCGACATGTTTCTGCCTGATGTTTCTTCGCCTCCGAAACCCGCCTTCCCTTTGTGTCGGGTTTTGAAGACCCCCCGACATGTGCATATTTTTTTTTTCCTTTTTTGGCATTTTTTTTTTTTTGGTGAAAAAATCGCAAGGATGGAAAAAAATTTGCCATTTTTGGAAAGGGTCCGGGAAGATGTAGCAGCAAAAACTTGCATGTGCCATAACTTTCATTCTGTGGCTCCGTTTTAGGTGTCGTCTTCTCTAAAAGTATATATTTTCTCGAGCTCTACGCATTGATGGCAATATTTTTCTTATTTTCATAAAATCCATTTTTGTACCTTTTTGGACCAAGCAATTTCTTGCAATCTTTTGAAAGAATCATTATGATGATGATGAGATATCGGGAAACCTCGCACACAAGAATAAAGGCCAAATAGGTATGGCAAATGGTGACTACTTTGTGAAATGAAGCCTCCTAACAAAAGTTATGAAGAAAAAAGACTCTGAGCAGGGCTAGTAGGAGCAAGTAAGCTAGAGAAGAAGAATAGGTGATTGTAAGAAAAGTATAAGGTCCGGAGTTATACAATTTGGACCACACCTCGGGGGGAATAAAGGGTGTATGAAAATGTCTCTACTTTGTTTCGAGAGCTTGCAGAGGTGCTCAACCATGAAACCACCACAAGCTTGCCCTTAAGAACACAAAAAGGCAATTCTGGGCAAGATAGCAAAAGTAAACATAAAGTAAACATATCTATGGCCCGATACAAATTTGAGCAAAGACAAGGGGATGAAAAAACAAAGTCTGCAATTCGCCACCGCTTACCTTAATAGAAGAAGCCCCAAAAGGTCCTCTTCATTTGCACTCCTCCTGAAGTCAATCTCGTCAACTTTGCTTCAAGTGTTCAACAAGAGATAGATATGTGCAAAGGATACGCTAATACAGTGTGCAGGTGAATTTCCTCTTGAAGATTACTAAAGAAAAACAAAAGAAAATTTTCCATCAAGCATATAGCAAGATCTGTCTCGAGTATCTTGTTGGCACAACGAACTTTCCGAGAATAAATCCAGCTCCTGAATAGCAGGTTCCTAGGGAAGGCACTGTTGACGTGGACATCCCAGATGAGGATTGGAACATGATTACAACGAACTTTCCGAGAATAAATCCAGCTCCTGAATAGCAGGTTCCTAGGGAAGGCACTGTTGACGTGGACATCCCAGATGAGGATTGGAACATGATTAGATAGACTTATTTCCAGAAAATGGACAGCAGCATGGATTGTGGTGAAGGCTCTGGGATGCCATAAAAGCAACTTAGAACACAAACTGATAATGCACAACTGAAATAGCTTGACCCATAACTCTAGCAAGGTTGTAGTATAAACATTATGTGGTACATACACACGAGGCATGTTTAAAACCTTCAAAATGTTACAGGTGGCCGGAAACCTCAAAAAAGTTTTTTCGGCCAAAAAAGATCATTAAAAAATCAGGGGGAAAACAAATACTCAAAATAAAACAAACCTCATAATCAAACCCAAAACAACTGACACTAAAAACCTACAAAAAAATCAGAAACTCGCCTTATTCAGCTCATTGTGCTCCTCGGTCTTACGTCGCTCAGGGCTCACCCAATCTGAAAGCTATCGTAGTTTACTTTTTCCCACGGCCAGTCCAGAATCATATAAAAACTCCAGTCGCTCCTGTTTACTGCCATTAAAACCCCAAAACATATAAGTGAATATCAATAAATAAATATATCTCCATAAAACACAGTACTAATTTTTATTAAATCTAGAGTTCTAAGATTAATGTCAACCACATAATGCCTCAGTAGCATGATAGAAAAACTGGACAAGTACTCCCTTCTGCAAGCAATTCCAATTCCAAACCTACCCACGCAAAAGATTTTCAGGATCTGGTTTGATACGGATTTCCAAGTTACCCCCTTCTGCAAGCAATTCTGGCTCCGTCACACTAAAAAACCACAGCTTATCGAGAGCATCACCTGGGTTACTGTCGAAGAACAGTCCAACCATGAATTATTTTAGACGAATGTAGATGCAGGCCTCTGAAGCACGCAAACCCCAAACCTACCAAAGCCCACGACAGGAAAAGAAACAACTGTGTTAGCTGCCATACGCGAAGGGTTTTATTCATTCACGAAGGCAACCAGAATTCCAAACCTACCCACGGAAAAGAGCAACAATAGCTACCCTTCACATAAATATTTAAACCTAGTCTCGTTTTTGGGATAACAGCGGCGTACCTCCTCCGCATACCTCCCCTTCGACGCAGCCATGCTTCAGCGTACCGCAAAAAACCGTGCAGCAGATATTTATCAAGTAACAGTTCTTTTGCGTATCAGGGTTTACGATCTCTGGGCAGGCATGGAGGTGTACAAAAAATACACCGAACCCTTACTGGCGCGCAGGCGAAATTTAACGACTAACAGTGCCTTCGCCTAAAACAATTTATGGTCTCTGTCCAGGCATGGAGGTGTACAGCGCATGGAGGGCCAGATCGCATCCGTGATCGACGTCGTCCTGACCGACCTCATCTCGGCCGTCTCCTCTCTGACATGCGTCAGAGAGCCCTCAGCTCGAACCCAGCTGAAGGAACGCCTTTCGGCGTAATTATTTCAGCTACAACACTTGCTAAGGTATTTATGGAGCCCCTCCATGAAACTATAACCTTACTTGCAACATATGTTGAGAGCTTTGATGATCCCATAAAAATATAACAGCTCAAAAAAACCAGGTGCTGTCACTGCTATTCCAACGACACCAAAGTCCACCAAATTCATATGCCACAAAAATATAAATGCTAAAAATCTTGGCGCCGTTCCTACAACACCCTCCTTCAAACTCCACCAAATAGCGATGTGAAAAGGGTAAGGATCTGAATATATGCAAATAACCTGTTAAATAAAGTAAAATTAAATAATCCTCGATATTCAACTATGGCACAAGCCCTTCAAATTTGATGACAGAGTATTTCCCGTTTAGCTAAGCCATGAATTCTCACTAATTCTCACTCTCGGTTCGTTGGCATGGCATCCTCCACAGCACCCACGCGTCCCAAGCATTTACAGTTCTACGCACTCCCACATAAATCATTTCTAACTGTATCTTGCTTTTCCTTAATCCTCTCATGCTGCGTAATTCTTCTCTTCATATTTGTATACCTTTCTTCTTTCTATACTTCCCTTCCTTCCTTAGCCAGACCTCACCTACGCATTTTATCACGCCTCATTATGTCAACAGATCATGCATTACAACGCCCACAAATCTGTGTAGATATGAAGAAGGCAATTGGGTTTATGACGACAGGAGAAAATATTTATATAACGAAGAATGTCCATTTCAGAGAACTGCTTGGAATTGTATAAAAAACAAAAGGCCCAATACCGACAACATCTTTGGTTGGAAGTGGATTCCCAAAAACTGCGAATTGCCGCAGATTAATCCACATTTGTTCCTGAGCTCGGTTAGGAATATGAAGATTGGATTCATTGGAGATTCGCTCAATGAGAATTTTCTGGTGTCATTTCTCTGCATTCTCCGAAGGGCAGATGACGGATCCAAGAAATGGAAAAGGAAGGGTGCCTGGAAGGGAGCTTATTTTCCTAAATACAATGTCACTGTTGGGTATCATCGAGCTGTTCTTCTTGCCAAATATAAGTAAGTCTATTGCCTAATTTCCTCTCGATTTTAGAATGCGAGGAAGTCTATTGCCTGATTTCTTTTCGATTTTAGAATGTGAGGAGAGTGGTTGCTTGACATATCTTTGGGGTTCTAAGCATTGCATCTGTTGCATGATGATCTTATTGCTTCAGAGTTTTCAGAAACTTATGTTCTTGTTTTATGTATTAAGTAATTGGAGATGTACTGGTTTCTCTTGTACATTTTGGATTATGCACTTAAATTTTTTTACCATCGGTCATTCTTGGCTACCAGTGGACACCGATATGTAAATCAAACATTGCGGGGAAGATATTTGGGTAGTTTAACTTGCTTGCTTATTAGGTATGTGGCATTTGGTTCAATTATAGTGATCTGCTCTGGGTTTACTTCTGTTGTTATGCTTTCATCATTTAGTGATTCGGTTTTTAGCTTAATTACTTTTTCAGCTCGGAGGGTTGTTCACCATTCTTGTACTTTTTTTTATTGTGCCTAAAAGCCCTCGATCTCCTTACATTGATTGAATACTCACCCATTGGCCAAGTCCTCATCATTGAATGAGTGCTCTCCAGGTGGTCGAATCCCATCTCTACAGGGTTTAGCATGGAACCTTAATCTCTATGCAGGCAATGAACTGGTTGATTTGATGAGAACCAACCCAATCGATGGTTGCTTTGATGAGAACCTTGATGAGAACCAATCCAATTGATGGTTGAAATGCATCTTCTGTTCAGCTATAGTTAGTGCTCACCCATTGGTTCGAGTGAGTGATGAGAACCTACCGCATGTTGAGCCAACAGTGATCTGATTTAGTCATTTGGGACATTAATATAATTTCTTTCTTTCTTCTTCCTCATGCAAACTTTCTCTATACATACTTCCAGTGATTTTTTTACTCCTAACATAATCGTCCCTTGAAGGGGTCTCCTAAAGCTTCTCAGAGTTGCAGTAAAATGGTCTCACAGCAGATGACAGTTTCTTCTCTGCCACAATCTTTGAGGAATAGAAATCCAAAACTAGCATTTAGAACTTTAGAGAGAAAGATATCAGAAAAAATTGCACTGGATAGAAGTTACAATTTTAGCAAAAATATTCCTCAAAATAGCCTAGTGGGTGCTGCAAAGTGCCAGCCTAGCCTTTCCAACTCTGTTCAATGTCTCTGTCCAAAAACAATTGATGCTTCTATTCTTAACTCAAGATTCCAATTTTCTGTGTTTCAAATTCGCAGCTGTATTGGACCATCTGGGCGGTAAACGCAGGAATGGTAGCCCCTCTCCAGAGACCTGACCCTGAGAATACTACAATCAGGAATGGCATGTGTAGTAGATTTATTCAGATCTTGTGGACTGCATCTCTGTGGCCAAACTTGGCCTTCTATTTTCAAGTCTTTCTCCAGATTTCTAACGGATGGTGTATTTAATGAGACTGTTTTCAGCACCATCGGTTCTATGAGCCTCATCTCTGTCTTGGTTGTTTTTGGGTCCATTCCTGCCAGTCGAGGATCAGGAAAGACCATCAAGTTTAGCACGAGGAATGGATCTGAAAGCTTTGTCCCTTACACAACACAGAGAGGATGGAACATTTTTCTAAAGATACCTGATTTACCATGAGATCAGAGGGAGATTTTGTTTTTAGTTACTTCAAAAGGTCTTTGTCTATTTTTATTAGATACCCTGACTATAGATGTCTCATTCTATGTTTTAAGGAAGTTGTTACTTGCAGGTGCTGATCTCTATAAAGTTAACTTTGTACAATTTGATGGACTGAATCTATTTTTCATCCTATCCTGAGCTCTGGCAGTAACAAACACTGCCTGTTGATAGTTATCACTATAAGTATGACAATCATGGACCTATTAGGAATTGAACTTCATGTTTTCAACCCACACTATTCCAAAGCCCATTTATATCATGTCCAGAAAACAAAGAAGGGCTTGATTTACTTGCTGACAATCTTCTCATAGCTTTTGGGTTATATATATGTTATTTTCTTCTTCACCTGCGCTAGTGGCTTTTTAAGCTTGGATGTTAGGAGTGCTTCCTTGTTGGCTTTCTCATTAATTACTGGCTGGGATATTTCAATGTCACTGAGGATTACATCCCAGGACCCTATCATCCCAGGCTATTCCGTATTACAGTACATTCTAAAGTAAGCGTATAGTGTTAACTTCACAATTCTTACTTCTAAGAATTAAGATGGCTAGTTCTTTCTTCTTCCTTCTGGATGTAATACCATGTTATTGTTTTTCTACATTGTTATTGGTTGATATGCTTTGTATCCCTTCTATACCGTTTGAATATCTATGCTTGATTTATTTCTAAATTTTGTGTCTTTTGTTGGTGGAGTTACTTTTCTTTTGGGATGCACTTGTGGACTTCTTTCTTCACCATGTGCTTCAGCCCTACGTACCTTCTCTGTCAGTTATGTGCATTAATGTATTTCGGTTTCCGCTCTTAATCTTCCCAGTTCACGAAGCTTCTAATAATTTGGTTAGTACTAAACCAAATACTGTATTTATAAGTCTTATGGTTGGAGCATATATATTATTCTAAACCTAGTAATGCAGAAGTAGGGTTTGTTCATTCCTGTCTTAATTTGTCTTCACAACATAGTTACCTAAGTCTCGGGGATGTGGGGACAGGGGGTCGGGGTTTCCAGGACAACAATTTTTTTCCAAATTTTGGGGACGGCTATTAAAATAATATATACAATTGATATTTAAATATTTAAACTTTATTCAATGAAATTTGGGGATTTAAACTGTATTTAATGTATTTTAGGTACTTTCGAGATTATAATTCAATGTTTTTGGTAAAAATATACTTTTAAAAGAAAAAAACATCAGAAACTTTTGAAAGATTTTTAAAAAATAGGGGATGTCCCCTCCAAGTCCCCAAGTCCCAAAACATTCAGGATGTCACCAAAATCTAGGGGACGCGTCCCTGCGTAACACCGGTCCACAATTAATGTATTTTTAGCGGTATTCTGAATTTTGTTTCACAATGTAGGTTGTGGGAGTTGCTTTGTTAATTTTGTTGATGTTCATTCTTCTTGTGTGGCTGATCACTCTATACAGGTTTAATTAGTGGGATCAAGTTTAGGCTGATTTGCTCTTCACTACAATTCACTTTTACATTGAGGATGCCAAGTTGTTGTAGAGTTTTGAGGGCTCTGCTTTCTTAGTAGCTTTTTCTGTGCCATCAGCTTGAGCAGGATGTTGGATAGAGGATTTTCCAGACATCATATTTGAAAAAGAATAATTGTCTGTGGAATGGATAATGATTCATGAATTAGAAGGGAAGTCTAGAATTGTAATTATTAGCTATTTCTTAAAGATGTCTGTTTAGTCATGCAATTTGCGGTGCAATATTTTATTTGGATGTAGAAATATCAATGCAGTTCATGCCATATAGTTGTTGCCTGTATTCTTGTAAGCCGACATTATAACAGGTTTGAATTTGAAAAAGTCTTCTTTGAGCTCAAAAACTGAGATATGAAAAATTAATTATTGATAACCTGTGAATGGATTGGTGGAAGGGGGTAAAGACTTATTGAAAGATCCCCAAATGGATCTCTTTATACCCCAAAGAGTTTTAACTCAAACAGAACAGCAAATCTAATAATTTTGTATGCAGACCAGGATTTAACCTTAAAATTGCGACTAAGGTATTGGTATTATACTCACAAAAAGCACCCCTCTATTTCATGTTTCCACTTCAAATGTTTGCAGAAATTATGGAGACCATTTAGATCGTAATACATATACAAAATCATACAAAGATCATAGTTATTGACTGCTGTAATTAATTACTGGAAGTGGCGACTTGAACCATAGAAGACCGGTATCATTAGAGACATCAAACAGGACTGTATTCAGATCTGTTAAAACTGCAATAAATTTAAGAAGTAAAAGCCAAGAGAATACCATTAAAAGCATCCAAGGAAGTCTGAATTTTAATGCCCGACTGCTGCATTTTATTTAAATAAGTCTGCAGACCCAGACGTGAAGTTACAGCAGATCCTGAAGGTGTTTTGGACTCACAAACAGCTCCAAAAAAGTACAGATATGTTTGGAAAAACAACTCAGAACAGCAGATACACAAATCTGAATATTATGCCCTCCAAATGTGCCAAAATCTGTCCCAAAATAGGTCGTTCCAGCAGTACCAAAATTAATAGTTCAATAACCTGATTGTCCCTGAATTTCCAATGCCAAATAGGAGTGCAAAAGAGAGTTTTCGTTCTCTTTACACTAAGCTTCTTGAGGGTTTTCGTCCTCAGAAGTTACAGCCACAAGAGCTTCAGCTTACAAGCTATTTGCAAAATATAAAATGACATAGTATGCCTCTTCTAAGTCGACCTCTCCTTTAAATAGGCAAAGTGACTCAAAGGAAGCCTTTTTAACCTCCAATCAGCTTGCAGCACAATTCTCTATGCAATTTTTCCAATGGGGGCCTAGTCGTATCTTTCCTAGGGGAAATACAAAATGGTTTTGGGTCTTTTTTTTTTCCTAGGTAGCTAATATATTCTAATCCTAGGCAAGTCGTACTTTTGCCTAGAGGGGATAAAAAATAAGGAATGGGCCTTTTTACTTTTTATTTGTCATGATCACTTCCCTAGGTAAGTCACCCTATTTCCTTGGAAGGATATAAATAATATTAGACCCCTTCTGCACTTTCTAGATATTACAACATTAATTTATAAGTGCATGTTTATATTAAGTCAAATAAATAATTATAAGTGCTTTAATATTTTTCTTTTATTTTTTTCTTTTAGGCACTTATAAAAATTTATTGTGACTTAAGTTACCCTTATATTTTTCCTTTGGCCGTCGGGTCAACAAAATGGGCCAAAGGTCTTCGATTCGGAAAAGGGGACATTACACTTATGCATCTTTGCATTATAATATGATACAAATGATGAAGCTTGTTATATTTTCTGTATTGTGTTCAAAACATGAATGGAATCGTCTTTTAGAGCTGGCAATTCTCCCTGAAATGAATTTGGGATTGCAGTGTTGGTATCACCATGCAGTGTAAATTTAGATAAACAAGGACACAGGATAATATATTGTATATGAAAGCCCAGATGAAAGAGATAAAGAAACATTGGTCTTTGTTTTCACAGTGAGTCCATAATAATATTATGCTTATGTGTATTTTTCAGTTGCTTTAGAAAAACATTATGCTGAGTCTTCTGGATATATTGTTAACTTCATGCTTACTGGCATATTACTGATTACGTAAAGGTGGCAGCCTGGAACTGCGGAAATACATTCAGTTAAACGTGGAGTGAAAGGGATTTACAGAGTTGATGTAGATATTCCTGCAGATGACTGGATCAATGTCACAAACTACTATGATATCTTCATTTTTAATACGGGACACTGGTGAGATTGCCCGTTTCCTGTTTGGATTTTTTTCTTAAAACTTTTGTGCAGCAGAGTTATAGTTGATGTTAAATTATTTTGAAAATCAGGGGCCATTAGCTATTTGATTACTGCATGCATTTAACTTATAGTGAAACTTACTATGGATTGGAAGTCTTTTTCCTCTTTTCTCCCTTGTATCATTCTTAAGAAAGTAAAGTTGGCATCATGAGTAGAAAATTCTATTTTAGACTCCATTCAATCTCCTAGATTTCTCTACAGTTTTCTCAAATCAGATTTTTTTTTCTCATGGTGTGATTCTGTATGGCAGTGCCTTTTAAAACTTCTTAAAAAGATTAATTTAATTAACAGGAGATACTACATAACAAAAACTTTGTTTGAATAGTGCCAGAATTGCAATGCGATTAATTTATGCATATTTCAAAATTACATCCATCACGGAAGGAAAAACATCTTTGCAAGCTACTGCCTAAAAGTCTACGATAAAGTGCCAATTCCAAATATTGACATACACGAATCCAACTAAACAAAGCTACTATGACCTTATCTTTTTACCAAAAAGTTAAAATGGTCCCGTGTGAGGTTGAAAACTAGAGGCTTGCCAGGTGACCAGTTGGTTCAACCCTTATGAAACTATAATTTCCCAGAGCTATTTTCTGGATGCCATATACTTATTTCCAGAAAATTTCAGGCAGCACATTACATTTCTAATGCTATTTCCATAGTTACGAGGAGACGGGTACGGGTATGGGAACTGGTACGGCATTTTTAGAGAAGTGGGAGATGGGTGCGGGAGACGGCAATATATATATGAAATAACTAGAAAAATACTATTGTACATTATTAATTTATTTGGATTCAGAATGCACTGAAATTTAAAAATAACTATACTTTTTGAAGTAAGGAAATCAAATGTCGACAAAAGATGAGTAATTCTATTGATATTTGATATCTCACATATTGTGGGAAGAGTACATTGTAACAGAAAAATGCAAACAATCCTCTGTGTGTGTGCGTGTGTGTGTGTGTGGGGAGATGGGAGGAGACGTTAACAAAGGTTCCCGCATACGGGAGACTTCTCCATACGCGTCTCAGTATGGGTGTATGCGTCCCCCAAGGGGTGGGATACACGTCTCCAACAACGGTGGCTATTTCTTGGGAGGGGGCATATGGCAAAACCATAGTAGGAAAACTTGCCAAATCCAAAACTCACTTGACCCCCAAAAAAAAACTTGACTGAAAAAGCTTCGCCATATTCGGCCAATACTAGAATACTCAGGACTTAAAAAATACTCAAATTTCTTTAAAAAACATAAATTTTAAGCAACACATAGCTACAAAATGTATCAAATGAGCCCATAAAATGTTGGAGAAGTGTTTTCTATTAGATTTGAATACAAATACAATACAAAAATCGCATCATCATGCGAATTCGACAACCATCGATAAGTAATATGAATTTATGATGATTGACATTGAAAAATATCATCATAAATTTCATATCTATGCAAGTTACAATATACAATAAATTACATTTTCCTCTTCCCCAATCTAGAGAAAAATTGGGGAGAGGGTTTAGTGCCTCTACTAGTCCCCACACTCAGCTGCGTCTCCATGCTCCTCCTAGAAGGCTGCGAATCTGACTCGATCATGGAACTAGATGGTGGTGTTGGTGGCTCCTCTACTGCATGTTGGAGATCACCTCCAAAGATGTCATCCAGTCCAATATCTCCTCGGAGTCCTGCTAGTGCTTCTCCCTCCATAGCCTCCCTCTCAAAAGAAGCAATCTCGTCCGCTGTGAATGCAGGGTTTTCCTCTTCTTGCCTAGTCCACTCACTTTGTATGGATCTATCTCATCCAAATCAATGAGCTCCTCTGATGTGGCCTCAACTTTTTTTGTGCGAAGCCGGAGATTGTATTGCACAAAAACCAAGTCGTTGAGCCTTTTTTGAGTCAACTTGTTGCGCTTCTTCGTGTGAATGGCCTCAAACAAACTCTAGTTGCGTTCACATCCAGAAGCGCTACAAGGTTGAGATAGAATTCTGAGGGCTAACTTTTGAAGATTTGGGGTATTCCCTCCCCAATCCTCCCACCAAGAACCTACAAACAAGATAATAAAAAATTTATAATTAATTAATAAAATCAAATATGTAACTAATAAGTAACTTGGTAAACATTCTAATTTTTATTACTTGGTGACTGTGTGGTTCTCCCTCGAATAGCTAGCACCGAAGAAAAGAGTCTCCCCCTACCATGTTTGTAACTCTGCAGCTCTAAAATGACGAGGTCCCTCGTCTCAACATCCGGTATCATCCTCTCAATACATGTTGAAAGGCCCTCCATAACCTCTCCGTTCACATCTATCAGAAGGCTTCGAGTAGAAATACTTGGGGTTGAGGTAGTACCCCACTGCATGAATAGGTTGTTGGAGTTGATTGTTCCACCTCCGATCAATAATCTCCCAAAAGGGACCATATTTTACGATATCCCCCTGTAATAGTTTTGGATAGACTTTTGGTCCTATCCATGGCCTCATATACAAAACCCCATGGGGTTTGCTCCCCATCAACCAAACGCAAAACTCTCACCAACGGCTTTGACACCTACACACAAATTAAAATGTAAGATTGCAAACTTACAAGTTACATACATATTAGAAATGAAATTAAAAAGTGAAAAGTAGAACAATATATTTAATATTTATAATTTAACAAATTAAAATAAAGGAATGAAATATAAATCGAAGTTTGAAATTACCTTGATGATCTCTATAGCTCTCTTTGCAAAGATATCATCAAAAACTATCTTTGCAACCCTCTCTCCGTCAGTTTTCTTTGAATATTGTGAGTCTAGCCATGCTTGACTCACAAACATTTGTTTCAAAGGTGTCAACAAACTACAAATACTTTGCAACGTCAAGAAGTTAGTTGCAAACCTTGTGACACCGGCTCGAACAAGTTCTTTCCCATTTGTGTGTACTCTCATCAAGCTCAGAACCCAAGGGTGATTGTATATGTACTTCGTTATAGATCTTGCATCTTCTACACCGGCCTGACCAATCAATTTTACCTATGTCCTCCAAAAGAAGGTCAATGCGATGAGGCCTTGCACAAGGAGTCCAAAAGAGTGATGGATGTCTCTCCTGCAGTAGTCTCTCAGCCGCCACATATGCTGTTGCATTGTCTGTGACAACTTGCACAACATTTTGTACACCAACCTCTAATACAACTGTCTCTAACATAACACTCAAATTTTCTGCATTTTTATTATGTTAGAGGCATCAATAGATTTTAAAAACACCATCTCACCATTTGAAGCTGCTAAAAAATTAACAAGGGTGCGGTTCCTTCCATCCGTCCACCCATCTGAAAGAATGGTGCATCCAAATTTTTCCATTGTTTCTTGTGCTCTTCTAGCATGGTAGTGGCATCTGCAATGCACCCTCAAGTAATTTCCCATTCAAATCTTTTGGAGAGGGTGCATTGACCCTTTCCTGATGTCAACGCCGTCACCAAGTACTCTCCAAGTATGGGCTCTTTGCCACATTGAACTAATGAGGTTGTCAGTAGTACTTGAAAAATTAGCACAAGCTTTATCCACTTCCTCGTGCATATCTTTGTTCTACTGTCCTTCCAATGAAGGTTGTGCTCAGTGTGTTCCTTGCCACAAAAAAAAACTTGGTATGCCTTTGCTCGAACTCATGAAGATGTGCCTCTAAAGCTCTTCCTCTTCGTGTCGTGGACCACGAGTAGAGCCCACAATTGTTGCAGCATCATCATCGTCTAAATTCTCTTCATTGCAGCCAGTCTAATAGCTTGTTATGGCTGCCTTGCCTTGGTTCTCTAGTTTCTTCTCCTCTAACTCACTGCCAGTCCTGCTCTAATCTCTCGCTTTGCCTCTTCGACACATTGGGGCAAACTGTAACATCTCGGCAAACAATAGTTGAAAGGTGATATTTCAAACGATTGATGCCTCCATTCATTTTCTTGTTACAGAAAGTGCAAAAATTTCGCCCGCACAAGTTCCATGTGACACATACTTCCATGCTATGGAGCGGGCATTTTAGAACGGTCCTCTACCCTAGTGATTCGATGGATGCCGAACTCTGATGCCGAGCACATTTTAAATTTTCATGCCATTGTTAAACTCTAATCTGCAACACAATGCACATTTAAAAATTAGAAAATGTAAACTTAATTTAATTTTAAAAACAAAAAAAACGTGCTGAATAACAAATTTGCATAAATAAAAAAATACATTACAAGCATTCAATTTTACATTACATGTATTTAGAATTACACAATGAATCGATTCTGATACACATACATAAAATTTTTCCCACTAATTTACAATGAATTTGCGTTAAAAAAATTACATACCTGTAGACCATGAAATGAGTATAAAAAAATTACAAGCATTCGATTTTACATTACATGTATTTAGAATTACACAACGAATCGATTACAATACACATACATAACATTTAACTAATTTACAATGAATTTGCATTAAAAAAAAAAATACATACCATGGCTGCAAAATGAGTATAAAAAAATTATAAGCATTCGATTTTACATTACATGTATTTAGAATCACAATAGGAATCTATAAAACCTATATAATATACACAAAATTTGGAAAAACTTGAAAGAATTAAAAAAAAAAAAAAACCTACCTCCAAATGCAAATCTCCAAATTCTCTCCTCAAATTCGCTCTAAAATCCACTCAACACAAGCAATGCAAGCTCAAATGGTTGTGTGAGTGACAATGAGGGAGTAGAGGGCCTTAAAAAGAGCCAAAACAACGTAAAAACAATGTTTTTTGTCTTTGAAATCCGTGTTTCGCGTTTTACGTGGTGACCGTATGGCGAGTTTTTGCAGGCTCGCGAGTTTTGGCAGTACTGACAGAGTTAACCAAAACTTCGGCGAGTTTTTTCCCCAATTGGCGAGTTTTCGTGCGATTAAACCATTTCATCTATTTTTGGCGAGTTTTTGTGAGTTTTTTCCATCATGGGCAAAATGATTTATAACATATATACAGATATTTACTTCCTCCATTTTCTATTGTATTTTTATAGGACCGTCCACTTAGTTTCTACCAAATTTTACCATAGTCTTCTCTGTTTTTGATACTCTGTTTCACTGTTTGTGTGTACAGAGTTTTGGATTTTTTTTTTTGGTAGATCAATGAGGGCTTACAAATTATTGGAATATGCAAAGAGAAGAAAGAATACAGAAGGTAAAATCTGCACTGCTTAATGATACAGACAGTGAGTGTATTTATTGAAGAGAGAGGTGGTTATACAGTTACCAACCGAACAACTACATAACTGTTTTACATGCTATATAATGTGTTATATTTTAACACCCCCTCTTAATGACTAAACCGGAAACAAGACAAAGTTTGTCCCGAAATTTTACAAATATCCTAAAGCCCATATGTTTAGTCATTACATCTACAGACTGTGCCATAAGTTGTACTTTAAAATCAGCAGTCCTTAACTGTGATGCAGTTGTCGAATGAAGACGAACCGCAAAACAAAAATCTGGTCCCATGAACAAAAGATATGGCAAGTGGTCCACTGGTTCTCTGTTTCGTGATTCATTGACCAGTGATGAATCACCAATGGCTGAGAGTGTCAGCCCCATCTCCAGAGTGCTGAAATCAGAACCTCGAAGATGTGGATTAGAAAATCTATTCCAGGCTTGTGTAGCCTGCTGGAGTCTGTACAAAGACTCAATTATCCTGTGATCGAAGTCACCTTGATCACGTCCTTGCACCACCATGTAGTGCTCATCCGACTTTTTCAAGAAGAGGAATGTGACCATCTGTGCAGGAGTTAGAACCAACTCCTCAATAGTAGGAGAAATAACCATCTCCTCTCAGCAGTGGTCTCCATCTCAACAGGAGAAATAACCATCTCCGTCTTATCTATTTGCTCATCTATCCCCCTCTGTTGGGAAAGATCCTTCACAACACAATGAGCAAACTGTTCATGCTCTATTGTCCTTCGAGCAAGAACCTCTGAGTGAGTGGTGGGCATGCCATCTCACCATGCACCATCAATGCATCTTGGAATAGTGGAGTCTCCATCCACAACAAATTGTTCTTCAGAATGAGGAAATCCATCCTCCCAAGGCATGTCCGCCTCCCGTACACCTAGTATAGTGGATATTCCCTCCACAATAGGTGCATGTAGGTTGATTGTATCCAAGTCAACAAATTTGTGAGGAATGGCTTCCTCCCAAGGCATTGCAGCCTCCTGCACATCCTGAATGGTGGAGCTGTCCTCCACACGTGCATTCATGTTGATCGTAGCCGGATCAACAAGCCGATATTGACCACCTTCCCCAATACCAAGGGCAATTATCCGTCTTTGTTTCACATCAGAGACAACACACTTCTTTCCATAGAAATCCACAAAAATATTGGGATTTTCAGTCAATTGTGACATAGATAGAAGATTCTTTTGTAAAGAAGGTACATATCTAACATTCCGTACCAACAATTTATGAGCATTATTCAATACAATGCATATATCTCCTATCCCTTCTACTGCAAGTGATTCTCCATCAGCTAGTACTATTGATTCAAAACAAATATTTGCAGTAAATGAAACATACCAGTCCCTACGACATGAAAAGTGTGCAGACGCACTAGAGTCAATAATCCAGCAACTGGTACCACTATCATTTGAGCATGATGTCGTAAGACAATAAAGAGCATACTCGTCATCCGAATCCCGTTCTTCTGCAACTGCTGCCACATGTTCCTCATTACATGGCTTTTTGTTCTGCTTCGAAAGATCATACATCCGCTTCCGGCAATCCCTCTTGAGGTGCCCAACCTTGTGACAGTAATAACATGTGACCTGATACCGAGTGGAAGATTCACCAGAGTGACGTTTCCACTTTCCCTTTGACTGAGTGACAAGAGCACTCTCTGCATGGTCACAATTAGATTCTGCCTGAAGTTGTCTCCGTTCCTTTTGCAACAGGTAGGAACTCACCTTGTCAAACGTGAGTGTTTGACTTTCAGCCATTAAATGGAGTGCCTCCACAAATGACTCATATGAAGAAGGTAAGCTGTTCAAAACCAGAGCCACCATATCATCATCGTCCACCTTTTTGTTGATGGAAGATAACTGGTCTCGGAGGTCTTTCATCCGAAGTAGGTGCTCAGACAACGATCCACCTTCTTGTAACTTTACGGAAAAGAGCATATTTTTCAGGTATAAAACCCGACTCTTCTCTGATGTCTGATATTTATCCCTCAGACTGGTCCACAACGTGCTTGCCACAATGGCATTCCGCACTTCCGGTATCAAATCATCCGACACCGATAACTTGAGAAGCAATAACGCTTCCTTATGACGTTTGTCATAATCCTCGAAGTTCGTCGTTGGTCGACTTTCATCACCCTTGATTATTTTATCACAATCACGAAACTCCGCAACCGTTAAAATTTTATGACTCCAAACATTGAAATTAGTGCCCGTTAATTTTTGTGTCTCCGGCAAGGTCAAGTGTGATATATTTGCCATTTTATTATTCCAAAATAACAATAATAAAATAATAATTTTGCCTCACACTTAATAAAATACCTTTTTTCAGCAAATATATTTATTTTAATTTCTTCAGCAAATAGAATGAATACCTTTGTTGCTGGAAATAATATTATTCTGCCCAAATAATATTAACCTTCCCTCACGACTTTGCTTGTGCCTTCACCTTTGAACGACGAGTTGTCTTCGCTGCCCTCACGTTTTTCCTTCTGACGACTGTGAGAGTGCTTTCGAACTGTCCTATTCTTCCTCCACGATTTTTGCAGGTTGCTGGTTTGCCGTTTGCTTTCCTTTCACAAACGTCCACGATTTTGCAGCGCTAAACCCACGTTTCTGTAGGTTTGTGATCCTGTCACTGCAATGCCCACGATTTTACGCTACTTTTGTTGGTGATGCCCTTTTCATGGCAACCCTTCCCTGCGTCATTCGTGTTACCTCCCGCGCGATTGTCCCCGCGCTTCCCTCGTCTGCGATTTCCATGATTCAGGCTTCACGTTTTGCTTTCAATTCACGCTTTTCCTCTTTTTGCTTAAGTCAGTGCCCTTCACGATAATGCCGACTGGTGCATATCTACCCACGTTTTCTCTCGAGTTGCTTGCATTCCTCCAGCTGGAATAACTTCCTTTGTCCCTGATTATCTTCCCCAAACTTCCGGTTGTGCATACCACTGCGAGCAAGGCTTCCTCGAATGCGATAACCAATCGCTCGATACCAATGTTGGAATATGCAAAGAGAAGAAAGAATACTGAAAGTAAAATCTGCCATTTCTTAATGCAAAGGCGAGTGTATTTTGAAAGAGAGGTTATGCTGATTCCTGTTGCAATTATAATCGCGATCTGCACCGCTATTACACTGTGTATTTATTGAAGAGAGGTATTACATAACCTGAACAACTTTTTTTACATGCTATATAATGTGTTATATTTTAACAACAGAGATCCTTCCACCTTGGGGCACAAACACCCACTTTAACATATACACTTTGAGCCTAGGAGCAAACCTAGAGGTTCTTGGGGTGAGATTTGAACCCCGGTTTTCATCATGGTAATGTTTTGGCTTTACCACTCAAGCATGCTATTTGGACGGCACAAAGTTCGGACTTTTGTTGTGGCGCTAGTTTGAAATAAAATTATCTATCAACTCATTAAGGTACCGAAAATTCTGTAGGGGTGACCAGCTTTAAATCCCCCATCACCACAGGGTGGCCTATATGTGAGGTTGTGGTGAAACAAATATGGGGTGCATTCAAGTGCTACAAAGGTTTAATGGGGTACATTTGAGCTTGACCAACTATCTTAAGAATGTTGGTCTTTACTAACCCAAGATTTACCAATCAAGACAGAGGATGGATTTCCTCGGGATTTGAGAGGCTTGACAGTGATTTAGTTCCCCTCATTTAGCACCATGAATAGCTCTTACCCATTGGTTAACTTTTAGTATCTTTGGTGCTCCTCCATCTTGGCCTGTTATGTTTTGTAGACGAATCAGAATCAGCCTCAAAGATTATCCTTACTATATGTTTCAAGGTTCAACTTGCATAAAAAAATTCTAGCTATGCCGAGAGGCATTCCTACAATGGCAGCTAGGTAGTGTAATGGTGTGAGTTGTTTATTTTTATTCTCAACATTTAATTTGACATCCATTTGATCGTCATGTGACAATTCATACTTAAATTTGACGTCCATTTGACCATCACTTAAATATATTTTCTTTTTTCTTGGAGAAGTCAATTGAAAAATAGTAATATCTTAGCCATATGGTAATGTTTGGGTCCTTTTTTCCCAAAAAGATTTTTCAAAACTGACACAATGGTGCAATTAAATTGATGCAATTTGCCACAAATCAATGGGAAATTAGCAAAGAATGTAATGAAGTTACTAATCAATGTGGTATGTGAAAAATCTAACATAAATTTGACGTTCATTTGACCATCACATAAAAGTGTTTTTCTTTTTGCTTGGAGAAGTCAATCAGATAATAATAATGGAATTATTAATCAAGTTTGTAGTGTAAAAACCTAACATAAGAGCCTTCAAATTGGTATCTCTCATTACACCGAGAGGTGTTCCTACAATGGCAGCCAGGAGTGTAATGGCGTGAGTAGTTCACTTTTATTCTGGACATTTAATCTGACATCCATTGATTGTCACATGGCAATTTACACTTAAATTTGACTTCCATTTGACCGTCACTCAAATATCTTTTCTTTTTCTTGGAGAAGTTGATCTAAAAATGGTAATATCTTGGCCATACGGTAATGTTTGGCCCCTTTCTTTCTGAATTTTTTTTTTTCAAACCGAGACAATGGTGCAGTTAATTTGATGCAATTTTACACAAATAAATGGGAAATTGGAAAAGAATGTAATGAAATTACTAATCAATGTGGTATGTGAAAAATCTAACATAATTTTGATGTTCATTTGACCATCACATAAAAGTTTTTTTCTTTTTTCTTGGAGAAGTCAATAAAAAAATAGTAATGGCATTATTAATCAATTTGTAATGTGAAAAACCCAACATACATAAAAGCCTTTAAATTGATATCTCTCGGCATATTTCAGATAGATGTATTTAAGATATCTGTACGAGTCTCTAGCTAGAATGCTATGTGAATGGAAGCTGGCCCATGCACTTTCACTAGTGATTTCCCCTAATAGTCTTGAAAAATCCAATTTTGTGTGCCTTCTGTGACTTTTTTGATTGAGACCAACGGTCACTACATCATTGGTTAACTGCTTAGTTAAGCTGTTACAGATTCTTCTGTGTGATTAAGCTCAATGTTAGTGAATTCTTTGGACAAAGCTTTGGAATTGTCAACTGGGTCCATGAGTCAATCTTCACACATCTTGAATAGGTTAATGAACGGAAGCGTTTCCCCTTAAATAAATAACTTTTGATTCTAATATTACCGTACCACGATATATTAATAATCCTACCTGTGGGCTTTTGTCTTTTTGTAGAACTGAACAACCACATTTGTGGTTATTTTTTTGTACAATGGACATCTCATTTGAGTTGGATGAATACAATTTTGGTTTGCACCAAATTCATTTCTCTAATTTTCTGCAGTCCATTCCTGGCCTGACATTGGTATCAGGGCAGAGGCTATTCTCCCTTTTTCATCTTACAATCTTCTCTTCCCACTGCAAATTCTTATCCCCAGCCCATTAATCTCTGTGCAGGCTGTACAGTGCTGCTATAGCAGTGACATTGAAGCGTTGTAATTGTTTATTGTTATTCAAACATTGGTCTGACATTGAAGGGCTGGAATTCCGCATTGTTTATTCTGCTTGCAGGCCTGACAGGAATTGAGTCTGCAGTACATGTATTGAAGCATTGGAATTGTGTATGGTTCTCTAACTAACATGGCTCTTGCCAAGCGATACTCAAACCTGGCATGAATTTGTACCTGGCATTGTGTGTGTGGGGGCATTGAGGTCCTTATCTTCAAAGCAAATCATCAAGCAACTGATATGTTGAGCAGCTGATCTACTATAGCAGATTTCATGAACTGCATGCCTATGCTGCTGTACATCGATCCTGGATGTCTTTTGAAAAACCCATTTGCCTCTCCACCATCACCTGGCTGCCTTGCCCAACTGTTTTCTCCATAGCCATATAACCCTGATCAAAGCGTAAAGGCTTCAAAGATAAGTCTCTTTTAAGTTTTGAAGATTTAATGTATTTTGAGCTTTTAGTAAAAAAAAAGAGAGCATATTTTATAAGTGGAGGATAATTAAAAAAGAAAGAGGAATATCTTTTTAACTTATTTTAAAATAAAAAATAAGTCATTTTTTGTTCAAGTTAAAACTCAAAAAAAAAATTACAGCGTTTAGTGCCATTGGTTCACCTTTTCAAGTAAAATCGTCACGTTTGAACTACTGCATCCAACACCTAACATAGCTAAAACAACAGCGTAGGAGGCTTTGACCCTGTAAATTGTCGAGGATAAATAAAAATAAAACTTCCATTTCCCCATTTCTTTTCATTGCCTATTCGTCACTGTTGTTAAACGTAAATCCTGACAATAAGAGATTCTGCCCAAAAACATTGAAAAATGTGAAGCATGCATCCTAACTAAACAAGAAAGAGAATCATTTCAAAAATCAAAATGGAAAGCTGAAAGAAAATTGCAGTTGATTCACTCTGATTTGTGCAGCTTACCAAACCCTTCTGTTGATGGTCAAAACACTTCATGCTGTTTATTGATAATTACAACAAGATGACTTGGATCTACTTTCTGAAGAAAAAATCAAAAGCTTTTGAAAATTTTCAAAAGTTTCGAACAATGATTGAAAATGAAGCACAATCTTATATTGAGACACCAAGGATTGACAATGGTGGTGAATTCATGTTAAAGGTGTTTGAATCCTATCTCAAGCAAAATGGGATCAAGCAGCGTCTCACAATTCCTCACACTTCTCAATGAAATCGAGTAGTTGAGAGGATGAACAAAATTGTGATGAACACGGTTTGGGAAATGTTGTATTTCAAAGGAGTAAGCTTGCATTTATGGGTAGAAACAACTCAAACAATAGTTTATTTCCACAAAAGGTCACCATCAATAGCTCTTCAAATGAAAACTCCTATGGAATTTGGTGTGGTCATCTTCATTCAATGCGACATCTACAAGTTTTCGAACCACGTGTTATACAATGATTCCCAAAGAGAAAAGGAACACGTCGGACCACATGAATCACAAATGCACCCTTTTGGGCTATTCAGAATCCTCAAAGGCATATAGCCTATTTGATGAGAAAAATGAAAATTTTCTCATTGCAAGAGATGTTTTATGTGAAACCGTAAAGGACGCAACCAATATTAATCAACAATTGAGTTGACTTGAAAGTTTTGCAAAATTTGATATTTTTGAGGAGAATGAAATGCATATTCAAAACAATGAGGGGTGACATGTAACTGGGAATTTGTGGAACCTATTTTGTCTCTTGTAATTGCTTACGAAACTCCCCATGAGGAAGAAATTGAAACTTCATGCAATGTCCCCTTTTTAGAATTAATTAATTTTGGATACTTGAAGCCTATTCTTATTATTTTCCGTAGGCTAAGAGGAAATTAAAGAGGGAAATAAATTAATTTAAGTGGTCCAAGGGTATTTTTATATTTTAATTGGAAAAAGAACACTTAAATTATATTATTAATCCAAAAAAACAAAAATAGAATAAAATAATAATAGAATGATGAACTTCTATTATGGGGCACTAAAGATAGAATAATAATTAAATAAAGCATTCTATTATGGGGAATGGGCTGCATGAGCATCAAGATCCTATTTTTAGGATGGAGAGAGGATAAAGCAATTTTATATTGTTTATTTCTATTTTTAGGATGGAGCGCCAACATGGGAGAGAGGATAAAGCAATTTT
Organism: Taxus wallichiana var. yunnanensis; assembly: GCA_018340775.1. Lineage (NCBI taxonomy): Eukaryota > Viridiplantae > Streptophyta > Pinopsida > Cupressales > Taxaceae > Taxus > Taxus wallichiana. The sequence goes on from CM031234.1 coordinate 331,108,725, forward strand.
ATATTGTTTATTCCTATTTTGAGAAGGGGGTGCCAATTTTGGGAGAAGACTTTAAAAGTTATTAAAGCAGATTTTGGGGATTATTATTGTTTCATCTTGGAAATTTATCAACTACATTGTTTGCGAGTAGCTTCTGCTTTTGCATTAGCAATAGAAGACGAAATCCCTCATTTGCATACACATTTGAGGATTGAATCTCTCACATCTAAGCTTGGCAATTCCATCCAGGGGTTCAATGGTCATTCAAGGTACATGTGTTCATCCAGTACAGCTAGGGCACGCTTTTCAAGCTTAATTCTACATCCAGAACAAGTACAACTAGGGCTTTAGTATCTGGGGGTAGATTTCAGTCAAATCAGTTTGCATGCTCATCTCTTCCATCTATCTTTCTATTTAGACCATTGATTGTGAGGAAATAATTGTCTTCAGATACTCTGGTATTTCTTTTATTGTAGTTGATTGAAATCAATAAATAAAAGTCTGTTTTGGCACCTTGAGGCTCGCTTTTTTAATTTAAATTCAGATTGTCACTGCTGTCATAAAAGACAATTTTTTATACTAATGTCCTAGGGTTTTGACAGAAATATCCAGATTTATTTAAAGTATTTTTCAGGGATATTACACTTCATCGAAGATGAATACATCTTTCCAAAACCAAAGCAAGAAGATGAAGGAACTTTAGAACAAGAAAATGAAGCACATGTTGTTCCGCAAGCAATGTAGAAAAAGATGTCAAAATGGGGCACACAAGCATTAAAAGATACCAAACCCGATGAAGTTGGAAAAAGATGCACTAGAAGTACATACAAAGACAACCATAAATTAGACAAATTCCTAGAAGAGATTCAAGATAAGCTAGAAAACTTTACCATTGAAGACCATCTAGAAGAAGAAATCAATATTACTTTGATTCTGAACCAACTTCCTTCAAACAAGCCTAAAAACATGATGTGTGGAGAAAAGCAATGAAAATTAAATATGATGTCTTGGCCAAGAATGGAACTTGGGAGTTAGTTGATCCTCCACTCCATTGTATACCCATTTGACATGCTCAAAAAGAAGGGATTGGCTATAATGAGACCTATTGCACCAACAACAAAATGGATTACTATTTGGGTTTTGTTAGCTTGACAGCAAAAACAAATGGAAAGTCCATCGAGATGGATGTGAAAACTACTTTTGTGGATGGTAATCTTGAAGAAACAATTTACGTGATTTAACTAAAAGGTTTTGTAGTTGGCGACGAAGAACACAATGTGCAATTTGGTAAAAATTGTTGTATGTATTGAAACAAGCCCCATTATCTTGGTATGAAAATCTCACTGAACACCTCTTGAACATGAACTTCAAGCGTTTTGAATTTGAAGATGCAACTCTTTTTGTCAAAACAATTGTATATCTAGTTGTATGTGTGGATGATCCGCCCCTCATAGGAAATAATGAAAGGTACATTGCAAAGTCAAGGATAATTGATGAAAGGTTTTGAAATGATAGATTCAGACAACTTCATTACTATTTGGGTATTGAGGTGTAAACCATCCAAGCATCATCATATAACAAAAGTACATTAGAGAAATTTTGAGCAAATTTGGAATGACAAACTGTAAACCATTCAACATGCCCATGGAACAAAATTTGAAGTTGTCATTTGATGAAACTGCAACATTTGAAGATGCAACTCAGTATAGACAACTCATTGGAAGTTTGATCTATGTAACCACAACTAGACTAAACATTTCTTTTGTTGCTGATTTTCTTTCTAGATTCATGCTTCAACCTAGAGAAAGTCACTGGGTAGCAACAAAGAGATTTCTTAGATATCTAAAGGGAATTCTAATTTTGGGCTAAAATACTCCAAGGTGATAGATTTACATGTTGGCGAGAAAATTTGTCGGGTGGACAAATTGATGGTTATCTTGCCAATGCTTTGGGACTCTAGGTCCTTCGCTTGGGTGGTGCAACTCCACTTTATTGTGAATGAACAAAAAAGAAATCATTGTTGGCCAAGAGGCCGGGGATCCAACAGGCACACTCCACTGTACTCGCATGGAAAATGCTTACAATGAATTGTAAGGGAGGAATTTGCTGAAAGATGGGGAAAGGGGAGTGAGAAATTAGATAGGAGAAATTAACTCTACAAGTAGAAAATCAGATTCTTGCCAAAGCTAATTAGAAGTTTCACATTCACAAATTATAGGAAAGAAACAACCAAGTTTAGAATATCAACGATGAGAGGAAACCATGCACACAAAGTTGCACACATTCATGCATCATGAAAAGAAGAAACTCCTTTCTTTATTGACATCTTCACAAGTTGTACAATGTTTAGAAGATAGAGGAAAATTAGATAAGGGAAGTGGAAGAAATATGATAAGAAAATCCTTATGCTTGGATGGAATAAGGATTTTGAACCGTAGAGCAACTGATGTGGAAGGTTTCCAGGCCGAGTTTTTCAAGCAGGGTTTTGAGGTCTTTGGTAACTATTTGACAGATCTTTTCAATCAAGTGGTTAGCGTGGGATTCCCTCCTACCTGGTCCCATCACATCATTCACCCGATTCACAAAGTTGGGTCCATTTCTGATCCAAACAACTACAGGACTATCATGGTGGGCCATTCTTTCTCCAAACTCTATGCTACAGTTCTCCACAGGTTGTCCAAGATTTTGGAGCAGAAGCAGCTCAGAGCCAGAGGTCAGGCTGGTTTCACCCCTGGTTACCACACCATCGACCACATCTTCACCCTTCGAGCTATTATTGAGGAGGCTCGTCACCGCTCTTCGAAAGTTTATTGTTGTTTTGTAGACTTTCGAAAAGCTTTTGACTCCGTACCTCACATGGCCCTCTTCCAGCTGACTCCGGACATTGGTATTTCTAAGATTCTTATTATCGCTATCATGCGCCTCTATGAGTCCATCCTTGGTCGTCTTTGCACTGCACATGGATTGTCTGATTTCATCAGGAGCACCATTGGGGTTAAACAAGGGTGCCCCTATCTCCTACCCTCTTTGGCATTTACATTGATGAGCTGGAATCTTTTCTTCGGGATCACATTCAGGAAGGGGATGGTTGCCTTCTTCACCACATCTTGATTTCTATTCTCCTTTTTGCCGACGATATTGTTTTACTCACCTCTTCTCCTGAGGGGCTTCAGAGACAACTTGATGCACTTGCTTTATTTTGTGATCTTCGGCATTTGACGGTCAATCTAGGTAAGACCAAGGTCATGGTCTTCAACAGGTTGAAGACATCACACCTCCATTTCTTCTTCAAGGACAGGAGGTTGAAATCACTAATACATACACCTACCTGGGAGTCCAGTTCTTAGGGCCAAGATTCAGTATGAGGCATGCTCTTCAGCCGAGGGTGAATAAAGGGTATGGGTCTCTTGCCATTCTCGAGAGACAGTGCTTTCGAAACCACTTCCAGGACATCTCCTCCAAGATGTTTCTTATGAACTCCCTCATCCGCCCCACTGTTCTCTATGGGTCTATTGTCTGGGGGCCCTCCCTTTTAGACACAGATTGGGCTTCTGCTGAGAGGATTCAAACTCTCCTCCTTCGCCGCTTCATCAGATGCAAGCAGACGGTCCCCCAACATATTATTTTGGCAGAGTTCGGAGCCCAACCTTTCCGTCTAGAAACTATATTTGACATATCAACCTTTCTTCATCGTATCAGGAGGTTTGGTGATCTCTCTCGATGAGCGGGCCAGGTATCCGTATCTCGCTTATTGTTCCTCTGTGAGTATTGCCCAGGATGTGAGCCGTTGTTGGTTTTCCGAGACTTCTGCCTTGTTGGATTCAGTTGGTATCCAGATTGATCGTCTCCCCCTTTTCAATATTCCCTGAATGCTCCCAGTCATCTCTTGCCCACCAAGCAAGTGTTGAATAGGTCCATCCGGAAGATATCTACAGGAGCTTCATTCAGACTACTTGGGTGAACCCTCCTGGGGGTTTGCGCCCTAAGATGTCCTTTTATGCAGAGCACTTTCTTGAGATCAGAGATGGACTCATCATCCGCCCTCAGTACACCTTTCGTCACTGGGGGCATGCCCTCTGTATACCTCTGGGTCAGTTTCAGGTCGGCTCCCACAGACTTCGGTGTGAGACTGATCACCACATTGATCGGGATGACAGACTTTGTAGGCTCTGTAGCCTTCATGAGGTGGAGACCGAGACTCATTTCATCTTCCGCTACCCCATATACTATGAGATCAGAGGACGATTTCACTGCCTCTTGAGGGATTCAGACTCTCCCGGTTTTCTTCAGATATATTGACCGTGTCTTGCCCTCTACATTCGTGAGTCTCTGCTGCTCCGGGACCAGATTCTTCATCCTCCTCCGAGAGTCATCCCCATGAGACGAATTACAACCTTCTTTCGGTTCTACCCGCAGGTGGAGGAACTAAACGACAGAGCCTCTCTGACCCAGATACAGTGCATTGATCAGTTCGTCCCCGATTGGACCTTCACATTTCCCGATCACCACCAACAAAATCGGATGCGCACTCGTACCAGAGGGCAACCTTGCTCCATTCATCCCCCTGGCCGTCGTTTCAGTCTCAGATCTCAGCAGGGGAGGAGGTTTTCACCCCCCTCTTCGGGTTGTCAGTCCATCAGGAGCTTCTTTTCGTCGGCCTCAAATGTTAGGAGGGGTGTGGCTACCATTCCTGAGTAGACCATTGGTCCTTGTTTGCCCCCTCCTCCATTCCCTTCTTTGCTTCTCCCGTCTTTCTCTCCCGCTTGCTCCATTGCCCCGCCTGTGGGAGTATTTGGCTTCGGGCTTCCTCTCTACTTCGTCTCTTTTTCTTTCTTCTGTTTTTGGGAACTCGTTTGAGTTGTCCCGCTCACACTTTGTATATTTTTGGACTGCAGTCCCATTGACCTACTTTTGTGGTCATTCATTGGACATTAATATATTTATCTTATCTTATCTTGCTCAAAAAATCTCTCTCTTGAGTGCACAAAATTGACAACCCTTAAGAAAGAGGGTGTCATTACATTATATAGACCAAGAAATGACTCTTCGGCTACCCCCCACATGACCTTTCATTTGTCCTCACAAAATGTGACTCTTAACATTCTTAGGAATGAAATTAAGTTCCCTTTTATATTAATCAAGGGCAACTTATTACAATGTTTGTTAAAGCCACATTTAAATGAATAGGATGAACGTCATGATTGCTCACAACAAAGAATTAGAAAAGGGGATAGAGAAGAGGAGAAAGAATGAAGAGAGAAGGGAAGAATGCTCCAAAGCATGAGTGGGGATACCTCCGCCTTCGATGAAGATCTTGCTGACGATGATCACAACCTCTGCATGATGCACGAACACCTGGACCACAGAATGAGTGTTTAGAAACATTGTTCCGAGATTTCCCAATGTGAGCTCAGGATGAACACATACAATGCCCACGATGATCCTCCTTGACACTTGATTGATGAACTCCTTGGCTCATTGAACTCACCCTGACCGACTCACTTTGACTCACCCAACTCCACGAGTGATGAAGATGGATCCACTGCGCCTTGCAATGCTTTGCTTTGCTTTTAAACACAATTAAACTCATGATGATGCTTCCAGAGACCCTTGTGAAGTTATCGTTCCTTTGTTTGAACCATGGAATCATCCCATCACCCCGTGGAGAGTCCAAAAAGTGGAAAGATGAGTGAAAATGAAGCCATCTGCAACTTTCGCACTTGGAACTGAAACTTTATATTTTTAGCAAGTAGGATCGGGACTTGCTATTTTGGGACATATCATCAGTTTTGCTTCAATTTTTCCCTCTAAACCTTCTGACACACTCCATCCTCTTCCTTTGTTGAGGCATTACTATTTTTAGCACATTTCTATTTTTAGCAGGTTGCTTTTTTGGGACCTTCTATTTTGGGAAAATTGTCGTTTTCTGCCCTGTCTCCATTTTATACCTTTTCCCGAGTGATCAAACATGCAATTCGGGGGACTTACGATTTATAGCATGTAGAAGAGCATAGGATATACTATTTGTAGTAAGTGTCCAAACGGCCTCGATTTGCGACGGGAATGACACTTTTGGGTTCGGCTCGTCGTCGTGATCTCGTGTTCCAGCTTTCACTATGATTCGCTCACCGGAAAGCTTAGAAATAAAAAACAATTTTTTTGTCTGGTGAGAGCTTCGGGCACAGAGCTCCCATGACAGCTATTAATGGAGTCATGGAGATTTTTGACAAGTTCTATTTTCACCTCCGATTGCAATGAAATCAACTCCACCGAGATAGGTTTTTCATTTGGAGTTTGTGTGCAAAAATCTAGCTTGATCTGACTGCCAGATTGATGGGAAATTTGAGGAATGAGAGCCAAGGCACAAAATGGAGTTTTTATTCCAGTTAATAATCTAGGGCATCATTTGATCTTCCGTTTGCTGCATCTTAATGGCCTCTGAAAATGAGGGAGTCTGCGAAAACCTCACTTCAATCCGTGCTCCGGATTGTGAAATATGAGCATTTCATCGTTTTGGTTCATGAGGGTTTCTAAGACGAACGGAAATGGTGCCGGCTGAAAAAGTGATGTTTTTGGTTCTATCGCAGCAATGGAGCAAGTGGAAATGACGTGCGAGGAGAAATGGAGGTGATGGAAGCAATAACAATGGAGGAGGCAGATTTCCGGCAGTGAGCTTCACGGATGCACAGGGAAGAAGCAACACAGAAGCATTGACTAACTCCTTTACCTTGTGGAGCAACTTGTCGACGCATAACTTGAGCTCCCAGACGTCTTTTCACACACTTATTTATATGAAATTGCATGGAAAAGGCCTTTTGAACACAATGGTGATGGTCTCATACCTTGATTATGCCTGCAACCCCCTAAAAATAGGCTTTTTCTTCGGGCTCAAAGGTTGTGCATGCTGAAAACAGGTTGTGAACAGAATCTCCTGAGTCTTGTGAAAAAAGTAAGACCACCATCCTCTAGAGATCTGAATTAGCTTTCCGACGATATTTCGTTTGGCTCCTAACTCCTTACGGAGCTCTCGGAATCGCTTCCCGAAGCTCAGGAGCTATTTTTGCTGAAATTGCTCCAAAACCTCTAAAACTTCCTAGATTCTTCCAAAACCAATTGCACAACATTATTAGCTCTCTGATACACCTCCTTGATGAGTTTAGGCCTTTCATTCCATTTTGGGGATGCGCACCAGATCTCGGAAGACTACAAAATGGCCTTTCCAAAGCTTCTCAAAGTATCTTGATGAATCTTGTCTTGGAAGTGCTGAATGTACTTGCTTTCCCTAAATCACCTATGGACATGTTGACACAACACATTGGGTACTGCTTCGGAGAGACATGATAAGACCGACACGGGGGAAGAATGATCTGGAGGAGGGCTCGGGATGACTTTTAAGCAAAAACTTTCACAGTAGGGTATAGTTGTCATGCTTTCAGGTGTGAATTTTTCCCTTGCAAAAACTTATGACAACAATTTCAAACTAGTTGGATATTCAAATTTAGGCTATGGAGGTGATTTTGAAGATGGGAAATCTACTTTAGGTTTCTTGATGAATTTGGGATCAATAATTATCACTTAGAAGTCAAAGAAGCAATTGGTACCAAAAGTTTCTTCACCAACAAGAGAATACATGGTAGCTTCACAGGCAAGTAGCGAAATATTATGGCTTAGAAGGATTGTAATGTCCCTCTAGGGCATAAAATAAAGAAACATAGATTTCTAGAGAACCCTTAAAAAAAATGACAACAGTTTGATTTTTATTTAAAACCCTTACAAAAAAAAATACAACAATATGAAATTTCACTTTATTTATCAAAATACCCGTAACCCACAATACCCACAAAGCTTCAAACATCTACGAGACGTCTAGTAGCATCAACATGGAAGGAAATAACTTGTCTAACAAGGATATGCATAATTAATTAATAATAATCTTTTACTTTGATAAATTCTGTTTTGATTTTATCTTAATTTATTATTAAAAACTTTTATCTAAAATTTTTCCTCCTTAGTTCATTATTTTACCTTTCTCTATTCTTATTCCCAGCCGACTACTAATATTTTCCTCCTAATTGTTATTTATTAAAGAAACTAATTTCAGCAATCTTATCATTTCACTTTATTTTGTTTGTCCTTGATGATGGGTCTAGATTTGTGACCCGAAACGTTGGACTTCTCTAAACTCTTACACAGTTTTTGCAAATAAAATTTGCAATATGTCTAACTCTGGTAATCTTAGAAAATCAAGGACATGCATTTATTTTAGACTTGGAAATAGCTGAAACTTCAAAATTTCATATCTCCCGGAATACTTGGAGTGACAATGCAAATGATAGCTCAAAATGATCACAAAAATAGCAGCTATCAATTAAAGCAAACCTTAGATTTTTCCACCCACGGGAAGACCCCAAAAATGATCCCGAAATCTCCAAATGTGTAGATCAAACTGGAAATGGATGTGAAAGCCATGAAAATGGTTGCCAAATACAGCCCAAAACTGTCACAAGTGAATCTCAACTAATTGTTGGCTGACCCAACACAAAAACCTTGAAAATCAAACTTGCAGATGATGCCCTAGCTGTAATAAATTTGAAAACAGCCCCAAAAAAACAACCTTCCAATAACTGAAATTCTGAATCTGTAGCAATAGTGAATCCCGGGTGGATCCACCTCACAAAGTTGAGAAGTTTTCGTTCCCCAACCTTCAAACCTTGGAGGTTTTCGTCCCCAAAGCTCCTTCTCCTTAAGGGTTTTCGTCCTTAGAAGATTTGATGCAAGCAAATAGCTTAACATGTAATGATAGAAAATAGATTGGCAAAAGATGATCTCAAATGAATACTCAAACCTCCTTTTATAACCTTTCCTTGCCTTTTTCCAAGTTGGGTGCTCCATGTGGGACTAAAAGTGATTTTTAATTTATAAAGTGACTTCCTTATTTCTATTTTATCTTTATGAATACACTTTATCATAAAGTCACTTTAATAATAGAAAGTCCCCCTTCTAATTAATCGTTATAACTTAAAGTTGTTTTTTCTATAAATATTACAAGGCTTAATAAAGCAACTTAAAAATATAACGATAAACTACTTCCCTTGCATTTCCCTTTAAGCCCCGGGAAATCATCTAGGGTAGAAAGGGTCTCATGGTGAGCTTGTGTTAAAGAGGGGACATTACAAGGATTCTTGTAGATTCGCAGGAAAAACAGTTTCCATCAGCACCACCCATGGTTGATAAAACTTATGCAATCCAAACGGCAAGAAATTCAGTATTTCACAACTGAATAAAGCACATTAACATTAAATTCCATTTGATTTGTCATTATGTGAAAGATGGCAGTGTTAAATTGCTGCATTGTAGAACAACCAATGGGTATTTGACAAAAGTGCTTGGAAGAGGGATTTGAAAAGTTTAGAGGCGTATTCGGTCTCACTATAACATCTACGGATTGGGGGTGGGGGCAGGGGCTGTAATATTATTGTACATAATATATTAATAATCCAAGGTGTTGGCAAACTGAGCAATCATCTTGAAGGTGAATTGAACAACCACATTCGTAGTTATTTATTTGCACAATGCACATCTCATTTGAGTTGAATGAATACAATTTTGTTTTGCACCAAATTAATTTCTCCAATTTTCTGCAGTCCATTCCTAGCCTTACATTGAATGCTCTTAGGCTTCACTAAAGCCACCCCCTACTTTGTTGTTGATTGTTTGTTTGTCCAAGCTGAATGCAACATATCTATTCTAGATTTTCCAAATAATGTCTACAGTCTACCTTTACCTAACTACTTTTGCATGTCTGGGTTCTCTTTTGAGGCCAAAGTTAAGTGAGATGTAACTTGGAAGGATTTCTTCTGTTCCCTTCCATATTTCCTGTAGTGTAAGAGCATGAGGATTTGTTCAAGGAAGTTTTCTCCATCCTGAGTTTTCTAGGAATAATTTGTTTGGCAATCTTATTGTGGCTTAAAACCCTGTACATTGTCTTTGTTATTCACTTTCCAGATAAGTCTTTTTGAATCCCATGCTTTTTGATTTTAAAGGAAATTGGCCTTCATATAGCTACTCAACTTTTGAATCATTCAATCTCACAGGATCCCATAAAACAATCATTGGATGACTGAGGATTTTGAGGAAACAATGGATTTTGATATATGGTTGGTAGTGAGTTCCAACAACAAGATTGGCACACATTTGAGAGCTAACACACTCATTGAAACTAAATTTTGAGACACCATTATTTTGGTGGAATAAGAAGATTTCTATAAGCTAGTCCAATGGAGGTATAAGTCTGATGAGCAGCCTAAGAAAGAGTTCCCAATTCAAATGAGGTTCTTCTTGTTGCTTGTGGGCTCTAGCCCCATGCAATATTCAGAAGGTGAATTTATGGTCCAATACTAGGGGTACACCCAAAATTTTAATCCCAACATGTTTAAGGCCATCTCTATAGACTACTTCTTAAGGTGGTTTATAAACTCACAGGGAACATATTGCAAGTGAATTGGTATTGATCTCTCTCATTCTTAATGTCCAACTACTAGGCCGAGCATGAGTTTCAGGAGAAACTCAACTGAATTTTTGGGTTTCTACTATTGCATTTTTTTCTGAGAGGGTCCCTCACTTATGTTCAGGAGCTGCATGAATATGCAGAAAATTAAAGTCATGTTTAGGATTTCATCATTGGACTGTTTTCAGAGTTGAAAGTTTTTCCTGTTACAAAAACTTGTAATACATATTGAAAACAATTTTCATCAAAATTTGGGGAAGTTTATTATTCCAAGAGATCATCCATTATAGTGAAAACGTAAAGAATGTCGCAAGTCTGCCTATTATGGATTACCACCTTTATTGCATTGTAAGAGCTTGCTTCCTCAGAAAAAAATGAAATCAACTTATTGCTCAATACTTCTTTCAGTTGCATCCTGCAAGAGAATAGTAACCTGCTTAATTGTTAGCGCATTTTCTGCATAAGGTGCTTTGGAATGTGCCATGTGGATTGGTGAAGCCTCTTACAGCCCTGATTCTAAATTAAAGCCTCGAGAAACTTGATGTTTATTGCATTTCTCTTTTTCCTAGAAGCCTTGAAGAAGAAATAATGAAAAAAGGTATAGGATTTGAAAAATGTCAAAGGAAGTTGTGGTATGAGGGATCTCTAGACTAAAGTATTTAATAAACCAATCCTTCGTTATTATTCAATTTAGCCCTTGAAGCAGGGACATAATGAGAGTCACTCTATAACATGAATGGTGGAGGCATTTGATGCTGCATTGAAAAGCAATTCTTACCCCTTGGTCAAATCGCCTAAAGCTATGCAAATCCATTGGCTAGACCATAGTTTGCATACTCGTACTTGGAAAACACTCAGCAGACCAAAAAGAATTTCAGCTTGGCAAATACTCAGCAACTTAAAAATACTTAAATTTCTTAAAAACATAAATTTTATACAAAATACAGTTACAAAATGTATCAAATGAGTATTAACAATTACTCACAGCGAGTATTGGCAAGTAATGCCGAGTACTCTCAGTGAGTATTCTTGGAAAACCTGTCAAAACTCGGGACTAGCAGACTCACTGCATATGTAAACTATGGGCTAGACCATTAGCAGACCGTTGAATGTGTGACAAGGTTGATTTTCACGGCATTGCCTGGCAATATTAATAAACTTAATTATAATGTGCACTTTCCAATGTAAAATAAGTGCATGGGAGCTATTGATAAGGTTTTTAATTGTAAGTAATGACTCACCCTCTATATGAAGATAGGTGGTACTCCCAAGTGATGAGGCTAGATGCAGGCAATGTAATAATGCTAGAGTCTCTGCTGGGATGTTGGAAGCATTATTGGTATTAGCAATATATGCCACACTACTTGTTTCCTGATTGACACCTCCAATTGCTGTCCTGCTTGGGTTCCTCCAACTAGCTCCATCAAAGTTTAACTTTATATGGTGCTATGGGTTGTCTCCATCCCATACAAAGCTTATTTTGAGTCAAGGTACTGAGTTATGCGCTGAGAAGAACTATAAGTTTAGCAACATAATTTTAAGAGGATTCAAAAGTAGGACAGGCTTCCTGCTACAATAACCTGTTAATGCGAAGTGTAAATGTCAGCATATAGTTGCCACAAATTCATATAAGATGTCTGTTTTGAAAGAAATACTCTGCAATGTTGTTTGAGCCAGATACCTCAATGAATAAAGGTATCTAATGAAGAAGACATTTAAGATGCATCCCTTGATTTTTGCCCTTGCCTTAAGAATAATAACTTATGTCAAAGATACAGACGGAGTAGAAGCATATAAAAGGTCTATATTTATACTGCTTGGAGACCTTTATGAATATGCTGCCATATGACAGTTGCTCCTAAAAGAAGATGTGCCGAGAATATAGTGAAAGGCACAGTGGTTGAATTGTATTCTTAATGAATAGGAATGCTCCAGGGTTGTTCTGAAAGATGGAACATGCGCTGCACTAGGTGCATAGTCACAGCTTGATTGAATGGTGCAGACATTATTGCTACCTTCAGATAAAAACTTAACTTCATTGGCCCTAGATAAGTGGAAATTTCATATTGATGGAAAGGCAACACCAAAGGAAAATTCTCTGCAGACGGCCAAGTTTCAAATGAATTTAGGCTGGCAATTGTTATATGGAAGGATAGTAAATTGGCATTGCCTGCAGGACCGGTTTGGTCAACTTGTTCTACATGCCAATGTTAGTCATCTAGCCTTCCAGCTGGCAAAGTTTAGCCCAATACATATCCTTTAATGCAACTCTACAGGTGAAAGAATGAAATTTAGACCCAACAGAAACCAAGATATTTTATGAAAGGGTTACTGTTTGAAAGGCCATACTTCTATCTAGCTGCCTTTGTTGCCTTGAGGTATTTTTGGAAGAGCATATGAGTCTTGTTAGAAATCGCCTGTTGTGCAGAATCTTCTTGATATAATTCCATAATTTGCTTAAGCTGCCTTAGTTCATGAGTTATAATAATAGTAAACAAACAAAGTATCAGCAAGTTGTAGATGAGTATAGGTTGATGCCCCTCATCTGCATGTAGCGTATGCACACACTATTCCGTTGTGGCAGGATATATGACTCTGCCCAGTCCTTTAGTCACGATTCATAATCATAAACAAATATGAAGATAAAGGATTGCCCTCTAATAGGCCAGTATTTTCTGATTGCACCACCTTGAAGATTCTCCTTAGTGTGACATTCAACAGTTGGCTCTTGAATAGGTTGACCCATCAAGTTACTTGGCTATTTGAGTTTCACCATCTTCCACAGATGGGTTTTTCACCATGAAAACTTCAGTGGATTCACTATCATGAACGTCTTCAAATGGTGCTCAGGTTTTTATCAACTGGAATTCTTGATTACAACAATCGTCATCACCCATGATTGGGATATCCCATGCTCATTCTTTGTAGTTTGGAATTCCATTGAGAGGATTGGTAGAAAGAGAAAAATAGATTAATGATAACATGGTTCTCCCCATGCATTATAATACGATGATCATAATCAGCCTAATTCAGCTACGGTTGCCCCCATATGGAACTGACCCTTGCCACCTGGTCGAGCTAATCATTGATCTTGGGCCCAAGGGAGACCTGGCGGACAACCACAACTTAATGGATTAGATGGGTTATTGTAGAAGATGTATATGAATGATAGAGGCCGAAATGATGAACTGGAGTGCTATGAGACAAGGAGATGCAAAAAGAACGATAGACACCATGCTTAGAATTGTAAACTGTATGTATTATCCAATAGTACTGTACACGATCTGAGAGCTTGGATGTTACAAGATGTCTAACTCTATTGTATTTTCTTCTAAGTTATGCTAGCCTATTTTTAATCATCCCAATACATAAATATACAAGTGTAGAGGATGAAGTGTTGGTTGAACCGTTACAAGAGTGAGTAAAAACCACTTTGTAACTGATTTGTGTATGAAGTCATCTTCTGGTAACACCACTATGCAGTTGTACAGAACAATACTCACACCATCAAAGCTATGCAACATGAACAAATAGGAGTTAAGATATCGTGGTAGGCACACATGCACGTGAGATGATGTTGAAGTTGCTGGTGAAGATGACATATGATGTGGAGCAGTGCCAGTTGTGAATTGCTCAAAGGTTTAGATCTTCCTGGATCAGTCGCCCCTCCTTGAAGAGCAATGGTTCCCATTACGTGCAATCACAGAAGATGTGGAAAGTTGTTGGCAACTTGCATCTTTGTAAACCATTTTGCTTGGGAAGGAATTTGACCTTCTTTGATGATCTGAAAGAGAGGGATCTCTTGTTTTGTTGTCCATTAGACCCTAGTGTCATTGATTTTTTCTGACTGTGCTGGATTACTGCATGCAGGGTTGAGCTCAGTCTGCTGGAGCGTCTCTGCAATATCTGAGGTATCCAGCAGAGGTGAAAAATGCTAACTTAGACCTTCAACATTGGAGATTGGATGTAAACCAAGGTAGATAGGAAGATTGAGGTCAAAAGCATTATCTCCTACTTGCTTAGTGATGGTATAGGGCCGGCATTGAAGTGGATGAAGCTTGCTGTAAGCTTCTGTCAGCCTTTCCTTCTGCAAATGAAGGCATACTTGATTACCAACTTGAAAGGTGTACAATGTCTGATGCTGATCATGGCGCTTCTTACACTTAGCATTAGCTTGTTACAGAATAGTCTGCAGTTGTTGGTGAATGCACCGAACTTACTTCACAACATTGTCGACTTCCTTTTGAGACAGAGTTGCTACTATTTACGGCATTGTAGGATAAGCTACATCAATGGGTGCCAAAGGTTGAAAAGCCAAGCAAACTTGGAAAGGGTTGTGCGCAAGAGTGTCGTGTAAAGCTCTGTTGTAGCTATGCTGAATAAAAAAAGGCTTTCATCTCATGTGCATTGCTTCCTTGAATCATGCATTCTAAGAAGATGCACAATCATCCTTTTACCACTTTTGTCTTTCCATCAGTCTTGGGAAGGAACGAGCTAGACTTGTCCATTTTTGTCCATCATAGACCAAAGTGCTTTCCAGAAATTACTCAAAATCTTGTGTCCCTATCAGAGATGATAGTTGTTGGTAATCCAAAGTGGACCCAAACATGTTCAAAATATAGTTGAGCTGTTTCTAGAGCTGAGATGGATTTCTTACAAGGTGTGAGAATTGTCATCTTTGAGAATCTATCTACTACTACAAAGATACAGTCCATACCATGCCTGGCAGTCGGGTAGTCTAAGAGAAAATCTATGGAAACAAATTCCTATGGTCTCTTTGGGATTGGTAGAGGTGTATATATATGCCTTGCCTTTTTTGACTGGTTTGGCAACTGCACAAGTAGTTCAAGACTTGATGTATCTGGCAATATCTGATGCGAGATGTGGCCAAAAATTCTTTTATAATGCTGAAAGGGTCTTTTTAATTCCAAAGTTTCCCACAACCTTGCTCAAATGAGATTCTTGTATTAATTTCTGTCCATCTTCCTTGCACGGTACACACAAGTGCTCCAAATGATATGGGAGTCCATGCAAGTAGAAATTTGGAAATGATTTACCACTGAGCAAATAATTATAGATTTCTATAATTTGATCAACTTTGGCCCTTTGCCTTTCACATGGCCTCTAGAGAAGCGGAATCAGATTGAAAAGATCCTTCAGTTACATTCCTTGGATGCATAAGCTGATGTTATGTTCTTTTTCTTCTTTATTATGTTGTTGGAAGATCTATGTTGAAGGATAGATCTTGGAGCATGAGTACCATGGCTTGGCATTGTATTGTTAATATCTTATTTATAGAAATATTATTCTGTTTTTTTAAAATAAATAATAATAATTATAGATTTCTGCTAAGTCTAGATCAGATGGATACCAGTCTGACCATGTGTTGACTTCATGTCCATGTGTTAAACACAGCGAGGAGATGTTGAATTGGCGGTTGACTCAAACAATCTGCTACTGGATTGGCACTTCCCTTCTTATGCTTGATGTTTAAATGGAACTGCTGAAGATATGAAGATCATTTCTGATGCTGTTCTTGCTGCAACTTGTTCAGTGTCTGTAGGAATCACAGCGGCTTGTGATATGTGTGGATCATGGTCTCCTTTCCCAACATGTAGTGTTTTCAATGCTTACATGTGTGGACAATGACATAAAGCTCTTGGTCATGTGTGGGATATTTTCTTATCGAAGCAATGAAGATTTCACTATGGTAAGCGATTGGGTGATCATGTTGAGCAAGGACTCCTCTGAATGTATGATTGGATGCATCAGTCTCTATTTCAAATGGCTCCTGAAGATCATGTAGCATGAGTTTTGGTGTGGAAAATAGTTTGCATTTCAAGTCTTCAAATGCGTTTCCAAAGGAAGGTTGCTTTGGTGCCACCTTTGGTAACATGACTTTAAGGGCAAGTAATGTGAGAAAAATCAAGTACAAAATTCCCATAGAAATTTGTTAGTCCTAAGACTGCTGATGTTATGGACTACTTATTCTGATCATTTCAAGTTGTAGTCTTCTTTCGAGGATGGTGAGAAGGGCCATTCCCTTATTCAAGATTCTGCGTTGTTCCAAATTTGGATTGTTTAGACTGCGGTTGATCTAGAGACTTGGATTCTTCTCTCATAGACTTTTAGCTAGCTTTTGCTTCAAATTTAGAAGTGAATCTGTAGGCTTCTCTCATAGAGGAGATATGGAGAAGATTCATACCGGATAGGATGTATGGTCTTAAGCCCTACTTATATATCAAGATAAAGATTTTGCTCAAATTCTTGAACATTCAATTTGGCAACCAAAGTAAAAAGATGTGTGTGTATTCTTGAACAGATGGATCATGGCCTTGGCACAAATGTGCAAACATGATGTTTTTTTCATCATAGTTCCCAACAGGGTAATGGGTATTTTTAAGTGCTTCTACGAAACTATTCCAGGTATTTACAGGGGAGTGTAAGTCATCATCAATAGTTTTCCCACCATTTCTTTACAGATAAAGAAACTTTCAAAAGAGCAAATGTAATATTTTATCGGAGAATTGATTCATTGCATAATATGAATTATGAAAATATTAGGTTAAGCCGGTTATCTATGGCATACGTATCTATTTTGCCTTCAAAGACAGGGATGTCTAGATTGACTTGTACCTTGTATGGGGTGTGACAACCAAAAGGTCGTTGTGAAGGAGGGGTGTTAGGGGAGTATGGACATGCTTGAGAAGTTAAGTGATCGACAATATCCACTCTTTCACGTGCATGATGTTCTTCCAAATCTTCCCATTGTGTCTATGACTCTATAGAGCATCCTCTATCATTTTCTTTATTGAAGTCAGCGTCTTTGAATTTGATCTGTCTGCCATCTGAGAATGTGAAGGAAGGTATGATGAAGGGCCGTGAGTTTTAAGCCCCAAATTCTTGTAGTCAGGTCTCGTATGAGTGGGCATACAAACAAAGAAGGGTTCTAGATAGACTTTAATACCATTAGGACGTGATATGAAGTTTGTATGCTCTGATGCCACTGATCTGGGGCCCAGAGGAGACTTGGTGGACAACCACACTTAACAAATTAAATGGGTTGTTGTTGAAGACGTATATGAATTATAGAGGCCAAAATGATGAACCAGGGTGCTATGAAGCAAGGAGACACAATGAAGAACTGCAGACACTGTGCTTAGAACTGTAAACTGGAAAGTTGTATCATGCGATAGTTCTGTAAAAGATCTGAGAGGTTGGATGTTACAAGATGTATACTATCTTTTCTTCTAATCTATGCTAGTGTCTTACTGATCATTCCACAAAGAATGGAAGAGTATATTAATTTACAAGTGTAGAGGTTAAGCGTCAGTTGAACCGTTACAAGAGTGAGTACTAATCACTCTATAACTAATCATGCATATGAAGTCATTTTTCAGTAATGCCACTGCGCAGCTGCACAGAACAGTAATGACAGTCAGATCGACAAAGAAGAGTTCAGATGTCACGGTATGCACATGTACACTTGAGATGATGCTGGAGCTGCTGGTGAAGATAGCATGTAATGAGGAGCAATGTCGTTATACTGTGAATCACTTAGAGGCCTAGATCCTCTTGGATCACTCACAACCGGAAATATATATGTGCAAGTATCAAAGACCCAAAATGCAAGGCATGTTCTTCTATGTTGAATTCTTGGATGAACTACAGAGGAACAATTGTTGCACATCCTTAATTCAATTTAGAGTGTAGCCCATCAGACAATGGTGATGATCTTGGTCTTGGATGTTATGATTTTAATCTTTAGGCTATATATTCCTTCTCGTCTTATCATTTGAGATGCATTCTTAATAAACTAATGCACACACCTAAACAAGGGAGAACCTATGATCCAGCAATGTTTGAATTTTGAAAAGTTGTAATTCAACTTCTGATGTTGGATTGTAAATATTATCATGTGCATATTGAAACTAAACATTGGATGTGAAACACTATAGAAGTTTTTTCGACTATGAATGGTTCCTATGTTTTGCATAAGGCCCTTGTTTGGGGCAGCTATATATACATGTAAAAGTGTAAAGATGAAACATATTTGACTCTTTTTTTCTTGGGTTGCTTGTTCAAATAGGTAGTCCTCATTAGGCGGTTTAAGCCTTTGTTGAAAAGAGAAACTTTATGCTCTAAAATTGCAGGCTGCAGCTGATTCTGATTGATTCATTGTGTTGAAACTTTATAGATCACCAAGGTCTAGTATCTGCTTGTAGTCTATTATATGGATGGTAAATCAAAAGCTAACTATTTGACTGACCAAGTTCTTGTATGTCTATTCTGTTCCATGTTTCTTTTGTTCATGTATCAATTCTCATCTAGTCAAGCAAGATCAAGATGTTTAGCAGTGAATTGTCATCCAGTTGAGAACCCTTTTATTCACATCTCACTCGCTATAATTTGTTGTTTCTGGCAATAAAATATTTTGAACTGTTACTCGAATAAACTACTGCATTGCTTCTGTAGCACCAGTCACACCTACATATATCAAAATTGTTGTGTAGTCTCCTTTGCTAATAGCTTGTTTTGCAGTTTACTGCACTAATGGAAATGGTTATCATATTATCTGTACTTTGATGCAAATAATTAATCTTAGTAGCTTTGTAGCTGTAGGTTCTATTTATCTGTATTAATTTAATAGAATCTTATAGGCTGTGGTTGAACTTGTGTAACTGGAAATTTCAATTAAAATTCAATGCATCCAGTTTTCTTGTTCTCTTATACCATGGAAGACATGGTTGTGCTGAATTTTAAATGCTCTTTGATTAACTAGGATTCCTGATTATTTTTCTCTATTTGCTTTGATATATGCTCGCAGGTGGGGTCCAGATAAATTCCCTAAAGAGACACCACTTGTGTTTTATAGACAAGGAAAGCTTATTTCTCCCTCATTGAATATAAGAGATGGACTTCATGTAGTTCTACAAAGCATGGCATCATATATTGAACGGACAGTTCCAAAGGACAGACTAAAGATCTGGAGGACACAGTCTCCAAGGCACTTTGATGGTGGCGAGTGGAATCAAAATGGCAGTTGTACATTTGACACGCTTCTCGAAGAAAGTAAGGTATGACCAACAGTAAAATGTGTTTTTAATCAAATCTTGGAACTTGATGTTTTCAAAATTTACTGAAAATATAAGTCCATGAAACCTAACTCTCTAATAAGTCTAGACACTGGAAAAAACATTTCTCACTACTCTTGACAGGCAACTGTTTTTACTGAAGTATTTGATAGACAAAAACGATTCTGATGGGTAGATTGCCTGTTGGATCTCAAGATTTTATTCCCTGCAGAAGTGGAAAGTTTTAAGATGTCCTATTGCAACCATTGATTATTTGCACTTCTTTGTTGGACAGTTAGATACTTGGTTTGACCCAAAAAATGGTGGGGTAAATCGAGAAGCTAGAGAAGTAAATGCTATTATCAAACATGCATTGCAAGGAACGAGTATCAATGTGTTGGACTTGACACATCTGAGCGAGCTACGTGCTGATGCCCATCCTGCTATATGGCTTGGAAGAAAGGATGCAGTTGCAATATGGGGCCAAGATTGCATGCATTGGTGCCTTCCTGGTCTACCTGACACTTGGGTTGGTATCCTCTCAGCAGTAATTTCAGAGCATTTGAGTGCTAAAACTCATTGTTTCTTGGATGCAGACAAGTAAAGTTACAAGGCATCCAATCAAAAAATTCCAGTTTCACTTTCATTTGAACTATGTAGTTGAGCTATGTACGTTTTACACAAATGTTTTCATCTGGGTTTGATGCTACTCTGCCTCCTCACGTTCTGATTGGTAGTTCTGGCCACCTGAGTGCTAATGGACCACTGACCTAGCGATAACGCCAAATACATAGGAACGTGGAAGTTATCTAGCATCAAAGAGGGGTAATAGCTGATGGAAAATCGTCCATCATTACCTAGTGATCACTAAGGGGAAGAACAAACGGAAATATTTTCTTGAATCGTGCTTCAGTGGAATACTTGATAAATATTGAGCTGTTTTTATTGGCTTTGGAAAGCGAAATGTAATTTGAAGAGCTTCCTATTTGCTTTAGTTGATTCGATCATTTTTTTGCCAAATGAAGGGAGAGACCTTGTATGCTTTGCACGATATCTTCTTCATTGATATGTATAAGGTGCCTACAAAATCTTATCTAATTTTAATTTCTGATATCTATGTACTGCTATAATTGATTCTCAAGGGAGGAGCCGTGAGAATACTTCACATAGAATATTATTTGGTTTCTTCACATACACATCCTAATGCAAATTGGGGTTATGAAGCATCCGACATATGGCACAGACAAGTGTAAGTAATTTATACCCTGTCAAACTGACGAGTTGTGCATTAAATCTTTTTGAGTCAAATTGGTAACTTATGGGTAAAGGGTATACCATACTCTATTGTTATCAGATTAGAGATTATACTAAGGGTACTCCTATCATTTCACTGTCATCATTGAAGACATGGAGATATTACATTTGGTTTTGCTATATGAAGAGATATCATAGAATATATCCCTCGTTGTCCACACCCTCACGAAAGATTGATCTATGATATAACTCTACTATTTTATTGTATTACCTCTGTGGGTATTCTTTGTAGTCTATAGAATATTTTTGGGTACAACAATACCCTCCGTATGTCTTGTGGTCGTAATTCAGTTATTCTTGGCATATCATTAGAAAAAACCCATTTTGTATTTGCTGGTTGTGTAAATGCTTTGAATTCCTCCACGGCTCATGATACAAAAGAAGCATTGTCGATCTTAAAGAATAATCTAGTGAAAAACATAAATATCTACCTCAAATCTATATGAAGGCATTCATGAAACTGTAGAACAATGTATAAATGTATATTGTACTACCCTCCATAGAGTGTATCCCCCACTGTCCCCACCCTTACGAAAGATTTGATCTATGGTATAACCCTACTATTCTATGGTATAACATTAGTGGGTATTCTTTGTAGTATATAGAATATTTTTGGTGCAACAATATCCTCGATATGTCTTGTGGTCGTAATTCAGTTATTCTTGGCATATCATTATAAAAAACCCATTTTGCATTTGTTGGTTGTGCAAATACTTCTAATTCCTCTATAGCTCATGATACAAAAGAAGCATTGTTGATCTTAAGGAAGAATCAAGTGAAAAACATAAATGTGTACCTCAAATCCATAAGTAGGCATATATGGAACTGTAGAACAATGTACAAACGTATGATGTAATAGGGTCACCTAGATTTAGATCTTTTGCAACACATGGATTATGGGGTTTGAAAGCTCACTTCTATGAGATTGTTTGTCTGTTCAACCATGCTTATAGCAAATATTTAAAGTTAGTGAAATAATAATATATAAAATAAGTTATTATCTTGTTGTTTGCCTTTATACAAAGAGAGGATGTAATAGCCTAACTTGTGGCCAAAAGCATCTAGAAAACTTGGGAGTTGTTGAAACCACACTTAATATGGGACAAGGATAGCTATAGAGCCAAGCTCTCAATTTCCACTCCCTTTAGCGGTTTCTTGTCCTTGTCTATTACAATTATCCTTTTGCCTTTTTATTTTCCATCAATTAAAGGCGTTAGACTATTTAAAAGAGTCATCAAAGTAGTCGATCTTTTCTGCAATAATTCTAGGGGTTGGATTTTGTGGCATGCACTAAAAGAGAAAATTTAGTTGCAATCCAATGAGCTGGAATTGA
This sequence comes from Taxus wallichiana var. yunnanensis, assembly GCA_018340775.1. Classification (NCBI taxonomy): domain Eukaryota; kingdom Viridiplantae; phylum Streptophyta; class Pinopsida; order Cupressales; family Taxaceae; genus Taxus; species Taxus wallichiana. The sequence goes on from CM031234.1 coordinate 331,130,932, forward strand.
TTGTGGAAAATTGAAACGACATCCCCGATCATCATCGCCATAAAATTGGTGTGCAAGCCCCTGTTAGATGGCGGAATAATTGGAAGTACTTGTTGAGACTCCTTTCAACAGAGACAAACCTTAGGGAGGGTATCAACGCCTTCCCCTCAACAATTACTCATTGGGCCTCTCAATGCTCGTTGAAAAGTTTGTTCCATTGAACAAGTGTGGAAAAGGAGGTTCACTAGAGTATGAGCGGCTATTATTGAAGCCAAGCAGTCTACTTCCTTCGGTGTATCTTGCATCAAGGTCACCCAATTGGCTCACCCTCAGTTCACTTGGCATGGATAACCATGTTCACTCTTGTTGTCACCACCTAGAGTCTATTAAACACATCTTTTGGTTTTGCAAGCATGTTCAATTTGTTTGGCGATGGATACATACCTTTTTTCACCTTTTCGCCATGAAATGTTCACTTGGAAAATAGTGCTTTAGGGGGACTCCATGTTTCTTGCAAAATACATTCAAATTTGAAACATTTTTTGTTTTGCAATTCTTTATCAAATATGGAAAGATAGAAACGATGTTAATCTCAATCATATCTCTCTTGAAGAAGTCTTTTCGTTGATGACAAAGTTAATGTGCTTTCTAATGCCACTCTCTAGATTTTGGTGCAAGTGGAGAAAGTTTGCCTAAAGGTGGTGTACCTCTAGTAGTTGCTTGACCATTAAGCCAATGCACCGTGATGTAAGCCAAGGTCCTTCGACTCACCTCACCATCGTTACCTCCTCGGGGCCATATCTGTGGCCAACATGGAAGATCTCATTCTTCCAAGAGACTTTGAAGTGTCTTCCCACAACGGTGGTATCCTTCTCCAACTCACAACTCTCAAGATGGCGGAAGTAGTAGTGGTGGACCACACTAGACAAGACTTTGCTTGCTAGGCAACACTTACGCAAGGGGAATTCCCTCCCTTGGAGTTGGCCATTTCTCCCGCTCACCAAAATGCTAATGAAGAGGAAGACAAAGATAAAGAAAAGATTGGCGTAACCCTCCAGAGGCTATTGACCCACCTAATGGGGAGGGTAGGGGACAAACTTGATGATCCCCTTCCTCTACCTTAATTGGTTGCGATGGCTCTTGTTGCATAATGTTTTTTGTTCCTTGCTATTATGTTTTATTTTTTGATTGAAAACCTTGTTTAAGATGTTGAGCTAGTTTATAGCTTTCTCAACTTTGGCTGATGTGATTCTTGGAGTGTGATTTATCCGCTCACTTTTTTGTATGATTAGTTTGCATTTAGTGTTTATAGCAATATATGGGGATTTTTTTCAAACAAAATAATCTACACCACATAGTTGAAAGATTTTAGAAAACATGTTTAAAAAGAAATACAAGATTCTAACCAATATAACAAGGAATATTTGCTACTAAGAGCATAGAGTTTTATGACAACATTGAAACAAGAGACACAAATAAACAAACAATGAAAGAATAGTTTGATACTTAACAACTTCTTGAAGTTAGTCTATTCAACAATGCACATGACAAATATTTAAAGTCGCTGCAATATTGATGTATAAATTAAGTTATTATTATGTTCTTTACATCTTTATACAACTATAGAATGTAAATGTTAGAATTTGTGGTTATTAAATATAGATAAGATAGTTGAAAGATTAAAGAAAATATGTTTATAAGGAGATAAAGGATTCTTGGTAATATCCTACCAATTTTACGATCACAAAATGTATTTGATTTTGATGACATCATTGAAACAAGAGATGCTAAAAAGCCAACCACCACCGAAACCAGTTTGAAAATTACACAACCTTCTCTTGAAGAGAAATGGACGAAGGAAAGTTAAATGCTATGAGATCAAAAGGATTCTCTATATTTTATACTATCTATTTACATTAGAATTATCTTTTGATAGCTTGTTTTTTGTTCCAATACATATTTTCAAAAATGTTTTAATATATTTATGTGGACACATTTGAAGAATGATAAGGATTGATTGGAAATAATAAGGAAAGATCTAGTACTTAAAAACTAAGAGCAATTATTAAGAGCAATAATTTATCATATGGTAAATTTCATGAGCAATCCATTGCCAAACAAAGATAAAGGATGGATTGGAAATAGATATCTATTATTTTTTATAATAAAGTTAAGAGCAAATTATGGTTACTATGAATGCGAGTAATTATTAATCCTATTATAAATATCCATGGATGGTACATAAAGAAGGAAAGAATATGTCTAATGTAATAAAATATTTTTGTATAACATCAAAAACACGACTTCTTTTCAAAAGAGCATTAGTTATTGATGTGAACATTAATGGTATTATAACAATACATTAATAGCCTTAAAACTTGTGTGATAGAACACCACACAATTATAAATTTAGAAAATACGGTAATTATTTTTAAGAACATATTATTTATTAACTTGTATGTAACTTAGATTTTGGATCTCCTAGCCATGACCAACTAATCTATGTGACATCATACTTATTTAAGGGGAATCATGACATATATATTATGAGAAAGCATTTTAATTGGCTTAAAAAGGTAAGTTATATTCATATAAAATCTTCAACCTTAATTTTTACAGGGCCGTTGAAAACTTATTATTGAAGTGGATTCTTTTAATCATGTTTTCATTATTAGTTCCAAAATTCTAAATCTTTAGATGTGCATATAATAAGTACCATGGAAGATCGTGAGTGGTGCGCAGGAGTGTTTCATCGAAGACCAAGAAAGTATAAGTGTACATTAACACACATAGATGGTAGAAGGGTCGAGTGACATGTACATGTAGGGCACCATGCACATCTTTTGTGATAATCACTTGTATGAATCTTGATGTGAATCACAAATTACCATAACTTATTGATTTTTTTTTTTTTGTGGTTTAAGGAAACCCTGTTTTGTATTGACTTTCGAGGACACCCATGTATAAATAGAGGCTTGTGCCTCAATTTAGAGAGTTCAAATCTTCTTTAAATGTTAGCATGTTATAGTATTTTAAAGAGTAGCTAGTTGATATGCATGCTAGGAATAGATATAAGCTTATGACATGGCATTTGTTTTTATAAATGATTGAATCCCTGCACATGTACTTGAGTTTCTACGAATATATTGAAATGTTTGTTTATCCAATATCTCATGGTTTTATTTCTTACACTACAATATTAGGACCGTATAGTGACATATTTAAAGACAAGTCAAAATCACCTTAGTGATGACTTTAAGAAGAAAACAAAACAATAAAGAAATCTAAATTCCATCTCTAAAGTTAAATTTAGTGACAAGTAGGAATCTTTAGGGTGTCCTTAAATCCATCGATATATTACATTTTATACACATACTAATCTTGCCCTAATGACAGACCTTAAAGACAACCTAGTGATAGAGTCTAACATCACTCTATAAACATATAATTCTGTCACTACGAATTTGTCATTAGATCTTCACTACAAATCCATCACTAAGTTATCATTAGGAATCCATTATTTGGTCAATTTTAGGAGTTAGACACTAAGTCATCACCAAGTCAAATTTAGCTTATGTCTCCAGGTTGACCTAATGTGATTGTAGTCCATCTTTAATTTGAAAAGTATATTAAAAATGATAATTTTTAGTTGATTTATATTAATTAATATTATTTTATAGTTTTATAATATAAAATTGTAATTATTATATGTTTCATTATATATTGTTACATATAATGCCAATGTTAATTACAATGTCATTGTAACACATTCAACTTCGTCAGTAAATGCCTTGTTGAATATGAAACTAGCCTTAACTTGTCTTGGCGGTTAAAAATATTTGCAACACATCACAATCACCAATACATGTTAGAGCTAGTTTCATGTTCAACACATCCGATGAAAAAAGAAAAATGTGGATGTCATCATTTAAAAAAGGAGTTCACAACTTTTTCAATGGGATTATTTTTGTGTACAACTAAATAGCATAAATTTGAATACAAAAGTACAAGTAAATTTCAAGTAAACAACTATATAAAAAAAATAATAAATTAAACATAATAATAAAAAAGTATCATAATGATGAAGTGGAAGTTATAACATTATAATTAGAAAAAAGACATAAAGCTTAGTCATGTTGACCCCATACAAAAGGTAGATAAAAATGCTACCTAGATCATCCCAACCAATATCATTACAATGTAATGTCCCCTTTTCAGGGACATTATTAATATCTATTTTTCATTTGCATTGTAACCCCTTGGCATGCCTAGTGCTACAAGTGGGAGTCTCTTTAGTTAGTTTAATGTGCACATAGGTTAGTTACTTTTATTTATTTAATTAAAAAATAAATAAAGTGCACATAGTCTTAGTATTAAATATTTTAATGAGAGTTTATGTTTTCCCTCCAAAAGGGAAAAGGTCGGTCATTGGACATTGCACCCCTTAGTTCTATAAAAGGAGGTCGCATTTCCTTTATGGGTTATGTTGATTGAACTTTTGAAATTACTCCATGCTTGGAGAAATGGGATGTATGCCCTAGCTTTGAAGCCTTCTTGCAATCATTGTTGATGAATCTATGCATTGTTCCTTCATTCTAAGCATTGGCGACTTGGTTTAGAGTGTTGGTGCATTTATTTGAGAGTAAATCTGCATTGTATGTGAAGGGTTTGAAGTGCTTTTGTGATTGTTATTGCTACTGCAATTTATTTTACCAAATCGACGTTTCATTATATTTTGATGCCATATGAGCTTGATCTAAAATCTAATGTGTTATTAATTATTTCGGTCTGGCAAGGGTGGATATTTGGGAGTGTTGGATGGTTAAAAAGGGTTGTAATTATTTTTTATAATTTTATCTAACCTAAGCGGCTTGAAATAAATTTTAAGGGGTTGTTTTGGCAAGGTTTTAATGCTCAAAAATTCAGATTCTTAATGTAGTGGAAGACCCTAAATTTCTAGTTTATTTTGCATCTTGTTTAATGGAAAAACTCTAAGTATTGAATGAGTTATGAATTTTAGAAAATTTCAGTTGTCTGCCAGCTATTTGGTTGCTAACAATTAATAATACTTTCAGATCTGCAGCTTTGTGGTTAGTTTAATATTGGATTTGGTTGTAGAAATTAGAAGAAATAAGGAGAAAGTGATTTTCTAATTTTGGAGCTAATTGGATACCTTGAATGTAAGCTGCGTATCCTAATTTTTAGGGCAAAAATTAGGTTTTATGTTGGTTGTGCAAAAACTGATTTTGGGACATTGTTCTTAATATTTTTGTGGCCCAAAATCCAAAGTTTGAGAATTTTTGCTTGGATGGTTAAGCGGGAAATAATTTTGGAAGATTGCAGCAGTTTGGGTATTTATTTAATTAACTAACTTCTTGTTAAAAATAAGATTTGAGTGATATTAGCATTCTAATTATTTTTCCCATCCAACCCACCACTTTGGCATATTCCAACCCCATTTCGGGTTGTATTATTTCGACATTGGGTTATTTGAGGTCAAACTAAGAAGATCTAATCTTCCTAGGATTGATTTGGTTAATTAATTTTATAGATTTAAATAATATCCCCTTAAAGGGATATTACATACAATCCACCCAACCCCTACATCACTACCCACAACATCATCACCCACAAAGTCAACACCCCACTATAGGTTGGGACCCGTGCCCACCCTAGAAGTTTTCATCTTCTAATGAACACTTTGAAGCACTCCACTTTGAATTGATCTCGATTCCGTGCTTTCCTTGCATAAAAGACAACAAAAGCATTATTACAAATCTTATAAAAAAATTATAAACAAGTATATATTTTACAATCAAATTTAAACAATGTACATGTTTTGGTTGGTTTACTTGTGTTGCCATTTCCATGAGAAAATTATGTTCAAACAACGAATGTGCTTGCTAAGGTTGAATCACTTTGTTATAATTCTCCTCTTAGAAAATGTAAATACAATAATTAATTGTGTTCTTATTAAAAAAACAATCTATAACATTTATTAGTGGAAAAAAACAATAACTATTATACTTACAAATACCTTGTTAGAATAAAGAGTGATTGGAAGGAGCTCTATGGTTGATAACAATACTTTTTGCACTTACAATTAATGCAAAATATGTTTTGAGTATAAAATAGGATCAAGATAGAGGCGAATTGACTAAACTACTTATGTTTGAGAGAGAGGTTTGTTTGTTAGAGAAAGAGAGAACACAACTCTCTCTCTCTCTCTCTCTCTGTGATAGGCAAAGAAGCTAACGTGGTTTCATCATAGAGGTATATGCTAAATTATTTCAATATTTAGAGAAAAGCCAAGAAGAAGTACATAATTATTGAATATGATTAGAAGAACGAAAATGTTGAAGAAATGGATACCAAATCGGGGTTGTATAATTGAATTTGAAAGAGAGAGAGAGAGAGAGAGAGAGAGAGAGAGAGAGAGAGAGAGAGAGAGAGAGAGAGAGAGAGAGAGAGAGAGAGAGAGAGAGAATTGCACCAAAATTTGGAGAGAAGCCAAGTTGAAGTACATGATTATTGAATATGATTAAAAGAATGAAAATGTTGAATTAATTGATACTAAAGTAGGGCGTGTAATTGAATTTGAAAGATAATTTGGCGCGCATAAAGAAGAACTTAACAAAATTGGAAATGAAATATGACTTTTCCAATTCGATCATGCTAAACATAAGAAAGGGCTTACACGTAGTGAATTCCTTACCGATCCCTAAAGTAAGAAGTTCTATTTTATTTTCATATATTAATTAGTTGGACTAAGGAGGTTTGTGAATATAAAATTTATCATTATAGGCATTTACTTTACAATATAACATAAAGAAAGAATAATAAAGGTAGTTTTTGAATTTGAACTATTTTTAATTCACCAAAGAAGTAGATACATACAAAACTACAAGTTTAATAAAAAGTAAATCATAGCTTGATGTAATGAAAATAATTCTCCCTTTAACATCTTTTTGGGTATGCGGTAACAAAATTAAATCTTTGCTCTTTTGCTAGCTCTTCCTTATAACGTGTCTTCTATCAAACACTTCATTGAAGAAAATTTCTATCTATTGGGTTTCGAGAAGACCATGGTGGATTAAACTAAACTAGAGAAGCTGAAACAAATAGATCTAAATGGCACAAAACATGCACAAGAATATTGAAATAGTGTTAATCCTGGGAAAACCCTTACAGTAAAAACCCAACTAGAACCTTGATAATTGTATTAACTTCAAACCATCTTATAAATATAATATACCTTCTTCGAGGTTCTAACACGATTTACATACAACACTCAACCATGATCCAATATGCAACCTTCAAGACTTGTATGCATACTCAACTCGTATTCGAACTTGCAGGTCTCCCGATACTAATCCATACCGATCCTCTTTACTAGATCTCAAATTTGAACCTAGGATTATTCATCCTATCAACTCTCGGTCTACACTAACCATTTTCCATGAAAACAACCTTCCAAGTTCTACACTTTGAACATCGAAGTTATATATTGAACTTGACCATGCTTCTTAGTGCCCGACTATTCCAATCTCCACAACCATGATCAAGTTTCTAGCAACACCTTGTCCTATGACCCATGTTCTTGACTATGTAGGCTTTCTAGAAATTCTTAATTTAACTATATTTTAGCCAGGATCTACACCCATCTTGTCACCATTCAACCTCAACTAACTTTTTAGCAACATGTCAACATGCTCTACACCGAACACTCTTTCCAAACAAAAACCTTCCAATGCTAAATTGTGCCGAATTTTCCTATCTATTCAACTTCGCTACTCCAACCTTAACAACACGCAACCCTTGTCATCTAAGCTCTACACCAAGCTTATCATCAACTAACTTTTCAACAACTTTTCACCCTGCTCTTCACCGAAGAGTCTTTCTAGACATAAACATTTTAATGCTAAACCACACCGACCCTTCAAAGATATTGCACTTTGGCTACTCTATCCTTAACAACCTATGATATTTTTCAAAACCTCTCTAATGAGAGAACATCCACTTGTTTAGAAATGCATAGCCTTAAAATAACACTTTTTGTACCGCAAGTCTCTTTAGGAAAAAGCCTAAACATAGGCTTTAAATCGAGTATTGCTTTTTCCAAATAACTCAAGTTCCGGGCTAATTAAATCTCTACTATATTTATGAATTTCTTATTGCTTTATCCATAACACCTAAAAATAGTCAAGTTGCTGAATTGTCGACTACATGTAAGTATGAGACACATATTCTAACAATCTTCCACTTGTTGAATACTTCCATCCTAGAGATCATGAACCCATTATCCAATAACTTACCCTACCAAACCCATCTTTTCCTTGAACCAAAAGATCCCCTCAACACACACTACCTAAATTTTCCACCTTCACTTTTGTCTCCACCCTCTACACTATCATTATGCAATCCTTGAGACCTGAAACTTCTTTCTTACACCAAGATCTCACCATAATGAGTATTCCTCTTGTGAAGAAAAACACGCTTAAATTTCCCAACAAAATCCTGAAGATCCACTCTACCACATTCCAATCTTCCATACCCAAATTAGGCATACATTCTACTAACAACTCCTACTACTTGTGCAATCTTAGGTCTCATCATACCATTGGATGCATTAGGTCTCCCATCGCAAATACAAACAAACTTGCACCATATGCTTGAATCCTCTTATGTCTTGGACACTTTCTCGCCAAGAGTTCTTGACTAATCTCAACATACCCCTAGGGTGATATCTTCCTCCACTACTTTCCGGACCCATAACTATCTCCTTTGAGATATCACTAGGATATTTTACTCCACTTTCTATCATGTTGGCACATCTTCTTTGATATATCCCTAGGACAACACCTCCGTAGCTCCACCGTTGTCCCCTAGACCTATCCTATATGTTGCCGGGCAATATCTCCTTAGTATTCCTTTAGTAATGCCCAATTTTTTTTCGAGATGCTCTTGGGCGACATCTCCTCAACTCGCCACCGACCCCAACCCTCGAGAATATTTTCAATGAGAATATGTATGAAAAAACATGGGAGCTAATCATTAAACTCACTAACAAGAGATCTGAATGCCAGAAATATTTTTAGCAAGATCTGTTGTTCCATAGGCTGTTTTGGTAACCTCGTTGACGTTAAAATATCTTCTTTTTCTTATTCTTCTTAAACATTCCTTTTGTTGAATTTCAACGGTCAGATGTCCCTATAGTGACATTTCCCCCGAGACTACTCTGATGCTTCTCCATGATGTCCGAGTCGTGACATCTCCACAACATTTTTGTTGCCTCTAACTCTTATCGCCACTTCCACTAGCTCTTATTGTAACGAGAACTGCTTAGTTGATGCCTCCATGAATATCTCACTCCAACAAGTACTTAATCACACTCACCTGCCTTCTGCCGAATACTATACCATACCCGATCAATCCATTCCCAAATCTTGTGTTCGCGAGAGTTTTGGACCCAGTTTCCACTGCACGCCTGTCCTTGCCAGAAATCTTTCCCGAGGTTACATTTCTGTCTAAGAAGATTTTTACAATTCTCTCCTTAGTGAGAATTGCATTGACTTCTTTGACGAGTCCTCCAAATTTTCCATTGATCCAATCCTTTGAAGTTTCTGTTGATTTGTCTGACTGTTCCACTGAGTCAATCCATACATTACATCATCTAGGCATTCTTAGAGCTTCAAGATGCACACAATCATTTTCATCCATACACGACCCTCCTTGTTTAGAGCACAGATCATCAAGGGACTCCTTATTTCTTTCCACCTTACACTCCTTCCTAAAATCCCTTGTTTCACCATGGATCCAACACTTATTTGACTTTCTTCATGGAATCATAGATATAATTTTAAACTTAAAGTGCTCCTCCTCTTACAAACTTGTTCAATCTCAATTCTGACGCTACCTGCCATATCCAAGATTTAACAGTCCAGATCTGCAATCTTACTACCATTTAAACCAGAGAAGCATAAATAAGTAGACCTAAATAGCACAATACATGCATAAAAATATTGACATAGTGTTTATCCTAGGAAAATATTTTTGGGTATAAAACCCAGCCAGAAATTTGATAATAGACCTAAATAGCACAAAACATGCACAAAAATATTGGCATAGTGTTTATCCTAGGAAAATACTTTTGGGTATAAAGCTAAAACCTTGATAATTGTATTACCTTCAAACCAACGTATAAATATAATATACCTTCTTCAAGGCTCTATAACAAGACACACATATAACACTTAATTATGATTTGGTATGCAACCTTCAAGACTTGTATGCAAACTCAATTGTGATTCAACTTGCAATCGTTTAGTACTAATCTGCACTGATTCTCCTTTACTAGATTTGAACTGACCCTAGGATTCTTCAGCCTGTCAACCTACTCTACACCAACCAGTCTTTATAACAACCACCTTTCAATTTCTACACAAAACTTCCAAGGTCTAGACCGAACTTGACAAGGATCCTAACTTTGGCTAATCTAGCCTACGCAAGCATGATTGTTTCTAGCAACATGTCAACCTATTCTATATCAAACAATATCCATGACACCAATACCTTTTCCTTCAACCCATCGTCTTAAATGTGCAAATATGGTATAATGTAGACGATATCAATTTGCAAGCTCCAAAAATATAGTTAGATGGACTCTCAATTATTTATTGCATATTATCTTTTAATCCTCTTTGAATCAAGTGATCCTCTTTGAATCAAGTGGGGGCTTGTAGGATTATGTGATCCAAGTTATATATTGTTTTCAATTTATTAGTTATTATACGGGTCATGCATTTTCTAGTGAGACACCCCTTTAATAAATAAATAAATTCATATAGTGTTATGTTAGTCATTAATTTATTTATGTTAGTATTGTTATGGGAGTGTATTTAGTTGGTAGTTTAGACCATCAAGTCTTATATTAAACACATGTAAACAAGCTTATTAAAAGCTTGTATGTGAAAGACGGAATTAATGTATGATAACCAAGCATTTACCATTTTGTGTAATCTTCTCTTTGAATAAAAATGTATGTTTGTTATATATTTAGCTTTACTTGATTTCTATCAAGAGGCGTTGCCCCCATATTTGAGCATGTTAGCCTTTAAAAGCTTGACCTCCATATTTTTTGTTACAAGAAAAAGTTCATCGAGTGATTGTTACATATTATATATTATATTGTCTTTGATGGGTGTGAGTAAGTTTTACACAAATAGGCTAATAAGTTCAATTTAAGAAAAAAATTGTATCATCTTTATGACCATATTCTTAAATCTAAATACACACTCACCGATAGGTTCATTAACACCTTGTCTTAGTTAAGCAATCAATATAGAGGTGACCTCAATGCTAATGTTCACCAAACAATGTGCAAGAAAATATTAACTAGTCTTGTACAAGTATGCATAGATTCTTGAGTCACAGAGCATTGAACTAATCAAGAGGAATCTTTTAAGTTCCTAGGAAATATATTTCTCAATAACCAATAGTCATGTAAAAGTCTAAAAAGAGGCATAAAATGACCTCAGTGGCGAGATGGTTCTTTTCCCCATCATATAGTTTAAATTTTGAAGCAATGTAACCCATCGGGAAGGGACACAAGAGCAAATTGTAAGCCAAATGGTTTAATAATATTTTTTTATTGAAGTAACCTTGTTGAATGGCATTTCGACCCCTGTGATAGTTCCTTAACTTTATTTTGTGATTCACACATTTTGTTCGTCATATTGGTTACCTTAGAAGGGAGGGAAATGGTAGTAGAATATGTTGGGATAGATGAATAATGAAAGGAAGTAAATTATGAAGCATTGAGAATAATGAAGGAATATGAGACATATGAGAAGCCAACGAGGAGTAGGAAAACATTAAGAATCTATATGAGAATCAACAATAGAATGCATAATAGTAAGTGAAACACACACATCATGAAAGAGAAAAAGTGGAATGATGTTGGAATAAATCAAGAGATGATTGTATGAGAAGAAATTGAAGGTGTCTAAAAAGGTGCTTGATCTTTATTAGTGTTTAAGTATCCATGGTTCACCTTGTAGGTCTAATATTGAATAATAGGCCCATTAGTATTTTCTTGTCCTTTGGTCTTGTTGGTGGAAAAAAATTTCAAGGATATAAATGTCAAAAATTCAGGGGACAACAATCCCTCCTCTTTAATAGGAAGGTTCCCTTATATAGAGAAAAATTGTTCCTAAGATATTTATAGAATAAACTGTTATTCTATGAGATTTATTTTGAGGATGCCAATTTAATTGTATAATCACATAGGGTTCAATACAAAGAAAAAGAGGTTAGAATGGAGACCAATTTGAAGAAGTAGTGAAGGAAAGGAAGAAAACAACATTTTCAAATAAGAAGAAATCAGATCTTACTTTACTCTTGCATGTTGATAAAATTTTCAGAATACACACATTCACATATTATGGAAATTCTTTGCCTTAAACAAAATATATATTGACTCCAAGTTCAATAACTCTTGATAAACAAAGATGAACACAAAGTTTCACACTCTAATGATATGCAAATGATGCAAAATATGACCAAAAAGATATGAGAAAAGATAGTAGCAGAGGAAAGAGAAGTTCTCTTCTATATTCAACAATTCTTTCTTTTTACATCAATTTACTAGCATCCAACCCCTTTACAAATGAAAAAGAAGCCTTTTATAGGCATGGGGGAAATAACTACCTAGAATAACTAATTATTATTTAAGTGACTAATATTTTGATTAGTTAAGTCACTTAAATGACTTTTACATTTAATTTTCTTTTCAAAATAAAAGTAAAAAATAAAACATAACAATTAGTTTTGACTAGTACTCGAGGTAGGAAGAGAAGAAATGGAAGGAGTTGGGACTTTGAGATTCAACACATGCATCCTTAATTTAGTTATTTTAGCTGATATTTTTTATTCTTTTAGCACTATGGTGTTTGCGAAGGTTGTTCATCCATGTCCCTAAGGAATTATCCATTTATGAGCTTGTTCCACGATACTCGAGACAAGCCTTTTGAAGCTTTAATTATCACATTGTTCAACTCAGAAATTTCCTCCATCTTGTCTTGATGAAGATTCTTAGTTTTGTATAAATATTCTTTGATCAATTTCATGAACTATTCTTTGATTTCATCCGTTGATTTCCATTGGGAAGAATTGTCTTGGAAGAGATCACAATGGAGATCCCTGAGATCAACGAAGATTTCAGATTTTAGAGATTCAACTTTGTGAATTGTGTTCTTTAATTCAACAAAAGCTTCTTCAAGAACCTTTAATCTCCATTCTACATTGAATGACCATGTGCTAGACATATTGTTCTTGGCATCATCAAATATTTTCTCTGAAATAAGGAGATTTTCATCTGTAACAACCATGATGCGAAGATATTGGATTATGTCTACCCATACTTTGGATTCCTTCTCAATATTTTCAATTTTGGAATTTATCTACTTCTATGTTACAATGATATTTTCATAAACTATGCATGCTTCATCAATGAACTTTAGACCATTCATCAATATATTTTCAACCCATGCTTCAACAACCTTTCCTTGAAGAGTATGCTTGTGAAATTTAGTGATTTTTTTACATCAATATCAAATGTTTGGATAAATGGTGGAAGAACAACCAATGGGGTAGGATTTGGAGAAAGAAAAAAATTGATATAGCTTGAGAGTGTTTTTACTTGTTCCTCCAATTGTTCTTGAGTTTGTTTCCCTTTCTCAACCCTCTCTATCAAATTCGAAACCATCTATTTTCAGATTGTGAACATCTCCTTTTGGTGTAGATTCTCCCAAGGAATTCCTTGCGAGTTCATTGTCAGTAGTGGAAATTTCATGTTCTCCTTTTTTTTGTTGGTATGACAATTTCTACAAAGTGTTGACTGAAGTGTCAATTGTAGACACCTAAAATATGCTTACACTGAGCATTTCCTCCCATTCAACTGATTAACGACACGTCGTTAATTCCCCATTCTTCGCTCCATTCTCAGATGCCGATTTACGACACCTTCTCGTTCATATTCTTCCCATATTCAACTTATTTGGCTAATATCTCTCTTATTAGCTAAACATTCCTCCTTTCGACCATTCAAAACCTCCCTAGTTCTCTCTAGACCACTTCTATTGGCTTCGTAGGCTATCTATTAGTCACAAATGGTTAATCATACCCCTCTCAACTCTCAATGAGTCTCTAATCACTTGCTAATCAAGTTTAACTAGCCTAAACCCTAGTTAACTAGCCTAAACCAATCTTAACTAAGCCTAAAGAATGTTTATCCTAATCTAATCCTAAAGTGCTTTTTAGACTTTAGTCCCACATGCACCCAAAGTTCAAACTCTTCCATTTGGAAAACTATAAATAGAAGGGTCACCCCTCCCTCTCAACCTTACACCTTGTTTTCATAACAAAAATCTCTCATATTTGGAGATCTTGGCATTAGAAATCATTTGTGATAGCTTTAAGCTATAGAACATTTGGATCTTGGCCATACTCCATTGTTGAGAACTCCTTCATCTTGCATTCATCCATTCCAAATATAGTTAGTAGGGGAAGATCTAAAGTTTGGCCATGTAGCCAACTTGGAGAGATCTCTTCACTATTTTTGGAGTAAACAACACACAATTTGATTGCTTAGAATCTAACTAGGTTCACTTTCATTAAGCATTCATGGAGTAGAGAGTAGTATATATGCTAGGGTTTGAATATTTGTTTCAAATTTATATATGCATAGATATTTTCTTGTTTAGCTCTTATCTCATGGTGCATGGATGAGTAAAGCAAAGCTTTGAGGTTCTTTAGCTTCATTCCATAGCTTTTGTAACTTTCCATTGCATACATTTGGCACGCCCGGTGGGACACTTATGTCCATCCTCCATTAATGGAGGTCTTTTAGGTTTTTCAAGGTTCATTTTCAAGTTTTTGGGTCAAATCACTTGTTATTTCCTCATTTTTGTTTCTAACCCTAGATAAATGACCTTCATTTGCATGTAGTTTGTGGGTTTGATATAGAAATATGACACTTTGAATAACAACTAACCTGTTTGCTCTTAAAAATTTGAAAATCCATGTTTTTGCAAGTTTTTCACAGGGTACGCATAGGTGTAAAACAAGGGGCACGTACATGTTGAAACCCCAGCATACCCATCGGATCGAGGCACGTATTCTGTCTGGAGAACTTTATGATTTACACATTTTCTCTCTCTGAGAGATGTGCATGCATCTCCGTAATGTCTGGGATGCGTATCCGCTGTCTAGCAGCGCGCATGCGTAAATGGTCTGATTGTGTAAAAATTTACAATTTCCTATTTCAGGCTTGGGCACGTACACATCGGAACCTGACACGAGCGTTCATATCAATATGGGTGCGTGTCTCGTCATGTTGTAAGCATCTATGTTTTACTTGCATTAGGTTTCATTAATTTTTAACTGCAGGCGTACTCGTTAAGTAGGGCACGTATCCGTCGGTTGGGAAGCGTTGGTGTCAGTATAGGCGCGCAGGTGTCTGTATTAAAATTGGAAATTTTTATAGTCTGCAAAATATTTTCTTCTGATCCATTACTGCAGGTTTCTAGGACTAACAATTCAAAAACAATGTTTTTTTTAACATTTCAGGTTTGCATAGTTAAAGTGTTTTGTTCTTGACTTAAAATTAACTTTGTAGAAGTGTGTATGCTCTCTCCTCGCGTCTTCAAAGGTGATCTTGGAGATCAAAAACACTTATACAAAACTCATATTGATTGTTCAAAAACACTTATTTTATAAAGGATGAAGTAAAACTTTCATGTGATTTTAGTAGGATTTTTCACGTTGTGTATGCTCTTCCTTCGCGCCTTTTGGTGATCTTAGAAATCAAAAGCAAAGTGTAAAATTCTCTTTCTTGACATCAATCTATGAACTGGAAAATTACTAATAACTTGTCTACAGGACTCTATCATTGTCAAAGAAAGGTGTCGAAAAATAAAAACACATAACTACTAATACACGTGTTTTTGCAGGTTGCCAAATGGTGTGCTACTTAAAACCACATTAAGTTAAGCAAGATAAAAAACACACCATATTCAAAACATTGTATTGCAGGTTTCGGAAAAGGGTACGTCCCTATCCGCTCAACTGGAACATAACCCCTTTGGCATAATGCCTTAAGCTATAACAATGGGGGTGGTTCTAGGAACCCTAAAGTAATCCACCGCTGAGTAACCTCGTGGATGAAACAGGAAGTGCTCCGCTTACCCACTTGACTAGTACGCATTCTGAGATAGAGTTACCGAGTTATCCGTATGGTGACCCTAGGAGAGCACACATGGACGCACTAGTTGCCCTTTGTGCTCGAAGGGGGTAAAGTAAAGCCGAGATACTCCCAAGATAGGCAAGGGACTATTTGGGTAAATCACACTCGCTTAAGATAGCTTTGTAACACCTAGTTGAGAGAACTTATTAAGGAGGCCATTCTATCTTGGAGCCCACTTTACTAGTCCTTTGTCACGTCTTGGCCATCACAAAGTGATAACTTGTTTGGATTCAAAACCTTGTTTTTCAAACAAGGCAAAGAATCCACTTAAGTTGGATCTAAGTGCCTTTCATCACGGAAATTAGATGATGTTTCACTTAGCTTAGCTTCTTTCTTGCCTTCGGATGAGGCGAAACTCTGCCCAAGTGACACGTAGTTTATTTTCGCATATTTTTATCTACATCTTTGCATTCTTGTTTCCCATTCAAGACAAGGAAGACATCTTTCGAGAGTGTTGTCATAGATTGTGTTCACCACTTTTTTGTCCGTTTACGCTCATCCATGTTTGCGGCTGAGTTGTTAAACGTCTAAAGTGTGTGGATGCGTCCTTATATCTTTGATGGCCACTTGATCTTGATTTCAAGATCATCATCATAGTTCATATTGATTCATCATTTGATCTCCCTTTGATGTGTTACTTTGTTCGCATTGTCTCGACACAATTAAGATACTTATGTCATGTTTTTCATAAACGTGATTTAAGTATCTCGCATTGTGGCATTACGTTGCGCACATTTTAACACCTCCTCAGTATACCTTGACTTGGTTTTACTTCAAACATTGTCCTAAATCTTGAAGAGTGTTACTTACTTTACTTTTGTCATTTCGATACCACTTTGACACTAATATCTCACTTCTCCACGAAGCTTGATAGACGTGTCCAATTGGTGTGGTTACCTGGCTTACATTTGTAATCCTCGTCCTTCAATTTTTTTCCTTGTTGGTTGTTGAAAGCGTCATTGTATCCTTTGATTGGGAGTCACATATACCCTTTGTTAATATTTACGCCTTGTTCATTTCGAGCTTGACGTAAATGTTGACATTGTGTTGATCATCTTTGCATCAAACTCACTTTGCACACGCATTTTCATATGGTGTATTTTCTTGTTGATTGGATTTGTGTTTCATACTTGTATGATTGTTCCTTGTGATCATTCATCTGAAAACTTGTTTTCTAGGACATTCCTTTTTGATCTCATCGAGATTACATAATCACAATGTCGATTTTCCTTAGACCTTCTTCGAAAAATCATGCACGCATCTCCATAATTGCAAAATGTCTAGTTGGATGTCATTATGCTACTCGAATCGATGTGCCACTTCCTTCCCTTTGAAGGAGTTCCATCACACTATCTAGGTCTAGGAATTTACACCTAACGACACCAACAATGACTGACTATCACGTGGTTTCTCACATTTACAACAATATGGAACCTAGGTTTAGCAATTCAAATCAAAAGATTCCCATTACAACTAAACCTTGTTTGGTTCTTCGTGCTTTAGAGGACCCATTCGGGTACCCTGTTCCCCACCTTTAGCTCATAGTTGGTGGTATGGTTTGGATGCTTCTGATCCAAATTATTATTCAGTTCCCCCACTCTTCTTCTTTTGATTCAGATCCAAACTACCATTTAGATTCCCACTCTTCTTCTGAAGACTTGGATCCCAACTATTGTTTAGATACCCCTAGATCAAATCTTGAATCACAGTCCTCCCTTCCTTCGCAGGACCTTTATTCCAAATCAACTCAACGACGTCTTCCTCCTTTGAAGACTCGTGTGACTCCAAGTTTCATTGATCAAACATCTAATTTAGTTCTTGAGTCACGGTCCTCCCTTTCTTCGCAGGACCTCCTTCATTAGTCGTCTCAACGACCTCTTCCTCCGTCGAAGAATTCCACGACTCAAATTCCCTCTAGTCAATCATCTAATTCAACTCCTATGTCGCAACTTAACGAATGGCTATGTGATCCTACTTTCCAACCTACATTACGTCATCTTCTAGAAAAATGACATAGGTCTGAATCCAAATCGTCCATTCATGAGACATTTTCCACCAATCCTACTTCCTCTCTTGAGTCATATTCTTCTATCAATCAATATTCCCGCTTATCGGACCTATTTCTTCTATTCAACCTTCTATGGCCAAAGAAAAACAACCTCTACTGATTGATTTCTCTCAGAATGAAGAAACAATCAAAGTACACGATGATATCCCTTTAGAGGATTACAAACAAGGATTCTTTCTAGAACTTGATACGCTCACGTATTGGGGAAAAGAAGTTAATTCCTTTTATCAGAACATAAAGGAAGAGCCTAAGATCATGGAACTTGATTCTTCTTCTGTTGTTCCATCTTCACCTTCTTCTAAGCATGATGAGATGTTGGGATCTAGCATTGATCCATGGCTTATCTTCTCATTACCCAATCATTCATTATCTATCACCATTCCTCAATCAAAATCTCACCTTGGGTCACCGCTGAGTACCCCATTGTCTTCTTCTATTCTGGAGCCACCCCCGGGTAGTCCTCCATTTTCTACTTGTGGGTCACCTGAGTATCCCATCATCTTCTTCTATCCTGGGGCCACATCCTAGTAGCCCTCAATTTTCTACTTATGGGTCACCTCCTAGTAGTCCATTACCTTCTATTCTTGGGCCACACCCTAGCAGCCCTTCGTCATCTTCTTCTATTCTTGGGCCATGTCCTCATAGCCCATTTTCTTCCATCTTAGGGCCATATTCTAGCAGCCCTTCATCATCTTCTATCAGTGGCTCACCTCTTGGTAGCCCATCCTCTTCAATTCTTGGACCGTATCCTATTCTTCCATCACATCATCCTTCTACCGATGACTGGGCAAGTCCACCTTCATTTCTCTTGTTCCTATCATCAATCATAAACGTTTGCTCTCTTCTCCCACTTCTCGGGATCAAACAAGTCACGCATCAACTTATAAGAAACCCAAACAGTTTTGTAATCAAGCTCAAGTCAAGACTTCCAAAAGCTCCAAAGCTCCTAACAAATCAAACAATCTCAAAATTATAAATTAGGTACGATTCAATAACGTACACCAACACAACCATCAAGTATGGCGCAAAGTGCAAAAACCTTTGGATAGGGAACTCAAGCTACCGCATACAAAATCCATGTTTCAAGATAAATTGCAGTCATTTGTTGAGTACGAGCTCACCTCGATCATTGAGATTGGAGAAAATATTACGCTTGATAAACAAACACACCTAGTCTCCCTTATCAAGGAAGTCACAGACATTATTGTTGGATCTTATCACGTAGAGTGACTTTGTTGGTCCCAACTTTCCAAAAACTATCAAAAAGCTAAAAATAAAAAACAATTCAAAAATACAAAAACATTGAGAAAACACAAGAAAAATCAAAGGTACAAAGATCAAACATTGCAATCAGGTATTGCGTACACATGGATGTTCTTTCTTCCCTTTCTTTTTCTTCTTCTGCAAGTCTTCCTACCATTTTCATCCCTTCGGTGATATTTTGGTTAGCCTATTCACACACATTTTGTGACATTTATCTCTATGGTATCCGTTTGACCCTGGTCTTTTATCACCTTGGTAAATTAAAGAACGACTGGCCTCCTAGAGATCCTATCACAATCAACATCTAATAAACTTATTGTGAAGAACTTTTGGACATATTTTTTGACACTAGCCAATGTCATCATCACAATCACTTCCATATCCTTCCATCAATCCATCAGTGGTTCTTAACCCCTTGTCAAACAATAGAGCTGAAATAAGTTTTCGAAAGAAGAAAAAGAATCAAAATCAATCAAAAATCAAAAGCTAAAAGCTAAAAGAAAAAGTAAATTGATATATAACTCTCTCTTGGGGTATTTCCAATAATCTCTATCGGGGCTATGGACGCTTGACTGGCAGTAGAGCAATGTTGTGATTAGAATCAAATACATCTCCGTCGGGGCTATGGACGCCTGGTTGGCAGCGGAGCAATGTACGGCTATCCTTCCACCCTTCATTCGCAAATCACCTATCACCTATCAAAATAAATCATTCCTACACATTGGCTAGGGTGTCTTCACTTGATATCTATTAAATATTCCCTTCAATAGGTATTAAATGCCACGTGCACACATTGGATCTCTATGAGTAGGTAGGATTAATATGTTACCAAGTGTCTTTTTTTGGACCTTGTTCAGACACTTACTCGGTTCGTATCTTGTCTCATGATTTTGTGCCTTTAGCTATTCACTTCTTCATCGTGAGGCTTCTAAGCTACATTCATATCATTCACATTGTTATTCTACTTCATTCGTAAACATCCATGTGTATACGATTACTTTTTTACCATGTTTTTAGACACATTTTTCTCCTTTTACAAAAACAATCTTCTACTTCCTTTCTATCATGTGCTTTTAGGCCAACTTACGCTGGGGGCA
Source organism: Taxus wallichiana var. yunnanensis (assembly GCA_018340775.1). Lineage (NCBI taxonomy): Eukaryota > Viridiplantae > Streptophyta > Pinopsida > Cupressales > Taxaceae > Taxus > Taxus wallichiana. Next base: position 331,151,642 of record CM031234.1, read on the forward strand.
TCCTTTCTCCTTCCTAGCACTTCATTGGTTTATGTTCATCATCATGTTGAACCTATCCATAATGGCCTTGGGTCCTGCTTCTACCTATGAAGAGTTTTCCTTTAAATACTCCCACCTAATCGCTGGGGCATTTTTACATCTTCACCTTTCTCGTATGCACGTGGCCTTATGACCTTGTACATCCCATCTATCGCTAGGAGCATCCACGCTTCCCATCTTCCCCGTATATAGTTTTAGAAAACTTTCAAAATCATTAAAAACATTCAAATATGTTAGAAAAATAAAAAACATTCAAATATGTTTTAGAAAACTTCTAAACAATATAAATAATCCTACAAAACATCGCTCTTTAGTTCTCACTGTTCATGTGTGCGCGACCATGGGTCATCTTAATCTACCTCCATCAACAAGCTAGGTTGCTTTCTTACTTCATTTGTACTCTAGGGCACAACGAGTTGTCCTGCATCTGTTTCGTAGTACACATTTCTTTTCATCGGACCCAAGTGTCCTCCATGATCCCCTTTGCATGTATCCTTTCTTGGGAACCATCATCAACCCTTATCATTAACTCACACAGTCGTAAATCAATCTCGATAAAAAAACATTACATTATGTTTCTCTCGTTGGTTTGCTTGTTTACTTTCTTGTATTGCATTGCATCATGTATGTTGCATGGAGTTAGGCATCTTTTACTTTCTTGTATTGCATTCCATTTTGTATGTTGCATGGAGTTGGTGTTTTTAGCAATGAGCATTTGTTCGTATATGGCTTTTCATTACGTACTACACTTTTGTTCATTCTTTTTAATAAGGACCGATGATGAAAATCCTTAGCAAAATGATGAAAATAAAGTTGTTTAAAAGACACTAGATGGATGTTAGCTCATTCCCTCTTCCTTCTACTCCTTTTTCTTCTATATCCCCTTTTTTTCTTCACACTATTCTTTCTTTTGTTCTCTTTCTGTCATCTTTTCGATCGTCGATTGAGTTCTTTTATCACCCCATCGACAATCAAGGGGGCATCCTCCATTCTACTCATTTTTCTTCTATCCCTTCAAAATTTTCTACTTGTTTATGCTTGTCTACTTTCTTTGAAGTGACGTTGCTTACGCCACCTCAAAGAGGGGCAAATGTAGACACCTAAAATATGCTTACACTTAGCATTTCCTCCCATTCAACCGATTAACGACACTTTGTTAATTCCCCATTCTTCGCTCCATTCTCGGATGCCCATTTACGACACCTTCTCAGTCATATTCTTCCCATATTCAACTTATTTGGCTAATATCTCTCTTATTAGCTAAACATTCCTCCTTTCGACCATTCAGAACCTCCCTAGTTCTCTCTAGACCACTTCTATTGGCTTCGTAGGCTATCTATTAGTCACAAATGGTTAATCAGACCCTCTCAACTCTCAATGAGTCTCTAATCACTTGCTAATCAAGTTTAACTATCCTAAACCCTAGTTAACTAGCCTAAACCAAGCTTAACTAAGCCTAAAACATGTTTATCCTAATCTAATCCTAAAGTGATTTTTAGAATTTAGTCCCACATGCACCCAAAGTTCAAACTCTTCCATTTGGAAAACTATAAATAGAAGGGTCACCCCTCCCTCTCAACCTTACACCTTGTTTTCATAACAAAAATCTCTCATATTTGGAGATCTTGGCATTAGAAATCATTTGTGATAGCTTTAAGCTATAAAACATTTGGATCTTGGCCATACTCCATTGTTGAGAACTCCTTCATCTTGCATTCATCCATTCCAAATATAGTTAGTAGGGGAAGATCTAAAGTTTGGCCATGTAGCCAACTTGGAGAGATCTCTTCACTATTTTTGGGAGTAAACAACACACAATTTGATTGCTTAGAATCTAACTAGGTTCACTTTCATTAAGCATTCATGGAGTAGAGAGTAGTATATATGCTAGGGTTTGAATATTTGTTTCAAATTTATATATGCATAGATATTTTCTTGTTTAGCTCTTATCTCATGGTGCATGGATGAGTAAAGCAAAGCTTTGAGGTTCTTTAGCTTCATTCCATAGCTTTTGCAACTTTCCATTGCATACATCAATTACCGGATGAGAAATTGTTTTGGATTTCTTGGTAGCAATAAGGGTACTAAGAAGTGCATCTACAACATCATAATTGGGAATCTCAACTTTTGATTGAGTTTTTCTTTTTTCTCTCAACCATGGGCTAAACCCAAGAGAATGAAGAATTTGAAACATCTCCAAAATATGTGCTTGTTATTTTTATTCCAAGTGTTAAGGGAGGAGGAGGAGTTGTTGGTATAGAAGTATCTTTTGAAGAAATATCCTTTGAAGGATAACGTTAGGTAGATGCTTGAGGAGTAGGAGAGGGTCGCCTTATACTTAATTTGGGTTGAGAAAATCTTATTTTTCCCAAGTCTTGAGATATGATTTCAATTACCTCTTTTTCTTCTTCTCTTTCTTCACTCTCTTCTTCTTCTCATTCATCTTTTTCCTTTTCAACTTCTCCTTTTTCTTCCTCATGCTCTACTTCTACTTATTTTTCACTTTTATCTTCTTCTTGTTCAATACCTCCTTCCTTTTCTTCTTGTTGAATATTTTCCTTTTTATTGTCTTCCTTTTCAATTTCAGCTTTTGAAGTTCTTACATATAATTTTGTAGTATAATCTAGATGAGTGGAGGAAGGAGTTTTTGATGGGAAACATCCTATTGGATTCCCTAAATTCAAACAATTTCTTCATTAACCATTTTTGGTTCTAGAGATAACAAGAGTAGTGAGATCCTCAAGATTATCCTTTTCTTTTATTGACCATTCAATAGTCCGGGAGGAAATCTTGAATGGAATTCAAAAATTCAAGAACTAAAAAATTTGATTCATCATCAATCACCCCTTTAGGTACCTTGAATAGTCTGAAGTCTTTGATTTTTTGAAGGGCATCCTCCCATATATTATTTTCCTTACTTCAAATTCATCATCAAAATATTCCCAATAATCCTCAGTTGTGGGCATGTGATGATATGATAATTGGAGATTATTGTTGATGAATCTTTTTGTTGTCAAAGGATACTCTTTTTTGAAAAGGATACACGTGAAAAGGAGCAATAGTTCTCTCTATGTTTTGTGTAATGGATGATATGTGGATGTAATTTCCACAGAAATTGGGAATTGGATGCCAGAGACTTTCTTATCCGTACAAGTCATGTGTAGGATATCTAGGTGTTTGCAAAGTTCAATAAGAATGATCTTATCATTATAGTATATAGAGAGTTTGTATGGAACACCATCAAAACCCGCATTTCTAATGTATGAGAACCTTTGAAATTGAATAAACATGTCTCTATATACAATTACGATTTGTTTAGCCTCTAGAGAAACCTTGTTAGTGACACATCGTTGCAACAATTTGACTAAGAACATGGTAAAGACATCATTAACCCTTCTGAAATGATTTTTATTCTTCTCAAAAGTTAATTGAGCGTAGAAGTAATAGATTAGGGTATTCTGCCTACTACCCTGACTTGATAAACCAATCCATATTTTGTACCCAATAATAGTATACATCAGATAGGAGGTCATATAGAAGGATTTTGTTTGATGGACTTGTGAGAGCTGATGAGTCATATTTTGACAAATAATTTCTCCCCAATTCAATGCTTGCTTGCCTTCACAAATTAGATTAATGAAAATGCACATCCAATCTTGAAATTCTCGGGTAGAAGGAAGGCCCATCACTCTTGCTAGGAGGGTAATGATATCTGATAATTCTTCTATGAAATCACTCCTATATAGGGTTTTAGGTAACTTTGAAGGTCCCTTTTTCTTGGTTTTCAACTAGGACTTTGCAACCATGGTTTGATACTTATTGGGAGTTAAGTCAAATTCCCTTTGAGCTTCATCTAAGGTCAAAATTTTGGCATTATCAATAGTGGGAATACCAAGGGCTAAGTTGATGTGATGTGCATCTAGTTGGGAAATGAGTTGACCTTGAGGATGTCTTAACTCCTTGATTTGAGGATCAAAATAGGAGACACTTTGGGCCAAAGTAAGAAATCCTCCAAAGCATGAGCCAATCCATTAATTAAAATTCTTTGGGGCAATGGAGTTGGATTTTTATCTTTTATTCTCCCCCAAAACTCTTCCGAATCCATGTGTTTTATGTCACTATCACCAATTTTTGGTACAAAACCCCCAAGGAAGAGATTGGCTATAACCCGCTTGCTAGAATTTCATTTTGATTAAATTATGAGCACTGGGAGAAGCATAACTATCCTTACTAAAAAGTTTGGGTAAAATTAGGGTAGAGGGGGCACCACAACAAGTAAAAAAGTAAAAAGAGGGAAAATTATGGTGAAATTTCTTACTTGTTAAACGAAAGTGAAGGTGCCTTACCCACGATCCCAATGCAGCAATTTTTTTTTGTAAAATGATGGACAAATGGTGGAGATCAGACATGACAACGGTTATGGGAGGTGTGACATTGACAGAGAAGATCTCAAACATGATTTGTAAAATGAATGTAGAAGTATAACTTACGTTATTTATATGTAAACATTTGAAATGTCCTTTATTTCCATTAAATCGACCATTCAGAGATTGGAAGGAATGAAGGAATTGTTTCAGAAGTACCCGCAAAGATTGATTTATCCGGTTAAATGATATTGAGTAGATGAAATCAGAGTTGCAGGTAAGTGGATGAATAATGGAATGGTTCTATAGGTTACCTCGGAGCCCGACATGTCTGAATACAACTAATAAAATCAGTTAAGGTGGCGAATCGGGGAAATGGAGGAATAAGGGAACTGTTCCGAGGTTCCTCCAGACCCAAAATGTCTGAATCAATATTGTTTTACAAAGGCATCAATTAAGGCGGTGTTTTGGTGAAATGAAGGAATGAGGGAGCAATTCCATATGTTCACAGAATAACTGATTCTCCCAATTATTATTTGTAAATTGGTCTAAGCAGTGATATGAAGAACAAATGGAACTAAGGAACAATTCCTATTATTCCATGACAATCCGACTTAGCTGATGGAAAGACATTTTATCAAGAAAAATGGCCAAGACTTTTTCAATTGTTTAACTAGGGGGAAGGCAACCAAAACGTTTTAGAAATTTGCCCATGACTTAGTATTTTTTTTTAAATTTATTGGTTAGTGACAATAGGTTTGATATGAATATTAGGCCCATTGATATGTTCTTGATCTTAATAACACACCCATTAGTAGTACATTGAATATATTGTCCATTTCACCAAGATTTTTCAAGATATGTTTTTCTAGAATAAGTATTGAATTTAAATTTAAACATCTAGAACAAACACTTTCCCTTTACCACTTTGACGTTTAGTAGATACACGAGGATTATTCAAAGCATTGTTATGCACTTTGGTGTCTTAATTTTGGGGTGAGCTTGGGTCTCACCGAGGGTAACCATTTTATTTTTCATGCAAACCCTAAGACGAATCAAGGTAATTTCATCAAGATCAACTGAATTTGGATTTAACCTAACATAGAGTCTTGGATCTAATTAGCTTGAATGACATAAAATACGTAACATGTGTAAAGGAACTGCCAATGTCGGTTGTTTATTCCATTGCATGGTTTTTCCTACACATGTATTTAACTTGTTTAGGTGTCGACGAGATAGATGGGAGTTACACTTCTCCACCTTTTTAGGTGGTGGTTACACTTCCCCTCTTCTTATTTATACACCTCTTATAAAGCTATTTTCTCAATGCATTCAATATACAAGCTATCTTTTGGCTCATGTTTGATTCCTCTCTCTCAACTTTACTCTGTTTGAGGGTTAATATTTTATCAAAGCTTGATCTTGGCCCAAATTCTCACAGGAACAATATACAACCGATATTACACATATAAGAGATAGGTCTAAAAGATTGAAATAAGTAATATAAACCCTAGAAAAATCAATAAGAGGCAATATGATGCACCAAGTTAGGGGCCAAATGAATGGAAATCAAGTCCTAGAAACCAAAATACAACTTATCTATGTATTTCTCACCCATTTCATTCTATCCATATCTTTCAATGACCGTTTACTTGAAAATTGTTTTTTTAAATGGATTTTTTTACTAGTAAATTAGTGAATTGTACTAAGATTAGAATTTGTGGGAATGAGAGAGGATATAGTGCATATGAGTACTTAAAACTAATCTCTTAGCCTAATTAAACACATTCATGACCTCGGTTTTAACTTTGCATAGGACTTAAACTATTATTTTCAGCCAAAACAAATTTATGGGCCTCTTTAAAAAAACCCCACATATGCATAAATATTGCAAAACTCTATGGGATGAATTTGTGTTCCCAATAAATTTAATTTCATATCAAAACCACTCAAATGGACTTATTACATACTCAAATAAAATTATTTTTGGTCTAAAACAAAGTATTAGAGCTTACAAACATTTTTACAAACACAAGCATATTTTTAGAGCCTCAATGCTCTCTACACAATATGAATTTATATTGGGAGCATTTTGATGTACCTTCTACATCAAAAACACATCACCAATGTGGGTTTATATCTTCCCCTCATTGTTTGAGTTGTCCCAACTAATAACTCCCCAAAATGCCCCCTTTTCCTCGTTTCTTTCACTTGTTTTGTGATTTTTGATGTTGCTCTCTCTCTACTTCTTCTTGATGCATTTTTACATCCCTTGGGAATCCCAAAAATACTCATCAATAAATTTGAACAACCAATACTAAAAATGTTTATTATCCTCTCATCAATAAATTTGAACAACCAATACTAAAAATGTTTATTATCCTCTCATGACTATTCTTGGGTGAATTTTCATGCATATGTAACTCTCTAATTGGTCTTCCTTTTCCCAGATGATTTTCGCTACACCATGTCCTTTTGAAATCAAACAAACTCATATAATTCATATTTTCTAAGGTGGATCAAGGATCTCCAATCAATAACATGTGTATACCAAGTGTTTGACGAAATTTCAACAAGAGAAAATGAGCCAAATTTGAAATTTCTTTATTCTTCTATTTTTTTGGCGATGCAAGATTGCATGTAAAATTGGATGCTCATGCATCAAACTCTCAAGGCTTGAAAAATAATGATATACATATCATTAAGGTAGGAAGAATGATAAAACCATTATTTTAGCCAATGGACTTGACCACAATTTTCCCTTCCACCTTTTTAAGTACCATTACATTCTTTTCTTTTCTTTCTTCATCCTCTTCCAACAACATGTTGCTCCATCAATCTTCTTCCTCAAAAAATTTGTCATCACCTTTCTCTTTACCTTACTCATGGTTTGGGCATCATCTCTCCACTCCATCTAAGATATTCTTTATTTATCTTCCACCCTCTTTTGGGATTTGACCCGTTGTTATTCGAACAACACTTTGCCAGTGTATTCAATCCCATTGTTTATAAAGCCTTCATGGGATTTGAACCAACCACCTCTTCCTCTAATTGAAGCATGAAAAAAGTCTCTATCTCCAACCATCTTCTATTCACTTATTCCATCATGGATTTCTGTCCAAAGAACATATCATATACACTCTTCATCATACTGATAAATAAATCACTTGTTCCTACCCTAAAGGTCCTCTCAAATGATATCTCATTCTCAACATTATCCTCTACTTATATGCATTCAATTTTACTTGCAACAAAATCAATCAACCAAATATTTATAGAATCAACAATTCTCATGGGAAATAACCACTTCAACAATACCACTATTGCAAAACTAGTATTCAACAACTCATCTTTAGCTGCAACTTGCCTTTGCATGACCTCCATCTCTCTCCAATACTCAATTGCTGTAATAAACATATCATACATAATATCATGAGAATTTTTCACTCTCATATGTATCTTATCTAATGACATCTTGCTACAAATTTATTCTCCTCTTATCTTTTTTTCTCATTGTTATATCAAATAGCATGATATATTCTGCTATGTACACCTTCAAGATGTCTTGAACAATATGTTTATCTCTATTTGGAACACTTTACTAACTAGTACATCTTCATCATATCTATCCTCTTCTTCACTTGTGTTTCTAATGTTTGTAGAATCATATTCTCAACCTCATCAATCTCTAATTACATCTCTATTGCAATGATTTTATCCTCTTATTCACTTAATTCTTCTTACAAAGAATCATGTGCATTCACTTGCACATCCTTCTCTTCCATCTTCATGTTCTCTAAGAGACACCATCCAACTACAACATCATCCTTTGTTACACCCGCTCTAGTTACAAACAACATCAAATCCCCATATCATTCTCTTCTCTTGCTATACTTAAACTAATTTATATAAGCTCTAGGTTGACTGCTACCTCCTTTCTTCATATCCCTCTCCATCACATGAAAACCATGTGTAAAAAAATTTCAATTTCTTTTCCCATATGAAAAATTTCTAATTTTGAATCACGAGAGTTTTATCATCAAATCCTATGTGTGTTTCCCCACATGTATAACAATCTGAATGTACTTCATTTTTATTTATAGAAGCATATATACCACCTCTATCTCACTATTTTACTTCATTCCAAATGGTTAGAGAATTCCTCTTTCCTTGTCCAAATGCCTTTAGGATAAAATTATATAAACCTATGAAACTTGTCTTCTATGAATTCTTATCGACCCTTTTCTCAAATTGAAGAATGTATGCACACCTTTCTTTATCCATTATTTTCCTATGGATAAAGTTTCCTTCTCCTTCTAAATCCTTTCCAAGTTCTATTGTGAGACTTTTCTCTCATACCTTTAACAAAGGCTGAAAACTTAATCCCACTTGTATATGTTATTGAAGAAACCCTTCTTCCAAGTAATTTGTTTACCTCTCTCTTTGGCCTTCATGTTATATTTAAGATAACCTACTGCCATTGCCTTATTCTAATCAAACATCTTGCTAATAGCTTCTACAACAACATTTTCTTCTCAAACTTAAACTCTTTTTGGAAAGTACAATATCTCTACCTCATTCGTATCATCAATCAATGATACTTATTTACCTTTCTTCACTTGGACAAGTTCATCCAATAAAGAATCATATCCATTATCTTGTTTCTCACATTTTTCTTTTATATCTTCCTTAAAGGAAGAAGACTTCTCTTCTTTAAGTTCAGCAAAGTTGACCTTCATATCCTCCTCAACTTAAGATAACATGTACGAGTTGTTCATGTACATGAGTTTGATGCATTGAACAACACATTTTCACCTTCCTTTCCATCTCCTGTATTGTTGGATCTGCACATATATCAATAACATTATGGTAATTAATAGCTCCCATAATTACTTTCATTACTTTTTCACCTGATATTGCACCCTTATTGAATATGCCATATTCAACACCTTAGTGAAACATTGAAAGACCTCAAAAGTGTGGTATAATGACGCCTTTTGAGGTCAATCCCAAAGAAGGTTGGATCCTTCTATCCTAGCTCACTGTGACTAACTAACCAACACTACAATACAACTATCTAATCCTATCCTAAGTATTCCAAGGGACCAGGGTTAAAAGAGGGAAATGTTGAAATAAAGAGAGGTGATGCACCAAACTAGAATAGGGTTTGATTATGGCTCCAAAGACATATATATGAAAACATATGCAAAGACCCAAGACAATGCACACATAACTTTGGAAGAAATAAACAAAATAATAATGAAGAATAGAAAGAGGATAGAAATATTCACATTAAACACCAAAACATTCAAATAAAATAAATTACACTTGTACTCAATATCAATAAATTATCCATTTATAATCTAGCAAATTCGAGGCACGTGAAATTTTCAAAAACATGTTACGAGGTCTGTGAGAAAAGCTTTGAGCTCAAAAGGGAATAGCTCTCAAAATTAGCAAAAATGTGAACCCTTTACATGTGCTTTCACACTTACATATATAGAATTTGAGAGAGGAAGAAGAGGGAACGATCACATCCAATGATGAATGGATTCAACCACCCTGCTTGTACCAAGGAACATTCACCATTGATTTTGTAAGAAAGGTATGGGTGTCCCATTTTTTTAATTACACGTCATTATATTGCAAGTGTAGGAGGACGATGTCATTCAAAATTAAATTCTAGTTGTTGGAGTGGTTGTGTGTTTGTATTGAATCAGGTGCAACATTGTTATGCATCTTGGAACTCTAATGTTTTGCCACCTAGATCTTATCTTACGTGGATTTTTTTCTGGTTGATGAACCCTTGATAACCCGCAACTTCATTGTTTAATTCTACCTTGATCCATGATAAATAACTAACTCCACAATTATTTTCACCACTTGTGTCCTTCTGTTCTTGTCTCATGGAATATATTGCATTTCGTGGAGTCTTCTGTGTTTCATGGCTTTTTATTTGTTTTGTTTCACTGGGTTCTATTTGATATGCAAATTTTTTATTGTGTGGATTTTAAACCTTGTGTGGCTTGTACCCAACACTTAAATTTTATCACCTCCGTGTTCTACTCACTCTTTGCAATGTCGTATAACCTTTTTCTTTTGTTCCATGACATATTTCCCGCAACTATGCTCCTTTCAACTCTGCGGAACACTAAGTTTTCAACTTCTTGAGACAATACATTTTATCAAACTCAATGGAACACTAAATTATCCCCTTAATGTTATGAAGTACTTAGCCCTTTGTTTTGCAGCCTTAGGTAGACTGCGGAACGCTAATTTCTTGATTTCCGTGAAACACTACAACTTCCTTCCGCGATTTTTTTCTTGAAGCCGCACGATTCTATGACTCGAATGAAGTTTTCCAAATAGAAAGGGTGTTATTTTGGACAACAATTTTATGAATTTCGGGGGACACCTACCTGCTAGATGATTCAATCAAGTAACTCCGGAACATCCATTGGGTATGAAGTTAGCATACTTCTTGAGATTTGACTTTAAAACAAAGTTTTTCTTTTTACCATCCATGGACTCTAAAATAATTTTCTCCTTCATTCTGTGGAGTATAATTCCTTGTGCAGATTTTTAAATTTGCTTTGTTACGTGACCTCCAACCTAAAGAATGTAAATGGAACCAAAACTTGTGCAACAAAGCACTTAATCAAGAGATCACCACAAGCATTGAGGGAAAAAAACTCAATTAGTGATCACAATACACAACGGGAGGGACCCTCCAATATCAACAAGGAAAAGGAAAACAAAACAAAAACTATGTACATGATGCAATGAAACAACCCTAATGGGAAGGTTTAAGATAAATCCCATTGAATGTGATTTTAAGTGCTTCCCCATCAAAATTAGATAACTCAGAAGAGTTGGCTTGCTTACATGTAGTAATTATATTTGGTCTACTCTAGAGCATTAAATTTATAGTGCTACCCCGGTTTAATTCTATCCCCGTCCCATTTTAGAACCAAATATTCTGTTTTTAAAGCATGTGATTTGGATTTCTTGTCAAACCATTGTTTAATTGATATTTGACATTCCTTTATTTGATCAAAATAGATTGCCTCAATTCTTCAAGTTTAACCAGATCTGCCATTTGGACTCTATTTCATCTTCACCCTCTAATTCCAACTATCATACCAACTCTAATGAAGGTAACTCAAGAGATAATGAAATCCTGACTTCTCTACCATATACAAGGATGAAAGGAGAATTTTCAATTTCTCTTTTTGGTGTGATCTTATCATCCTAAAGAGAATTTTTGATCTTTGTATGTCATTGTCTCTAATTCATCTCCATTGTCCTTTTCATTATTCTGATCAAGTTTTTGTTGGTAGACTCAGCTAAGCCATTACCTTGAGGGTAATAATTGGAAGAAGTCTTCGGTATATACCATGCTTGAGGGCCTAGTCATAATTTTTTTTATCCCAATAAGGCCTTAGCATTATCATAAATTATATTTTGGGGAACCCCAAACCTTATTACAATATCCTCCAAGAAATCAAGGATAGTTGATTCAGTTGCTTCCTTGAGTGCCACAACCTCTGTCCACCGATAAAGAAATCAATTTATGTTATGAACCATTTGTGGGTTTACACTTGACATTGAATTGATCATGCCAACAAATTCAAGTCCCCATTGAGAAAATGGTTCATCCACTTGAATTGGATGAAGTGGAAGGGCCGCCATCTTCTTCTTACCACTGAAAAAAGGGAACACTCTTTGCACTTTCTAAACCATTGATGAGAATTTGTGAAAAATGTGGGGAAAAATATCCTACTTTCAAGATTTTGATTGATGCGGCCTTTGCCGAGTAATGCTCACCAGAGGAACCATTATGAAATTTAGCCAAGGTCTTGTTCATTTTCTCTCCTTCAATGCACCTTAGTAACACTCCATCCAGGTTCTTTCTAAAAATAACTTTTCCTATTAATGCATAAGGAATGGATTGTAAATCCTCGATATCTCCTTTTATATTTACTCAAACCAGAGAATATTTTCCAAAGAAATAAGAATCTAGCCATGTTGTTTATCCAACTACTATCACTAAGTGAACATGTAGTGGAGTGTTCTTGTTCTTCTCCAAGAGATAAGAGGTTTCTTGATTATCTTCAACGTTAGAATCTAGTTTCTCACACAGTCCTCTACCTCTAACCAATTTTGTAGCCTTGATAGTCACATCATACTCTATGGTTTTTTCACCCATCCATGTTTCTTTTCACTAATTTCAGCTCCCATAATGAAATATCTCACAATGAGATGGGAGACTAATACCTTTATGTGGTTAGTTACAAGCATACATTTGAATTTATTAAGAGCTCTCATGATGGAAAAAAATTGTGTCTCCACATGACTATATTTCAACTCATAGTATTTTAATGTATGATTAAAGAATTTTTTGTCATTGCTCTAAACCTTTACCACTTTGATGTGTTAATACCACAACAATACTAGCTTCACCACACATGTTTATAGGATGAAGTCCTTTGAATAATACTGGGTTGACGAGGGTGGATGTCTAAATAATTGCCTCTTTGATATTGGTAAATATTTCCTTTCCTTCCTTGGTCCATTTAAAAGTTTCATCCTTCCTTAGAAGTAAGGTGATATGCTTGACAAGTCTTGCAAACTTAGGAACGAACTTCCTAACAAAATTATTATTTCCAAGGAAATATTGTAGTGCTTTCTTGTGATATGGTAATGAAAGAGAGATGATGGTTGAGATCATTTCTAGGTCTATAACAATACCTTATTTTGAGACAACATGACCCATGAATCGCCTTGTGGAACCAAAAATATGTATTTCTTTAGATTGAGTGATACTCCAAACTCTTTACATATTTCAAACACTTCTTAAGATGTTGCATATGATCTTCACCCTCTCTTGAGAAAGCTATGATATCATCCAAGTAGATGAGAGTAAACTTGTTTATATATCCCTTGAATGCAATATCCATGGCTATTTGAAAATAACACCTATATTATCTAGGCCAAATGACATCTTTTGATAGGAATGCATCCCCATTTGGTTGTGAAAGTTGTCTTATACTTATCTTCTTCTTTGACCCATATTTGATTGTATCCGTAATATCCATCCAAAAGGGAGAACCTCTTAGCCCCTACTACTGTTTGTAAAATTTGGTCCATGGAGGGTAAATGATAGTGATCCTTTAAGGAGGCTCTATTCAAATCTCTAAAATCCACAAATAGCCTGATATATCCATTTTTATTCCTAACATGAACTAAATTTCCACCCAAGAGGAATGCTTGATGGGGAATATGATTTTGGCCTCTATGAGTTTGAATAATTATTTTCTCATAAGGGGCTCTATTTTGGGATTGACAAGCCTTTGTTTTTGTCTAATTGGTTTGACATTAGGGTCAAGATCTATAGCATGTTAAACAATATTTAGATCAAAACATATAAGATCTTCATAGATCCATAAAAATACATCACTTTGCTTTTAACATAAGGAAATGAAAGCCTATTTTTTAGTTTTATCACATATCTTTCTAGGCAATAACTCCTTTTGTTGTGTGATAGTGATTGGTTGGTAGTCTTCTTGATTTGAATCTATGTTTTTCTTTGCCCCTTTGAATATATCATCAGGGATGAAGAAGTCTTCGAGTGTGACTAGTCCTTTAGGAAATTTATTTGTCCTCAATCTCCTCACCATAAATGTCTTGCAACTCAAGTTGTAAGTTTGATGAAAACTATTGCTTGTTTTGGATGGACAATTTACTCATCACTATAAATAACCTTTTAGCTGACCTCATTGTCCAGAATTGATGGCCTTACCACCATCTTAACATGTTGATCATTACCTTAGATAAGGTCCTCATATGGAGAGAATTGTGATCCAATAGCCACCATATGATTTACTTTTGCATTTAAATTTCTTGGCACTACTTGTAAGTTGATGGCGTCAAAGTTTTCCATGAGATCCCATACTCTATGTCTATAAGCTTTAAGAAGCTTATTCTTGGTAGCACACCTTCCTCTTACTTGATGAATAATAAGCTTAGTGTCTCCAAACACTTGTAAGGCCTTAATATTCCTTTTCTCTACTAATAACAAGCCATGAATCAAAGCCTCATATTCCGTTATGTTGTTAGATCATACAAATTATAGCTAGTGAGAAAAGAAGAACTTCTTGTTTGTTAGAGAGATTAGAACTACACCGACCCTAGCTCCATTTATTCTTTTAGAACCATCGAAGAACGTTTTAAATATGTTAGAAGCATCATCTTATCAAGTCTCAGTGGATTGCTTTTCTTTGAGAGGCGGACTTTGTAGAGGAGGGTGGATAACCAATTCCCAATTTTGCTTCTTTGACCTTGTATAATCCGCAACATGAAGCTATGGTCTCCTTAAGTTATCCATGGTTTGATTAACCACACAAAAATATTCTTGAGTATAGATAAGATTGGATTTCGCAGGTGGCTTGTGTTGCTTTTCCACTAGAGTTTTTCATTTCCATAAATGGTTATTGCTGATTGAGAGAATTTTGCACCATGAGGGTTTGAACTTGGACACCATTAGCACCAAGATATTCCGACTACACGGCTAGTGCATGGAAAAAACCACTCAACTTCTTGTACTACATTATTTTCACCGAAACAAGGGCTTTTAATTTTCTTATGGTAGGAAGTTGTTGCGTAGGATAAAATTTTGAAGAGGTTTATTTGGATTATGGCCCTGAAACCTATTAACTTGATTATTTTAGCCATATCTCTGATTTGGATATTGAGCTCTCTATTGTTGATACCCTTGATTGAAACTTGGGTAGCTTTTAGGTGTCCATCATGTTGCTTCTTGAGGGAAACAATTTCATTAGATAATTTTTTTAATAAGGCTTTAAGGTCATCAATATCATCCTACTTGTGAGAGGAATAATATGTGGAGGTATATGATGAAGCATTTGTCTCAAGGATAGGAGAAAGAGAATGTTGAATATTTTGAGGCATTTCAGAAATAAGGGTGTAATTAATATGGGGGTTATTTTTATAGCTTGTATCAAATAATTTTCAGCTCTAATAGCTATTGTATATGCATCAAGTAATGTTATAGATCCCATAGACTATATTATTACAATAATATCAATTTTTTTAGCTCTTAAGAAGTACAAGAAAACACCTTGATGGGTTGATCTTAGAAGAGATGACATCAAATGAATGGGATAAAGAGATACCATGTTCATAACAAAACTCGGTGAGTTCCATGGAAGAAAAATAAGTATAATTATCAATGACAATATTTTGTGGAATGCCAAAGGGAACTATGATGTTCTCCTTGAGAAAGTTGTATACCATTTTAGTGTTTGAGTTCTTGATTGGAATAGTCTCAACCCATTTGGTGAAGGAATTTGTAGCGGTGAGCACATAGGAGTGCCCCACACTAGAAGGTGGATTGAGTGCACCTATAAAGTCTAGACCCCATTATTGGAATGGATCTTGAATAACCATAGGTTTGATAGGCAGCGTGGATTGAAAGAGTTGATGGATCATATCGGAAACTATGTACCATGATCAAGTTGCACTCTGGTTGAATCATAATGGCTCCAACGTAATCACAAGGAAGAATCAATCAATAACTGAACAATCTTGCATAAAATAACAAAGCTTGCACATGTAGAGAAAAAATAGTGAAGTGTCTTGGCATGCTCATAAATGAATAGTAAAAGGGTACATATTGGGTCTTTAGTAACCCTAGTGCATGACTCAATATAAAACCCTAAACCTAACCCTAAACCTAACCCATATGAGATGACCGTCCATATGTGAGGAGGACACATAGGATAACTCACACCAACACCCCCTTCATCGAAGCTGGGTAGTGGCTATGATGAGCTAGACGAAAGAGAAAAAACACTTCTAAACAATTAAGAAAGATGTGTCAATAGGGCCCGGAAACTAAAGGCCTAATAAGGTGCCCATATACAAACACAATATTCCTAGAAGAAGAAGAAGAAAAGGACTACTTAGCCCGAAGAAGATGAGTAACCGTAGAAGACCTCACCCCAAGAAGAGACCGTAAGTGAAGAAACTTCATCTCAGTGAAGGGCTTCGTAAATAAATCTGCAATCTGATCAATTTCAGATATGTACTCGAATGTTGATGATGCCTTCATGAATAAGATCTCATATGAAGTGCATATGGATCTCAATGTGCTTCATCCGCTGATGTTGAATTGGATTTCTACAAATAAAGATAGTGCTCATGTT
Organism: Taxus wallichiana var. yunnanensis; assembly: GCA_018340775.1. Taxonomy (NCBI): domain Eukaryota; kingdom Viridiplantae; phylum Streptophyta; class Pinopsida; order Cupressales; family Taxaceae; genus Taxus; species Taxus wallichiana. Next base: position 331,168,272 of record CM031234.1, read on the forward strand.
ATCACAGTAGATAATGGTAGGCCGCCGAAAGTGGATGCTAAACTCTGTTAGAATACCTTGTAGCCAAATAGCTTCGTGGCGGTGTGTTAACCGCTCCTCTGTATTCTTCCTCTATAGATGATATTGCAATTGCATTCTACTTCTTGCTAGACCAACTAATATGACCCGAACCAAGAGAGAAACCAGCTTGTAAGTAGATTTCGATGATCTAAGTCACCGACCCAATCGAGTCTATGAACCCAATTAAGTCGATATCTACCCCTCCATGATAGTGAATGCCATCAATATAAGTGCCACGAACATAATGAAGGATCTGTTTAGCTGTTTTCCAATGCAACTCATGTGGCTCTTACATGAATCTGGACATGATCCCAACAACATACGATAAATCCGGTCGAGTGTGAGTCAAGTAAATCAAGCTCCCCACCAACTGTCGATAAAGAGTACCATCAACCAAGGGAGTAGAGCAATCTGAAACCAACTTAACCCCAGAAAGGAAAGGAGAAGACTTGCAATCAGACATCTAAAAATGAGCTAGCAAATCAAGAGCATACTTAGGTTGCGAAATCAAAATTCCCGAGTCAGATTGTGAAATCTAGATCCCAAGGAAGTAATGAAGTAGACCTAAGTCAATCATGGAAAACCTGTTGGCCAAGGTGATCTTCACATAATTAATAATAGAGGAAGAACTGCCTGTGATCAACAAGTCATCAACATAGAGAACAAGAATGAGTATGGAGTCATCTTGTCGTAGAATATAAACATTTGGATCAGAGTGACACCTAGTAAACCCTGATGTAAGTAAAAAGGAGTCCATCTTGGCATACCAAGCCCGAGGGGCTTGTTTAAGGCCATAAAGAGACTTCTTTAACTTAAAAACGAGGGAGGGATCATAGACATAACCTAGAGGTTGTTCCATGTAGATCTCTTCCTCTTGGTCACCATGAAGGAAGGCACTCTTAACGTCCATTTGATGGACTTTCCATCTGTTTGCTATGGCAATGGATAGGGTCAGTTGAATAGAAGTCATCTTCGCAACCGAGCAAAGGTTTCAGGTATAATCAACCCCAGTATCTAAGGAGAAACCCTTAGCTACTAATTGCACTTTAAACTTTTCAACGTCTCCATCTACTCCATACTTTGTTCGAACACCCACTTACACCGAACGATTTTTCTTCCTTTCAGAAGAGGGGTGAGATCCCAAGTATCGTTCTTCATGAGAGAGGAATACTCCTCATCCATGGCAGAATCCCACTCAGGAATACCAGAAGCCTCCCGGAAATACATGGATCGGAAGAAAAGGTGAAGAAAGAGTGGGGTCTAATGAAATCTGAGTGAGTACGTCTCATATCCAAGTATCTTCAACTAAATCTCCAAAGACTTTGCAAATTTTTCCCGCCCAAAGAGGACCAAGAGGATCGGGATCGAGTTAGAAGATTCTTCACTTGAGTGAGAAGGGACATAGTCCTCATCATCACAACTATCAGAATCAAAAGACTCAGAGGTCTGATGGTTGGGAGGATCAAGAAGAGGAGCACGCTCAACAACATCATCATCTGATGAGTCAGAATCCGAATCAGCGAGCTAAAGAAACTCAATAGGTGGAGAAGTAGAAGTCGAAGAAGACTCATCGAACTTAACACTTATCTCAATATATAGCTCATAAGAAGTAGGATTCATCAATTGATATCTCTTCACGCCATCAGGATACCCTACAAAAATACAAGGTTTGGATTGTGGTTCCAAAGCCTTGCGTTTATTTTTGGGAATCCGAGCCATAGCCTTGGATCTAAAGACTCGAAAGTGCTCAACATCAGCTGCGCATCCAAAATAGGCTTCAAAAGGTGTCATCCCTCTTACTTGCCTTATGTGGAACACAATTAATGTAATGTAATTTACACAATTCACCGCTTTGGCTCAATATTGCAGAGGAAGAGACTTGAGTGAATCATACAAGTGGCCATCTCCTTAAGAGTATGGTTGTTTCTTTCGTGACTCCATTCTGCGAAGGGCTATAAAAGCTTGTATGCTTGAAAAGAGATCCCTTTAGAAGTACATAAATCCATGAACCTATTGTTTACATATTCACCTCCATTGTCGGTTCGAAGAACCTTGATAGACCGTTCCTTTGTTTCTCAGCAAGAGCCTTAAAGTCTTGAAAATGTTCAAAGACTTCAGACTTAAGCTTAAGAAAATATACCCAAGTATATCGCGAAAAGTCATCAATGAAGGTTAGCACATAAAGAGCTCTAGTAAATGAAGGAGAAGGAAATGGACCAGAAATATCGTTGTGAACAAGATCCAAGGGACGAGTAGCTCTCCAGGATTTTCCTTTGTCAAAGTTCTTTTTAGGATGCTTTCCAAGGGTACAACCCTCACAAAGACCCTTAGAAAACTTGATGCGGGGTAACCCGTTGACCATTTTGTTTTGGCTCAATTGTTCAAGGTAGCGATAATTTAGATGTCCGAAATGCTCATGCCATATCTTACTAACCTCATTTGCATGAGTGAGCAAGGCAATGGGTGTAGAATCAGAAGTAAAGTGGGAAAAGGTATATAATCGTGAATGGTGATCTGCCTTTCCCTCAGCCACTGTAGTGTCATTGTTAAGCTCACGAATAATCACCGAGTTAGGACCAAATTCCACTCGCATTCCTTCACCAAGGTGAGTAATTTGGTAAACCGATAGGATATTGGTAGAGAGATCAGGAACACTCAACACTTGGTTGAATGTTCCCCCATCCATCTCTACCGATCCACTACTCGGAAACCGACACTTTGTCATGTCATTACCCATTGTGATTTGGGACATTCCACAAGGTTCGATGTTGGCGAACTCAATATGTGAAGAACCCATGTGGTGTGAGGCACGGAATCTATAATCCACTTCAATGAAGGAGCAACTCTAGCTACAAGGGCCTTTCCTTTCTTCTTATCATTTTTAGAAACTTTTGTAGCGAGAAGACTCACTTTCTGAGCACTTTGTTTTATGGATTCAGAACACTTATTTTATTCTTCTCAAGTAAATGAGATAAGTGATCAATTTGTTTCCGAAAATAGTGGTGCTCATCGTGACCAAACTTCTTGTAATAGGAACACAAAACTTGCTTTTCTGTGCCTTAGGCTTAGAAGTCGAAGTGTTTGTGTCATTTTTAGGTTTGGTCTTGGTTTCTTTCTTAGGTTGATCCTTTGTTTCTTTCTTCTTTTTAGTCTTCTTTCCCTTGCTAGTACTTGCTACAAGGGCATGTGACTTGGACTTGAGAGACCCCATTTGAATGAGTTTGTCTTGTTCTCGAATGAGTTGGGAAAAAAAAAAATCAAAGGAGGGCATAATCCAAGCATTGCCCAAAGCTTTTGTAGCATAGAAAGTTGACACGAAGACAGAATATTCGGGACCTAGCTTAGAGAGAATCAACAAGATTAGTTGAGAATCTTTCTTCTCTACTTGACATCCCTTTAACAACAATCTAATGTGGACAAATTTTGAGAAGAAAGCTTGTAGGTTTTCAAAGTCACTAGGATTTAACCCTAGTAGTTCGTTTTCCAACTCATGCGCTCTCATGTCATCTAGTTGTCCAAACATCGCATCCAACATTTTCCACGCAGATTTAGGTGTTTTGGACACCTCAATGTGGAAGAGCAAGTCAGGAGAAACAAACATGCAAAGAAGACCTAAAGCTTCATCACTACGGTTTAACCACTTAGATTTTTCAGGGATCGTCGTCTGGTTCAGTCTCAGTTCCCATGGTGATGCGATATAACCCTTTACCCCTTAGTTTCATAATCATTTTCAATCTCCATTCGAAGAAGTTGAACGGCGTAAGCAAAGGAATTGAAAGTGCATCCATAGTGAGAGAGAGAGAAAGAAATGTAGAAAAGAAACACAACCACCCAGGACAATATAACAACCCCTGCTTTCGGCACTTTATAGTTTAGTGTGTTGATTACAATCGGGTCCGTGCATGCGGTTTGAAACACTTGGTAACTCGTCTTGCAATTAGCGTAATAATGCGCAAGAGAGGAGACCACAACAATGTTTCGTGGAGCATGACAAATAGGACACCGTAAACAAGCACAAAAAAAAACAAGGAGGCGAAAGCCAATCCTAGGTGTGAGAAAAAGTGTTTCACGTTGCAAAGAGTACCCCACTTTGTGGGCTGTGGCGGAGGTGCTCACTAATCATGCAAGCAAAAATAAGGGTAAAATACAATGTTTCAAATGAACTCGAAGGAGTTCAGAGGCTCCAGAACGCTGGAAAAATGCTCGGAAGGTAAAAGATGCTCACGGTGTTACTGCACACTAGAGCACACAATTAGTTAAAAAAATTGACAATAACACTTTTTTTTAAAAATACCGTTTTGGAACGTCCAGGTTAGCTAATTTGGAGCAATTTAGGAAAAAGAAAAAAGACGTTATTTTAAATGACGATAATTTTAAGTAATTGTTAATGTGAATAAAATTAGATTTAATTTAAGTAAATCTAATTAATTTCTAAAAAACTTTAATTAAGATCTAAAATAAAAAAATTAAATCCTAATTAAATTTAAAAAAACTTTCCCCTTTTAAAAAAACGATTAAGATCTATCAAGATCTATTTAAAAAGGAAGTTTCTATTTAATAAAAAAAAGGCTTACGTTTTTAAAAAAGATTTTAAAAGGCTTTAATAGATTTTTTTTTTTTTAAATAGAAATGAATTTAAAAAACTTACCTTTTAAAAACATACGGTTGTAAAAAGAGTAAAAAAACAAAAAATTAAAAGACTTACCTTTTTTTTAAAACGGAAATGGCGACCACGTAGTGCAGCAGACCACGCAGTGGAAAGGTATGCAAACCGGTGACTAGGGAGATACGGGTGGAGCAAATGCAGGGAAGGGAAGCGAGTGTTAGCGTAGCAGCCCGCTTAACACGATAAGATCCCTCTCCACCATCGCCCGAGATTTTGGTGTGACGGCAAGTTGTGCAGGCAACTCGATACCAAGAAATTAAGCGCGCCACCCCGGAGTAGTGTTGGGATGGTGACCTCCCAGGAAATTCCCAATGTCACTACCTCCTAATGTTGTTGGGCCTGATTGGGTGTATACCCGGCTCCATTGTGTGGGAGGGTATTGGCATAACAACTGTTTAACACGATGAGATCCCTCTCCACCATCAGTTCGAGCTTTTGGTGTGACGGTAAGTCGTGCGGCTTAAATACCCGAGTGCAATTAAGCGCGTCGGCCCCCAGAGTAGTCTTTGGGATGGGTGACCTCCTAGGAAATTCCCGGTGTCACCGCCTCCCCAATGGTGTTGGGCCTAATTGGGTGTATACCGGCTCCATTGTGTGTGAGGGTATTGGCATAAAGCAGCTATTTAATATGATGAGATCCCTCTCCTCTATCGGTTCGAGCTTTTGGTGTGACGGTAAGTCGTGCGGCTCTGATACCATGAAAGAGTTGACAGGTCGTATCGTAAATCGTGCACTAAGATCAAGTTGCACTCTGGTTGAATCGTAATGTCTCTAACGTAATCACAAGGAAGAATCGATCAATAATCGAACAATCTTGCATAATGTAACAAAGCTTGCACATGTAGAGAAAAGACAACAGAGTGTCTTGCATGCTCATAAATGAATAGTAAAAGGGTACATATAGGGTCAAACCCTAAACCTAACCTTAAACCTAACCCATGTGAGAGATGACCCTCCATATGTGAGGAGGACACATAGGATAACTCACACCAACAATGCTTAGTTGAGGTCTACCAACAAATTGCTGACATGGTTTGCATTTTGCTACCCACTCTTGAGCATCCCACAACAGAGTAGGCTAGTAATATCTTCCTCTTAGGATCTTGTGAGATGTGACCCAGTGAGAAGTGTCTTCCACAAGCTTGGTCATGATATACCTTGAGTAACTTTTCCCATTTCTCTTTGTTAACACACCATATGAAGCAACCATCCAATCCTTTCTTGTATAATACATGGTTCTAGACTAAAAAACTTCATTGCTTTTAGCTTGAGTTTTCTCTATTTTTTCCCATTCAGGTGTGGTGGGAAATCACCATATGTCAAGAAAAAGGTGATGTCAATATATCATTCAAAGGTAGTACTTACAAAATAGGAGAGTAGGCAATTCTTCCTTTATGATTTCATCATGTAATCCCCTGCATCTAGCTCTTCTCTTGAATTTTTAGTGTCTTCAATAATGAGTTGGCATAAGCCCTTCCCTCTTATAATCTTGGTTAAGTAGATCTTGATATCATACTCTTGAACCTTGGCAATCCATTTACCTCTCTTAGATCCAAACTCTTGTTGGGTGAGTACTCGACTTCACTTCTGCTTTCAAGGACAAACATTATTGTATGTCAATTCAAGATATATAACCTGAAATTTTTTATGGCTTCGAAAACCATGAATGCATGTTTCTATACAACTAAATATTTCAACTCATGGTTATTCAATGGGTAGCTCATGAAGGATATAGGAGATTCAACTCTTTCTTCACATTTCTAAACTAGAATAATAGAAAAAGTGTGTTTCAAGCATAACAATAGATTGTAAAATCTTCATCAAAGTATGGAAATACTAGTGTGGGAGCACGAGCAAGGGCCTTCTTGATGTTTTCAAAAAAAAATCTTACCTGCTTTATTCCAACAAAATATCCCTTGATGCTTCATCATTTTTGTTATATGTTTGGTTGCTTTGGGAAGTTAGGAATGAAGTGGCAAAGAAATTTTACCTTACCAAATAAGGAATGCACTCCATTATTTTTATAGGAAAAGAGATATTTTGAATTGCTTCCACTCATTTAGGATCAATCTTGGTTCCTTCTTTATTCACTATGTGTCTAAGGATTTTCCTTTCTGTTATCCCAAAACTCGACTTCTTAGGATTCAAATAGATATTGTGTGTCCTACATTTGATGAGAGCCTATTCAAGATGTTGCAAATGGTCACCTCACTTCTTTGAACACATTGTGATGTCATCAAGGTATATTACTATGCATTTGTTGTTGAGATATTTGAAAACCTTGAATCCATAGCTCTTTGAATAGTATCATCTTCATTGATGAGGACAAAAAACATACGCTTGTATGTGAACATTCCCACATAGTATTGAATGCATTCTTATGCTGATATTTTTGATAACTCAATTTAATTATAGCCGAAAAAACCATCAAGCATGGAAAACATTTCAGAACCAAGACAATTTATGGGAAATTATTGTACTTATGATGTTTCACCTTGTTAATTATTGTGCATAAAAGGCTTGAATATGATATGGATAAATATTAATTATGTGTGCAAAAAGTGCATATATTGAATTGTTATATGGAGCAGGACTTAGTATATACACTGGCACAAGACTCTATTTTGTGTGATAGCACAGGACTTTGGTTCGTGTGTTGGCACAAGACTCTCATCCTCATCGATCAAGCATCCAACTCATCAAAAATCGATCCTCAAAGCTCAAGTGACACAAGCATGCATGCAGATAACTTAGATTCTAGAATTCCATCTGAAAACATCATTTGCTACCAAGAATCATCGCCATTTATCAATCAACATTCAAGCCACAAGAAGAGTGAAATAATAATGACTGAAGACTCACCATCACTTCAGTTTCTTCAATCAGTTATGATTTGGAGAATCTTCTAGGGGTGATTGACTCCTTCAAGGATTCAATCACGGATCCCCTCTTCAGTTATTGTAAATGCTTCAAGATCAAACACCTATGAATTGTTCCCACCATTAATGTATTACCAAGAATCAAGGGAATTGTTTAGTTCAAACAGGTAGTTAGATTTAGAATTAGTCATTCAGAATAACTATGTCCCATGGAGAGACTAGGACTCTTTTTTTGGTATAAAAGAGAGAATGTAATTAGAGTTAGGGTTCCATATTTTTCCAAATTGTAGCAACATATTTTGAATTCAATAAAGATCAAATTCAGGAGTAAGTTTATTTGTCTAGAAGTTTGGTATAGAAACCTGATCGAGGGGTAGGAGCAAGGGCCACTCCTACCCAATGAGAGGGATATTCATTCTTACTTTCTTGCTTTGTTCTTTAACAATTGTTGTTACTAGTTTACTATTTCTTTCTAAATGCAATGTAGTCTTTAATGTTAATGTTTTAGTTAACTTCCGTTTCTGCTTTCAATTCCAATACTTTAATTTCATGCATTTCATTTGTAATCATGATCAGTTCAATAAATTCTTAGTTTTAAGATAGAAACCCATGCTGAGACTATGTTCCTATTGTTCCCTTTGTTGCAAACAATTATTGGATGCCACCCTGGATTGATAGATTAAATTGATTAAAGTATGAGCCCAATGACACTCGTCACTTTTTGGCACGATTTCGGGAACAAGGTGTCATCAAGGGTTAAGGTGCTAACTAGAAGATATTGTGAGGGTGTCTAGTAAGTTTCCATTTAGAAAATTCATTTCCATAACTCTTTCTTTTTTTTAAAAAATAATCAGAGACTTTGTAGTGACAACAAGGATCCCCTAGAATGAGTATGTGGAACACACACAACCAAGTTCAGTATCAATAGTTAGGGAACCACTTTCAATATGTTAGGATTGCATGTTTAGACCTAGAGACCATAGAGGAAGATTTATTAGGATAAACCTTCAAAACCCCCTCCAAACCGACCTGTGGAACAACTTGTTGCTTAGAATAGATGGTTGACCCCAACAATGGGGATAATGGTGTAGAAAATCCACCAGAAGAACATTTACCTATCCTATCTAGTTGGATCCTAATGATCAAGCTCCTATGAAAAACATATCCCCTTCAATTTTTCCAAACTTTTGGGGGCTAGTTTCAGAGGACCCTGATCAATTCCTTTTTGAATTTAAGGTTTTGTGTCAAACTTATGACTACACTGTTGATGGCCAAAAACTAAAAATTTTCCCTCTACCTTAAAAGATGCAACTATGAGATGGTTTATGGGGTTGACCCCAGATTCCATCAATACGTGGGAAGAAATGGAATGAGTTTTCCTAGATAAATACCAGGATTACTATCGAGTAAGGGATAGGAAAGAAGAACTCTTCCGAATTCAGCAAAAAGAGGATGAAAGTGTAGAAGACTACCTAGACCAGTTCCTTTTTCTTCATAGAAGGTGTGGAGATGGCCTAGACATTAACCTACTCAAAACCTTATTTCTCAAAGGATTAGATGATGACACACAAGAAGCATTCAACCTAATGGGGAAGGGAGACATGAACAAGTTAGAGTTCACGGATATCATTGACCTTTGTAGGAATTACTCGAGAACTCACCCCAATCTTAGGAAACAAAAAGGAAAAATGGCTAATGGGGATCTATCCAAGCTAAGGGAAGAAATTGCAAATTTTAAAGACTAACCTCTTAATTCAACTCAACACTACTATGGATAGAGAAAAGGCTAGAAATATAGAACCCTTGTTCATCTACTACCCAAGGTGTAGAGAAAAACATGGACTAAAGGATTGTCCATTAGAAAAAGATAAAATTTGTCTTATCTGTGAACTTAAGCATGCCACTGATCAATGTGGTCTACTTCCCCTACTAAAGAATCATCTAAAGCAAAAAAATCAAGAAGAATCTAAACTTAACTACATGGGTCAGAGATAGGAGGAAATTTTTCAGTCCAACCAAAATCAAAACTACAACCAAAAAGCACAATGGGTCCCAAACCAATGGAATGGACCATGGTCATATCCACCCCTTGGGCCCAACAAGTTCCATAGGAGTGGAGCCCACAATATGCACAACCAAATTTTTATCAACAACCATGGGCTCCACATCCAAACATTCCACAATACTCATAGTATAATCCTCAATACCAACAACAGTGGAATGCACCACAAGGGTCTGGACAATAATATTATAATCAACGAAGATCACAAGGTCAACAAGCCTTGTTGGCTTGGACCAAGTAATGTTTCCCAACCTAAAAACCTACCAACCACAAATACCTACTCAGACTATGGAAAACCCTAAAAATATAAGGTAGGAAATCCAACATATATGGTAGAAACAAAGAAAAACCCTACAGTAAACTCTCTGATTACAAGAACATAATGTTGCATTCAGGAAGGTTACATCTAAACCTTCTTCTCCCATCATTGAGGAGATCCTTGAAGACAATGAAGAACTAGAGAAAATGCAGCCTAAGAATGTTGAAGAAACTCAACAATCAGACATTAACATTCCTTTTCCATCTAGACTAGTTGAGAAACAAACTGCCATAGTTCCTGAGAAGCCAGAGTCAGAATTAATTCAAGGACTGAGGAAGTTAAGTATTGGCATTCCTTTGCTATAGGATCTTAAGGACATTCTGAATTAAACAAAACCATTAAAGAGCTTTGTTTCAAGACTCCAGGAGAAGGAAGAATCAACCAAAAACCATTCATGTTGATGGGAAACTTGCTAGCATCTTAGAAGGAACTAATCCTCCTCCTAAGTATGGGGATCCTGACAGTCCTATTGTAATTGTTTGCATAGGAAATGTCCAAATCCCTAATGTCCTCATTGATTTAGGAGCTTCCATAAATGTCATGACTACAGATACTCTATCCACATTGGCACTCCCTGAACCTCAATCAACACATATCATCTTACAAATGGTAGATCAGTCAGTGAATAAACCCAAGGGAATATTAGAAGATGTTATTATTACAATTGAGTCCTGGGACTATGCGGTAGATTTCATTATAATAAAAACAAATAATAGAAATATTGGTTACCCCATAATCCTAGGACGTCCATGTGGTTAGCTATGGTTGCTACCCTCATTGACTACAGGACAAGAAATATGGTCATTACCAATGGTCAAGATTCCAAGAAATTGTCACTATACCCTGTAGCTAAACCATTTTCCATAGACAAAAAACATTGGTCTAATGATGACTCTGATGGTTCTAAGGATATCATCTCCTCTCTTTCCATGGTAGTAATTCAAGAACACTCAGATCAGATTCAATGTGACTACCATGACATTAATTCTGTACATAGCCCCGAGTCCCACCTAAGTCCTATGTTAGGTTCATTCAAAGTCCTACGCTCAACTCAGTACTGATTCTTGTGCTAGTCCAACACTACAACTTACTAAATCAAAAATGACTTCATGGATGAGAATAACCAGCCCATTATTTGTCCATTTTACGAGGAACATAGATTTAACAGAATGCTTATTTCAAAACATAACCTCGGTGCACAAACTTCTACCACATAAATGTCCATTAAATGCACTTCTAAGAAGATATCCAGAGGTCAATTCAATTCAACTTGATACAAAACAATTTCATGTTCTTCCTGAAGAACTCGAAATAAACAATTGGTTGAACGATGAAGAGGAAAACACATTGTTCAAACTCCTCTGCTCTCATCCCCAAGATTTTTCTTGGGAATACAATGATATGAAGGGTATACATCCTAGCATCTGTACACATCACATTTACACCACTAAGGCCAAACCAGTCAGGAAACCTCAAAGAAGGATAAACCCAACACTTAGAGACATTGTTAAGACTGAAATTGAAAAGCTCTTGAATGTAGGTTTTATTTATCCAATTTCGATAATCAGTGGGTTTCTCCTTTGTCATAGTACCTAAAAATAATGGGAAATGGAGAGTGTGTGGACTATAGAGAGTTGAACAAGGCCACTCACCGGGACTATTTCCCATTACCATTTATTGATCAGGTCCTAGATAGCTTATCAGGTAAAAGATACTTCTCATTTCTGGATGGATTTAGTGGATACAATCAGATCACAGTAGCTCTTGAAGACCAAGACAAGACAACATTCACCTATCCTTGGGGGACCTTTTCTTACAGGGTGCTTTCCTTTTGGGTTATGTAATGCCCCAACCACTTTCCAAAGAGCCATGTTAGCTATCTTCTCAGACCTCACTCATGATTGTGTAGAAATTTACATGGATGATTTTACAGTTTATGGGGAAACATTTAAGGAAGCAATCAATAATTTGGATAAAGTTCTTGCTCACTTGTGAAAAACATCAGCTATCCTTAAACCATGAAAAATGCTTGTTCATGATGGAACAAGGTATAGTTTTAGGTCATCATGTTTCAATTGAAGGAATTAAGGTTGACCCAGATAAAGTAAGCATCATTGTGAAGTTTCCCTCACCCACCAATCAAACTGAGGTAAGAATTTTTCTCGGTCATGTTGGTTATTATCATAGGTTCATCTCATATTTTAGTAAAATTACTTCTCCATTGTTTTCTCTACTAACTAAAGATTTTGAGTTTGACTGACAAAAGCATGTCAAAGAGCCTTTGATGCGATTAAGGACAAACTAATCAATACTCCAGTGTTGAGAGGTCCCAACTAGGGAGTTACCATTCCACATTCAAATAGATGCCTCCAATGAAGCAATAGGTGTTGTCCTGGGACAACAAGAGGAAGGAAAACCCATGCATGCAATTTACTATATTAGTAAAAATCTTTCTCCTACTGAGAAAAATTATACAACAACTTGAAAAAGAATTCCTAGTTGTGGTGTATGCAATAAATAAGTTTAGACATTATATTATAGGATATGAAGTCATTGTACATACTGACCACTCTGCCATTAAATATCTCATGAATAAACCTTTGGTTCATGGAAAAATTGTCAGATGGTTATTGCTACTACATAGAATTCAATATTAAAATTGTTGATAAACCAGGAAGTCAACATTGTGGTTGACTTCCTCTCCAGGCTCACAACTTCAAAAGAAGAGGACAAGTCAGTGATGACTTTCCAGATGAACATTTGTTTGCACTATCTACTACCTCTCCTTGGTATGTAGACATGGCTAATTACTTAGCCACATGGAAGTTTCCAAACTTTTTCACACCCAAGCAAAAGAAGCAATTAATTAAGCAGAGTGTGATGTATACTTGGTTGAATGGAATCTTATTTAAATGTGGTCTTGATCATGTGTTACGTAGGTGTGTTGTTGAGAATGAAATATTTGATATCCTACGGGCATGCCATGATGAACCATCAGAGGCCACTATTCGGTGAAAAGAACCATTCATAAAATCTTAGGATCTGATATACTATTGGCCTTCCTTGTTCAAGGATGTCAAGAAGTATGTGTGGAGGTGTGATAAATGCCAAAGAATGGGGAAACCAACATTTACATCAGAGATGCCCCCTCAACCACAAGTTGTTCTAGAGCCATTTGAGAAGTGGGGTCTAGATTTCATTGGGCCATTCGACCCAACCTCACAAGGTAAGGAGTATATATTAGTTTGTACTGACTATGTTACCAAATGGGATGAAGTGTAGGCACTACCACATGCAAGAGATGAGAAGGTTGCATATTTTCTCTATGAATGAATCTTCCAAAGATTTGGAGCACCAAGATCAATTGTGTCAAACCAAGGGCCACAATTCATGTCAGGGGTAATCAACTCTTTTGTGGAGACATATCAATTGAAACATAAGAATTCATCTCCCTACCATCCACAATCAAATGGGAAAGTAGAGGTGACCAATAGAGAATTGGAAAATATACTTACAAAGACTGTGGACATCTCAAGAAAAATTGGGCTCAAAAGTTACCAGAAGTAGTATGGGCCTATAATACTTACATGGAAAACAACAACAAGGTTTACACCATATGAATTGGTCTATGGTAAGAAACCAATCATGCCCATAGAATTTGAAATCCAAACATTGAGGATGACCTCTGAGGTGGGGATTGAATTGACCGAGGTACAACAAGCAAGAATTATTCAATTAAATGAATTGGATGAGATCAAGCTTCAAGCATTGCAGCAGACAGAGATCATCCAACAACAAAAGGAAACTCTGGCATGAAAAAAATCAAGCCAAAGAAGTTTCAAAAAGGAGACTGGCCTTACTTTTTGATTCAAAATATAAATATTTCAAAGGGAAGCTACAGATGAGGTGGATGGGTCCTTACCAAATTGTAGAAGTATATGATAATGGGACCATCCAGTTGATTCCAATTGATGGTGAAAGGAAATTCATGTTGGTTAATGGTCACAGATTGAGGTGTACCATAAACCAACATCTCGACAAGAGTTTCAGAGAGCAATACAAGAAGATTCAGATCTTCATTGTGTAGGAAAGGTTTCTTTGCCTATCACAATGCAGACCTAAACTATCATCTTCTAGAAATAAAGAGGGGATGATTGAAAACCAGAAATGGAAATCATCTTCCTCTAGAGCATTGGGTGAAAACTAGAGATGGCACCCCATGTTTCGTTAAAAAAAAAAAGAAGATTGAAAACCAGCAATGGTGATCTTCTCTCTCCTAAATTGATCAAACAAAAATAAAAGGTAGTACCACTTATGCATGGAGCATGACATCATGAAAGGTGGCGAGAGGTGTCACACTTAATTTCAAATAACGGTGGAGATTGACAAGCTTTAATATCAAGGTATGCACAATTAATGACCCTTATCATTGTAAGGTTTTAAATTTAAAGTTAAATTGTTCCATCATGTATATTAATTAACCACCTTTTTCCCAAATCATATCACACGTCCCAAAATCCACTCCAAATCCACCACCCATTAAATGCCATAATGTTTCACACATGCATCAAAGTACTTATCCCATCACCTCGGATTTTGGCTTGAATTTTCCACATTCGGTCATATCACCTACATAACAAGGTTGTTCGACATTTGTGCTCTCAATTGGGTTTCTCTCTATCCTATGTGCCATACTTCTTTTGCACTATTCCTAGCAAACTCCTGCATTACCAGTCTTGTGTTGCTTAATTCCTTCTTCCTCGAACCTAAAATGGGACCCAAACTCAGACATGAGCCTACCAATTCAGTTGAACTCTTGGCGGATGTAAATTCAATGGAAGTTTTTGACAAATTTGGGTGGTTGGATTTTCTCCTGGCATATGAAGAATTCAGCATCCCCATGATAGAGGAATTCACAAGGAATATGGAGGAAAGCTACTCAACCATAAATGGTAAGGAAATACCCTTCTCCCCAACTGTAATCAGTCAATTGTTTGAGTTCCAAATGATGGTTTAGCTATTACTTGAGTGGACAATGTACCATGAATTAATTAAAATATTTGCATAGTAGGAAGAAGAGAAAAATTACAGTTGGTAGTTGATAGTAAAGGGAAGGAAAAAGGGATCAAAATACTGAGTATACCAAAACCTTGGGCTAGGGGTAGAAAATGGTTGATTAGATATTTTACTTGTGAAGGGAAGTATGAGATAGTGTTAGGTCCAGTATTGAGGATGCTCATACATTTACGCCACGACAAGGAAAAACCCCAACATAAGGTTAATTTTCCCCAATTTCTCTATGAAGCTATCTGTGTGGCCACTAAAAAATTCCATTGGGGGAAACCTATCTCAAATTTTAGGGTCTCATTCATTTAATCTGCAAGCATAAGTTTTTGAAAAGAGAAATGGCATGAGACGGTGGCTTAAATTTCAACAATCATACTCTCCCTCATCCACTTCTAGCAGACCTAGCAAAATGCCATCATACCTCTCATATAGACCCTGTTATCCCTGAATCCCTAGAGGAAAATCCATTGACACAAGGAAGAACATGAAGCAACCAAAACCATTCAAACATTGATTAACACTCCACTTGAGTCTCCAACTGAGCCAACTCTTCCATCCATTCTTAAGAAGGATTGGTTAGGGATAAGGGTAAAGCACCCATGGAGGAAGGAGAACCTAGTTCTCTAGACCCTGAGTACTTTGTTTCCCAATGTGTTGTCCTTGTCTAAAGTTTAGTTTGAACTTCAAATGGCTCAGAAAGGGTTAACCAATTGCAAACATTATTGGATGTGAAGGATGCCAGTTTTCCCAAAATTATCTTCTCAAGAAAAATGGATTCAGAACTACAGAGTATGGTATCACACCAGGAAGAGGAAACTCTTCAATTACAACAGCCCTACATGAAAAGGAGCAACAAGTATATGTATTGGAAGCATCTATTACTCAGTTGCAAAAAGAACAAAAGAAGGACTTCCCTCAAATCATTGTATTGAAGGGGATGACCAAATGGATGGAAGAATGCTACTCGGTTGAAAAAGGTTGAGGAAGAGAATACAAGTTTAAAAGAAGAGATTGAGTTGCTAAAACAAAATGTTGTCCATGTTAGTCAGTTGTATGACCAGGTGCTCTCTAGAGACCTCCCTCCAATTTTTATGCCATGTTCTTAAAAGAACAATTCTTCAAATGGAAAATCAATAGAGCTAGGCTCTTTGGACATTGAATTTGAAGATGACCATCAATTTGTAGGAGCATACACTACTGCAAATGATGTTGAAAAGAATTTATTATGTGAATTTTATGTGCACAAATTCTTGCTCCCTGAGAAAATAGAAATACCAATAAATTTGTATGTGGGAGAAGTTCAATTGAGGTCATTTGTTTTGACCCTAAGACATCAAGGTGAGTGGAGAGATCAAAGGGAAATATTTACACAGTCAGAGTCTATAGTAGGCCTCCTCATGAGGCATGATTTTCCAGCACCACTCATATTTTTCAATAGGTTTAGATCACAAGTGTACTGTCTACGTCTCATAGATAGGTACACTGAAATTCTATAGAGATGTGTCAAGAACTTCAGGAGCAAGTGATTCCCACTTTTAATGTCAACTTTCTTGCATCACAACTATGATATCAACTATTGGTGGAGCCATATAAAAGGAAGGAATTCATTTCACCCACTAATCTCAAGTGGTCATTAAAAGGGAAAAATATGTATGCAAAATTATCCTTGGGACTTAAAGAGCAGTGGATTGGAATGCGCTACAGGCCACCTCTTCTTCTTGCACCAATACCAAGATGGAACTCAACTAATGATCAGGTAGAAGATAGTTATACTACCTGGTGAAAGAATGTGGTAGATCACTTTGGGTTTTCTGATATAACAACCGATGAGACATGGCAGAACATTCACAAATGAGTATAATTATTCTAGAATAGTAGAACTCCTTAATAGGTAGTAGGAGGACCCTAAAATCTCTAGTCAGGGGGAGGTGATGAGCCCCATTTTTTCATGATAAACCTTGTGTAATTATGTTTAAGCCATGCCAGAAAACCTATTCTACTTTTGATATTATTATGCATGATGGAAAATACATACTTTATATTTACTATTTTACTATGTTTATGGGAAATTATTGTGTGTACTTATGATGTTTCACCTTGTTAATTATTGTGCATAAAAGGCTTGAATATGATATGGATAAATATTAATTATGTGTGCAAAAAGTGCATATATTGAATTGTTATATGGAGCGCAGACTTGGTATATACACTGGCACAGACTCTGTTTTGTGTGATAGCGCAGACTCTGGTTCATGTGTTGGCGCAGAATCTCATCCTCATCGATCAAGCATCCAACTCATCAAAACCTCGATCCCTCAAAGCTCAGTGACACAAGCATGCATGCAGATAACTTAGATTCTAGAATTCTAGCTGGCAACATCATTTGCTACCAAGAATCATCACCATTTATCAATCAACATTCAAGCCACAAGAAGAGAGCAAAAATAATGACTGAAGACTCACCATCACTTCAGTTTCTTCAATCAGTTATGATTTGGAGAATCTTCTAGGGGTGATTGACTCCTTCAAGGAGTCAATCACGGATCCCCTCTTCAGTTATTGTAAATGCTTCAAGATCAAACACCTATGAATTTTTCCCCATTAATGTATTACCAAGAATCAAGGGAATTGTTTAGTTCAAACAGTTAGTTAGATTTAGAATTAGTCATTCAAAATAACTATGTCCCATGGAGAGACTAGGACTCTTTTTTTGGTATAAAAGAGAGAATGTAATTAGAGTTAGGGTTCCATATTTTTCCAGTTGTAGCAACATATTTTGAATTCAATAAAGATCAAATTCATGAGTAAGTTTATTTGTCTAGAAGTTTGGTACAGACCTGATCGAGGGGCAAGGAATAAAGGGCCACTCCTACCCAACGAGAGGGATATTCATTCTTACTTTCTTGCTTTGTTTATTTAATTATTGTTGTTACTAGTTTACTATTTCTTTCTTAAATGCAATGACATATTTAATATTGATGTTTTAAGTTAACCTCCATTTCTGCTTTCAATTCCAGTACTTTAATTTCATGCATTTCATTTATAAACATGACCAATTTAATAAATTCTAGTTTTAAGTCAAAAGAGACTCCTCACTCTAGCCTTCACAAACCTATCATGCTTGTTGAAAATATCTTCTAAGGACATGAGGACTTTAGGAATCTTGTTACCTTTTAGTGTAATGAAACCATCATCATCTACTCCTTAAATTTCACCCTTTCCATTTCTTGAAGTAGATTCATTGAGCAGAGTGTCACTTCCCTCATAGTAGAGGTTGCTAAAAATTTCTTTCTACTCCAATAAAGACAAAACGTGCTTGTCATCATTGAAGACTTTCCAATTATCAGCATTACATTTGGCACACGTGGTGTGAAAATCATTTCAACAAAATTATTTTTTCCCAAAAGATGGATGAGTAATGATCAAATATGCATAGACTACTAGGGAATTTTCCTTCTCATTTTGTTCACGTAGGACCGCATTTGCGAAGGGGTAAGGCTTTAAAATATTTCATGCAATCACATACCCTATTTATATAATTCCTAAGCCTTGCATTCTTCTTTTTTCAAACTAATTTTTACTTGTTTGAAAATGAGCTTCGCATCACCTTGGCATTGTAACTTATTGATCCCCATCTCTTCAAAGAACTTTCATTCCTAACAACAAAGCCTCATATTGTGATTTATTGTTCGTGTTTAAAATTGTAAGTTATATGAAAGAGGAATGAATTTACCCGCAGGATAAGTGAGAACTACACCCACACCTAAGCCGAAGTAGAACAACTTCCATCAAACTCTAGAGTCCATATTTCTTTTTCTTCTTCCTCCGATACGATGGGCATCTCTTCATCCTTTTCCATGGTGAGAAATTAGTTTCCCATGTCTCTATCTTGGCATAGGATATCAACTCATGGGTCATATGACTTCGAACCATGTACATCATACTCCTTTATGGGATAAGCTCATTCATCCAACCTTTTATAGGAATAGTAGCATATAACCAGTCCATTTATATATCACCACCCATGTCTTGAAAAAAGCTTATACTTAGGATGTGGGAATGTCTCAGAATAATATTATGGTCATCTTCACTCTCTTGTCTAGAAATGCAATGAAGGAAACTTGGGCATCATTAGGAATCTTTGGTTTCCATGGAGTAGTAGTGACCATAAGCATGGGTCAAAATAAGACCAAGAGTATGGGAAAACCTAGCCGACATGACATTGTTTGAGGCATCAAAATCAATGATAAATTTTTTTAACTTGTGACCTCCATATGGGGGTCACATTATATTTGGGTGATTTTGGGGATGAATGATGTAGTCGATAAACATTCAATCCCCTTCAAAAGTTAGAACATTAATTTGAAATCAATATTCAAAATATACCCAATTTTTCACTTTTCTCAATATACTAAAACTTGGTCGTATACCCAAATTTTCTATAGAAAATTATTTTAAGCATGAAAACACTTTACACTTGCTTGAATACACCTATCAACAATGTTCATGTGCTTGAAAAGTTTTCATTATTTCACTTTCACCCAAACTCATTCTAGCCCACCATACTTGTTACTAGCCTTGCAAAAATGCATTTTAAAGCATAAAATCATAATTTCTCTAAGCTAATCCTTAGTGGTAAACTTTTTAGGGACTCATTTAGCACAACATTCATCTTTCAACAAGTATCTATTTACCTATTTCCTTTTATACCTCTTTTACCACTTTGTCCAAGTTGTACAATTAGGCCTAGTTTATACAAAGCTCCATGTTTAGAGAAAACACATAACTTCATGCAAAATTAAAAGATGTTTAGGATACCCTTTATTCCATTTTTGCATCATGTAAATTTTCAAGGTCTAGTCCCTCACCAATCTCTCCCAACACAAAATTCCTTCATTCTAGGTCTTCTTTAGCTTGTATATAGGGTTTTAAGCTTGAAACTAGGGTTTGTTACTTAATCTCTTTTCCACATTCCAAATTCCTCCCAAAACCTTATTTAAACTTGTTAATATGTTCCCAAGGTTCTCACACCTTACTTTCATCAATTCTTGTTAGTTCCACAAACTTGGTCTTCTAGCCTTCTCGCTTATCCCCAATACTACATTGTCCTTATCCTTTGTTTTCATTTCTTTTCTCTGACTCAAGAGTATTTATTATCACCTTCCTAATGATATTAAGCTATAGAACATTCACCTCTACCTCTCTTTTACTCCTCCTTGCAACTTCTCTTACAATATCAACAAAAGACCACCGCTACAGCCACCCTTATGACTCTCACACTTAAATCTAGGCCTTCTCCCGACTCTATTCACTTTTTATTCCTAAGTTCACTATATTTAAATACCTTCATGATCTTATAATTCCTTTCTAAGGTCTCCAATAAGTTTTCAAACTTTTTTATTAATGGATTGGGCCTAAAGACAATGTCTTGCTCTCTTCTACAAGATTGTTACCATAGCAAAATTAGCTTCTCCTTTTGATTGGAACATAGCATTACCAGAGTTCTATACCATCTATGAAATCCCTTTCAAGACAACACTCTAAACCTTTAACATCATCATCAATAATTTGTATTATTGACCTCCTTGTTCTCAACAAGTTTTGAACTTAAACTCTTCATCAGTTTGCATGTTTAGAAAGACTGTATTTTTGATTTATTTACCTCTTCAACATGTTCTGAGCCTCTCCATAAATAATACTACTCCCATCACACCTTCCTAATCCCACATCAAGTGTTCCTTGACTTAGAAAGGTTACAAAATTATATTTTGTCAATTTTTGCTTCTATAACCCCCAAGATAGAGTATTATGCACAATTTGACTCTCTTTGTCAAGCTTTTATCATGTCTAATTTTACTCATTCTCCTTGAAATTTTAAAAACACCTTTGTCTCATCAATATCCAGTTTTCCACCAAGTTTGGGGCATTTTTAAGGGTTGGTAATGAATTTATGACCAAATGTCTCACTAAAATGCTAGTCTAGGTTTTCCAGGGCAGCGAATAGGAGATTCTTGGTTATTTTATTTATATGAATTCATAGGCTCATTTTGGGACTTGTGAACCCTCAAAATAACTCTTCTCCCCTTTTCCATTCCATTTCTTTCTTGAAAAATCTTAAGTTTAATTTCAAACGTGAATCATAACTTTTACCTCTCTCTTGAACTATGAATTAGCACTAGAACCCTATACTCTGTTCTTGACCATTTATCATTATTAAAGAAGGTTTAAGCACAAGAAAGGATTTATTTATCTTCTTTAAACATGTCATACCAATCATAAGGTCTCGTAGACCATTCATATCCAATGTTATCACCTTTAAACAATCAAATTTATGAGTGTGACAGTCCTAGTTTCAAATTACGGTTGTATCCTTCCTTCTTCATGACTCTCCCTTTCCCGAAACTCCACACTAATCAATAATGGACATTTCATTTCACTTCAACAAAACATTACAAACATTACAAGACGTGGAAAGCATCATACAATAACAAACAACACAAGTTTCGAATTAACCATTACTTTATTTACCAAGAGATCTCATTAGAGTGAATTCTTTGAAGATTCCATACCTCTTTGAGCCCTTCCAAGGCCCTCTCCACGTACCTCCACCTCATTAAAGTCTTCCAATACTTGACTAACTGTCTCCAATTTGAAATCATTCTCCTTTATGGTGAAGAAAGGTAGTTACTTGATAACTTGAGATGACTAACTCAAGTTTGTATTGACTCCAAGTTACAAAACGCTTAAGACATGGTTCATAACACTTTCCCATGAGCCTAGAATGTCCCTTTAATATCTACAAATCTTACATATCAAACAAACCCTTTCCTCTTGGATTTGCAAATTCAAATTTTGAACACTACATTTTTGAGGGAAATGCATTAGGAGGCTAAAACCTAGTGTTACGCGGGGATGCATCCTAGCCATTTTTCTCATGTCTCGGACGTCCAAGACGTCCTGGGGACTTGGGGATGGGGACGTGACGTTTCCTTGCCATCCCCAATTTCTAGAAAAAAAGGGGGATGTCCCCCACAAAACAGAAACACACTTGGGACATCCCGGGTGCTTTGGGGACTTTGTGACGTCCCCGAGACGTCCTAGGGACTTCACGATGTCCTTGAGACATCCTGGGACTTCACAACGTCCCCAACAAAATCTGCACTTTTCCAACATTAAAACATGTGAATTTCAGTTTTATAATACTTTTTTTAATATTTTTTTAAAACTTTTAATACGTTCTAGTAAAAAACAACGTGCAAATTTCTCATAATTGCCATAAACTACGAAGTATTGTTGTTCCTCCATGTTATGTCTGATGATATGAAGTAATGGTAACAGTCCGAGTTTTATAAATTTTCAGTCATACACTATACAAATTAGTGTTTGTTAATTCTTCGTTGCTAGTTATCTCGAGATAGTTTATGGTTCTTTCTGTTTCAAAGTGATAGGACATTTTGTTTGTTTGCTACATATTTAAGATTTTATATATCGTAGGAGTTTTTGCTTGCACCCATCTGCATGTGAAGGATCAAAATGTATGTAATCCTATTCTCAAATATAAAATATAATAGTCACATTTTTTAAAAAGGAAAAAGTAGAGATTATAGTTTGTATAATGTTGTGGCATTCGAAAAATGAGTAATCTTTATGCTTGCTTAATTTTCTATAAAGATATTGTAGTTTTAGAACTTGCATCGGACACTAACTAGATATAACTAGCTTAGTCGAGTGTTAGCATTTGAAAATCATGAGAACAATGTAACATTTACTCTTGTTCTTGTTATGTTCTAGTCGGTGGCTTTGCAAGAGGTACGCAAACCACATATAGATGCGATTACCCATGTAGTCATGGATGAAATCATGTTACAAACGTATTAACTTTCAAAACATATAGATCTACTTAAATGGTTAACGAAAAAAAGTAAAATGAAAAACTTCAAATAAAGACTCGACCTCTTAAATCCTGTTGAAATCTTTTGAAGCTGATGCAGATGAATAATTGGATTAATCATTAATGGTTTCAATCTTCAAACTTTCAATTTTAAGTCTTAGTTTATTGAATTATTCATGTTATATTTGTAAAATTAATAAATTATATATATTTTTATCAGCCATCCCCTTGCCGTCCCCCGCCGTCCCCAAATTTTCAAAAAAAATTGCCGTCCCGAAACCCCATCCCTACGTCCCACCGTCCCAGAGTCTTAGGTAACTATGCTAAAACCACACATGAAGGCTCAATAAATCTAGAGATGATTCTAAACACACCTAAAGCCTATTACAAACCAAAAATGGATATGCAAGCCAAAATTTCTATGCACAAGATGATGTTCTTGCATTAATGAAGGAGATTTGGGAGATGGGTGTGGTGTAGGAACCACATTAGATTTGATCAATTTAGGGGATGAAGTAGATAAAGGTGGTGTAGGAGCCTCATTAGATTGGGTAGGAGATGGGGTGGGCAGAGGATTGGGATTGGATTTGTTAGGTTTGGGAGTTTGTGACTTAGGAGTCACTTTAGATGTTTTAGGATTGGGGGATGGGGGAGATGAAATAGGATTAGAGGATAGGATAGTGTGATATTTAGGTGATGAAGGGGATGGATTAGGATTAGATGTGGATGAAGATGATGAGGGTGGCATAGGAGCCACATTGGATGGTTTAGGATTGGGGTAGAGGGGATGGGGGTAGGTGGTGGATGAGATAGTATTGGGATTAGGTGGTGGAGGAGATGAAATAGGATTAGAGGCTGAATTTGATGTTGGATTAGGGGATGTGGGAATATCTAGGAGAAAGTATGTAGGATTGGATTGGGATGATGAAGATGAAAAGGATGGAGGACTAAGATGAGATGTGGGAGATGATGATTGTGGATGAAGTTGTTGGGGTTGTTGTGGATATGTGAATGGGACTCGATGATAGGTTTTATGATGATTGGATTTAGGAGTTGAGGTTTTAGATGATGGTGGATTATTTGCATGAGTTTTGATGGTAGGAAGGTGTTGGTTATGATGATTGATAGGGGATTTGGAGGTTGGGGTTTGGGATGGTTGTGTGGGTTTGGGATGGGTGGATAGATTAACAAGGACACAAAGGAGGTCCTCTTGGTCTAGGTAAAAGTTAGTAAGATGGTCAAAGTCAATGAAATTGGCTTGTGGGATGGTGATTTATGTTGATTAGGTCGAGGTGTGAATTGGGATGATTCGGGTTCCTCAAAGAGGAAGTTAATGGGGTGAGGAGTAGGGATCTTATGAAGAGGAAATTGTGGATGGGTTTGGTTAGGAGGTGATGGTTTAAGAGGTGATTGGTTGATTGAAGATTTAAGATTGGATATTTGTTGATTGAGATGTTGGATGATTTCTAGGATATTAGGATCAATGTGGGACAGTTGATTTGGATGATGAGGATGGGATTGGTTGAGGTAGGATGCTAAGTTTGAAATTTGTTTGTTAATGTGTTGGATGGTGTGTGGGAATTCGTGGTCAAAGTGAGATGGTTGACTTTGATGGGTGGGGGATGATGGGATAGCTTAGTTAATGTATTTAGAAAAGACAAAGGGGTTTGGATGTTGGTTTGGAGAGGATGGGGATTGAGGATCAAAGGTCATGGTTTGATAGGGTATGCGGGTGATTAGTCTTAGATTAGGATTGATGGTGATTAGATTAGGATTTGGATTGTGTGATCAAGAATGATTATTTATGATGATGTTTGATTGATTAAAATTTTAAGGTGATGGGATGGTTGAGGGTGTTCACAAAAAAGAAACAAACATGCAACACACCCTAAATAGTCAAGTGGGATTACAATCAAGCTATAAATTGCTTTACATATCACACATCGACGATGGTGCCACAATTGAATATCCACCTATGTGTTAATTTGGGGTCGGCTAGTGAGTGATCTTGGGAGTACAACCTCCTTGCACTATAGCTTGATATGCGACAAAATGGTTTCCTAGTCTAGGATGCACGAGCTCACTAGGGGAGTCCCAATATACCTTACGGTACATGGGGCCCAATTATGTGTTGCAAGGATGTTGTCTAAGGCCTAGGTATTGGGATGTGGAATCCCCTCACTTCACGTTGCTCTTAAAGCAAGCAAGCGCTTAGCCAATAACGATAGTTGTCCAATAATTTGTATACCCCACCGAAACACGGGGTGTGTCTACGTGTGTGGAGATGAAGCCCATGGTCACGAGACCCCTAGGACTATGGTAAGTGTGTGGATGTCACTTCCACGTCATGTTACCCCTATAAATAAAAAGGGAAGGAAGGTTAGCCACTTTTGATCCTCAAGATCGTCCTAGGATGCGAGAGGAGAGCATACACGGTTTTGCCTTCGGGATGAACAAGAAACAAAGGAAAACACACAAAAATTATGATAAATGTAAGATAATTAAATGCTAGATGATAAAATGAAATGATAAATATTAGTAGTTTGATGATTGGGTCTTCAAGAGGAGGCCCTACAAAATAAGGGTTAGTAGTTTGATTTTGAACCCAATATCTTGAAATAAAAGGATTAGTAGTTTTGAATCCTAAAATCACAAAAAAGGTTAGATAAATATCAAAATGGATGGAATCTCCCTTGTTCTGTAATATTTCTACAAAAAAATTGTGAAACCCTACAAAACACCACCAAAACACCAAAAATGTGATTAGATTGACTAGTACCAACGTAAAATTTTAACCCAGAAAGGTGCTAATTGTTAGAGAAAAGGCGCCACTTCAAGTCAAAGGTGTTAAACTTTCAACAAAGGTGCTAAACTAGCAAAGGAGCTAAACTTTCAGCAAATGTGCTAAACATTGTAAAAGGTGCTAAACTTTCCGAAAATGTGCTAAAATAGCAAAGGAGATAAAGTTTTAGCAATGACACTAAACTAACAAAGGAGTTAAACTTTCAAAGAAAGGAACTAAACTAAAAAGGAGATAAAATTTCAGCAAAGGCGCTAAACTTTCAACAAAGTTGCCAAAAAGGAAAAGACAATGTTAGCAAAGTTCAATTTTAAAAGAGCAATCATAGGCATTAAAGTATCCATAAAGGTGCCATGGGTTTGAAAAATACGCTAATACATAACCTCGCAACCATAGTGGTTAGTATAAGATGCAAAGGTGCTAATTTTAGGTCAAAGGTGCCACTTCTTCAGTATAAGCGCTGGAAGACATGGCATAGGTGCCAATATGGAAAAATGTCACAAAAATTCAAAATTTTAAGGTGTAAACGAACACAAAATTCTTTCAAATTTAGAAAAAAAATTCTAAATATGAAATGTTATTAAAAACAAGAAAGATTTTGGGGGGTAATGCCCCACGATGAGTGCCAAAAATTTAGATGTTAAAAATATTAGTGTGATGAAATGTGAGAAAACAACTAAACTGCTTCCTTAATTTAATCTTATCAACAATACCTTAGACAGAGCAATGGATGGAAGGGAGAGAAAATGCAATACCTTCACTTACCAATGAAGAGATCCCTTGATGGTTTGGATGTGCTCTTGATGGTGGATTGGATGTGCTTGCTTCAATTTTTGGAGACACTTGGGCAACACCTCCCCTTGATTTCCTTTGAATTGCTTGATGAAGATGATGATGGATTGATTGGATGATAGAATGATGATAAAATGGATTGATTGAGTGATAAAATGGTAGAGGTTTGCTAACTTTCTCTCTAGTTTGGCTGTCATGGAGGAGGAGAGCTCAATTTATAGTTTGTGGGTGGAGGATTCAATGGCTAGGATGAAGCCAAGTTGGATTTAGATCAAGGGTGGAGGATGCATGTGAGGATAGAAAGATCTAGAATTGGATAATTCTAGAATTAAAAATTCAATGGAGAGAGGAAGATATATTTGAATTTTTAAATATGAAGGAGAGAATTTTAGAGAGGCTTCTAGAAATAGAAGCCTCTAGATTTAGAGGTGAGGATATGATTAGGATTAGAATTAGATTAGGTTAATAAAGATGATTAGATGTGAGATTACATGGAAGGGCTAGGTGTAGGGATGTCTACAATAAGTGGGTAGGTAGATATAGGAATATTAAATTCCTAGAAAATGTTAATGAAGGATTAAAATAAGATATAATAAGGAAAAGTGATTAATGATAAAATGGGATATAATAATGGATTAAAAGGATTAATGATGGAATGATAGGATATTAGATAAAGGGAAAAGCATAAATATGATAAAATGAAATTAATAATATTAATTAATCTTGCGATTAACTATAATATGGATGATGTTGGGATATTTGTGGGATAAATTAATTGTGATTAAGCATGTCGACATTTTAGATGTCTACATATTGATGTGCTTCTTCTCAAGTCCGTGGATTTCTTTTCTTTGGGAGGCGGACTTTGTACAAGAGAGGGTGGATCAACAGCCTCCCGATTTTTGTTTCTTTGACCTTGTATTATCCATGGTTTGATTAACCACACAAAAATATTTTAGAGTATACATAAGAGTGGATTCCGCGGTGGCTTGTGTTGCTTTTGCATTAGATTTTTTCATTTCCATCAATGGTTATTACTGATTGAGAGAATTTTACACCATGAGGGTTTGAACATGGACACCATTTGCACAAGTATTCCGACTATACGACCGGCTGCATGGAAAACACCACTCAACTTCTTGTACTAAATTATTTTTCACCGAAACAAGGGATTTTATTGTTCTTGTGGTAGGAAGTTGTTGTGTAAGAGAAACTATTTGAAGATATTTATTTGGATTATGGCCCTAAAACCTATTAACTTGATTATTTTGGCCATATCTCTTATTTGATATCTTGAGCTCTCTATTGTTGATACCCTTGATTAAATGTTAGATTAGAATATTTCCTTGATTGAAACCCGGGTAGCTTCAGGTGTCCAAGCATGTTGCATCTTGAGGGAAAAAATTTCATTAGATAATTTTTTATGAAGGCTCTAAGGTCATCAATATCATCCTACTTGTGAGAGGAATAATATGTGGAGGTAGATGACACAACATTTGGCTTAGGGATAAGAGAAAGGGAAGTTTGAATATTTTGAGGCATTTCAGAAATAAGGTTGTAGTTAATTTGGGGTTATTTTTCAAGCTTGTATCAAATAATTTTCAGCTCTAATAGCTATTATATATGCTTCGAGTAATGATATAGTTCCCATAGATTGTATTATTACAATAATATCAAAATTTATAGCTCTTAGAAAGTACAATAAAACACCTTGATGGGTTGGTCTCGAAGAGTTGGTATCAAATGAATGGGATAGAGAGATACCACGCTCATAAAAAAATCAGTGAGTTCCATGGAAGAAAAATGGGTAAAATTATCAATGACAATATTTTGTGGAACACCAAAGGGAATTATTAGTTCTCCTTTAGAAATTTGCATACCCTTTCGTGTTCGCGTGCTTGACTGGAATAGTCTCAACCCATTTGGTGAAGCAATCTATAGCGGTCAACACATAAGAGTGGCCCACACTAGAATGTGGATTGAATGCACCTATAAATTCTAGACCGCACCGCTCGAAAAGATATTCAATAACCATAGGTCCGAGAGGCAACGCGACTAGTTGAGGTCTACCAACAAATTACTGACACGGTTACATTTTTCTACCCACTTTTGAGCATCTCAAAACAATGTAGGCCAACAATATATTTCTCTTAGGATCTTGTGAGATGTGACCAAGGCCGAGAAGTTTCTACCACAAGCTTGGTCATGATATGCCTTGAGTAACTTTTCCTATTTCTCTTTGTCAACACACCATATGAAACAACCATCCAATCCTCTCTTGTATGATACATGGTTCTAGACTAAAAATTAATTTCTTTTAGCTTGAGTGTTCTCTACTTCTTCCCATTCAAGTGTGGTGGGAAATCACCATATATCAAGAAAAGGGTGATGTTTGTATATCATTCAAAGGTAGTACTTACAAATAGGAGAGTAGGCAATCCTTCCTCTAGGATTTCATCATGTAATCATGTATCTAGCTCTTCTCTTGAATTTGTATTGTCTTTAGTAATGAGTTAGCATAAGCCCTTACCTATTATAATCATGGTTAGGCAGATCTCAATATCATACTCTTGAACCTTGGAAATCCATTTACCTCTCTTATATCCAAACTCTTGTTGGGTGAGTACGACTTCACGGTATTAGGAAAAACATTATTGTATGTAAGTTTAAGATATAGAACTTGAATTTTTGATGGCTTTGAAAACCATATATGCATGTTTCTATACAACTCAATATTTCAACTCGGGGTTATTTAAAGGGTAGCTCATGAAGGATATAGGAGATTCAACTCTTTCTTCACATTTCTAAACTAGAATAACGAGAAAAGTGTATTTCGAGGCATAAAAATAGATTATAAAATATTTATCAAAGTTTTGACATACCAAAGGTGTGGGAGCATGGGAAAGGGCCTTCTTGATGTTTTAAAAAACAAGCTTGCCTTCTTTATTCTAGAAAAATATCCCTTGATACTTCATCATTTTGGTGGTATGTTTGGTCACTCAGAAGTCGAATGAAGCGCAAAGAAAGTTTACCTTACCAAATAAGGAATTCACTCCATGTTTTCTTGTAGGCAAAGAGAGATTTTGAATTACTTCCACTCATTTAGGATCAATCTTGGTTCCTTCTTTGTTCATGATGTGTCCAAGGATTTTTCTTCTGTTACCCCAAAAATTGACTTCTTGGGATTCAAAGAGATATTGTGTTTCCTACATCTAATGAGAACCTATTCAAGATGTTGCAAAGTGGTCACCTCGCTTCTTTGAATACACTTTGTGATGTCATCATGGTATATTATTATGCATTTTTTCTTGAGATCTTTGAAAACCAAATCCATAGCTCTTTGAAAAGTAGCCCTTTATTGATGAGGCCATAAAACATACGCTTGTATGTGAACATTCCCATAGAGTAGTGAATGCGATCTTTGATATAAAATTGAAGAGCATAATGCAAAGAGTACACAAGAAAATCAATTTAATCTCACAATATTATGGTTCATTTTGTATTCATGCATCCAACACCATACATATTTATAAAGAGATGATATCCTATTGTTAAGGATTCATTAACAATCTCCAAAACCACTAACACCTATTCTTATACGATTTGTTCAACCAACTCATTATCTCTCCAACCTCCTACGTAACAACCTACAATATTAACTTAATACAATAACAAATACATTTTCTCATTAATTAATGTGAGCACTATTATTATTTTCCTAACATTCCCCCTTAGTGTGAACATGGGGAAAACCTATCTTTGTACTTGCACCTGCTTTCATGATTAGGTGATTTTCATAGGACAATCACAAACCCGACGGATGGTTTTACAACGGTTGACCACAAACCGATATTGGTGGTTTTCAAGTGGTTTACCACAAACCACATCATGATGTGCCAAGTACTATTTTTAGCCCTCATCAATATCTCACTACAGGGAATAACATAGGAAACACAACTCACCAAACTAGACAATAGAACACATACTGGAAAGATTTCACATTATCACCTCTAAGAATCACAATGTTCTTAGTTGTAGCCATTGTTGTTGATCGCTGCCACTCGATCTCGAACAACATAGACAACTCGCCACTGCCACTAGAAGTTGCCCTTGAATTTATCTATTTTGGCATAGAATGGGAATGGAACATTGGTTATTATTCCCCCACAATGTGAAATTCCAAATAGGAAGATAGAAAAGGAAAATTATATCGTGTTGCATCCTACTATCCGGATCTTGTTGTCTAGATCTTGCTGCACATGATCACCATTACCAATGAATGTATTCACTGACCGATCATCTTCCAATGAAGTACGACAGTCAGAGGATCACTACAGTCATCTACCATCCTATACAATTGTTTTCCAATATACATAATGCAACAGGAACACTGCAAAGAAACAAAACTAATAAGTACATACTCACACTACACAGATGTCACCACAGCTGAAACAACCCCGTCGTTGGCAACTGACGAGAGGTCATTGATCGAACTCCAACCCCATGTGCCTCTATCCTCCATTATCATGCTTCTAGCTCAAAAAAATTGGATTTGAGGCTCAATAATTACATACCTTACCTGAACGTCGAATTCCACCAAAAATACGTTCGTAAGACATTTTTTTAACAAATTTTTGATTTTTACTCTCAAAATAGCAATACTTGATGACTCTTGACACTTTAGAAAATATTGCAAATAAAAAGACATATAAGACTTGACCATATGACTATAAAAGACAACACAAAAATTATCTTTAGAAACAACAATGACTCTTTGACTTTTTTTTGACAATCTAATTTGACTCAAACTTTGAAAATAAGACTACTTCAACAAATTTTGACAATAAACAACTTGGACACATTGACTCTTAGAGAAACACATGAAAGACGACATGAATTTCAAATACAATTTCTTTAACTATGAGGTCTAAATATATATGGCAATTAATATTTTGATCTAAACAATAAACGTTGACTCATTATGAGATTTAAACTTTTAATTAATGTAGAGGTTATGGCGAGTACCTTCTACTTTATAGAAAACTATGACCATCCACCATGAATTTGTCTAATAGTATTTTATAGGATATGTGTTCCATGCATGAATTCCTATCAATTGTTCCTAAGCCGCACACTTGCACATGGATATATGGAGACACATTTCAAACTTGGAGAAAAACTCGTGTATAGAACCTTTGACGAAGTTGACAGAACTAATGGGGCTCAGATTGAGCTTGTATCATGGTTGGTTGATAGCTTCTAATTTTGATGAAATGGTTTGACTTCCAAATGCCAATGAAATTCTTGTGTAGGAGATTCGAAGACCAATTCTGAGATGATTAATAGTCTAGGCACACGTGGGTAGAAATAGAAGAACAATCTTGCAGTGATAAGACTTTTACCTGATATAATACCGTACAAATCTCGACATTTTGACACACCATTAAGCGAGATATGGAGAAAATAACTAGCAATTGCACATGTGCAAGTTACACCGGATGAAAATAAAAAAACATTTATGCCGAAACAGTGTTGCTGGAATTGCGTCACCGGAAAAGAGCCTGCCGGAATTTGACGTTTTCCAACAAGGTTCTCTTCAAAGGAGACACCTCAGTGTAATTATTTTGCATGGATGTTACAGAGATGACACTTTGAACCGATTGATTGATTAGTGCACGTGTCTGCAATCAAACATGGATTTGCATGGATCAAGAGCCAAACGTGCCAAATCAACCGATCTAGAAGTTTATGTCAAAACAAGAATCTGCAGGAACTCTAGTGATAGGTACGATGGAAAATGATGAGACCGGGTCTTCAATAAAGAATCTGCAAACTCTGCTAAATGGAATAGAGTCTAAAAGACGTCGCCTTTGGAGATAAATCACAAATGGCAGAAGCATGAGGATCAAACCAAAGCCATGAGTGCACATGTACAAAGAATTTAATACACCGACTATCAACACTAATCTACCTTACGCTACAAGCTCTTAAAAAAATTATTCTTTCGCATTCACAAGGGCAACGCAGATCTGATTGAGTGCCCCTAAAAAAACTTCAAAACTTCATTACAGGGAAAAACCTAATCTCGCTCTAATACCATTGATATAAAATTGAAGAGCAAAATGCAAAGAGTACACAGAAAAACAATTTACTCTCATAATATTATGGTTCATTCTGTATTCATTTATCCAGACCATACATATTTATAGAGAGATGGTATCCTATTATTAAGGATTCCTTAACAATCTCCAAAACCACT
This sequence comes from Taxus wallichiana var. yunnanensis, assembly GCA_018340775.1. Lineage (NCBI taxonomy): Eukaryota > Viridiplantae > Streptophyta > Pinopsida > Cupressales > Taxaceae > Taxus > Taxus wallichiana. The sequence goes on from CM031234.1 coordinate 331,201,067, forward strand.
AACACCTATTCTTATACGAGTTGTTCAACCAACTCATTATCTCTCCAACCTCCTACGTAACAACCTACAATATTAGCTTAATACAATAACAAATACATTTACTCATTAATTAATGTGAACACTATTATTATTTTCCTAATAGTATTGTGTGGATCTTCTTTTTCTACCTCAATTATACTATAGCCGAAAAACCATCAAGCATGGAAAACATTTCAAGACCAAAGGACAACTTGTAGGATTTGATCCATGATTGGTAGAGGGTAGTTGTATTTTAGAGAATCTTGGTTCAAATTCTGAAATCAACACAAATTCTTATTTCAATGCTCTTCTTATAATGGAACAATATTTAATGCCCAAGTGGAGCGATGAATAGGGAAAATCATATGGGCATTCAACATTTTGATTACTTCCTTTTTATAGTCTCGACTATCTTAGGATTGTATTGCCTTTGTTTTTGTTTGAAAGGTTCCACTCCTTGTTTGAGAGGAATGGAATGTTGCATTTCCATAGGTATGAAGGACTTCATCTCTTCATATGAATAGGCAAGGAAATTTGAGTACTTCTTCAAGAGTGAAACAAATTCCCTACGTTCTTCTGAGAGCAATACTTGTCGATATTTACTAGTCTGGGTTGTTCCACTATTCCAATGTTAATCTTCTCATACTCCACAAAGCTCAAAGGAGACTTCTCAACTCTAGCCTTCACAAACCTATCATGCTTGTTGAAAATATATTCTAGAGACACGAGGCCTTTAGGAATCTTGTTACCTTTTAGTCTGATGACACCATCATCATCTACTCCTTCAATTTCACCCTTTCCATTGCTTGAAGTAGATTCCTTGTGTAGAGCATCACTTCCCTCATAGTAGAGGTTTATAGAATTGTATTTCTACTCCAATAAATAAAAAATGTGTTTGTCATCGTTGAATACTTTTCAATTCTCAGCATTATATTTGGCACACGTGGTGTGAAAATCATTTCAACCAAATATTTTTTTCCCAAAAGATGTATGATGAATGATCAAAGATGCGGATACTGCTAAGGAATTATCCTTCTCATTTTGTTCACATGGGACTGCACAAAAAGAAAAGGCTTTAAAATCTTCCATGCAATCCCATACCCTATTCATGTAATGCCTAAGCCTTGCATTCTTCTCTTGAAACTAATTTTTTACTTGTTTGACAATGAGCTTAGCATCACCTTGGCATTATAACTTCATGATTCCTGTCTCTTCATCAAATTTCATTCCTAACAACAAAGCCTCATATTTTGTTGTGTTTTTCATGTTTACAATTGTAATTTATATGAAAGAGGAATGAATTTACCTATAGGAGAAGTGAGCACTACACCCACACACTGAGCTTAAGTAGAATAATTTCCATCAAACTCTAGAGTCCATAGTTCTTTTAATTCTTCCTCTCGATATGATGGGCATCTCTTCATCCTTTTCCATGGTGAGAAAGTAGTTTCCCATGTCTCTATCTTGGTATGGGATATCATCTCGTGGGTCATATGAATTTCTGAACCGTGTACTTCGTATTCCTTTCTTGGAGAAGTTTATTCATCTGAACTTTTATAGGAATAGTAGCATATGACCAGTCAATTTATATATCACCACCCATGTCTCGACACAAGCTTCCACTTAGCAACATTCCATAGGAAGTGAGCATGTCTGCAACTAATATGGTCATCTTCACTCTCTTGTCTACTTAAGGAAACAAAGGAACATGGTCATCTTTGGGAATATTTGGTTTCCATGGAGTACTAGTGACCATAAACACGGTCAAAGTAAGACCAAGAGCATGGGAAACCTTAGCAAGCATGACATTATCTAGGGCACCGTAATCAATGATAAAATTGTTTAACTTGTGACCTCTAATAAGAAAATAAAGATATAAAGGTTATACCTTGCATGAGGTGGATGGACATGTAGCAAGTAATTTCTTGGATGAAGGTGAATTAGGGGTGGACAAGAATGCTTTAGAGGTGGATGAGGTTGGCCTAGATGCAGGTTGACCATTCTTGATGAATAAACTAGTTTATCAAACTGTTTTGGGTGAGTTTACAAGTATTATGATTCTAAAATTTTCACTTTTGATCTCTTGATGTGGTCAATGATATCAAAAGGGGAATTAGTGGAAATTTTAGAGTTTGTGGCCATTTTGGAAGAAGTGGATGTGGCTTTGGACTAGAAGTAAAGGCTACAACATTAGTAGAATAATTTTTAGACGAGGTAAGTTTAGAGGACTTACTTGGAGAAGAATATGCATCCTTGGTTATAGTGGAATTGGGAGTCTTTTTTGCAGAGTCCATTGAAGGGAGTAGCAGAGATCCTCAGTTGATTATGGAATTCTCAGAGTCATCATTTAAGAATCTATAGACTTCTTATTTTGAGCAACAATAATAGAGTTCTTATTTTGAGTAGCAATAGTAGAGATTTCTTTATGAGATTGTGAATGGGTAAACATTGTGCACAAGTAGTTGTTCATATTTGCCACAGATTCATCATATTTTTCATATGAGGAATATTTATATTAGTTAATGTTAGTATATTCAACTTCTTCAACTTCTAGGACATTTCCTTGTTCTTCTTCTTTAGGTTATTCAATTTATTCTTCTTCATCTCCTTGAGCTTCAAAAACTACATTTATCGGAGGTGCTTCTAAAGAAAGTATGTGTGGAGTTCCAACAATTCTTTTTATATTTTGAAAGTTCTTCCTAGGCACATCCTTATAGGAGCACTTTGGGCAAGCTACTTCTTTAGAGAAATCATATTTTTATCCAATTTTTGTAGTAGCGGGTTTGTAGTTCTAGAACTAGAAATCTTGCCTTTTGTCTTTGTTTGATCCTCTTCTTATTTTTTCATACATTATACAATCATCTTCTACCTCTACTTTGTAAGGTCTTGAGATTCATCTAAATTAGTTGGCTAAGATCTTATTAGAATGAATCCAACTTCAAAAAACTAGGCATTGGTGAAGAAACACAACCGATTATCTTCAAAGGGCCTAGCATTTTCAGAATTTTATTGATCAACTTGTTAAATTTGGATACAAAGTCCCTCATAACTTCTCGAGGTTCTTTCTTTAATCAATACCACTTAGAAAGAAGAGTGTGGGCTTGTTCATCCGGTTTAAACCTAGCCTCAAACTTTGTCTTCGTTTGATTTCATTTGGTGATTGACCTTCTTGGTAGGTGATAGAACCAATCTGCAACAACATCTTACAAAGATTCAATAAACAATCTTACCTATACATCTTCATGTTCAACTCTAAATACGCCACAAGATGTGATTAAGGCGACAATGTGCTCATTCGGTGTTGTTTCCCATCTCCTCTAAAATTTGGAAAGTTCTTTCATGATCCTCAAGGTAGTTCATGGATAGGAGGAGGTAGAGCCAACAGCCTGTGTTCTGTCTCCATGGTACATGTGTGGGCATATCTTCTTATGGTTCTTCTTCTTCTTCTTTTGGAGGAACAAGATCTAAGGTTGGTGCAACCGGACCCTCGGGAGGGTCTTTAAGAGGAAAGTTAGGTTAAATTTGGGGAATAATTCTCGCCCAATTTGTATTGTTATCTAGACAATAGGATGTCGAAATAAACTTGTTGTTTCCCTTCAAATGTAAGATCAACAATTCCACTTGCTCAATCATCTCGGGTGCATCTTCTTTCCACCAATTTGTAGGATTAATGCTCAACTCAAAACAAATTTTCTTTCACTTATATGCTTCGATTTTTACACTCTCCTTTGTTGATTTGAAATTTTTTTAATACGGTGCACTCTTTCCACAACTTGGGCACATTCTCCTTCTATGTCCAAGATTCTTGTAGCAGCGTGATAGTGAGCATTATTCACTTATGGATTCCAAATATAGTTTCTCAAATATGAGATGATATCTTCTTCGTTATCTTCAAAAAAAAAAAGTAGATTAGGCTACACATTGGAGCATTTCCAAAAATGGTCATTGACATCTAGAGAAAGGGTAAACATCAAGGCTCTTTTGGGTTTTATAAAAAAAAAAAAAAGATTTTAGGATATATGATTTTAAGGATTTTGTGGATCACATAGGGTGCGGACAACAAAATCTATCCCACTGTGGACACCAAAAATGTTGGCCAAATATTTGGTCACAAACAAAATACGGGCTTCATCAACACTCACGGGATTGAGTCCCTCCGCTTCAAGATGGGGCGGCTCCCATTTATTGAAATATGGAAAATATATACACTATTTCTAACTCTAGGGGTTGGTCATAGACCAGGGAAAGTGCAAAAACACCCTTGTTGTGACTGCAACAATAGGTTAGAGAGGGGAAAATAGGTGAGATAGGGAAGAGAAAATTATGAGGGAAATAGTGAGAAAAGAGGGTGAGGGAGTTATGTCAATGGTAGTATAACAAATTCCATTAACCGATAACCCATAATTGTATCCAGTTTAATTGGAAGAAATAGAAAAATATACACAACTATGCAAGAATCATGAAACAATAATAATAATTAACAAAAATTTTAATTGGAAATTTTCATTCCATGGCTGAAAATCCAAAGTTTTTCATTCCTTACACAAAGTTGTAATACATTCGGTTGAGTATAAATTTGAGAAAACGGAGGAATATTTTAGGGAGGAGCAGAAGAGCACAATATGCTAAGGGAGGAGCAAAAATTGATCCTTTATAATGAAGAGAGAGCCTCAATATATAGCCCAAAGGCTTGTGACTCCTCACATTCCTGTATGACTATTCACCTTCTTTTCCAGAATAAGACACTTTTCCTTATTTTAAGAAAAGTAATTTTACAAAAGTGGAAAAGAAGTGACTTAAGTTACTTTTAGAAAAATTGTTTTTTCCCAATGAAGAATTAGAACATACTTAAGTTGTTTTTGGGAAAAGTTACTTGTTACATGCTAGAATGAGAGAGAGAAAGAGAGGAGAGATCAATCGATAGAAGGAGCACGTGAAGAGGAGGATCCTTTGATACGAAGAATCATAGAAATCCTTTGGCTTTCCATTGATGCATTGTACCTAATCACAATTTTGAAACTCCATTCCTATAGGTTCAGTAGTATTGGTGATGATGGAGCCATCATCAACAATAATGGTTTGGCTTTCAAATTCATAATTCTTGGCATAGGTGAGAATGAAGTTGGTGTCTTGAATGGCCAAGGGGAACCCAATGGCTCGATAGAGTCCACTATGGAATATTTTTTCAAATAGGACAATGTGAATTCCTTCCTCTATCCTCCGCCTCATATCATCAAAGTCCATGTGCTCCACATTGTTGTCTCTAATGTCTAGGTACTTAGACACTAGAACTGAAATGGGATTGTATCTGAAGTAGTGGAACTTCATTGTGTGATTTTATGGTTTCATTGGCCTTGTAGTGATGGTGGAATGCAACAATGCAAGTGAAACTAGATTCGAGAGGTAGGTTTTAGAAATTTAGAAATTTGAATGGATGTTAATGGTATTTTGGAAAAATGGGAGAAACTGAAATCCAAATTGAATATGAATCAATTCATTGGAAATATATTCCAAATACATAGAGACACTTTGATTTTGGTGGTAATCCCTCATCATAATCAATGGGAAATGAAAAAAACAATTTATGGCGAAGGAAAAGATTGAAAAATAACTTTAATGGAGGAGGTGCAAAATTTCAGTCCTTCATTTTGGGAGAAATTATCATCCAAATGGAGTGGTTTTTGATTCGTTAGGAAGGTATTGGGAAGGAGAATTGATGCTCTAAATTTGGTGAAGTTCTCTCGTGGGTTTTGGGAGAAAACTAAAACAATTTTTAGTGTATATGGAGTTCTTGAGTGGTTTTGGAGGTGGATAGTGGTTTTATTCACAAATCAAGAAATAATTCATCATAGCACATTATCAATAGATCAAAACAGAGGTTTCGGTGAGGGGAACTTGTTGGCAAACTTTGAGAAGCTTCCTCTATGTAGATTTTGAGCAATCCTCAACACAATTTTTGGTGGTTTGTAAACAGACTTGCAACAACAAAAAAGATTTCATGTGATTATAGAAAATAAAATACAAAATCATATGCCATGATATTAGGATCAATGGAAAGGCGTTTTCAAGAGGGTTATGTGGTTAAAATTTGGAAGGGTTTTGACCATGGAATCACAAGTTATGAGAAAACAACTTTTGGAGAACCTAGGGCACAATAATGGTTTTAAGGAGCATGGAAGGTGGAAAACCAGCTTGAAAAATGGTTTCATGGCTTCAATTTATGTTTTCATTATTTTTTCTTTTGAAGGAAGTGGAAGTTTGAAAGATAAGTGTATTTGGTGGTGGAGAATGCACTTTGTAAATGCAAAGTGAATTTTCCACCCATTTTATAAGGTGCATGCCAAGAATGCGCCTCCACCAAAGACGAGGTGCACTTTTGGGATGAAATTTCACTTCAAAAGTGCGCATAGGTTCAAAGATTCTCTCAATATGCACCTAAGTGGGGTTTGTGGGGACCCACATGCAAATTTGATCTCATTTTGACCTTTCCTTCTTGTTTTTTGCTTGTGTTTTGATTGACCAATCAAAAGGGGTGCACTTTTGCAAGTGGGGTGCAATTTTGCAAGTGGGGATGTGACGTGAAGAGAGAAAAGTGCAATTCCACCCCAAAAGATTGCCAACCTCCCAAAGTGCACCTAGGCACACATGATGACATCATCTGCACAATGCAAAAATAGAACATGGAGTGTCCTTTTCACCTCGGGGTCCAAAATTAACTATTTTGTGCCGTATAATATATGATTTTTCATAAAAATGGGCCAAAAAATCCAATCGTAGAATTTATAAACTCTTAAAATGATTTATTCATCAATTTTTCCTTATATATCCATTTTTCCCTAGAAAAATGCGCCGAGATAGTTGAATTTACGAAAGAGTTTAGAACAGGTTGTGAATTGGGTCATCACTTGGGTCATGAAGGGGTTTAATGTGCTTCAACTTGGCCCTTTTTCATCATCCCAACTCCACTTGATGTTCGAAAAACCTTCAATGAAAATTCCTTGTCTAGAAAGGCCACCATGCTTCAGTGTTGGAAAGGTTACATCTTTTATGCTCCCAAAAATTTGTCTTACTTTTTCCATCATGTAGAAAAGTCCTTAATATTTCTAATGAATCGTATTTGATCTCCCAACACTACCCAAAGTTCCCTTCCACACTTCTCACGTGCTCACTTTCCCCAAAAAGTGATTGGAGAGAAAGCTCTCCCAAGAACATTCGAGGCTCATGAAAATCTCTTATAAACCAAACTACCACAGAGAAAAATCTAAGAGTTTTCCATTGACTACAATATGGAATCCTAAAATGCTCTAAGGATCCCAAAACCTTTACCAGAAGTTGACCTTTGGAAAGAGGGAGTTTTGACAATTATGATGACTTTTAACAAATTTGACCGAAAGAGAAAAGAAAATCAATAGGGTTGTCCATAAAATGTGGGACCATTTTACATGTCAACACCCAACCTTACCCCATGGTTAAATTTTATCACCTTCATGCTCTACTCACTCTCTGAATGGTGCATAGCATTTTTCCTTTGTTCCGCGGTATTTCCCCTCGAATATTTAAACTTTGCAAAACATTGAGTTTTCAACTTCCGTGTAACACTACATTTTTTCAAACTCTATGGAACACTAAATTATCCCTCTTTCTGAAAAGTACTTAGCCCTTTATTTTGTGGCTTAGGTAAACCCGTGGGACACTAAAACTTCCTTCCACATGTATTTTTCTTGAAGTCGTGTGAGACTATGATGATATGAAATTGTCTAAATAGAAAGGGTGTTATTTTGGACAATAATTTGGTGACTTTCAGGGGACATCTACCTACTAGATGAGTCGATCAGTAGCTGACACAACCATTGGGCATGGAGTTAACATACTTCTTGAGATTTGACTTTGAAACCAAGTTGTTCTTTTCACCATCCAAGGACCTCTGAAATAACTTGCTTCTTCATTCCGCGGAGTATTATTCTCGGCATGGCTTTTCAACTTTGTTTTGTTTTGCGGACTCCAACATGAGGAATACAAATGGAACCAACACTTGTGTAACAAATCACTTATTCAAGAGATCACCACAAGGATCGAGGGAAAAGGCACTCAATTGGTGATCGCAACACACAAGAAGATGGGCCCTCTAATTAAATATCCCTTGTGGGATACCACTTAAATAACACAAAATATTGAAAATTTGCAGCCAAATAAAATACTCGATTTTTGCATATTTTCACTAGTTAGGGCAGCGAATTGAAGAAAATAATAACTCCACAAAATATCCACTCAAATCACTTAAAATTTTAAAGAGAGCTTGCTAATATTATAAATAACATAAGAAAACTATTTTTGGAATTTTTCGGACAATATAATGCTTCTTGCCAAAATTACATCGGACCCTTCTAAAATTCATAGCTTCTCGAATATAAGTGCACAAACTATGAAACTTTGGAAATAACATTTACAAATATAGAAGATGATGTTCTAACCCTTAGATCTAAAAATGGCCAACTGGAAACCCTCTAAATAAAGGGTGGAATCTCCAAAACAAGTCACCCTTTTTAGTAGATGGTCAAAACCCCTTTTGAAAACCTCTGGAAATGATGTCAAACCCTTTCTTATTGAGGTCGTAAGTCGATATGAAAAAAACCCACCGATTATCTTCACAAATTATCTAAAACCCCTCAAAACCCCATCTCTAAGACTTCTAAAAATATCTTTGTAAATCAGCCTGAAACAGCTCCAAAATGACAAGCTAGGGTAGATCTTTCACTACCGAAGAATGCCTGCTTGCTAGGGATGGATCTCTCACCACCGAAGCTAGGGTTCTGCAGATTCCACTCCCCAAGTTATAGATTTGCAAATAGCGGTTGCACATGAAAAGAGATAATTAGGTATGCCAAAATCCCCTTTCCTTTTCCCCAACTCCTTATATAACTTCTCTAAGGCAAAAGAGCCCCAATAAACCCTAGTCGCATTTTCCCAAGGGCGATAAAATAAAAGTAACTTAAGTTACTTTTCCCCTTTTAAGTCACCATGGTCCAAAAGTGACCCCAACACAAAATTAGAATATTAAGTGTCATGTGGCCCCTTCCTAACAACAAAACATAATGTCTAGTCAACGAAGAAATATAACAAAATGGACTAGATATTCATACCCAATAGCTCCTCGCGTCCATAACCCCTTGGGTATGACCAAGGCTTGACTCGAATTGGCCCTTAGGCCTTAGGTGTAGAAAAGGGGACATTACACTAACAACAAGGAAAAGGGGAAAATAGCAACTCATGTACATGATGACAACAAAAATCCTAATGAGAAGGTTTAAGATAGATCCCATTGACTGGGATTTGAAGTTCCTCCCAATCAAGCTTAGATAACTCAAAAGAGTTGGCCTACTTATAGACATTAATTATATATGGTTAACTCCAAAGTGCATCAAACTTAGAGTGTCGCCCTAGTTTAGCTCTATCTGCGTGTCCCATTTTAGAACCAAATATCCTGTTTTGAAAGCTTGTGCTTTGGATTTCTTGTCAAACCACTTTGTTTGGTTGATCTTTGATGTTCCTCTAATTTGATCACAACAGATTTCCTCAATTCTTCAAATTTAACCAAAATCTCCATTTGGAATGTTCTTTCATCTTCGCTCTCCAATTCTAACCATCATGTCAGCTCTAATGAAGGGAAACTCAAGAGATAATGGAAGTTTGGTTTCGCTATGATATACAAGAATGAAAGGAGAACTATTAATTGCTCTTTTTGGTGTGATCCTATCATCCCAAAGAGCATTTTTAATCTTTGTATGCCACTATCTATGATTCATCGCCATTGTCCTTTTCATTATTTTGATCTTTATCTTTTAATGAGAACTCAACCTCTTCCCACTTATGGGATTCCAAAACTCTTGTCCATCATCAAATGATGGATCTCCTTCTTTGGGGACACAAATCATCACCTCTACATCTTCCTTCATGATGATTTATCCTATGAGCTACTCATAACCTTCTTTCTCTTTGTTGTCTTACAAAATAGACTTGGGTTTCCAACATGAAAACTTCACTCTCTTGTTACCTTTCAAGGTAACCTTGTTCTTTTCACTCTTCACAATACTATCTAGAAGATTATCTTTCACTTCTTCCTCTTTCTTAAGTTAGTGGTTTTTAAAATATCTTTGAGATGCTCACATGACAACTTCACTCTCTTATTTCCTCTCAAAGTAATCTTCTTCTCCCCCTCACACTCAAGCCTTGATACTTGAAGCTTCTTCAACCATTCTTCTCATATTCTAGGGTGTACAACAATACCCATCATCTTGGAAACCATATGTTCCCAAATCTTTATCTTCTTCTTTCCTTCTATTTTCCTCTTTGTTGGAGAACTCTACGATACATAGCTACTGACTCCACATAACATAGTGTTTGCGACCTCAACCCTCATGGGCTATTCAATATTCTCCTCCTCAAAAATAAATTCTAACTCCACTATCCATCTCATGAGCTCATTTGGGCTCTCTTTACCACTAAACAAAACAACATTACAAGTGGGCTTACCTCTTTCCTTCACCTTGACCTCTGTACTAGTCTCTTTCCTTTACTAGGTTGTGCTCTCTCTAAGACATCCAACTTTGCTTGTAGGGATAACAACATCTCCATCATATCTTCTTTTTCACTTGTTGTATTTTGCATCATGTCCAATCTTTCTTGTACTTCCTTCAACATCTCAACCAAGTCTTCTCCTCGTGGTGTTTTTCCTTTCTGTGTAACATATCTTCAAAAACAAGCTTCTCTTTGAAACCTGCAACAAACTCAAACAAGAGCCTACCTTTTATTCTTTATACTTGTAAGACTTTTCTCACACTCGCAATAAACATATCATACTCTTGTCACTATCTCCTGTATATTTCTTTGTGACACCCTACAATGGACTCATACAAGAGCCTCAAAAACTCAACACAACAAGGAAAGACCTTGCTCTTATACTAATTGATGCGATCTAGGTCATGGTCCAAATGAATAGAAACCAAGTTCTAGTAGCCAAAATATAATTTATGTATGAATTTCTCATCCATTTCATGTTTTCCAATACCTTTCGGTGGCCATTCGCTTGGAAACTAGATTTTTTGTTTTTTTCATAATAAGCTAGTGAATTGTACTAAACTTAGAATTTGTGGGAATGAGAGATGCAAAAGTGTGTATGAGTACTCAAAAAGAATCTTTTAGCCTATTCAAACACATTCATGGCCTCAATTTAACTTTTCACAGTCTTAGACTATTTTTTTCAACCAAAACATAAGTTATGGGCTTTTTTAAAGCAAACACACATACACATAAATATTGCAAAACTCTATGGGATGAATTTGGATTTCTAATGATTTGAATTTCAGATCATATCCACTTCAAATAGACTTATTACATACTCATAACATTCTTTTTGGGTTGAAACAAGGTATTAGAGCTTACAGACCATTTTACAAACATTCAGTGTATTTTCAAAACCTCAATGGTCTCTACAATAAGAATTTCTCTTGTGAATCTTTTTTTGTACCTTATACATCAAAAAATCTTCACCAATGTGGGCTTATATATTCCCATTGTTGTCTCTCAAAAATGCCCATTTTTTCCTCTTTATTTCACTTTTTGTGATTTTTTTGATGAAGCCCTCTCTCCACTTTTTGGTTGCGCTTTTCCCATCCCTTGGGCATCCTAAAACACCTCCTCGTCAATAAATTTGAACAAACACTTCAAAAAATGTTTTTTATCCTCATGAGTGTTCTTGGACAAATTTTCATGCATATATAACACTCTACTTGGTCCTTTTCCGAAACAGTTTTGGCTACACCATGTTCTTATGAAATCAAATAAACCCATATAATTAATTTTTTTAGAGGTGGCTCAAGAGTCTCCAATCAATAACATGTGTATGCCAAGTGTTTGACAAAATATTAGCAAGATGAAATAAGTCAATTTTGAAATTTCTTTATTCTATTTTTTTGGCAATGCAAAATTACATGTAAACAAAAATACTCGTACATCACAATAGAAATCCCTAAAAAGGTTACAAACAAATGTGGGTTTATCAAAGTGAAACCTTACATTAATACTAGTTGAGTGGGTAGTACCAAAAAACTAAGGTTACATGCAAGGTTCAATTTCACCAAAATGTTGATATGGAAAGTGGTTTCAAGTAACAATTATACTCACAAACCATATCTAGGAGTCACAATTAGGTTTAATTCAAATGAACATAATAAGACCTAATTACACAAGATGAGGAGCTAATCTAGATCGTAGTGTAATCTTGAAAGTGGATGGAATATGTAAACGCTAGAGAAATTAGAGAATTGGAGTTTGATTATAATACACTAGATCATGCATATTCTAGACACGAGTTAAGTCTAAACAGAAGAAGAAATCGATCACCAAAAGAAACGACTCAAAAACAACCTTGACCATTTTCAAAATGGACACGAAACTAATTAACTAGAAATTAATGCCTACGAAAATGTTCACTTCTAGAAAATGCAAAAACTAGATAAAGAACATGCTTGCATGGTCTTGGTCATCAAAAACCTTGTTCACTTTCTTTGGTTATTACAAATCACTAGGAATCTATTCTTCTTAGTCAATATCCTAACCCAACCTCAACACCTTACTTGACACATGAAACGGTGGTGGTGTTATCCCTTCATTATGATCAAGTCCCTCATATCTTAAAGAAAATTGCAATCATCAATCAATCTGGGTATCCAGTGGCCCACCCTTATCTATCAATGTGTGCAAAAACAACTAGTAAATTCTTCAATTTGACTTTGGCATGAAGATGTGCTTATAAACAATAAATTATGCTCTTACAATTTCAATATCACTCTTATGCAACATTTTCTCCACACAAATTCAATGTGTTATTGACTTCTAAATGCACATATGCACGTGTGTATTTATAAACTTCTTGAATCCAAACTAGAACCTTATTGACATGCAAACCAACACAAAACCACTTTGGGAAAGCCAACAATTAACGCTAAAAACCCTAAAGAATTCAAAATCAAGGGACAAAAGGGCCCATAATGGTGGTGACCATTTTTGTAATGAATACGGCGTGATCAAATCCATACCATATGAAAATGGCCACTTCTAGTACCATGGTAAAAACAAAGGGAGAGAAACTAGGACAAATAGGTATAGAAAATGAAAAAAACGAAGTTAATAGAGGAAAAACTAGGTTTAAGCTATTAAAAATTGTAAGAGACACAAAAAACGAGTCAATGATCAAATGACACAAGGAATATGTGCCAACAAGAGACTAAATTCAAATAATAATCCATAAACACATAATACACTAGCATCATAGCAATTAACTACTTTTATGCCAAATTTTGGTGTCTGCATTTGAATGTTATCCCCTTAAAGTATGTAATGTCCCCAAATGGACATTTTTTACCCTAGTTGGGTTTTAAGCAAAACCCACAACTAGATGCAAGTCTATCACATATAAATCAAAATTTTATTATGCAAACCTATGCTTTATCCTACAAAATGTGACTTGGATTTCACACTAAACAGCCCAATATTTAGTATTTCTTACTCCCAAAATATATGGCAGGACTTAATAGACCAAAATCAGACCAGTAGCCCTTATGCAAAGTTCATATAATTGACTGCTGTAATTAATTTGCAATAATGGCGACTAGGGTTTATTATAAAACCCCCACAAAACAACAGTTAAGAATATATTTCACCACTCTATATTAATTCCCCTGATTATTAACAGTCCATACATGCAATAGAACCCAGATTTTAAGAGGAATAAGGGCTGAAATAGTACTCAGAAATCTGCATACAAATGTGACTAAAAATACCTCTTAAAGCCTTCCAAAACTTCTGAGATTAACTTATTTGGATTCCCAAAATTCAGTACAATAGCTGGCCAATAAATTCAAACTTGGATATCTCCAAAATAGCCCAAAGATGGGTCGCTCTACTCTTGAAAAATGCAATAAAACTGCTGCAACCTTCCTTACAAAGCTCAGTTGCAATTCATCAATAAATATTGTTGGAAAATAGTCAAAAAGTTGTGTAAGCTCAATGGAAAATCCTATGTAGAAATTCCTCCAAAGCTCTAAGAGGGTTTTCGTCCTCTAGAGTCAAATCCTAAGGGTTTTCATCCTTGAATTATTTTATGCAAAAGCTCCAAGCTTTGATGCAAGTTTAAAAAATAACAAGTGATTATAGAATACTCTCCTTCAAGTCTACTTCTCCCTAGCCTATTTTGTTTACCCAACAGCTAAAGGGGTGAACACAAAGGTGACTTAAGTTCTAATATCTTATTATAAAGTGCAAAAAAAAAAAAAAATTATAAAAACACTTAAAATAAAACATTATGGACTTAATAAAAAAGAAAAGTGAACCAAATGATAAAAGCGCTTAGCTAAAATTGTTTATTTATAGAAAAGTGTGACTTGCACTAGGAGGCAAAAATATTAGAAAGAAAGACAAAAGCTTTTGGGTCATAAAATGGTTGGTGGAAGTATTTAATGAGGAAGGAAAATGTGATTGGTTGTTGGAGGTGGCCACTAGGCCCAATTCTTCTATTTAAGCAATGGGAATTGCTTGGAGAAGACACATTTGATCTTCTCAATTCTAATTTTTAATTGAAGTTTTTAGTTTTGTCTGAATTATTTCCAAGGACGGAAACCCTTAGAAGAACTTTTTGCGGCGAAAAAACCCCAAGAGTATGTGAGGAATCTCTACAGAGGAGATTCCATTGTACTTGCAATGATATTTCAGTTTAATCAAGCAATGAATAAACGAGTTTTTGTAGATTTTTGGATCAAGGGTTTGAAACAAATTTGCAGCTATGTTTTCCAGCCTTCTATCATATTGTACAACCCACTTCTAGGATACTTCTTGAGGTATTTAAAGGGGTTTTGATCTGATCTAGATTGTTGTTAATAAATCATGTTTTTATGAATTTTTCCAGCCCAAAACCCTAAGGGCGAATTGGTGTTTTGGTTGTTTAGGGAACTTGTGGTGGTCATTTGCATGAATGGGTAACATCATTGCATTCTCCCTATTTTTCTGAATCCGTGCATAGTTTATTTGTGTGGATCGGAGCATTTTGAGTGAGTTATGAATTTTTGAAGTTGCCATAATTTTCTACAGACTAGGGTTTCAAAATAAATTAATTTCAGCCTTCTTGTGCATCAAAATATGTATGTTCTTTCATATTTTGGCTTTATAAAATTGGTAGATCAGATTGGAGTGGAGAAGTTATATTTTATTGGTTGATTTGTTTGGGTTTCCCACTTTACCCTAGTCGCACTTTTCGATTAAATTCAGATCTGCATGTTAATAAATTGTTGCATCTTCTATAAATTGTATTTGGGTGTTTGCATTTGCCTAAAATCTAAGTGGGGATCAAATATGCCCATTTGGGGACATTACAAAGCAACTCTACTTTTCATTTCGACATTCACCTTCACCGTCATTTCAAATTAACATTACTCATGTATATTTTCTATTTAAGTGAGGAATTAATGTTGAAAGTACTAATCTCTATTCTCTATTTCAATGTGCATTTATTATTAGAATATCATTGAATATTCTATTGTTTTTATCGAGATATAGATGCATCGTTACAAGTTTTTACGAGTGCTTCTCTACCTTGCCACTCTTAATAGGTGTGGTAATATGCAAGGAAATTGGGGAGTGAATAACCTCGAACTAAACCCATGTTATGTTGAATGGGTCTAAGAGGATAAGAAACATTAAGTTCTTCAAAACATTTTCTGACGTGCAACAACAATAGCTTCAATACTTGGAAGCAGCCTAATGTCTTATTTTGGCTTGAACCTAATGTTCTTCAAAATAGATGTAGGACAATTGAGCTTTGGGACTGGAAAACTAAGAAAACCCTTTTCGGAGTGTTAGTCGCCCGGTACCCTTTATGGTTGCGAAGTATGGGGAAGTAACATGTCAAATCATGGGTGGAGACAATTAGAAAGAATCCGAAACATCTAATCACAAGCACTCTTAAAGTCAAATCAATAGTCCCTTATGAGATCATGTTGGTTAAAGCAAATACTTTTCTAATGGAAGCATCAACAATAACTTGGTTGCTAAGTTATTTGAAAAAGGTTGAAAGCATGGATAATCATCGCTGACCCAAAATGGTTGTGGAGGAAAAATTAGAGCGTAGAAAGAAAACTTGGATGAAGCAAAACAACAAATGGATGAACAAATGGGGCATCAACTTTCAAGAGTGTCCTAACAACAACAGGAAAATAAAAACTATGTGATAGAAAAATTTAGGACTACCATGTGGACGAGTAGATTGGTCGAAAGAAAGCATACTACATCAAAGAATTTAACCCCACTTGGGAGCATGATGAAAAAGCTTATCTAGGGGCAGCTATCAAGGGTAAAACAAGGATTTTAGTGGCTCAACTGAGGACTGGATCACATCATCTTTGATGTGAAACCAATAGATGGACTATACCCAAGGAGGATTGGGAAAGGAGAACTTGTCTTTTCTGCAGCAAAGGGGTGGTAGAGACAAAATGACACTTCATCATGGAGTGTTCAGCTTATGATGATATTTGTATCCAGTACGAAAATGACTTGAAGGTGGACAAATTAAATGAATTATTCGAAAAAAACAAGACTTGAAAAGATCGTGGGTTTTGTGCTCAAGATTCATAGTAGAAGATCTGATATTGAAAAAAACTGAAATCATCTTAAAGTCTCAGTTTTTGGTCCCATAGACTCTTCAATCTCGTGGATGTCATTAAAATCTTTCATTTCATTTCATTGCTTGAAAGACAACAATAGTATATTATGTAATCTATTGAAACGTGTTGCATTGCATGCTTTCCACGAAGTAAAGATGGCTTATGTGAATGAGAATACTTGTACGGTCTTACATCCTAATTTTTATAGTGTTTGTGACACATATACCAAAGAAGGACACCCAAAGATTAACTTAGAGAAATCAAGTGGAGTGACATAACATTGAAAAATAACTTTTAAAGGTTGTATTAGTGATGCAAACTACCTTGCCACCAATGTTCTATTTTAAATATTTTTATAACTTTGTAACATAGTTGTTCAACATGCTTCTGTACTCAATTCATGTAACTAACATGCTCAGAGTGTTGGTGCACATTTACACATTTTGTAATCCCTCCTTGTCGAACTCCTAAATCACTAATTGTGGGTATTCCTAGAATGTTAAGCGTTTGGATGAGTTATCCCTTTGAAGCACCAAAATGTGGTGTTCCAAGGGATGTAATTTAGTAGAACCAATCGGCTCAATTTTCTGGGGCCTATTATGGTGTGGTATATTCAATGTAGGCTTACCTTTGTAATATGAGGATGACATGGAAGAACCATCAAAGGATTAAGGCAATCATATTGTACAAATAGACAAGGATCTTCTGCAAATTATTATTCTTTATTCAAGTGCTAAAATAACATTTGGTGCAGTATGCACAATCCATAACATAAATGTTTTAACATGGATATCATCTACAGTGAAATCAGTCACAATAACTGTGTGTTCTTGAAACCTTGCATTTTAGCAATAGAAGAAGGGGCACAACCCCACATCTTGGGGTTTTAACCCACATAGGACTTCTCTAGGATTAGTCATGTGTTGATTACTTGGGTGTTGTGATTGTTTTTTCCCATGATACACTCTAAAGTCTTCATTTCTATCACTTGAGTTTGCTAACGTACAAATCTAAGAATGTATGCGAATAGACAAAGTACTTAAAATCTGCACCTAAAAGATTGATTTCAGTCTACATAATGTTCTTAAAAGTTATTTGCAAAGCTATAGTACAGTCTTAATTCTTGAACCCTTAATTTTTTAAAACTGTCCCAAACACTTTTAGATACAGTAGCAGCGTCAGGCAAAACCAAATATATATATAGTGTCAGACAACATATCCACAAGTATTAACATGTCTCCACATTGTGTCAATGAGAGTGAAAAACTGGTTTACTGATTAAAAGGCCTGCCTACATCTGAACTTAAATCTTGGAATTACGACTTTCAACCTCCTAATGATTATATTATTTTAAGCATCTCCAAAACAACTTGAGAACAAAATAATCCATTTCTTCAAGCACTTTCTGCAGTAAATTGTAACATATCAAATTGTCCTCAAAATAGTCTCATTAAATATAAATTTCAACCACCAGTCATTTTAATGAAGTACCAACTCAGTATAAATGATGACAAAATTTGTAAATATTCTTATGTTTTAGATATCACAAAAATAAAGAATCATTCGCTGCAACCCCATGTGAATGTCAAACATGCATACAAAATGAATTTGCAGATTTGTCAAATTTTCTGAAAATGTAAAACCAGTAGGAGACTCCATATCCACCTTTTGGTCTAGATCTCACAACCTTAGGCTGCGAAAAAAATGAGTATTTGCTAAAATTTATGCTGAGACCACAGCTAAGAATGTAGTTTTTGACTGAAATCTCAAAGGAACAGAGCGGAATTGTACATGAGTTGTGTCATATTATACATGAAATGATGAAAGTATAGAGTGCAAAAGCTGAAAATCAAGAATGATAGACTGAGTTGCTGGAAAAATGGCAGATGCTGATAAGCTTATCCAAAAGCTAGTCTGAAAAACATTGGAAACAAAATTAGAACTCTTTTCAAATGAAAATAAAGTAAATTTGGCTTACAGAAAGAAGGATGAACCTTGAAGGCTCTTCAGAATAACAGAATAAATATCACTTCCTAAGAAAGCTATAATAAACCAACCTAAGAGAAAATTGAAATTAAGACATCATTCATCGACCTAGAAAATAAATGTCCAAAATAGTTCAAAAAATCGTTATCAGCAATTAATCGGCAGGCCAAATTTTGACTCAGAAATCAGGAATCGGCAATTTCTCGGCAATTTATCAGCATTAATCGGCAACTTTATCGCTACTTTAAAAAACATTTAAATTCATAAAATAAACTTAAATTAAATGCAAAACACGATTTTCAAAACCCTAGTAGGCTTGAAGAGTCGAAACCCTAGCAAAACTTGGGGGCAAAAATTGCAGGTCAAATCACGGAGGAAAAATTGCTGAAAAATGCTTTGAAATGACCTTTTTCTTTTCGGTTTGGATTTTTATACCCTGCATGGCAATTTTCCACGATTTTCAAGGTGGTTTTTGGCGGTTTTTCACAAGTTTTATCGTCGGAAATCACCGCTTAATCGCTAGAAAAGAAATCACGATTTTTCAAAAGATTTATCGTTTCGCTTATCCATCACGATTAATCACGATTTATTGCCGATAAATCACAAATTTTTAAAACAACTTCAACTCTAGTCTTTGAATTCTATTACGGTCCAGTTTTTAGCATTTGCAAACTTATAGCAGAATCCTGACTACTCTGATGTATTCATATGTTCAATGGATATTCCAAATGAGGCTCACTTTCTAACAAATTCTTATAATAGAAACAAGGGTGCATAACTCGTAAATGTAATAATAAGCACTTCTAACCAATCTATCCTAGGGAAAAGCAAACCGGTAAATTTTTCAAATGACTGACAACTCCTCAGACAGTGCATATGAGAGCTAGGTCTACATAGAAATCTTGTAAACTAAAAATTTCAAAATTATGAGTAAAATCAAGAACAGATTTTAAAATATAGAGTTTTCAACAATGCCCCAATGGGGCAAGCATTATCAAAACATTGCAACTCTTTGAATTCGGTTCAGAACAGTGAACATGTTTTAAAAGATAATGCCAATGGCAACCTTCCCAACACAACAGATGTTGCAAAATAGATGAATACAAGTAACGCCTCTAAAGAACAAATAGAAATATTTTTTATTTGAGGTGCAGCTTACTGTCATTTAGGTTTTATTTATTGAATAATTAGGAATGCACAAAAGCCGGGCAACCAATTGAAGAACCAAAGGCCAATTTTAAAGCAGTTTTCTATTGTTATATGGCCAGCTATCTATTTCTTGATCTGCACTCTATGACTGCTCGCAACTGCAGCCAAGCAAAGAGCACGATATAAGGAGTTAATCAACCCCAGGACTGGCCACAAGGATAAGAATTGCCTCAACTTGGCGATTTCTGTGATCAGTTTCGTCAATCTGCAAGAAAACTTTCTTAAGAAGTCACTCATAAAAGTTCTATTCTGTGTAGTGGCATGAGGATGAAATGCTTCTGAATTTGTAAGATTTCATTTGTACAAGTGCACTTGTTTTCTTGAATCATGGATAATAAGCCTCATCTTCAGATAAATGCATCATGCAGTACGTATCACAATCCCCAGAGTAGTAAAAGTCAGAATTTCATACTAAAACCTCAGAACAAGGAATTTCAATTTACATGTCATATTCTCAGAAAAGGTCTAATTTCTTTAATTAAATGTCTATAACGTACAAACAAAGTCAGCTCTATCTACCACCCATAATAAGCAACATTACCAGCACCATGCCTATAGCCTGTCTCCACCACGAATAATGAATCAGATTACAACTAAAAAGGTCAAAACTATCATCGAATGCAAGGCAGATGCTGACAGAATATACTTCAAAATGAAGAACACAAGGTCTGGAGATGACATATGTGGTATCTCCAAAAGAACCATGAAAAACATACATCTGGAATGAAATCCAACCATACTGAAATATTCCCTCAAAATTGCAATAAACTTAAACTAGACAAGTGCATTTCCAATCCATGTAACAGCAAAAATCGATCCTAAAACTTGAAGAGTCAAATTGAAATTATCATCAATAAACAGTAGGACGCTGTAAACGGTATATTGGGGACTAAAATTTCCTTAAAAACTAATTTTTGGGGACTAGAAAAGCCTATACTTCTATACGTTCAGTAGCATTCTGACTTTCGCCATCCACTAGTATGCTAAGAGAAACCTATGGTTTTAGGCAAAGGGAGATGCTCAGAAGCTGATCTTCCCAAACTTGCCCATTTAGCTACTGTTGGAAGACGAGCCTACGGGAGCATATATCAATAATTTATAACAGAACTCCCATATTCAAGAATCAAAACTTGTGCCTCAATTTGAGAGCCTAACTTGGAACAACATTTTCTTGATATTTTGCATGTCATTTAGAAGGATTTCAAGGATAAATGACTTAAACGCACCCTTTCATAAAATAACATTGAGTTGCAGAAGATACGTTAGAGTTGAATATTAAATAGTATCAAGGCTGCTAAATGTAGACCTATATCCATATGCAAGGGCCACTTAAGACAGGTTGATAATTTAGGAAAACCAAAGGCATAGTGCTCCACCACATAAATACGTTTGAAACTTTACTACAAATAAATTTGAACTTTACAGAACATACTGCAGTAATGAAAATATGATATATCATTTTCCATGCAAAAGAGTCTACACAGAACATCACTAATCATGCTAATTATTTTTCATTATTTCAATTGCAAAAACAACTTAGAAAATCTTCAAAGTTGATCATTAAATACTTGTAAGTATACACAGGAAAGCAAAGATTTTTGACTAATTTACTTTTGACATTTTTACAGAATTGATTGGATGAAATCATGAATCTAGAACAAATTGAATATGTTCATTCTTAACTTTGCCAATCAATCTGAAATGTCTTAGAGAGGACCATCATACCATGAACATGAAGAAACCAAAGAAATTCATGACTGTGGAAAATAGAGATTCTTATATACAGAATTTTCTAGCATAACACAAAATTCTCCTCAGAACTGTTGTCATTGATTAAGTAAATACCAATTACATAAGAGGATAACAGATTAAGATCATTAAGTTCCTAAACTAGGAATATTTATGGTACGAAGCAAATGCGATGGCGAGTGCAAGTCTGCCCGTGTGCCCTAACCCTAGCCATACTGGTGTGTCTCTTGGTGACGGTGATGGGATTCAGGATGGAGGAGGCAGGATTTGTTGGGCTGCTGCTGGAGATTTTGAGCCCTACGATGGTAGATCGAGGTTGGGTTTTGGAGATTGAGCGCTCTCATCCTCGACTTAGGGCTCCATTTTTGCCCCCTTTGGCTGGTTCTAGGAATGGCGGTTCTGACTGTGAGAGGGCTTGGGACGGCATGATCGGTGGGCTCGATTTGTCCTCTCAGGGTCCTGACACAGATCTGGCCATGCACACTTTCCAGGTCTTCGTTCAAACTTTGTATGGATACACCCTCTGCATCCAGCTCCCACGACTTGCTCTAGGAAAGGACCTTTGATCTGTTCTTTCTCATAAATTAAACTGCAGGGTCGGTCCCATAGACCAAGTTTTGCTGGCAAATCTCTAAAGGACGACTCCTGCTCATCTCTTACGGGATTGGATGGGATTCCACAATTTACATGTCTAGTCTTTTAATGGGCGGAGCCAAAGCACGAAACCCTACACCTTTGCAGCAACTTCAGCTCCTCCTCCACCCGGCTATATTGTGGAACAAGCATCCGAAGCTCTTCCCTTTAGACAAAAGCTGGAATCTAAGGCCCTTATCTACAGATTTAATGGTGTTTGGCCATCAACCAATGCTTTGATTCAGTGGATTCATTCCTCGTGGACAAAAAATTGTGAATACTTCTTATGTGCCCGAGGCTTCTTCATAGTCTACTTCTATGATCAGGAGGATTATCAAAGGACTATTGATGAGGGGCCTTGGTTCTGGGATCAGCGGGTCTTTTCACTACCCCATGGTTTCCACAGTTTGATCTGAGCTCCTTCTCCATTTTGCGTGTTCCTGTTTGGGTGAGATTGCCTAATCTTCCTCTTCATTTTTTCCTTGTTGTGGAAGATATCGGCAATAGTCTTTGGAGGTTCATCAAACAAGATAACAAGAGAGTACAGAGTGGCCTTCTTACTTTTGTTAGGATTTGTGTAGAAGTGGATCTCAGTAAAGGATTGCCGAGATAAAATGACTCTCAAGATGGGAGATGCGACTCACATCCAGACTCTTGACTATGAAAACACGGCTTTCAAATGTCAGAATTGCAAGTCTCAGGGCACCTCCAGGCTGCCTGCCCTCATAAGAAAGCCCAAACTCCAAAGAAAAAAGGATTCATTCCCAAATGATGGAGCCCTCCAGATCTTGAGGATGACTCTGACTCTGACTCTGAAGTTCAAGAAGCTGGAGATACAGCTCCTTCGGCTGCTGCTCAGTCCGCCACTACTGAAAATACTGAGGTGGGTCAGCCATTGGTTCACCCTCCCTCTTTAGAGAGACCTAATCCAGGGATCAAGCGACCTCATGAATCCGATCATTCTGACTTGGATAAGGATGGCCCCCATCCCCTGGATAAGGAGTTACAGATCTGTGCCCCCTTGAATTTGTCTGATTCCAATCCTCTTGGTTCAAAGGAGATTTCACTCGGAAATTGGCAAATAGTGCATTCGAAGAAGGGAAAAAGGGTAAGTGCTGATCTCAGTTAACCTTTGCTT
Organism: Taxus wallichiana var. yunnanensis; assembly: GCA_018340775.1. Classification (NCBI taxonomy): domain Eukaryota; kingdom Viridiplantae; phylum Streptophyta; class Pinopsida; order Cupressales; family Taxaceae; genus Taxus; species Taxus wallichiana. Next base: position 331,224,509 of record CM031234.1, read on the forward strand.
TCCTCTCCTTCTTCAGCTTCGCTTGTGGATGCCTCTTTTGTCGCTTCCACTTCTTTGTCTTGCAGCTTGTTTTGGGCTGCATCCCCTCTCTCCCTCCTCGTTGTCCCCCTTTGTTGCATCTTCTTCTTCTTGCAGCTGCGACTGGGCTGCCTCTTCTCTTTTCTGTGTTTCTGTTTCACTGCTGCAACTGTGGCTGCAGCAGCTTCTCCTTGTTCTCACTTGTGGTTCTTTTCTCTTTTCTCCTTTGTTATTAGAAGGGGGTCTCTTTGGCTGCTTCTTTCAGGTTCCTAGTGTTGGTTCCCTTCTTTGTTACTTGACTATGGATCCTCTCCTTACCCTCTTTTATGTACAAGGATGTGGGTCCTTTCAAAACCCTCATATTTACCCTACTTCCAAAAACAGATTAAGTTCCTATATATTTTGCTTTTATGTGCAAGTGCATGATAAACCTGTCTATAAATGTGTCGTGATGTATCCCCCAATATTAGGTTTCACATTGTTGCAGCTGACCGAAGCCTCTAGCATATAACATACACACAATTTTCAACACAGGACACAGAGCCTACGGGATGTTTCTAGAATATATATTTTCAAGGATTTCTAGTCAATCAAGAAAAAATGAACACAAAGGGAAGACAAGTGAATATGAAGATTTCACGGCAAGCTTAGTGTAGTTTTGTAAAATAGAGAAAAGTGAATATGAAATCTTTGTTGCAAGCTTATAGTAGCTTTGTAAAAATGTATATTGATGTTGTTCACCCCATCTTTTAATCCTCTGTGCTTCTTTTCAATCTATCAATAATGAGGTCTGTATTTTTGTTGGTATGAAATAAAACACTGCATTGAATTTGTTCATCCCTGCATAGTTATTTGAAAAACAAATGTCACGATGATTTGAGCTTATGATAGCCCTGAGCATTGTCATATTGCACCAAAAAGGAATCCCCGAAAACCTGCCTGATGCACTCCTACATCTATTCATATGGAAACTAGTTTAAGAGATCTTTATTCTAAATAAAGAGTTTAAGAAGGTAGATACGTTGTGGAATGTCCTGTTGAAATCAGGATTCAGCATGGTGCTGCTTTTTGGCTGATTAGCAAATAGGAAAGCTGCCATATAAACCAAATGATCTCCAAAAATTTTGAAAAATTGGGGAAAAAGTTACTCGGACCTTGGGATCTAAGTGGAAAGGAAGTACAGTTATGCATGCAGCCCCTAAGGGACTTGTTTCCTTGACAGCTTGCCAACAGAAAGAAAAATAAAATTGACAAGCCATTAAAAGCCAAACCCAGTTCCCTTATAGTTGGGGTTAGACAGCTATGGATGAAAATTGCAATTTTACTGGGGCTTTGAAGAAACTGTCAATTTCAGCCAGAAATTGAAACCAGAAAAGGAAGTAAATAAACCAGTAAAAGCAAATGTATCAATTGGGGGCATGGAATAAGAAAACTTGTTTAAAGCACATGCTCATAATGACAGAATCTACCTGATCAGCTTCCTACGAGTCAAGCGGACTGAACCATTATTCACGCTTGGGTTTCACCTTCCCATAATTTAGATGACCGCAAGACACATGTGATTAGGTATTGTTCCTGGAACAACTGCTGGAAGTGGTGTAGTCTGTCCATACTCCATGCTCTGAGATCACTGAATGAACACAGCCAACAACTGCCTCCACAATTCCCACCACAGTTCTCACCACCAAGGACACCAAAAACAGCACAAACCAAAACAGATAGGATGCTAGAGTCTTCACATAATGCATTACCAGAAACAGCAGCCTATAGAGATCGTACACAAGCAGCCAAAGTATGACAAGAAAAGAAAGGATCAATGTAAGAATTAATAGCAGGACCACACCCACAAGAATCAGAGATAGAATCAGGGCGGCATGGATGAGGACAAACAGGAGAAGCAGCAAATCAGGCACCATGAAGGAGAAGAGAAAAGCATAATCCTATCCACTAAGAACTAGCTTTGCGGATAAGCAAGCATATCGCATGTACATCTGATTAGTTCCAAACCCCAAAAGTACTTACATGAATGCTATTGAAGAATGGTATGAACATTTAGGTCATCACGTGGGGCCTAGAACTAAAAGGTTCCCTGAAATTAAAAACAACGGAAACAAACATGTGGATGTTTGAGAAATTGGTTACAAAGAGGAAATCTAAAAGAGCCCAAACAAGCATGTGAGTGTTTGAGAAATCGATTGCAAATAGGAAATCTAAAACAGCCCAAACATGCATATGGGTGTTTGAGAAGTTGACTACAAAGAGAAAATCTTAGCTGGTTGGCTGGCTATCTATAGATATGAGCACATTTATCAGAGAATCCCAATAAGAACCAAACACTTACAGAATCCTAATAAGAACAAAACAATCATTGCAGTGCTTGAAAATAGTTGAAACAGGTGGTGTCTCATGGCTTTCACAAAATTCCTCCAGTGATCAACGATTGAACATGCTTCGTGTCTAAATCTAGCAATGATATAAAATCGTAACAATCTCTTAGAATTTCAACTCTCTCAAAATACATAAAAAGAAAAGAAAAACAGTTTGAATTCTAATATGGGCGTATAATCATGGAAAGAATCAGGAGAGATGGCAGAAGAATGAGGGATATCAGAACAAATTTTGTAAAAGAAAACAGTAGAAGCCAGTTTTTAGCGCAGGCAGATGGAATACCAGATGCCCATATAAAGTTAACGGAAGAAATTTTGTCCAGGCAAGAATCCATCCAGTTAACTATGCCATTGGACAACGAGGGCCAATTCAAATATTGAAACTTTTCCTTCTCTTTATCTTTGGATGGCACTTTTCCTTTTCTTCAATTTCAAGTCGAGTGCTATGTTAACTTTGATAGAAACCTTATAATCCAAACCTGGACTATTAATTGCCTAGGTGAGAACTAGTGTGCATCATTTTAGGTGTGAAATTGGTAGGTGGACAATACCCAAAGAAGAATGAGAAATAAAAACTTGTTTATTATGTGTCACGAGGGTAGTGGAGACGAATGACACTTCATTATGGAGTGTGCAACATCTAAAGACATTCGAACAATTACATGTGATGCTTAAGTGTTGTCAAGTTAACGAACTTGTTTCACAAGGAAAGGCTAACCAAAATATCAAAAAAATTAATCAAGATACATAGTAGAAGAGCTAACATCAAGAAACGAGTTAACTTTTTGCAATATCGGTAGGTGATTAACTAAAATATGGAAGTTTTAGAAGTTAATCTAAATAGTATAGCAATGTAATAACTAATGAAATATGTTTGCTAAATAATTTGTTTTATATTTTAAATGAAATGAAAAAAGCTGAAATAGGAGGGAAAAAGTACGAACTCGAATAGAACTTACGTCACAATGATTTGGAGTTGGGCGAGATGATGAACAGGCGACAGTGTCGCAACACACCTTAGAAAATTATAGAAATGGTGGATCGACCAGCATGGGGCGCCCGGAGGAGGATGTGGGCGCTCTAGTATGTAGTATGGGCACTCGATCTGCGAACAACTCGAAACTTGAGTCTGAGTTGGTCACTAGGTCTTCGCAATAACTCACTTTTTTTCGCGTGGATGTCGCACTAGTTTCGTTGATGACGTCGTAAACCTGCAATGAAGATTCATCTGCAGAACCCCATACAAAGCATTAAACCCTAAAAAAGAAAGGTGCATATGAAGGGGTCTGGAGTGTCCTTAGTGGTCACAATGGTGGTCTTACAACTAAGCGATGTGCTATATCTCAGACCTTATGTAGTTCTATGTGATTGTGTGTGCAATGATGTGCCTAGGGTGCCCTAGTGCCAATGACATAGAGATAGCGGGCAATAGCTAGATAGAATGCAAAATGGTGGATGGAATAGAATAGACTTCCCTTTCCTATGTAGTGTGTGTGATGTAAATAGTGCCCAAATGTAGTCCCTTTGCCTAAATAGATAGTTAGCCCTTAGTAGAAATAATCCACCCATAAGGTAGTATGTATGTTGTGTTTATATAGGGATCTCTTGCTCAAATTTTGACACTAATGACCCAACATGCCGACTAGTACCTAGGGAATGGGAGGGAAAACCATAAAGACCAACCTCGAAACTCTAAATGAGACCCAAGTGCAACCAGGGACCAGGCACCTAAAAATAAGGATCGGGGCGCCCTAATCCCTCCCTAGGCGTCCTAGTCAAAGACTAGAGATGACAACTAAGTAATTAACGACAACTAAGACTCTATGAGAGACAACCAGAACTATGAAAATAATTGACAATTGTGCAAGACACTAAATGACAATGACTGACTAAACTGACGACAGGACTAGGGGATGGGTCATTAGTGAATACTTTTCTTATGCAAGATCCATATATAAAACAACATACTTAGCGGTATAATTGTAATAGTAAGTGCGTGATTTTGTGACTACATTTCCCCCACTTTATGTTGGTGAGTAGAAAGCTCGGTAACATAAAGTAGATAGAGATGTGTACTTGAGAGAAGTCTAGAGAATCCCATGATGTAGTAGAATGCGCATATGTGGTAGTAAAAGTATGTCGAAAGAACCATACAGCATGTCGAACCATGGATAAGCGTGTTGATCCATGCAATGTAGCGAGAAACGTAATGTCGTGATGAAGTGAGCTAAATGCGAGTGATGATTGTAATGTTAGACAATTGGTGATTTTGAATGTTGTATGATGACGATGAAATGGGAAGTGATCTGATCGGTTCCCAACCCAAATCAGCGTGTATACGAATAATCGACCAAAGGATTTGGGTGTCATGCCACCAGAGGAAGAGTGTAGAGAAAAAAGTGTGTTATTCTCCAACCTCTAGTTACATCCTCAATATCTAGTCGTTGCGAGACAGGACTCGGATCAAACATTTGTGGTTTTTGGATCCAAATAATTTCAATCAAATAGTAGACCCATATAGGAGTGGTATAGGAAAGGCACTCTTGCCCCCACTCCACAGTGTCACCGCAATGTGATGGCTTCCAAGTTAGGTCATTTGGAAGCAAATGCAAAATGTATGATGGCTTCCAAGTTAGGTCATCTGGAAACAAGCGCAAATGTAGAATAACTTCCCAAGTTAGGTCATCTGGGAAAGTAATGCATGTAACTCCCAAGTTAGGTCATTTGGGAGGAAAATTGTGTTATATTGTATTGATTGAATGATATGATTTTGATTGTTAAAGATTTGAATGTGTTGATTGATTACTCGTAGAGAGATTTTATGCTAGTTTCCCCCAAGTTAGGTCATTAGGGGAATCGATAGAGATTGGTGAATGATTGCATGGAAATATTTTAACGCTTGTTTCCCCCAGGTTAGGTCATTAGGGGGAAGTGATGAAATGTCACATAGAGGGAATGTATGTTTGTTGCCCTTAGGTTAGGTCGTTAGGGGGAATTGATGGTGAAATGTTGCATAATGTATTAGTAAATGTTTGAAATTGTTGAATCGGTAGTGTTGATTTATTGCATGGTGATATAAGGGGAATCGTAAGATGACCCCAATTATATGCCCCCTTTCGGCAAAAGGGGAAGTGATGATAAGAATGAATGTTGAGCCGAAAGTAAGTCCGAAATAGATATAATGTGATAGAAAACACCAAAATGTGCATAGATTGAGTGAAAAACATGTCGAGGAGAGACATAACACATGTTTCATGTGTATGATATGATAGTAGGTGGCATTCAAAAAAGAATGTCACAAACAGGGCATAAATTAGAGTAAAAATGCTCGAGATATGACAAAAATTGTGGGGTGTGTATTAGTTGTGAGAATAAGTGTGAAATAATGACTATAGTAAAGTGGGTGATGAAAAGTAACTATAAATAGTAAAGTGAAAAAGTGATTAATCACTTCATTTGTCTTTTGCACGAGTGAGATTGAGCTATGAGTTTGGAAAGATGCCACAAGTGAGAGCAACATGTCCTAGCTTATTTGAGATGGGGCGACCGTCATAACACGTCGACGACAAAGTTAATAAGTGCGATGTTTTTTTGAAAAATGTGTGTATTGTAGTCGTTTTTGTTGATTTTTACAAATTTGAGATTTTTAATTTTCTCGGCATTTAAGACCTGGACAAGACCGGTGAGGAGCACCTTGGTGCCCCTAAACAGAGCACCCAGATTTTGGCATTAATGTGTCTCTCCTGCGCGCACCCCAATCCTGCATCTGGGTGCCCTAGTCCGAAAGTGTGTATGTGGTCTAGAATGGTGAAAATCATATTTCTAGTGCATAATAATGTGATAAGCGAGTGTGTTTAGATTTGTATAGTGTTCTAACGTTGGTTTTTTGTCATTTTGTGTTGTGTAGAGGGATATTCACTCAAGGTAATTCCACATGATGGTCGTCGTATAAGTACTTTTCTTAGGTTGGGCACATGTCGAATGATGATTGGGATGTTATGGACCGTCTTTGGCTGCAACACATAAAGCATGGATGGGGGATATGCCCCACAATATGCCTATGTTGACTGCACTATGTGAGAGATGGTGTGTGGATATGTGTATGGTTTGGTTGCCTACGAGTGAGATGAGAATTACTTTGGAGGATGTGTATCATATATTGTGGTTATCGGTTATTGGGAGAGACAGTCTGAGTTATGCCATTAGAGGATATGGAGAGACAGATGCGTAGCATTAGACGATATTTTATGGGGACTCGAGTACCTGCCGAGGCCCATATTAGTTTGGATGCTATTTTGAGGTTTGGGGTTTTGCGCTTACGGAAGTTCATTGCAGTGGTTATTGCTTCATTTATTGCAGATGGAAGGAGGGGGTGTGTGCGACTTGTATAAGATACATGATATATGTCATTGGATAGAGGAGGAGAGCACCAGATACGTGTGGGCATGATGTGTGTTGGCCCACCTATATAGAGACCTATATCGATTTACTCATGATGAGCATGGAGGTGGGATAGGAGCTACTACGTTATTGCATGTATGGGCGTATGAGCACATAGCAGTGTTGAGGTCAATTAGAGGGCCTGGCAAGCAGAGTGGGGCTAGGCCAAAGATATTTACGAGGAGGAGGATTAATGTACGTGGGCGAGAAGATGGACACTGATACTTATAGGGCCTTGTATAGAGGCCATACCGTGATTATGGAGGATAGTCGAGGATGTTGTAAAGTTTCGGTGTATACGTAGGAATAGTTGGTTAGAGGACCATTTTACAAGAGTAGGCTGAGATATTCCAGTGGAGAGAGTATCGTGACAGTTTGGCATGGCTCAGGACATGCCCCTAGAGCCATATATGGTTGAGAGCTATTAGAGCACCTAGGAGGGCCGAAGCTAGACTAGGGCCCACAAGAGAGCAACTAGTACCTCTTGGGCCAGATGAGGCGGAGACCAGCAATAGAGATGATAGATTTTGATGATGCGGGATGTACAGAGGGAGTATCGTGCATGATGAAAGAAACATCGATGGGTATTCTTGTATCCTTTGTTCGCATAGGGAGGAGGAGGAGAAGGGGAGGCACATGCCCCTAAAAATGTGGCAACGACTATAGCGGAGTGTGAGTATCTATGTATAGCTATGTTGTGTGTTTTTTGTTTTCCTATGTGATAGCGATGGTTATCTAATGTGTTGTTCTATTTGTTTTTAAGGGGATGCATATTGGTTTTGATAATGGAAACATCCATCCACACATTGATGCGGAATGTGCCTACCAATGTACTCGTGGTTAGAGGGATGCTTTAGAGCGCGTTGCGTCATTGTGGTCGAGCATGCCCATTTATTTGATTTTGTATCCATAAGCAACAACGACATGAACTGTATTTCTAGCAAGAGGGACAAGGCACGCGAGGAGACTCGGCGCCGAGAGGGTAGCAGGTGGTGGTCCTTGGCACAAGATGTGTTTACACATTATATTGAGTTGCATCACCATTTTGCAAAGATGTCTCACGAGGTCACACTACTGCGGAGGCGAGGATAAGAGGTATCAGGTCATGACCAGCAACGTAGAATTAGTGGTGAGGCATTGAGTTTTAGGGCTCGTAGTACTCGAGAGCGATAACGATGATGAGATTTGATTTATATTATTGTATATGATGTAGGGAGTTGCCCCCGATGATGAAAACATTTTTGTAATGATGGTCACACTTGATATACATAGTGACAAATGTTATTTGATATGTGATGAATTGGTTTCATGGTGTATTGATGTTATAATGTGTTTGATGATGTGTTATTCAATGATGATGCTCACAATGTATATGATGTGTTGTATATCACTTATGTTCATTGATGTAGACTTGTAGTATGATGTTGGTATTGATAAACAAAATGTGTAATGTAATCGATGATAGATAACATCGTAAGTTAATTGATGAATTAAGAGAAATTCATATTTGCGAATAGAATTTTTATGTGTAGTTAGTGTAATGATGATAATAGAATGTATGTAAAAAAAGATAATGTATAATTGCCCCATTGTTGTGATTTGTGTTGTCGTGATAATGTAATGTAATCGTGATATGTTAGTGTGATGGATATGAGGGGGGAGAAGATTAGTGATTCCCCCCAGTGTATGGATGAGTATGCTCATTAATTAAGATCCCTCTATGGTCCAAAATGAACCGCATAAAGCAAGATTACGTCATCAAGAAATGATGGAGTGCGCTAGATGAATCGACGAAGTGCGTGATGAAAGGTTGTTATAAAAAAACCCTCAATAGTCATGTAAGAACCGTAAGAACACAAGGGCGCCATCGGGGATGAGGTGATAATAATCACGTGCAAAGACTAAGCTAGCATGAAACAATGGAAGCATGCGGCATGGAAGCAGTGTGAGCATATGAACTGAACTGAATATCATATGGAGCAGCAGTGGGATGTGTGAATACAGAGGGCTGTGGAAGCCAATGTGAAGTAGTAGCATGATGTGGTGGATAAGATGGATGAAATGGATGTGATAGATGTGGTGGAGAGTGTGCATGAGTGAAAAACTACGGTGGTGGATGCACCATGACCTGAGCACCAGATGGAGGAGATAACTCAATCGTAGTAGAAACTCTCTAACGAGGTAGAGGAGAGATGGATGCTCACGTAAGCGGGAGCCAAAGGAAATGATTCCCTTATCCTCTAATTATTATAATCTATCGTGAATGGGAAAATAATCATTGTCCCTATGGCTGTTGATGCAATGATAATTACAATAAGGTTGGTCACATTGACGTTGTAGTCTATGTTGTGGATGATGTTGGTTGGATGGAAAGCGAATTAGATGCTTTTCAAGTAAAGCACACAACACATCATGAGGTCTAGCATGGTGAGAGAAGTGTAATGGTGCATGCGACATAGATGGAGTGGAAGGAGAAGTAGTGTGTCACGAGAGGAGGAGAAGAATGATTTGTGTGTGATGGATTAAGTTGAGCTTGTTTGCTAGGTCAAGATGGAGACTGTGTAGGATGATCAACCAGTGTGAATGGAGGAGAACTAGATGATACAACAGTAGGAGATATATGTGGAGGATCAATGATATGTGTCGAAAGAAGATCTTGTTCTAGGTCTATGACTTTATAGCATAGAAGAATGAATGACTCACATGTATCATACTACAATCTTTGCTTAAGCATGGGAATCAAACCATGACAGAAAAATGAATTGCTTCTCTAGATCTATAGGTTGGAATACTAGTTGATGTATACAAGTATTGAATCGTAAGATATAATCCTTGATAGATTCTGATGAGCCTTGATGTAAAGTAGGTAGGTGGTCATAAGTAACTCTAGGGCCATTGTTGATGATAAAACGATGGAGGAAATCGTCCTCCATGTCATAGTAAGTACTAATGGACCCAAATGGAAGATGAGTGTACCATTGTAAAGCCTCATCAATAAGATTGTATCAAAATGCCTTAAGCAATAACTTATCATTAGAATAAGGGTCCATATCCATGTGGTAATGTTGGAGATGTGCATGAGGGTCACCAGTACCATTGAAACATGTGAATGTAGGCATGATAAAGTCCTTAGGAAATGCATAATTATGAATCTTCTTGGGAATGGGGTTACCATGTAAGGAGTTGTTGTCAATAGAAGCATAGTAAGCCCTACTTTCTAAAGTGAGAGACTAAACCTGAGATTGTAATTGACCTACGAAATGCATGAGAGAAATGATATCTTGTGAAGGAATAGTAGAAGATGGCAATAATGTATTAAGCGGTTGTAACTTTCCATTGTGAGTGATCATAGGAATATCAAGAGAAGATAACGGATGTCCCGATGCTAAGGGCACACTAGGAGTGGGTGTCGAAGAAGCTATAGTAGATGATATAGATGGAATACCCATAGCAGAGGTAGGAGTAGCATCGAAACATCCCTAGGAGGTGAAATAACCAACCACTGGAGATGCGCCTACAGGAGAAGATTCACTAATAGGTGTAGATTATGTGATAAGAGGAGATGAAATGGTAGGAGAAGAAGAAGCCACAGATGGAGACGACTCATGCATTTTGCTAGATGCAACCTCAGGAGAAAGTGGTGATGGATATTCACACTCGGTAGAATGAAAATCAGGAGAATCATGGCTATCCATTGTGTCATCAACATCTCCTAAAGACTCAGATGTGAGAATGTCATTAAGCATACTATCGATAGGATCATCAACATAATATGAAGGTATATAAGGACGAGTATTTAATGAATGATGAGAAGCAATATCAGAAGTAGGAGAATCATGATATGGAACTATAGCAATGGTCTTACTAGGGGAAGAATTAGTATGCACATGTGAGCGATTGTCAATACCAAGTAAGTAATCGATAAGAGAATCATCTAGAATTTCCTTAGAAAGATCAGAAGGAGGATCACTAGTAGCCATAGAGCAAGGTGTACAGTGAGTGAAGGATATCAAATCCTAAACAATATTAATGCCAATGGGAGAATCTTCAAAACGAGTGGGCACATATTGTTGACCATCTAAGAGTTGTTGTTGAATATCAGCGGCATAGTAGGATTAATATAAAGAGTCATGAGCTCAGCGATGGCAGCCTCATCATAGATAGGGTTAACACTAAAATGAGACATGATGGGTGGAGAAGAAGATGAACTATTCTTAGCCATTAAAGTGTGAAGTGGATCCTAGGGAAAAATATTCTAAAGTATGGGTTCACCAAAATGATTAACTAAAATATGGAATTTTTAGAAGTTAATCTAAATAGTACAACAATGTAATAACTAATGAAATATGATTGCTAAATAATTTATTTGATATTTTAAATGAAATGAAATAATTGAAATATGAGGGAAAAGGTACTAACCTAAAACAAGCTTACCTTGTAATGACACAGGGACTAAACGAGGTGATAAACCAAGCGGAGAGTATGACAAAGACACCTTTGGAAGTTATAGCAGATGAAGATTCAGCCAGTGGGATTAGGGTGAATGTGGGCACCTTGTCCGTATGGGCACCCTAGTCGTGAAACAATCTGAGTTGGTCCTTAGGTCTTTGCAATAACTCACCTTTTGTTGTGTAGATGTCACACTAGCTTTGTTGATGACGCCATGAACCTGCAATGAATATTTACGTGCAAAACCCCATACAAAGCATCAAACCCCTAAAAAGAAAGATGCATATGAAGGGTTAGGATTGTCCTTAGCGGCCACAACAGTGGTCTTACAACTAAGTGTTGCACTATATCTTAGACTCGATGTAGTTCTATGTGATCATGTATGCAATGATGTGCCTAGGGTGCCCTAGCGCCAATGATGTAGAAATAACAGGCAATAGCTAAATAGAATGTAAAATGGTGGATGGAATAGAATAGACTTCCCTTTCCTATGCCTTTGTGTGTGATGCAAATAGTGCCCAAATGCAGTCCCTTGCCTTAGTAGATAGCTAGCCCTTCGTAGAAATAGTCGCCCATAATTTAGTATGTATGTTGTGTTTATATAGGGATCTCTTGCTCAAATTTTGACACTAATGACCTAACATGCCGACTAGTACCTAAGGGAATGAGAGGGAAAACCATAAAGACCGACCTCAAAAATCTAAATGAGACCCAAGTGTAACCGGGACCAGGGCACCTAAAAATAAGGACCAAGGCACCCATCGGTGTCATAATCCCTCCCCAGGTGCCCTAGTCAAATATCGAGAGATGAAAACTAAATAATTAACGATAGCTAAGACTCCGAGAGATGACTAGAAGCTGCAAATAACTAACGAATGTGCAAAAAACTCAATGACAATGACTGACTAAAATGACGAAATGACTAGGGGATGGATCATTAGTGAATATTTTTCTTATGTAAGATCCTTATGTAAAATAACATACTTGGTGATATAATTGTAATAGCAAGTGCGTGATTTTGTGACTACATCAGGCATCCTCTGTAACTGATGTTTTTTTATTTGGATAGATTATTTTTGAGACTCTTGGTCCCATAGACTATTTGGTCTCATGGACGTTATTAAAATCATTCATTCAATCAATCTTCCAAGTCTCAAGCTCAAACAAATGGATAGCTTAATACGGAAAGTGGGGTTTGTGTAGTGACAAGGCGTTAATAACTTTAAAAGATTATATTGTATGAGTTAACTATATAATTAACTATATTACATTGAAATTATATATAATACAAGTCAATAAATATGTTTGTGTGAAATGGAAAGGTTTTTTTACTTAGTTTGAACTTCAAATGGCTCAGGAAAGGGTTAACCAATTGCAAAAATTATTGGGCGAAGGATGTTGGTTTTTCCCAGCAATTATCTTCTCAAGAAAAATGGATTCAAGAACTGCAGAGTATGGTATCACACCAGGAAGAGGAAACTCTTCAAATGAGTAAAAGTATATGTATTGGAAGCATCCGTTACTTAGTTGCAAAAAGAACAAAAGTAGGACTTCCCTCAAATCATTGTATTGAAGGGGATGACCAAATGGATGGAAGAATGCTACCGGTTGAAAAAGGTTGAGGAAGAGAATACAAGTTTAAAAGAAGAGATTGAGTTGCTAAAACAAAATGTTGTCCATGTTAGTCGGTTATGACAACCAGGTGCTCTCATGCAAACCTCCCTCCAATTTTTATGCCCTGTTCTTAAAAGAACAATTCTTAAAATGGAAAATCAATAGAGTCAGGGCTCGGTTGGACATTGAATTTGAAGATGACCATCAATTTGTAGGAGCATACACTGCGCTGCAAATGATGTTGAAAATAATTTTTATGTGAATTTTATGTGCACAAATTCTTGCTCCCTGAGCAAATAGAAATACCAGTAAATCTGTATGTGGGAGAAGTTCAATTGAGGTCATTTTTTTCGACCCTAAGACATCAAGGTGAGTGGAGAGATCAAAGGGAAATATTTATACAGTCAGAGTCTACAGTAGGCCTCCTCATGAGGCATGATTTTCCAGCACCACTCAGATTTTTCAATAGGTTTAGATCACAAGTGTATTGTCTACGTCTCATAGACAGGTACACTGAAATTCTGCAGAGTTGTGTCAAGAACTTCCGGGAGCAAGTGATTCCCACTTTTAATGTCAACTTTCTTGCATCACAACTACGATATCAACTGTTGGCCGAGCCATATAAAAGGAAGGAAGTCATTTCACCCACTAATCTTAGGTGGTCATTAAAAGGGCAAATGTTGTATGCAAAATTATTCTGGGACTTAAAGAGAAGTGGATTGGAATGCGCTACATGCCACCTCTTCTTCTTGCACCAATACTAAGATGGAACTCAGCTATTAATCAAAGTGCGAGAAGATATTTATACTACCTGGTGAAAGAATGTGGTAGATCACTTTGGGTTTTCTGATATAATAGTTGATGAGACATGGCAGACATTCACAAATGAGTATAATTGTTCTAGAATAGTATAACTCCTTAATAGGTAGCAGGAGGACCTGCTAAATCTCTAGTCGAGGGAGGTGATGAGCCCCATTTTTGTCATGATAAACCTTGTGTAATTATGTTTAAGCCATGCCAGAACCTATTCTACTTTTGATATTATTATGCATGATGGACAAATACATACTTTATATTTACTATTTTACTATGTTTATGGGAAATTATTGTGTGTACTTATGATGTTTCACCTTGTTAATTCTTGTGCATAAAAGGCTTGAATATGATATGGATAAATATTAATTATGTGTGCAAAAATGCATATGTTGAATTGTTATATGGAGTGCAGGACTTAGTATATACATTGGTGCAGGACTCTATTTTGTGTGATAGTGCAGGACTCGGTTCGTGTGTTGGTGCAGGACTCTCATCCTCATCAATCAAGTATCCATCTCATCAAAACCCGATCCCTCAAAGCTCGAGTGACACAAGCACGCATGCATATAACTTAGATTCTTGAATTTCAGTTGGCAACATATTTTTCTACCTAGAATCATCGTCATTTATGAATCAACATTCAAGCCACAATAAGAGCGAAACAATAATGCTTGAAGACTCACACACTGTCACTTGATTTCTTGAATCGATTATTATTTGGAGAATCTTCTAGGGTAGATTGACTCCTTCAAGGAATCAATCATGGACCCCCTCTTCGATTATTGTAAACGCTCTAAGATCAAAAACCACTAATTGTTCTCGTCATTAGTGTATTACCAAGAATCAAGGGAATTGTTTAGTTCAAACAGTAGTTAGATTTATAATTAATCATTCAAAATAACTATGTCCCATGGAGAGACTAGGACTCTTTTTTGGTATAAAAGAGAATGTAATTAGAGTTAGAGCTTCAATATTTTCCAGTTGTAGCAGCATATTTTGAATTCAATAAAGATCAAATTCAAGAGTAAGTTTATTTGTCTAGAAGTTTGGTACAGACTTGATCGAGGGCGGAGCAAGGGCCACTCCTACCTAACAAGAGGGAGATTCATTCTTACTTTCTAGATTTGTTCTTTAACCATTGTTGTTACCATTTTACAATTTCTTTATGAATGCAATGCAGTCTTTAATGTTGATGTTTTAGTTAAATTTTGTTTCTGATTTCAATTCCAGTACTTTAATTTCATGCATTTCAATTTTAATCACGATCAATTCAATAAACTCTTAGTTTTAAGATAGAAACCCATGTTGAGATCAAGTTTTCCTATTGTTCCCTTTGTTGCAAACAACCATTGGACGTCGCCCTAGATTGATAGATTAAATGTATTAAAGTATGAGCCCAACGACACTCATCACATTGACTGGGGTGAAATGTGTTGCCTAATGACTTTTTTCAAGCAAGAAACATGGAATATTGGATGTGTTTTACTTCCTGGAGGGAGCTCCAGCTTATATGTCACACTACCAATTTTCTACAACATTCGGTAAGGACCATAGTATTTAGGAGAAAGCTTATTATCCTTCTTCTTCTTTTTTAATGATAACTACTTATATGGATACAACCATACAAAAACAAAGTCACCCGCTTACAAATGTCACTCTTGACAATGTTGATCATCCTGTTGCTTCATGTGGTTTTGTGCCCTTTCCAAATTATCTCTAAGACTAGAGAGTACCTCGTGTTGGTGTTTAACGTTATATTTGATTTCTCTCACCTTTGGTTTGACCTTCAAGCTAGAGATGAGTGATGGAGAATAGTACTGTAAAGTGACAGAAATGGAGACATTTTGGAGGAGGTATGAAATGAAGTATTGTACCACCATTCTGCAAGTGGCAACCATTGCACCCAACATTCTTGTTTATCTGAAGTAAAACATCGAAGATATCCCTCTAAAAATTTATTTACCACCTCAGTTTTCCCATCTGATTGAGGATGATAAGATGAACTTTGGGCCAGTTGGGTACCCAAACAAGAGAACAAATCAGTCCAAAAATTGCTTGTAAATATTGGATCATGATCACTTACTATAATTTTGGGTGTGTCATGGAGCTTTTGAATTGTGTCCATAAATGAGATGGCAATTGTACTAGTTGTGAAAGGATGAGCTAGGGAAAAAAAATGATCATACTTGGTAAGTCTATCCACCATGACCATGATGACATTTTTCCCTTCTAATTTAGGTAATCCTGTGATGAAATCCATCGATACCTCTTCCCATCTCTCACTAGGAATAGACAAAGTTTGGAGGATACCTGATGTCTTAATGGTCTCACCCTTATTTTATTGACACACCAAACATTCTGCCACAAATTTTTGAACATCTCCTTTCAACCCCTCCCAAAATAAATACTGCTTAACTCTATGATAAGTTTTCAAGAACCCAAAATGGCCACCTAGTGGAGAAGAATGGAGCTCTGAAAGAACATGGTGTTTAAGTGTATAGTTCTTACACAAATATAACCTATCTTTGTACCACAATGTATCCCCCTTCCATATAAATTGTTCTGATATGGTTGGATCTTCCTGGAGATTCTGAATGAGAGTATGTGTTGTTACATCTTTATGTCATTCTTCCCTTGCTTGATCTACCCAATTTTCCTTTAGTATAGAGATGACACATAACAATGCTTTTGTGGACTCATCCCTCCTAGATAGAGCATCAGTGACCACATTTTCCTTCCCTTTCTTATAAACAATCTCAAATTCATACTCCAAACATCTTAGTGACCCATTTTTGTTGTTCTTCTGAAGATATTTATTGCTCCAAGAAGTATTTCAAACTATCATGATCAGTTTTTACCTTAAAGTGTCTACCCATCAAGTATGGTCTCCATTGTTTGACTACATGTAATATTGCCATCATTTCCTTCTCATAGGTGGGCTTCAACAAATTCTTTCCTTTTAGTTGTCGGCTCTCAAATGCTATGGGATGTCCTTCTTGCATAAGTACTGCTCCGATCCCATTTCCTAAAGCATCGCATTCAACTATGAAGGTCTTGGAGAAATATGGAGTTGCCAATACTGGAGTGGTGCACATTGCCACCTTCAATTTTTCAAATGCCCTAGAAGCTTCCTCATTCCAATGAAAGGAGTCTTTCTTCAATAATTTTTTAAGTGGTGTTGTTATATTGCCATCATTTTTACAAATCATGATGATACCATGTGAGACCTAAGAAACCTCGTAATTTCTTGAGGGTTATTGGGACTTCCCATTCCACCATGGCCTGGATCTTGTGAGGGTCCACCTTAACACCTTTATGAGAGACAATATGACCCAAGTATTCAACTTCTTATACCCCAAAAGAACACTTTGAAGGCTTGGCATATAGTTGATGTTTCTCTCAAACTTCTAAGACTGTATTGACATGTTGCAAATGTTTCTCCCATGATTTATTGTAGATCAGGATATCATCCAAAAATAATAAGAAAAACTTCCATATGAATGGTCTAAATATTGAATTCATCAAACTCTAAAATGTGGAGGGTGCATTGGTAAGACCAAAGGCATCACTAGGAATTCATAATTCCCTTGATGAGTTTTGAAGGTTGTCTTATGAATATATTCTTTCTTTACTCTAATTTAGTGATACCTAGAACATAGATCTAGTTTTGTACCATGTAACTCATCTAATAAATCATCAATGACAGGAATAGGAAACTTATCTTTGATAGTGTACTTGTTGAGTTCTCTATAGTCTAGACACATGCGCCATCTTCCATCCTTACAGTAAACCATCACCACCGGAGCAGAATAAGAACTCTAACTGTGACGAACAATACCCATTTCCTCCATCATCTTCTTGATCTCACTCTTTTACACATATGGGTATCTATAAGGCCTGATGTTGGGGGGTTGGCTTCCTAGAATCAACTAAATGGCATGATCATGCTCTCTTTTAGGAGGCAATCCTCTAGGATCCTTGAAGACAACTTCATGTTGATCAATAACCTTATGAAGATCAAGATGCACTACCATCATTGGCGGTTGAACTTCCATGGAGAAAAATCATGCTACAAAACCTTCACCCCCTTTTAAGAATATTTTGCATTTGGTGAGAACTAACCACTTGAGGAATTTTTCCTAGTATTCCTTGAAGTTCAAACTATTTACCCTCATAATGAAAGTGCATGAACAATTCCTAGAAATTTATCTCAATGGTGCCCAAAGTTATGAGCCACTGAACACCTAAGACAATATCAGTTTTGCCCATGGGAATAACAAACATCATAGATTCCAATGTGTAGTCACCCATCATAAGTCTAATTTTATGGAATTTACCTGAACATTGGATTGTTCCACCATCTGCAATCATTACTTGAAATTTAGGTGTTGGGTAGATGAAACAATTTAGTCTTTTTGCTAGCTTATGATTGATGAAATTATGTGTGTTACCGAATCAATCAATATTGTCACCTTCTGCTTCTTAAGATAACCCACAACCTAAAGGGTTTGTGGAGTACTAATACCTGATAGAGCATGACATGAAATAGTGGGTCGGATCTTGATTCTTCCTCTAACTTTTCCACTTCCTCATTTGATGTTACCTCATATTCTTCCTCATCACCGGTCCCTTCAATGTAGAACAATTTTTTCTCATAACATTTATGATTTGGTCCATATTTGCTATCACAGTTAAAACATAACCCTTTTTCTCTTTACTCTTCAATTTGTTAAGGTGTCGAGTTGAACTCACGTAGAGGTACGATGGAGGCAAGGTGTTAAGATATTTTATGTTAGAGAAGGATTGTCTTTTGCTTTGGAAAGAAATTTTTCCTTTGCCTACATGTCATGATAATAGAATCAAAAACCTTGAGTGGATTAAACATGCGCACCTCATGCTCAATGTGGTCCTTAAGACCCCCAAGAAATAGTTCATTCAAATACTCTTCTATAATATCCTCCACACACAAGGAAATATTTTGGAATTGATGGACATACTCCTTAACTGAACCTGTTTGTCGTAACTTTGCTAATTGGTTGAAGTAATTCTCTGAAACACTAGAACTATAGTGTAATTGAAGCTCTTTAGTGAAAATTGTCCATGTGACATTTAGACCATTCTTCTACCTTTGAGCACATAACCAACGATACTAAACAAATTATTTAGGTTATAGGTATAAGGATGCCACTATTACCTTTTGTCTGATGGGATCTGATGGAGATCAAATAAATTATCCATTTGGGTAATCCAATTGAGTGGATCCTTTCCATCAAATTTACACATTTCCACTTTTGGAATAATGTCCCACCATTGGTGAGGAGATCCACCTAAATGAGTAAAGGAGCCTCCTTGATTGGAGTGATTTGGACCTATGTGAGTATTGCTAGAGGAACCCATATGAATGGAATTGGGAGTTGTGTTTGAATAGCAAGCAACAACTCCTACTTCATTGCTTGAAAATCCATCTGAAGTTCTCCCCAAGGCTGCCTTTCAGATGAAGAAGCTCATTATTAAGGTCATCCTTACCATATTATTTACCCTTTCCTAAAGTTGGATGACCACCTCAGATACTCCCAAACCAAAAGATTCTAAATCCATATCTTCCTTATTTGGGGTCATTCCTGGAGTTGTTTGACCTTTCCCTTGGCCTTGGGTTGATCTACCGGTCATGATGTAGGGTTTGGGACTCGGGGTAGACAGAATAAGGAAAAAAATTTAGGGTTTGGGGTTTTGTAAATTTTCTAGCCAAATAGAGGAAATCATAAAAATAAACCCTAGCTAATTTTTGGAAAGCTTTCCAAAATGTAAGAAACTTAAAAAAATCCAAAAATTGCACCCTAGGGAGCCGAATTATGAAAAAACATAAAACCACTATAACTTTTGTAAAAATTCAAAAATGATTGAAATTTGGAGAGGATCTTACTTGACTGATTTCGCCACACCACAAAAAAATTGTAGAAAAATTTGCTACCAAATTTGAGATATAGTCGAACCTTCACAATTAGGGTTTAACATAGTGTGGGCCGAGATCGAGGTTACGATACCACTCATAATGAAATTACTTGTATAAATTTAATTATCACCAGAAATAGAACACCAAATAACATAATATTGCAAATAAATGATCTCAATATGCAAGTAGAATAGCTTAGCCACTTCGAGGGGGGAAACCTCCAAACCATACAATAAGACTCAAATGCTCAATATGATGATTAACTACTCCTCACTACCACCTATATATACCAATCCTAAGCTATGGCCAACACCAAGGCTGACCTACTAAACATATGAAAGCATAAATGAATAACATATGACAAGTAGAGAGATTATGTAAGCCACATGTCGGCACTACATATCCAATATAAGCTATAAGACTAAGGGCGTAACAAAATAGCACAACATAAATGACAATTTTGGATGCCTTCAAAGCACGTTTGAGGCTTTGAGAGCCTCGTCACACGAGCTTTAACTTAATAAATGTGTTTCTCGGTGAGTTGATATTTTGAGAGGTTATTTCAATAAAAAAATAGAAAATGCCCGAAAAATTTAGCCCCTACAAGGTAGCCGAATGTGGTTGGCTATCATTAGTAATTCTTCTTCTAGTTATCTCTTACTCTTAGGAGTTGACTTCTTAACATGCATTTGCATGTTAAAATATATAATTATAATTGTTTAACTTTGAATGAAACTCCTATTCAGATGTGTATGTATGTTGAGGGGATGTTAAGTTAGTTTTTTTAGAAATAATTTACTCTTATTTTTAAAAAGCTATAAAATGAGGGTTTTCCTATTGTAATTCAAAGTGAATTATCAATATCTCTTCTACAATTTTTTATCCTTTTTAGAAACTCTCTTATATTGTAATAATTTTTTTATTACTCTAGCAAATCTTCATCAATCTAATATAGAAGATTTGACTTTATTATAATTGATTAATCCATAACAAGTGATGTGTTGCCCCTAGGATTGAATCATCAATCTAGATTAGTGCGGGTATTGAATTAATTTAGATTAGACATGTCATACCGAAACAATGTTGTGCTATCAAGCGCACTTTGTAGAAGAAACCTTATCATTGAATTAGTAGAAAAAAACATTCCACCATTAACAACTAAAGTAGAACCCCATTCCTAATTACATCTTCTTTAGAGGCCCTTATGGGGCCCAACAATAATAGTAAATGAACCCACGTCGGTTGTGAAACCATTGGTATTTCTCAAGTTAAGCTCTAACCCTACATTAATAGATGAAGCTATCCTAGTCCCACCAAGAAGGAGCTTAACTCTATTTGAAGCAACTTCCATCATTCAAAATTTTAACATTAGTAGTGTAGATTATGAGCTCCCCTTAATACATTCAAATTAAGTGTTGGTAAATTTTCGTCCAACTATAAATAACCTTCAAAAATGATTTTGAAGATTCTTCACAAATCTATTGAGGTGAAGAACCTTTGTTTAACTCATGAAAATTCCTCATTGAAACAAAACCTATAGATTCTATTCTTGAAAATAGAAGAGGTTTTGAACTATAGATATCCATGGCCTCTAACCCTTTATCCATTCCTCCCCTAAAAATTTCTTTGACCTAATGCACTTCCAAACCTCTTATCTCCCCTTTATCAAGTAGAATATTTAGGATAATACTTACAAATAATGAAGAAACCTATGAATTTACTCTAATTATGAAGTCCAATTTTAGGTAGTGAGTTCAAACTACTGCAGTGATATTCTTCAATTCCCTAGTTTACATAAAGAAAATATTCACAAGGCAATTATCGAATGATGAGATCTAAAGGTAGTTGATCTCTTTGCATGAGGAAAGAACTTGGGGACAAAAATTTCAGTCTCCATACTATAGAACATGATAGACAAACAAGAGTGTAAAGAAAGAAACATGATAAAATTAGTGATTTTGGGGAGTTAAAGGGGCAAGATATTTATAACAAAAAGGCTTTGCATGCCACTAAATATCATCATATAACATCTATGATGATTTGACATTGGTATTTGGAAAAAAAATCATTAAACATTAATAAGACCATCATGTCATCCCACTTTGTATATTGTTTCATTATCGGTATATCTCAAATTTAAATTATGAGCGATACACCTCTCTCACCAAATAGATATCCCCTTTGATAACCTAATCATTATATCTAATATTACCATGATCCTATATTCCTCCTCAAATTCATGCAACATATCATACATGTATCCTTTTCTTCCATTTGATGTCCTTGAACCTCATCTTCATCCTTCTCTGCCCCATTCTACATCAATTCACTACTTTCCTTAGATCTCCATTATCTTTGAAGCTCGACATCCTTACAAATATTCTTCTTGTATAGCCTCTTTCACGTATTTTGGTAACATTAAATCATATTACCATGCAAAATCAAAGAAGTAATGGGTGAATATAGTTTCTAATTAAAAATTATGACTTATTTTACTTTTTTATATATATTCACATTCTCATAAAACTATATTGTCTAAATATGATGAATGATTCCAAAAAAACAAACCAATTATGCCCACGGTTTTAAGAGTGACATATGCGCTTGTTAAGGAATATTTATAATTGTGAAGCAATATACACAAATTATTTTTGATTGAATTTAGTGTAATTTAAAAATGTATTATGTGGATACAAAGTCAAAGAGGAAGTAGGGACAAGTGGATCAGGTTCAACAAAAAGGATTGGGGCATTATGCGTAACAAGTAGTTTCGCATATGGACCAAATTAAATGTAGTCGAGTGTCATGGGTTCATGACGTAAAGTAACCATGACACTAGATATTCATTAACATGTTTGAGTATATATATGTGAAACAGGGTTCATTTTAAGACACCCCTATAAAATTGAAGGTGGAAAATACCGAATATCCCCAAGTAACCACTTTCAGTTAAAGGCGAATTTGCGATGTTTAAAAAACAAAATTTTTGGTTTTCAAGGCTAAATCAGAATCCTTAAAGACGCACGTCACAGCGCGACAATAGCTCCCTAATGACGTGCGACAACTTTGGGCGACACTAGATCGTAATGACGCGGCGACATTGTAAACAAATGGCGCTACGACACAATCAAAATGACGCTATTGTAAACAAATGACGCTTGACATTGTAAACAAATGACGCGCGACATTGTAAACAAATGACGCGCGACATTGTAAACAAATGACGCGCGACATTGTATACAATTGACGCGCGACATAGTAAACAATTGACGCGCGACATTGTAATCAAATGACGCGCGACACTGTAATCAAATGACGCGCGACACTCTGATAAATGACGGCGACACTAGCATAACCAATTGTGGCGCGACACTATGAAGAAATGACGCACGACATAGCAACCTATTGACGCGCGCCAAAGCAATCTATTGACGCGCGACACTATAATCAAATGACGCCGCGACATCGCTTCTGATCGACGCGTCATTTGAAGCAAAATGACGCGTCATAAAGCGTGACGCCTATATCTAGGTTATAAATACCCTTATTCCGCTCATTTTCTCGTTTACGTTTTCCTATTCTTGAATTTTTGCAGGTCGAAATCTTCTTCAAAGACGCAATTTCAGCTACAATGTCGACTTCACATGCCTCCCAATTGCAAGTTCAGCAAGAAAATGAAGAGAATCCAAGTCAATCGATTTCCAAGATAACCTACAGGAATCCCTTATGCCCTCACATCCATACGGCTTTAAGGATGTCTCCAGAATATCAAGGTATAATAGAAGAGTGTGGATTTACCGGGTTAGTTAATATGCCCCATTTCGAAACAGATCCCGATATTTTGAATTACCTTACACGTCATGCTACAATTGAGGGCGGTATATTTTATGTGACTCGATGGCCACATGTTCCAATTCTCTATCGATCCGAATGACATACATCGGTTTCTGATCCTTCCTATCGAAACTTACCAAATGTTACAACCAAAGCAACACTCGTGGAAGAAAACAAGAAATTTCTCGAATCAAAGTACGGTTTCCATGTTGATTGTAAGTAATTTATTACATTTTTTTTTTTCTGCTTTTTATTCGATACAATTTGCTGTTATAAATTGATGCTAATTTTCAGACAAGTTCGCATTTGCAGCCCATGTCAATAAATCCAGGCGTGGTGTAGATACACAATCAATTGCACACCACTTTCTTGCTTACTTATTGCATTTTCAAGCCAGGTAATATGCGGGGGTCGCCAAACAGATATCCCAAATTGGGCCATTGCATACATTTGTGCCACTATCTCAAAACAACAATTCGATTGGTGCACATTTATATCAAAAAAAATTAGAGCTGACATATCAAATTCGAAAATGTCAGAAAAACCTTTCATTTATTCAACCAACTATCTCCTCGGCTTCTACTATGAGGCACTTTTAAATTTAAAAGCTAAAGAAATTCCTACTTGCTCTGATGAGGCTTTGATGAAATTCTCAATTCCATTTGCAGAACAACAGGTATAAACTTTTTAGTTTGTAAATTGTATTACAATTTTCTTCATTACAGTGCGAAGTTATTAAAACTTAAATTTTAATGTTTTGCAGAGAAGATATCTTGAAGCCATTCCCAAAAAAAAAAAGATGTCGAGAGGAAGAGGCCAACTACACGCGGAGGCTTCGGGGGACTCCCATTCCGAAATGGAAGCTCACTCCTCTCCAGACCCTCAACAATTTGAACTCGTTAAACGCCAGAGAAGTAATACATTCTCATATATTAATTACAAATTCCAAAGTTGCAGATTTATTTTTCAATTTAAATTTTATCAAACTGAATTGACAACACTTAATATTGATGAATAGCAGGGACTATGGAACCTTCTTCCCCAACTCACTCAATACAGTCCCATGCATTGATATCTTCAGAACAGCCACTGAGTACAACTCCTACAAGGCCACCCGTAGCACCGAAAAAAACAACCCCTCGACAACAAGGTACAATTTTTGTATAGAACGTTTAATTTCGTAGTTTTTAGTTTATGAAATGTTTTAATATTTTTAATTTTTTCTTGTACTTTTCAGCACATGTCGGTTGAGCAAGCCACTTGCACCGACACCCACTCAACCATTAATTTTTAAAATGCCAACCAGGAGGAACAAAGAAAAAGACCATTGGTAGCAATGCCTTTTGCCTCGGCCCCTAGTGGGACAACAACCTTGACTCCTCGTTTGAATTCCATCTCTCTCACTTGGTGGCTTGCCCAGTCTGTGGCATATCTGTTTTGAACAATATAAATTTAGATGAAGATTATTTGGGCATTGATAGCAATGACCCAACTGGTTTTTTCGATACCCGCGAGATGATTCAAGGCCAGCAGGTATACTTCAGTCTTCAAATTTCAATTTTAATATTCTTTACAATTTTTAATTACATTCTGATTTATCTAAATCTAAATATTCAGTTTTCAAATTTATTTATCTAAATCTTGATTTATTTTTTCAACAACAGGATCAGCCCACCCAAAGACAGAAACAAGGAGCAGTTGATCTTGGTCATGGTGAAAGCCCCCACTCTTCTCCAGCAAGATCTTCTGCATCAGATTCAGAAAGTGAAGAGTTTCCACATTTTCCTTTGGAGAACCTAATTGGTAATGATTGTCAATCCCATGTCAGTGAGTTTATAATTCCTCAAATGCAACAGCTTATAGAATGGGAAAAAAGGGCTAAAATTCTTATCAATGAGATTATTAGTCGTTATGAAAATTATTGGCAAAGGGATAGTTTATACGCTGCAGTCCAGAATCAACCTGCAAAGATGGATTCCCTACTTACCCAAGTAAAATGTGGGACTGTCACTTTTAACAACGACTATAAAGATGGCATTTTAGATAAAGCACTAAACAGATTGGAAAATATTAGTGCCGAGGCCCAGGCATATTTTAACAAATGGTCAAAGGACAAGGATTTGGTATCAATCGCAAATGCCGAAAGAGATAGAGCGGTTGTAAGTACTATTACATTCTAACAATCATTTTTGTTAATTTGAAATTTTGAATTTACATTAATACTTTGAATTGACGTTACTCTTTTTGTGCAGTTGAAATATGAAAATTTGAAGAGTCAGGCGAAGGTTTTGCAAGTTCACTTGGAAACACAAGAAAGAAACGACTTATCCGCAGCAAAAAAATTTGAAGCAAAATATTGTTTTGGTTAACAAACAAAACAATACACTAAAGCGATCATTAAAGAGCACGGTCTCGACCACGACATCTTGTTCAAAGCCAAAGCGATTGCTGATCCAAATTTGTTTGTCTCATGGAGATGCAACAAATCAAGAAGAAAGAATTATAAAAAATACGGGCGGTCTTCAGAAGATCTTATAAGTTCAGGGGTTATTTCTACTGTTGGGGAAAGGGTTACAACCATAGTGGAAGAAGCCGTTGGGGAAGGGAGCAGAGGAGTACAATTGGATAAAGAAAAAGAGGGTTGAAAACTAGAAACTTTTATTATTGGGGAAACTATAAATATTGAGTTTGAAAACTTCTAATATTGAGTATGGTATTTGAATTTAATTATATACAATCTTTAATTTTGATTGCATTAGATGGTTGTGAAAATTAGAAACTTTTATTATTGACTAAACTTTTAATATTGAATTTGAAAACTTCAACTATTGAGTTTGTACTATGCTATTTGAATTTAATTATATGGTGATTAGATGGTGATTATCATGAATTATATGTATGTTTCTTGTTTACTTGCATTGTCATGAATAGTATGTGGACGTAGATGATGAATGATGACAATTGATAATCAATGATAGATGATGATGAAATACGATGATCGATTTAATGTGTATAATCTAAAATTTAGTGCCTGAATATCTTGTGGGACTTTAATTATCTTTAAAATTATGTCGTGGGACTTTAATTGTATCTGTGGGGTTATACTGTCTATGAAAGTAGACTTAAGGTTGATAGGTTAAGAATCTCTGTTGTACTATGATTTTTCAACGTGTTGAGGACTTCAAAGTGTGTTTGGATTTTATGAATGACCTTTATCAGTCTAAAATAAAGATAGCCAAGTCAATGATGCTAAGGTCTAGCAATCTGTCCTGTTATCTAGTTGGTAAAGCTCAATCAAATGCAAGTTACTATGTCAGTGCTTCAAGCTGACTCAGTCCTAGTTGGTGATGAAAATTCTCTAAAAGTGGTATAAGTGGTAATTGGAAACAGTCTCTTCCAGTACAAGAAGATTCATGGTGTATGGTCAGGTTATCTAAGATGAGCTTTGTAACTTTGTTTGACCTGAGGAGTGCAGTGGAAAAGTTTAAACAAAAAAAAAGATCTTAAGAAAACGATGGAACCAAGAAGGGAAATTAATTGATGTTCCCAAACTTGATGCAAATCAAGCGGAGGAAGAATTACGATCAATGTACTTTAATATTAACGAGGGTGACTCGGCCAAGGCTCTTGTGGTTTGAATCGGGGAAATGTGAATATTGAATTTGGTAGTATTGTGACATGTTTCGACATCACTTTCCAATTTAATTTTTTGTTATTTTAGGTATCCTTATCCTATCAGGTGGCGGAATATCTATTTTTGGGAAGCTACCACTCACCAACAAATGGAGAATAAAGAGATAGTAAATAGAAAAAAAATCCTTGGTCTACAGGAAGATAAAATATATTAAAAATAAATAAAATATAATTCTAAGAAATCAAGAAAGAATCATCATTGGTAAGAAATTAAACATAATTGCAAATATGCTAGGATTTAGCTTACCTCTTGCGTATTAGATTCTTTGTGAAATCATCAAGGTAACGTCTTTAGATCTTTGTTTCACATGACATTGTAGATGGAGGGGTGAGTTGCTTGACATTGTCAGTCCTGAGAAGTGCCAGCAACATCTTTAAATATATAGACCAACAATATCTTTAAAGGTCAAGTAAATATAAATATTATGTTGAAGAAGATACCTATTTAAAATTGAAATCATCAACGGTAATGTGCTAGATCTTTGTCTTAAAAAATTCAACACAAAAAATTGATTAGTAGATAGATGGGTGAGTTGCCTGACGTTGTCAGTCCCGAGAAGTAAAAACTTCCTCGGACGGATGTCAACCCACGTTTTCAAAAAATAAAAATTTTGTATTTAACTAAATGTAAATACATACACCTGTAACATTTTTAATTATAACCAGAGTTGAAAAAATGAATAGTAACAAACAATAAGATTAAGGGGAAAAAGATACCTGCTTAAAGTTGAAATCATCACTGCCACTGGTAACAATATAGATCTTTGTTTTAAAAAAATCCAACACGAGAAATGGATTAGTAGATAGATGGGTGAATTGCCTGACATTTTTAGTATATAGACCTGTAACATCTTTAATGATAAAGATAAAAGATAGATAAAGAAGATACCTACTTAAAGTTGAAACAATCCATTATCAGTAGCTTCATCAAAGTCGATGTTGTCTTCTGTAGAATGTGACGAAGAGCCAACTACACTCTCAAGGTTAAGGGGAAAAAGATACTTGCTTAAAGTTGAAATCATCACTGCCATTGGTAATGAGCTAGATCTGTGATTTAAAAGAATCCAACACGTGAAATGGATTAGTAGATAGATGGGTGAATCGCCTGATATTTTTAGTATATAGACCTGTAACATCTTAAATGATAAAGATAAAAGATAGATAAAGAAGATACCTACTTAAAGTTGAAACAATCCATTATCAATAGCTTCGTCAAAGTCGATGTTGTCTTCTGTAGAATGTGACGAAGAGCCAATTACACTCTCAAGGTTGGGTATATTTGTACTTGTAGCTGTATTATTTACACCTCTTCTTTCGCAAAGGGAATTCCAAGGCGCTTGTGAATTGCTCTCATCAAGCGGAAAGGTTTCAGGAGTATCGGAAACGTAACACCTCATGCAACTTTCCGAGATTTTTATCCAACTTTGTTTCTCGGTTTTGATTTTATAAATGACAATGCACTAAAACTCTTTCATCCTCCACAGACCCCAAAATCATTATGCGGCATAATTCATATAGTCCGAAATACTCACCGATATCTTCTTTGTAAGATAGAACTTTGATAGATTCCTCTCCACAACCTTGTAATAGCACCACTTTGAAGGTTGATCTAAATTCTTATATTGGTTCCTCATTGTTGTTGCAAAATTGGTTGACTGAAACTTTAATAAATCGGCATTCAGTATACCTTTGATTTCCGTACCCTTGAGCTCTGACGTCTTAGTAAATTGTTCCATTATTGTACCCATTGATTTATGGAAATGCTTACTGACAAAGTCTGCACGGCCACCTTCTGTATTCCAAAAATTCGGATTCATCACACCCATGGCTTCGAGATTTTATCTTTACAGAAACGTTCCCTAATTTCTGACGACAAGGTTTCTGAAATTTTTTTAAGCTTTATTCTGGTTTCAACTATCACAGACTCAAACAAATTACGTGTTACAGGAACATCTTCTCGCTCCGAACCTGTAATATCTTGACGTCTTTGCAAAATGTGCATAGGTATTTCCTTCCCATTACTGAGAGATGCATAGGTGATCGTGAATATTAAATCTCAAATAGGTGTTAGGATTTTAAGATCTAATAAATCTCTCAATTTTTAAAAGCAGTGCATCAAAACTATCCTGCGAACAATACAATATATCAAGACTTTGACATACCATTTTCCTCATCCTTATAAAATCCACAATATAGATCAATCTGCCCTGTGCATGCTTCATCACATTGATCTCCTTTAACATTGGAAGAATACCAAGCAATGTAAGCAAAGTCTCCAAATCAGTTAAGCGGAACAACAGGTCCCTTGCCCTATCAACTTCATGACGGTATTTGTGCATGAAACCAACCAATGAAGGATACTCCTCACGAACTCTGCATGCTGGTTCATACAAAGAGATCCATCTAGTCTCCACATCCTTCAGAAGTTTTTTGCCGTCTGTAATTCCAATTGCAAATTTTTGGAACTCCAGAAAACGTTTTGGGCTGCTTGACATATAGGCATGGAGTTCTCTTATTATGTCTTCTAATTTAGCAACATTTTCATGGTTGCTTACCATTTTATACGCTAAATTCATTCTGTGAGCCATGCAGTGAATTGGTAGCATATATGGGGCCACTGTTGTTTGTAATCTAACACGAGCCTGTTCGGTGACCCCGCATGAGATGCACCATCTGCTCCAACGCATACCAACTTCGTAGCAATTTCATAATCAGTCATACCAGCAACATCTTTCAAATGAGAAACAACTATTTTGTATAGGTTTTCAGCATTGCAGTTTTCAACCATTTTCATAACACCCAACAGATGAGGTGTCCTTATATGATTTTCTAATGTATAGATGTGGATACATACCCATGCGGTGTTGTCGACTGCTGTCACTTCATCAATTGAAACAGAGATAAAGTTTGCTTTTTTTACATTCTCTTTCAAATCTTCCTTCTCTATCATCGAGAGGCATTTTGCCATTTCCCATCCACTACTCTCAGACCAATGAGACTGAGGTACATTCAGCATTCCGTTAAATTGATACAAAACTTTGAAATCAAGGAAATCTGACATCGCCCTTCCTTTTTTAAGTATTTGAAAAAGAGTAGAGAATTGTATGAATTTTGCATGTAGATTTGTTTCTTTCATCTTACCAATATGTGATGTGATTGTTCCTCCCTTTTCCAACAGATGTCTGTGTTTTTTCTGCTCTGCCTCATATTCCGCTGCGTATCTGACATGCATGCACTCCTTTTCAGTTTTCCACCTATGTGTTTTGATTTTCTGGCCATCCGCCCCTGTTACAGTTAAATATTGTTTTCCACAATGTTTTTCTATTGTGTCCAGCTTCAGTTGCATTTTTTGTTGCTTTCCCAATTTCCACGTACATATTGTACATGTACATTCACATGGGATTTCTTCAGAATTTGATGATTGTACAGGTTCAATAAATGGAAATTTAGCTGCCCAATCAAACTTGTATGTCCTGCCAATGGTCCACATATTCTTGTTTGTTTTCAATGCTTTACTTTTTTGAGTCGAATTTTGAGCAATATCGCAATCACCTGGTTTCCTCTTTCTTGGACCAGAGTTTGATATTGATTTCTGTCTTCCATTTTGCTCAGTGTTTGTATCTGTGATATCTAGCTGCACTTCTGGTTGCACCCCAACAGGAACAATATCTTCAAGATCTGGCATATTATCGTAGGTTTCATTTGTTTGACTGTGATACTGTGCAGAATGCATGTCCACCTCAATAATGCCTTCCACACAGTCAGTATTCTGATTCTTTTTGGTGGCATCTATATGATTGGTATTTACATTATCTGTATCCGCAGAGTTTCCAAAATACTTGAAGAGTGATTTCTGAGATTTCTTACTTACTTTTAGGTTATTCGTATTCTTTGAGGTGGCACCTTCCATTATTCTGAAAAGAGTCGTGCGTCAGCAAAAGAACCAAGAAGCGACTCTGTACAGTCTCTGAGGTCTTGTCGCGCGTGAACTGTCAGATGTCGCGCGTCAATACTGCCCAGGTCGCGCGTCAAGCCTTCATCTGTCGCGCGTCAAGCCTTCCTCTGTCAAGCGTCAGGCCTTCCTCTGTCGCGCGTCAAGCCTTCCTCTGTCGCGCGTCAAGCCTTCCTCTGTCGCGCGTCAAGCCTTAGCCCAAGTCGCGCGTCAGTATTTCTCTTGTCGCGCGTCAATAATGCATTTGTCGCGCGTCAACAATCACAGGATAACGATGTCTGAATCTCTGCGTGCAAAGGGTATGCGAGTTCAAATTTCACAAAAGATTGGTAATTTGGTAAGCTACTTGAGGTACTATACTACGAGAATCAAATAGGTTTTATAGGAGATGTTTTCAAATGAAGGCGGCCGACCCCAAAAAAAAATATACTTATATTTTAGGCGAACAGGACACCACCCACTCCGAATAATTCGCCTTTTCAAATTTTCCTAAAATGAAATTTTCGCCATATTACGAATATTCGCCGCTAAAATTATCCCGATGTGAAAATGAGGTAAATTGAATCCACATGTATGTCATTTATTTATATTGTTAAAAACTTTGCATCTATTTCATGTGGGGTGCATCAGTTCACATTACCCTCCCATTACACCCCAAGAACATTAAAAAAACAAGTAGAGAGAAACTTATGAAATACCATGGTTTTTATCATTGGAAGAAGTCTAAGAAATTAATAAGGATGATCCTACTCCTTTCCATCCTATTTTAGCCTAACAAGAGTTATAAGAAAATGTGCAATGTCATGTGGATGACATGTTGACAAATTACTTTATTACATAATGTAATGACATGATCAATTCCAAATTCAATTACACTAGTTTTGATATGCATGTGTATAGAAGGGAAAATTGTGTTAAAGAAGAAGGAAATATGGTGGATGAACATGAGTTCAAAGACATGACATATGAGGCCCTTAAATCAGATTCTATAACTCCATTGTTTTAGAATTAAGTATGTAGATCATTTGTATTGCATGTTACTTTAATAGTGTTAGACTTTAAATCAAAGTGTGGATGAGTTGAGACAAGTGTTACCGTATTATTAAGGTATAAGTACACCAATTTATGATCTTTTTAGTCAATTATAAAAAATGTAGCTTTAGATAAATACATATGCTTTGTTTTGCATACTTTCATGTCTTGGTAAAAATAATCACTAATTATAATTGTAATTGAAGCTGTGGCGAGTCATTAATAAATGAATGGTATATAAGGAAACGAGTTCCACACCCGCAAGCGCGCAGTGTGTGTGCACGCACGCACACACACACACATGCACACACGCGTGCGCACATACACACCCACACATGCACGCACACCCACATATGCACGCATGCACACACCCCCACACACACACACACACCCATCTATACAAAAACTTCCTTCTTAGGGATTGGCTTGAAGAAGTATGATGCTTGAGTTAGTAACGATATGTCATATATGAGAGATCATGAGTATGCAAAGGTGTGTTGTATTTGTGGTTAGGTGCCCTATCAAGAAGGTGAGAATATGCACATAATTTCACATAAAGTATTGTTATAATTTTCTATCGTAGAGGCATTGAAACATATATATCGGTATAAAGAATTGATAATATTAATGAGTTGGCATTACTATAATAGGAGCAAATACAAAGGTATAATGCAACAATAAAATGACTACAAAGAACTGAAAATATTGAGAGAATTTGGCCTAAA
Organism: Taxus wallichiana var. yunnanensis; assembly: GCA_018340775.1. Lineage (NCBI taxonomy): Eukaryota > Viridiplantae > Streptophyta > Pinopsida > Cupressales > Taxaceae > Taxus > Taxus wallichiana. Next base: position 331,257,422 of record CM031234.1, read on the forward strand.
AAAATTCATAGAAGATTATTTTTGTTAATCTTGCATTAGTTAAGGATGGAGTGAATCCATTTGGTAACATGACCACAAACTATTCAATATGGAATGTAGGTCTAGTTAATTATAATACTTATCCATTGTTTAAAATAGTAAGGATCGCCTTCTAATTTTTCTTATTTTCCATAAAAGAATATGCAAACTTGGGTGTTTATCTTGCACCACTTTCGAGAGGATTTTGTTGAGATTTGGAATGATATTCACATATTTAAGGTCTCGAGATCGGTTGGTAGCAAAGCCATCATACGCTATGAATTTTGTGTTGGTGTGTATATGAATGCTTAGTAATTGTAGCATGTTTAGTTATTAATAATTTGTATGGTTCATTTTCATGTAAGTTGTTTTTAAAATAAAAAATCTTTTGATCACTATATATACTTTTTTTGTAGGCCTTCACATAAAGGGAAAAAATTTATGTCTAGGGTGAGACAATAAATTTACATCTAGATGGTTAAAGGACCTTAACAAATTTATGTATAAATTGAACATGACATTCATATCAATGTGCCACCTCTTTCAAGATTTAAATGAGAGAGTTTTATTGCATGATTAAAATAAAGGAGCATATAAATATGTTTTTAGTAAGTGATTGCTATAAGCATTATGAAGCGACATGTGATAAGATACTAATGAATAAATTTCATATTGCCTAATGGGATGACATTTTTTTCTAAATTTTATAATCATACATATTGCAAATATCACTTCATCACACATATCATTGATCGAATGCACATCCAATCAAGGTTCATAAGCATCAACTAAAAAAATAGTTTTTACATATTTTTATATTTAGTATGTTTTTTTGGAATATCTAGGAGATTTCAATAGTTTCATAGTTTCTTCTTGACTCCAAAACGTCTTTTAGAAGTTTGTTCAAGTTAAATTTCAATGACACAACATGGAAATGTGTTTATGAACAAAAACAAGTGTACATAGTAAATTGAGGGTCAAGGTGCATCACAAAATCTCTACATTATGTATACATCTTCAAGTGGATGATGTAATGCTTTATATTCATGGCACGATGTTTGACTACATGGAACAAGACCCAGGAGACTTCAAACATAAAACTTTGCATCACCCTCGTATTAGTACACATGATAACTCACTCCATGTGCGGTATCACATAAGTTACTTTTAGAGGTTTTCATTATAGAAGAAGTTCATATCGATGGTACTTTGCTTGATGGCGAATCACGGCACCCCAGAGTGTCTGCAGTGACTCAATGGGTTGAGACTCTCGGTGCGATTGCATAACATGGAGCTTTTCCCAAGTGTGGGACCTTCTAAAATTGGAAAAGCTCTGGATGAAGGTCGGTTCCTATTCCTTTGTTCGATGCACACATAAAAATGTAGAGGGTTTACTCAAAAAACCTAATCTAACTTGCGAGGAGGAGACGAGGGTAAGAAGATGCATAAAAATAAATCTAAACTAACAAAGGTGATGCACCGAGGAATGAAGAACACTGTCTTGCCAATAAGCACAAACCATTAAAAGGCAATGCAAGATCATGCACAGATAACCAAAATTGCGGTGAAAGATCGAAGGATGCAAAATGAACACAAAGAGGGTTGAGAATCATCCACAGACATGCATTATTTGCTCCAAAGATTGATACAATACACTACAAAATTCCAAGAGGCAAAGTTGCATTGCAGGTTTTAGATGGGAGGTTTGAACTCCACAAAATCCACCTACAAACAAGAGGAGAAGGGAGGGCAAAACAAGAATGTCCAACCTTTAGAAAGAAGCCCCTCCTTACAATTTATAGGAAGAATGAGAGAGAAAAGAGAGAGGAATTCCAAATCTACCCCAACCACCTCCAGGTTGCATTTAATTCATCTCATTATGGCGGTAGGTGAGAACCTTAGCAAACCCAAAAAATGGCGAATTGTATTTTGCATTTTTGAAGAACTTGTTCTCACCCAATTAAAGATATCCAGTTGTAGTTGGACAGAGGACCTCGTAAGCTTTCTGAAAATTCCAACCTTGCATGAATCCGAGCTCCCTGTGAAAATTTATGGCCATTTGAATATCTGCGTCAGGGTTTGCTTTCATCGGGTTCGGGTGTCAACGCTCAAAATGTTGCGCCTCCTGAAGATGCGCCTCAGCGCAACTATCCTCATGTCAACATACTCTTAAGTGCACCATAGGCGCTGAAAATGTGGTGTTGACATTTTGTGATGTGCGCCCCCAACCTGTGCTAGGGCGCGAATTTTCGCATGTCGACACCTTCTGATGTGCGCCCACCTGCGCCAGGGCGCGGATTTTCACATGTCGACACCTTCTGATGTGCGCTAGAGGCGCTTGGTGATGCAATAAATGTCAGGTTTTCGACCATGCAATGCACTTTCAAAACCCGAAATGAAGGATTTCAATTTTCCTTGATTTCCATATTCTTCTGCTCTTGACTATATTTACCCGAGGGGGAGATATATACAACAGTACACATCTAGATAATTGTGAAGCCATTATAGGTCATTTGAATAAACACGCAAGGTTTTATCAAGAGGGCCCATGTGTAGTCTATGTGCACTTGAGTGTATTGTGTGTGATCTTTAAGAATGAAAAAATTTAAATTCAAATTGTTTGTGTATAAAGGAGTTCACGAGGTTTCACCAAACCTATAATTGTAATTTTTGAACTAATTGGTATTCATCAATCGTGTTATGATTGTAAATATATTAGGGATACTTTTGACATTATGTTACATAGAGGATTAGGACACATCTAGTGTAGGAGTATTTAAAAATATCGAGATAGGTTTCTTGTAGCATGGAACTAATAATGTAAGTAGGTGATGTTTGGTTCCATTAGAACTCACCCTTATACATAGGTGAGGGAATTGGACTTGGGGGTCTCTTCCATAATTGTCATTAGAATTGTGTCGCTTAGAGTTTTGTTAGTCGACCTATTAAGATTGATAGTATTATTGATTGTGTATCTCCTCGGATATTGTGTAGATACTATGTGTTTTTTTGCAAGTCTAATGTTTGTATAAGATGTTGTTTTTTCATAGATGATCAATAAAGTGTGCTTAATCTATTTGCATTCATGTGTAGAGGATTAAATTCATCTAAAGAGTGTGTTTTTTCGTAACACTACAAGGTCAAAGGTAGGTCTTAATTGGGCTCCCTAATGAAAAAATGCATCGTTTGGTATGGGAGAAAAAGGCTATTCCTTATGGGTGAGCATGGATCTTCTATTTTTTGTATTTGTGAAAGTGCGCGAGAAAGAAGTGAAAATAAATTCTAGTGTGATATTTGGCTAAAATTTGTATATGCAAAGATTACAATCACTTTATTTTGAAGATAAAGAAATAACACCAAGAGAAGGTTTCAATAAATTAATATTTGAGCATATAGAGCTCTTGAGATTTTAGAAATTGGTAGAGTTGATGAGAGGAATGTAAGCCCATTTTGAGGCTATGGAAACTACCTAACACCTAGGTGTTTTGGTGGATGAATATATGAGAAATGATGAAGTCACTTGTAAAGGAACTTGAAGATATCCACCAAGGTTGGCCTCAATAGTATTTTGTTGCAATTGGTGAGAACTAGGTCATGGGTTCAATCCTAATTAAAATGTGATGAATTTGGTTGGGGCATCAACTCATCACCCAAGGACTAGTGAGGTGGACTTGTTCTCGCTAAGAGCATGTTTCAAAGTTGCAAGTCATTGGGTCTTTCTTCACTAACTAATGAGGAGGTGAACCCATATATCAATATCTCGATTACTAAAAAGGACAATTGAAGATCAAGTTGCAAAAGAGCACATTGATAAACAATGATATATAGTCTTGTGTGCAATTGCGAGAATGTGAAGTAATCCCAAGTTGGATATTTTAAGTTATTATGGAAGTTTAAATTCTGAAGTGCTCATTGAGTTAGAAAAATAATTTGATTATGAAGGTGTAGAAGATCTCGAGAAAAAATCGCATTTGAATTGGAATGTCACACAGTGTTTACATAAACTAGGTAATGTTTAACTAGTTCACTCAATTTGATAGGTTCGAGCTAGAGCTAATATTGTACAAAAGAAAGATAGATTAATTTTTAAAATTATTATCTACTTAATACATTAATAATATAAAATCTAATTGGGCCTATGAAATTATCATATTTGGGTAACATATAGATTTCTCTAAAATATCTTCCTTTTATTCATATATATAACTCAAAAATACATTGCAATCCTTTGTTATAGTTTATCATATCACACTAATTATATACTCTATTTTGCATACATCACAATGCTCACAATCACCTTATAATCTCAAACTCTTAATATCCATATTAACTTCCTAATTTGTGGTATAAATATCGATATTTACGTTACAATCTATCAAAATACACATCTATTGATTATGTATAGATTACACTCAAAGTCTTCGATTTCCACCATGGAGCACCTTTCGGTACCACATAGATCCATGAATGTGGATAATTTATATCATCTAATGGAATTGTATATGTTGTTGCACTAAATTTTAGGATTCCATGATTTATTTTATACACTTAAAATTGATTAAAAGACCACCCAACGTCATCCCTAGATTTAATATCTCCTCTTTTCCTCCAAACAACCTTGAAGAACAAGGCTATATATTTGAAAATAATTTATCTATCGGTATCCATATCTTTGTGTTTTCCCCAGTATGATGCAATGACAAACATTTACTTCCCAAAAACTTAGGCATCTAGCATAAGTCGGTTTGGTTTTATGTTGGGTAAATACATGACCCATAATCATGATATTATAGATTCACTAACAATACATGAAATGAGAATAAATTTAAACTTTGAATCTAAATAACAAATAAAGATTTCAAATGAGGTACAAATACAAGTTTATTCTAGGAAAAAAATTAAGCTAAAAACCCAACACACTAGTATTTATTATTACATTAACTTTGAAACCAACTTACAAATACAACAAGATCTCTTTAAGATATTATAATATTGTACTTCATTATTCCATACACAAAATAGGGTGCAACTACAATACTTAGCTTATTTAACATCATCCCTTATTCATCCCTAGGTTTGGATGGTATATATTATACACAAAACCAACAACCACAATATTTTTTACAATTGTTCCTTATTTGTCTTAAACCAATGAATATACATGCTATAAAATTATTTGCATGCCTTAAAGAATCTCATGAATTTACAAGAATATGACTACAAGATTATCTCTAAGCTTCCTCAATCATTAGCTATAAGATATTCTTCCTCAAACCATGTTAGAATATTGTCTAACATGTCACTTTATACCAACAATATTCCATCCTGGTTAGAAAAGTTGATAATTCATCATTGTTACACTTTAATGTTGTGCAAAGGATTTTGAAGCATAATGCAACTCCCAACATACACACTATTAGGAAAATTCATGCACATAGTTTGCCAAACCACAATTTTCAAGTACCACACAATGCTTGTTTGCTCATATACCCATACACATGCCTGTGCACAAACCTTCCTTGCAAAATAGTGTCATGCAAGCCTATGTAATACTATCCATCGTGCATAATATACCTTAAAAAAACCTATAATGTAAATTTGATACCTACCCAATTGTTGGTGTGGGGTACTTGCCTTGTCATCTCGGGGCATTTTGGTGAGTCATCTCACTTAGGTCGATCATAGATCATAGATCATAGGTGTCTAAGGAGCTATGACAGATTTCGTCATAGAATATGCCATACACATCAATGTGTAGCAATGAGTCATATAGGAGTTACTTTCCATTTCGGAACGTAACTCCTCTTCTCCATTATGGAGGTATGATTGGTCTTGCATTGGGAGTTACACAACAACCTCTATTTGTACTCTCTTTTTGATCTATGAGAATGAGTAGACCCTTTTCTTTTGCATGCACATTTCATGGTGGTTGAATGCTTGCTTACTACATGGAACTCTATCACAATGTCATTCGAGTGCAACTCGCTTAAAGCACTGTCATTTCACTTGATCCTCATTCTCACATTCTTTCACATGGTCCGTTTAATCCCATTTTTTTATTTTCGTTGTTCAAATCTAAACAAATTGAGCAAATATTATTTCAAAACTAGGGTTATTGGGTGTTTTTTTCATTCACATTTTGTGGGAGTGTTTCACTTTTATGGAGTGTGTAGGTCCCATTTGGTGGTCTTTCCTGGCATTTTTCGTGGTTTGTTAAGCATTGTGGAGCCCTTATGGAATTTTGGGACCATTTTGACTTGATTTAGAGTCGCTTTTGCATTGTAGTGCTCTTCTTCGCTTGCATGCTAGTGAGTGCATCCACCACAACCTTATGGAAAGAGAGCCCCTTATGCGACGTGAGACGTTTTCTCACACCGAAACTTTTTTCCCCTTGTTCCTTGTTTTTTCCCTTTTGTGCTTGTTTACATGTTGTTCCTCTACTTAGACTCGGAACTTACTATGGCCTCCACTCTTAAGTAATTTTTTGCCTACTGTAAGGTGAGTGGTCAATTGTTTCACGTCGCACAAACACACCTTATTATAACCAACACATTGTTTATAAAGTGCCGCAAATAGGGGTTATCATTGTTCTTGGGTGTTATAATTACATGCAGATGCATTCTCGATTGAGTTTGACGTCTTGCAACCTTGTGTGTATTCTCACACCTTTCTTTTCTTGCATTCTAGACACATTTTGGCTGATTTCGACATCCACTTGAACTTATTTGTCCTTGTGACTCTTCTACACTCTTTGCTCTTTTCGTGGATGCACCATGAAGGATGTTTTTTCCAGACTTGAGCTTCGCAGATTACTTCTCAACCTCTGCCTCTTCTTCTTGGTAGAGAGAACAATACGTCATGGTGTGCTTGCATGGAACATTACCTTATTCACAAAGGCCTTTATCCCTTTATGAATGGACTAGTTCATGCACCCATTGATCATTATCGTCTTAAATGTTAGCTCAACACTTTTGATCAAGTTCTTCGTTTCTTGTTGATACATGTTTCCAAGCCTCTCTGCTTTCATGTGGCGTACACAAAGTGTCCTTGCACTATTTGGAGCATTCTTCAGTCCTTATTTGGAGACTATTGAGAGATTGTCATTGCTTCTTCTTCTTTTTTGGATACCTTTATTTCCTCTCCTTCTTTATGTGATGACAGTTCTATTGACACAAACTTGTTTGTTCATATTCTTGATGATAAGGTTTGTTCTAGTTTTGATGACGAGAGTATTGATGAGGAATCCTCTCCTCCTTCTCCCGGCCACCCTTCAGAGAATGTTAAACCTCCTCTTTTCCCATCGGACATCGGCAATCTTGTTCCTAGCCTCATACTCTCATTATATCTACCTTCATTCCACATCCAATGTGTGAGGCTTCTTCCACTCCTCTTTGTGTTGATGATTCATACATGTCAGACATTACTCTTTTGTTTGTTGAGCAACGCTTTTGGGATGAGTATCTTCCAGACCTTAGTTGTCTCTTAATAGTGTCTACCTGTGTTTTAGATCACAACAGTAGAAGACAAAATCAATACCCTTATGATGCATTTTTCATGCAAACCTATCCAAAGCAGATGAACTTGTCCATCACTCGGTTCTTGGCTCATATTTTATAGATATCAATATAACAACTTGCATAGTATCCTAACCCATTTTCATATCATTGTCACAATTGCTAAGTTTGATTTGGGTGAATATGTTCTAACCCTAACCCTAATTTTTCATACACTTTCTAGAAGTTTTACGAAATATCATCCGTTGGCATAGTTCTAGGATTGTTTATCGGTGTATGTTGTTATGGAATTATTTTCCACATATTAATAATATCTTGATTACATTAACCCTTTTCTTATATTGCATCTTCAAACCCCTAAATGTATCATTCAAAAGATCAATTTTATTTTGAGGAATTTCTTTTGCAATTATCTCAAAACAAAAAGAAATTTCATGTAGTGACTTGGCGCAGGGTTTGCACTCCCAAAGAAGCAAGGGTTAATATTTGAAACCCGGAGAAGATGAATAGAGCCCTTATGGCTAAACTTGTATGAAAGGCCTACAAAGATCATGGTAAAGGACGGCGCAAAATATTGCTTGATAAATATTTGCTTAGAGATAATCGAGTCGGTTTTTGGCAATAAGAGAGTACCACTAAAGGATCTACTATCTGGAATGGCATGTTTGAAGCAAAAGAAATCATCAAAAATGGGCTTTTCTAAAATCTCAAAGCAAGATCCAATGTAGATTTTTTGGAATGAGGCATGGATACAAAGTAAACCACTTTTGCAAAAGCTCTTTCTTATAAATCTCAAGAATCAAGCCACCTTGACTTCGAGAAATATAGGTAACAAATGTTTGAGTAAAGACATGCAAAAAAGATGTAGTATAATAAAATGGAATTATTTCAAGATCTAGATTGCAATCAATATAAATGAGCTCTTATCTAGTTATTAGATCCTCATTTCAAAGGAAGAAGATTCTTGGGGATGGGATTATAAGGGAAGTACATTTGCGGTGATCGAAGGCTCTTATCATTAAACTCAAGAGGATCTCACCTCTAGAACAAAGATTGATTGGCAAAAAGTTTGGAAATCTCAAGATTGGACAAAGGAAAAGATAAAGCTTTGGCTAGTTATACAAGGTAAACTCTTAACTGGAGAGCTTTTCAAAGAAATTTTTTGCAAGCCTAAGTTCATGCCCTCTTTGTGGAAAAGAGGAGAAAGATTACAATCACCTCCTAAATTGCTCTTTTTTTGAAACAATTTGGAACCATTTTATAACAACCTTCAAGCGCAAGTGGGTTCATGGAAATAATATGGAAGAACAATTGGAGCATTAAACTCATCCAATTGTTGTGAAAAGTTTGAAAGAAATGTGACACCAACCATGATCTTTTCAAACTTTGTCTAGAGAGAAACTCCAATCTTTCAAAACAAGAAAGAAGCCTTAAATGTGTGGGAAGATATTGAAAGAAATTTCATAAATTTTTTCTCCAAAGAAAGGAAAAACAAGAATAAGGAAGCGAGCCCGGTAGAAACAAATTTTCTCAAATAATAGCCTTAAAGTAGAGGGGTTTATGACAAGTTGACAAGTTAAAAGAAAATGGGAAAGAAAAAGGAAGTTGGCACAAACCTTTCGTAAAATGGGAAAAAATGAACTTTGATGATGTGTTTAGATCAAACCCTTGAGAGGCTAGCATAGGGCTCATAACCGAGATATCACTATGAGGAGTTCTTTGATTTGGGGCTTCTATACACCTCACAACAAAGATTCAAATCAAAATTGATAATATTATAATTGAAAGAAACCCAAATTCTAAACAAATTTAGCTAATTCAAAATCTATGAAAAACTGGAGACTAAAAACATCATTAACAAGATCAAACGGTTCAAAACAAAGCTCAAGAAAATTAGATTACAACACATCTACAATAAAAGTAATAAAGTGGCAGATTGGTCTCGCTAATTTTGGAATATCCTACCGAAAAAAGAAAAGAGAGAGAAGGTGGTGACAAGGAGTTAGAAGAGAATTGGTGACTCGAGAAACGTAAAGGTGTTATCTTTGCTAACAAAGAACAAGGAAGAGGTCAAATATAGTTTTGATCGTCTTGTCAAGCATGAACGATCATCGCATAATTGTTTTGAGACTCTTGGGAAAAATTTGAAGGACGAGAACCAGAAATAAAATATGATTATCGTCACTAAAATTTAATTTCTTAATTTGTACGCCTTAAAATTAACAAGTAAAAATAACTATTAAACATGCCTGCATGTTCTATTAAAAATCATGCACACGTGTTTTGTTAAAATCATGCATACTTACTCTACAAAAAAACATGTGCCCATGACTCGTAGGAAAGCATGAAAATAAGGATCATGCAAATTTTTGCATTATTCTCTGTTACGATGTTTTTCTTTACTAGAGAGGACAGGTTCTAAGAAGATTGTTTTTAAGAACAGCATGGAAAAACATGCATCATCTTTTGGGCATGCATGCTTGCCTTTCTTTTTAGGATTCTTCCTTTCTTGTCAATCTTGTATTGGATAGTGTGGTATGGATAGTGTGATAATTCACACCTTGACCCAAAAAACCACAAATTATTGGTGAAGTTTAAGAACCTTTTTACACTATTATCTTTAAAAACTATTGTTTTGACCTTTAGCTCGTGCATATTCATGAATAATAGCAAGTCAAGTGGGGCCACCAAAAAAAAGAAAAACACACTAGTGCCTTTAAGAATTTGTTAGTATGTGACAAATATTTATTTTTTATATTCATTGCTTTGAAATTTTTTGCGCTCTAAATTATTTCTATTTGGATGAATAATAACAAAGCAGAAGGCGATACAAAACACACAATCACCTAACATGTTTGTACGAGTAAGGAATGCTGATTTTTTTAATTTCTGACTTCTTTTCCGTTTGGCAAATTTCAGGCGGGAGGCATTTCATAAGCCAAACTTGTTTCAAAATCATCATCATCAATAAGAAATTATTGTAACTTAGATTATGTTTCAATGGTAAAATATTTGTCTAAATAATTTTATTTCTATTGAAGTGGTGGCTTTTATGAGCAATCTATTAGATTATATATTTTTTGGGGATTTTTACTCTATGTTTTTAGTTATTAATCATATGACCTCCATAAATATCCATTAGTGATATTTTTCTTATGTATTTTTATGGTAATAAAAAGATTAGAGGATAAGAAGCTCAAATTGAAGAATTATATTCACATTTCTCCCCCAACCACCAAATACTTTCTTGTATACTTAAGTTAGCCCACTAACCTTATCATTACTGAACGTTTAGAGTAATGACTAATCCTACAAAAATGCATAGCCTAATTTTATTTTCTCACCGAATAGTTTTAATATTCAATTCATTACCATGATAACTATTTTCAAGAATTGTCCAGTTTCCATGAATGACTAAATTTTAATTTAGCGAAAAATAGTACCTTTACAAAAAATTGCTTAACAAATTGTAAGTTCACAAATTCAAATTTTTAAGCAAAAAAATAACCAACCAACCAACCAACGAAAAACAGCCCATTCGGCTTTACTAAAACCCATAATTGTTATCATATACATATATAAAAATTTATGGTGTTTGAATTTGAAAGCGGTCTTAAGTGCTTAATTGATGCATTCAAAACATTTTCCTTATATGCAGATATTTTACAATCTTTAAAGAGACCACATAAAATTATGGCACTCCCATAACAACAAATAACGTTTAAAAAGAAATTAAAAAGTTCTATCGAGAGCATCAGTTAATTATAAGGTAATTGTTATTATTCTAATACATTTATGAATGTATTTCATAGCATTCTTTTTGCAAATGAAACAAGATGATGTGAAAATAGCACTAGCAGCAATTTGTGCATGTAAATTGTGCCGACATCAACACTTAAAATTTATCGCATACTTGAATATGCATACATATGTACGTACATACACGCATATGTAAGTACATACATATCCCTTCATGAGTTTACTTGGAGGGAAGTCACTTTTGAATCAATTTAAAATAACAATTTTGAAATGTATTTTTAAAAAAGTTAAGACCTAAATGTGTGCATATGAATTTTGAATAAGCATGTAAAAATTGGGCATATGATGCGCCCCCATGTGATTATTGTGTCCTCATGGATTGGTTACTTAACAACATTGTTGTGTATAAGTTATACAATAATATATATTTTGTGCAACTGTTTTTCATTTAAATTTGAGTTTTGGGTATTTTCTCCTCTAGTACCAGCTCAACTATTGGTCCCCGCTCAAGTATTGGCTCCTCTCCCCTAACACATGGTTGCCTTAACCAGCTTAATTGAAAGAGCGTACAATTCTCTATCCCAAAAAGGCCTGGATAACTTCTAAACTCTAAACCAATAACACCTAAATTGAAAGAAAAACTCTTAGAAAGAAAAAAGAAAGAACATATATATATAATTCTCTATCCCAAAAAGGCATGGATAACTTCTAAACTCTAAACCAATAAACACCTAAATTGAAAGAAAAACTCTTAGAAAGAAAAATAAACGAACATATATATATATATATATATATATATATATATATATCCCAAAAAGGCATGGATAACTTCTAAACTCTAAACCAATAAACACCTAAATTGAAAGAAAAACTCTTGGAAAGAAAAAGAACGAACATATATATATATATATATATATATATATATATATGGAAAAAGTCAGAAATGCTATTAAAAACTAGGGTGTGAAATCCAATTTTATTTTGATATTGAACTTGTGAAGCTTAAAGGTCAACACTCAACTCAAATGCTAACTTGCGCTTATTAGGATGCTCAAATTCAAAGCTCAAGAGTAGAGAAATTCTCCTACAATTCAGATAACTCGAGCATTAAACCTAATTGCAAAATGAAACCCCGCTAAAAGGGTAACAATCTCACCTGCCCATACTCAAGAAGATGGTTTTCCCCTACCTGATTAAGTGTTGAATCAAAGCGGAATTCCTGTGATCATCGTCTGTGCTTAAAAGTTTTTCTAGAGCTCAATATGACATACAACCAAAACTAGCCAAATGGGCCAACGGCCTTTGTCATAATGTAACATTGTATAAATACATAAACTAAATGACACAAGCTCGCCAATAAAACAAACCAAGTAAATTGCTGTGCAATATTGCATATATCTGTAATGTTAAACGTGCCTGTTTCCCATAAGGACCTCAACTGCATAGAAATTCTCATACTATTCTGAGATCGGGATTACACCTGATTGCCAAAACAATCACCCAAGTAAAAGGGCAATAATCTCACCTCTGCATACACAAGAAGACGGTTTTCCCTTGCCCAATTAGATGTTGAATTGAAGGAGAACAACTCCTACAATCATTGTCCATGATGCAGACAAACAGTCAAAAAGTTTTTCCAGAGCTCAATATGATATGCAACCAAAACCATCCAATACTGTCTTTCTCACGATATACCATAATTTAAGTGTAAGAAGCACATGAAGTAAATGACACAAGCTTATCAATAAAGCAAACCAAGTGAATCAGTGTGCAAAATTGCATATATCTGCTATGTTAAATGTGTCCATTTCCTGCAAGCACCTCGACCGCAGAGAAATTCTTAATATCGGGATTGCACCCAATTGCAAAAATAAATACCCCAGTAAAATGACATTAATCTTAGTGTAAGAAGTGCATGAACTAAATGACACAAGCTCATCAATAAAGCAACCAACTAAATCAGTGTGCAAAATTGCACATATATCTGCTATGTTAAATGTGTCCATTTCCTGCAAGCACCTCAACTGCAGAGAAATTCTTAATAGCTTGGGATTGCACCTAACCCCACAAAAAGAAATACCTCAGTAGAAGGGCAATAATCTAACCTCTGCATACACAAAAGAGGGTTTGCCCTTTACCCAATTTGGTATTGAATTAGAGTGGGGCAATTACTACGTTCATTTTCCATGACATGGACAGATGGCTTAAAAGTTTTTCTAGACCTAACTATGATATGCAACCAAAACCGGCCAAATGGACCAACTGCCTTTATCACAATTTAACATTAAGCCTAAGAAGTGCGTGAACAAAATGACACAAGCTCACCAATAACAGAATACATGTAAATCTGTGCAAAATTGCATATATCTGCCATGTTAAATGTGTCTGTTTCCTTCACACACCTCTGGTGAATTTAAAATGGTTTATAAAGCAATTTCCTCATCCCTGTATCTAGAAAAATGGAACTCGCCATTCTCTGCAAGAAACTGAATGTAGCCTCCTAGATATTGGAAAATTTATTTCCTCTTCCAACATGAAATAGCTCTTGAATTACAAATTTGAATTCTCGGGTGTAATTGCATCAATCATCTCAACAAGAAAGGAAAATTTAAACTCTGTCCCAAATGCACTGCGAAATTCTCGTTGGAAAGATCTCCAATTTCTAGTCTTCAACAAACAATCCATCATTATCCTCCACTTCAACTTCGTCTTCTCCAGTACCACCCATAAGTGACAAGAACACAACAACCGCGATAAATTGTGTAATTAAGAAGTACTTGCCTCTCTTCTTGAAAATCTTTTCTTCTTCTGTTTTTGGTTGTGTATGCTTCTCCTTTGAAGCCCTATATTTAGCCCCTGAAGAGAGAAGTTTTTCAGTTGGTCATAATTAAAAACCCTCATTAAGGTCACTTGATCAAGATTTAATAATTAGAAAGCGAAGTTGCATGTATTTTAATCAAGGAGTTAAAGTGACTAACTAATGTAATCCATCATGGTTCACCTCCAGACGAAGTGTGCGATTTGTCTGTTTTTGAGCTGCTGGCAAAATGCGGAGAAGAGCACCTGGGAAGTGCTGACGAACCGCTGGCCTCAAGGAATTCAGTTTTCAGATTCTCAGCATATCTAAAGAGATTATCATGTTTCATTAACTCTTGCCTCAATCTCGACGAACCCTGCAAAACAGCCACCATGGATGATGTGTTTGTGGCTTTATTCATACATGGATCACAGTCAGAAACCTAACATTAATTTGGTTATCAGAGAAGCCCTAATTTTACAATGCCAAAAGAATTGCCTCAGAAACAATATGCATGTCATTTTTTTGACAAGATGCAACAAGTTCACAAGTGTTGAAGAAAAACTAACAGAACTTGTTTGTGATTTTATCCTAAATCAGAAATATAATGATGTCTATTGCCAGATAGAATGCAGTACTGAAGCTTTGTATCCAACATAGAATCAATAGAATTGCGTTTAACATGGTTTTAAAAAAGGTTGTCCAATAGGCAATCACCTTTTGAACCAATCGACAGCACAAAACAAAGAAATTTCATCGAATATCTCACATCAAAACAACAGAATAATACAAATATCTGTTCTAATTGTGTTTCCCTTTCAAAGTTCAAGCTAAAGCTTATATTTAGTGCTCCAATAAGTCGTAAGTTAGAACTGTTGTGACCCAAGATCAACATAACAACATGCATGTACACACACCAGTTAGAAAATTAAGAGTTCAGTACAAACTATCATATGTGGGATAGAGAACCCTTGGCAAGAAGGTACCGTGGGTTTTACAAGAATCATATATATTTACTATCATAGAAGGAAATATTGATAAGCAATGTAGAAGATTCTAGTCCAAAAAATAGTTAGAAAGCTAAACAGTAAAACAGAATTTTCTTCCTTGTCTGCAGTCAAGTATTTTAATATAGACACTTAGACCAAGCTGGTGGTTGGGATGATATTTGAGGCTAATTATCGAGCTCCACGAGCACTAAGCAAGTGTAATTATTGGGCCAGCTACTTTGAGAGCTCTTACACCCACACTTTATTCTGGCTGACTTGACAAGTAACCACTAAGAATTTATGATCAAGAGTAATTTTCCACCAAGAATGGCTAATGGTGTTACTTGAAAATGGAAAATACTCCTTGAGACCATTTTGCAGAGGATTAAATGGAACAGAATTTATGGTATCTTAAATAAGTAGCCTTGACCTGCCATTTTATGGGAGCTACCCACGTCCAAAACCCCTGAAAATTTGGGTGCATCTGAATTGGACACTGAAGGGATCTACTGAAGTTTTAATGATGTTAAAAGGGTATTTCAGAGCAATCTTATCCTTGAACAACATGTTTCTCTCCAAGGTGATCCATTATTCTAAAACAAATCTAGTCTGTGACTCTGTACATGAAACCATGTACTCCCCACCTTTAATCCAAGATATAAGCTTCCCCACACTGTTACAGTATGGGAGATAGTTCTACTTCTATACATGATCAATTCATAGCTGCTTCGGTTTAACTATGAGTCTATGCAACCATCTAGGGTAATCATAGTTGATTCTAGATCTTTCTGAACTCCTTGAGTTTGAATAAGGGGGTTTCCCTCCCTTTTGTAATTTGAATATCTAAATAGTCTTTAGGTGTGTGTTAGGTTAGTTTTCATGTGGAGTGGTAATATATGATGTAATGAAGGACTTGTTACATGCTCTTTCCACTTATTAATACTGACTAGACTCTTCTTAAAAGATGTAACCTTACTTGGTGAAAAAAATCATGGTTTGGCTTGGATTAATTAGAAAACCTAAGTACTTTCTTTTCACCAAAAGGTGATGGATTCGAATAGAATGAAAAAGGTGTGCAGGTGGGAGGATGGGAGTTAGAGGGAGAAAACTCTGTAAGGGAGCCTATGGGCTCATGAAGACTTGTAATTTCATGATTCATCAGTAAAAGAGCTTCTTCTTGTTACAAAACTGTGTATAAGAGTTTGATTTGATATTGTACATTGATTGTTAAAGAATTCATGAATGATTCTTATTTAGTTAAGGTCTATGAATGATCTACATGAGTTAGAAATCTGTGCAGGTTATGAAGAATGAAAGAAAGCTTACAATGGTGGAATGATCATGGAAACAGGCTAGATTATGAATAAGACAACTGTATATCAAGGTATGTTTATGAAAAAACTATGAATATGTGATTAAGAGAGAACCTGAGGGTGTTAGTTGTATAAGGAGCCTTAAGTTGCATTGTGATCAAGGTAAGAGAGAAATCAGTATTCTTGTAACAGGAAAATGAATGAAGAACTACTACTGTGTGCGACTGTTTTGAACAGATATTAAAGAGGGTTTGAAATACATAAGTCATTGTGCATGCATGATTAACGTGAATAAGATAAGTCTTGAAATTGTCACTGGGATCTGTAGAGTAGTTATGATTATTCAAGATGTCTTATATTGCCAAGGATGCAAACTTAATAAAGAACCTTTACCTCGGTCTGTGTTGCTCTGTATCAGGGAATTTAAGATCAAGAAACTTTGTCCAAGCTTACAATAATCCCTATCTTGTGGCTATAAGTAGTTGAGCAGGTGGTTCATGACATGTTCAGGGCATTAGGGGAAACAAGACAGTTGAGAAGACTTGCGGGTGGAATTCTGCATGCACAGACCTATCTGTGTCTCCACGCAGTCTTAAGGGTTGAAATTAAGATCTTTTAGTGTAATGATTATAATTCATGTTTTGAAACCTCTGTGGAAAGGTTAAGGGTTTAAGGGTGTGATAACAAAAACTAAATCTGCGTGCATAGACCTACAGGTGAACTGGTACAGTGGTACAGTGGTACAGTTAGACTTTAGTTGGATTAGTTACACCTGAGGAAGAAAATACAAGAAGTCGTTGAACAAATAGGATTGAAGGATGGGAATGTGTTCTTAATCCCTTGAGAACCTTAAAAGACTTTGAAGACTTGTCAATAGGTAATTCATTTAACTGGTCTGTTGAAGTTGATTGTGTAACCTTGAGGAGGTAATATATAGGTAAGAGTTATCACAAGCAAGTGAAGGAATGACTTAAGTTAAGTGGTGAAGAGATTGCAAAGGACAATGGCAAGATGAAGAGTGAGCCACAGAACAAAAACAAGTCACAGAGACAAGTATAAAACAGAGCAGCAAGAATTGTTAGTGACAAGAGAACTAACAAACTGCTAAAGGGACAAATAAGTATTTTGTTTGAAGCTACTTAGAAGATGGCCTTGAAACAATGACATGAGTGCAAAGGTGAGATGCGACTTGAGGAACAGTGATTAAGAGAGTAACCATGAATTTAAAGCAAGCTACAGAAGACCACAACAGAATTGAAGTGACAAGCTACTAGTGAAAACCTAGAAGACAAAGTTTGGAAAAACAAGGAACGTGAAGGTAAAAGAATGAAGTGCACATAATAGAGTGATGGTGATGAACAGAAATGAAGAAGAAACAAAGTCAAAGCCTGGAGAAGGAACGAGAAACAGAGTAGGAGGATACTAAGTACTTAAGTGCAAGAACAAGGTCTAGAGAAGGACCAAAGTGTGAATTTGACAAGAATGATGATGATAGAGTGTGAGAACTTGGAGAGGAGCTTTAACATTAGTGAATAAGGTGTATGAAGGAGTTGAGAGGGATTGACACAGTGGTAAAGTGT
The DNA here is from genome assembly GCA_018340775.1 of Taxus wallichiana var. yunnanensis. Classification (NCBI taxonomy): domain Eukaryota; kingdom Viridiplantae; phylum Streptophyta; class Pinopsida; order Cupressales; family Taxaceae; genus Taxus; species Taxus wallichiana. Next base: position 331,275,392 of record CM031234.1, read on the forward strand.
TAAACACTAGAAAGTGACTTGAAACCCTAGGTGACCTACTTGAGACCTAGTAAAATGGAAGTAATTGGAGTTGGGAGCATAATAGAAGGAGATAGTCTTGAAATTGACCATGAAGCGGGAGGAAGATAATGGGTGCCCAAAACCATAATTAGTTTTCCTTGGAAGTTTGTGGATCTCTCTGAGCATAGCAATTTGCATAAAAATAGGGCTAATTAGGGGGCTAGGAGAAACGAGTAAATTGAGGATAACTTTTTACTGGAAGGGAGTAGAACCTTGAAATTTTGTGGTTACCCAAAAGAGCCAAATGAGTTTCTAAATATCTTACCAGTCAGATCTGAAACCTAATATTTTGTCAATTACATTGAAATTTGTGCTATAGGAGGGCTACAAGGAGGAATTGACGTCTGCGAAGGAAGTAATGGAAAATGATGATATGAAAGTCGATGAAGTGTCCTAACATGATGTATTGGTGATGTCTAACAGGTTGAAAGAGGTTTTAGCTCTTGATTCATTGTTTTGATGCATTTTAGCCTTTTGAGCTCAGTTCAGGCTACTTGGAAACAAGGTTAAAAGTGAAAAAAATTGGTGATTTTGATAAAGATTGTGCTAACTATTGTTATTGGCTGAATTTGATGAATGCCTCTGCATCATTTGGTATCAGAGCGGAGGATTTTGCTCTTAAAAATAAGAAGTTCAGTTGAAGAGGAGGAAAGCTAGTGAAGAAAGTGAAAATAAACATAGCATTGTGAAGGCTTGAAAGGGAAGATTAAGAAGAAAGAAGATTGTGAAAGACTTGTTGAGAGAGAGAGGATGGAAGAAGAGAAAATAGAGATGATGGACTGATAGAGGTAATGTGCCAGATGAAGAAAGAGAGAGGAAAAAGAAAAGAAGAAGAGGAAAGAAGAAAAGATGAAGAAGTTAGAAAGAGAGAGAGAGTTATGGATGCAAGAAGAGATACAAGAGTTGAAAAGAGATGTGGAACAACTGGTAGAAATGATGGAAAGAAAGAGAGAAGCAGAGGAACAAGTGGGAATAGTGGTTAAGAAGAAAGCTAAGTGGCCTATAGAGCTACTTGTGAGGAAAAGACAAAGAGAGCAGTTGAGAGAAGTGATAAGAAAAGAAGAGAGGAAGCTGAAACAAGAAGAGAAGAGGATGAGAAAACAAGAAAAAGAAGTTGACAAAGAGATAGTGTATGAAGAAAATCAGAATTTGGATGAGGAAGAGGTGATTACAAACTTTTAGCTTGTCTTGAGAGAGAAGAAGAAAATGATAAAGTGGAGCAGCAGATTGAAGAAGAAGAAGAGCTCATTGATGGAGCTACTCATGAGGCTAAAAGGCCTCCTTATTTTATTTATAATATTTCCTTTGAATGTGTGAATGAGGGAGATGAAGATGAAAAGCTCGAAACAAAGAAAATTGTCAAGAAAGAAGATGAAGAAACTGAAAATGCAAGAAGAAATGGAAGTGAAGAAGACTTGATAGATGAAGAAGAACTTCTATGGCAACTAATCATGCAAGAATATGAGAATTCTGACTTGATAGAGGATGAAAAAGACCATCAGAGAGCAGAGCTAGAGTTGATGAAGATTCTACAAGATGAAGAAGAAGACAAAAGCCATGAAGAACAAATTGAACCGAGCAAGATATGGAATGATGAAGATGAAGAAGAACCTGATTTCTTGAGACAGCTGCAAGTGAAAGAGACAAAGAAGAAGAATTTGTGCATCCTTGGCAATATAAGACATCTTGAATAATCATAACTAGTGGGTCAGTTACATTGAAATTTGTGCTATAGGAGGGCTACAAGGAGGAATTGACGTCTCGAAGTAAGTAATGGAAAATGATGATATGAAAGTCAATGAAGTGTCCTAACATGATGTATTGGCAATGTCTAACAGGTTGAAAGAGTTTTAGCTCTTGATTCATTGTTTTGATGCATTTTAGCCTTTTGAGCTCAGTTCAAGCTACTTGGAAACAAGGTAAAAAGTGATAAATTTTTGGTGATTTTGATAAAGATTGTGCTAACTATTGTTATTGGTTGAATTTGATGAATGCCTCCACATCAATAAAGTTCAAATTCATATTCGAGGAGGAGAAAGTTCAGTGAAATTCAAACTTTTTTGATAAAATTCGGCATACCTAGTGACAGAGCCCGTATCTGTGTCAACATTGATCTTAAGAAGCCTCTCCCAGACATGGTTGTGCTGGAACTTGGGAGGTATAGAATGGAAACCTATTGACCATGAAAATGTCACATTCAGAAGCACATATCATGAGCAGGAGCATTTTTCTCAAATTTGTCATGCTGCACCTCAACCAGAACAGACTGAAGAAAGGGTTAAGCTAGACTCCCGGACAAAACAAGATGTGCCTGCAGTTTCCTATAAGTCCAACCAACAAATCTATAGCAATCCATATGTATCCAGTTACTATACATCTCACCAGCTGAAATCTGTTCCAAGGAAAACAGCCAACAAATACAAATCCACAAGCCTCTAAACTAAAATCGACAGCAACTGTGGAGCAAGGGAAAAGCAGTCAGGCTTACTAGTGCAAAGCAAAAGCTTTCAGGGAGAAATAACTTTGCAGATTACAAACCTTTAGATAATCTAAGCTCTAGCACTCAAACTGTGGAATATTCAAGTAGATAAAATCATGCTAACTCTCAAGGAAATGAGATGCCTGATAACCAAGTCAAGCCTATGGAGGCAATGGAAATTGTACCACACCTTCCCACAATTTATCTTCCCAAGGAAATTACGCATTTCAATGCACAAGTTGTTGGCAAAAGTGAAGCATCTTTTAGATCAGATGCATTATTATTATCCAGCAAAAATCCTGAAAAGGAGAAAGGATTTGGTGCAGGAATTGTCGAATGATTCAGCATTGAGAGATCATCAATTCTTTCATCCACTCCATCAAGCTCTAATAGGTATGCAAAGTGATTTCAGTCTCATGTGGTTTCTAGAACTCTTGGCTACTAACAATTAATTATGAGAATAGTAATCTTCGAATGGGCTTGGATCCCAAAATAAAAGATGCTTTCTCAAACAAATGATTGCTACAAGAAATCGGAAGGAAAAATGAAAGTTAACCAAATTGAATATCACAAAATGAGATGTTAAAGATTATGTTGTCTGTATCCAAAAGGATTGTCAGGAGGTATTATGATTCATTAGACCACACTGAAATGTAGGTTTAAATCTTCCAAAACACAATCTTGGAGATTAGCTGTTGTATTTGTTTCATACAAATATACAAAATCTTTTATTATCATTGTCATTTATAATTTTATACTCCTCCATCTAGCAAATTCAAAGAACAAGTTGTTGCAGAAATGAAATTTTGGGATTCCTTGGTTAAGCCAAGGTTTAAGGAGAGATATCAATGTTTTAACAAGGCCACAGAAAAGAAAGGAGGACAGCATATCAAGGGGATGAGCTCAATTGGTTAAAAGTCGTGCTGCACAAGGACTCGTCTCCTACCAAAAAACTGTGTCTCAGAAATTGATACTCGTCTCAGAGACTGGCACTTTTAGGTACTCGTTCTGTAGACTTGGATATATATATATATATATATATATATATATATATACTCTTGGCCTTGGATATGATTAGATATCAAAGATACATATCAATACAATTACTTTTATCTTTTGTCAACATCCAATATCTTAATTTTAAAAAGGCAGTAATGTTTTTCTCAGGCTGTATAATATTGTTTTCTCTGAAATTACATATATGTTATTTTTCCATCTCTGAGTACCCATCTCCTATTTTCTAAAAATGGCGTACCCATCCCCATCTCCTTGTACTGGTACTGGTACCCATACCTGTCTCCTGATAAGTATAGTTAAAAGTATTGGGGTACCATTATGAAGGCCCAAGTTCAAATCCTCAAGTGACATCTAATGTGGAATTCTAAGTTGTGACTCTTGGTCTTCCATTGCTGGCTTCTAGTGTGGTTGCTCGAAAGGGGATATGTATTAGTCTCATCAGATGCTCATATAAACCATATTTGTAAACTATCCTCAATATTTAAAAAAGGGAGCACAGCACATTAATATGCATCTTTGCCTATCTGTTTCAAAATTGTATCAGTGATCATTGCTGTGGATTTTACACGAGGCCAGTTTACTTGGTGTAATAGGAGGAAAGGAACTAGCTATATTGCACAAAAAAAATATGACAGCATTTTTTACATCAGAAACACCGGTTCATTGTCAGCTGCAAATTTCAGCATCTGTCCATTGTTCAACCTTATTTGACCACTAGTCCACTCAAATCGGCATCCTTCCTGCTCGCCAGTGCAAAGGGCACTCCTTTAAATATGAGAATATGTGGAATAAGCACCCTAACTTTTTCACAATATGCAGACTTGATGGGCAGAAATTTAGAATGTCCCCATGCCTCAGTATTAGCCATATAACAACTCATTTGTAACCTACAATTTCTGAACAAGAAACTAAAACTTGATTTTACATAAGACCAGCTTACTTGGTGTAACAGAAGGAAAGGAGCTCACTATATTGCACAAAAAAACTGATAGGTTTTTGACTTCAGAAAGCCAGGTTCATTCTTAGCTGCAAATGTCAGCATCGATCCATAGTTCAACCTATTAGACCAGTAGCTCATTCAAATCAGCATCCTTCATGCAAAGGGCACTTCTTTAGATATAAGAATATGTGGAAAAAGCACCCTAAATTTTTCACGATATCCAGACTTGGTGGGCGGAATTTCCTTGCCCCGCACATTCAGCTGCAAATTTCCGCATCAGTCCATATTTCAACCTTATCAGACCACTAGCCCATTCATATCAGCATCCTTCCTTCTCGCGAGTGAAACGGGCACTTCTTTAAATATGAGAATATGTGGAACAAGCACCCTAACATTTTCACAATATCCAGACTTGGTGGGTAAAATGTCCTCATACACCAGTGTTTGTCATATATCAACTCATTTGTAACCTAAGATTTCTAAAAAAGAGACTAAAATACTGGAATACAAAAGTTTTTGGCAACATTTTCCAGCAAATGGAATAATCATTACCTGAGCTGGAACAATTATAGGACATATTTAGATATAGCCATTTCAATGCTGTACAACATTACAATCAAAGTACCCGTTAAGGTTAGAAGGTAAACCAAAACGTACGAAAGCAACTCTAACCAAGAATGGCGCCGATGATGGCGAGCATATGGTCAGAGGATCTTCTACGCTAGATGCTGAATGGGAACTCAACGCCAAGTATGTGCTACCCAATCCAATATGGAGTGAGGGGCGACCATCTGACGGAGTGTTACAGAATACTAATCTTCTACCTAAATGCTGAATGGGAACTCAACGCCAAGTATGTGCTACCCAATCCAGTATGGAGTGAGGGGCGACCATATGACGGAGTGTTACAGAAAACTATGCTTGAAAAGAAATGCGGAAAGCTGGAAATACTCAACACCCAGAATGTGCTTGCTAACCCAGAATGGGATAGTAGCTACCATAGGGCGGAGGTCAAATTAAAACAATATCAACTGCTGAAAGTAAGAAGGGCATTACAGTATGATAAGCAAGAATCTAAGTTGCTGCCAGTACTACTGCCAGCTTACAATATAAATGGTGAGATCTTGCTAACAATACGAATCAGATTAAGATGCAGATTTCTCCGAGCTGTTATGACAGTTCTGTATTTTTTCATATAACCAGCAGCACACAGATTTCTGGAATAGCTCAGAATATAACCAGCAGCACACAGATTTCTGGAATAGCTCAGAAATTCCGTAAAACTTATTCAAATAACCTGATACTGATTACAAAGCACTATTAGCAAGAGGGCGCTCAGACTAACCCCCAAAAACAGACTCAAAATGCAGGCTATATTAAATGCACGAATTTCAAGACACCATGAATGGTACGGCCCAGCACAGGGGCGATTTTGCTTTTAAAAATCAGATTGTCTTCCAAAATTCTACAGCCTTGCATACATGGGCGCCTAGCCAAGAAGGAAGGAAAGAAACAATACCCACCATGAATTTTTTTGTCTTTTTGGATTTATGAATAAAACATCGAATCTGCTGAAGCAAAAATGCAGAAACCAGAAAACTCTAATATGTAAAATCTGAACCTAATTAGACAAATGCAGATTACACAGCACTAAATCCACTGAACTCACAATCTAGAGTAAAATCACCACTAGTTGTTGTCTTACAAACAAGAAGCGATGCCCGAGCTAGGAGGCCTTCATTCCTCGAAGCAAACCTAGAGCCAAACCGGCAGCATAACAATATGGCAGTCCCAAAAGATGATGAATGATGCTCAAAGTCTTCCTTTTATAACTTCCTGTTGACTTCACCAAACCCTAAAAAACACTTCAACATCCAAACCCTAATCCTTTCTCCAAGATGGCGCCCTTTTCCTTTCAAGCTTAATATTGATATTTTAATTAAATTCAATACCTTGATAAATGCGCCCACCTTAAGCTTGCTTTGACTTTGGAAATTAATAAAATAATCTTAATGAAGGCGCCTCCCTCAAGAAACCCACTTTTCAAAACAACTTAAAGTCAATAGACTAGGCCAAGGGGTCAACGTTCGAATATAATATTAAAACGTGACCTTTAATTAAATATATCAACTTAACTCTTCAATCATGCTCTGAAGCCAATAATGACCAGTCAACAGACCAACTGAAGTAGGAAGTCAACCAAGTTGAACCCAACTGGAAACTGCCAAAAATAGAATTTACTAAAAATAGTAAATTCCAAAAAATACTCAGAATGCCGAAATGAACATACCACTGCGAAGCTTTCGGAAAACCCAGAAAGAATCCGCCTTTGAATCCACCAACTCCGAGCAAAGACATCCTCAAAAATAGGAAACCCTAATTTACCTTCCGACTAGCCTTCGGGTTTCCAGAAAAAAGGCCAACGGTCACTGGAAAGATCAGTCTGAGAAGGGGACATTACAGTCCGCCCTCCCCAAGATTGCTTGTCCTCAAGCAATCGTAAACCAGGATGCTGCAGAATCTCATCACTTTCCCAAGTCGCATCCTCCATCGGCAGGTTCTTCCACTTCACCAGGTATTCTCTGATAGTTTTTTTCCTCAAAGTACGCTCTCTGAAATCAAGTATCCCCTCTGGAATTAGAACCAACTGTCCCTCCTCATCCAAAGGCGGTAACTGTGATGAAGCAACCACATTATGTCCAAGTGCCTTTTTGAGGCGAGATACGTGGAAAACATTATGCACTCTGCTATCAGAAGGTAGCTCTAACTCATAAGCTACTGCCCCAACTTTTCTGATGACCTTGAATGGCCCATAGAAACGAGGTTTGAGCTTCTCAGCTCCACTCTTCTTGAGAGTAGACTGTCTGTAAGGCTGCAATCGGAGATAAACCATATCCCCAACCTCAAAAGAACGCTCAACACGTCTCTGATCAGCATACATCTTCTGCTGATTCTGTGCAATCTGCAGATTATCCTTCAAGGATTTCATGATGTCTTGACTTTGCTGCAACAAGTCCTTGGCTTGGGGTGCTCTGCTCTCACCAAACACCAAATCGGCAAAGCTAGGTGCTTCATACCCATAAAGAGCCAAGAAAGGAGACATCTTAATCGACATATGAAAAGAAGAATTGTAGCAGTACTCGCCTATATGCAGCCACTTGACCCAAGCTCTCTGCTGTTCTGAAACATAGTTTCTCAAGTAGCCTTCCAACCACTTGTTCACTACTTCCGTTTGTCCATCTGTTTGGGGATGGTAACTAGTGCTTGGAGTGAGCACAGTACCACTCATTCTGAAGACTTCTTGCCAGAAAGTACTTAGGAACTTGCTGTCCCTATCACTCACAATGTTCTTTGGCAACCCATGCAGCCTAAACACCTCTCGAAAAAACAGATCTGCAACTTGGGCTGCAGAAAAAGTGCTGGTAATGGCAAAGAAATGAGCAAATTTGGTTAGCCTATCCACCACTACATAAATACAATCCTTCCCTTGGGCCTTGGGCAACCCTGTGATGAAATCCATCGAAATGCTTTCCCATTTTTGATTGGGAATAGGGAGTGGTTGCAGCAAACCGGCTGGTAATGTATGCTCATTCTTATTCACTTGACAAACAGGACACTCCTGAATGTAGCGTTGTACTTCTCCTTTCAATCCTTTCCAAGAAAACCTTTCTCGGATCTGCCTATATGTCTTGAAAACCCTTGGTGACCAGCAACTGGAATATCATGAAAAGTCAAAAGAATCTTCTTCTTAAGCTTTGAATCAGCCACCAGAAAGATTCTTCCCTTATAGTGTATCAATCCCTCAGTCACCTTGTACCTTTCATCATGAAAAGTACCCTCAATAATGCTGGTTGCAAACTGATTTTTGGCATAATCAGCAAGCAACATGTCTCTCCAATCTGCAGTAAGCTCACATAATGAGCTAAGATGAGGTCTCCTGGATAAAGCATCAGCCACAATATTATTTTTCCCTTTGACATATTCAATGTCAAAGTTGTAAGCTTGAAGCTTACTCACCCACTTCTGTTGCCTCTCATTCAGGTCCTTCTGGTGCATGAAATGCTTGAGGCTATTGTGATCAGTCTTAACCACAAACTTGTTCCCCACCAAGTACTGCCTGAACTTGGCTAATGCATGCATAATGGCAAGCATTTCTTTGTCATAAATTGAGTATGTTCTTTCCACACCCCTTAATTTTCGGCTCTCATACACAATAGGGTGTTTGTCTTGCATCAGGACAGCCCCAACTCCTTCACCTGATGCATCACACTGCAGCTCGAATGGCTTGGAGAAATCTGGAATAGCCAGAACCGGACACGAGCTCATGATCTTCTTGAACTTGTCAAAAACAATTTGAGCCTTTTCTGACCAACAAAAGGCTCCTTTTTTGGTGAGATCAGTAAGGGGAGCAGCATTCTGTGAATACCCCTTTACGAATCTCCGATAAAAACCACAAAGACCCAAAAAACCTTTCAACTGAGTCAAGCTCTCAGGAGGTGGCCAATCAACTACTGCTTTGATCTTTTCCGGATCCACCTTCACTCCCTCAGCACTGATTATGTGGCCAAGGTACAGTAACTCCTCCATTCCAAATTCACATTTGGATGCTTTTGCGAACAAACTCTCAGATTCGAGAATACTAAGCACTTCCTCCAAGTGCTTGAGATGATCCTCCCAAGTCTTGCTGTAAATCAGAATGTCATCAAAAAAAATCAACACAAACCTCCTTAACTGATTTTGAAAAACACGGTTCATGCAAGACTGAAAGGTAGCCGGAGCGTTAGTCAACCCAAATGGCATGACTAAGAATTCGAAATGGCCATAGTGACATCTGAAAGCTGTCTTCTCCACATCCGATCCTCTCATTCGAATCTGATGGTAACCCGATCTCAAATCGATCTTCGAGAAGAACTTGGCCCCATGTAGCTCATCAATGAGCTCATCTATCCTGGGAATGGGGTATCTGTTTTTTATGGTGCTTTGATTCAAAGCACGATAGTCCACACACATGCGCATGGTACCATCCTTCTTCTTCACAAGAACTACGGCAGATGCAAAGGGGCTCTTGCTTGGGCGAATGAAGCCCATCTCCAAGAGTTCTTGAATATTCTTCTCAATCTCATCCTTTTGCCTCTTCGGGTACCGATATGGAGTTGTAATCACCGGTTTAGCTCCTTCCTTGAGCTCTATGATATGTTCTGAACCCCTTTCAGGTGGTGGTCCAGGAGGCAAGTCTGCAAAGACCTTGCTCTTCTTCGTGAGTAGAGACTGAACATCAGGAGGATGGTCTCGTTTAGTCTCAACCGGACTAGCAGGAAGGATCATGCACTCTGCAACCCACTCGGCTTGATCGTGACGGATCAGCCTTGCCATACTTTTGAATGACACTACCCGAGGGCCCCCATTGGACATTCCTCTTAGGACTATCTTCTTACCATCAGATTGAAACTTCAGCTCCATAGTCTGCAGATTCAAGGAGATCTCCCCAAGAGAACGCAGCCATTGAATGCCTAGGACGGCATCAGTATCCCCAATGTGGACTACATAGAAGTCATCCTTGACTTCGTAATTCCCCAATTGCATGGTCAGGTTCGAGATTTTCTTAGTACATGAAATATGGAATCCATCGGCAACCATGACCTTGAACCCTTCAAACTCCTCTGTTTGCAGCCCCTTCTTCGCCACCACAACTTCATCAATGAAGTTATGTGTTGCTCCAGTGTCGATCAAGGCAACGATTCGCTGCCCTTTGATCATCCCTCGAACCTTGAATGATTCGTTTCTTTGGAAGCTAGAAAGTTGAGCTAAGACTCCAACACTTTCTTTCTCATCTCCGGACTCTTCTGGAGCTCTATCCACCTCACTTTCTTCAAAATCAGATTGCTGGTCGAAAAATCAGAACTACTTTCACCAGCAGAATAGTACTCAATCTGATTGAATTTAACTCCCTTAGGGCAAACATGATCTTGAGACCACTTGTCCCGACACCGGAAACACAACCCTTTTCTTCTGAGTTCATTCAAGGTTTCAGGATCCAACCTGGTGACATGGGGATTGTGATGTTTGAACTCCTTGTGCTGAGGTCTCAAGGGAGGTCTATGCTGAGGTCTTTTCCCTTTATCCCTTTTCTGAAAGGGGGAATTTGACTGAAATTTTGCCTTAGGAGCAGCCCACTCCATGTTTCTTGCTTTCTTCATGGCTTCCTGCAGGGTTGGTGGATCAAAGGCCTTAACCCAACCTTTGAGTGGTTCTGTCAACCCTTCACTGAAAAGGATCACCAATCTCCTCTCCGTGATTCCAGTCACCATGACTGATAGTCTCTGAAACTCCATAATGTAGGCATCAACTGTGCCATATTGTCTCAATTGTGCCAGTTCCCTGAAATGAATTTCAGGATCCTTTTTTCAAACCTCTCGATGAGCCTAGTAGTGAACTCATCATACGTTGTGATAGACCGATGACCCAAGGTAACTAGGCCATGGTACCACCATTCATGCGCCACCCCATCAAGGTGTAGTGTAGCGAACTTGATCGCCTCCTCTTCTGCCATAGGTCTGAGAGCTAGATAGTTATCCAGCTTCTGAATCCAAGCTCGGGCTGAACTAGTATCATTCCCGTCAAAGTGTGGAAGTGACACCTTGTTGACAGCTTGGTACAAGTCTCCTTGATTTGATGGTCTTCTTTGATCATAGTGTCTCCCGTGTCCTTTGTTTTTCCTTTTATGATCCATGAAATCGTTATAGGACATATCCATCTTGATGTCGTCAGGTAGAGAGTCATACTCTGCACGACCAAGTCTCAACTGCTCCACGAATGAAACATTCTCTTCAGGATCTGGCTGAGTGTTTACAGGTGCCAAAAAGGGGGTTTGAAAGGCCTGGAAGAAATATAAGTGTTGTTTGACACAGTCCGGGCTGCATATCCATCATGCTGGTTGGAGGCACTATGCTCTCCTCTGTGCTCTAAGTTGTTCTGTGGAATGGTATTCTGACCCACTTTCCCCATCATGAGAGATACCATGTCCATCAAGGCATCCATCTTTCTTCCAAATTTCATTCCGGGACTCATAGACCTTTCTCTTCCTTTCCCATTGTCATCTCTGTTGTTGGTAACTCTCTCGTTACCCCCAACTGATCTCTCACCCTCTGCCATATCTGATTCCTGAGAAGACTCCCAATGAGCCCTCAAGATCTTTGAAGCTGTCTGACCTTCTGGAGCTTGGTAAGGCTGGAACTGTTTTCCAACCTTCTTGTCTTCCCTTGCAATGTACCTCTTTTCTCTGTCACTCATAGACAGATTGTTCACAGGATGGGAAGATCTTCGCTCTGATACCACTGAAATATTCCGGGCCAATTTTTTTTTTTTTGTTTTTCTTTTAAAACAGATTACAACATTACAATCAAAGTACCCGTTAAGGTTAGAAGGTAAACCAAAACGTACGAAAGCAACTCTAACCAAGAATGGCGCCGATGATGGCGAGCATATGGTCAGAGGATCTTCTACGCTAGATGCTGAATGGGAACTCAACGCAAGTATGTGCTACCCAATCCAATATGGAGTGAGGGGCGACCATCTGACGGAGTGTTACAGAATACTAATCTTCTACCTAAATGCTGAATGGGAACTCAACGCCAAGTATGTGCTACCCAATCCAGTATGGAGTGAGGGGCGACCATATGACGGAGTGTTACAGAAAACTATGCTTGAAAAGAAATGCGGAAAGCTGGAAATACTCAACACCCAGAATGTGCTTGCTAACCCAGAATGGGATAGTAGCTACCATAGGGCGGAGGTCAAATTAAAACAATATCAACTGCTGAAAGTAAGAAGGGCATTACAAAGATGATAAGCAAGAATCTAAGTTGCTGCCAAGATTACCGCCACTTACAATATAAATGGTGAGATCTTGCTAACAATACGAATCAGATTAAGATGCAGATTTCTCCGAGCTGTTATGACAGTTATGTATTTTTTTATAACCAGCAGCACACAAATTTCTGAATAGCTCAGAATATAACCAAGCAAAGACACAGATTTCCGGAATAGCTCAGAAATTCCGTAAAACTTATTCAAATAACCTGATACTGATTACAAAGCACTATTAGCAAGAGGGCGCTCAGACTAACCCCCAAAAACAGACTCAAAATGCAGGCTATATTAAATGCACGAATTTCAAGACACCATGAATGGTACGGCCCAACACAGGGGCGATTTTGCTTTTAAAAATCAGATTGTCTTCCAAAGATTCTACAGCCTTGCATACATGGGCGCCTAGCCAAGAAGGAAAGAATGAAACAATACCCACCATGAATTTTTTTGTCTTTTTGGATTTATGAATAAAACATCGAATCTGCTGAAGCAAAAATGCAGAAACCAGAAAACTCTAATATGTAAAATCTGAACCTAATTAGACAAATGCAGATTACACAGCACTAAATCCACTGAACTCACAATCTAGAGTAAAATCACCACTAGTTGTTGTCTTACAAACAAGAAGCGATGCCCGAGCTAGGAGGCCTTCATTCCTCGAAGCAAACCCAGAGCCAAACCGGCAGCATAACAATATTGCAGTCCAAAAGATGATGAATGATGCTCAAAGTCTTCCTTTTATAACTTCCTGTTGACTTCACCAAACCCTAAAAAACACTTCAACATCCAAACCCTAATCCTTTCTCCAAGATGGCGCCCTTTTCCTTTCAAGCTTAATATTGATATTTTAATTAAATTCAATACCTTGATAAATGCGCCCACCTTAAGCTTGCTTTGACTTTGGAAATTAATAAAATAATCTTAATGAAGGCGCCTCCCTCAAGAAACCCACTTTTCAAAACAACTTAAAGTCAATAGACTAGGCCAAGGGGTCAACGTTCGAATATAATATTAAAACGTGACCTTTAATTAAATATATCAACTTAACTCTTCAATCATGCTCTGAAGCCAATAATGACCAAATAATGTACTAAATCAAGTAGAAGTCAACCAAGTTGAACCCAACCGAAATCGCTAAAAATAGAATTTACTAAAAATAGTAAATTCCAAAAATACTCGTAATGCCGAAATGAACATACCATCGCGAAGCTTTCGAAAACCCGTAAAGAATCCGCCTTTGAATCCACCAACTCCGAGCAAAGACATCCTCAAAAATAGGAAACCCTAATTTACCTTCCGACTAGCCTTCGGGTAGAATGTTTAATGATTATAGAAGATGTTTTGCAAGGCAACAAGATGATCTAGAAAAACATTATGCATGGGAAAACTCGGGATCGTTAATAATTCCACTCAACTTCTTGAGCGAGTTCAATCCTCTTATTCAAATCTTTCTACTTTAACACATCAACCATTTCACGGTCAAACTTCGTATAAGGTACAAGTGAATCCAGCGCTCCTATATTTGAAGGCAAAATAGATGCAGATGCACTAGATATTTAAATAAATTTCTTTTTTCCATACTACGCGGTCTGTAATATCGCTTATTATTAAAAACATAGCAGATCTGGATTTGCTTGAAACCCTTATGCAAAAAATTATAGAAAAGGGAATTTCCCTATCAAATCCTTACAGAAAATTAAATAACTTCTTAGAATACTTGCAAAATGTTTTAGCAATCAGAAATTCTACTTAAAATCAGATAAAAACTCAGATCCGATTTAATTTAATTATTTTCCCAGGCAAAACAGCTGCAAACTCTGAAAATTCATATCTAGAGAAACAAGCAGAATTACAACAAACATAATAGCGGAAAATTATCTATGGGATGACAGCAATCATATAGATATTTATTACAGAATTTTCCAGCAATGGGAGAACATAATAAATCCATCCCAAATTCCCAAAATGGGGTGCCCATGCTAGAAATGGCCAAAAACTAATCCAAAACCCTCCAAACCACTGACAATCGTTGCAACACTCTTCCAACTCGATGCCCTTGTTGATATCCGTCTTTCTAAAGCTCCAAAGTGAAAGAAATGAGGGTTTCCGTCCTCCAATCTGAATTCTAAGGAGAGTTTTCGTCCTCAATAGTTTGCTCTCGAGGGTTTCATCCCTAACAGCTGAAAAGAAGCAAATTGCTTTTCACGAAGAAAACAGATGATCCAATGATCCTTACAAATGAGCCCTCTATATCCTTTTATACTTTTTTGGGCACCTTTCTCCAAGTGGGGCACTCCATGTGGTAGGTAAGCTTTTAAAACATAAAGTCACCACCTTTTATGTCTTAATTCAACATTACACTTTTCCCCTCCTAATTCCACGTTATAACTTAAAGTTGTTTTTAAATAAATTATTGCAAAGTAATAAAGCAACATCAAAATATAACGCTAAAGTACTCCCCTAGCAACTTCCTTAAAGCCCACGGGAAGTAAGAATGGGCCCATAAATATTTTAATAATAATATTGTTAAGTTGCCCATAAATAGAGAGTTATCTGGGCTCAACTTAAAAAATTTATTAAGTATTTATAATTTAGAAAAGGGAACATTACAGTCCTCCCTCCCCAAATTTGCTTGCCCTCAAGCAAATGCAAGCTCTCATGCCCAAGTGCCATCATGCCAAGGTGAAGAAACATGTTGTAATGCTCCCATAATCTGGATCTCGTGCCTGTCAAATGGAGGAGTTTTTGCCAAAACAAACTCATACATTTGCTGCCCCTCTCTTCATTGAAGTCCTTTGGCAGCCCGTGAGGTTTAAAGGTGGCCTTGAAGGAGAGATCAGTTGTTGTCCCAATTTTGTCCTCTTCATCTTCAACCTCAAAAAAAGCAGTAGCAACTTCTTTCCTTGCATGCTCAGTTGTACTAAACACCTTCCAACCTGTTGCAAACTCATACATAGAGCATAAAATTGAGGAATAATCAGCAACTTGACAAGCCAAAGCACTTCTTAATGTACCTTGTCCTTTCTTTCCCACCTGGTCAATTATGGTCGAAGAACATCCTCTAACTACATACATGAATGCAATTGAAATAATATGGGGCTGCTAAAAATGATGACAGCATCATTAATGGTGGCAAATTGGCTCATGGCTGTCATGAAAACACTTCCTCTATCATTTGAAGGTAGCAAAACATCATCCCACATTCCCTCCATGCTTGGTTGGGGCTCTTTTGCAATAATAACCAAGTTATGGGCCATTTTACCATGCTTTCGCTGCGCTGCTCTGATTTTCAAGTGGGCTGCCCCTTGAGGTCCACCTTCGGTGCTCCTGTATCTCACACTAATCTCCAACTCTTGATGACACCCTACTTTCAATAGCAAACTAGGAAGCATTATGCAAGGCTGTCCCAAAGTAGACCAACTGAAATAGTTACCTTGCTGTAACAAACTTCTTAGCTGTCCAAAATTTACTGTTTGAGGCTGCCAAAAGGTGGTTCTAGGCTGCCTTCTTGCTGCTGTCCTCGGCTGGGCTGCACCTCCATTCAAATATTGTTGTTCCTCTTTCAAACCAAGCATTGGAAAGACTTTGTTTTCATGCAACATGGGATCTTTTGTAACCATCAACTGGTTATTATTCATGTTGTCATCTTCATCTCTAGCTGTAACTTCATATGCTCCCTCATTTGCATGGGGAAAAAGCAAACTCAACTGCTTCTTTTTCTTCATTTTTGTACCTACACATGGAACAAACTTATTAAAGAAGAAAAAAATTCTACCTTCATTACTTCATGCCTCATAGACATTATGGCCAGCCCTCTTATTGCTTGCAATCATCTCACACTCTTCATACAAGTGATGGTTGTCCAAAAACTCAAACACGTTGTCCCAATTACAGCTGTAACCACACATTTCATTCAAAATAGTGGCTGGAATCCATCTCATGACGGTTGTAAGCATGATGCCATTGATAGTGCCCTTCACCCAAGGGGCTGGAAACTCTTCTGCAGCTGACAACAGTATAAAAGGGGGGCTGGAAATATTGTGGACAGCAAGTGAAAGGAAAGTACAGCAGCTGCCATACGGAAACCCCTTCATGAATCTCTGCAAAAACAATGTAGTGGGGGCTGGAAACAATTTATTATGAACTGAAGATGTTCTGAAAGGTTGGAAACTATCCCTTCTCATGACTGTCCTCTTTTGTGTGGCAGCAAACAAAATGTTGGGCAAATTGGAAATGTCTATAACAGCAACACAAAAATCTATGACAGCATGCTTAAAATCCCAAAAATCAAGATCCTTACTACTAACAACCATACCTCCAATGTCCGGTTGGGCTACAATGCTTGGGACAGCAAGATAACATCCATCTTGCTCGCTTCCAAACATAAATTTCATGAACTCAACACCTACTTTCATTGGAAGACTTCTTCTAGGGGCTGGTGCAATGCTTAAGAGCTGGAAATACCCATGAAATGACTGTTGTTCTGAAAATAAGGATGTAGAGCTTACCAACCAATGTGTTGCCCATGAAATCTACCCTCTATGGAAAACTCTTTCCATTCTCTTTGTTGTCACCACCATTGGTGCTCCCTTAGCCATACCACGCAGCACTATTTCCTTGCCTGCTGATCTGAATTTCAGTTCCATTGTTTGGTAGTTTTGTTGTACCTTCTTTGTGCATGGGATGGTGAAGCCATCAGCCACTATCACATTGAATCCTTTGAAATCTTCCGCTTGCAGCCCCAATCTAGTGACCAAATCAGCATCAATAAAATTGTGGGTTGCCCCACTATCAATCAAAACAATAACTCTTTTACCTTGTAGCTCACCCCTTACTCTAAAAGGGTGATATCTAGGAGCTCCGGATAACATGGCAAGGGTGTTATCCGTGTGATCAGCTTCTTCTTCTTTCCCTTGTTCCTCAATTTCTTCTTCTCCATCCGACACTACTTCAATGTAGTGAACTTGCCCTCTCCCAAGGCAACGATGTCCCGGTGTCCATGGATCCTTGCAAGTGAAGCAAAGGTTCCTCCTTAATTCATTCCATGTCTCCCCTTCTTTGTTGGACTTTGGCAGCTCTCTTTGTGGTGTATTTCCTTGTTGAAATGGCCTCTTGTGCTGGTCATAACTGCTATGTTGCCGTGGTTTGCCCTGCACCCCACCGAACCATGCCTAATACTTATCCGCGTATACATGAGGGTACGGGTTCGGGATCACCTTGATACGTGGAGATATGTCCAGTGGTACGCCATGGGTACTTTTGGATGTACCCGGACATCCCCACGTACCCCGCGTCAAAAACGTCATTTAAAGCATTAAAACCTTTTTTTAAATTTTTGACCTAGTCAATGCATAAAACCGAACCCTAATATTAAAATGAATAAAATATTACACCCTAATCACCTCAAAAAGTTATAAAAAGCACTCACCCTCTCATTTGAAATCACACAAACAATTCATTGTCTTTTTGCAAGTGTATGAGCAAAGGAGCCAAAGAAGAATTGTATTCATAATTCATGTTGACTTGATATTCCTATATCATATGTATGGGAGCCACATGATCAATGAAATGTGTTGAAAAATTGAACATTGATCCTAGTATATTTTTCAAATTTCAAGTTTTGTTCGTATTCATATTGACATGATATTTGTATTCATGTTGACATGATATTCGTATAACTATATCATATGTATGGCAGCCACATCATCAACGAAAATGCAAAGTCTTAAGTGTATTGAATGTTTTGAACGTTGATTCAAGTTTTGTATTACTATTTCAGTTTTTATAGACTAAAAAATGAGTAAAATGAGTACGGACATACCCAAGGGTTTTTAAAATTGATGTGTTTGTGTATCGAACCCGCACTCGAATCACTCAAGATTGCATTATGGCAACACAGTCATAAAGAGTTGTCCTTTATTGACCCAAAAATGGGGGTTTAAACAGCCCCAAGGAGTTCCCTTTGTCATCCACAAGGGAGAATTTTACCTCTAGGAACTGAAGACTCCAAATTTAGTGCTCTCTTGATTGCATCTTGAAGGGATGAAGGTTCAAAAGCCTTGACCAAGCCCTTGAGAGGTTCAAATAACCCTTCAACAAACAAGACAACTAACCTTCTTTCCCACATCCGGAACCATCACTAAAAGTTTTTGAAAATCAGTAATATAGTTGTCCACCGATCCTTCTTGTTTGAGTTGTGCCAACTCCCTGAAATGGACCTCTGGATCTTTTCTATCGAATCTCTCCATGAGTCTTTGGTTGAACTCATCAAGAGTAGTGATAGAAATTTGTGGTACCACCACTCATGTGCAACTCCTTCCAAATGCAAGGTGGCAAACTTGAGTGCTTCCTCCTCATACATGGGGTTCAAGGATAAGTATGTATCCATCTTCTGCAACCATGCTCTAGCTGAACACTTGTTTAATCCATCATAGGAGGGAAGAGTTATTTTTCCCAATCTATGTTGTAGATCCTTCGTGGCTGATCTTGGTGAGATCCCTTGTTCTTCCTGGGGCCATTATTCATCCTTAGTTGATGAAGTCCCTGAATGACAACATCTCGTGTATGTCAAAATTTAGGGTTGCATATTCTTCACCATAAGTGTCCATGTCTTCTACTACATGTGGTTGCTCCATCTCTATTTGTGGCTCTTCTCTTTGCAGAAATTTCGCTCTAAAAATTCCAGAAGAAGGCTTGATTGAAACTCTTTCACCATCATTACTAGTGGAGCTCCATTCACCATTATTTCCCACTCCATGATTGTTTGGCCTATTTGTGTTGAAACCCTGCAAAGCTCTAGTCAATTCAGCCATGGATCCCATGAAAGCCTCCCGCATTTCTCTTTGAGATTCCCTCAAGGAATGCTGCATCTCTCTTTGACCCGAGTGATGACTTCCTGCAAAAACTCAGCTCATCTGTTGGAGGTGGTCTTTGATCTCGATCACCCATGGTACCCTTCACTGGAGTTCTTCTTTGATACTGGTATTTGAAACCCTCTTCACCTATGTGCATTCAAAACTGGTTTTCCTCAACACGTTGGGAGAATCAAGCTTTGATACCACTGTAATATCTTTTTTTATAAAAACACAGCAGATCTGGATTTGCCTGAAACCCTTATGCAGAAAATTATAGAAAAGGGATTTTCCCTATCAAACCCTTATAGAAAATTAAATAACTTCGGGGAATACTTGCAAAATATTTTAGCAATCAGAAATTCCACTTAAAATTAGATAAAAACTCAAATCCAATTTAATTTAATTATTTTTCCAGGCTAAACAGCTGCAAACTTTGAAAATTCATATCTAGAGAAATATGTGGAATTACAACACAGAATAGCTGAAAATGATCTATGGGATGACAGCAATCATAGATATTTATTACAGAATTTTCCAGCAACGGGAACACAGAAATTCCATCCCGAATTCCCAAAATGGGGCGCCCAGGCTGGAAATGGCCAAAAATTGATCCAAAAACCCTCCAAACCACTGACAATTGCTGCAACACTCTTCCAACTCGATGCCCTTGCTGATATCCATCTTTCTGAAGCTCCAAAGTGAAAGAAATGAGGGTTTCCGTCCTCAAATCTGAATTCTAATGAGGGTTTTCGTCCTCAATAGTTTGCTCTCAAGGGGTTTCATCCTTAACAGCTGAAAAGAAGCAAAATGCTTTCTCATAGAAGAAAATAGATGATCCAATGATCCTTACAAATGAGCCCTCTACATCCTTTTATACTTTTTTGGGCACCTTTCTCCAAGTGAGGTGAGCTTTTAAAACATAAAGTCACCACCTTTTATGTCTTAATTCAACATTACACTTTTCCCCTCCTAATTCCACGTTATAACTTAAAGTTGTTTTTTTAATAAATTATTACAAAGTAATAAAGCAACATCAAAATATAACACAAGTACTTCCCTAGCAACTTCCTTAAAGCCCACAGGAAGTAAGAATGGGGCCATAAATATTTTAATAATAATATTGTTAAGTTGCCCATAAATAGAGAGTTATTTGGGCTCAACTTAAAAATATTATTAAGTATTTCTAATTTAAAAAAGGGAACATTACGCAGTCAACCATTTTTCTGGACAAGAAAATATACACTTCGCTCTTCTGAGATTTTTCTCATCTGTAAAGAAATGGTGAGAGAATTACTGCAAGTTGAATGATTTGATTTTCTAGAAGCCTTAACAGAAACCTATTACCCTGTAGAATATTATGATGATCAATACATTAATTTTTCCCAGCATTGCCAAGGTCATGGTCAATCTATTCAAAGAGTATACTAACATTTTTCATTTTGAAGTATATAGATCGACACGTATTTCCTCCATATCTCTTCTTTAGGAGAAGCCTACATATTTGCCTACAAGTTTGAAGCAAGAGTCTGAGAAAGAATATTCTATATCTAAGGATAAGTCACAGTCCAAGAAATCCAAGTCTGCAGCGAAACATAATTCTAAGCAAAGAAAAGGACATCCACATAATTCCAAGAGCACAAAACCAAATTATCAAACTAAGCAATACAAGACTAGCAAGGGTGCAGAGTTCATTATTACAGGAATCTCTCGACTAAAGAATGTCATGGTAAGCACAGGATACAGATAAGCATATCATGGACTCTGATTCTAGTGTCAAGGTGGGTTGTCCATTCTCAAATGGGGGTTGACAGACACGTAGACTTCATTTTAGACAATGGTAATCAGAAGAACCTGGTTTCACCATAAGCAGTTCATAGATTGAATTTTCCATTGATGCATCAACCACAAGCATACGTCATTGGATGCTTCAACTCAATCTCTGAGAAAAGTGTCATCTAGTGTACAAAATCAAGCTTTTCAACATACAGTCCTTCGTGATGTAGTGCCATTAGAGGTATGTGATAGTTTGCTTAGGCAACCATATCTTTTTCATTGGCATGTAATCCATGACGCAAATCCCAAAATGTTGTCAATGATGTTGGTGAACATAGATACTGCATATTCGTAGTGGTTTCTAATTTTTCCTCTTATCAACTCCAAGCAGTGCAAGAAGCTAGTCAATTACAGTAAGATATTTGTACTCTTGATGGTGAGGCCCAAATGTAAGAACATTCTTGCGGCTCAAACTCATGCTGCACCTTCTTCAGAAAAAATGCAGCAGCTGAACTGAGCACTGTGGGAGTATAAGGATATCTTTGCATCATGCATTTGAGTGCCAAAGCATTGTGCGATAAATCATACTATTGATTTGATTCCAATACTTCCTCCACCTAGTGCCTCTAGATACTGAGAATCATTCCTTGAGAGTGAGGAGATCAAAAGATAGATCCACAAATTTGTGGATAAAGGACACCGCAGACCTGGCTCTTCACCTTATGACAGCCTAATTGTGCCCATGCCAAAGAAGGTTGACAAGTGGATGTTGTGCATCAATAATAGAGCTCCCAACAAGATCACTATGAAGAACCAATCTTCCCAATATCAAGGACCTTTCGAACCCGCTCCATGGTGCTAACTTCTCTTAAAAATGGTCTCAGGTCAGGGTACCATCAGATCCCTGTTGAACCCTTCGACACTTGGAAAACAGCCTTCAAAGCCAAATAAGGTTTGTTTGAATGGTTGATTATGCCATTCTGTTAACTAATGCACTTGCAACATTCATGCTGATGATGAATCCCCTCTTGTTGTTGTTCACAACTTCTTTGTTGTTTTCCATGTTGGTGACATCTTGATTTTCAGCAAAACATGGAAAAACTTCACTGTACTCAGCAAGTAATCAACACTTTGCAGCAACACAAATTGTGTGACAACGTGATGAAATGTTCTTTCTCAATGTAGGATATTCAGTATCTTGGATCTATTGTTGATGCATGTGGAGTTCAGGTGGACCTATCCGAGATACACGTTATTCAGGAATGACCTATTCTGTAGATTCTCACAGAATTTCCAATGTGTTGGGGTTAAAAACTTTTATAAGAAGTTTTTACTTGGTTTCTCACATCGCTTGGCCCTTGAATCAAGTTGGTACAGGTGGCACCAAAGTAGCTTTCATCAGTCCAGCTGCACAACAGAATCGTTCAAGGAATTGAAATGCAAACTTTAATTATGTGAATGCTCACATTACATGATCTTCAACAACCATATGTGATGGAGACCGATGCATCTGAGAGCGCATTTGGAGCAATCCTTACTCGACTTGGTCACCTAGTTTCTTATCACATTGAAACTTTCACCACAACAATCAGAAAGTATCCTACATATGAGTGATAACATGATGTCACTGTCCAAGCACATAAGCAATAGAAGCATTACATATTAGGAAAGGAGACTATCATACACACAGATCCCAAATTGTTGCAGTTCCTGCGAACGCAGTGCAAGTTGCACCAAAAGTGGCATCAAAATTGATCATCACATCTTCAGTATTTCCACTTAAACATCAGGCATAAAAAGGAAGCACCAATCCAGTAGCTGATTGTTTCAGTCAACCTCCAGCTCAATCTCTCCTCTCCATGCTTGTTGCATATGGACATGAGACTGATACTTGACCAGAATTGTACACATTTGATGCAAATTTTGTAGAACTGTATTAACAGTTGCATGATAGTAAGTGAATTTCAGATTACTACTTGCAAGATGGGAACTTATATTATCTAGGATGCCTGTCTATCGCACAAGGCAGAACACCAGAAGCTCATACAGGAGACTCATTTTAGCAAGGTTGCAGGTCATTTTGGAGTTGAACATGTAGAAATTATATTAATGTCCACAAATGACCAAAAGTAGGTCAATGGGACTGAAGGATACAACCATTAGCAATAGAAAGTTCTAGGAAGAGAGAATCCTAGAGGCAAACTGACGATGCAAAGTACAAAGATAAAATAGAGCAGCATGCCACTAACACAAGTGGCAAAGAAACCAAAAAAATAGTAATGAGGGGCAACCAAAGCCCCAAGAGCAAGTGTCAATGAAGATTGGAGGCAAATCTCATCGAATGTCACTGTCTGTGCCAAAAGTGGAGGAATCATCTGAGCCATTATCGATCACTGTGAGAGATCTAAAAATGTTGTCCAGTGAGTATACAGGGTTGGAGGAATCAGGCTGGGGGTAAAGTGCTTAATGTCAACTGAGATACAAGACAATCGATAACAAAACAAGGAATATTATTGCATAACATGTCATGGCAGAGCAAAGCATCTGAACAATAGTCGCTCTAATTCATAAAATATGTCTCAATACAAATCGCACAGTACATGGAGGACCTGATACAAGCACCCTTTCCCCAATGTACATTTTTCTATCTATATGACAAGAAGACCCAGTGGGTTGTCAATTAACACAACTGTCAACAACCAAACATACAAATGAAAGTATTTACAAAACTAAGGCTGATAATACAATAATTAACCACATGATATGTCGGCTACTAATCTATGGAATTATGTTGATAACCAAAGATTATAGTGATATGACAGTCTACAGAAAAACATTTGCAGTCTTGAAAAAATATTTCTTTTGATAAAACCTCAAGGTGGATGTTCATGTACACCTTGTGCTATTGCTAAGTTGGTACACAAGAAACAAGGATTGTACGCACCTTTTCTAGTACCATACAACCCTTGCGAGTCAGTTTCCATGGATTTCTATTCAGGCTTCCTACCACCAAGCATGGTAATGATTTTGTTTATGTAGTAGATGATAGATTTTCAAAGATGGATTTTCTCATTCTTTGCAAGAAATCAATAAAAGCTCTAGAAATAGCACTAATGCATTTTCAAAATATATGGATTCGTTTTGGATAATCCACCATTACCTCAACTAAAGATAGCAGATTCTTGAGCAATTTATGGAAAGCGCTTTGGTCAATGATGGACACAAAGCTGAACAAGTCTACTGTGTTTCATCCTCAAACTGATGGACAAAGTGCTGAATAGGTGGATCTTCTACAAATGTGAAATTCGAGGAAATGTCACATTTGGGATGAAATACATCCTTTCATTCAGCATAGCTATAACAAAGATTTGCACAACTCTACCGCACACATCCCTTACCAGGTTTTCTTGGCTTTTCAGTCAGTGCAACCAGTTTATGTAGTATATCCTATGCCAGCATCATCAACAACATCAATGCCTTCAGCTTAAAAGGAAGTTGAAAAAATCATCAAAGTCGTTGAGCACATTCAGCATACTCAGCAAGTGTAAACCATTCTGCAAAAGGGTGATGCAAAATATAAGCAATGCAGAATCAGCATCGAGCATCACATACTTTTTAGGTTGGTGATCTAGTATGGGTATATTTGCAAAAGGAAAAACTCATAGGACCTTATCGTAAACACCGTCCACTTCGGTATGGCCCCTAAATGATTACTGAGAAGATTAGAGATAACACATTTTAGTTCAATTTCCTTTCCTATCTTGGTCTAGACTCTACATCCACTCTTCAAAACTCTTATGCTATTAATTTCCACCTTTGTTAAATTCACTTAATGCTGCAAAGACGCTTCAACAACAAAAGATCAAATCTGATTGCAACATTCCAATAGAAACAATGGTAGCCTTGGCTCATGCATCCCCAAAACTCCCATATGAGCACCAAAGCTAGTCCTAGTTCATGCAAGGGTCTCGAAAAGCATTGCGTATTCCCTCCCTCTTACACCAAGGAGTACCCTCCTCTTACACCAAGGAGTACCCTCCCTCTTACACCAAGGGAGTATCTTATGTGCCAATCTTGTCATACACTAAGGCTTGAGTATGGAGAATTTCGATAGTACGTCCATCATTTTTGAAGCCAAGAATTCTAATCAATTATAAAGTTTCTCATCTGCAAGGCCCTACATATAGGGTAATACTATTAAGGGCAAGTCAAAGTTCCTCATCTCTCCAATCAACATGCAATAATTCAAGTTTTGTAAACTATCGAGCACTGAGGACAGTCCTTGCTCATGCAAGGGTTTGGAAAAGAATTGGCTATTCCCTCCCTCCCATACCAAGGGAATACCTCACATGCAAATCTTGCCATACACTAAGGCTTGTGCATGGAGTATTTGGGTTTGAAGACGATAACTCCATCCAATAATAAAGCTTCCCATCTGCAAGACCCTGCATACAGGGTAATACCCTTAAGGGCAAGTCAAAATTCCTTGTCTCCCCAATCGGCCTGCAATAAATCAAGTCTTGCAAACTCTTGAGTGCATCATTTTTGAGATGTATAATCTAAATGCCACACCTCTTTGTATTTATGATTGTACCTTCGCATCTTGGTCCTTGTGGCTCTTCTCCCCGTGTGTTCTTGTGGTCTCGAGGAACATCACCAACACAAAATACATCAATAAACTCATGTTTCTCCTCTCTAGTAACCTTGCTGATAGAACTTGGTTCTTTGTTCGTGGCAGCCCTGGGGCTCTATGGAAGTCCTCTGCCTCAAATCTCACCTCAACCAAATGATACTCTACCATGAAACTTGACTTGAATGTTGTCGGGTCATAGTTTTTAAACAGGAATTTCAAGACCTCTTGGTGAAAAGTTGGTAAGATTGGCATCTAAGCCACATATTCCATCTACCTTCTTTAAAATCTTCACCATTGGGTGGCTTTAATATCCCTTCTACAGTGATAGATGTGGTTCCTAGTAGGCAGATAGAACCTTATCTCCTCTAGAACTGTTTTTTACAATGCCCTCTCCTTTAAAGGCTTCGTGGAACAACCCACCCTCCTTCAAGAATTTTGTCTTCCAAGAAACAGGAATTTTCATATAAACTAGCACCATCTGCTCTCATTTTCAAAGACTTGTTTTGCATAGAGGACTCACTTTGATATTTCGTCAAACATTTACTAGGCAATGTGTTACTGGATGAATAATGGTCTTTTGGCAAACAATTTTCTTGCAAATTGTTCGTGTTATCCCTCTCACCATCTTCTTGAGTGAAGGACTGATGACGAATCGCTTTGCCACTGTCCCTTTCACTAAAAATCTGAATTTGACCACTTTCCCTTGCTGTTTATAGACACCTGAATTTGGTCTTTCACATTTTAGCAACATTAATTTCGCATACTTTGACACACTTAGACAATTCACATAAATCTAACTCTTGAGCACACCTTCCTCTATCAGTTTACCCATCAGCTTATAGTCTATATAGGAACACCTTCAAAATCCTAGACAAACATTCTCCATATCTCATATTCATATTTGCACTCCATGGACACTACAAGTAAACATGGATAGTATCAACTACCGCAAGTGTCTAACCTTTGCCTGCAGTGTCCAGAAGCCTTCAATGGCTATTTTTCAATCAGGCAATCTCTATTAGGTCAGCCTAGACACATTTCATGGATCGGCTATGGCGAGACACTAACGAAGAGTCACCTCTACGTATACAAATCATTCGTAAGGTTATTCCTCACTACTTACACCTCGGAAACACCTAAGCCACTCTCACTACATTGGAGATCATTAATAAAAAGGCATATATACATCTCAAATCTTCAAGGAGCAGCCCTAGAGCAGTCCATAGGGCCAAATCTAAATACAAAGAGGTCAAAGTTGCATGATGCCAAGTGTCAAAGTTCAAAGACAGGACTATATCTATATTATTCATGATTATGCATATCCATGCACTCACATAGGTGAGAGAATTATATGGATTTGATCCTCTTTACAGTAGTGGTATATAGGAAATGACGGTCATTCACAGTGGAATGGTTGGGATCAGTCCAACCCAAAACACTAACCCCTTTTTAAGGTCTCTTGTGATCAAGCATATATGATTAGGGTTTAGACAGAACCAAAATAGGCATCATCGCATAGGATCAAGAGCTTGCAAACATCAGAAAGCAAATTGTAGACGCAGGCAAAGGGTCCAAAGATGTTACAGATCCCAAAGCCCTAAGGATGCTGCCAGTAAACCCGTGCAATACCAGTTACCAAAGGGGTTTAAGCCTGTAGGCTGCGTCCAAGCAGTCTGACTCTGTCTGCCTTTGATCCTTATCTGAGCATGTAAAAAGAGTATTTCTGAGCATTTCCAGATCCAGTGGTATCATCTGAGTGACAAGACAGTCAGAATTGGCTAAGTAACCCATCCTTCTATTATTTTATCAATCCTAAATTGAAAAATCACACTTCTATTATTCCGTAACAATTCAGATTTACTGTCATATTTGCTATAATCTAAATTAATCCGTGTCTTGACTACATTTCATATCATTGTATGCAAAATAGTTAAAACATTGTTGGAGTTTTGGCACCATTGTGGCATTTTTTCAATCAGTTCTTATGCAACCTTCCACTTTTCTGTTATGTAACTTGTCCTTCACAATGACAATCTTTAAATTGATGTGCACCAAAACATTCATTCCTCCAAACCCAGTTTTGCTGTTTTGAATGATAAAAATTTGATTCTCCATCCTTGGGGTTTTGTCACCTTCAACGTTGGGATCTTGTAAGTGCAGGTCTGAATATGCAATTATACAAAGAGGAGCACTTGTTTTACATGTGTGTAAATTGTCTTCTCCACCTCAAAATTTCTACAATGATATGTGCACTTGTCTATTTTCTGGATTCACTTTTCTCTTTGAATTTTCATAAACACTCTCTTGGACTGATTCAAATTCTGATTTTTCACTTCATACTTGGCTTGGATTGATTTGCTTTTACTTTTTATCATTTCTCTCCTTTGGACGATTCATTTTTGTGTATTGTCTGATGGCACATAAGCTTGAACTGATTGTAAACCTTCAGCGAATTTGTTATGAGTTTTGATGTCTTCTTCAATGTGTAATTACTCTTCAACGTGTTTTAATGAAGTGATGTCTTCTTCAATGTGAATTACTCTTCAACGTGTTTTAATGAAGTGATGTCTTCATTTACTGCATGGACCGATTACATGTGGGCTTCAATGGCTTGAGTATGGGATTGGACAAAGACTTGGAAAGCTCTGACAGTTGTATGTGCTTCAACAGCACAACCCGGACCCATCCGGGTCTTGGATGGCTCAGGTTGGAGCCTTCAGTGAGGCCCATCATTGAACAAGCTCCTTAATGTCTTCAACGATCTGCCCACAACCTGGGATGGACCCATTTTCTTCTACAAGGTCCCCCCCCTTATATGGACCCATTTTCTTCTACGAGGTCATCATACCTTGAACCACCACCACTTTGCTTGTTTTCCCTTCAGAAAGCACTTCCCCTGTTCCATCTTGTGCTTGTTCTTCGATGGGCCTTTCTTTTTTATCCCAACTCATCCTTCAACTAGTGCTCCTCCGACATGCCCCTCTTTGGGTAGTTTTATTTTTTCAATATTTTTATTATTTCGCAAATTTAATGGAAAGGGTTTAAGAAGACAAATGTAAAGGATTCAGCTGGTAATTTTGGCTATATGTAAAACAGGACACGGAAATTGGAGAATAGGAGTTAGGCATTGAGGAAAAATTAAAATAGAATAAATTATTAAAATTAAAATTGATCATGAGTAGCAAAAGGGATTCATGGAGTAAATTACTTTATTCAACCAAGGAAAATAGAGTACTAACCTTGGAACACTATAACTTAGATTGGTGCTTCACTTCAACCTTCGGCATTTGATTTCAATTTCTCAAACTTCATCAAAAAAATATCTCAATGTTTGCCAAGATTCACTTGTCTTGCACTAATTTCACTATCACTTTTGTCAAAAACAATTAATTTTTTTCCTAGATTCTCCTTAGTTTATAATTATGTCAGTTCTCCCTTGTTTGAGCTCTCATTACACTTCACCTCAAACCCACTTTCTATTTTTGGAAAGAGGGTGATCCGTTTGCCTATTTTTGATCAGTTTGCTTCTTTCTCCTTGATTCTTGAAACTGATCCTATTCAACAATCTATTTTCCCTTCCCTTTCCATGCTTGACGATTGGCCAACATCTGCCCCCTGTCTTTGCAAATTGCATACTACCTTTCCTTATAAATATCAAATTGAATACTTCCATAAATAAAACCTTGATGTCTTTTTTTCCTGCACTTTTTCTTCTTGAGCTTGCTTCTATATATCAAAATTTTCTTTGTAACCGCCCTTTGTCATCATCCCTTACTTTGTATAGCTTCAATTTGGATCCATAAATCACATACTCATCCACTAGACCATTAAGGTTCTCCAACACAACTACTAAATTGTCTCGTACTTTGTATTTGATGAGGCCCTAGCCATAATGTCTTAAATTTTCTGTGTTAGTAGAAGGAGAAACAAAGAAAGAAATGAGAGAAGGCAAATCTGCACACTATCCAGAATGGACGCAGCAGGGTATATATTTATAGAGAGGTGGTTACAAACAGTTGGTAGTTAGAGGCAAGTATAACTGCATAACCGATCAGGAACACTATATAATGCTTTTATATTTTAACACCCCCTCTTAATGACTAAACCGGAAACAATACCAAGTTTGTCCCGAAATTTTACAAATGTTCTAAAGCCCATATGTTTAGTCATTAGATCTATAGATTGTGCCATAGGTGGTACTTCGAAATCAGCAGTCCATTGTTGTGTTGTGGTTGTCGAATGGAGAAGAACCGCAAAACAAGAATCTAGTCATGTGAACAGAGGATATGGCAAGTGGTCCACTGATTCTTCGTTACATGATTCATTGACCAGTGATGAATCATCAATGGTTGAGAGTGTCAGCCCCATCTCCAGAGTGCTGGAATCAGAAACTCGGAGAGGTGGATTGAGAAATTTGTTTCAAGCTTGTGTAGCCTATTGGAGTCTATACAAAGACTCAGTTAACTTGCAATCGAAGTCACCTTGACCGTGTCCTTGCAACACCATGTAGTGCTCATCCAACCTTTTCAAGAAGAGATGTGTGGCCATCTGTGCAGTGGAAGTTAGAACCAACTCCGAAATAGTAGCAGAAACAAACATATCCGTCTCAGCAGTGGGATATCCGATAAATAACCATCTCTGCAGAGTAGGAGTGGGAACCAACTCCTCTATCATATTTATTTGCTCATTTATCCCCTCTATTGGAAAAGTCTTACACAACACAATGAGCAAACTATTCACGCTCTATTGTCCTTCGAGCTAGTACCTCTGAGTGAGTGGCTTGGCATGCCATTTTACCATGCACCGTCAGTGCATCTGGAATAGTGGAGTCTCCATCCACAACAAATTGTTCTTCAGAATGAGGAAATCCATCCTCCCAAGGCATGTCAACCTCCCGTACATCCTGTATGGTGGAGTTGTCCTCCACACATGCATTCATGTTGATCATAGCAGATCAACAAGCCGATATTGGCCACCTTGTCCAATACCAAGGGCAATCATCTATCTTTGTTTCATATCAGAAACAACACACTCCTTCCCACAAAAATCCACGAATGAATAGAAGATTATTTTCTAAAGAAGGTACATATCTAACATTCGGCACCAACTATGTATGAGCATTATTCAAGACAATACATATATCTCTTATTCCTTCTATCAAGTGATTCTCCATCAACTAGTGCTATTGATTCAAAACATACAAGTCCTTGCAAATGAAAAGTGTATGGATGCGCCGTGAGTCAATGATCCAACAACTAGTACTGTAATGTCCCTCCTTTCCGAGTAACTTTTATTGAAGACCTTTGGCCTATTTTGTCTACCCGACGGCCAAAGGGTGAGCTCAAGGGTGACTTAAGTTTATTAACTTTATTATATTGTGCTAAAATTAAAATATAACATTATAAAGAGCACATATAATAAATTAATAGACTTAACTTTAAATTAGAACTTAGGAAAGTGCAATAAAATAAAAGCACTTAATTAAATTGTACTTCCTAAGGGAAAATGTGATTTGGAAGTCCAAAGGTCACTTTCATTGGAAGTCCAAAGGTCACTTTCGCTTTCATTGGAAGTCCAAAGGTCACTTTGGGTCCCATTTCCTATATAAAGAAGAGGTCGACCTATGTAGAGGCATTCCAGATTTTTGATATGATATTTTCTCTTGCATTTGAGCTCTGAGCTTGTGCAAATAAATTCCAAGGACGAAAACCCTTAGGAATTTAATCTCTTGTGGACGAAAACCCCAAGAGTTGAGAGGGATTTTCACTCAGAAAATTCCATTGGTTGTAATCAGATTTTTGAGCATTTCCAGCAGTGATTTCCAGCAGTGTTTTGAAGGCTTTTGGTGAATAAAAATTGCAGCAGTCTTTCTTCCAACAAATCGACTTGTATTGGGACTGTTTGGCATTATTTTTAGAGATATTTTCAGTCACTCATGACAGCAAGCTAGTGCCACGACTCTTCATATTACTTCTTCCTTTGGCATCGATTTCTCTTGGTGCTTGCAGCGCTTCACACAAGGAAGGGTTTAGATGGTATTTGATGCTATTTGAGGAGAATCAAATTAATCTTTCCAGGCAGCCATCGAAAATCTCAGGTTCTTTATTATTATCATTGCATTAGTTACATCATCATAGTTGATTCTTAGCATGCTGCTGTAGAAGCATTTTGTAATCAGACTTGGGCTTGTAATTGGTATTCATTTGTTGACAAGAGTCTTGGCACATTGGCATGTATTTGAGTCTTGCAATCTAAATCAATGGAGATATAAGTTGCTGGGTACATATTCATTGTAGTACTTATTCAATTGCACTTCATAGATTGCATGCCAATTGTATGATGAAATGCCACTTGGCTGTAGGTGATTAGTTTGTTTTTAGAAGTCATATTTGTGCACGGGAAATGATTAAAAGAAGTCATATATGCATCTAGATGATAATTTAAACATTGTAGTGTTGACTCATAAGCATTGGAAGCATTTTATCATTACTTTTCAAGCATACCATCAGACTGCAATCTCAGACCAGCAAGCTTAAAGTTTACATCAGAAGTGTTTGATGATATTCCTTGGAGTCAAATTCATATCAGAACTTGCAAGGGATACTTCAAGTACCACTGTCATGTGAGCATGATGTCGTAAAACAATAAAGAGCATGCCCATCATCCGAATCCTGTTCTTCTGCAACATGTTCCTCATCACATGGCTTTTTGTTCTGTTGCGAAAGATCATACTTCCGCTTCGACAATCCTTCTTAAGGTGCCCAACCTTGTGACAATAATAGCATGTGACTTGATACCGAGTGGAGGACTCACCAAAATGATGTCTCCACTTTCCTTTTGATTGTGTGACAAGAGCACTCTTTGATTGGTCACAACTAGATTCTGCCTGAATTTGTCTCTGCTCCTTTTGCAACAAGTAGGAACTCACCTTGTCAAATGTGAGAGTTTGACTTTCAGCCATTAAATGGAGTGCCTCCACAAATGACTCATACGAAGAAGGTAAGTTGTTCAAAACCAGAGCCACCATATCATCGTCGTCCACCTTTTTGTTGATGGAAGATAACTAGTCTCGGAGGTCTTTCATCCAAAGTAGGTGCTCGACAATGATCCGCCTTCTTTTAACTTTATGAAAAAGAGCATATTTTCCGGTATAAAACCCGACTCTTTTCTGACGTCTAATATTTATCCCTCACACTAGACCACAACATGCTTGCCACAGTAGCATTCCGCAATTCCGGTATCATATCATCCAAAACCAACAACATGAGAAGTAATAGAGCCTCCTTATGACGTCTGTCATAATCAACAAAGTTTGCAGCAGGTCTGCCTTCATTGCCTGTGATTATTTTATCACAATCTCGAAATTTTGCAAGTGTCAAAATCTTATGGCTCCATACATTGAAATTTGTGCTCATTAATTTTTGCGAGTCTGGCAGAATCAGATTTGAAATATTTGTCATTTATTATAATGGCAAAATAATAAAGAAAATATTCAGCACGCTCCAATAGTATGAATATATTATTCAAATCCGTTATACAGACAAGCAATAAAATTTACCCTCTCAGATGACACTATCCTTTGCGTCTGAAGAAATTCCGACTGCAATAAAAATTTCACTCTTCTGAAACAGACTTTCAACAATTAAAAGAGCACCGTGCTATCTCACGACTTTATTTGCCCTCATATTTGGAGGATCTTTTCTCTTGAAAAAGCAATATTCGCAGGTTTTTCGCAACTGTAACCTGCGACAGACTTCTCGTATTTAGAGGATCTTTTCTCTCGAAAAGCAGTATTTGCAGGTTATTCGCAACTGTAACCTGCGACAGAATTCTCCTTTTGATGGCGGAACAGCCCACAACGACGATTTTGCCCTACGTCGGCCTTCCCATCGACCTCACACACACCTCTCTACAAGTGCTTTCTCCAATGGCAACTTGACTAAGGCTCTAATACCAATGTTGGTAGGAGAAACAAAGAAAGAAATGAGAGAAGGCAAATCTGTACACTATTCAGAATGGACGCAGCAAGGTATATTTATTTAAAGAGAGGTGGCTACAAACAGTTGCTAGTTAGAGGCAAGTATAACTGTATAACCAATCGGGAACACTATATAATGCTCTTATATTTTAACATTTTGTTGATTTTACATTCATTTGTCTTGAGTATTTGTCATGCCAACCTTCTCAATCTTTGGTAAGATCTATACCTCATTACATGATCCTCTGCTTCTCACCCAACCAAAATTGTGGTTAGGCTCTCCTTGTTACCTAACCAGTTCTCTAAGGCAAACCTTAGACTTGGAAACATGAATTCAAATGGGACCACTAACTTTTTCCATACATAAGTTGCAATGAGGTGTCTCATTGTCACTTTGCAAATTTTCATATATGCCCATAACATTGTTGGAAGTCACTCCTCCCAACCATTCACCTTTATTCTGCATGACTTTTGTATGACTGAGACCAAGACCTTGATTGTCGCCTCTGCTTGTCCACAGGCTCTTAAGGTTTACGGACTCAACAGTAAGTGAAATATCTTGAATTCCTTAGGAATTGAATTATTTGGTTGTTGAGGTGGCCTCCACAATAGCTCATTAGGTGTAAAGGTAATCCAGAATCTTGTTATGATTTGCTTGTATAGGAACTTGTTTGTGCTCACTCTAAAGTTGCCCAAAAATGCTCTTACTCTTGACCCTTTGGTCAAACAATCCTTTGGAACAAGTATGTATTGACACCTTTGTCAACTCATTTTCTTAAATGGTCAGCTGAAATATAAGCCCCATCTCTCGAACAAATTCTTGTGGTTGCATAGGGTATAGAGGCATAAAGTACCTCTTTAGGGGTTTACCGGTCCTCTCGAAAGTGTCAAATCTGACCACCCATTTCTTCACATCCCTAAATAGGGTAGAACACCAAAGCCCGATAAGAGGAAATTTCATTGTGGTCGCATCTAGTCCCATATGTCTTTTAGCCATCCCTTTGCGTGCTTTGCTTAGGATCCCTTGAATTTCCTCTCAAAGTACATTTTATAGAGGAGTCCCCGTATCAATTGGATTGGCTTGGACTTCATTTTAAAAACTGCTCTATCTTATTCATATCCACCAGCAAGGTACCTATTGAAATACAAATTCCCTATGTTCTCATGTGGTGACTCTCCCAACTAAATTCTCAACAATTGTTCTGCCATGATGTGGCACTTCCCCGATTTCACGAGCATCTTAAAGGTAAACTCCGATAGTTGCAGCAACCATATACTCACTGTTCCTTGTATTATCAGCTTATTCACTAAGTAGATCAGTTCTTAGTGGTTCACATAGAATACAAAGGGATTTGCTAGGAGGTAATGCTGAAACTTTTGGACAGCATGCACCAACTCCAACTCTTCCTTCTCCATCATACTATAATTTATCTTTGCCTTTGCCATCAATCTACTTGCGAAGCACACCTTACACGTGGTAATCTTTCTTGTGTTAACCCTCTTGAGCCAATGCACATCCAATCGTAAATTTTGACGCATGTACATAAATGTTAAATTCCTTGCTCCAATCTCTCTAAATGAATAGGACACCTTTCCTCCTTGGGATATCCAATGGTTGTGGTACTTGTGCAAATTTGTTTATCAAGCTTCGATAGTACCCAAGATATATTACTTGCTCAACAACGAGGAACCAGGGGCAATCTTGTGTCACAATGCAAAAACAGCATTTGCTTGGCCTTGGCCAAGACACTGGATGTGCATCATGTGACACCCTTTGGACCCACTTTGTGGCACCCCTCGTTGCTATTCAGAATGTAACAGGTCTCCAGCCCTTTACCTGCGAACAAATACAATTCTTCGTCTTTTATAGATCACATTACACTCGTGTGATTTCCACACTCATACACATATATCACATATATCATACCCCTATATTTAAATGACTTTACTCCCTTTTATAGGGTTGAGAAGGTGGCTTTTCACAATGGACATATCTTTCCATTCACACCTTTTGATTTTAACATAACATAATACTTGATTATTTCCAGCATAATGCTTTAACACCCTTTATCTTCTCGGGAATATCTTTTATGTCTCACTTTAATTATCTTTATTCTTCACTTACCCGCACTCGGGTAACTTTTAAATGATTTAATCCTTTTTATTTACTAAAATATTTCCATGGGGATTTAGTCACGTAACAATGATGAGCACTCTTTTTCATGTATCATGTCTATTATGAGATCTTGGGAAGGTGTGAACATTTGTACAAAAACTCAAGAGATTAGCTATCACCGTTCTTCTACCATCATATCAAAGGCAACACATTTGGCCCATTTTCTTCCGAAGCTAAAAATTTCAGGTATAGGGTTTTACAAGGGATCCCTAGTACTACCAAATTGATTACCTCATTTCGACCCATCAAAAACATAGGAGGCATTCAGCAACCTTTGGATGCTATCAGTTCACACACACATGGAGACAAGTCAGTGAGCCAAAACTCATCTTTGCATACTTCTATAAAGGTGCGCCAACGCCCTCATTCTCATTCTAGGTGACATGGATTTACTTCATTTTGGCATCAAGGGCTTTGCAGTTTCCCTCTCCCACAGCTCATCGTAGGGACTAGCGTGCATTACTAGTTTTCTCTCTACCTTTGGGAGTTCATCAGCCCTATATCTTTGGCGATATTCTAGTGGGATACATTGCTTCCTCTTATAATTTTCCGACCTAGCCCCTTAGCTTAGATATTCCCCTACGAACCTAAATAGATACTACACTACCCCTCTTGTGGTTGTGGATGGTGATGTCATCACTTCTTCTAGCCCAAACTTCATTACAAACCTATGAAAACACTAATTTCAAGCTGTAATCTCGGGGTTGAACTTCACCAGGTCCTTGCTTCATTGAGGCATATTTCCCTTACATAAATATTTTCACCTATACTTGAATCAAGTGGTTCAAGATTAAATGAATCACTTTGGGTTTACCCCCTCTAGTTATTCTTACATTGTTGTGTTTAGTTAATTTTTAGAACCTAAGGTTCTTTTAAACCTAGTAGTTTACCATTGTTATTGAATGTACTTTTGGGTGCCACTGGCCATTTTCAGTCATATGTGGACATTAATAAATTTCCTTCTAACTCTCTGTCCTTCTGCCCCACCAAAACTTGTAAGTTGGAAATTATTAAAATAAAGTATTGGCTTATAAAAACAGCAGCACATTGTCCTTGCGACAAGTGGATACCAAATTGGTCAATGCCTATATCATATCAGATGCAGTGTGCACTGTGATACAAAATAAAGCATAGGTTCAAAAATGTAGAGCATGTCCTGTGGAATAAAGCTGGTCTCATGGAGATGCAAAAGGAAGGAGGGCACGGGGAGTCAGTGCAATCAGTGAGAATTTGTGTAGCAATTTATGCAGTCAATCATTTATGACAGCGCTCCATAGCATTGAATTAATGGAATAACATATAGAAACTAAAGTTTGTAAATTAACTTTTAAGCAAATGTATTATGCACAAAGTTAACTTGGAGCCTTCTTTAAGAAGTTCAAATGTTAAAAGTTTTTGTTGAAGGTGTAGGGTGAGATAATGGTGGATTGCATGTTGTTCCCTACAGATGGTAGCATATGATTGACAACAATAAAAGTGCAATCATTATTGTGCGCATGAGGGTATAAATTACTCATGTCGTCATTTTTAATCAATACAAATTTGGTGTTTCAAGGCTTACAAGAGATGCATGGAAATTTTGGCTTTCATGATTTTGATGTTCTGATTGCATTGTGTTCGTGACAGTTGATTCAAGTTTGTCAAGTATCCACTGTCAAGTGCATTTGTTTGTTGTTCCAATGTTTAGTACACACCCTGATCAAAGTGTCTTAACATAAATGTGAAAAGGGATATGGTTGGCAGCATAACATGTCAAGGTGATAGTATATTATATATATATATATATATATATATATATATAGTGTCTTAACATAAATGTGAAAAGGGATATGGTTGGCAGCATAATATATATATATATATATATATATATATATATATCAGCTATCGATATCTGATAAATAAATTGACCCAGAAACCTAAAGTACGAATCAACAGTGAATAAACAATAGACTTATTAAATAAGAATTATACAGTCATCTAAAAGCATGTTCAACCTTGGTCAAAATGCTCATAGACTTATGAGCAATAAAAAGAACTTACATTTGAAGTCTGGAGAACAAACAAGGCATGCCCAAGAAAAATTGCATCAAGACTTGTAGGCCTGCAAGCAAACTAGTATTCAGCTTTTGCAAAACTTGTAATGTAGATAAATAAGTCATTTAAAATTGGGGCTATAAGTATTTCATTCAAACTTGTTACAGAATGTCAAACCTATTTGTAGACAAAATTTGTTAAAAGACCTGTTCCTTCAAAGGAAAAAAAGCTAATGAAAATCCTTGTGCTCACTTATTTCTGCTCCTTCAAAGGAAAATATAATAATGAAAATCCTTGTGCTCACTTATTTTCTAAGAAGAACTTTTGATCTCCTAACTTTGTTGAAAGTGACTCGTATGCTGCAGCTGCATTCCTGTATAGCTGTTGAAGTAGTCAAGTGAGAAGTTGGGTCATAGTACTTTAAAGCAAAAGCATGGACTATAAAACATGGAACAGCATTCTTTGGGAAGCGGCCTCATGCCACCAATTTTTCACAACCAAAAACATCTTATGACAAACGAACAAAAATAAAGAGAGCAAGAAAAAGATGATCAGGTACAGTGACTAAGTAAAAAGTCCTCAATCTGCAATAAAATCCAACACAATGACAATACTCCATATAATTCTTATTATGGTACCCAAAACATGTTATAAGTTATAACAGGTGGTCAAAAGATTATCAACTATGTACCTCTGCTTCTTTTTCTTGACAATTGGTGGAAGTTACCCCAAGACGTTGCATTGCAGCTCTCTTTTGTTTCCAATAGAGAATCTTACCAATAGGCCAGGGAGATCAGAAAAATAAATCTCATTTGCCACATTCTCTTTATGGCTACCCCAAAGCTCATAGAGAGTTGCATCGGCAAGCCATGAACTGATCAATGCCTCAGATGCCAACAAATCTGGAACACTGTACCTAGGAATTTCAGAATCCAAGTCGACAATGTTTTCTTTTTTAAGAAATTCAAAAACTCCGCCAACTTCACTGTTGAACCCTACACAGCTGTCAAATTCAACTGATGGTAGATCCTCTGTAACCAGACACGGAAACAGCTTAACATCAGGTC
The DNA here is from genome assembly GCA_018340775.1 of Taxus wallichiana var. yunnanensis. Classification (NCBI taxonomy): domain Eukaryota; kingdom Viridiplantae; phylum Streptophyta; class Pinopsida; order Cupressales; family Taxaceae; genus Taxus; species Taxus wallichiana. The sequence goes on from CM031234.1 coordinate 331,314,272, forward strand.
TCAGGGAACATATATACATCAAATCACTTGTACATGTGTTGTGTATCCCAAGAACCAATGCCATCTGAGCTAGGTCCAAAATTTTAAATACTTGACAATAACTGATTTTATACTCAATTTAACAGATGCCACTTACATACATGATACGCGATATAGGCCATGTTACCATAAGGACATACAATAAGAACAGCGCCCTGGATCCATGGGAGTATGGCCCAACAAATATTTAGGCCATAAAAGCAAGCATAAACTAACAAGCGGTATGGCCTTACAACTATGCTACCAGAATCAGAACCTCCAGGGGATGTCACAATTAAAACACCTGCTTCTTGTGAAACGAACATTTCTTATGTCATTTTTGGTTGACACAAAATGGCCAGCCAAATCAGCAGAAAACACAAAACTGATTTAAATTATTGAGCAAAAAATTTCAATATTTGTCCACAATAATTCTGTCTCTTGATCTCTCACCTTGTGCTCTCAATTGCAGTGTAGTTCTGTTCAGTCAGTCTCCTGCTGGGGTGCTTTGTGTAAGCATTGTTTTTGGACATTTGTTTATGTTTTATATTTCAATCGAAGCATGTCATCTTAAGAAACGAAATGTATGTGGCAATTAAGGTTGCTATTCTGTGTACGCATTGTTTGTTGTTTATTAGCTCTCCACAATGAATCTGAATATGAAATATCTCTGTATCTCTAGAAAGTTGAATACATCGGTTAATTTGATTCATGATGATAGATAAAATTCAGTAATTCTCACATATGTATAGAAATTAGAAAACCTAAAACTATGCATATCCCTTACACCATAGAAACCCTGTTTCCATTTTACTTCCTTATTGTGGTTACATAGGTTTCTAACTAAGTCTAGGTATGGATGTAAACCCAATAAGTCTAGGTAACTAACTATATAACATAGGGGTGTTGGTATAGCCAAAGTTTATTTCCCTCGACATTGGCAACAGTCTGAAGAATGTCAAATTTCATAACAGCGATAGAGACGGCGAAAATAAATAAATAAATGACAAAGACTGATACATTGCCAACAGTTTCTGAGGAGTGTCAACTTTCTTAACAGTAAGACATAGTGAAAAAGGAAAAAAAAAAAATGAAAAAGGCCGACACATCAATTTGCAAGCCCTTCTAAATTTGAAAATACGGACCATTGTTTAACACTTCTAAATCTTCGCCTTGGCACATAAAACGGTACGGTTTGAAGTCTTGGAGAAGAAATGAAAAAAAATGGAACCATATTTTATTCGGTGAATTCCTCCAACACCACTTAAATCTTTTCTGGGTGTGAGTAAAATGCAAAATCCATAGAACCCTAATCTTCATATTCTGCAATGGCCAGCACCGACTTAAAAAAACACATTCCGCATCATCACAGGATGCATTTAATGGCATTTCAAAATCGCAGTATAGAATATTGATGTAAATGAATGCAGTAAGGAAAAAAAACTTGCCTGAGTCTGGACTATTGACATTATAATGAGTAGTGAAGCAGATGTTGGCGAATCTGAGATAAATGTAAGCAGGAAGGCAGACTGGACATGCAGTGGGCAGTCCATAAGCTGATTTTCTCACAACTAGCACTATATCATCTCTGCTTCTGCCCGCTTGTTCTTGCTCTGGTTGTTCCATTATTGCTTTCTTTCCGTAAACAAATAATTAGAGATTACCCCAGCACCAATAGTCAATGATAGAGGAATTTTATGCACAGCTTTTGAGTAACGTCAGTATATAATTTGCCGCACCCATTGGTTCCTTCTCTTAGCCCACAAATCCTTCTACAGGTGAGAAAGTTACATACATTGTTTGGCAAAACGCTCCCATTTTATGGGAAAATTGTCTATCAAGAGAAGAAAGGCCAGGTTATATCTATACTAACCTCAGTCAAGGTTAGTTAATAATGCATTGTAGGGTATATTTGTGAGTTTGTCTAGGTTCAAACTAGGTTTTCGGTGCATGTTTCTTATTTCTATCATTTTTGGTCTTTATTTTGTCTCTATTTTGATTTGGGTCTTTTTTTTTCTTTGTTGGGTCTATTTGTTGCTTTTTTATTTCGTATTTTATGTTTTTAGACAATATTGTGCAATATTGAATTGAATTTCAAAATAAAGGATTCTTATATATACAAATTTATTACGAGCATTTTTCATCTAACAATTATCTATCTATTATCCATACAATAATTAGAAGTGAGGAATTGTTATAGCACATCATAAGGGGGTGATTACTAACTTCGAGTAGTTTACGTTTGCATGTGTTGGGTTTTTAAAATGATACGTTTAACAAACCACAATCAGGGGACATCAAGTCCCTCCTCTTTAATGGGAGAGGTTCCCTTATTGAAAATAAGCAAAAACTTATATACAAATGTACAACTTTCAAAGTGTGGATTCTGATACTTTGAAACATTTATGCCCAAAGATCATCAATACAAAAGACTGGAAGAATTAAGGAGATGAGAAAGGAAGAACATGACAATACCTTCAGGAAATATAGATAGCAGAGTATAACCTTATACGTATTGAACCAGGGAGTTGCAGAATAGAATCATTCACTTTCATAACCAATATAATTCCACACGTAAAGTTCCAGAAATCATATAAACAAGAACACAAAGTTTCCTATCATAAAAGATGGATGATTCCCAAGTTTTCAGACACGAAAAGAAGAAAGCAGAGGAAGAAAGGGGAAAACTTTTGTATTGATTACTTTGAATCTATTACCTTTACAGAGTATTAGGATCCAACCCGAACAACAGCATGAAGAAGCGTTAAATAGTTTCCAAGAACTACATTCGGTTACAAAAATGATGAAAATTGATTCAAGAAATCGATGTCTGAGTCTCTCCAATGCCTCGGTCATTTCCATGTCTGGCAGCAAAACTAGACGCATTGAATCGCAGTCATTCAATATGCCCTTGCAAACTTTGAATGTGAGACATCCACGTGGGAAAGATTCAAACAAAGGCGAGCCCGAGGACGCCTTTTACATTTTGTGCCCTTTAGAGAAATGGCACTTTGGAACATTTTAGCCCGCCACCCACTTTTGATATGGTCTTGACACGTGGCCTTACTTGAGTGGGGATAGAGTCGCAATTATAAATTTTACCTTTTCAGTCATGCGGGGCTCAAAATGCAAATTGCTCTACCGCCCGCCTCCCACTTTGACCTTCGATGCGGGCTTAATATTTGACTTTTTCCCTTGGCATGGGCGGGGCTACGGGTCACTTTTTAACTTTAAGTTCCTTTATGAAAACAAAGCTCAAATTCTCAAATCGCCCCAAACAGACCCCGCTTTCCTGCTTTGACTTTCTATGTTGGCTTAATATTTGACTTTTTCCTTTTGTTTGGTGGGGCCGTATATCTAACCTTAGACACGTGGAGAGTTGGCGCTCATTTGGAACCTGCCTTTGGATTTTGCCTTTGAAGTTGCGTCAGGTTGACACGTGGAGAGCTCCGCCAACCCTTCTATACTTAGCCAATTCAACAATCGGCTTTGCCTTTCTTTGACTTTGACCACGTGGCAAGTGGCACTCATTTGGAAACCACCCTTGGTTTCACTTCTGAAATTACGCATTGAGGCACGTGGAGGCTTCATCGACCCGCTCATACTTAGTCAATTTAAGTAATTGGCTCTATCTCTTTTTTGGACCTAAGACACGTGGAGGAATGGCATAAGTTTAAGAACTGCCCGACTTCGACCCTTGAAATTGTGTCGATGAGGCACGTGGTGCCATCCACTGAAACCTTCCATACTTAGCCAATTTGGGCTTGTTCTATCTTCATTTTGGACCTGGGACACGTGGAAAGCCTGCGCTTATTTGAGAACTGTCCCTTAGGCCCTACCCTTGAGTTACATCATTTGGACACGTGGAGGCTTTCGATCTTTGCTTGAAACATGGCTATGCCACATCCAATCAAAGATGTCCACGTCTACTTGTGGTTCTTTGAGGTAAAACTCGACAGGAAGATATGCCCGTCATTCCCGACTGTGTGAAAAATAAAAAAGAAGGGGAAAACTCCACCTGTACACCCAAATTTCTAATTGTTCTCCATGGAATAGAAAACGACAAACAATACCAGGCTCGACACGATCCATTACTCCAAGGTATCGACTCAAATTTTTCAAAACTTGACTTCAAAAAGAGGGGAATTTTGAGGGTGACAACAACTGGCTCTTTCTAGGGATGACTTGACAGAGGAATGAGGCAAGATCAAGGACCATAGAAGAACTCTGGGAAAGCAGACCAATGCCTTATCCATTGGGCAAATAGAGTCAAAGGCAAACCAACACAGAAGACAAAACACATGAAAAGGAAACAAACCAAAAAGGAAAGACAAAAACAAAACACAAAGGAATGACCCAAAACCAAAACACTGTACACAATATACAGAAGGACCGCCTAGTCACCTAGGACTTGAACAACTTCAGATACTACCCACTATAAGGAAGTGGGAGAGGAGAACCATCCATATAATCCAAATAGAACGAATTTTCTCCAGCAAAGTGCCTGATTTTAAAAGGACCAAGCCAAAGGGAATCAAACTTACCATGGCTTCCTCGAGGTTCATGCCTTTTGTCCCACAACAGAACAATGTCTCCTACTTGAAAATCTCTAGGTTCTAGCTTTCTTGTCAAACAGAGCTTTCACCTTCAGTTGATGAGTTGATATCCTATCAAAAACTTGCAACCTGTCTTCATCCAGCTTCTGGAGATACATGATCCTCTTGTCCAAGGAACTGGCAAAACTTGAATCTTCAATAGCCTTCATTAAGTGCAAGGCTAGTAATTCCATTATTACTGGTAACTGAGCTTCAACACCATACACCACTTGAAATGGAGACATTCCAATTTCTCTTTTGGGTGTAATTCTATCTACCCAAAGAGCATCATAGAGTTTCTTGTGCCAATTCCTCTGAGAGTCATTAACAAGCTTCTGAACAATAGTTACCAAATTCTTGTTTGTTGATTTTGCTTGTCCATTCCCTTGGGGATAGTAGTCCAAGAGTGAGCATGAAAGCACAAAACTAGATTATACACTGAATACACAATAATAATCCTATGTATATCTCTATTCTGAAATATCAAATATATAGGAAATATACTTCCTAAATAATAGAAGTAGCTATAACTCTCACGTAACTTACGTGAGTTGTTTCTAACACACTAACCAAATATAATTGTTATTGTTGTTTTATATAACAACTAATAACAATTTACTAACACATACTTACAACATAATAATTACTTCACGTAATTATTATTTACTAATGGAGCACTAATATATTATATTTCCTAACATTCCCCCTTAGTGCGAACATTGGGAAAACCTACCTCATACTTTGCACTACTCATGATTTGGTGATTTTCACAGGGATGATCACAAACCTCGGGGATGGTTTTGCAAATGGTTGACCACAAACCGAGAATGGTGGTTTTGCGATTGGTTTACCACAAACCACAAAGTGCTTTGGTTTTGTGAATGGATTACCAACAACCAAGAATGGTGGTTTTGCTATTGGTTTATCACAAACCACAAATGAAGGTTTTCAAGTGGTTTACCTACAACCACATCATGATATGCCAAGTACTATTATTAGTCCTCGTCAATATCTCACTGCAGGGAATAACATAGGAAAATCTGCTCAAAATCTGCTTCTCATACATACAAAGACAAAGCTGACATAATGGAAATGGAACATTGGATCATGTTCCCCCCCTCAATGTGAAATTTCCACTTATTGAAAATAGGAGCATTGCACACAATTAGAACACGCCGAAAAATATTGAAAGCAAATACTCACACCACACATATGTCACCACACCCGCTATGTACCTTTGGGATATGATAATATAATATATATGGGTTGATGGAGATGCCGACATGTGGCACACATCCCTTAGTTATATGTATGGGTTCACATGGGATATAATATTATAATGTATATGGGTTGATGGAGATGCCGACATGTGGCACAAATCCCCTTAGTTAGTTATATGGGCTCACATAGGAATTAATTATATTGGGTAATGGGTCGGCCTACATTGGGATTAGGTGTTACCTATCCTATTTAAAGGATGTGAGTATCATTATGAGGGAGGTATGTATGAGTTTAGTCTTCTACTTGGTAGAGATATATTGGAGGTGTCCCCCTCGAAGTGGATTCCCATCTTGGGAGATTGTGGAGTTACTCCTTCCTTAAGGAGCATTGTATGGTGTTGCCCTACCTTAAGGGTATTATTCTGAATATATTGATATTAGGAATCTTGGCCCCCATATATCTGGTGTTGTGTTATCTTCTGCAATTTATTGATTTATTATATGCAAGGTTCTTATCAAGTGGTATCAGAGCAGTGATCCTGGGCAATTTGTGGGATGAAACCCTAATGTTGGTGATTCATCTATATCTGGAGATCGACTTGGAATTTTTCAGATATTTTTGTGGGGAGTGGATACATAGTTCAAGTGATCTTCCCTCAAAATTTCAGATTTTTTGGAGCTGTTTTGCAAAAGTTGTGTCCATTTTAGGGTTGAAACCCTAATTCTAAGGTTTCATCTATATCTTCTGAATAATGACGAATTAGGAAATAATTTTTTTGGGTTGTTGGTAATATATTAAACGGTGATACCACTAAAATTTCAGAATTTTTGGATCTATTTTGACAGATTTATTTCAGTTTTATTGTTTTTCACTATTTTGCTCCACAGCCGCAATTTGAGGAATTTTTCTGAATTTCTTACATTTTCGGAAATCTCTCAAAATTTTAGCAGGGGTTACTTCTTTGTGGTTTCAGATTTGAGGCTGACTGATTGACGAAATCATCAGGTAAAATATTGGTCAAAGGAGTAAGTTTGTGAAACCCTAATTTTTATGCATCATGGATATACCAATTTTCTATGGTAATGGGGAAATTGATGCAAAAAAATGGTGGATACAATTTAAACAAATGTATTTTGAAGAATGTTTAGTATGGGTTAGTTTTTATCTTCATCTTGGTGGGAAAGCGCGACATTGGTATTCTTATTTGGATATAGATCTATTGGATTGGGATTGGGAGGAAATGGAAGATATTTTCTTAGCTAGATGGGAAACAAAAAAGAAACATATTTTTTTTCAAGAAGAAGAAAAAGAAGAAGAAGAAGAAGAAGAAGCAGAAATAGAAGAAGAAGAAGAAGAAGAAGAAGAAGAAGAAGAAGAAGAAGAAGAAGCAAGAAGAAGAAGAAGAAGAAAGAAGTTGAAGTTGTTACACATGATAGTGCATCTCCAAAGAAGGAAGCTTCAATATTTCAGTTTGAAGGGTGTATTCAAAGAAAAAAGGTAATTGTTTCCATAAACCCTAGCAGCAAATATAACTTCATCAATATGGTTGTAGCTCAAAATCTACAGGTGCAAGAAAAGCATATCAAGGAATCTCAAATGGATGGTAAGCAGATTCAAGTTTTTGAAGATTTAAAGCTTTCTATGGATAAATATGTTTTACATTTAGATTTTTATGCTTTAGATATGGATGGTATGGATATTTTTCTTGGATATCCTTGGTTAGAGAGCTTGGGAACAATTAATATTAATGTACAAAAGAAATTCATGAAATTATGGTACAAGAGAAAGAAAATTACATTGCAAGATATCACACTTAGCAAAGAAAAAAGTAATGTAAAATTAGATCATGTGGATGAATTTGAAGATGGTGAAGAAGGGAATAAGGATGAATCAGAAGGAGAGGATGAAGAACATAAAGTCACAAATAATTTCTCTACTCAAGAGAAAAAAGAAGTAACAAACAAGGTGGAAGAGGACAAGAAAGTTGAGGAAAAGGTTGATAAGGTTGAGTATACGAAGGTGGCACCATATCGACACCCACACCATCATGAGAGGAAAAAATCATGGAGACATGTTAGGACACATGAGGATAGAAATCCATATGGACATACAAGGAATCACATGAATACTTTTGGCTACACATGGAATCAATGGAACAATAATTATATGACATGGAATCACAAGAATAATAATTATGGATATGCATGGATGCCGAGAAGGAACACATATGGACCAGTATGGAGCCAGACGAGCACAATGGAATATGGAATCATGTTTGGAGCAGCATCACCCAGTAGGATTTCATATGGGTGGTTGGATGATCGAGCATGGCAACAAGTGTGCAATAATTTAAAGCGCACTCATTATATGGCTTCTTCTTATGTTTCGGACGAAACATGTCAAAGAGGGAGGCAATGCTATGTACCTTGGGATATGGTAATATAATATATATGGGTTGATGGAGATGCCAACATGTGGCACACATCCCCTTAGTTATATGTATGGGTTCACATAGGATATAATATTATAATGTATATGGGTTGATGGAGATGTCGACATGTGGCACACATCCCCTTAGTTAGTTATATGGGCTCACATAGGAATTAATTATATTGGGTAATGGGTCGACCTACATTGGGATTAGGTGTTACCCATCCTATTTAAAGGATGTGAGTATCATTATGAGGGAGGTATGTATGAGTTTATTCTTCTACTTGGTAGAGATATATTGGAGGTGTCCCCCTCGAAGTGGATTCCCATCTTGGGAGATTGTGGAGTTACTCCTTCCTTAAGGAGCATTGTATGGTGTTGCCCTACCTTAAGGGTATTATTCTGAATATATTGATATTAGGGCATCTTGGCCCCCATATATCTGGTGTTGTGTTATCTTCTGCAATTTATTGATTTATTATATGCAAGGTTCTTATCAAAAATCGCTTAAAATCAGCTTCTCATACATACATAGTAAAGTGACATAATGGAAATGGAACATTGGCTCATGTTCCCCCCTCAATGTGAAATTTCCACTTATTGAAAATAGGAACATTGCACAATTGGAACACGCTGAAAATATTGAAAGCAAATACTCACACCACACATATGTCACCACACACTGATATGCGGCCTCGTCATTGGTGGTCGACGAGAGGTCATTAAATGACCTGCGCAACCTCCATTTGCTTCCATCCTCCAAAGTGACATGTTGCTAACTCAACCAAATGTGATCATGAAGCTCAAAAAATAACCTCCGCAATTTAGACGTCATATTCCACCGAAAATGTGTCTGTAAGGAATTTTTTATTTTATTTTTCAAACTTTTACAATGACTTGACTCTTTTAAGAACTTGACTATGTTGACTCTTTTGACAAGACTGACTCAACACACAAAATGAAGTTCTTGAATTTGACAACCACCAATTTTATATGACACTTTAGACTACAACTCTATTATTATTATTATTATTATTATTTTAACACAAAAGATAATAAAACTATGATAAAGGGTCATTTGACAAAAATAATTTATACCAAACTTAAACAAAACCACACAACATACTTGACAACCCAATTTTATATAGGGACTTTTAATTTATAACATAGATTAAAAGTTATCAATTAGAAAATAAATCGACCACTATAAATAAAACTACTAGACTTAAACTATATAACTAAATATGACACAATACCTCTAAGTAAACCTATCGACCCTAACAAGATATGAAGGAATATAGAGAAAACTATAAACCACTAACCAATACTCTAAAACCACGGGTTCGCTTTCTTTGTGGTGGGAATTCTTGTAGTCCATCAACACGATATCTAACTCGCTTCCCAATAATCTCTGCAGGATAGACAACATCTTCTAAAATGGCATCATGGACTGCGGTCAATGTTCGACTACAGGCCAAACTACAACTGAGCCTTTGTTTGGTGGCCTCAATATTTTGTGTGTGGCTATCATAACGACATCCTACTAAACTTCTTTTCCAATTCTTGCACAAGTCTCACAGGAATCTTGTGGAATGCCTTCCTCAAGCGATATGGAACATGAATGACGGTTTCTAGATATATCAATTTGCTTGGCACTGTTAGGAGGCGGTGAAATAGATGCACCTGATTCACGTCTGATTTGATACGGTGATCTTCAAAGCTGAGAAGGCCAAACAATAATGCAATATCCGTAGAAAGCTCTATTAAATAAGATCTAATTCTTTGTCAGTCGCTCCAATACACATCCCACATGGCAATAGGCACATGGAGATTGGTCTATCAAATGCACAAAGAGTTCCACGATCTTTGTGTCCAATAATATAGCCGAACTTAGCTTGATTCGGCTTTGAGATATGTGAGAAATGTAAAGAACTGAACACCAAAAGTGATGTAGGCAGGAGGACATCAATGTCATTGTTCGAATTGTGTGTATTGATTGTGTTTTTCTTGTAGATTTTCTAATGCTGGAGATGTGTCTCTATTAAGATCTCAGACATTCAAATGACAAACCGTACATTCCTTTTATCTGGCTGACTGTAATATTAGCAAACGAATGCCTTAAAATTCCTCAATCTTCATGCCTTCCAAGAAAGAGATACTATCCATAATAGAAGAAACTACTTGCTCTCAAAAGACTCTCATTATAGTCACAATCTGCTCTGAGAAAACCTGGCGCTGATACCAAATGAAAGCACAAAACTAGATTATACACTGAATACACAATAATAATCCTCTGTATATCTCTATTCTGAAACATACAAATATATAGGAAATATACTTCCTAAATAATAGGAAGTAGCTATAACAACTCACTAACTTACGTGAGTTGTTTCTAACACACTAACCAAATATAATTGTTATTGTTGTTTTATATAACAACTAATAACAATTTTACTAACACATAATTACAACATAATAATTACTTAACGTAATTATTGTTTACTAATGGAGCAAAGAGTATATTATATTTCCTAACAGAGCAAGGAAACTCCATAGCCGTAGCAGAAATCCATCATCTCAGAAGAAGAAAAATTTGAAGCATTATCAGTCACAATCTTGTTTGGTACCCCAAACCTTATCAATATGTTCTCCTTAATGAAATTACACACTACCTCAGAAGTAGTGCTTTTGACTGGAATGGCCTCTACCCACTTTGTGAAGTAGTCTGTGGCACTTAACACGTGAGCATGTCCAAAGACTTTGAAGGTGGGTTAAGAGTTCCAATGAAATCCAATCCCCACTGTTGAAAGGGCTCATCAATCACTATTGGCTTTAGTGGCAAAGTAGCCAACTTAGGTCTCCCAACAAAAGTCTGACAGGCTTCACATTTACCTACCCATTTGGATGCATCTCTAAACAAGTGTAGGTCAATAGTACCCAAAGACAAAGGATTTTATGAGCAAAGTGATGCAAGAGAAGTGGCCTCCACAAGCCTAATCATGAAAAGTTGAGAACAACTTCTTTTGTTGTTCCTTGTCTACACACTTCAAGAATCTTCCATCTATGCCTCGCTTGAACAAAGCATTCTCCCATAACACATACTGTGTAAACCTTAGCTTAATAGCCCTCTTCTCCTTGGCACTCAAGTGAGATGGACACTCTCCATAGGTAAGAAAATGTGCAATATTTGCATACCATTCATCTAGTTGAACGAGGAAGAGGACAACAGAACATCAACTGCTTCTTTGGACAACGTTGCATCAGCTCCTTCAACAATAAGTTCACACAAGCCTTTACCCCGAGACTAGCTTAGTTGGCTTGATATCTAGGTCATATTCCTGGACCTTTGCTACCCAATTGCCTCTCTTAGTTCCAAACTCCTGTTGTGTAAGAATGGATTTGATGGTTGTGTCAAGAACAAGCACAACAGAGTGAGAATTAAGAATATAAAAACAAAACTGCTTGACTTTGACCACTGCAAAATCATGTTTCTCCATCATAGTATATTTCAACTCATGAGCTTTTAGAACATAGCTCATGAAGGCAATAGGAAGCTCATGATCCTCAGAATTCTTCTGAGTCAACACAACAGCCAGGGTAAACTCTGTAGCATAGCAATAGATGATATGGATTGCTGATACCTTCAAATGCTTCCTTACCCTCAGAAGACCAACCAAAGTTTTGCTTTCCTTTCATCATGTGAGCAATGCTCATAGTCAACTCTGCAAAATCAGGAATGAATCTCCTCAGGAAATTAATCTTACCAAAGAAAGAGTGAACACCCTTTTTACTTGTGGGAAGAGGAATCATTGGATTGCTTGAACTCTTTCTGGATCTATCTTGATTCCCTCTTTGGAGACAATGTGCCCCAACAACTTGCCTTCAGTGACACAAAAGACAAACTTCTTTGGATTAAGAGAGACTCCATGCTCTCTGCACTTCTGGAGGACTGCTTCAAGATGCTTTGAAAGTGATATGCCCTTGTTTTGGAGAAAACAATCAAATCATCAAGGTACACAACCACACACTTTCCCTTCAAACTACCAAAATCCAAGTCCATTGCCCTCTGAAAGGTGGCACCAACATTGATAAGACCAAAAGGCATTCTCTTGTAAGCAAAGGTGCCCCAAGGAGTAGTGAAAGCAGTTTTGTGTTGATTTGGGGTACTGACTTCCACTTGATTGTATCCAGAGAATCCATCTAGCATAGACAACATTTCAGAGCTCTGTGATAGCTTGCAAAACCTAATCCATCATGGGAAGAGGGTAGTTGTCCTTCAGAGAGGCTTGATTCAAATTCCTGAAATCCACACAGATGTGAATCTCACCATTCTTCTTCTTGACAAGCACAATGTTGGCAATCCACGTTGAATGGTGTATAGGAAAGATGATCTTTTCCTTTAGCAACTTTTGAATCTCCTAGAAAATAGTGCCAGCAACCTTGGGATTGTATTGCCTTTGTTTTTGCTTGAACGGTTTGATCCCAGGTTTTAGAGGGATAAAATGTTGCATCTCCTTTGGCTGGAAAGCCTTGAGATCATCATACGAATAGGCTAGAACATCAACATACCTTTTTAGCATATTTATTGCCTTCTTCTTCTCCTCCTGAGTGCAGCATTTCCAATGTTCACCATCTTAGGTTCATCAAGACTCCTAATATTAACCTTTTCACACTCAATAGATTGTCGAGCTCCCTAGGAAGTTTTAGACTTAATGTACCTATCATGCTTATTAAACAGGTCTTCTAAACTTACTAGCCCTTTCGGAATCTTGTTACCTTTCAATTTGATGCAGCCATCATGATCCGTCTCTTCCTTGATATCTCCTTCATTGGAAGATACACACTCTCTAGGCAAGGTCTCACTTCCTTCAAAATACAACTGGTCAAAATTATCCTAAGCTCCAAGAAAGAGAGAAAATGCTGATCATCATTGAAAACTTGCCAATTATTTGCATTATCTAGTACATTGGGCCTATGAATCATTTCAATGGTAAACTTCTCCTGAGAGAAATCTGGATGAGGAATCAACAAAGATCCAAAGACAACTAGAGAATCAGCTCTAGTGTTCCTTTCTCTTAGCACAACTTCAATGGAGAAAGTATCAAGAAAATCAATGGAATCCCAGACAAGATTCATGTAATGCTTCAATCTCCTATTCTTGACTTGAAAAAGATCTCTGACTTGTTTCACAATCAGCTCTGCATCACCACAAGCACAAAGATTCTTCACTCCCATTTATTTTTCCATGCTCAATCCTAGTATGAGTGCCTCATATTCAGCTGTATTGTTTGTATTTTCAAAACAAAGCTTGAAGGAGAAAGGATGAATGTTCCCTTCTGGAGAGGTCAGCACCACACCAGCCCCAAAACTAGCTGAAGAGCAGCTTCCATCAAACTCCAGAGTCCAAATGCCATTGGGGTCATGAATAACTCCCTTAGGAAGCCTTGCCTCATCTTGTGACATGATCATGTAGTTACCATGCCCTACATCCTCATAGAGTATTTGTGTTTTTGGGTCATCAGTCTTTTACATAATGTACTCACTGTTTCTCAGGTAGTAGCTTCTTCATTTTTCCATTGACCGAGATCAAAGCATGCGACCAGTCCATTTGAATTTCACCTCCTACCTCCTTATAGAAATTTATACTCAGCAACATCCCATATGAGGGAGGAATATCAACTACCAAAATGGTGGCTAAGACCCTTTTCTCTGGAAAAGTAGCAAAAGCTACTTGTGCATCTTTAATTCTTCCAACCAAAGGCACTTTCCTACTTTCCATGGAATAACAAGAACCAAAGGCACGTGTTAGGGTCAGACCCAAAGCATGGGCTACCTTTGCAGGCATTACATTATCTGATGCTCCTAAGTCTATAACACAATTACTGAGTTTATGGCCAGCTATGAGAAGAGTCACATAAAATGGTTCAATTTTCTCATTAGGGGAAGTGACTACAGCCACAAGGCTTGATTGAGGTGAGGAAGAGGGGGTGGGAAAAAGACCTTTAGAAGTATTGGATGAGACTTTGGATTTGGAATTTACAAAGTTTACCATTTTAGCAAAAGCTTTTGGATGAGTTTGGTAAAACTTTGCTTTTGAAATTTGGATTTTAGTCTTTTTTAGGTGATCAATGATATAAAAGACCCAGAGGTAGATGGGACATCATTGCTAGGAACTTGAGAAACTCTTGATCTATCAGTTTTGGGATTTGAAGGAGAAGGAGTTTTGGAAATAGAAGTAGAAGAAGAAGAGGATTAGAATTACTCACCTTTTGTGTGGAGGCAGTGGGAATAGGAGCTCCTCTTCTTGTAATCACTGGAATAGTTGTAGGAATCTCCTTGGACTTCTTGGCAGGCTGCACCACTTTCTCTTTTCTATTTGTTTTCTCCCAAGTCATAACAACATATGACTCACTATTCATATCAACCACTCTCTCATCATATTCATCTTCATCATCCATACCTTTAGTGGTGAGGAAATGAACTTGTGATCCACCAAGCTCTTCCAATTCTTCAACTTCTTCTTCGGTTCTTCATATAGTTCATTACACTCCTCATCATCAGGTTCTTCAACTTCACAAGTTGCATTGATTGGAACCTTGATGGGTGGGCCTTCAATAGCCAATCTGGTCTGAGAGGAAGGCAGGTAGTTCCTGGGCTGAAAATTCTTCCTTGGAACATCCTGGTAAGGGGTATGTTGAGCCAATTGTTTCTTGAGAGCAATGAGATCATTTGCAAGCTTCTGTACTAATTGATCAGAATTGGCTCCAAGGGAAGAGGAAGAGGAAGAAGCTTTAGATTTGGAGGATTCTCTTTTCAATTTACTAGACATGATCAAATCATCCTCAACACTGATAGCCAAATGCTGATCAGCATCCAAAGTTGCAAGGTTAGCTCTCCTTAGTGCATAACTCACTTCAGGAAACTGGGCATTGAGGAAGAAGCACTTTTGGATTTGATCCACTGGATGAGTGTTCTATGGAATTTTATTAATTAGCTTGTTGAATTTAGCCACAAACTCCCTCATGGGCTCAAATGGCTCCTTCTTGATATGAGAAATTTGTGCTAACAGAGCATGCACATCTTTAGTAGGTTTGAAACGTTGCTCAAACTGAGTTTTCATGGTATTCCAATTAGTGATAGACCCAACAAGAAGATGGTAGAACCAATCAAGAAACATTGTCCTATAATGTCTCCACAAAAATCCTGACAGAGACATCTTCATGTTCAACTCCAAGAATCCCACATGCAACAATGAAGGTTGCAATGTGTTCATCTGGATGAACCTTCCCATCACCCCGGAACTTGGGAAAACTTTTCCTGTTACCCCTAGGTAACTCATGCAATGGGAGGAAGAGCAAGAGGCCCAACCTATTGTCCCCAAGGCAAAGGAACTACCATCTTTGGAAAAATTGACTAAAGGGGAACTGAAACACCAATGAGAATCAAAGCACGGAGATTAGGACTGAGATGCTCCTGAGGAACACTATCTTTAGAATTTTTGTCCTTAACAGGAGGTGTGCTTGTAGAACGAGTCCCTCTGTTCCTTCTTGCTGGAAGAGAGAAGTTTTGTTGCTCCAAAATTTGAAAATGGGAATCCTCAACCCCGAGAGCTTTCCTCCCACGTGTATACCGTAGATTCGCTAGACCAACAATGATCTTGAAGTTGTTCTTTTAGAAAGGAATCCATTTGAAACGAAATCCCCAATAAAGTCACCAAAAACTGTTGGGTTTTTAAAATGATGTGTTTAACAAACCACGCTCAGGATAATAAGTCCCTCCTCTTTAATGGGAGAGGTTCCCTTATTGAAAGCAAACAAAAAACTTATATACAAATGTACAACTTTCAAAGTGTGGATTCCTGATACTTTGAAACGTTTATGCCCAAAGATCATCAATACGAAAGACTGGAAGAATTAAGGAGATGAGAAAGGAAGAACATGACAATACCTTCAGAAATATAGATAACAAAGTATAACCTTATATGTATTGAACCAGGGAGTTGCATAATAGAATCATTCACTTTCATAACCAATATAATTCCACAGACGCAAAGTTCCAGAAATCATATAAACAAGAACACAAAGTTTCCTATCATAAAAGATGGATGATTCCCAAGTTTCAGACACGGAAAGAAGAAAAGCAGAGGAAGAAAGGGGAAAACTTATGTATTGATTACTTCAAATCTATTACCTTTACAAAGTATCAGGATCTAACCCGAACAACAACATGGAGAAGTCATTAAATAGTTTCCAAGAACTACATTCGGTTATGAAAATGATTCAAGAAACCGATGTCTAAGTCTCTCTAATGCCTCAGCCATTTCCATGTCTGGCAGTAAAACCAGACGCATTGAATCATAGTCATTCAATCTACCCTTGCAAACTTTGAATGTGAGCCATCCACGTGGGAAAGATTCAAATAGAGGTGGGCCTGAGGATGCCTTTTACATTTTGTGCCCTTTAGAGAAATGGCACTTTGGAACATTTTGGCCTCGTCCACCCGCTTTTGATATGGTCTTAACACATGGCCTTCCTTGAGTGGGGACAAAGTCACGGTTATAATTTTTACCTTTTTTCAAGTGCGGGCTCAAAAACACAAATTGCTCCCCCAGCCCGCCTCCTGCTTTGACCTTCAATGCGGGCTTAATATTTGAATTTTTCCCTTGGCGTGGGCGGGCTACGGGTCACTTGTTAACTGTAAGTTCCTTTATGAAAACAAAGCTCAAATTCTCAAATCACCCCGATGGCCTGCTTTCCCGCTTTGACTTTCTATGCGGGCTTAATATTTGAATTTTTCCTTTTGTTTGGCGGATACGTATATCTGACCCTGGACACATGGAGAGTTGGCGCTCATTTGGAACCTGCCTTTGAAGTTACGCCAGATTGACACGTGGAAAGCTCCGCCAACCCTTCTATACTTAGTCGATTCAACGATCGACTCTACCCTTTCTTTGACTTTGACCACGTGGTGAGCTAGCACTCATTTGGAAATCAGCCCTTGGTTTCACTTCTAAATTACATCGTTGAGGCACATGGAGGCTTCCACCAACCCACTCATAGTCAATTTAAGCAATCGACTGTCTCTTTTTTGGACCTGGGAAACGTGGAGGAAGGGCGCAAGTTTGAGAACCGCCTAGATTCGACCCTTGAAATTGTCTTAGCAATGAGGCACGTGGTGCCATCTCAACAACCTTCCATACTTAGCCGATTTGGGCTTGTTCTGTCTTCATTTTGGACCCGGACACATGGAAAGCTTGCGTTAGGCCCTACCCTTGAGTTGTGTCGTTTGGACACATGGAGGCTTCCACTGCTACTTGAAACATTACTATGCCACATCCAATCAAAGATTTCCATGTACTACCCGTGGTCACGAGGTAAAAACTCGACGGGGAAGATATGCTCATCATTCTCGACTGTGTGAAAAATAAAAAGCAGGGAAAACTCCACACGTACACCCGAATTTATTATTGTTCTCCATGGAATGGAAAAAGAAAATAATACGAGGCTTGACGCGATCCATTACTCCAAGGTATCTCGTTAGTGCGAAATCACAACACCCCCAAATGAGTTTTAAAATCTACTTTTCTAAACCGGACTCATTTGGTGTGATTGCATGACATTGAACTTTCCCCAAGGTGTGGGACCTTGCAAAAGTGGGAAAGCTCTCCAGAGAAAGCTGGTTCTTGTTCCTAAACTACCTACCACGAGCTACTCCAGTGCAGGAAAACTAAATCTAACCTAATCTAACCATTCCGAGGGATAAAGGAGAGAGAAAGAGGGAAAAAGCAAAGCCTACACTAAAGCAGTGATACACCAACAAAGGAAGCAAGATATTCTATTGAGGGAGAAAGAAACAAAAAAATAGAGATGAGGGAGGTCGGACATGTATGACACGGCCCATATCTCGCAAATCATCCATTAAACTCCATGAAACACAACATCCTCGCACTCCGCAAATGTGAAATACATGCACGTAAAAACCAATACTGAAAGGAAAAGGCAGGAAGAAACAACAAAACGATGCAAAGGGTTGAAGAACACCACAAAAACATGTTTTTATTGCTCTAGAAGGTGCACAGACCATTACATTTCTAGAATAGAGGCACAAATACATTTTCCAGGCATGGGAGAAGGTTCATTGCTCAAAAATGGCATCGAGAAACAAATTTGACAGAGTTTCTCTATGCCCAAAATGTCTCTCTTTTCCAAATGAGAAGTGTTACAGTATACATAAAAGAAAAGAGAGAGAAGAGGGAAAAGTTGAATCCTACTCTAACCACCATGAGATACGCATTGAATCCTGCCTTGAAAGCTCAACCACTAAATATCAATGCCTTTTGCAAATCCACCCACAATATGTCACTTCTAGTTCCCTAGTGGATCGAATCGAATCAAATTTGGTAGTTGAAGAGATTGGATTCTATGTTAATGGCCTGGAACACTTTTCTCCATTTTCACCTACCAGGGGCCGAAAAATGATTTTTAATCCTTTCATAGCATAGAGGACATCGAGGCGCTTCCAACGACATCGTATTCGCAATATTTCGAGCCCCGAGTCGAAAGATATGCCCCTTCAAGTTTGTATTGAGTCCATACATGAGGGCAAGAAAACAACTTGAAAAATGGGTACCCTTTGATATGGGACACATGGCAGCTAGATTAGAGAAAAAATCGGGTTTGCGGGTCCATAATTTACCTTTTCCCCCTTTTCGCGAAACGTAAAACTTAGAAAACCCCGTGGCCCCGAAGCTCCACCTTTTAACTCGCTATTTCATTTCCAAGCCCATATGTAACCTATTTATCATCTTGAAATGTGAGCTCACGGGTCTGAGTCGTTTCCTTCATAATTTCCTTATGTGTAGGAGTCTTCTTGACCAAATTTACCATAGGGTGAATTTGGGATGACAATTTGGTGACTCACGAGGACATTTACCTGCTAGATGAAGAAACCAGTGGCCTTAAAGCATCCATTGGGCATAAAGTTTACCTGATAAATACGAAATTGATTTGAACTTTTGAAGATTTGACCTCTGAGCCTCTTGGAAACCCACTGAACTTGGAGTTGAACTTCACCCAAAGCCAACTGAAATGGACTGTGCAAGAGCAAAACAACAACACCAAAAACTATGTACACACTGAAAATCATACATACCCCAAGTGGGATATGTAGAGTGTGCAAAAAGCACTTCTTCTAATCGAAAAAACCTACCTACTCTACTATAACCAAGAGCAAAGGGAAATCAAACAAAACTTAACCGGTAAGGAGAAATAGCTTCCCTTCCTAAAAATGGCAGCTATGCAACTGATTTGCACCTAACATGGCTGGTTGGATGAGTGAAAAACTAACTACAAGCTGATCTTCCACCCAAATCACCAAAGTATCAACTCAAGACAAAACCAATACCTCTTTTAGTTGCTCTGCATTTGGATTGAAGAGGTATGACAGTGATCCTTGGTGTTTTATAGCTAATCATCATGCCCCAAAATGGGTATGATTGGTTATGGTTTCTCCTTTGGCTCCAATGAAGCCAAGTACCTGATTGGGCACTGGCCTTGATCTTTTGGATGTGCCCGTTTCTTTGAAATTCAACTCGAAAATGGAGTCTTCTTGTGGACCTTCTTGATGAATGGTGTGGGAGAAATGGTGACATCCTCATGCGTTTTGTCTTCCTCCTCTTCAAGAACATGGAAGATCAAGATCTTCCAACCCTGGTTCCAGAGGGCCATTATGGAGTGTAGGCTTTTGTGCTTGAATATTCTCCTTCATGTTAGTAGGTTCATGTGCATGGAAGATGGATGGAGGAGTGATTGATGTAATCTCCATGGGCTCCTCTTCATCAAAGCAATCTCTGAAGTTTGAGACAGCCTCCTTGTTCAAGTGCCTACCTCCTTCATGGTGTCCTCTTGATCTAGCAACTTGCTCACCATGGTTTCTCTATTCCTCAAACATTAAATTTGAAATATCAAACTCTTCTTCAACATTAGAGCTTGATGGGGATGAAGTGGGAGGAAGAACCGAAGGTTCCCCTATAGCCTGCTCCACACTTAGAGCCTTTGAAACTGTATGATCCTCCTCCATCACGGGTTCATCAATCAAATCAAGCCCTTGAAATGAAAGCAAAAAATCTTCAATGATGTCTTCTTCATTGAGTGGCCTCAACACCGATTTGATCTCTCCCACCGCTCCTCTTTAATGTGGCTTGGGACTGATTGTTCCTCCTCTTGTTTTTGCTCTTCTTCTACTACAAACTCGGCCTCAGCCACCACTTTGGTTCTTCAATCTTGACCTCCTCTATTGGCTTGACCATCAAGGGGATCTTTGTAAACCCAAATTTGGTAGCCCAACTCTTTAGATTGTCTGTCATTTCTTTTTGTTGGGCTCCTCTTCTTGCTGTTCTCCTTGATTGGATTCTTGAGTCTCTTCCCGACATGGACTTGGGAAAGCAAGAGGAGTGGCAGGTTGGGGTTCAACCATCTTTGCAATTGTTTTTGGTGGGATGGGAGGCGCAACTTCTTTTTTTTTTGGGGATGACTGTTTGGAAGGGAAAAGGACAAAAGAACTGAGATGAGGTGGAAGACTAGGAGATGGAGAAATGAAATCAACACTTGGGGTAGCAAGTGAGGAGCTTGGAAATTGGAGCTTGGGTTGAGATGGTGCTGCTTGAGAAAGAGAAAAAGAAAAGCTATGAGATGTTGGACTTACCCATTGACAAGGTTGTCTTGACTCCAACTCATAAGCCCCGATCTCCTTAGTCCATTGTGCAAGTTGGGGCAGCATTTCAACCATGAAGTCAAGCTTCTCTTGAGGGTTGTAATGTCTTGGAAAAGGGCCTTCCCATGGACAAGGTGCCTTGCAACCAATCTTGAATGCTTTCATTTGTGTTATGCCCCTTGACTGAACCATGCTAGCCTCCATTTTTTGAATTTTCTCCAATAAACCAACATTCTCCACATAGTTGTCACCATTATATGTGCCCCCTTGTTCTTGATAAGCTCCATGGCCAAACTAACTTTGACTCTGCTCATATGGGTAAGCATAATGGTCTTGGATCTAATCATAATGTTGATTTGAAGGAGTTGGGAAATGCATTGGAGGTGGATTGCATTCTGTAAGTGTGAGTTCCATGAAGGGAATGAAGTCATGATTGCACAACCTCATGGAATGGGAGAAAATGAAAGAGATGGAAGAAGAAAATGGATGAAATGAGTGGAAATGGATGGAAAGGTCCGTAACTTAGATAATGAGTTTTTGACTAGATGGAGTCACCAGATGTGCTTAAAAGTGCCTCCAAAGGCTGAAATCTTCACCAAGAGCACATCAAACCTGATGAAGTGAAGTGGTAAGGTGCTTGCACTGTCCCACCGGTGTGCCAAAGCAAACCGTTAGTTCTGCATGGTGGTGTAATTTTTGTTGTTTTTGCTGAGACACTAAGAGAAGATGAAATATCTAACCCCAGTGTCCCATCGGGTGTGCCAAAACTGTTAGTGCAAAATCACAAAGACTCCCCCAATGAGTTCTAAAAATCTACTTTTATAAGCGCAGACTCATTTGGTGTGATTGCATGACATTGAACTTTCCCCAAGGTGTGGGACCTTGCAAAAGTGGGAAAGCTCTCCAGAGAAAGCTGGTTCTTGTTCCTAAACTACCTACCACGAGCTACTCCAGTGCAGGAAAACTAAATCTAACCTAATCTAACCATTCCGAGGGATAAAGGAGAGAGAAAGAGGGAAAAAGCAAAGCCTACACTAAAGCGGTGATACACCAACAAAGGAAGCAAGATATTCTATTGAGGGAGAAAGAAACAAAAAATAGAGATGAGGGAGGTCGATGACGAGTGACACACGGCCCATATCTGCAAATCATCCATTAAACTCCATGAAACACAACATCCTGCACCTGCAAATGTGAAATACATGCACAGAAAACCAAGACTGGAAGGGAGAGGCACGGAGAAACAACAAAATGATGCAAAGGGTTGAAGAACACCACAAAAACAAGTTTTTTTATTGCTCTGAAGGTGCACATGAGACCATTACATTTCTAGAATAGAGGCACAAATACATTTGTCGGGTGTGGGAGAAGGTTCATTTGCTCAAAAATGGCGCGAGAAACAAATTTGACAGAGTTTCTCTATGCTTGAATGTCTCTCTTTTCAAATGAGACGTGTTACAAGATATATAGAAAGAAGAGAGAGAAAAGAGGGAAAATTCAAATCCTCGCTCCAACCACCATGAGATACGCATTGAATCCGCCTTGAAAGCTCAACCACTAAATATCAATGCCTTTTGCAAATCCGCCCACAATATGTCACTTCTAGTTCCCCAACGGATTGAATCGAATCAAATCTGGTAGTTAAAGTGATTGGATTATATATTAATGGATCTGAATACTTTTCTCCATTTTCACCTACCAGGCCTGAAAATGATTTTTAATTCTGTCATGGTGTAGAGGACGTCGAGACGCTTCCAACAACATCAGATTCGCAATATTTTGAGCCTTGAGTCGAAAGATATGCCCCTTCAAAGTTCAGACGGGTTTGTGACAGGAGGGCAGGAAAACAACTTGAAAAATGGGTTCCCTTTGATATGGGACACGTGATGGTCAAATTAGAGAAAAATCAGGTTTACGGTCTCAGTAATTTACCTTTTCCCCCTTTTCGTGAAATGCAAAACTCAGAAAACCCCGTGGCCCCGAAGCTCCACCTTTTGACTCTGCTATTTCATTTCCGAGGCCATTTGAACCTATTTATTGTCCCGAAATGTGAGCTCACGGGTCTGAGTCGTTTCCTTCATAATTTCCTTATGTGCAGGAGTTGTCTTGACCAAATTTGCCTGGGGGGTGAATTTGGGATAACAGTATCGAATCAAAATTTTCAAAACTTGACTTCAAAAAGGGAATTTTGAGGGCGACAACAACACGCAAGGGTTTCAAATCGGGGACAATTAGTTACCATGTTATCATTGTTGAGGTGTGAAGGCAAAAGCTAGGTCAAGGGAACTATTTGTCTACACACATGCACACGCACACAAGGAAAATTTCATGGAGTTTGAAATGTAGTCTAGTACTTGGTTTGAATCACACTGGGTAACCATTGAGGTCACTCTAACTCAAGTACCTAACCTTGTTTTTTATCTAATATGTATTTGAAGTGTTTTGCAGAAGTTTAGGTTTTCGCGGTACATGCGCGAATGTGAGGGTTACAAGAAATCTAAGTATATCAAGATGTGACATAGGCAAAGGTGAGGTGACAAAGAAAAAACTAGAGGCGCGCCAATTCCATGTTGAAAATTATAAGGCGCAGGGACCAAGTCGTGGTACGGTCCAATACAAAGTTATATGATCCAATATTTTCATACGTAGGAAAAAAGTAAGCTATTGGGCACATTTCAAAATATTTATTACTCTCAAATCCACTAATGACACACTCGTAATATTGTCCGAACTAGCTAAGTCATCTCTCAAACCCCTATTATAGTCTTACTTTCTTTAATGAATAATTGTGTTTGTAAAGCTCTAGTTTCCAATCGTATAACTCGATGTATGTGATTTGAGTTGCTTGTTTATTTCCTAATACATTCTCAATACTTGGTTTAAATAAATTAAACTTTTTTATTTATTTAGGGTTGAAAAAATATGCTTCCATTTATTGCTCTCTTTTTTCTTTCATGACAATTTTGGTCCTCTTTTTTGTTAGCTTATGTAACCAATTACTAACAACTTTTAATAGTAGGTGCTAAGTAGGAGTTTGTTAGGGAGTCATTGTTTCGAGATAATTTAGGAGGTTGTTGATTAATTAAAAAAACTAACTACCATGGTCTTGTGGAGTTATGGGAATGGTTGCTCTTGTATGAGCTATTTTTAGAATTGCTAAGTTCGGGCTTAGGGTCGATTTCTTTTGGTTACCTTTTTGAAAATATGAAAAAAACCATCATGGGGGTAGGAGGGAGAATAGAGGAGATTAAAATATATGATGTAATTGCTTTTATAGTGAAAAAAATAGGGATGTACGGATTTTATTCACACCAAGAAGATTTATATGCAGCTATCTTTTTATCTTTTCTTGTGGCTAATCCTCGGTATACATAGGTGTGTGTTTATCAAGGTAGAATTAAAGGATTTTCTACATTGTTTTGGTATCAAATAATGATGTCCTAGAGGGGGATCCATTTGCATTGGGAAGGAAGAGGCAGGAGGAATGCTGGTATTCGGAGAAATAATGTTGATGAGTGGCTCAGAAGATTAGAAGCCATTAAAAATACACTACATATGGATGATTTTGAAGAGGAAAAAAAGCCCTAGAGAATATATTTAGGGCAACAAACCCTATGGAGAGGCTCATTGAAGCCATATCCAAACAAGGCTCCAAGGTGAAAGTGGATATTTCAAAATTCAAATGTGAACTCAACTGGATTTGTTCTTTAGACTCGGATTCAAGGTTGGAGTGTTGTTTTGAGATGGAAATCATTTAGGAATATGATATTAAAAAGGTGAAAATTACAACGTCCAAATTGAAGTCTCATGTTGCTTTATGATGCAAAATTTATCATTGTTCCTGGGAGAAGAACCTAAGGAAAATGTGAAGCCTAATTTTTGAGGAAATAGAGGTTTCATAGATAAAGGACAAGGACATAATTTTTTTGGAGATTGGAAGCCCTTAAGATGCTCCATATGCAACAAAGTTCATAAAGCTCAAGACTCGCCCACAAAATCCTAAAGACGTAAATCGGACTATGTTGACAAAGGAAGAGATTCAAATAGTAGAAGTAAAATATAAAACTAGAGAGAACATAATGATTTGAAAGACCTTGGTGGTGGGAGATATATAATTTGAAAATAAGGATTAGACAACAAAAATGTTTTTCCAACTAGATGTAAGTATCAAGGAAAGGTATGTAAGGTGATTGTAGATGGCGGTTCAACAGACAACCTAGTAAGTATTGAAATGGTGCAAAGATTAAATCTTTCTTGTATTCCTAAATTTGAACCATACAAGATTTATTGGTTGAAGAAAGATCAAAGTGTGCTTCGGATAAATATTTTTTTACCTTTAATATTGGGCCCTACAAAGATAGGGTACTATGTGATTTTGTGCCTATGAATGTTTGCCATTTATTAATAGGAAGACATTGACAATATGACAGGCATGTAGTTCACCATGGTAGGAAAAATACTTATGAGATACAACATGAGGGAAAACTCCATGTTTTGAAGCCATTCAAAGAAGGAAAATCAACTGAAATAGCAGCTCTATCACTGTTTATAGTGGGTTGGAAAGAGTTTTTCAAGGAGTCCAAGGCTGAGATTTGTTATCTATTATACCCTAGAGAAAAGGAGAAATCTGATCAGCAGACTATCCC
This sequence comes from Taxus wallichiana var. yunnanensis, assembly GCA_018340775.1. Classification (NCBI taxonomy): domain Eukaryota; kingdom Viridiplantae; phylum Streptophyta; class Pinopsida; order Cupressales; family Taxaceae; genus Taxus; species Taxus wallichiana. The sequence goes on from CM031234.1 coordinate 331,339,893, forward strand.
ATTAGAGGTGTAAGAAATGTTGAGACAATATTTAGATTTGTAACCATCCGATCTACCAACTGATTTGCCACCCTCTAGAGGTATCACCCATCAAATTGATCTTATTCCTGGAGCTAGACTCCTAAATCAGGTTGCTTATAGGTTGACTCCTCTAAAAATGAGGAAATGATAAGATAAATTACCGAATTATTGGAAAATGGATTTATAAGGAAAAGCATGATCCTATGTGTCACACCTACTTTACTCTCGCCCAAGAAAAGGTGGAAATTGAGATTATGCATGAATTCTAGAGCCATTAACAAAATCATTATGAAGTATTGATATTCACTGCCAAGAATGGATGACTTGTTAGATTGCCTATCAGATGTCAAGATCTTCTCCAAGATTGACCTCGAAGTGGATACCATCATATTTGGATTCGGTGGGTTTTGATGTCATTTGGCTTATCAAATGCTTCGATATTTTCATGTGGGTAATGAATTGAGTATTTAGACTACACATTGGAAAATTTGTTATAGTCTATTTTGATGATATCTTGATTTTTAGTAGAAATATGGAGGAGCATGTAAAACACTTGAGAGTGGTGCTTGACACACTTAGAGCAGAAAGGTTGTTTATCAACCCTGAAAAGAGTGAGTTTTGCAAGAATGAGTTGGTCTTCTTGGGTAGTGTTATTTCAGCTGATGGATTAAGCATAGATCCTAAAAATTTAAGGTCATTCTTAAGTGGCCTACTCCCAAAGTATTACAAAGGTGAGAAGCTTCATGAGATGGTGAATTTTTATAAGAGATCCATTAGGGATTTCAGTGGGATTAGTGGACATGTGATTAATTGCACAAGAAGAAAAGTATTTACTTGGACCAAGGCAACTAGCATGAGTTTTGAACAACTCAAAATAAGGATAACTAAAGCTATAATCCTTGTTATATGATTTTTTGAAACTTTTATAGTTGAGTGTGATGCTTTAAGGGTAGCTTTCAAAGGAGTGTTAAGCCAAGAAGGTAAACATGTGGCCTTTTTCAGTGAGAAATTAAATGAAGCCAAAAAGAAGTATACTACTTATGATAAGGAATTTTATGTTGTTGTACAAGCATTAAAATATTAGAGGCATTATCTTCTACATAGGGAATTCATTTTGATGACTAACAATAAGGCCTTGAAGTACATTAATTCCCAGGGCAAGCTATCCCATAAACATGCCAAATGGGCCTCATTTTTGTAGGCATATACCTTCATTGTGCAATACAGAGGAGTGGTAAAAATGTGGTAACAAATGCTTTAAGTAGAAGGCATCATTTGTTGGTTGTAATGAGAAATGAGCTAGTTGGATTTGAAGAAATGAAAAGGGAATATGCAAATGATCCATATTTTAGTAAAATTTATGTAGATCTAAGTAGTCAAGATCATATAGGTATGTATTCATATGAATACTTTTATTAATAAATGGCTTTTGTTTAAGAGACCTGCCTTTATATTCCATTTGGACCAAGGAGAGAAGAGCTAATAAGAGAATCAGACTCAAGTGGGTTGGGCAAGGACACTTTGGATGAGATAAGACCAATGAGATTTTTTTGGCCAAATGTGAGAAGAGACATGATTAGGTTTGGTATTACTTGTAGGGTGTGTCAAATTGTTAAACGAGAAACAAAATATTGGCCTATATATGCCTCTACCGTGTTGAAGGAACCATGGACTAATATTTCCATGGATTTTATCTTGGGACCGCCACGAACCCATAGAACATTTGATTCAATGTTTGTTGTATACATGTTTAAATTAAGATTAACTAATTAAAAGAACCTAACACCAAATAGATTCATAACTTAGTTAATTCAAACTAATACATCACGATAAAGCATAAGGGAAAGCTTAACTAAATTGCATAAAACATTAAATCTAACATAAAAATGCAAACCTCATGTAATTGTTGGATGTAGTTTTAGATTGTAGATACTTTCTATACGAGCTTAACGTAATTATGTACGATCAAAAATTTTCTCCAAGGAAGAGGAAGAGATCTTGCGAATATGGCTTGAATGGCATTTTTGGTTCTTCTATTACTACTCTTAGCCAAGTAGAAAGGGGGATTTCTTGATTCAATAAGCCTTCCAATAGGAAATGCTCTTCTCAAGTGTAAATGTCTTGTAAGGACATGGTGTAAGTTTGGACAAGGTGTGTTAGGCTTCTTATATAACTTTCCATTTTGGGAGAATCTTGCAACCTAGTGAATGTGGGATAAAGGTAATGTAGAATTAGAAAGGGATAAGTATGATTAGAAGAGATTAACAACTCATGGTAGTTGGGTGTGATTTAATTAATCAACTAGGATTAATTAATAGGCTAAATTAAGCTCATATAAACCATTTAGAGGGAAAATAGTAGAATTTGAAGGGTTTGAAAGGGGAGTTAACCAATAAGAGGGTTTATTGATTAAATATGAGATTAAAAGGCTTAATTAATTAACTAAAAGAGGACTATAACTAACAAAGAAATGTTAATTGGCATCTAGGATGGGGGACGAAACTAGTTAATTAACAAAGTGTCGTTAATTGGCGGAAACAAAGGGGAATGATAGCCAATTAGTGAGAAACCATAATTATAATAAAATGATGGGAAAGAGGATAATTAGTGCAATTTTAGTATTAAAACTACATAGTAAAATTTAGGTTTCTATGTTTGCCCCTCTTTGAGGTGGTGTAGCGCAAGCGATGCCATTTCAAAGATAGTAGACAAATGTATTTTGAAAGTAGAAGAAAGATTAGTAGGATGAACAATGCCACCTCAAGTGTCGATGTGGTGATAGAAGAGGTCTATTGACACTTGCAAAGAAGAGTAGAAAAACCACAAAGGATAAAAAAGGTCATCATGGATGTTTATGATTCAAACTTGGCCTTGTTGGCCAATGTTTGATTTGATAGATTTGGGTGCTCTTGCCTGCACAACGTGGATGAGAGAAGGTCGAGGGGGAAGGAAGAAACATGGCATTGTGAGACCCATGTTTTAGAAAGTTATAAGAAATAGAAAATTTTAGTAAGAAGGAATTTCAGTTAGAATGGGAAAGGTGATAGAGGATGAATGAAAAGAAAAGATCATAGCATAAAGACACACACCATCTTAGCTTGAAAGTACATTTTTATTTGATATAAGAATACAAAAAATTATAAAAAGACATGAAAATTCATAATACAATTTTTTTGTTCAATGCTAAAGGAATGACTCAAAGCAATATACATAAGCAATGCAATATGAGAAAGTAAATGAACAAGCAGACCAACAAACAACCAAGCACAAATAAAGACACCCAAACAAACAATTTTAAAGAAAATTGTACCGATGTTTTTGTTATCCAACTTCAGTACTCACATGTTCAAGTTATATGACAAGGGTTGAAAGAATGCCCCAAACAAGGATGTATGCAAGGGATTTGGATGAAGGACATATAAGTCCCATGAAAAGCAATTGTGCACAATGAAACTGCCTCGAGAAATGATATATACTTGGGAAGACAAACATAACAAGTAAGCCAACTTTTTTATGAGAGAAGATCGCAAGATGATCCGCATGTCATTCACTAAAATGACCAAGTACTTGAAGGAAGTTATTTTGTGGTATAGTTTCCAATTTTTAGTGTTTTTGAGTTTTTCAACTTTTTTTAGATTTTGTGATTTTGTGAATGTTTAGGATTTTGGAAGGTTTTACCAATGTTTTTGGATTAATGAAGGTTTTTCGATACCATGTACAAAAGTAATCAAGTGTCAAGATGTCCCTAGCGATAGATGGGAATATACAAGGGTGAATTCCAGTGCATATATATAAGAATAGGATAAGTCGGATCAAGGCTAAGAGGGATAGTTTCAACAAGATGACGAACTCAAGTTAATGAAGAGATAAGAAGGAGTGAGCATGCCCCCAGTGCAAGCTAGCCAAAAAATAGATGATAGAAAGAAGTACAAGATTGTTTATTGAAAGGGGACAAAGTTCCCGTAGACATGGTAAAAAGAACTTTATATACATGGATGTTCTAAATGAAGAAGAAGAACAATATGAATGCCATGGAAGGATATGAAAAATGTAGCTAGAAGATTTGTGATGAAAAAGTGATGAGCCAAAGGCAAAAATCATGAGACAAAGTATAGACTAAAGCAAGAGTCTAAACAAGGTCCAAACAACACTTGGTAACATACTAGTCTTGTTTTCTCATTGAGATCCAGTGTGTGCACATGGAAAGGAATTACTTCTTTAAGGAAAGATTGAAAGAGGCAATAAGTGAAGACACACTAGCCAATGTGTAGGAATGATTTATTTTGAAAGGTAATTTGTGAGTTGAGGGTGAAAGGAGAGTCATACATTACTTTCTTTACAGTAGAGTCCATAGCCCCGATTTAATATGAATCCGATTCTAGTCACATCATTGCTCTCTTGCCAACTAGGCATCCATAGCCTCGATAATGATACTAGAAATATCCCTAGAGAGAGTTTTATTGCTTTGCTTTTTTCTTTTTATTTATTTATATTGATTTTTACTTCCTAAAAATTATTTCGATCTCTCAATTGTTTTGTTAAGGGGTTAAGAACATTGATGGCTTGATGGAAGGATGTGGAAGTGACTGTGAGGATGACATTGGCTAGTGTCAATAGATGCACCCTAATATCTTCATAACAAGTTTATTAAATAAATGATAGTGATATGATCTCTAAGATGTCACTGTTCTTTAATTTACCAAGGTTGTGAAAGACTAAGGTCAAACAGACACCATAGAGATAAATGTCACATAATGAGTGTGAATAGACTAATCAAAATATCACTTCGAAGGGATTAAAATGATGGGTGATTTACAAAGGAAAATGAAAATAAAGGAAAGAACATCCATGTGTATGCAAAAACTTATTGGAAGGAGGCCCGAGTGCCAACTCCAACTCTAGATTATTGAGCGATCGATCGATTGCCCCTCTCTATCTATATGGCAATGATAGGGGTCGAGGCCCCGTAATCCCATATAGAGTACAATGGGGATGGGGAATATGTTTGATGTTTGTACCTTTGATTTTTTTGTAATGTTTTAATGTTTTCTCTATTTTTTTATTTTTGAAAATTTTGGAGGGAAAACCTTATAGGGAGAAGATGATAGATGAAAATAGGGATACATATGAAGAAAAAGATCTATGATATGGTAGGAAGAATAGGATAGGATGGATTGGGAGGTTGGGACCAACAATGTCACTCGTGTGATAGGATCCAACAACAATGTTTGTGATTTATTTGATGAGGGAGACTAGGAGATTTTGTTTATCAAGAGTGATATTATCTCCAATCTTGATGATTGTGGTCAGATCATATTTAATAAGTGATTGCGACTTATTAAGCAACATGGATTTTGTACATGGGAGCTTGAGTTCCCTATCCATTGATTTTTTTACATTTTACGTCGGACTCAACATTTTTGTTGGTGTACTTTTTGAATCACATTTCAATTGATTGGTGAGTGTTGGATTTGCTTAAAGCTTTGGAGCTCCTTGGATTTTTGATTTTATCTTGATGAAGAAACTATTGGTGCTTCATATAAGCTAATGTATGATTTTGTTGGTCCCAAAAATGGGAGAATAAAATGAATGCTTAGGATTGATGATAGGAGTTTTAGGAACGATGTTGGTCTTACCACGATTGTTGATAGAAGGAGGATATGATGGATGAATAGGATAACGTCCAAGGATTTAAGGGAATGGGCTAGTAGGAAGTGGCCCAAGGATAGAAGGTAACGGATACCAGGGAGGTGTACCAAGGATATATAGTAATGAGCTAATAGGATGTGGCCCAAGAATAGAAGATGATGGGCTACTAGAGGATGGTTGAGTGATAGGAGATGATGATGGGCTAGTGGGAGGTGGCCCACAAATAGAAGATGATTGAGGATATGTGATATGTAAGGAATGATTGGGTGATGAGAAGATAGGAGGGAAATTAAGGATAGACCTCGTTGTTTCACCATGTAATGGTAACTACAATGATGGGATGACAAGAGGAGGTTCTTGTTGGAAAATCTTAGATTGCTCTTCCTTAACAATGTTAGGTTTATCATAGAACTCACATCCTCTCTGAAAGACATGTATACATGGAGGTCAAATGAGAATCTTTACTCATTTGATCTTCTATATGAATGTTAATGTGTAGCCTCTGTGAATTCTCTCGATTGCTTCTTCATTATGAAATAAATCGATCAGATGGGTCGTTGTTGGTTGATGATAGAAGGTTGATTAGAAGGAAGAAGTCTAAAAAGTGTTGAAGATTTAAAATATGTTTGATGATAGAGATGAGGGGATTGGGAAGGTTTGACCTTATTATTTCCACAAAGGAATTTGCTAGTGCTTTGAAAATATATCTTAGCACATCATTGCTTGTTAATTTTTTGATGTAGATGCAAATATCGGTTTTAGAAGATTGACGAGTATGTGGCAAGATATGGTTGAAAGGGCTTAAGGGATGAAGAGAGATTAGATTTGGATTGATAGAATAAGATGACTCAAGAGACAAAGTAGATTTGGATTCAAAAGTCTCGAGAGTTGAATTATATATGGATTTGGGATATATTAGCATTGGGTTACCTAGAATACTTTGCATAGTATAGATAGAAAAGGGGGTCCTATGGAAAAAGAGTGGAGCGTGACTTGGAGGTTAAATTGGATGTTTGATTAGAGGAATTTGGATTCACGTGGATCTTTAATGGACAAAGACGTCTACAAGGTGACCGATTATTTCATAAAAGAAATTTGATTGGATGAAACTCAAGAGTCTAAGGAGAATTAGAAGAATATAATTGACTAGGAGATGAAGGTGGGGAAGTGGAAGATAGAACATGTTCTAAAGAGAATTGATCTAATAAACTAATAAACAAGAAGCTATACTGAACAAAATATTCAAGATAATCAAAGAAAACAAATGACAAAACAAAATATTTAAATTGTGAAACCCTTTAAGGAAAAAACCTAGCAAGAACTTCTCTTTCTTATTGCATTAACTTAACCGCTTACAATACAATAATGTACTTCAAGTTCGCTTTACCCTATTAGCATCTCTAGCTATTTGTAAGCAAATCAGTAAGAAGCTATCAAAGCGGTTTTATAATACAATGGGTACCAAAACCATGGGCTAATAAACACCCATAACGGTTCCCCATAATTCATGGATTATGACACCACCCATATATACGTATAGATAAAAATAACATATCTATACTCTCGAAAAATTAGGGATTTTGAAAAATTTTCTCATGGAAGAGGTGTACAATACTCCTGGGTATACAATATACAAAATATACAACACATTATAACATTCTCCCACTTGTTGTATACTTTGCAAAAGGGGCTACACTGCCATATAGTCAAGCAGCTCAGGGCATTCAAGCCCATCAATTTTCTACACCAAGAAAAATTCTCAGCACTCACAACCTTAGTTAAAGAGTCAACAACATTATCCTTTGTGTCCACCTTACTTAGTAGTATCTTCTTCTCCTCCACCATTTCTCTTACAAAATGGTATTGAACATCAATGTGTTTTGTTCTTAAATGATACTCGGGTTCTTTGCTAAACAAATTACACTTTGACTATCACAATCGATCCTTACAACATTTTGAGTGAACCCAACAATGGAGATCGTCACCGAAGCCAAACCGCCTCTTTACTTGCATGAGTAGCTACCATGTACTTAGCCTTTGTGGTGGATATCGTAACACTTGTTTGACATTTACTCATCCAACTTACTACTCTGCTAAACAAGTTGAACACATAACCACTGGTAGATCTACGCATATCCAAGTCTCTACCCTAGTTAGAATCCACACAACCATGTAGATCTAATTTTTTACTTTCATCAAGTTTTCCCTGATACTAAATTGCATAATTAGATGTCCCACGTAGGTACCTGAAGATTCTCTTTACCCACCCAATGTTCATTTCTAAGATTTGAGATGAGTTTGTTCACTACTCCCATTGCATGTGCAATATCAAGTCTAGTACAAACCATTACATACATCAAACTACCAACAACACAAGCATATGGTACCTGAGACATGTCCTCTATTTCTTCTTTAGTTTTAGGACATTGTTCATAAGACAAATTTTGACCAACAGGAAAAGGAATACTATTAGTTTTACTTTCATGCATTTGAAACCTTTGGAATATCACCTCAAGATACTTTCTTTGATTTAACTTCAATTTCCTATTTACATGATCTCTTTTTCATTCCATGCCCGAAATAAATTTTGCAACACCAATATCCTTCATATCAAATTGAGATGAGAGTTGAGATTTAACACGACTGATCAATTTTCATTGTTACCAATTAACAACATGTCATCAACATACAATACAATTATAACATAATCTTCACCTCCCTATTTAAAAAAAACACAAGGGTCAAATTTACTTCTTTCAAGCCTAAGTCTCAACACATACGTGTCAAATTTCTAGTTCCACATTCTTGGTGATTATTTCAAATCATATAATGACTTTTTCATCCTACACACCAAATCTTCCTTTCCTTTGATCTTAAAGATTTATGGCTATGTCATATAGATTTCCTCATCAAGCTCACCATGCAAAAACATCGTCTTAACATCCATCTACTCTATTTCCAAATTGAAAGCAATAACAATAGCTAAAAGAAATATAATAGAATGTAACTTAGCAACAAGAGAAAAATATCACCAAAATCGAGTCCCTCCTTGAGAGAAACCCTTTGCCACAAGGAGAGATTTATACTTCTCCACTTTCCGTCTATAGTATACTTCTTCTTAAACACCCATTTACAACCAACTTGTTTTCTTTCATGAGGTAATTTCACCAAGTCCCATTTATTATTCTTATATAAGGACTCGTTTCTTCCTCCATAGCCTTCTTCCAAAACTTACTTTCATTAGATCCCAAAGCCTCCTTCACAATCTTGGGTTCATCATCGCATAATAGATAAAAGCTGATAAAATAGAAGCAAAATGGAAATCATGAGGACTATACCTCTCGGTGCCCTTCTCAGCCGATTTGATCTTCTTAAGATAGGATTTTCTAGTTCAACATATTCTCGGTTCCTCATCTACTTCATCTAAATCGTGTCTCGTAGTCGCATCAAATTGCATACGTATTTAACTTCCTCAATTTTAACATGATCTTCCTATGGTTTTGCTTCCTTCTCTAGAATTTCCTTAATCTCTCTAAAAATTATTGTTGTTGCGAGAATCACAACACCCCGGATGCGAGATCGGCTTCTAGGTTGATCACTCTAGCATCCAGTGTGATTGCACAACATGGAAACCTCTCTCCAAGCGTGGGACTTGTGAAACTGAGAGAGGAATCTCCAGAGAAGGCTGGTTCCTGCTCCTAAACTACCTGTCACAAGCTATTCCAGGTGCAGACAAGCTAATCTTAAACCTAATCTAACCATGCCAAGGATACAGAGAGAGAGAAAAGGGAAAAACAACAAAAGCCTACACTAAAACGGTGATACACCGAGAGAAGGAGAATGCTTTGAACATCTATCAAAACTGCCATGGAACAAGGAGAGGTGAGCAATGGGAAGGATGGATAGATGCATCATAGGCCCAAGGATAGATTTCACACAAAAAATGTCCCAAAACTCCATGAACACGAAACTCCATACCCGTAATAAGCATTAGAACATGCACAAATACCTGCGTAATGAAGAGAGGCAAGGAGAAAACAAGCAAAAAACAAGCAAGGATGGACAGATGCATCACAAAACACATTTTTTGTTGCTCCAGAAGTTTGCACAGAACATCATTTTAATGGTAAAAGGCAAAAAACGCCATTACAGAGCAGGGGAGGAGGTTCAAACTCCATTTTCAACCCTGGGGAAGAAAAAGAAGGGAGGGCAGAGCTGAAAGGATGAACCACTACTTTTAGAAAGAAGCCCCTCCTTACAATTTATAGGAAGAAAAAGAGAGGGAGAAGAGAGGAAATCTGAAATCTACCCCAACCACCTCCAGACTGCATTTAAATCATATCATTATGGCGGTAGGTGAGAACCCCAGCGAACCCAAAAGTGGCGAACTGTATTTTGCATTTTTAAGAATTTTTTCTCACCCAATTAAAGATATCCAGTCGTAGTTGGACAGAGGACCTCGTAAGCTTTCCAAAAAGTCCAACCTTGCATGAATCCGAGCTCCCACTCAAAAGTTATGGCCATCTGAATATCTGCGCCAGGGTCTGCTTCCTGTCAACGCTCAAAATGTTGTGCCTCCCGAAGATGCGCCTTGGGCGCATCCATGTGTGTGTCGACATCCCTTTCGTGTGCCACTTTTGTGCACTTTGGCGCATACATTTTAGTGTCAACACTCTGTGTCGTGTGCCATTTCGTGCGCTAAGGGCGCATCCTTTACCCCCACCGACACTCATTTCGTGTGCGCCACTTTTGGCGCCGCGCATACATTTTAGTGTCAACACTCGTGTCGTGTGCCATTTCGTGTTCTAAGGGCGCATCCTTTACCTGTCGACATCCATTTCGTGCGCCACTTTCTGCGCCTTTTGAATGTCGTGATTTGAGCTTCTTTGATTTCTATATTCTCTGTTTGTCTATATCGACCTGTGGGGGAGATATATACAACAATTACATTATGGGTAAAAACAACCTTCTGTGTTTCTAGATTCCAAATCTTATATCCTTTTACACCATTAGAGTATCCAATAAATATGCACTTAGCAGATTTATTATCTAGCTTGGTTCTTTTCTCTTTGAAATATACATATAAGCAATACAACCAAATACACATAAATGTCTAACAGAGGGTCTCTTACCAGTCCATGTTTCCTGTGGAGTTTTTTCTTCAAGTGCAGATGTCGGTGATCTATTAACCAAATAACACGTAGTTGCCACTGCTTCCTCCTGGAATTTTCTTTCAAAACCGACACCACTGAGCATACTCCTACACTTATCCATCAACATTTTGTTCATCCTTTCTGCAACTCCATTATGTTGTGGCGTATATGGATTTATCTTTTGCCTTTCTATTCCACACTCTTTATAGAATTGCTCAAAGGCATTAGAGCAATATTCCCCGCCATTGTTACTTCTCAAAAAAAAATTCCTTTCTATCTGATTTTTACAAGAGCCTTAAACTCTTTGAATTTATTGAAAACCTCATACTTATTCCGGATAAAATATACCCAAGTCTTTCTTGAGAAATCATCAATAAAACTAACATAAAACATGGCTTTTCCTAGTGATGGAACTTTTACAGGTCCAAAAACATCACTATGTATCAAATGTAGAATTCGTTCTGATCTTGTAGCATTTGTAGGAAACTTTACTCTAGTTTCCTTTCCAAACACACAATTCTCACAAAATCAAAATATAAAGGACACTCAAAAATTCCTTCAACCATACCTTTTAATTTTAAAGTATGAATTCCTTTCTCTCTGATGTGTCCCATGCTTTGATGCCATAACATTGTCTTCGTTGCAGCAGATATAGAAGTTGGTTTTGAATCTTTCTTCTCCTCTGGAACCATAGAGCTATTACACTCATCGAATAATGCTTGCCTCAAGCTTAAACAATGTTCCAAAGACGGATGCCTCTTGCCAATACCATTGCAACCTAAACCATCTTACAATCTTGTCTTTGCTAAATGATACATGAACACTTGCATCATTCGTCTTACTTATAGATATTATGTTTTTGGTCAAACTTGGAATGTGCAGAACACCTGAGAGGGTTTTAATCCTTCCATATTTAAACCTTGTCTTGATTCTCCCGCAACCAATGATCTTGTAGGTTGAGTTGTCTCCTAGATATAAATTACCTCCATTATACTTTTCATATTCACAAAACCACTCCATGTGTGGTGTCATATGAAAGGAGGCACCTGAAGTTAATCAACCATGCACCGTCACATGCATGCGAGTTGAAGTCGCCAAAAACAAATATTCGAGTCTTCATTAGAGGGTTTTGTATCTAAATATCCACCATCTTTAGATGAATTACCCTTTATACCTTCTTATATATACAGTCTTTCTTGAAATGCTCCATTTTACCACAATTCCAACATTTCCTCTTATCTTTTTCTATAGTCTTCGATTTACTTTTGGACTTTGACTATCCTTGCCTCTTCTTGATTTTCTCTTGGGTATGACCTCTTACATATAAGGCATCCTTGGATTGATAATCCTCAATGGATTTCCGCCTCATTTCTTCTGATAGTAAGGCCACAACTACATCCTCAACTAATAATTTTGTCATAGTACTAGTAATAGCCATAACTAGATTATCCCAAGACTCAGGTAAAGAACACAAAAGAGTAATACACTTATCCTCTTCTTCCATTTTAATATCAACAAAAATCAACTGACTTACCACAATATTAAAGACATTTAGATGTTCTAGCAATGAGTCTCCATCATTCATTCTCAATGAATATAGATTATTTCGAGAAACAATTTGTTCACCAGATACTTTGTCTGATACAAAGTCCCCAACTTCTCCCATAACACCTGAGTGGATTTCTCATTTGACACATTCAACAAAATTGAATATGACAGACACAATCTGATTGAACTCCTTTCCTTCATATCAATATTTTCCTAGTCCTCTACCTTCATACCCATAGGCATAATTCCATACACAACAATCCACTGATCTCTATCCACAAGAAGATCTTCTATGGCCCCCGAGAATTTTTTTCGAAATCCCTAATTTTACTCGGGAGTATAGATATGTTATTTTTATCTATACGTATATATGGGCGGTGTCATAATCCATGAATTACGGGAACTCATTATGGGTGTTTATTAACCCATGGTTTTGGTACCCATTGTATTGTAAAACCGCTTTGATGGTTTCCTACTGATTTACTTACAAATAGGCTGGAGATGCATAGGTTAAAACAAAACTTGGAAGTACATTGTTGTATTGTAAACGATTAAGTTAATATAATAAGAGAGAGAAGTTACCATGTCAGTTTGGGTTTTTTTCCCCGAAAGGGTTTCCTAGGTTAAATCTTTTGTTTTGTCATTTTTTCTTTGATTATCTTGAATATTATGTTCAAAGATAGCTTCTTGTTTATTAGTTTATCGATTAATTCTCTTCATTTGGTATCGATTAACACTCATGGAAGAGGTGTAAAGTATTCCTAGGTATACAAAAGATACAAAATATACCATACATTCTAACATGTTCCTTCACACATAGTGTGAGGAACCATTAAATATCTAGTCATGGTTGTCATCATTTTATGTGAATGCCTAGACCTAGATTGTTTGAACTCCTTCATATTAAAGGAAGTTTTGTGTTGATTCGAGTAGTGTAACGATAACCAAGTAGACATTTTGTAAATATAGGGATGCTCATTTGATTTTCTAAAGGGAATATAAGGAAGACATACAACATAATGACGCAAAATTGATAATCAAGTAATGTTTGGAAAACAAGTTATAAGTGTGAATGTCAAAATGGTTGATGAAATTTTGGCTTTTCCTATGTGTGAATGTCACAATATTTATTTAAGTCAAATAGGAAAGTTTGTACAACGTAACATGTAATTTAAACTCTTAAATCAAGTTTAAGAAAACAAGATTTAGTGTCAAAAATGGTTGATACAATTTTGGTAGCACTTCGGATTACTCTATTTGATAAAGGAAGCTAAAATTATGAAAGAAGTATGATTTATGATAAAAAGTACACGTAATAACTTTAGTAGAGTTTCACCTTGTTCTAAAACAAGGTGGAAACTAAGACAATTTTTTTCTTTGTAAGGGTTTGATACACACAAATGAGACAAGGAAAAAGTTAGCCCCGATGCCAAATTTATTCCTAAGGATTTTAGACTCAACACTCACCGATATTTGTCCGAACCGATACATGTATCGAATAAATCCTAAATATAGACTATGCCCCATAATCTATACGAATGGGGTGGTCACCACAACAATATTTGGTATTCCTCACAGATTTTACTAGCCAAGTAGGTGATGGGGCACTTCCCATTTCGTTGGCAGTTCCCTCAATGTGCCAACTACCTTGGGGTTCTTGTGGTACTCCTCATAAAGAGTTTATGGGATTAGGCACATGCACTTCCCATAGTTAAAGCAGCAATTTACCCTTATCCAAACCTGTAAATATACTGTGATTTGTTCATTTTTATACAATTTATCAAAGTGTGATTGTTTTGAACACCTTTCTTTGGCCAAAACAACCTACACACAAAGTATTAGTAGTTTGTTTTGTTTTGTCTTTGGCAAGTGTAAATGGTCCTACACTCAAATGATTAGTAGTTTTCCATATAATCACAACGTTAGAAAAATACCAAGGATCGCAACCATTTCGATTCTCAAGATCACTCAAAAGTGCAAGAGAAGAGCATACATGACATCAATCAAATCAAACCAAAATGGAATTTTTGAATGAATACATCAAGTGTTAACACAATTATAAAACAAATAATAACCGTAATATTAGAAAACATCCATAATCATAGTCATTTTTGATTCTCAAGGTCACTCGAAAGCGCAAGAGAAGAGCATACATGGTTTTGATCAAATTATATCAAATGGAGATAAAGAAAAATTGAAACGTTAACACTAATTTAAACAAATAACCTACCGATTAGAATCAAAATCATGGATAGAACAAAAGGAAATTGAAAATCAAACTGAAACCTTTGGGAAAATTTGAGAAAAATTGGCAAAATTGTACACACAATATGCTAACTTATACAATAGGATGCTAGTGCATGTAAATGAACGTTAGCACATGTAGAAGGACACTAGCACATGTAAAGGAATGTTAGCACATGTAGAAGGACACTAGTGCGTATATAAGTACACAAATGCATACAAGATAGAAAATAACGAGACAATAGTGCATGTAAAGAAATGACAATGCATGCCGAAAGACACTACCATGCACACATGTATGCGGTGCATGCGAGTTGAAAAATAATGAGACACTAGCACATGCGCGACAATGGAAACATTTGCAAAAGTACAATATCACATATATGTACATAGGAGTAAAGACTAATACGCTAACATGAGACAGAGACACTAGCACGTGGAACTTGTACCGCACAAAATGTTAAAACGTCATAAAAATACGCAAAAGCTCAATTTTTTCTAATCAAGATTGAATTTTGAAATCAATTTGCCTCCTTTATACCCAGTAAAGAAGACTCAACACTACTAAACACCAACATACACGCTTAAAAACAAAATTTTCAACAAATTGAAATAGTTAGCATATAAAATGGAGCTTTAAACTAAGAAAAAATAAATGAATGCTCATGAGACAAATGATCGGTTCCACCGAGCATGCCATATGTATGCACATTTACATTTATACTAAGTTAGTTGAAAGAACCTAATACCAAGTAGATTCATAACTTAGTTAATTCAAACTAATACATCATGATAAAACATAAAGGAAAGCTTAACTAATTGCATAAAACATTGAATCTAACATAAAATGCAAACCTCCTTTGATTGTTGGACGTGCTTTTAGATTGTAGATACTTCCTTTACAAGCCAAACACAACTATGTACGATCAAAGGATTTCTCCAAGGAAGAGGAAGAGATCTCACCAATATGGCTTGATTGCCATTTTGGTTCTTCTCTTACTACTCTTTGCCAAGTAGAAAGGGTGAATTGCTTGATTCAAAAAGTCTTCTAATATGAAATGATCTTTTCAAGTGTAAATGTCTTGCAAGGACATGGTGTAAGTTTGGACAAGGTGTATTAGGTTTCTTATATAGCTTTCCATTTTGGGAAAATCTTGCAACCTAGTGAATGTGGGATAAAGGGAATGTAGAATTAGAAAGGGATAAGTATGATTAAAAGAGATTAATTAGATATTAACAACTCATGGGAGTTAGGGATGATTTAATTAATCAACTAGGATTAATTAATAGGCCAAATTAAGCTTATATAAGCCATTTAGAGGGAAAATAGTAGAATTTGAAGGGTTTGAAAGGGGGATTTAACCAATAAGAGGGTTTATTGATTAAATATGAGATTGAAAGGATTAATTAATTAATAATGGTTAATTAATTAATTAAAAGAGGATTATAACTAACAAAGCAATATTAATTGGCATCCGGATGGGGGATGAAGCTAGTTAATTAATGAAGTGTTGTTAATTGACCAAGACAAAGGGGAATGTTAGAATCAATGAGAAACCACTAATTACAATAAAATGAAGGGAAAGAGGATAATTAGTGTAATTTTAGTATTAAAATTGAGTAGTCATATTTAGGTGTCTACGGTTGTAGTGGTGGACCGCTTTTCTAAAATGGTCGGGTTCATACCACCTGTAAGAAGACAAATGATGTAAGTCAAGTGACACATTTGTTCTTTATGAAAATAATGCAGTTAAATGGTATTCCAAAAACCATAACTAGTGATAGGGACACCAAGTTATTAAACCACTTTTGAAGAAACTTGTGGAAGAAATTGGACAACATGATACAATATAGTTCAACATACCACCCCCAAACTAATGGTTAGATAAAGGTGACCAATAGGAGCTTGGGAAATCTATTTATGTGCTTAGTTAGTGAAAGTATTATGTAATGGGATTTGGTACTATCACAAGTTGAATTTTCCTATAAATCTAGCATAAATAGATATACTAGTAAGTCTGCATTTCAAATTTTGTATGGCACCAATCCTAAAGGAATTGTAGATTTAATTGATCTTCTCAAACCCACAAATCAGCCAAGATGCTACTGATTTTGTAGAAAGCATTCAAGAGATACATCAACATGTTAGGCACAAATTGCAGACGATGAATGAATATTATAAAAAAATGTAGATATGCATAGGAGAAAAAGTCTTCTAGGAAGGGGAAATGGTCATGGTACATTTGCGCAAGGAGAGGTATCCTCAAGGTGCCCACAACAAGTTGAAGCCAAAGAAAATTGGTCCGTGCAAAATTCAAAAGGTGATAAATGACAATGTTTATGTGATTGATCTTCCTAAGGACTTGGACATCACTCCTATTTTTAATGTTTTAGACCTTTGCTCCCACTCCACTGGGATGAATGATGAACGACTTGGTAAAGAAGCAATGACTGGACTAAGCACATTCTCAAGAAGAAAAGAGAATAAATTGAACGAGTGTTGGATACTTGAATTGGTTGTTACACTGGTCTAGGGCATAAAACTATTGTGAAATGGAAAGGCCTATTAGAATTGTGCAACACCTAGATCATAGAGGTTGAATTGCTTGAGTACAACAAAACAACTCTATTATATGAATCTAAACCAGAAAGTATAGAAATTCTAAAAGATGGGGAGGATGATCTAACCTATTACTAATTGTTAGTAGTAGGTGCTAAGTATGAGTCTATTAGGGATTTGTTGTTTAGGAGTTAATTTAGGAAGTTGTTTATTAATAAAAGTTTTTTTCCTAACTTCCTTGGTCTTGTGGAGTTTTCAAAACAATGACTCTTGCATGAGCTATTTTAAAATTGTTAAGTTTAGTTAGGGGTTAATTTTTTTTTACCTTTTTAAAAGGATGCAACAAACCAATGTAAGGGTAAGAGGGAGAATAGAGGATATTAAAAGATATGATGTATTTTTTTTTTTTTATATAAAGAAAATAAAATAGGATTCTCAGTAGATGTTGTTCATTATAGGGAGACTTATATTTACTTATCTCTTTATCTTTTTGTTGTTAATCCTATGTATACAAAGATGTGTGTTTATCAAGGTAGAATCGAGGATTTTCTACATCATTAGCCATCTAGACTCTTAATTTATTCTCTAGGGTTTTAAACCTGCTTTATCAAATTTTCTCATCTATCGTGTCTTTGCATGAGTGCCAATTGGTTCTTAATTTTAATTCAATGGGTTTATATATAAATAATACATTAGTGCTTTTAAGGCACAATAGATGACCAATCAATTATTAAAGGGAACTTTGAAGAGTATCTACCATTTATTAAGTTGCATTGATTAAGTCATTAAAAGTGATAGGGCTTTGTTATTTTCACTACACTAGAGTGATTTTTGATTTACATTGTACTTAGTGTGTTTATTCCCATCAAAGGGTTCTTATAAGATAATGCAAGCCCTCAAAACATCATATATGTTTATTTTAGTTTTATAAGGTGTTGTTGTCATATTATAGTTCTAAGGAAGGAGATTGGTTCCCAAATATTCACTCATAATTATTGAAAAGTAAGCAATATTTGTTAGAGCCTTAAAGTAGGCAAACATAGGTGTGAAATTAGGTTCACTTTGGCTATCAATTGTCATTAAATTATAGTATCTTTAGAGGAGAAAAATGGTTATGATGAAGGCATTTTGTTTGGGTTAATTTTTGGGTCTTCGTCACCTTGATTTTTGAACATGTCTGCCTATTTTTTTACGCACATCTATATTTTGGTGATTCACATTATCTTATAACCAACATTAGAGTTTCATCTTTTAGTGAATCTATATTTTCTTGCACCCAACCTTAGGTTTTGAATTTTGGTGAACCCACGTTGTTATACATGTTAATAACCTTTTAAGGTTAGATCTTACTTCTTTGATGATAAATATAATTTTTAAAAAGTATTTGTTTCCTTTTATTTGTTCCAAATATATTAGCCTTAACTATTATGTGTTATATTGTATCTATATTGATTCAAACCTTAAGATATTTATATGATATATATGTTTTATGGCATCCAAAGTAATTAGATCTAAATCCTCTCTTAAGACGAGTGTTAGGAAAATTCCAAGCCTATTGATTTTGTTGAAATTCCTTTGATTAATCCTATAAATTATGTGAAAAATAAAATGCTTGCTTCAATTGATGCTAATGTTGTTCTTGAAGTTATGATTTCTCTTCTTATAGTGCAAATATTAGGTTATTCCTAATTAAAGTATTAAATAATTGTGTAATAATGAGATAGGATCACACCACCATTTATGATAGTACATATTTTGATTGTAACTCATATTCGAGTAAAATACAATATATTACATTAACATAGATGAGCTAACTAGGAATCTAAAAACTATGGTTAGAGAGGATTGCATCGATTTTTGACCGAGATGTAATGAAATTGATATGAAATGTGCATGTAGGGTTATCATTAAATTATCCTAAAAAATCTAGTAGTGTAATTTTGCAAGTAGGATAAAGTCTCATGTCTCATGCAAATTCACCCAGTGACTTTGTCCTATTTGAATGGTTTTATCCTTTGTAGAGCTATAATCTAGAAATTTTTTTCTTGCAATTTTTTCCTCTATGTTTGTAGATTTTGCTTATGTGATTAAAATCTCATGATCATAATTGTGTAGCTGATTGGGGATTATTTCTTATTCTTCTTTGTTTAGGGACATAAAATGGGTTAATGATTTTGGGTTACGTGACACCCACCATGCCTCCATAACACTTCTCTCAAGAGGCATCAAACCCACGTAATTCTCCAATCTAAAAAATGTTTGCAAGATGTATATCATAACATGTTTGGCAATAAAGACCCTATGAGGACCTCTCGATGCTCAACAATGGTCTTTGGTGTGACATATAACTTTGTAAATGACCTATAGAAGTTTTATATAACATGTGTAAACTTAGATATGGTTAAATATTCTTGAGAGATTGATTTAATAATTGAGTGTTTTTCTTGATCTCCTAAGTAGCCACAAATGTGAGGTTTCATGCCCTTAGAATATGTTAAGTGAATGCACTTATATTGGTGACTTCTACGACAATATTTCCCACTAAAATGACACATGACTAACTAAGGTAACTTGTGGATTTGAATATGTGATTGTTAGGGTTTTTAGGATGAATTGTTTAGCTTTGGATGAAGTCATCTAGCGAATCTATTTTGACATGGTCGACTTCATCCGAGCATAATATACAATGTAAAATGTTCATTAAAGATGGTGTTAAAATGTCTGAATATGTGTTTTATATTATGAGAATGAGTATTTGACTAGTCAATGATGGATAAAAATGTGACCTAGTGGTCGAAAGTGTTTATTGATCAAGACATGTGCATGAATTACTCAATTTAGTGTGCAACGAGTCATGGGATAGGATAAATGTCAAATATTAATTACCTTATGCCAATAGGTCCATATTTAGGTATCTAGATCTTCCCTCATTTTATCTAGTAATTAAAAATTACTTGATTAAAATATAAATGAAATGTAAACCTTTTATGAGGATATGACACGTGTAATTCTAGAATTTGCATGTTCCATGAACTCATTTTGTGTTTATATGTGTACATGTGAACCTATTTTCCACATGCAAAAATGTGTATTAAAGTCCAATCAAGATGTTAATACAAAACATGAACAAAAAGTAAAAGCACGAAATATGTACACATGTTTCCCTTGATGTTGAATGTGAAGGAAGAGTAAACTGAAAAGTGAAAATGCATAGACATGTTTACCCCTAATGGTGAATGCGAGGAAGATTAAATCAAACATAATTAAGATATTAATTGGGTCTATTATGTAAATCATGTAACCATCCTCAAAAATTGGTTGTGTTGAATGAATCTTGTAAACCATCGGCAATAATTATGTGTATTGATTGAATTCGCGCATAACCATCTATAACAATTGATCCTATTGAGTGAAGCCATGTGTAATTATTGTGATGTAAATTTTATGATTCAATAATGTGCATATCATCATATGGTGTCATTTGAAGCATTGCATCTAAAATATACATGGATGTGTTAGAGAGCTCCATAAAATGCCCCTTTTGATATAAGGGGCGTTTTGAAGGATAACTAGGTTCAAAAGAGAAAGTGTTATTCATATAAAAATAATAAGAGAAACATAATCTATGCTATAACCAAGATTAATATATCAACTAACATGGTAAATTGTGTATATGATATAAGATAAAAGATTTTGTTATGACAAGTAATGTGTAACATTCATGATATAAAGTAATGTGATATCCTACATTGTATATGATCCTAGGATTAAACGTGTTATTTTAGCATTTGTGATAGTTTTGAAAAATAACACATAAAATGTATAAAAGTCATAATGCAAAAATGATCTAATCTCGATAATGTGTATGTATCATCAAAATAATGAAAAATGTCATGAAAGTGTTTTAAAAAGATATAATGAGATAACATAATAGTTATAGGATGAGTAACTTTATAATAACATATGAATTAATGCATGATGGATTCATGGTGACCTAATCTAGGACATGACACAACATGACATGAAAAGACCATCATTAAGAGACATTAATAAGAAAACATGATAGAATTGACCATTTTAGTACGACTAGATGTTGGCTTGTGTGTGCAAGTATAGGCATTAAGACCATCATTAAGAGACATTACTAAGAAAACATTATAGAATTGACCATTTTTAGTACGGCTAGATGTTGGCTTGTGTGTGCAAGAATAGACATGTAAGAAACAATGATATAAAAAAGTGTGTAACAAGCAAGTAATAATAATTATGTATGAAACAATTTGCTTAACAACTAATACATGTAGATTAATGTGTAATGAACAATTTCATAAACAATCGGTATGTGTAGAGCAATATGTAACAAGTAATATCATAAAAATCAATAAATACACAATAATGTGTACTAATAGATGTCACAATCATGTACTCGACAATCAATGTGCAAAGAGTAACATGTAATAAGAAATATCATAAAAATCTCTATGTGTAGAACAATGTGTAATATACGAATGTTCTAATTTGTAATGTGTAATTATCCAAAGTGCTAAGAGAAGTGTGTAATAAGTAATGATCTAGCAATCAATATTATAAAAAACAATGTTTAATAAGTGATGTCAATCAAGAAAGAACTATAGCATTAACCAAGAATGAGGCCTAGAGCCAAAAATACAATAAATGAATTTATGTCAAGAAATTACGTGAATAACTCGTGCGTTTGAATGATGTGTGTAGACACCAATTTTCAGATCGTTCCTCCCTCCACCACGGATTCACTCTCTTTTATCATGCTTACCCATTCGAATTTCTTGTTCGCTCCTAAATTCAATTTATCCCATTAGTTCCTATTTCCCACCTTTAATAATATATTATCCATTTCATTATTCCATTTATATTAATTGTCCTTCATTATCTCTAATCTTCATCTCATTATTTTATTATCCCTAAACCATCTCCTTAATTATCCATAGTCATCAACAATTAATCCCAATCTTCATTTAAATTGTCTCTCATCCATAAATCTCCTAATTTGTTATCCCTAGGCCATCATTTAATAATTTTGCCCATCTATGGCATTTATTTACTCATTTAATCCATCCACCTATCCATTAAAATTCCATATCCTAGCTCATCCCTATCAACCTAAACCCTAATCCCGCTTCATTTGGGCCTCTTTGCCTTGAGTTGGACATCATTCCACCACCCAAATGGATGGCTCCCCACAATTAGTGGTGACCCACTCAGTCATCATCAAACCTATACGTACACCCTTCCCCCTCCTTTCTCAAGGATGCAATTTTGGAGACTCTCGCTTTCTTGTGATCTTGATTTCATCCTTGAGCACCTCTCAGTAACTACCATAACCATCTTGGAGTCCTCTTGAAGACCTTGTACTTCCATTTTAGAGCCTTAGGGAGGTATCCTTCATCTTTTCATGCATTACTCCATTATTTGTTATCTTATCATCCATATCAATTTCTAACATCTTGATGGAGTTCATATGTTATCGGGAAATTAGTCTTGGCCTTCTCAACCCTCCATGTTTGTTTATAGGTCCTCATTTCATCCCATCTCTTTTCAGCCAAGCCTAGTTCAGCCCTAAATTTAGCCGCCATCAACCTTGTCCGATCACCGTTGACCTAAACTTTGTTATATTGGTTCCCTTGTTATTCGATCCACATCCATTTGCTTTATGTTGGTGTGTTGACCCGACCTTAGGTCTAGTCATTTTATACCTCTGTTATCCTAGATCCACTCTACCAACCCCAGTAATTTTTGACCCAACCTAGTCACCATCGACCCAATCCATATTTTATCATTCACCCTTAGATCTCTAATTTTATTGCATCTTTTTATGTTTCTCCTTGTCTCATCCTCTTCTCGCAGGTTTCCTTTCATCATTCCAGTGCTACACCATCTCTAGATCTACCATCAAAGTTCTCAGATCTACATTTTACATCATTGTTTAGATCCATCTCGCTTTAGTCACCATCAACTTGCCCTCTTTAGCCTTGGGTTTCACGCTTCGAACCATGCGAGTTTGATTTACTTTTCATCTATTTTAGATCGAGATCCATATTTACCTTATATTTCTACATTCGGTATTCAGCTTTATCTCATATTTACTGCATATTATCCAGATCTTAGCTACATCAAATTTATCAATATCATATTTTATCTATCTTTTATCAAAAAGAGGGTTGACATCCATCCTAGGAAGTTCTTGCTTCTCGGGACTGACTTTGTCAGGAAACCCTCCCATTCTATCTACTAATCCAATATTTTTTATTGAGTTATCTTGATTTGTAGGTCACTTAGCTCACTATGGAGAAGGATCCATCATTTTTGCTCGTCCATATTGTTATTCCATCTTAAGGTCCACAAACCATTCATATTTTGAGTTTTGTTTTCTTTAGTGTTAGTTCACTAATATGAGCAGGAACATGGAAATCTTGTCGAACAATGTGTACAAAATGCAATGTGTAGCAAAGTCATGTGTATCATATGTTGAGTGTGTTGGAATAATGTGTTTCTAATGGAAATAACTCAAGAAAGCAAGTAATATGTCATAATATGTGTGGTCATATCAAATATGTGGTAAGAAATGTATCGTAGTATGTTTGATCCACTATATGAATATAACAAGTGTGTATCGCAGGAAGTTAGAGCGATAGTATTCCCCAATATAAACAAACATAAATAAATAATAATAATATAAATCACACATAGATATCCATGTAGATGAGAAAACAAAGAATAAAACATATAAGTGTACTAGAAACCACAAAATATAACACACAAGTGTATACAAAAACACGAGTGTATAACATACAAACAAGAGAAAACAAAAGAAAACATTCAATCTCATGGAGCATCCAAAGTGTAGATATTATTGCATAGTAATCACACAAGTACATGGAGTAGACAATGTCATATAATGTCATATAATATTTAATGGAATATAATACACAAATGTATGGATTGGTCAAGTTAATCAATGTAATCAAAGCACGAACACACAATTCCTCAAGCTTGACTAAACTCAACCATGCACCATAAGATTATAGATAAACAAGAAACTATCTATGCATATATAAATTTGAAACAAACATTCAAACCCTAGCATATATACTACTCTCTACTCCATGAAAGCTTAATGAAAGTGAACCTAGTTAGATTCTAAGCAATCAAATTATGTATTGTTTTACTCTCAAACATAGTGAAGAGATCTCTCCAAGTTGGCTACATGGCCAAGCTTTAGATCTTCCCTTACTAACTATATTTGGAATGGATGGATGCAAGATGGGGGAGCTCTTAACAATGGAGTATGGCCAAGATCCAAATGTTTTATAGCTTAAAGCTATCACAAATGATTTCTAATGCCAAGATCTCCAAATATGAGAGAGATTTTGTTATGTAAACAAGGTGTAAGGTTGAGAGGGAGAGGTGACCCTTCTATTTATAGTTTTTCACTTGGGAGAGTTTGGAATTTGGGTGCATGTGGGACTAAAGCTCAAAAATCACTTTTAGATTAGATTAGGATAAACATGCTTTAGGCTTAGATAAGCTTGGTTTAGGCTAGTTAACTAGGATTTAGGCTAGTTAAACTTGATTAGCAAGTGATTAGAGACTCATTGAGAGTTGGGAGGGGTTTGGATAACCAATTGTGACTGATAGATAGCCTATGAAGCCAATAGAAGTGGTATAGAGAGAACTAGGGAGGTTCTAAATGGTCAAAGGAGGAATGTTTAGCTAATAAGAGAGATATTAGCCAAATAAGTTGAATATGGGAAGAATACAACCAAGAAGGTGTCGTGAATGGGCATCCGAGAGTGGAGCAAAGAAGGGTTGATTAACGAAGTGTCATCAATTAGTTGAATTGGATGAAATGCTAAGTGTAAGCATATTTTAGGTGTCTACATTTGCCCCTCTTTGGGGTGGCGTAAGTAACGTCACTTCAAAGAAAGTAGACAAGCATAAACAAGTAGAAATTTTTGAAGGGATAGAAGAAAAATGAGTAGAATGAAGGATGCCCCCTCGATTGTCGATGGGGTGATAGAAGAACTCGATCGATGATCAAAAAGATGACAGAAAGAGAACAGAAGAAAGAATAGTGTGAAGAAGAAGAAAAAGGGGATATAGAAGAAAAAGGAGTATGAGGAAGGGGGAATGAGCTAACATCCATCCAATGCCTTTTAAACAACTTTATTTTTCATCATATTGCTAGAGATCTTCATCATCGGTCCTTATTAAAAAGAATGAACAAAAGTGTAGTATGACATGAAAAGCCATATACGAACAAATGTCCATTGCTAAAAACACCAACTCCATGCAACATAAAAAATGCAATGCAATACAAGAAAGTAAAATATTCCTAACTCTATGCAATATACAAATGTAATGCAATATGAGAAAGTAAACAAGCAAACCTAACAAAGAAACAAATACCATGTTTTTGTTATCAAGCTTCAGTTCCAACCTATTCGAATTAACGACAAGGGTTAATGATGGTTCCCAAGCAAGGATACATGCAAGGGGAATAATAGAGGACACTTGGGTCTGATGAAAAAGCAATGTGTACTACAAAAAATACTAGGCAACTTGTTGTTCCCTAAAGTACAAACGAAGTAAGAAGGTTAGCTTTTGTTGATGGAGTAGATCGAGATGATCCGCGAGTCACGCACATGAACATGTGAGAACCAAAGAGTGACATTTTGTATGATGATTTTCAATTTTTAGAATTTTTCTATAACGTATTTGAATGTTTTTTTGATTTTTCTAACATATTTGAATGTTTTGATTTTTCAAAAGTTTTCTTAAACTATGTACAGGAAGACGAGGAAGCGTGAAATGCCCTAGCGATATATGGGATGTACAAGGGCATAAGGCCACATGTGTACGAGAAAGGTGAAGATGTGAAAACATGCCCCAACGATTAGGTGGGAGTATTCAAAGGCAAAATCTTCATGTGTAGAAGCAGGACCCAAGGCCATTATGGATAGGTTCAACATGATGATGAACGTAAACCAATGAAGTGCTTGAGAAGAAGCAAGGATGCCCCCAATGTAAGTTGGCCTAAAAGAACATGATAGAAAGGAAGGAGAAGATTGTTTTTGTGAAAGGGGACAAAGGTGTCCGAAAACATGGCATAAAGGAAATACCATACACATGGATGTTCTAAATGAAGTAGAAGAATGATGTGAATGATATGAATGTAGCTTAGAAGCCTCATGATGAAGAAGTGATTAGCCAAAGGCACAAATCAGTGAGACAAGATACAGACTAGAGTAAGAGTCTGAACAAGGTCCAAAAAAAGACACTTGGTAACATACTAATCATGTTTACTCATAGAGATCCAGTGTGTGTACGTGGAATTTATTACCTCTTGAAGGGAAGATCTAATAGACAACAAGTGAAGACACCCTAGCCAATGTGTAGGAATGATTTATTTTGATAGGTGATAGGTGATTTGTGAATGAAGGGTGGAAGGATAGCCGTACATTGCTCGCTGCCAACCAGGTGTCCATAGCCCTAATAGAGATGTATTTGATTCTAATCACAACATTGCTCTACTACCAGTCAGGCATCCATAGCCTTGATAGAGATTATTAGAAATACCCCAAGAGAGAGTAATATATCAAAGTTAATTTTTGCTTTTAGCTTTTAGCTTTTGATTTTTGATTGATTTTGATTCTTTTTCTTTCTGAAAACTTATTTCAGCTCTCTTGTTTGACAAGGGTTAAGAACCACTAATGGCTTGATGAAAGGAGGTGGAAGTGATTATGATGATGACATTGGCTAGTGTCAACAAATATGTCCAAAAGTTCTTCACAACAAGTTTATTAGATGTTGAATGTGATAGGATCTCTAAGAGGTCAGTTGTTCTTTAATTTACCAAGGTGATAAAAGACCAGGGTCAAATAGATACCATAGAGATAAATGTCACAAAATGCATGTGAATAGGCTAACCAAAATATCACCGAAGGGATGAAAATGGTAGGAAGACTTGCAGAATAATAACAAGGAAGGGAAGAAAGAAACATCCATGTGTATAAAATACCTAATTGCAATGTTTGATCTTTGTACCTTTGATTTTGTTGTGTTTTCTCATATATTTTTTATTTATTTTTGCATTTGTTTTTGATTTTTAGATTTTTGATAGTTTTTGGAAAGGTGGGACCAACAAAGTCACTACATGATAAGATCCAACAACAATGTTTGTGACTTCCTTGATAAGGGAGACTAGGCGTGTTTGTTTATCAAGAGTCATGTTATCCCCGATCTCGATGATCGAGGTGAGCTCATACTCAACAAATGATTGTGATTTATCCTAAACATGGATTTCGTATGTGGGAGATTTAATTCCCCATCTAGAGGTTTATGTACTTTGTGCCATACTTGATGGTTACGTTGATGTGCATTCTTGAATTGCATTTGATTTTTAACCTTAAGATCGTTTGATTTGTTAGGAGCTATAGAGCTCTTTGCAGTTTTGATCTAAGCTTGATTAAGAAACTGTTTGGGTTTCTTATAAGCTGTGTGACTTGTTGATCCCGAGAAGTGGGAGAGGAAAGCGAATGTTTATGATTGATGATAGGAATGAGAGAAATGATGGTGGGCTTTCCCCAGTCATTGGTAGAAGGATTATGTGATGGATGAATAGGATACAGTCCAAGAATTGAAGAGGATGGGCTACCAGGAGGTGAGCCACTAATAGAAGATGATGAAGGGCCACTAGAATATGGCCCTAAGATGGAAGAAATTAGGCTACTCGAGGTGAGCCATGGCTAGAAGATGAGGAAGGGCTACTAGGATGTGGCCCCAAGAGGGAAGAAATTGGGCTATGAGGACATGGCCCAAGAATAGAAGATGATATCGAGGGAATACTAGGGGGTGACCCAAGTATAGATGAGGAGGGACTACTTGGAGGTGTCCCATAGATAGAAGAGGATGAAGGGCTACTAGGACATGGCCCAAGAATAGAAGGTAATGGGCTACCAGAGGTGACCCACAAGTAGAAAATGGAGGACTACCCGAGGGTGGCTCCATGATAGAAGAAGATGATGGGCTACTAGGGTGCGACCCAAGGTGAGATTTCAATTGAGGAATGATTATAGATAAGGAATGATTTGGCAATGAGAAGATAGGCCATGGATCAATGCTAGATCCTGACATCTCATCATGATCAGAGGAAGGTGAAGATGGAATAATAGAAGAAGAATCAAGTTCCATGACCTTAGGCTCTTCCTTTACGTTCTGATAAAAGGAATCAACTTCTTTTCCCCAATATGCAAAGGTATCAAGTTCAAGAAAGAACCCTTGTTTGCAATCCTCTAAAGGGATATCTTCATGTAGTCTGATTGTTCCTTCATCCTGAGAGAAATCAATCAGTAGAGGTTGTTGTTCTTTGACCATAGGAGGTTGACTAGAAGAAGCATGTTCGAAATGAGGGAAGATTTATTGAAAAAGAAGATGAAGATGTCGATGATGTAGACGAGGGGAAGGCTTGACCTTAGCACTCTCGTGAAGAGTTTTGATAGTGCTTCGAAAAGATATCTTAGCACATGGCTTCTTTTTAATGGTTTGACATGGTCATGTAGACATTGATCTTTAGAAGATGGATGAGGAAATGGTATGATATGGTTGAAAGGGCTCAAGGGCCGAAGAGGGATTGAATTCGGTTTGATAGCAGAAGATGACTCAAGAGATGACATATATTTGGTGGCAAGCGTCTCATCAATGGATGATTTGGATTTGGACCTAGGTTGTTTTTCTAGAAGATGACATAATGTAGGTTGGAAAGTAGGATCACATAGCCATTTGTTAAGTTGCGATGTAGGAGTTGAATTGGATGATTGACTAGAGGGAATCTAAGTTGTGGAACTCTTCGATGGATGAAGGGGTCGTCGAGATGACTGATGAAGGAGGTCCTATGAAGAAAGGGAGGACCGTGACTCAAAACCGAATTAGATGTTGATCGATGGAACTTGGAGTCACACGAGTCTTCAAAGGAGGAAGACATCATTGAGGTGATTGGGAATGAAGGTCTTGCAAAGGAAGGGAGGACCGTGATTCAAGATGTGATCTAGGGGTATCCGAATAATAGTTGGGATCCGAATCTTCAGAAGAAGAGTGGGAATCCGAATGGTAGTTTGGATCTAAATCGGAAGAAGAGTGGGGGAACTTGAATAATAATTTGGATCAGAGGCATCTAAACCATACCACCGACTATGAGCTAAAGGTGGGGACAGGTACCCGAATGGACCTATAACACGAAGAACCAAAACAAGTTTAGTTGTAAATGGGAATCTTTTGATTTGAATTCCTAAACCTAGGTTCTGTATTGTTGTAAATGTGAGAAACTGCATGATAGTAATTGTTGGTGTTGTTTAAGCACAAATGTCTAGACCTAGATAGTGTGATGGAAATCCTTCAAAGGGAAGGAAGTGACATGTCGATTCGAGTAGCATAACGAAATCAACTAGACATTTCATAAGTATGGAGATGCGTGCATGATTTTCCAAAGAGGGTCTAAGGAAAATAGACATTGTGATGATGCAATATCGATGATATCAAAAGTTTGTCCTAGAAAACAAGTTTTCTAGATGAATGATCACAAGGAACAATCATGCAAGTGTGAAACACAAAGCTAATCAATAAGGAAATACTCCCTATGTAAAATGTGTGTGCAAAATGATAGTTCGATGCAAAGATGATCAACACAATGTCAATATTTACGTCAAGCTTGAAAATGAACAAGGTGTAAATATTAACAAAGAGTAGATGTGACTCCCAATCAAAGGATACCACGACAAGTTCAACAACCAACAAGGCCTAAATGTTAAAGGGCGAGGTTTACAAATGTAAGCCACGTAACCACACCAATTGGACACGTCTATCAAGCTTCACGGAGAAGTGAGATATTAGTGTCAAAGTGGTATTGAAATGACACAAAAAAAGTAAGTGACACCCTTCAATATTTTGGAAAATGTTTGAAATCAAACCAAGTCAAAGTATACTAAGGATGTGCTAAA
Source organism: Taxus wallichiana var. yunnanensis (assembly GCA_018340775.1). NCBI lineage: Eukaryota > Viridiplantae > Streptophyta > Pinopsida > Cupressales > Taxaceae > Taxus > Taxus wallichiana. The sequence goes on from CM031234.1 coordinate 331,370,099, forward strand.
ATGTGGGCAACATAACGCCACAATGTGGATACTTAGATCACGTTTACAAAAACACAACATAAGTATCTTAATTGTGTTGAGACAATGTGAACAAGGTAACATGTCAAAGGGAGATCAAATGATGAATCAATCCTAACTATGATGATGATCTTGAAATCAAGATCAAGTGGCCATCAAAGATATGAGGACGCATCCACGCACTTTAGATGTTTAACAACTCAACCATAAACATGGATGAGCATAAACGGACAAAAAAGTGGTGAACACTATCTATGACAACACTCCTTGAAATATGCCTTCTCTTGTCCCAAATGGGAAACAAGAATGCAAAGGTGTAGATCAAAATATGGAAATAAACTAAGTGTTACTTGGGCAAAGTTTCACCTCATCTGAAGGTGAGAAAGAAACCAAGATAAGTAACACGTTGTAAACTTTCATGATGAGATACACTTAGATCTAACTTAAATGGATTTGTTACCATGTTCAAAAACAAGGCTTTAAATCTAAAACAAGTTATCACTTCGTGATGGACAAGACGTGATAATGGACTAGTAAAGTGGGCTCTTGAGACGAAATGGCTTCCTTAATAAGATCTCTCAACTAGGTGTCACAAAGTTGTCTTAAGCGAGCTTGATTTACCCAAAAAGTCACAATGACTAATTTGGGAGTATCTCGGCTTTACTTTACCCCCTTTAAGCACAATGGGAAATAAATGTGTCCATGTGTACTCTCACTGGGTCACCATATGGACAACTGGTAACACTAACTCACAAGGAAAAACTAGTCAAGTGGGTAAGCGGAGCGCTTCCTATTTCATCCACGAGGTTACATAATGGTGGATTACTTTAGGGTTCCTGGAACCACCCCCATTATTGTAGCTTAAGGCATTATGCCAAAGGGGTTATGTTCTAGTTAAGTGGATAGGGACGTACCCTTTTCTGAAACCTGCAATATAGTGTGATGAAAGTGGTGTGTTTTTTATCTTGCTTATCTTAAATGTGGTTTTAAGTAGCACACCATTTGGCAACCTGTATGAAAACACGTATTAGAAGGTTTTGTTTTGTCTTAGTTCCTCCTTTCTTTGACATGCGATTTTGGTCCTACATACCAAGATTAGTAATTTTCCACAAAATATCATGATATCAAAAGAGAGTTTGCGTGTTGCTTTTGATTCCTAAGATCACCAAAAGGTGCGAAGGAAGAGCATACACAACGTGAAAACTCAACTAAAACAAGTTTATGGAAAATACATTAAGTGTTTTTGCAAAAGTTTGAGTTCATTTTAACCAATTTTGAAATGTTCATCCATTAGGAAGCGTAAAGTAAGTGTTTTTGAAAGCAATAAGAGGGTTTTGAAAGTGTTTTTGGTTCCCAAGATCACCTAGAAGGTGCGAGGGAAGAGCATACACACTTCAAAAAAACCTCTATCAATTAAGAAATGAAACACTTAACTAAGTTAGTCAAAAACAAGACCAAAATAACCCTGCAAACAACTGATTAGTGTCACAAAACCTTTCAAAGTGTTAGAATAGCCAAGAAAACATTTTTTCAAATTTTAAGATACGTTAGAAAATGACTAGTTACCTCATAATGTAAACCATAAATTTTCTATAACTCAAAATCCTAATTTTATGATTCCATTGTGTAGTTTGCTTCAATACCTTTCCAACACAACAAAAATGGAGTCGTTTCGAGCTCGGGAGCAAAAGTTATGGCCTCTGAAAGATTGCTAATGATGCATGTGCTAAGGTTTGGGTGTGTGCGGCACGGTTTGGGTGTGTGCGCCACGGTTTGGGCATGTGTACCATAGTTGGGGCGTGTGTACCACGGTTTTGGGCGTGTGCCCCAATTTAAGGTGCCTACACTTCTTTGTCAAAAATGACAATTTTGAAGGTGTGTGCGCCATGGTTTGGGCGTGTGTGCTCGGTTTAAGGTGCTGCGTGGTTTTGGGCACCTGCGCATGGTTTTTGGTACCTGCGCACCTCTGTAAAAAAATGACATTTTTAAGGTGTGTGCTGTGGTTTGGGTCATGTGTGCATGGTTTTGGGTGCCTGTGCGTGGTTTTGGGTACTTGCACACCTCTGTCAAAAAATGATAGTCAATGGTGCCTATGCTACAAAAAGGTGTATGCATGCCCTTCCCTGTAGGTGGCTAAAAAACACGGGATTTTTCAAAAAAACTCAAAAAACATCAAAATTTCATCAATTTGGTTCAATTTTGGCAGCACTTTACCTCCTTTGATCCTGCAAAGAGCACAAAAGCAAGACAATCCTAGCTAAACTAGTTAAGAAACCTGATATTTAGCCATTAATACAAAAAGATTAGTGAAATCAAAAACTTGAACTAATCTAAAAACTTTGAAAAACTAATCTAAAAAGCTTGAAACTATCCTAGAAAAGTTGAAACTAAGAAATAATTAGAAACTAAAATGAAAAGCTTCAAAGTGACTCCATTAATGGAGGATGGACAAAGTGTCCCACCGGGCATGCCAAATGTATGCAATGGAAAGGTTTGCAAAGCTATGGGATGAGGTTAAAGAACCTCAAGCTTGACTAAACTCAACCATGCACCATAAGATTAGAGCTAAACAAGAAACTATCTATGCATGCATAAATTTGAAACAAACATTCAAACCCTAGCATATATACTACTCTCTACTCCATGAAAGCTTAATGAAAGTGAACCTAGTTAGATTCTAAGCAATCAAATTATGTGTTGTTTACTCTCAAACATAGTGAAGAGATCTCTCCAAGTTGGCTACATGGCCAAGCTTTAGATCTTCCCTTACTAACTATATTTGGAATGGATGGATGCAAGATGGGGGAGCTCTTAACAATGGAGTATGGCCAAGATCCAAATGTTTTATAGCTTAAAGCTATCACAAATGATTTCTAATGCCAAGATCTCCAAATATGAGAGAGATTTTGTTATGTAAACAAGGTGTAAGGTTGAGAGGGAGGGGTGACCCTTCTATTTATAGTTTTTCACTTGGGAGAGTTTGGAATTTGGGTGCATGTGGGACTAAAGCTCAAAAAGCACTTTTATATTAGATTAGGATAAACATGCTTTAGGCTTAGATAAGCTTGGTTTAGGCTAGTTAACTAGGATTTAGGCTAGTTAAACTTGATTAGCAAGTGATTAGAGACTCATTGAGAGTTGGGAGGGTTTGGATAACCAATTGTGGACTGATAGATAGCCTACGAAGCCAATAGAAGTGGTCTAGAGAGAACTAGGGAGGTTATGAATGGTCAAAAGGAGGAATATTTAGCTAATAAGAGAGATATTAGCCAAATAAGTTGAATATGGGAAGAATACGAGTGAGAAGGTGTCATGAATGGGCATCCGAGAGTGGAGCGAAGAAGGGTTGATTAACAAAGTGTCGTTAATTAGTTGAATTGGATGAAATGCTAAGTGTAAGCATGTTTTAGGTGTCTACACAAGTCAAGCCATGCCATAAAAGAAATAATGATGTGTTGAATCAATGTAGCATGAGGAATCAAACCTGTAATCTTGTAATGTCATGTGAGAAAGTGGTCATGTAAGCAAGTAACATCGTGTTCATTGAAGCGGGATAGATAAAATAGTAGCCCAAGATCAATAATATTTAACTAGTAAAACTAGTAAAGCAAGTAAGCATGGATCACAATGAGTTTGTGTGTAGAAGAAAATAGTGTGATCATCGATAAAACATGATATGACATGTATCATAAGTAAAAATACGTATAATGTATGTAATGGACTAGTGAAAAGAGATGAGATCATGATAAACTTAGTTAAGTTCCCTCACTATAGGTATTTCCCCTAATGTGGTATGCATCCATTAGAATAGGAGGTTATAAGATGCCATAAGGTGCTAAAGATGTGATCGAAGTAAGCTTGGTATGTAATATTATCCCTCGCATGGGTATGCCCTTGAGGTGGTAATGCATTTAATGTTTGTGTATTTTAGCTACTTAGCATTTTATATGAAGCGTGAGTGCTAGAGTAACATAGTGTAGTGTTGAATTTGAATGATCAAAAGGATCAAAGTTAGGTAAGGACTATGTATGTCACATGTAGGTCGTGTTTTTTATTTTTATAATGTTGTATTACTTTTTCCATTTTTGGAATAAGATGTGTAAAATGTAAAATCACAACTACCAACTTTGGGGTAGTGTCTATAAATAACACCAAAGATGAAGTGGGGTCCTAGGTAAGTACTATTCCCTTAACAATCACACTGGATATGTGAGAAATGTTTCACATCATCGAACAACACCGTAAGCAAAAACTAGAGGATATGGTGTCAAAAATTCAATATAAGTGTTATACTTGTGTGTGTGAAGTGTGATAGTCTCAGGGTGTTCTATATACTCTTTGGAAGGGAATGTTTACCATCGATGTCTATATAGAGGACTTGTATCATATGTGGATTGTTTATAACTCATTCTATCATCAAGATCTTGGTCAAAGCCAATACTAGGGGTTGTACAACTATCATCAATTATAATTTGATGTACATCTCCACAAGTGATGAATGTTATGTGTTGTGTATTATAGTCCCCTATATGTAAGAGTGGGCCATTATTGATGACTATTAGGCTATGAATACACTTAAACTCTTAGCATGTGAAATGGAAATGTTGAAATAATCCTATTGCGAGAGAGGGACCAAACAAGAGTATAACAACAAATTGTATTCATAATGATAAAATCGCTTGAAAATCCATACATAACTAAGAAGAAGAGAGGCATAATAACCCATAGAAATGTGGAGGACACATCGTAAAAATGCATAACCAACTCGTATATATCCCAATGTCACAAAAGAAAGCTCAATACATGTGTAGGAAAAACCATAAGATGAAATTAAAAACCTACACACCAACATAGGATATTTTTATATTGAGATTCCACTTTAGATCAAGATGTTACTTATTAATATATTGTTTGAAAGAGTGAATATGGAGGGGGAATAAATTTTATGTGGTGGTTAAAGTATTTGAAGGTGATAGTTATTGTTTTGTACACTGATAATTGAAGATATGGAGGATCTGGCTAAAATAGAGTAAGGTTGAGAAGGTACATGACAATATGATGAAAGGAGCTTGAGCTAAGGGACATTAGAAGTATGGGAATTCATTATTGGAGCATGCCACTAGAACATATGATGTAAAGGGAGGAAGATGCAAATGATAGTTGAAGGTGAGCAAGTTCCTCTAGAAGATGATAAGTATGTGGATTAAAAATAAGAACCTACATGGAACTTACAACTAATAAATGATGATGCACACCATGTTTCTTTTAAAATAAAAGTGGTTTGAGGGATCGATGAGTTTAGGAGAGAGGCGTTTTAGATATCTAAGAAGTTTTTGTGAATAAAAAAAAGGAAAATGGAGATTGGGAAGATAATTTAGACATATATATCTAGTAAAGAGATCACAATGATGATTGGAAGTATAGAGTGGGTAAATAAAATTACAATGGTGATTAATGTTAGATTTTGGGGGTTGGGATCTCAATTCCAATGCAAGTAATAAGTGTAACTATCAATGAAAATTATGTGTGAATGATGCAATAAGTCTTAATGCCGGTGGGGATAAGTCATGTAATTCATGGGAAGTACCATGGCTACGTACACGGGGATTGGTGGTGGAGAAACACATTTTGTATAGAATGTGGTAGTGAGTATTCTAAGTTTACTGCAGCCAAATGTTTTCTATCTGGTGAATCTAAAAATTTGGAGTATATAGGATTTAAAGATGCTTGAGCATGTTCATAAGTTTTGCATGAAATTATATGTTTGTTACTTCATCCAAAGTGAATGCAAGTATTTTTTATGATACTTGAATTACAGGATCACATTTGGTACATGAAGTTTGAGCCAACTCAAAATGTAACTCATTTTGATGCAATCAAGGCCATCTTTTCAAAGGAATTTCACCTTACGGAGTTTGGAAAGGAAAATATTTTTTTGCTAAAGTAAATTAATCAAGATCATACAAAATGCATGTGTGCATATGACACATTTTAAAGACATTATTGTCAAATATTTCCTTTGATATTCACCCATTACAATATGTCAATGATTTATTGATGGGATTATTGCCTCCTTTTCAAAGGAAGCTAGCCATGAAAAACTTTAAGGATCCATATAAGACCTTGGATTTTGTATTGAATGTGTAACTTATTGGTAGGAATTTATATCACTATGCATGATTTGGTTTTTCAATTTCTTGTTCAATGTAAGTGGCATAAAGCCTACAATATTTGAGGATATTACCTATTAATAGGGAGATCTTCCTTTGCGGTTGATAGGGTAAGTTCCCTCATACGATGGGGTATTTTATATTTTATTGCTTTTGAGTTGAAATAAAAATGGAAATAAAAATGAGAAAGAGAAATAAAGGAGAACAAAAATAAAGGGGAGAAAGGAGGAGGAAGAGAGAAAATCACAACAAAATAAATACAAAGAACTGTTGGGATAACTTAAGGTAAATAAAAATATAGAACCCTCTTTCTCACATGAGGATACAAATACAATTAGAATATACACATAGGATGTTAATCCACTAGAAGCACCATCTTTTAAGCTCTCTATTACATGCATAGATACAAATTCCATGCACATAGATATACAATACAAAGCCTACAATTTCATAGTGTCACATGCAATAAGAGCGAATATGAATATTAATTATATAATTCAATTGTAAATAAACAAGTATAATGTCAAAATTGAAATACATTATAACCATAAAGTGATCCTCATTCCACTTACTTTCTTTTATTCAAGAAACTGAAAATAAATACATGCACAAAAAGTTGCAGGTAAATTTTCTCAAGAATGAGAGAAAAGAGCCCCACTTATAATTGATTTCAAACCTTTTATAGGCATTAGAATTCCAAAGTAGTTATATAACTACCTTAAACCTAACCTATGAATTGAACCCAAGTTGACTCAACTTGAGTTACATCATTTGGATTATATAATTATTACAATATATATCCAAAATGTTTTCATGTAAAATGTATCATTTATAGGGCCCCAAAACCTTGAAAATAGTGGTACTCATTAGAAAGATCTCTAAATGAGACATAAATTAGAGTATGTATTTCAAATTAATGGCAAAAACAATATTACAATTTTTTTTGTTGTAGACCAAGGCACAATTAGAACACTTTCACCAAACTTATGGAACAAGAAATTGTTCCGGTGTTCCTCTTATGAGTATCATAGGAACTTTTTCTCATAAAGGGACAAAAACCTACAAAAATGGAAAGTTTTTATAATCAAAGTTCATCTTTATCGTAAGACCTTTCTAAAAATTCAAATGAGCCATAAATCAATATCTATATATGAAGGTTATGACCGAACAAGGAATTATTCCAAGCATTCCTCCTAGGGATGTCATAGGCACTTTTTCTTGTAAAGGGCCCAACAATCAAAAAATTGAAATTGATTACAATTAAATTTCATCCCCATTGCAAGATATTTCCAATGCTTTTAACAAGACTAAAATTAGAGTATGTATGTGAAAGTTATGGTGAAAGGAGGAATCATTCCCAATGTTTCTTCTAAGGGGGTGTAGGAATTATTGCTCATAAAGAACCAAAAACTCAAAATTATGGAAAGTGTTTACAATCAAAATTAATATATGGGACTTTGTTTTACACATCAATGGAAGAATTTTTGAATTTCAATAAAGGTAAAATTTGTGTGCCTTAGGAGGTTCATTGTAAATAAAAAACCTCCAAAATAGATTTTGGAGCTCAATATGAAAATTTGGGATTATGAAACCTTCAAAATAGAGATCCTAGTCATAAGATATTTCCAAATTTTTGAACGAGTATGTGAAATTTATGGCCAAAACAAGGATTAGTCTCACTGTTCCTCTTAAAGGTGTTATTGGTAATTTTTCTCATAAAGGGCCTAAAAACTCCAATTTTTGGAAAGTGTTTATAATCGACATTCATCCTCTATATGAGTTTTACGCAATGAGATAAAAATTGATAATTTTTAAACAAGCTATTTTTTACATGAAAATAACGGGATCTAATTATGGACATGATCAGTAGACATAAAATCATGCACTTTATGCATTATTTAGCTCAGTCTCATACTATTATTTAGAGGGTTCTCAAGTGAAGAAAATACTAATTAATCCCACCTTTTGGCCATTTTATTTTTATATTTTATTTCGTCATTCCTACATATTTTCCTACACATATCCACCTATTTCACAACTATCCCATTATTTTAGCCTAAACCGGGCGCCTGTTGTACTTAGGGCGCCCGGTCCCACCCGGGCGCCCGATCCATGTTCCAATTTCTGCTTCTTTTTGGGGTCTTTCTAGCTGTTTTTCATCCTTATCTTTTTCCTAGTCAGCCATATCGGGGTTAATTATGAAATTAGAGCAAGAGAACCCTATAAATACAAAGTTATGAGACCATAATGAGGGTCCTAGCATCACATACTACTATCACTCCATCTAGAGTTATATCCATTGCATCACTTGCATCCACATAATGTCATGCATCAAGGCTAGGAGATTTACATTAACACACACAACATAGGGGAGGATTCTATTCTATTTCATGCACACATGCTATTACATTTTATATAGTTATTATTGCTCGCTACTTCACAAAGTGTGACTAGCATAAGAGCATGTAGGGCACGACATGCACGCATACACTAGAACTACATTTGGGTCCGAAATGTAGTGCATCACTTAATTAGTAAGCCCATTTTTGTGGCGGTGAGGTTAGTCTCGACCCATTCATTTGCATATATTATTTTAGGGTTTTTAATACTTCTTTGTTTGTTTGCGAGGTCATTCCTTCATCCCGTCATATTTCACACACTCGGTGCGGCCAATGAATCCATTGTGACAAACATGTAGTGTTTCAAGTCATCTTGTGACCCTACGAAAAATAATTTCTCGAGCATTTGCAGAAACAAGGGCTCCTATCCTCCGAACAAGGTGCCCCGGACGCCCAATACTTTCCTGTGTGCCTTAGTTTGCTCGGATCCTCTAGATCCGGCCTTTTGGACTTACGGGTGTTCGTTTCTACTGGATTTTACTATCGGACTGTGACAAGATTTTACAATCAGCTATGTCATTTATTCTTATTTCCTTGCACATTAGGGTTTTGATTTTATTTAGTATAATTATTTACATCATTTCATATTGTCTTAGTATACTTTATAACGCTTTAGTCCTATTTTAGATTAACTAATTGTTATACTTTCTATAGTATTATTTTTAATTTTAGTTAGTCATTTTTGGTGAACCCGACATTTCTTCATAGCACCTTCTAGGGTTTTGCATTTGCATTTAGCCATCATGAGTATCTCTATTAATGAATATCTACTTACCCATCTTGATTTGCTTCATCGTATCCAACACCTTTTGCTACCACTAATGTTTCTGTTAACATGCATCCAAACTTCATGTATAACACATTTTCTGATGCCTTTTCACAACATATAACATTCAAGGCCAATCCTCCTGTTGACATTCACCCTTTGAAAATGACCCACCACTTTATATTATGTCTCACATTTACAATGTTGGTATCAAACACACTCTTATTGATAATGGTTCTGAGCTTAATCATGCCCTATGTCCTTTCTCTAGGCTTTAGGTTTGTCTACTTGTGACATTAGCCCTTCTTCTATTTTAGTCTGGCTTACAATGGTACCGTCTGTCTATGTTTGGGTCATGTTACCTTGCCTCTCACTTTGTTGGTCCTAAAACTATCGTTATCATTTTATTTGTTATCGATTTTCCAGTCTCATACAATTTCTTGCTAGGAAGGCCATGGCTTCATGCCATGCAATATGTTGCTTCTATGGTCCATCATTGCGTTATGTTCTTACATAAATGTGTTGAGTATACTATCTTTCGGGATCGTGACCTGCTCCAATATTGTGTTCATGAAAATTTGGGATTATGAAACCTTCAAAATATAGATCCTAGTCATAAGATATTTCCAAATGTTTGAACAAGAGTATGTGAAATTTATGGCCAAAACAAGGATTAGTTCCACTTGTTTCTCCCAAAGGTGTCATTAGTAATTTTTCTTATAAAGGGCCTAAAACTCCAAATTTTGGAAAGTGTTTATAATTAAAATTCATCCTCTATATGAGTTTGACACAATGAGATAAAAATTGATAATTTTTAAACAATATATTTTTACGTAAAAATAACCGTCTCTAATTATGGACATGCCTTATATTAGGTGTAAAATGAGTTGAAGAATAAACAAGGCATATCTCAGACTTTCAAATATATTGCTTTTGTTCAATGCCTTATCCATTATGCATAAAGGTCATATTACTAGGAATCACATTCATTGCTACATTTATTAAACACACAGAGAGAGGACACACATACACACACAATGAAAAATAAAATAGGAAGGGAAAACCATATTATGTACGAGGAAGGGGTATGAACAAAACAAGTTTGTGCAAACTCATCAACGGGCTCAAATACGTAGGTAAATTTGTGCTACACCAAACTGCACTCATAGAATTTGGGAGGGATACACCGAGAAAAGGAGAACATCCGAACTTACCGAGCTCATAAACTTGATATTTCAAAACCCTTCTCATTATTTGATGATGAACCTGAAGTATGCATGACCAACTCTAAGTGATCCTCGCCTACTACGCCAACCTCCAAATCATCTTCCTAATAGTTCTCTTTAACTAGTTTTTACTTAAATTAATAAACCTGCCATTGAGTAGTTCTTTCGGTCATAGGAGTAGTTCTTTTTTTAGTTTAGTCCCAGTTCTCTCCATGTTTGCAGCTTCATTCGCTGCCTAATAAACTGTAATGAGTTAGCTCTTTTTTATTATTTATCGATTCTCTCTATCAACTTTGTACACGATAGAATTCAACACAATTGAATAAAACATAATTCTATTTTTGAGCTTAGTTGTTCGCTCACCTTGTGAGAAATTTTTTTATAATTGCAAATTATTATTTTTGTATGCAAAGTATAGTGTAAGTGCTGATTATTTAAAATCTTCAATTGGTATCGAGCAAGGTTATAATTTTTTTTTGAAGCTACGGGGGTAAAGGTTCTCTCATAGAATTATCAAAATGTCAAATGGTGGAAATTTTTCATTCGAGCTTCTGTTGTTTACGGGTGATAACTATGATTACTGGAGTATAAAGATGAAGACCCTACTATTATCCCAATATATATAGGATTTAGTAGAAGGAGGACACATGGAACTTGCAAATCGAGAATGTGTTAAATTCCTTAACAACAAATCAACGAACTCAATTTAAAGAAGACAAAAAAGAAGGAAAATCAGCTCTTTTGCTATCTAATCAGATTGGATATATCGATTTTTCCTCATATATTTGGTATGAAAAAGTCAAAGGATGCATGAGAGGTCCTACAAACCGCATACCAAGGATCTAACAAAGTAAGGTTGGTAAGACTTCAAACCCTTTGAAGATATTTTGAAAGTTTAAGTATGAAGGAAGCTAAGTCTATTTAAGAGTTTATTACTAGGGCTCAAAGTATTGTGAACCATCTCAAAACTCAAGGGGAAAGTGTTACAAAGCCAAAAATTGTAGAAAAGATTTTAAGATCTCTTCCTCCAAAGTTTGATCTAGTGGTCATAGCCATTGAAGAAAGTAAAGATCTAACCACATTCAAAGTTACAGAGTTGATAGGTTCTTTGCAATCTCATGAGGAGCGTATGCAACGTTCTACAGAGAACCTAGTTGAATCCTTCTAATATATTGTAAGAATTGAAGAAAAATCTACAACCCCTTCTCAATCAAAAAAATCTCAAGGGGGTCTTGTACATCTAGAGGACGTGGAAAAGGAAGAGGAAGAGGAAGAAGTTCTATGGATCGTAGAAGCATCTAGTGCCAATATTGTGAAAGGTATGGACACTATGAATCAATGCGAAAGAAAAATCTAATTTGAATAAGTCAAGAGCCAACTATACTGAAGAGTCTTTTGAAGAAGCAAAACACTCTACATTCTTCACTTGCAATTTGACAAAAGAACCTCAAAAGGATGTTTGGTTCTTGGATAGCGGTTTCTCAAATCATATGACAGGTAAATATGATCTCTTTATCAAATTATATGAATATGTAAGGATTCAAGTAAAATTTGGTGATGATAAAGAGGTTGATGTAATGGGAAAAGGTACCCTTGCAGTGAAAACTAAGAAAGGAGAAACTACATTTATTCATGACACTTTGCATGTGCCCAAATTACAACATAATCTTTTAAGTATTGGGTAGCTTGTAGCAAAAAATTACAAGGTTGTGTTTGAAGATAATTGCTGCAAAATATTTGATAAATCAGCTAACCATCATCTTGTAGCAAAGGCTTGTATGATAGAGAATAGATTATTTCCTCTCACTTTGGATTCCACTAAGATGCATGCCCTCAAGGAAACCATAGATGATTCATGGTTATGACACCAATGGTATGGTCATTTGCATTTTCAAGGATTAAGTTTTCTTCATAAGAAAGGCATGGTGAGAGGACTTCCTACAATTCAGGCAAAAGAAGAAGTTTGTTCAGGGTGTGCACTTGGAAAGCAACATCGAGACATTTTTCTGGTGAACAAATCATGGAGGGAAAAATATCCTCTAGAGCTTGTGCATAGTGACATTTGTGGTGATATGCAAGAGGAATATTTGGGTATGAATATTTATTATCTGACATTTATTGATGATTTCTCATGCCACACATGGGTTTATTTTCTTAAGCGTAAATCGAGAGGCATTTGAATGCTTCAAGTATTTTAAGGCTATGACAGAAAAATCAAAGTGGGCATTCTCTCAAAATACTTAGAAAAATAGAGGAGATAATTCACTTCTAATGAGTTTTTTTATTTTTGTAATACTCATGGAATCAAGAGATAACTTATAACAACTTATACCCCACAATAGAATGACATTGCATGGTGTCCTTGAGATTTCACCTTGAAATCTAGGACTACCCGTTTTAAAATTTTTGTTCTTTTCAAAGTAACAGGTCATTTTGTGTTTGTTTTACCTGTAATTGTTTGCATTGCTCTAAGGTATCCCTAGAGAGTCATAAAATCCAAATTCGACAAATACCCACATGTCAAAGCTCACTTAATCCCTTCACCAGACTTTGTCTGAAAGCGTTTTATTTATTTATTAAATAAATAAATAAAGTTCTTTTAAAAATAGATTGAGCTAAAATTAGAGGATTTAGGTTATATAAAGCACTTCACCCCATCATTATTACCATAAAACATTCACTCGAGGGGAAGAATTTTTACAGATCGAGTTAATCGGATAATTTTTTCAAGAAATTACCCACTTCTTTTAGGTTTAATTTTTATTTCTTTTTGTCTTTCTCCATTTTTCCATCTGTAATCCCCATAGCCTATTCATTCTTCTTTCCAGAACTTATCCTCGGCCTAGGGTTTTGAAAATCTATCTAGTGTTTTTAATTGCTAACTAATCTGTCTAAAGGTGATCAGAGCTCAAGATTCCTTTAGGAGATTGCAAGAGGTTGCTTGGTCCAAAAGGTGCAATAATGGATTTTATGAAAATAAGAAAAATATTGCCACCAATGTGTAGAGCTTGAGAAAATATGCACTTTAAGGAAAACGACACCTAAAACGGAGCCATAGAGTGAATGTTATGACACTTACAAGTTTTTGCTGCTATATCTTCCCAAAACCTTTCCAAAAATGTAAAATTTTATTCTATACTCATGTTTTCTTCACCAAAAATCCAAAAATGGAAATAAAATGCTGTTGATAAGTTTTCATGCAAATTTAAAAGCAGAAGTCATGCAAGTCACGCTTTTTGGGAAGAGCAATTTCATAATACAAGTCACACTTTTTGGGAAGAAGCTTTCTTCATGCTAGTCGCACTTTTTGGGAAAGATGACTTCTCCATGCAAGTGGGAATTTTGGCACTGCTTGGAAGGTGGGAATTTTAGAGTTGTTTAGGAGGTGAAAAATTCTCATGATGGAAGTCAAATCACTTAAGTGAAACCGGGAATTTTGGTGCTTTAACTTGGAAGGTGGGAATTTTAGAGCTGTCTAGAAGGTGAAAAATTCCCATGATGGAAGTCAAGTCATTTAAGTGGAAAGTGGGAATTTTGGAGTCACCTAGAAGGTGGGAATTTTGGGGCTGCCTAGAAGGTAAAAATTTCCATGATGGAAGTCAAGTCATTTAAGTGAAAAGTGGGAATTTTGGGGCTTCCTGGAAGGTGAAAAATTCCCACTTCCCCTTCCACATATTTTTCACACTATTCCTAGCCCAAAAATGGCGACCCACTTTTGCAAAGCTGCATGCCTTAAAAGATATTTATTTTTATTATTCCCAACAAAGTTTGGCGCCAAAAATAGGAGGAAAGTCAAAGAAAACAAGTGGGCTAAAAATAAGACAAAGAAGCATGCTAAAAATAAAGGAAAGAATTGCATGGAAAAGCAAGCTAAATCAGGCAAACTTGGGCACCCAAATAAGGAGAAAAAACACATCTTATTATTAGGAATTGCTAAAAATAAGAAAAGGTAATTGGTAAAATTAGTATGCAGTTGCCTATATAAACAATGGGTGCCATAAGGAAAGGGAAATTAATTCTTTTAGGTGGAGCATGCTACCTTGAGGATTTTAGCACCCAAGGTCAGAAGTGCTTCTTTTTATTATTTTGGTTATTTGTATGTTGATGTGAGCGCATAGGTGAATTAAATAATATTTTAGGCTTGCTTGGAATGCATGTAAATTCTAAAAATTGAGGGCAACAGGCTTTATAATCAGATTTTGGTGAAGAAATTGGGCATTCATGTCATGGACTCCATGTTTGTTTGAATCATTTGCAGGTATACTTCACAGGTGCTCATATTTGTGAAAATAAGGCAAAGTCAATGTTAGATACATTGAATATATCTTTTGAATCAGGAGGAATTGTAGGTTTTGCATGAATTGATCCAATTGCAAGGTCTTCTATCGAAATAAAAGAAAAAGATCTCATACAAAGATTGTTTCAGGCATGATGAAGCATGATGAAAGAGAGGGTTCATCAGAATCATGCATAGTTTCCAGGTTTGTTGAGATCAACGATATAGACATAGGCCCTGAATCTATCATTGTTTTGATTGACAGATCCAAAGCCATTGGTAGGTCATCTCTTATGCGGGAGACAATAAAGAGCGGTGGAATTATTCAAGCTGCATCATTTCCGATTCTGATCTAGTTGCCCCAAGTTTGTGCTAGAATGTGTAAAGTTTTATCATCTTATTTCTAGAACAATCCGGGATGCATCAGGAAAGGCAGTGATAAGATTGGATGCACAATTCATTGATTATTACCTCAAGATTTCAAAACAGACCGTGGTGATTGCAATCGACATGCAAGAAGCTTGTGATAGATGGGAAAATGCATAAAGTAGATTGGGTGAGTATAATGAACGACAAATATATGAAGAAGCCTAGAGCACCATCAAAATTCCCAAGAACTCTTTCACGATCAAATCTGTGCAGGAAGTTGATGATATTACTCGGTTACTTTGTAGGATAAATGGGGAAGCCAATGCTAGTAATTTCCGCTCATGGATGTATGCCTTTGTGAGAACAATTGAGATCAACAGAGTTGACTCGATAATTAATTGGGTAGAGATCACCAAGAATAACATCATGGTGAGAAACTCTAAAGTGTGAGGCAAACTTTCAATTTCAAAATGACTTCATACCTTGTATACGTTGTAGCCTCATAGGGAATATTTTCCACACTTTGGATAGACATGGCATACTTTTAAAAGATCCTATTTATGAGTGCTACCTCGTAATTGATGATTCCGAGAATGTTACAAGGATTACAAGGTAGTGAATGATGGCTTCTTCTATGGATTCATTTGTAAACTAAATGGTGATCTGAGAGCCAAAAGTGAGCAAGGAAGCTTGGAAATTTGTCTCCCAACATGGATGTATCTTCATCTAGTTCACTAACTTCACGTATCTTAGGGTTAGTAGTTTCTCAGGGGAACCAATCAAGTTGCCGAGGTACCCAAATGATAAGTGGATTATCATGGAGTTATGCAGGCAACTTGTAGAGTTGCAAGACTTACAATCAAAATATAACAAGTCTACAAGTAGCTTGCACCACGATGGGCCATTATAGTTGCCAGAGCATCCACTAAGCCAGAGGAGTTGAGGCAGAAATGTTTTCTTGCTATGAGCATGAGTTCTTCCTATATCGGATGAACTTTGATCCATATGGGATAATAAAGAAGATGGTCTCCCAAGAATACTCACATGTCCCTTCATTGGAGGATTTCTGGATGAAATGTAGGAGCGAATACGAAGTCGAAAGGGATATTTCAATAGATTATCTGCTCAACAAGTTTCGAGTACGGGTTTACATAGATACTTTCAAATATTTCAGATGATGGTCATGTGGTACTTGACACATATCATCAAATGGGAGGAGGTAGAGCTTCCCTTCAAGCTAGTGGGTGGTGGTCAGATGATTGAGGAGAGGTATTCCACAGTCCTCGTTAACACCTCAAATTGGTTGTTAACAAAGGGATATTGTTTGGATGAGGCTTTAATGAACTAGATCACATGGATTTTCATTACAGGTGATTCCAAAAAAAAAAACATGAAGGTGAGAGCAACAAAAATGAAGAAGCTCAAGGTACACAAAAAGTCTCAAGCATTAGAAAAAGACAAGTCTACATCCATTATACTAATGTTACTTTTAGACTAAGCTTTTCCAACGTCAACTCATAGAACTTCAATAGCTCCGTACCTCAGGAAGACATAGTCATTCAACCATTGAATCCAACATCATTTGTATTTATTCCTTAGCCACCCAGTTCTTCACCTCTCCTGCAAAGAAGTTGAAAGTAAAAATGACGGAGTTTGAGAGGGCATTATCCTTGGATGACACGAAAGAAGGAAGTCATAATACCATGGTGAATTCAGATATATGAGAACTTGAACAGAAATGGTAGTGCATACTTGAGGTTTCTTACTTAGGAAAGTAATTTTACATCCTGGTTGGCTTTACAAATAGTCCCAGAGGCTAGGGAAGAAATCAACCTAGAAGAAGAAGACTTGCAGCTACTTATGAGTTTAGGAAAAGACAAAAGACCTAAAGCTGCTAAAGTGACTTCAAGGTTGGTTATTGAAGAATTAGGGCAAAAGTTTGCTGAATTATCAGTTCCAACTAAAGGGAAGAAAAAGGGAGAGCTAATGATAATAGACATATCAATAACCAAAGTACCATTTGGTCAAATCACCACAAAAGGATTAAAGCAAGATACACAGACATTAATAGACGTTTTATTCCTCAAGCTTGACAAGGAGAAGGTAGAGAAAGCCAAACTTCAGATGCAAATTTCCCAATTATGTGAGATCATCACTAAGGTTGTCAAACCTTCCTCTCAGCTAGTATTAATACATGGGCGGTGAAGAAACATTTGATTGAAGAGGTTGAGGATGCAGGTAATCAGGTCAAAGCTATTAATGAATGGAAAGAGCCAAAATCATCCACCAAGCTTCAGAGCAGTTCAAAGAAGTACCAGCTAGCCTGGAGGATATGCACATGGCATTATCTCAACTAAAGCAACTAATGACATGCATAGTGGATGAGAATATAGTTCTGAGAGTAACCTGGATATCTTGGCTAAGATAAATTCAATTTCGGAAGATTTTTTCATTGCGAACAACTTATAATTGATGGATTAATAGAAAAGGGTAAGCAATTAGAGATTACAATTTCTTTCTGCATGGAGATTCTCAAGCTTATGCCTTTGGAAGATAAGATAAATTCACTGCCGAGAGAACATAGTTGCTTTCACTATGGAAGAGGTAGTTGATGGTATTCATTACTATACGAGAGACATTCCAAACAAGTTGTCTGCTTCTCTTGAGGAATTGTTTCTAATTGTTCAGAATAAGATCGACGAAGCTGTCATGCCTTTCACGTTGGATTCAATTAGAAAACTATTGAGACTTCATGCAGACATCAAAGAATTCGGGCCTAGTTTGGAGGAAGTGAAGGTAAGCATTGATACTCTTTCTAGGGGATTGTTGCGGTTCAAGACTGAGAAAGAAGCTATTATTAAAATAGATGGGAAAACGCTGAATTACATGTTTGACAAGTATATTCAATATCAGAACAAAGAGAAAGCACGAGGTGTTTCACCTGGCATCCTTTCTTTCTTCTCTCCTTTCTTATTTTCTTGGACAAAATTGTAAAACTAAAGTAATTGGTTGAAAGCCATTACTTTAAATTATTTGAAAAGGTCCTTTAATTAAGGATATGTTGTAGATATGCACAACTTTGATCTAGTCTTTAGATGTATGTCACTTAGAGAGGAATTCCAGGGGAAAGATTGCCAATTGTTTCCATTATAGCTTCCGCATGTGTGAGTTCAATTATAGTTTCCTATTTGTAATTTCCCCTCTATACACTATAAATAGAGGAATATCCTATGGGTTAAATGATCACAATTTGTTAATCAACATTCTTGAGTTCTAGACTTTATGTGTCAGCCCTTAATGTCATTTTTGTGAAAGCTGGGGAATTGAATAAAGGCAGATTTATAGAGAACTTTGTGTCCATAGTGCATTTGCTTCTTACTTCTGCGCGGGATATTTAGATAAATTTTGTGTTATCCGAGATTTAAATTAGAAGCTTTTTCTTTTCCTTTACTTCTAAATATTATGATATCTACTTGTTTACTTAATCCATGTGTATAAAAGCAAATCAGAAAATATTGTTCGAATTACATATCTTCCTTCCTTCTTTCCCAAATTTCATTATTTCCCCTTAAAAATATTTCACAAACAACTCGCTTACTTGCTGTGAAATTGCTTAGCTATGGTTCATGAGCTTTGTAATTAAAGTAAAACCTCATGCAAATAGTTATTAGGATTCATACTTACCGTTTGATAAACATCCTACACGGGAGCTTCACCCAGTAAATGAGGGAGATTTATCTCATGATTGTGACATTTATTGATGATTTCTCATGCCACACATGGGTTTATTTTCTTAAGTAGAAATATAAGGCATTTGAATGGTTTAAGTATTTTAAGGCTATGGCGGGAAATCAAAGTGGGTACTCTCTCAAAATACTCAAAATAGATAAAGGGGGAGAATTCACTTCCAATGAGTTTTCTGATTTTTGTAATACTCATAGAATCGAGAGACAACCGACATCGACTTATACCCACACCAGAATGACATTGTAGAAAGGAAGAACCATACCATTATGGAGATGGCACAAAGTATGTTGCAGTCCAAAAACCTTCCTAATTGCTATTGGGGAGTTACAGTAGCAACCACAACTTATATTTTGAATTGAATCCCAACAAAATTGCTTTAGAATATCATTCCCAAGGAAGCTTGGAGTGGACACAAGCCCTTAGTAGCTCACTTTCATGTATTTGGTTGCCCTACATATGTTCATGTTCCAGAAAAGAAGTGGAAGAAGTTGGATGAAAAATCCCAACTTTGTATCTTTGTGGGCTATTCAGATTTCACAAAAGGATACAAATTCTATAATCCTGACACAAAGAAATGGATTATTAGTCAAGATGTGGTTTTTGATGAAGGGGGAGTATGGAAATGGAAAAAGGAGTTCAACAAACTACACCACTCATCATGGGTATTGAAGATGTTCAACAAGTTCCTCCTCTCCCCACAATCTCAAGTGGAAGTTCAAGCCCCAGTTCACCAAGTTCCTCTTCAGGTGATAGTTCTAGTCCACAATCAAGTCCAAGTTCTTCATGAAAGGTACAAAGTTTAAATGAAATTTATCAAAGGAGTTCTAATGTGAATCCAATTGCCAATTTTTCTTTGTTTAGTTCCATTCAAGTTGAACCTTTTGTGTATGAAGAAGTCATGAAAGAACAAGTATGGATTGATGTTATGAATGAAGAGATGCATGCAATTGATAAAAACAATACATGGGAATTAGTGCAACTTCCTAAAGATAAACAAGTGATTGGTGTCAAATGGATTTATAAGGTGAAATATCATGTTGATGGTTCTATTAATAGACACAAGGCAAGATTAGTTTCCAAGGGATTTGCACAAACACATGGAGTAGATTATTCGAGAGAATTTGTCTCGGTTGCGAAGATTTGATACTGATCAAGATTATATTGGCTATTTCGCACAACACAAGTGGTCACCTATCAAATGGACGTAAAATCAACCTTTCTAAATGGTTTTATTGATGAGGAAGTTTATGTGGAACAACCTATTGGTTATGAAATTTCAGGAAAAGAACATTTGGTTTACAAGCTAAAAAAGGCTCTTTATGGGTTGAAGCAAGCACCTCATGCTTGGTATGCAAGGATTGACAATTATTTCTTGAAGAAAGGATTCATTTGAAGTTCCTTAGAGCCAACCCTCTATATAAAACATCTTGGTAATGATATTCTAATTGTTTTCCTTTATGTTGATGATCTCATTTATACAGGTAATAACCCATCTCTCATGGAGAAATTTCAAGTAGAAATGAAACAAGAATTTAAGATTTCAGATCTAGGACTCATGCATTATTTTCTTAGAGTGGAGGTGTAACAAAAATTGGAAGTTATATCCATTTCTCAAACTAAGTATGTGGCTGATCTATTGAAGTGGTTTAGAATGATGTCATGCACTACAGTTGCCACTCTTGTTGCCCTTGGTGAAAAAGTAACCAAAGAAGATGCAAGTTCCAAAGTAGATGCTACTTTATACAAAAGTTTGGTTGGGAGCCTGATGTACCTCACTACCATAAGACCTGATATTATGTATGCTGTGAGCCTCATCTCTCAGTTCATGTAGGATCCACATGAGTCTCATTGGCATGCTTTGCAAAAAAGAATTTTAAGGTATGTGAGTGGTACACACAATTTTGGCATTCATTATTCTCCCACACATAAGTTTGAGATATGTGGTTACACAGATTCTGATTGGGTTGGTTCAGTGGATGATAGAAAATCCACATCTAGTTATATTTTCTCACTTATTTGTGGAGTTGTCTCATAGAGTAGTAAAAATCAGGCAACCGTGGCTCTCTCTTCCACCAAAGCAGATTATATTGCAGGAACAACCACTAGTTATCAAGCCATATGGATTTTGGAAGATTTACAATTGGTTTAGGAACATCCAACCACTATTTACTGTGATAATAGTAGTACCATTGCAATGAAAAAAATCCAGTGTTTCATGCTAGATCGAAGCACATTGAGATTTGACATCACTTCATTTGAGACTTAGTTCAAGATGGGACAATGGAATTACAGTTTTTCCCTACAATTGAGCAAGTTGCTGATATTTTTACCAAAGCTCTACCTACAACCAATTTTGTTGCTTTGAGGAATCAGTTGGGACTCATCCCCATTACTCATGTAGGGGGAGCTTGAAGGATGCATGACTAACTCTAAGTGATCCTTAGTTTACTACGCCAACCTCCAGCTCATCCTCATAATAGTTCTCTTTAACTAGTTTTTTACTAAGTTAATAAACTATAGACTGAGCAGATTATTTCAAATCACGAGAGTAGTTCTTTTTTCAGTTTAGTCCTAGTTCTCTCCTTGTTTGTAGCTTCATTTGTTGCCTAATAAACTGTAAAATTTAGCTCTTTTATTATTATTTATTGATTCTCTCTATCACTTTGTACATTTACAAAATTCAACACGAGTTGAATAAAACATAATTCTATTTTATGAGCTTAGCTGTTCGCTCACATTGTGAGCAGATCTTTTATAATTGCAGATTATTATTTTTATATGCTAAGTATAATGTAAGTGCTGATTATTTAAAATCTTTAGAACCATGAAATCACTTGAATCAACGAATTTCTGATGTTCTGTTAAAAATATATTCTACTTTTTAATATGAATGTTTAGGAACAAAATCGTCACATCTCTTCAACCCCACCGTATGCATCATTTTGCATCAATATTTATCTAAAGTATCTCTACGATTCTTCTCTTTACTTATACAATGATCACTTTGAAAGAAATACTTACCCCTCTTTGTATTCTAGACTCACTTAAAGATTCATATTAGAAAGATGAATGCAATTTACCTTTTATGAGTTGGAGTAAACAATACTCTTTTTTTGGAACAAATTCGGGGTAAGCTAAGATGTTTATCATGTGGAAGATAAAATCATCATTGAATGACTCATAATCATCATTAATTTATCTTTCTTTCATAGTCTACATTTCACTTGTGATGATGATTGTAAGACATTATTATCTCCTTGTAGAATCAACTTCCTTGTTTTCAAATTTTTCATGTTATGGTCTTCAAAATCAATGTGTTTAATGAATTTTATTTTAGGATTTTCCAATATTTCAGCAACAATGATAAAAAATAGAGAAGAGTTGATAAGAACCTCACCACTTCCTTTATGTTCAATAGGATGAAATGATCATGCAATAAATTATGGAACAAAAATTTCATGATGCTTGAAAATTTCATAAAATTCCTCATCTTGTTTTATTTTTTGTTCAAATAGTGTTGTCTTCATTAGTTCACATTCTCTAAGGAATTTGAAAATAAAACCTTCATGTGAGCCATGAAGAATATTTTTCCCTCATCGATGTCGTGACATGTTTGATTTGTGCATCATTCTTGAGCTACATACATGTTGATAAAGTCTTTTCTTTATATAGTGGGCCTTATCTCTTATTATTCTCCGGCACTTGAGGTATTTGGAACATATTTTGACACTTTTCCCTTCAAAATTCTAGATAGGATCATATCATCTTTAATCTCAAACGTGTTTTGTTGTGTAATCTCTACATTACATATATTGCTCCCATTCAAGATAAATTTGAGTTGACCGTGTAAGGAAATCATGAAGCTAATTATTGAAATTCATCTGATTCTCATAAGGAATTAATCTCAACAACCTGTTGAATCACACCATAAATTCTTTCATCTTCTCATCATCTCTTTTATGAATTTGAAAAAATTGAATCAATAATATATATTCATTTATAAAAGATTAAAATTTGTCTAGAAATATTTTCTCGCGTAGTGTTTTAATATGTGGTGCACCAATGTTCCAAATGAATGAACCAATTATAAGTGGATCTAGTGAGGGTATTGACAAAATCCTCACAAATACATCTTGAAAAACTCCTAGAATGTTGCATGTAATTATGAAATATCAAATACAATCATGTACACCTTGATAATCTTCTTCGGAGAATATTAGGAATCTCTTTATGGAGCTAAAAGGTAGATTCTATATTGGACTAAAGCCAAAGGCCCAAATTTCTTTCCCATGGGACATGTGAAACTGACGACATGACACTCGGTACCTTACAGAGTCACCAACCTCTGCTCTAAGGGAGGTTCCTTGATATGTAGATCGAACACACAAGGTGGTTCAACCCAATAGAGTTTATGAAAATTGCTGGCAAGAATTTATGTTGTGATGCATGATTTGGTTATTTTAATGACTCACTCAATAGAAGTGGCATAAAACATGCAAAATTTGGGGAGATAACCTATTGACAAGGGATATTCCTCTATGTTTGAGAGGGGAATTTCCCTTATATAATGAGGGTGTTTTGTATTTTTGTTATTTCAACCTCAAAGCATAAAGGAAACAAAATGGGAAAGAGAAAGAAAAAAATAAAGTATGAAGAAAGAAACTCACAACATAATGAACACAAAGAATTGCCATGATACCTCATGGTAAATACAAATATAGAACCCTCTCTCCCACAAGTAAAAGAATGTAAGTAGTAGCTTCATGGAGGATGAGAATCTACCATAAGCACTAAGTCTCCATTGCTCTTATATTACATGTGTATGGTACAACTTCAACCCATATAGATTTACAATACAAATTCTACAATGTTATAGTGTCACATGCAATAAGAGAGAATATGAATATTAATGATATAATTAAATTGTAAACAACAAAGCATAATTTTAAAACTGAATGACATAAATACCTTAAAGTTATCGTAATGAAACCGAGAAGAAATATGTGCACACAAAGTTGTAGAAAATTTTCTTGTGAAAGAGGAAAATATCCTTATTACAATTGATTTCATCTTTTATAGGCATTAACATTTCAAAGTACTTACATAACTACGTTAAACTTATCCTATGACTTGACTTAAAGTTGAATCAACTTGAGTTACATAATTTGGATTGCAAAATTATTACAATATATATCCAAAATATTTTAATGTAAGATCTATCACATTTAGGGCACTAACACCTTGAAAATTGTGATCCTCATCACAAGTAATTTTTAACACTTCAAATGGAACCCAAATTAGAGTCCATATGTAAAATTTATGGCCAAAAAATAATTATAAATTTATTTTCATAGACCAAGGCATGGTTGGCACCCTTTCACATAGCACATGGAATAAGGATTTGTTTTAAGAGTTCCTCTTAGGAGTGCCATATGCTATTTTACTCATAAAGTTCCCAAAAAGTCAAAAGTTTGGAAATTTATTATAATTAAAGTTCATCCTCCTCACAAGATATTTCCAAGACATTCGGTATTGAAATTTGAGTTTGTATGTGAAAGTTATGGCTAGAAACATGAACTATTTAAAGTGTTCCTCCTGGGGCACCACAGAATTGTTTCTCATAAAGGGTCCAAAAATAATAAATTTCTTGTAAAAAAATTCATCCTCATTGCAATATATTTACAATTCTTTGAACATAACCAAAATCAAAACTTATGTATGTGAAAATTATGGTTGAAACAAGGAACTATTCCCAATGTTCCTCCTTGGGCCACCATAGGCACTTTTGCTCACAAAAGACCCAAAAACTAAAATTTGTAAAATTTTCTAATGAAAATTCATCTCTTTAACTTTTTATATTCATCTATGTAATAATTTTTTAAATTTAATGAAGTGAAAATTTGTGTGCCTCGGGAGGTTTTGTGTAGCCACAAAATCTCCAAAATGGATTTTGGAGCTTGAAATGAAATTTTGGGACTCTAAAACCTATAAATTAGTTATCTTAATTTCAAAATATTTACAATTCTTCAAATAGAAGGTAAATCAAATTTCTTATGTGAAATTTATGGCCAAAGCAAGGAATTTTTCCTAGTGTTCCTCCCAAGGGAACCATAAGAACATTTTATAAAAAGGGTGCAAAAATCAAAAAATTGGAAAGTGTTTATAATCAAAGTTCATTCTCCGGATGATTTTTATACAATGAGATACAAATGGGGAAGTGTCGAGAAAAACTTATATTTACATGACAACATAGCTCACAAGCAATTTTAACATGGGCATTAGTCCATTTTTGGAAGCACACTTGTCTTCTATGGCTTTAAAAATTCACAAGTTGAAGTTTGAAAAATATTTCCAATATTTGAAAAATGGATTATGGTGTAAAGGTTGTGGTATTTAAGGTCATTCTAGCAATATTTTCTCAATAAAGAGAATTTTTTCAATAACCACGGGCTAAAAATATTTTCTTCAACAAATGATATTAAAACCTCCTCAATGCCATGCAAAGAAAAATAATTTAAGGTGTTATTTTAGTGCAAGTTTTACGACCCAAATAAAAATGACACCACATACTATCATTTGATCAAGGAAATGAAAGAGATGAAGGGACATAGGTTAAGACAATGTATGGATTACCAAACAAAGGAAGAGAATTTGGTGTAAGAAGATTACATGGGAGGGAGGGAAAA
The DNA here is from genome assembly GCA_018340775.1 of Taxus wallichiana var. yunnanensis. Lineage (NCBI taxonomy): Eukaryota > Viridiplantae > Streptophyta > Pinopsida > Cupressales > Taxaceae > Taxus > Taxus wallichiana. The sequence goes on from CM031234.1 coordinate 331,395,756, forward strand.
GGACAATAAATTGGAGGATGTTCATGGGAAAACTAATCACTACTAGTGATAATTCCAAAAATTCCCCACTTACAAATGTTTTGGAGAAGAACATAAGGTAAAATAATGTCTTTAGTCGAGAAAGAAACATTTGAAAACTCAAACCATACATTTCTAAGATGGTAACTATGGCATACAAACAATATTGCCATCCTTGAGGCCATGAAAGGTACCCGAGTAGAGGGACAGGGGTAAGCGCAAAGCCATGGTTGTAATAGGATTCTAAGATAAAGGGTAGTGTCGAGGCTATGTGAGACCAAGTTACGTGTAAAAGAGAAAGGCTAAGATTAAGTATACATACATAGAATGGTTTAGGATTTACCTTAATTCTATGGAGAAAATGGTGATTATCTCTAAAGGAAAGCAAGTGCTACAAGAGTTACTGAGAATGAGTTAAGGTTTTCTCAATAATTGGGGAGTTTCAAAGGTGTATTGTTGGGGATTTTGGCAACCTGTATACAATAAAATAAAAATAGAGAAAGAAAAAAAAATAGAGATCTAATTAATTAAATGACACACAAAGAAAAGAGACACAATATTTATGCTAAGAAAATCATTTCATGTAAAAATCAAATCAAGAACCTATCTTTATTGCATTAACTTAAGCTAACTTACAAATTCAATATCAATCCTTCAAAGCAATTTAGATTATATACATATATGACTTACATACACACTCAACCATGTTCTAACATGTAACCTTTTAACACTAACCCACATTTATATTATTCCTTCACATAAAACTTCTCTCATAGATAACATGTTCTTATATAACCACACACCTAATTAAAATAACACTTGTTTGCACCATGAGTAATCTAAGGATAAAGCCTAAAAAAGGCTTAAATATGAGTTTATTTTTCCACAACACTCATAGTTAATTAACTAACTAGTGTTAGTTCCATGACCCATAAAAACATGTTGATTCATGGGAAGTATGAAACACATTCTAACAATCTCCTGCTTGTTGAATACTTTCCATCAAGGAGACCAAAAACCCATTCTTCAGGAGCTTGTGGGCTCCCATGCTCATTTCTTTCCCACACCAAGTAAACTTACCAATACATGCTACATCATTCAATGAATTCACTACATTATCCTTTGTTTCCACCTTCTATAGTAATACCCTATTCTCTTCCACCATTTCCCTTACCAAATGGTATTATAAATAATTTTTCTTGGTATAAGAGTTATACTTTGTGTTTTTTTAAAGAAAAATTACACTTTGTGGTCACAATACACCCTTGAATTTTTTTGAACAAACCAAACTGAAACACATAACCTTTAAATCCACACAATTTCCTTGCACATGTTTGGGTAGCTGCCATAAAATTAGCCTCAATGGTGGATACAACATAACTTTCTTAATGTTTATTCACCCAACTTACTAGTTTGAAGAACAAGTTAAAAATGTACGCACTAGTGGACCTTTATAGATTAAGATCTCCACCCCAATTAAAATTTACAAAACCATGTAGAATCACATCCTTTCTTACACCAAGATTTCACCGCAGTGATAACTCACCTTGATATAAAATAAAACGTTCATAATTTTTACAAAGATATCTAAATATTAGATTGACCATGTTCTAATGATCCTTACATATATTGCACACATATATGCTAACAAACTCCAATGCATGTTCAATCTTAGGCCTTTTACAGTCCATTACATAGATCATGCTTCCCACTACACTTGCATAAAAACATTGACTATGTACTCCAACTCTTATTGCGGGTTTGGACATTATTTAGATGAGATTTTTGACCAACAACGAAAGGTGTGATCACTAGCTTGTTGTATTGCATTCCAAACCATTCCAACATCATATTTACATACTTGACCTAATTGAGTCAAATATTTATATTCATATGTTCATTTTTGATCTCCATGCCTAAAATTAGTTGTTACGCACCATGATTCTTCATGTCAAACTACACAAATAGTTTTTCCTTAACTTGTTTCATCATCTCCTTATTGATCCCAACCAACAACATATCACTCGTATGGAGAACTATGATGGTAAACTAATCAATTTCTTCCTTTAAGTACACACAAGGATACACCTCACTTTTTGCAAGGCCAAGTTTACACAAATACCCATAAAAATTATGATTTCACATCCTTGGTGACTATTTCAGGCCATACGAGAACTTCTTGGTGGTAGATCAAGTCATCCTTTTCCTTGACTCTAGAATATTGGGATATATCATTCAGATTTCTTCTTCAATATTTCTAAGAAAAATGATGTCTTAACATCCATTTTCTCTACCTCTAGATTAAATACAACACCAATAGATAAAATTAATCTAATAGAAGTCAATTTTACAATAGGAGAAAATACCTCACCAAAGTCAATCCCTTTCACTTGAGATAATACTTTCATAACTAAGAGAGATTTATAATTTTGTAAGTTTCCTTGTGCATTGTACTTCCTCTTGAAAACCCACTTATAACCCACCAATTTTCTTTCATGAGGCATATTTACCAAGTACATGTGTATTTTTCTTCTATAGAGACTTTGTTTCCTCCTCCATAATTTTTTTCAAATACTTGCAATCATATGATATTAGAGATTCCTTTATCATCTTTATATCTTCATTATCAATCACAAATAATAAAAAAATTGATAAGAAATTAGGAGGGATGTACTTATAAGGTGCTCTTTGTACATCTTTAGACCTCATAAGACTAGAAGTATCTCTTTCATCTTAATAAATTTCCACATCTCACTATGGTGAGATTTCATGATCTCTATCCTGTTTGAGATATTACTCTAACAATATCTCAACAAAATCCTCCTCAAGATGTATTATAGGTGACATCTCATGTTATTTTGCATCAACATCTCATTACGACAATAATTGTTGCCCTTTTAGGTCTCTAAGATGTCTCCTATGTGATATCTTATTTAATGATTGTGATCTTGATGCTCCAAGATCCCTCTAGGGTGATATTGTATCCCTATTTCCCTTGAGATTATTCAATTTCCCTATGGGTTGACATATTATGAATATTTTGACACATATCTACCTTAATATCCCTCTAGGTGACATCTTGTTCTTGTGTTGACCCCACCTACTCCAAGATATTACTAAGGCAAGATCTCATTCCTATTTTGAGCCTCATATTCTCTAAGTTCCTATTGAGTTGATATCTCTTCCAAATATTCTTCTTTAGGTTTCTTTAGCTCCCTGTGAAACCTTTTGCAAATCTCACTTTGGCAAGATATTTCTTTTATTCATTTCACTTTGAAGACAACATTCTAGCTATAAATATTCTTCTGTGTTTGTGGATTTTATAGCTTTTATCATTTGACATCGTTTCCATACCCAAAAAATGTACATATGAGACCTATAGTCACGTTTAGTTATTTTTTCCTTTGGGATATGCATGTATGCTTCACAACCAAAGACTCTCAAACATCTTAATGATAATTTCTTACCAAGACAAACTTCATGTGGGCTCATATCCACCAACATTGATGTGGGTGATCTATTCACTAAGTAACAAGTAGCATTCATTACCTTTGCCAAATATTTACTCTCCAAATTTTCACCATAGTTAACCTACTTAGGGCCTTATCCAACAATTTTTTTCCATCCATCAATTTTTTCCATGCACTCTACAACTCTATTTTTTATGTAATATAAGGAATTATCTTTTTCTTAACAATTCTACAATATTTTGCAAAATTCATTTGAATAATATTCACCTTCATTATCAATGGGAAAAACCTTTACCCTTTCCTTATTCTTATTCTCAAATATGGATTTGAATTTCTTGAAAGTTTTGGATACCTCAAACTTCCTCTTGAGAAAATGTATCTACATCTTCCTAGAGCCATCATCTATAAGAGACAAATATGACAAAGAATTAGGAAGTGAGGTAACCTATACTGGTCCAAACACATCACTGTGTATAACTTACAAAACATGATTTTCACAAGAAATACTATTAGAAAACTTCAAATTTTTATGCTCTCCATACACAATGTTCACATAAATCAAATTCTTAGGGATAATCTGAAATCCTTTACACCATGAATTTTGACTGGAAGGAATGTAACCCATTTTCACCAATATGGCCCATCCTTTGATACCAAGAGAATTACTTTCTCTTCTAAAATAAATTATCCCTTCTTAGATTCAATCTTGGCCTCAAAGAGAATCAAAATATTGCGAGCACTAGGAATTGTGTTTGCACCAATCTTAAACAAATTTCCAGTGCACAAATCTATTGATTAAGTAAAATGTGGATACAACGGGGTAACGGGAGATAGTTAATCTAAGCTATGAACAACTCTAACAAAGTAAATAAATTCAGTAAATAAATATGCAAGTAAGATAAAAAACTATGCGAAAGGGAAAAACTAACCCTAATGTGTAAAAGAGAAGAGGAAAGAACTCAAATGAATAATAAATGCTCACGGACAGTGTCAAGTGATGACCTGGAAACTACATAAACAAGAACAACTATACAAAGGTCTCGAAAAGGATGGATTTGGAGGACTTAACTAGAATAGAGCGCACGGAGAGGGATTGGGGTGCTTACGGGTGCGTACGGTATGAAATCTGGGCATCTTGGTCTATGCAAAAGCTCTAAACTGATCTTCATTGGTTCGATAGATGGTCTAAAACCCTTGATGTCTATTGCATCGATTCACAGACCTATGCTAGATGTCACCAATAATCCAAGATGAAAGAAAGACCTATAAAACCCCAACTAAACATCAAACCCTAAAAATAAAAATGCATATGAAGGGGTTAGATTGACCTCATCTACCGCAATGGTGGTCTTACTAACCGAGCGCTACACTAAATATCATACCTGATGTAGTTCTATGTGCAAGTGTGTGTGAACATGCCCTAGGTTTCTCTTGTGCCAGTCACACTTTGTGAAGTAGCGAGCAATAACTATGTGTAGAAAATGTAATAGAATGTGTGCATGGAATAAAATAGAATCCCTCCCCCTTTTAAAGTATGATGCAAATGTCCTAGCCTCGTGCTTTGTGATGGAGCTACGTGGATGCAAGTGATCTCCAATGCAATAGATGGATGCAACTCTAGATGAGTGATAGTAGTAAGTGATGCTAGGTCCCTCATTATGGTCTCATAACTTTATATTTATAGGGTTCTCTTGATCTAATTTTGTAATTAACCCCAAAAATGTTGACCACAAGAAAGATAAAGATCTCAAATGGCTAGAAAGAGCCCAAAAAGTGGTGAGAAAGTGCAAAAAGGACCGGTGTACCCTTGGTGGGACCATTACGCCCACGAGTGCTCCAATACTAATTCTGGGCACCCCAGTCGAGGCTAAAATAATGCGGGATGACCATGGCTGACTGGGCATATGGGTGCAAGAGGTCGTTAATGACTAAAAAAGATGGCCAAAGGACGAGGATTAATTAGTAATTTCTTCACTCAAAAACCTTCTAAATAGTAGTATGGGACCGAGACTAAATAATGTCTAAAGTGCATAATTTTATGTCTACATTTTCCCCCACTTTATGTTAAAGAGCGGAAAGATCGATAACGTAAAGTAGATAGAGATGCGTACTTGATGTCCATAAAGAGTGTAGTTGAAACACGCTAAAGGACTAGACAAAGTGTGGAATGAAAAAAAGATGGAGGAGCGTGGAAACTAAAGATAAAAAATGAGCAAAGAAAAATTGATGAGAGTGAACCTAGGGCAGAAGAAGTGTGTAGTTGTTGTAGTGTGTGATGTACCTACATGGTTAAAATAGTGTGCGCTGTTGCAAAGTGTTTTGCTGTTGTGCCGTTGTTTTGTTTCCCTCATTTGACTACTTGTTTCTCATACGACTAGACCTGCAAGGAGAAAAAAATCAAGTAGTTAAATATGTATGTATGTATGTGTAAAAACGTAATGTAAAAGATGTATGTGTAAATGTAAAATACACTATGCAAAAGTAAAAATGGAATATGTGCACCTGATCCATGTTGAGAAAGAGAGTGTAGAAGGATATCCTATATTGCGAGTTTTTGGGTGATCTCATGCCACCCTAGCTAAAGAAGTGTAGGGAGGAAATCTACTATATCCTTGAAGCTCTAACTGCTTCCCTGGATGTGTGTGTAGAGATCTCTATATGTCCTAGTTTTTTTGGGCTATCCAATGCTACTGGCTGAAGTAGTGTAGAGAGTCACACCCACTATAACTTGCAAGCCTATAACTTCTTCCTAGAATGCTAAGAACATCACATCCTATAAAATCCAATATGTATGGGGTTCATAGACTGGCCCGAACCCACTCGATGTATATAAGTGAACCGAACCAGTGTAGAATCTTTGCGTTAGTATGTAAATCCCCCAAATGATGCCCCCCTCTTTGGGGGTACATGTGATGTTGTTGATAGGATAATGTGGCCCCAAAAGAGGACCAACCGCATGTACCCTGTAACCTTGGAAAGTGCTTCGTAGAAACAAGGCACACACAAACAAGAAGGCTATCCAAAGACAAGTGTAAACAAACATGCATGTATATAGAAAACATGTGTAAGCTACCAAATAATGTAGGAATGTAAAACACACAAGAAGAAAAAAGAAGGCCACACATAGTGGACGATAAACATGGGACATCACTCATGATGTCACAAGAAAAAAAGGCCATCATGGCATGCAAAAAAAAACAAGTGTGCACACCAAACATAGGGCAAGGCCCACATACAAAAGCAAACAATAACAGACAATGTAACAAATAAGTATGGAAGAAAATATCCCTGCATAACAAATTCTGCACATGAAGAACTCGTTAGCATGTTAGAAATATAACTAGTATGTAAAAAGTGTGTATAACTAAGTAATGTAAAGTGCTAAGTACAAAATGAAACAATAACACTTGTGAGAGATGAATGTGGATGCCCCCAATGACTAATGTAGGAAGGGTAGAAGGTGAGCATCCATGCTACGTGTAAGAGACCTATATCTATGATCACAACTAGAAAAATACATGAACGCGCATGTGTGGATGATATAGATAAATGACATACAAAGAATCAAACTAGCATGTGTAATAAAGTGACCATGACCAAACATAAGTAAGCAAAAGTAAAAGTAACCATAACATGTAGTATGTTGTGAATGGATGGAGTGGAATGCAATATTGAGTGATAGGATCTGTGCACCCCAAGTGAATGGAAATGTATGTAGTGAGGTTCATTTGGTTTTCCCCTCAACAGTCAAGAATAAACCGTAAATGAGATTATGTCATTGGGAAATGATTGAGTAGTGTGTATGTTGTTTATAGAATGCTGTGATGAGTATGTATGCATAGTGGTCATGATATGTGACATATAGAAGAGATGTGTGTGAACCTTATAGCCTAAGCATATATCACGACAAAATGAATGTATGAGTGATGATTTAGCCCTAAAGCGTGTATCACTATAAGATGAATAGTAAGGAGTGGTGATGTAGCCTAAAGCATATACCACTATAAGATGATAGAGTAAGTGATGATTTAGCCTATAACATATGTCACTATCCTAGAAATGTCGCATGATGAAAGGTGGAATGATAAACACATGATGAATGTAAGGTCCATTTGATTTGTAAACCCTTGGTAGTCGAGTATGGACCAAGGAACTAAAGTGTGTCATAGGGTAGTGAGTGCAACACACATATGTAATGAAGGTGATAAATGACCATGTGATGTGTATGCACCGTATAGTATTGAGTGTGTAATGAGTGTGTAATGTGCCTAAAAGTGTGCAAAGATGCAATGCTAGGTGAGTATGATGAAGACTAGTATGATGTATAGATATTTAAAAATTGAAATGATATGGACTAAATGTAAAGTATATGACACAAGATGGGAAACACGATGTGTGGTGTTTATAGTGTAGTGTGTGGGGTTCATGTATAGTAAGCCCTCAACAGTCAAATGTGAACCAAAGCACAAGAGTGTGTCATTGGGTTATGACACTAGAATGTATGATGAGTATGTGAACAAGAGGTGGGGGAAAGGTTAAGTGTTATGCCCCTTAAGTACACATGAATGAATGAACTATCCAATGATAGTGAAGGCCCGAGGTCCTCCATCTAATGTAGAAGAGGATGGTGAATGGCTATGTTATAATAGTGGTGGTATAGTAGACGCACACTATGACGGTGAATGAAGTCTCATGCGCATGTGAGGGATGAATGTATGAAGAAGGTTGTGTCATTACAAAATGTGTCAGCGATGGAGAGATATGTGATGCAAAATGTGAAGGTGGAAAGGAGCCATGTGGAATAAACTGAGGTGGTGATCTATGCCGAGATGTAGTAAGTGTATGAGGAATAGGCCTATACCTATGTGTAGGAATAGTTGAATGATGTGATTATATATATGATGCTCAAACATGTGAGCTAGGAGTAGATTTCTCTTTGGGAAATACAAAATGTAATGTGTTAGGTGAAGTAGGTGACACGATAACTATGCATGTGCGAGGAGATGCCGACCATGGAGTAGATGGAGGGACACCATCAATAAAAATGACTTGATTGTTGTGAATGAACTTGAGTCATAAATGATTCATGGAAATGATAGATTGTGAGTGGAGAATCCAATTGAGACCAAGAATCATGTCACATCCATCAACTATGTTTCTAATGAGGAAAAGTACAAGCATATTAAGAGGACCAATCAGTAACATGTGGCTTAAAAATCCCAAAAGGTTTTTGAAAGGGTACTCAATTTCGATGGAGGATAACCGATAGCCTTGAGAAGTGAAAGAGAACATACGCTAATGGGCCATGGTGGGTCAACCTTAGTGTTGTTAATTGAGGTTGAGCCAATAGATGCATGGATGTGTAAATGATTAGATGTAAACTTAGTGTGATAATCAACGTTGGAAAAGAAATGATTGGTGGCGAAGCTTCAATGTTAGCAACTAAGAAATCCAAAGATCTTGATGTGGGAGGATGTATTATGTGATAGACATGGTTAGTCGATGAATAAATTTTTTTGGTGCTATGTTTGGGTAAGGGGTTATTAAAGATCTCGAGTTTATGGTTATCGTTGGTAGGTGAAGATGTCATGGGTTCCAAAAGATCAAATTGACCATTTTCAAGCAAATCAATGAGATGTCATAGTAAAAAATAATGATTAGTGGGATGTGCTATACATTGATGATAATCACAATAAGAATTTTCATCGAAATTGCATCATTTTGGTGAGATGGATCTAGTTGTAGAGGATATGGTAAGGTAATGAGATTACTATCAATGATTTATGGTAGTAAAATACTCGAGAGGCATACTAATCTTAGTAAAAGTACATCCGTGCGGTTGTGGTTGAATCTCCTTAGGAGTAGAGACTATGTTTACATGTAGCTTTTCCGTCTATGGGTTTATTTGTAGAAGACTTAAATGTTGGATTACCTTGAAAGTGGTCGATGACAATGCTTGTTGTTGATATTTAAGTTTACCTATTATTAAGAGTTTTGTCTCACGAAGCTTGAGAGTATGGAAAAGTTGATCAAACGAAGGAGAAGTCTCAAAGATAACACTCTCTTATAGAGGTGGTAATAGACTTTGAATAAATAAATCTTGGAGTTTGACATCCGTAAGTATATTAGACATCTTGGCTAAGTTATTTTTGTATCGTAAGACATAATCAGATAAATGTTCATTAGGCCCTTGTTTGAGTTGTGCAAAGTGTTCGGGCATAGAAGATCTTAGAGCCAATGTTGATAGAAAAGTGAGTGAGAAAGGCATCGGCCAAATGTGTGAAAGAGACTACCAAATGTATGGGTAAGTCATAGAACCAACACATTGCATAGTCTTGTAAACTACGAGGAAAAATCTTAGCTAGTATAATGTGATCGTTTGTATAGTCAAGGCATACTACATGAAATGCTTGAAGATGTTCTTGTGGGTCCCCATGGCCTTTAAATATAGGTATCTTAGGAGAGATGAAATTAGGTGGCAATGGATATGTTGATATGGCAAGTGCGAAAGGAGTATGCAACAAGACTGTAGAATCTAGAGACGGTTCCACACGTGAGGTATCTAACTAAAGCTGACAAATTTGGGTTTGTATGTCTTGATATAGGGATGTAAAATTGGGAGAATTTGAGGAAGAAACGAGGTGCGAGATGATAATCACCACGGTGAATGATGGGCGCATTGGGTCAGTAGTAATAGGAGGAGAAACATATGTAGGTGGAGCAGAGACCATAGGAGCAGAGACATGGGTAGGTGGAGTAGAGACCATAGAAGCAAAAGAAGTAACAATGGAAGTTGAAGCATCACGAGCTCTCATAGTGGAGATTAAAGCTTGTAAGACATGAGAAATATGTGTAGGATTTTCACATAATGCTTGGTGAAAGTCAGTAATAGCATTAAGTTGGTCTTGGTCAATGTTGGTGTCTTTATTATAGGACTTTTCACTATCAGATACTTCTATCTCATGGAGAGGAACCCATTTGGAATTATCTAAAGGGTTTTAAACTATAGATGCATATGTATCAACCATTTACTTAGAGGTATGGTTGGTAAATGAAGGAGACCACATCGGTGAAGAGACCCAAAATGACCACTATGGGTAACAGACATAAAATGAAAGAAGGAAGACATATTCATAAGTCGGGTTCACTAAAATGATTAACTAAAATGTGGATATAATGGGGTAATGGGGATATAATTAATCTAATCTATGAACAACTATAACAAAGTAAATAAATACAATAAAGAAATATGTAAGAAAGCTAAACAACTATGCAAAAGGAAATGCTAACCCTAATGTGCAAAAAAGAAGAGGAAATAACTCAACTAAATAATATATGCTCACAGGAAAGTGTCACAGTGATGACTAGAAAATATAGAAGCAAGAAAGACATGCATGAGTCTTGAAAAGGATGGATCTAGAGGATCTAGCTGGATTGGAGTGCTTGGAGAGGGATGGGGCACCTACGGGTACTTTGGTCTGTCAAAAAATATCTAAAATTGATCTTCACAGGTTCGGAAAATGGCTCGGAAACCCTCACTATCCATGTCGCATTAGATTCGTTTCCCGTGTCGGATGTCACCAATAATCCAAGATGAAAGAAAGACCTGTAAGACCCCAAACAAACATCAAACCATAAAAAGAAAAATGCATATAAAGGGGTTAGATTGACCTCAACTACCACAATAGTGGACTTACTAATTGAGCGTTGCACTACATCTCAAACCTGATGTAGTTCTATGTGCAAGTGTGTGTGAACATGCCCTAGGTTGCTCTTGTGCTTGATCACACTTTGTGAAGTAACGAGCAATAAATCTGTAGAAAATGTAATAGAATTTTTGCATGGAATAGAATAGAATCCCTCCCCTATGAAGTGTGATGCGAGATGTCCTAGCCTTGTGCTTTGTGATGGAACTATGTGGATGTAAGTGATCTCCAATGCATAGATGGATGCAACTCTAGAGGAGTGATAGTAGTAAGTGATGCTAGGTCCCTCATTATGGTCTCATAACTTTATATTTATAGGGTTATCTTCCTCTTATTTCATAATTAACCCCGAAAAGGATAACTACAAGAAAGATAAAGATCTCAAACAACTAGAAAGAGCCCGGAAAGTGGCGGAAAGTGTAAAAGGACTGGGCGCCCATGTGTGCTCTAGTACTAAATATAGGTGCCCGATTGAGGCTAAAATAATTTGGGATGACAAAGGCTGATTGGGAATATGGGTGCAAGAGGTCGGTAATGAAGAAATAAAATAAAACAAGATGGCCAAAGGACGAGGGTTAATTAGTAATTTCTTCATGCAAAAACCTTCTAAATGGTAGTATGAAACCAAGACTAAATAATGTCTAAAGTGCATAATTTTGTGTCTACACTTATTCCCAAAATCATGGCTCCATGCACCATCTTGCACCCTTATTTTTGAATGTGACCAGTAAGCCAACATCATTCATTTTGTCTGCTGAAATCAAATTTCTTAAAAGTGTTGGAATGTGAAAAACCACATGGAGAGTCTCAATCCTTCCATATATGAACTTCATCTTCACTCTCCCTCTTCCCATAATCATGTAGGTTGATTTTCCCTCCAAAAACACATGACCACCATCATCAATTTCACATTTACATAACCACTCAATATGAGGATTTATACGAAATTAGGCTTCTAAATAAACCAAAAATGCACCATTATGTAGATGCACACTAAGAGTTATACGATACACATTCGATTTATTTGTGCATGATCCTCCTTCAAAATGTACATCCTCCTCCTCCTTTTTTTCATATTGCAATCCTTCTTGAAATGCCTTATTTTACCATAGATATTGCACTTTTTGGATTTCTTTCAAGTGTTTGATCCACCTATAGAATTTTCTTGGTATAACACCACCAAATTATCTCACAAACCCTTTACATATTTCTCACTGGAGACATTTAACAACACATATTTGTATAAAATACAACTTGATAGAGATATTTTCCTTCCTATCAATCTTTTCCCATTGTTCTTTTCTCAAAATTTTAGGTGATATTTCTAAAATGATAATCCCCATAGCTCTATCTTTCAAGAGATCCTACATCACGAGTTTCCATAACTCAAAGTGTTTCCTATTGAATATGTAAATCACCATTACAAAGATTCCTACCATATTTAAGATTCTACACAATGGGTCTCAAACTTAAAAATATTTAAAACAAACAAAAAAACTAACTAATTACAACCTTGGAACTAATACCATATATTGAGGATTTTGGCAACCAAGATGTAATAAAAAAATAGAGAAGAGAAACAAGTAAATATCTAATCAACTAAATGGTGAGAAAAGAAAAGAAATAATATTTATGTTGGGAAAACCCTTTTAGGTAAAAAACCAAACCAATAATCTAGTTTTATTGCATTAACTTAAACTAACTTACAAATATAATATAAAGCCTTTAACACATTATAGCTTAATTAGATATAAAGTCTTACATACTTGATTTAATAAAAATAGATTTTTGTAAAAACTGAATTACATAAGTAATCAATGTAAACTATGATATATAATTGCTAAATACAATATGACGTAAGAAATAAAGCATACAAAGTGAAAACCCTAAGTAAGAGGTATAGGAAAGATGGATTAGCTAATTTGCACTTGATCCTGAAGTGTTCGAATAAGGAAAACTACTAAACAAAAGGTAAAACATGTCGTAAATGCTCTGGATAAATTTTACAGCTCATAAACTAGGTTAGACATGGATGTCCGGACTAGGGTAGGGGTGCTTGACGCTAGAGAACACTACTAGGCACTAGTAATCGTGAAAATAGTTAGAACCTGATTTTTAGAGTGTCACACAAGTGTCACAAATAGTTCTTATTGATTTCTTATATGTCACTCCTTGATTATGGGAAGAGGGAGAGTGAAGATGAAGTTCATATATGGAAGGATCGAGACTCTCCATGTGGTTTTTCACATTCCAACACTTTTAAGAAATTTGATTTCAGCAGACAAAATGAATGATGTTGGCGTATGTGTCACATTCAAAAATAAGGGTGCAAGATGGTGCATGGAGCCATGATTTTGGGAATAAGTGTAGACACAAAATTATGCACTTTAGACATTATTTAGTCTTGGTTTCATACTACCATTTAGAAGGTTTTTGCATGAAGAAATCACTAATTAACCCTTGTCCTTTGGCCATCTTGTTTTATTTTATTTCTTCATTACCGACCTCTTGCACCCATATTCCCAGTCACCTTTGTCATCCCAAATTATTTTAGCCTCAACTCGGGGCACCTATATTTAGTACTAGAGCACACATGGGCGCCCTAGTCCTCTTTACACTTTCTGCCACTTTCTCGGGCTCTTTCTAGTTGTTTGAGATCTTTATCTTTCTTGTAGTTATCCTTTTAGGGTTAATTATGAAATAAGAGGAAGATAACCCTATAAATATAAAGTTATGAGACCATAATGAGGGACCTAACATCATGTACTACTATCACTCCTCTAGAGTTGCATCCATCTATTGCATTGGAGATCACTTACATCCACATAGCTCCATCACAAAGCACAAGGCTAGGACATCTGCATCACACTTCATAGGGGGAGGGATTCTATTCTATTCCATGCAAAAATTCTATTACATTTTCTACACAGAGTTATTGCTCGTTACTTCACAAAGTGTGATCAGCATAAGAGCAACCTTGGGCATGTTCACACACAAATTGCACATAGAACTACATCATGTCCGAGATGTAGTGCATCGCTCGATTAGTAAGTCCAATCAAGTATGTAATAAAAAAAATAGAGAAGAGAAACAAGTAAATATCTAATCAACTAAATGGTGAGAAAAGAAAAGACATAATATTTATGTTGGGAAAACCCTTTTAGGTAAAAAACCAAACCAATAATCTAGTTTTATTGCATTAACTTAAACTAACTTACGAATATAATATAAAGCCTTTAACACATTATAACTTAATTAGATATAAAGTCTTACATACTCATTTAATAAAAATAGATTTTTGTAAAAACTGAATTACATAGTAATTGAATGTAAACTATGATATATAATTGCTAAATACAATATGACGTAAGAAATAAAGCATACAAAATGAAAACCCTAAGTAAGAGGTATAGGAAAGATGGATTAGCTAATTTGCACTTGATCCCGAAGTGTTCAATAAGGAAAACTACTAAACAAAAGGTAAAACATGTCGTGAATGCTTAGGATAAATTTTGCAGCTCATAGACTAGGTTAGACATGGATGTCCTGGACTAGGGTAGGGTGCTAACGCTAGAGAACACTACTAGGCACTAAGAATCTGTGAAAATAGTCGAACTCTGATTTTTAGAGTGTCGCACAAGTGTCACAAATAGTTCTTGTTGATTTCTTATATGTCACTCCTTGATCGCGTAGAAGATACTTGTAACTTTGTGAAATATAAGTTCACCCATAAAACCATATCAAATCCAAAAAAGAAAGATGTAATATGGGGAGTTGGGTGACCTTGGAGGTCACCCGAAGCAGTGAACTTACAACTGAGCATTGCATTACATCTTAGAATCCACGTAGTTCTTGTGAATGTGTGTAAGGATTGTGCTCTAGGATGCCCTAGTGTAATTTACACTTGATAACAAGATAGCTCTAGAATGTAGCAATGTATAACATCTATGGATGGAATAGAATGAACTTCCCTTTATATGTAGTGTATGTAGAAAATTCAATTCATTTTCCCTTGAAATGAATACCAAATGGATGCTTTGAATTGTTTTAGGTGCCTTTTTAGATGTAAGCTTAGGTGATAGTAGTAATGCTTAGAGCTTAGTCCTTTATTTTGGACACATAGCTATGTATTTATATGAATCCCTCATTTGAATTTCTTAGTTGAAAATTGGAAGGATGGACCATAAGTGAAAAAGATGCCCAAAAGATAAAAGAGATCCAAAATAAGTGAGAAAGATAAGAAAGGGCCGGGGGCGCCTAAAGGGGGAGTGGGCGCCAGGCGCTCCGTCTATTATCGGCTAATTTTGACTACGTAAAATAAAAAAATAAAAATAAAAATGGAAATTTTGAAATTTTTCAAAAGTGTTACTTTGCATGGTTTATCACTTTCATCATGACCGTCTCATTTTTGTGATTGTTTTGGTCTTCGTTTCGTCCATTTCAAAGTAGAACTCCTCCCGCTGTGTTTCAAATCATGTTAAATATTAATTAATTAATTACTCTTTGTTTAATAAAATTAATTTTTAATAACTTTGGAGTATTTAATTAAATAAATATTAATTAAAATTCATTCGACAAGTTTTTTCAGGGAAAATAAGCTTCCGCTTCCCATTGCAGGATGCTAAATTGGCTTCCTGGCCCATATTTCCCCTTTCTGGCAAAATTGCTTTGAATCCCTGCTCATGGAATTTCTTCCCCCAATTGCCAAATTAATGAATTGGCAAACGGGCAAAAAATCTCCTGATTTCCCACATGGGGAAATTGTGTGGGGATTGCCAGCCCACTTTGCCATTCCTGTTGGCAATTGGTCGTTGCTTTTCCCATTTCCCTGCAATTAATTCCACTATCTGGGAAGAGGGGAAGTTGGGTTAACCCTCATAAATCCCTCCGTCGAATTCATTGGAAAGAGTTGTACAAAGCTTTCTAAATTAATTCTTACTTCTTCTAAGAAGCATAATAATATTTTTATCACACTCCTCAAACTTTGAACACCATTGCGAAGGAGAAATACAAGAAGGAGGACAATCAAGCGAAGGCCATTGCAAGAAAGGATAAAACCTGATTCCAAGAAAAATCATTTTTCACGCATTGGTGAAAGAGGACAGTCCAAACCAAATCATTTTTCCACACTAGTGAAGGAGGACAGTCATAGAAATCCAACAAATACCAAAGGACCAAGTTATGCATTAGCAAAGCTCACAACTATCAGGAAGAGGAATACCCACACATGCCTGGAGAAGAAAGATAACAACCCATGCGTGAGGAAAAGATAACCACTCACATCCCACATAGGCCACGTAGGTCAAGCTTGAAAAGATCAGACAACAAAAAGACAACAAAAGACAAGAAAATCATTACCCACGCATTGGCAGAGGGAGGGCAGCAGGTGAAGGCATAAAACAAACACCACACAGATCATTTCAAAGAGAAACCACACGCTTTTTCAGAAGGAAAGTAAAAAAAAAACTCAATAAAGAATCTTCACGCATGCACCCCCAAAGCTTTTCACGCATTCTCCGAGATCCGCTCATGCAAGCAAGGAGGAGTAAGTCTGTTTTAATGTATTTGTAGGGATTGGATAAGATAAATAAAGCTTGTATTTTGTCTTAGAGACCACGTGGGGTAAGGAACAGTCCAAAATCATATCAATAGAACAACAAGCAAATAACAACCAAGGAGGAGGAATTAATCATGCAGCCAAAGGAAATACCCATGCATGCAACAAAGATAAGGAGGAAATTTCCACGCAACAGCTGTTTGGAGGTTCACATTGAAATAAATATCCACGCCAATACAGAAAGAGATCATTCGCTGCCAAAGAAGAAAAATACTAGGCTCATGCACCCCACGCACTGCCGAAAGAAAAATATTAAAATCGATCCTGCGCGTAGTCATTAAAAATTGGGAGAATTTAATTAAAAAAATATAAATCATTTTCATCACGCATTGGTGAGAAATATTCAGACAAAAATATCGCGCATTCAAACGCATTACGAATTCAAACGCATTACCAATGCATATCGGCTCAAAGAAAAATGAATTTAATAAAGAAAACGATAGATGCGGAAAGAATGTGTTGCAGATGTGTCTGTTGAAGTAATCAACTTTGGAGCTCGATATCTCAAATTCGGATGATCATCGGGAAGAAAAGTTTGGTTCGTTGAATTCTCCCCATCTTCCTATACTCATTTTCCAAATTCTAAACGTACAACACTTCATTTGATATTTTTCACGGAGTCAAGAAAAACTCAGTTTGCTCAATTTTGTCGCGCGCACAATTTTAGCTTGGCGGAAGGCCTACTTTGAGAATCCATATCTCAAGCCCAGATGATTGTCAAGAGAAATGGTTTGGTTCATTGAATTCTTCCCACATTCATGTACTTCTTTGCAAAAATTCAAATGTACAACTCTTCGTTTGATATTTTTCACGGAGTCAAATAAAATGCAATTTGCATGATTTCACTGCACGCTGCGGTTTTCAGCCTGTCAAGGTGACTCATTTTGAGAGTTGATATTTTGAACTCAGGTGATCGTCAAGAAAAAAAATTGTTTCGTTCAATTATTCCCACCTTCATATGCTCCCTTGCCAAGTTTTAGATGCCCAGGGTGATGTTTGGTATTTTCCCAGGCTAAAACTAAAATGAGATTTTTGCAGTTTTACACCTGCATTTTCCTAGCAATTTCATAAGAGTCAACTTTAAATATTTGAATGAAGAATTTGATTGGGAAAAATCCCTCTGATACGCAAACTTGTGGTACCTTAATATACTTCCTCATCTAGTGATAGTTTCTAACAAGATTTGCTATTTTTCCCAGGGCAGTTTTACAGGCGTTTTGTGCAGTTTTGTAAGATGGAAGTAATCACCTGAAATCACGTTTCTGTCACAATCATGTCATCTCCAAACAAAATGATGTTGCGGTATAAGTTCCAAGGCATTCTAATCACCCCGACGCTCCATTCAGAGTATGAGAACATCGTCGATGCCAACTTGGGACACGTCGATGTAAGTCGGTTCTGTGATCACATATCGACCGAAGGAGAGTCACAATTTTCCTGACACTGGTTCTGAATTGCATAGATGCACCATGACACGTGCATAGTGTGGTGATTCAAATCCAAATTCTCTGAAACGGAAGCAACCTATGACTTCCTCATTATGCGGTATAAGTTGTAGTTATTGGCATAAGTCTCTTTGAAGTCAAAAGCCATTGTTATCGACAGAGATCGATAATGAGAGAATCTTGTCGACACAATTGTTTTCACTTGATCATTGTGGCATATATCTTCATTGAAAAACCAATAATAACGACAAGTGTGATTGTGCGGATCATCAAGCAAGACCACATCATTCAAGTGTGTCCCTGTCAGCTCTCAGTTAGCAGCATGCACAATACTTCATCGGCCAGTCTTTAAGTTGTTCTGTTCTTGAATTGGATGATCGTGAGTGAATCAAAATGCCAACACTTCAGGATGGTGACAAAGACAAAATACATAACTCTAGGAAGTGAATTGTAATTTTGGCTCTTGGAAGATTTTCTCAATGGCGAAAGATCAAAAGTTGGATTCTGACAAGCCAAGGTGGCGTAACGACTACAGTCTCACGTGACAAATGAATAATTCATCATGGAAGGCTATTCGGAGCATGTGGAGAATTGTGTGTAATTTTGAATGTGAATACAAATGAAGACGAACTTGCTCACACCAGGATGTTGCTCAAATGGAGGGGTGGATGAATTGCTCAAGTTTCAAGATCGGCTCTCTTGTCATCTGGAGGATTGCGGAGCACGGTCAATGAGTTCATTCTTGTACGACCGAGATAGGCGGACTCTTGGCCCAATGGATAAGACACTGAACCCTAGGTGTTTTGATCTAGGTACCACATTGTTGACTAGGATGTCTAGGTGTGCATCCAAGTCATTTAAGTGGGGTCCACATGTACCCATTACTTTTATTTATGTATTTTTCCTTAAATGACTTTTTAACTTAAGTGGTTTCTATTTTTAGTCACTTTTTAAAAGTTGGTTGAAAAATTCAAGGTCACTTAAGTGCCTTATTTAATGATCATGTAAAACCCTAACTACTTTGTAACTGACTTTTGGGTTATAAAAGGAAGTGAGGGGCTCATTTGTAAAAGTGACTTTGAGAGAGGAGAAGAAAATACTTTTGTATGCAAACTTTACTTCAAAGAAAGAAACTTTGTGTTCTTTTAAGAATACATTTTGGAGTTAATGAAATATGAACTTTGTGTCCCATTCATTGTCTCTTATAGCATTTGATGTTCTTATGTTCATTAGATGTTAGTGTTTGAATCTTGCATGCAAATATTGTCTTTGATCTTATTGTCAACGTTATTAATCTGTTGTTCTAGTTCACAATGATCAAGCTCTGATTATCTACTTGCTCACGTGTGTTCCCTTTTACATATTCTTGTTTAGCTAACTCAAACTCTATTTTATTTGTGTTAGTTATTCATCTTTCCTCTTCGTACAATATTAGGCTCTATTTTTACCTAACTCTTGCATGTTCTTTCAATTCATTCCATTCCACTCCTTTCCTTCATTCCATTCCATCTCCCTCATTCACTTTTTCTTTCCATTGATGTTCCAAAACACCCCCACATACAATTTTTAATGTACAGATGTAAATATAGTTTTGGTTTTCAATAAAGGCAGCCTCACCTTCATTGAGGAGGGACTTCATTCCCATACTGTTGCATGTCATTTACATGCGTGCAAATCCATATGCTAACACTGTCTTCGGATGGGTGCTAGTGGTTGGAGCCATAAAAGATAAATAAGTAAAATACTTGGATGGGTGCTAGTGGTTGGAGCCATAAAAGATAAATAAGTAAAATAGAAAATAGAAAATAAGAAACACGAAAAGAGACCAAAGACATACGTAGGGTGTATAAGATCAAATAGAAAATAAGAAACACAGAAAAGAGACCAAAGACATACGTCAATTACTAGTTTTCTTGCTTAGGAATCATATGAATGCTAGTATATGTTTAGGACCTAGAAATGTACCCAAGTGCATGATTTTGTGTCTATATTTCCCCCACTTTATGTTGTTGAGTGAATACTCAATAACATAAAGTAGTTAGAAGATGCATACCTTTTGTTCTTGTAGAGTGTGATGGCGATAGTGTGCTAAAGAGACAAGTGAAGCATGAAATGATGCAAAGTGAAGCGTGGAGACTAGGAAAGGAAAGTATACCTAGGGGTGAAGGATGTGTTCTATTGTACCTATTGTTGTGCTTGTATTTTTCTGTTGTAGGCTACTTCTTTTTTGCGTATTAAGGAAAAAAATTGCAAAAGAAGAACGAAAGAGTAGTCAAAGTTATGTATATGAAAACGTGAGAAAAGTATGTAAAAATGTGTAGAAGTAGTAGTAAAGGAAAGCGTGCACTTGATGTAAAAGAGTGTAAAAGGATAGAAAGATGCCCTGAAAATGCTATGAAGAGTGAGTTGTTTGGGAGATCTCATGCGAAGAGTGAGTTTTTGGGCCATCTCACACCATGTGCAAGTTTTTTGGGTGATTTCACGCCAAAGAGAAAGTGTTGTGGAGAGAGGTCTAGTTTTAATCTCCATCCATGAATCTTCTTGATAAACACCACTACATATGATACATCCCCGATTTATTCCTATTGTTCATGATTAGTTCCAATTGTACTTGATTGTAATTACTTGTAGGATATTGCATGCATTTTGTAATCGGAGGACTATGCCTGTAATTGTGAAACTCGCTCTAAAATATTTTGTGAACTATGATGATTTGCTAAGTTGAATGTATGTGCCCTCGGGACATTAGCACTTGTAGACACAAAATCATGCACTTTGGGTAATTATCTATTCCCGATTATATACTACTATTCATATGATTCCTAAGCAAGAAAAAACCAATTAACCCATGTCTTTGGCCATCTTTCTTTTCTTTTTGTTACTGCTTTCAGTCTTGCACTATTACTTACTCACTTGCCTTTTTATACTCTAGATTTTATCATCTTGGACACTAGCACCTATCCATGACGCCTTGATCTGTGGGTACCCTCATCCCCTCTGGGTGCCTTGTCCCCTTTGTACTTTACTCAATTTTTGGGTCCTTTATGGCCATTTGAGCATTTTATCTATTTGGTAGTCAGACTTTTAAGGTTAATTACGGAATTGAAGTAAGAGAGTCATATAAATATAAATTTATTTGATTATAATAAAGGACCAAGCACTAAGCATTAGCTACCACCACCTAAGGTTACATCCATCAAGTATCTAAGAGCTCCATTGCATCCATCTAGTGCCATCGAAGGGACACAAGGGCTGGTTCATGTGCATACACTTCATAGAAGGGAAGTTCATTCTATTCCATGTACAAATTTACTAAATTTCTTTACATCTAGCTATTTGATCGCTATCAAGTGCAACACACACGAGAGCCACCTAGGGCACGATTCTACACACACACACAAACTACATTGTGTCTAAGATGTAGTGCAGCACTCAGTCATAAGTTCATCATTGTGATATCTAAGGATAGTCTAATCCCTCATTATGTATCTTTATTTTTAGGATTTGATGTCTATTTGAGGGTTTTACAGGTTTATATATCATTATAGGTTTATAGTGACCTCGACGATCTTGGTGCGACCTCGGAGAAACCAAATGAAACTAAAGGAGAACACCTTACAACACCTCAGAGGAGGTTTTTTGATATTTTTCCATGAGACCCACGTTCCTGCAAAATAGGCCTGGCGCCCACAAAGCGCCCTAGTCCAGCCCAATCTCTCTGGATTTGCATTTTCTAGGTCTCGTGTAATGTTTCGCCATTCTATTCACATGCTTATCACTCCGACACGGTCTAGATTTCATTACATATCAGCTAAGTACTTCTTTCTCCTCCTTGCGAATTAGGGTTTCATAATTTATTGACTTAATTTCTTGGGTGTAATTTTTGTACTTTATTACTACATTTATTTACTTCTACTATAACATCATATTAATATCTTATTTCCACATTTAGCTTAATCATTTTGGTGAACCAAACGCTCAAATCCACCTTCTTTATAGGGTTTTCTTCTTTTTCCCATCAACCATAGTGGTAGATTTTGATATCTTGAACATCTTGAGATTCCTCCATCATCCCGTAGGGTTTCTAAATCAAAGTTTGAGGTCTCTACATCATCAAGCTACAATAGAAAATCCCTTTCGCTAACGCTTAATGTTCCCTTAACAAAATAGAAACATTTGATAGTGAAAATTCATATGATGAGGATACTAATGTCAATCAAGACCAATTAAACACACTTACTGATTTTTGACAAGCTTTGCGTAATAATCCCACTCATCTTCCACATATTTTGCATGCTTTGATTGCTGCTAAAAATACTCATGATATTGCCTTGGCTCCTCCTATTGCTAACTTTTTGGCTCCCATGGACTCTACTCAACCTCTTGTTCTAGTTTCCATTCCTACCACCATTCCTCCTATCATTCCACCTAATAATCCTAAAGCACAACCTAACTCTTCTTCGAATAATCCCGATTTGAATTATTTATATTAGGATCTATAGATGCAAGTTCACCAAATGCACTCACTGCTTCTCGTGTATCTTCATCTCTTGACTCCACTTCACTTCTTCATACTCCTTTTACACCCGCCATTTCTGCCTACCTGCTACCACCAAACTACACCCCCTAAGTTACTAATCTTCAAAGGCCATGGTGACCCACAAGAGCATCTCCGAGCCTTTCACGTAGTATGTCTTGACTATGCAGATAGTTACGTTATTCTAGCAAAGATATTTCCTCACAATCTCCAAGAGTATGCAATATGTTGGTTTTATGACCTACCTATCCACTTGATAACATATTTCACGCATGTAGTGATGCTTTTCTTACTCATTTTTCTATCAACATCGGTTCTAAGATCTCATAGGTGTAACTTGCACTACATAAACAAGGGCCCAATGAACATTTAACAGACTATGTCTTACGATACAAGAAAAACCTCACCAAGATGTATAATGTGTTTGTGGAATCAAAGCTTCAAGAATTATTCATTTGAAGTTTATTTCCACCTCTTCAAGAGAGCATTCTATTTGAGACATCTCCCTCATTTGATCAATTGTGTCACACTCTCAAGCTACATGAAACTAAACTCTTATCTATAGGAAAGCTTAAATATCAGGAGCAAGCTTCATCCTCTACATGATTTCAAAGTAAATCAACTTTTAAACCAACCACAAAACCTATTGAAGCTAAGGTCACTGTCAACAATGTCTCCAACACCAAGGAACTATGATAGAAACAAATTAAACGTACATATACAAAGTTGACTATTGCTCCACAAATTATATTACAACTTCTTGAGAGCAATATTATTATGCTTCCTCCTCCACTCAACTTAGACCCATCTCATCCAAAAGGTCAAAATTATAATGAGAACTTTCGATGTGACTATCATCAATGTGTCATACATTCTACAAATAGGTGCTTCAAACTTTGTAATATCATCCAAGATCTTATCGATGACAACAAACTTGAGCTTCTAGAGCCTATAGACTCTGCACCAATCAATGAAAATCATAAGCTCAAAATATTCAATAATCCACTTCCAAAACATGACAAGAAAACAACTGACTCCTTAACTAATCATACATATCGCGTAGTGCCTCCTCCTACATTAGGGGATCTTGATTTCCTAGTTGCTCATACTGAAATTTCTCCACCAATCATTTATTTCTCTGATCATGATCATCATGCTACATTATCTTCTAATCACTTGCACATTAGTGCTTTTATTGATCCATCCCTATCAATAACACTAAAGTTGATCCATCATGGCCTATCGAACATGTTCTGTTCCACTTCTTGTTGCTATTGGCTATCCATCTCACAAATTTCATATCCAATGGATAAATCATATGGGATCGTCTAAATTCATGTTACTATCGGTCCTCTCACAATGCTTTTACCTTTCCTTGTAGCA
This sequence comes from Taxus wallichiana var. yunnanensis, assembly GCA_018340775.1. Lineage (NCBI taxonomy): Eukaryota > Viridiplantae > Streptophyta > Pinopsida > Cupressales > Taxaceae > Taxus > Taxus wallichiana. Next base: position 331,419,932 of record CM031234.1, read on the forward strand.
TGAACAATTGAAAGGTGTGACATGATATTAGGCATCAACTAGATTCATGGGTCTCAGTCTATTATTTCCATGAACCACTTGTGTATGAAGTTCATTCACAATAATCAAGTTATCTCTATCAATGGTGTGCCTCCCTCCACTCCATGGTCATATCCTCCTCTTGAGGTTGGCATTGCATCACCTAGTGCATATGATTCCCCACCGCCTATCAAACCTAAAGCATAATCTGCTCCTAGCTGACCTATTTTCATGCAACCTATGTGGTCTCATCGCTCTGCTAGTATAGCACATCATTCTAGGTCCATCACTAAGATAACTCCTATCTCTAGACATACTTCACCACCTCATTTTACTCCACGTAGGTGCCCATCACTTCAACACTCTACTTCACATAGGTCTCCATCACCTCCACATTTTTTACACATAGGTGCCCAACATATACTCATCAGTCGCATGCATATAGGCTTTATTCAGCTACGTAACGTTCATCTCCTATATCACCACTCTTAGAGCATGGTCACATACCTTCATCACCACCAACATTAGGTATAGGACCTTCATCCTTTACTCTTATCGAGATAGCTCATTCCTCAACACACACTTGGGGGAAGTTCACTTATTTGTCCCCAGCATTGCTTCGTGTCTTATATTTTCATCACATCACTTCTAGACCTATACATACAACATACATTTGTATTATCTTTACCCGATGACACACTCTTGTGCTACTGTTCACACTTGACTATTGAGGGAATCCTATATACATGAACCTCACACAAAACAAATCAAACACTACGCACTATGCACATTATTCATCTTACACATTCCCACTACATCTTTCTTACATCTAATTTTACACACTTTGCACTCATTACCGTATGACACACTTTAGTCCCATAGTCCATACTCAAATCCTAAGGGTATATATTTCAAATGAACCTCATCACACTCACACATGTAACTAACTCGAGCATTCACTTATGTATTTACACTCTACGCTTTGCGCTTTATCGATCACATATTTCTATCATATACATTCAAACCATTTCCTGATGACACACTCTCATTTATGGTTCCTTCTTGACTTTGGGAGCATAAATAAATGAGCCTCATTACATACATACACATCCACTTAGGGGCATGCTTCTCCTATCATTCACTCTACATTCCATTTGTCTCATCCACAACATATTGCAAATATTGGTTACATTTACTCTTGCTTACATTTACTTGTTACATGTAAATCTTATTACAATTGCAAGATAGCTATCTTGTATGTCATTATCTTTACCATACACACATGCATAGTCACCTTATTTTCTAGTTGTGATAGAAGATTCTACAGATCTATACACGCAATATGGATGCTTGATGTAATACCTAGTACCAGTCCCCACAACGACTCCTTGTGGAATCCATTTTCGTACATTACAAGTGCTATTGTTTCATTTTGTAGCACACTACTTTATTAGATTATACATGCCGCACGACATACTTTTTATCTTTCTAGCATGCTAATGGGTGCTTCATGTCAAAAATTTATTATGTAGGGATATCCGCTTCCATGGTTGTATCATTATATTACTTGTCATTGTTTGATCTTAGTTACGGGCTTTTCTCTTTGTCTTGTGTGTACTCTTTTTTGCTTACGTCCACTATGGCCTTGGTTGTTTTGTGACATCGTGAGTGATGTCCCATCTTTGTGACCCATTTTTTATAGTCTATATTATCTTCTTGTATGTTTACTTGTGTCTTAGATTACACATTGTCTTCTTAGATTACATTTTTCTTCTCTATACGTGTTTGTCTTTGCTTGTACTAACACTTGTCTCCCAACCACTTTGTTTTTGTGTGCCTTGGTTTCTACTAAGCACATTCCCCCCCCTATAGGGCACAATTTTAACACAATGGTTGTTCCTCCTTTGGGCCACATACTCCTTCAATGATGTTGTATGCACCCCAAACAAGTGGGGGCATCATTTGGGTGAATCAATTACCCCATATAACGTTATACATAACACATCACAATACCGATACAACACAATTGTCAATTTCAGACAAGGATCAAAATTAGACTTGGGTCCTCTGTACAACAATGTCCCTCTTTGATGCCTATAACTAGGGGTAATTAAATAGTTCTTCGGCATGCCACAGAGGCTTTTGATAGGGCAAAGAGTCCTTTAGCACTGAGAATTTGAATTTGGGAAAAGTACACACCGCATGTAGTGGTTGTCCATATTTCGGAGAGTAGTTAAAGGTTAGAGGATGACACTAGACTTTCCTCTCTACACTACTTCTATCATGGCATAGGATCACCCAAAAAACCAACATTTCATAGTGCTCTACAACTTTGGGAAGTAGTTAAAGGTTGGAGGATGACACTAGACTTTCCTCCCTATACTTCTTCTATCATGGTGTGAGATCACCCAAAATACTTGGTCTTCATTAACATTTTTAGGATCCTTTCTACACCCCTTTTCTCATCACGGATCAGGTGCACATGTTCCTTTTTCACATTTTTAGCATTTTTACACATTTCAACCATATACATGCATATTTGATCGCTTGTTCATTTTTATCTTTACAGTCCGTCTGTATGGGAATTGATAGTCAACATCATCCACAACATTAACAATAACAATATCAACATCAACAACAGGTACACCATGACATCAACATAGACATCTTCACCCTAGGTTTATTTTCATCATCACTTTTTGCACTTTCTCCTCAAAGATCCACGCTTCACATTTTTATCACTCCACGCTTTGTCTAGTCCCTCAAAGACACTTTTGCTATCGATCTACATGGTTATCGGTACACATCTTTTATCTACTTTATGTTACCGAGATTTCCGTTCACTAACATGAAGTGGGGAAAATGTAGACACACAAACATGACAATTTGGGTAATTATCTAGTCTTGATTATATACTAATATTCATATGATTCCTAAGTAAGAAAAATTCTAATTAACCCATGTCTTTGGCCATATTTCTTTGCTTTCTATTGTTGCTTTCAGTCTTGCACTCTTACTCGCTCAATATGATTTTTTATACTCTAGATTTTATCATCCTTAACATGAGTTCCCAGCCAAGATGCCAACACCAGCGCCTCGTCCCCTCTAAGCACCCTTGTCCCCTTTGTACTTTACTCACACTGTTTGGGTCCTTTCTAGCCATTTGAGCATTTTATCTTTTTGATAGTAGGAATTTTTGGGGTTAATTATGAAATTCAAGCAAGGGATTCATATAAATATAAATTTATGTGATCATAATAAAGGACCAAACACTAAGCCTTAACTATCACTACCTAAGGTTGCATCCATTAAGCATTTAAGAGATCCATTGGATCCATCTAGCGCCATCACAAGGGACATAAGGGATTGTTCATCTGCATACACTTCATAGGAGGGAACTTTATTCTATTCCATGAACACATTTACTACATTTTTTACATCTAGCTATTCACTCACTATCAAGTGCGACACACATAAGAGCCACCTATGACATGATTTTCCTCACACACACAAAACTACATTGGGTTTGAAATGTAGTGCAACGCTCAGTTGTAAGTTCACAATTGTGATAGTTAAGGACATTGTGACTCCTCATTCTACATTTTTAAAAGTATTTGATGGCTATTTAAGGGTTTTTTAGGTTCATATTTCATTGCAGGTTTATAATGATCTCGATGATCTTGGTGCAACCTTAGAGTGACCAAAGGTGACTAAAGGAGAACACCTCATGCACACTCAACGAAGGTTTTCTAAGCTTTTCTATAGACCCAGTGCCCAAAAATAGGCTCTGGGCACCCATGGGCACCCCCCTATTCCTCTCTAGGTGCCCTAGTCTAGCTAATCTCTCCATATCTACATTTTTTGGGTCTCGTACGATGTTTCTACCATTTTTTCACCTACTTATCACTCGACACGCTTCGATTTCATTGTGAATCAAATAAGTACCTCTTTCTCCTCTTTACTATTAGGGTTTCATAATTTATTGGATTAGTTGCTTGGATGTAATTTATGTACTTTATTGTTGTATTTATTTATTTCTACTATAACGTCATATTAGGCTTTTATTTCTAAATTTAGCCTAATCAACACCTAGGGGTGGACACGGGCACCTAAAATATTTTTTTGATGCTAGGCAGCCTTTGGTTTCTATCTTTGTCTTTGAGGACCCAAGTTGGATTCTAGGCCGTTACTGCATTTGTATTCCCGTTTTGTTCTTGTCTTATGTAGATATGTGGTGTAGCTCGAGTCATTGTGGGGGTGATTTGTTCACCTAATATATGTCCCCCACATTTGTGGTGTATGTGAAATTGGTAGAAGAATGTCGCCCAAGGAGAGGACCGATGCTAATATGAAGTTGATACCTATAGGGGGTAGAGGATGTGCATGGTGAAAACCAAGACACATGTAAAAAAGTGGCTAGTAGCATGTGCTAGTAGAAAATGTAGCAATCATGTAATATAATATAATATAAAATCAAGTGTGTAAACAAGATGTACAATTAGGTCTCAAGTGGCCAAAAGCATATAATCATCATATGAGACATAGGGCGTAACCCCAAACAATAACATACACTTTGGAAAAAATAACAAGAAAATCTGTATCGCTTAACGGTGGTTATAAATAGTCCAAAGAAGGAAAATTATACACATGAAGCACTGTTAGCATGTTAGAAAGATAGAAATTATGTCAAAGTGTGTATAGATCAATTGATAGTAGTGTGCTAGAAAGAAGAAGTAGGAAATAATGAAATAATAAAACTTGTGATGTGTAAGAGTAGGAAATGTAGATGCTCCCGGAGCCTCGATGGGACCGGTAAAGGTACAGTGCTAAACATCATTGTAGCATCTAAGAACCCGTAAGATTTGTATTCAAAACTAGATACCAAGTCAATGCGCATGTGTATATAGAAAGACAATGCCATACAAAATATATGGCTAACATGGTAAACAAAGTGCATAATGTAATTAGTATAAATAAGCAAGAGTAAGTGCAACTAAGATATGACAATGTAATGTATGAGTGGGACGAAATTATATGAAAAGTGTAGATGTGATATTAGGAGTAGTGTGCCCCCTGTAGATGTGTATAAAATGAGGTTCATTTATAAAATATCCCTCAAAAATCAAGAATGAACCATAGAACAAGAGTGCGTCATCAGGAAATGAGTGCATTGTGCGAGTAGATGCTAGAAATATGTACCATGAAGCATAAAATGTAAGATGTAGATGATGTGAGGTTCATTTCAGAATTAGACCCTCAACAGTCAAGTATGAACCATGGAACTAGAGTGTGTCATAGGGTAACGATGATATAATGCGTGTATCAAAGGGGATGCGCAGAGCGTGAAGTGTGATAAGTAGCACTAGAGACAAATGAAAAGAATGGAAGAGGGGGGGGGAAGTGCAATGCCCCCTAAGTGTGTAAATCAAAAGTTGCACGACAAATAGATGTGATCATTATAAGTAAGAATATCTAGAGTCTATATAGTGAATTAAAGGATGTGTATCATATATATGAATTAGTATGTGTATCATGAATATAAGGGCCCATAAGTAAGAAAAATTAGTATAGTGCATATGGGGTAGTATAAGAGCATAGAGAGATGTAGCAAGGTATTCCCGTAGTGTAGATATGAGAAAGTTCTTGTAGAAAGATTGACATGAATTGTAAAGAAAGAGTAATGTATAGATGCATATGTGAATAATAGGGATAGATGGTCATTGATTAGAACATGCGACTATGAGGAGGGGAGACTTCGATGCCCTCCAAGTGTGTGAATAATGGAGATCTATGTGATGATGCAAGAGAGACTAAGCCATGGTGGTAGAATTAGAATATGTAGAAGATTGCAAAAGATACGAAAGAGTAATGTCAACATGGTGAAGGGAAAACCCGATAGAGTATAAGATTTGCACTAGTTAAATAGGAAGTGTATAAACAATAAGAATGTGTCAATTACGAGAAAATAGAATAGGTGTATTATTATGCGTGTTGGCGATAGTGGAAAAAGTAAGTGTAAACATAAGGATCAATATATAAGTCAAAAGATGTGTAACATATGTAATGTTTGGGATGCTCATCAATAGTAATGAAAAATAATAAGTGTAATTTGGGAATATTAGAAGCAATAAAGCGCATGAACTAGTCCTTATGATCGTAGAAAAAAGTAGAACGGTGGCCCCATGAATGTAACAAGATAAGGTGTAGCCATAATAAATGAATTATGCATAGGATCGTGGAAAGTGAAAGGATTAGGAATCAGTGTAAAACCAACATACAATGTTCTAACATGTAATGAGGAAGATGCAAAGAGAGATGGAACATTGGAAGCACGAAGCATATCATCAATAGAAGTATATCGAGAGTGAGACACAATGGGAGGAGTATCATGGGTACCAATAGAGAATTGATTGTGTAAATCAACAACACTAGGGTGCATCCCAAGAGGAGAAGGATGTGCAATGTAGGTAATTTCATAAGCATCATGTGTAAGAGGAATATCACAAGGAGTAACAACATGAGGGGGACATACTATACTATAATGGTATCTATAGAAGAAGATGTAGAAAGGAGTGTACGCATATTATGTAACCAAGGATGGTGGGAAGGATGGTATAAGGAACATCATGATGTATAACGTGACATAGAACATTAAGAGTGCAAGATTCCATAGTAAGGGGAAGAGGGATTGTGCCTATACGCGATTAGGTATATTATCAAAGCCACATATATGAAGAGTGGATGGATTGAGATTAGTACCAAAAATTCCTATTTTATAGAGGAATGAAAAAGTACATTTGTTGAGACCAGAGATAGGATCAACTAGGGAACACTTAATGAGGAGATTATGAAGCCAAACATGGATATACAATGGGAAGCCATGAAAGATATGATAATGGGCATGTAAGGAACAAGTTTACTAAATGATTTAATAAAAAATAGATTTTTGTAAAACCCTAATTGTAGAGTAACTGAATGTAAAATATGATATACAACTGATAAATATAATATGACACAAGCAATAAAGCATACAAAGTGAAAACCCTAAGAAAAAGGTATATGAAAGGTGACTTAGCTAATTTACGCTTGGTCCTGAAGTGTTCTGAACTAGGAAAACTGTTGAATAGGAGGTGGACAATGTCATAAATGCTTAGGATAAATTTTGTTACTCACGGACCGGGATGGACATGGGCACCTAGATTGGGTTAGGGGTGTCGAGATCAAGCACTCGGCACCCATGATTGTGAAAATAACTTAACCTAATTTTTACAAAGTCATACAAGTGTTGCAAATAGTTTGTTGACCATATGTATGTCACTCCTTGATCACAAAAGATACATATAACCTACAAAATATAAGTTCACCTGTAAAACCCATAAAACTACATCAAATCCAAAAAAGAAATATGCAATATGGGGAGTCAGACTGACCCCGTGGTCACCCGACAGAGTGAAATTATGACCGAGTGCTACACTACATCTTAGACTCCATGTATTTCTTGTGAGTGTGTGTAAAGATTGTGCCCTTGGATGCCCTAGTGCAAGTTGTACTTGATAACATGCTAAATCTATAATGTAATAGTGTATAACAAGTATAGATGGAATACAATGAACTTCCCCTTCTTATGCGGTCTATGTAAAAAATGAAGTCCTCTTGTCCCTTGAAATGAATTCCAAATGGATGCTTTGAAGTGATTTAGGTGCCTTTTAGATGCTAGCTTAGATGATAGTAGTAATTCTTAGAGTTTGGTCCTTTATTTTGTACACACATTATGTATTTATATGACTCCTTGTTTGAATTTCATAATTGACAATTGGAAGGTCGACCCATGAGTGAAAAAAAAAGATGCTCAAAAGATAAAAGAGACCCAAAACATGAAGTAAGATAAAAAGGGTCATGGGCACCTAGAGCGGATAGGGGCACTTAGGTGCTCCCGTCCTAGATGGGCTCTCGTGTCTGGAGCCATAAAATATAAACAAGTAAAATACCAACCGGATAGTAGGGTGTGTAAGATAAAATAAAAAAACAAGAAACATAGAAAAGAGGCCAAAGACAGTCATCAATTACTAGTTTTCTTACTTAGGAATCACATGAATGCTAATATGTGTTTAGGACCTAGAAATGTACCCAAGTGCATGATTTTATGTCTACACATACACACTTAGCCATGTTTTATCATACATCCTTCCAATAGTAACCTATATTGATTTTAATATTTCATAATAACCTTATCTCATAGATAATATCCACTTATATAATTGTGCACTTTGTTTACAATAACAATTTCTTGCACTATAAGTAATTTAAAGATAAGTCCTTAAAAAAGCTTAAATATGATCCCTTAATTTTTATAAAACACTCATAGCTAACTGATGCCATGGAAAGTATGAGACATATTTTAACATACAAGTGTTACACATAGATGAGGCTAGGGTATGTTAAGGATTTTTTCTAACTTCTCACATAATTGAAAATTAGGGAGCCATCAAATATTTTAAGGTGTGGCTTAGGAGAAGTATTGGGATCCTCGTAGAATCAAAATGAGGAAATCAAGTAATAGCAACACCATAAATAAATGGTGCAAGAATTAGAAACAAGGTGGATAGTAGTTCCATTTTGACCAATAACTAGTAGTGGATGCATGATTGAATGGGTATGAGTGAGGAAGATCATGACCGATATAAGGTCCAAAGTGAATCAATTAGCTAAAGTTGTGTGGGTTAGAATGGAATATATATGTTTCATTCTAGAAGTTCCCAGGGGTAAATTTTAAGGGTACCTCCAAAAATCGTAGAAACTATTTGAAAAATTATGAAAAACCACTTTCAAAAGTATGGAAAATCATAGGAAAATTTGTTTCATGGGGATGGAAAATTTGTTGCAACATTTAGGAAAAAGGTTGTTATGGATGCATAAGTAGAAGTCTAGATGTCACTAACTAGTAACATGAAGAATGCTACCACCGATAGCATTTTTACACTAACAACCAATATCATTATGTATGCTTTCTTGGTCGATAGCATTCACCATGTTTTCGGCTAGTAGTATTCTCCATGCTACCGGTTGGTAACACCCTTCATATTTACCTATATATAGAGAGCTCATAGTCATTTTCACATTGCACACTCACTTAGCTAGATTGTAAGAAAAATAAAATAACCTCTACCATCCACTAAGAACCAACCCCTAAGTCGACAAAGAAAATGTCATTTCCAAATAGGAAGAAAGATCTATTCTAATTATTGTAAAAATGCCAAGAAGAAAGGTCATCTCCAAACAACATGTGAGCCTGGGCCCCCACCAACTAAAATCTGTAAGTTTTCATTTAAGAGCCTTATCTTTCTAAAACTATACACCCTTCTATCATATCCCAATTCATTTTCACAATGGATTGAAGCCACAAGTTTCACAGGGCTAGTTTATATGCCCCAGTTTCCAATAGACACCAAAACACTCAACAACCTTCTACCCAACTATAACAGTTCCTCTTGTACTTTTCATATTCAACTCCCATCACACACACTATCCTTTAGAACACCCTTGAAGACATTGAGTGTTTGATAAGACTACCACACAAAGATGTGGATCTTGTCACAACGAAGGCTATTTTGACAGATGAAGATGTCAAGTATTTGGAGTCTCACTACCAATTATCTATTGATGTAGCTATTGGTAAGTTTTTAATAATCATATTACTATTTACATCATTTTTTGTTTTACAAATTTTGATTTTGTGTTTTATTAAATATTTATCAAATTTTTTCCTTACATTTACTAGCTTCCCCAAATCCTTCAAAAAGGGGAATTCCCTCAAGGATTTCAGTCACCCATTTCTATAAGCTATGGTTCAATTTTTCTAGGCAAGAATTATTTTGTAGGGTCGATATACAAATATTCCATATTGGGCCTTGGCTTATATCGTGCGCACCCTTAGTGGACAGAAATATGATTGGTGCATTTTTTATCCTCTAAGATAAGAATTGACCTGAGTAACATTAATGTGAATGAAACTACTACTATTAATTCCACAAATTTTATTCTTGCATTATATTATGAATCTCTATACAATTTACGCAACACCCCTTCTCCTACCACACTCCACATAAAGCTAATAACTATGTCTTTAAAAATTGAACAGGAGGTGAGTCCCAAATTTATGATTATTTTCTTCTTAATAATTATCATTAATTTTCTTCATATTTTATATATTATATTTGGGATTAATAGTCTGTTCACTATTGAATTATAATAGGGGATAGTTACTACAACTGCAACATGAAGAGAGGCTATTATAAGAGGACATTTCCCACTAGATTATGGAGATCCACTGTTTTGATTCAACTGATCAACAAACCGAGGACACAACTCCACAAATAAGCACTTATCAAGTGAAAAGGATGAGGAGTTCATTAAATCCTTGTCCAATTGGAACGCCCACCATGTAACCGATCGTAGGTACTTATTATTTATATATTTCAATATGTTTTAAAGTATATATAATTTCATAGAATATAAATTAAACATTTATAACTTGTTTACATCCGTTGGCTAGAACAACATCTAGTAGCGTAGGTTAATATCACCAAGATTGTGCTATTACAACTAGGATTTCTTATGAATTTGAAGAAACACATGATCAAGATATATCTTTGTTCCTTTAGGGCATGTATCTCATTTAAGTTGTAATTTTTATTTATTTTTAGTTTTTTTAATATATTTAAAAAAAAAAAAACTAATAAATTTTAATTGTCAAAGGTTAATTACATTTAGATCACAACTACTAGTACCACTCCCAGTATTTTCACTCTACTTCTTAACTAAAACCACAATAACTACACTAGGCCACATTTTCATCTTAGTTACAATCTACACGAATAAGTAATGTTTTTAATCATAAATGATATATAATTTTATATTATTTCATTCGTATTATGTTTTTCATTTCAATTTTCTCATGTTATTTATAATTGATTATTTCAAGTGCCTCCTTTGCCTCCAAATATATTTGCTACTTTGAGGAGAAATATGTCACCGCTGCCACCACCACAACAAAATTTCAGGACTAGGGGTAATGGAAAACATATTTCATTTAATGCTCCAACTTCAAGCAAGGGCACCTTGAATTTTGCAGTTGAGTTTCCAATTTTTTTGTTGGGCAATGTTCCAAGTGCATGGGGTGTTTCTGTATTGAATGAAATTGATTTGGATGAGGAATATCTCGGGATTGAAAGTGAGGTTCAAGCCCATGGAAATTTTAATCCGCAAGACATGATTCATGGGATAATGCAACCTTCTCCAATGAGATAAAAAGATCAAACACACCTTCTCAAGAGAAACTACCTTAAATGATGATGAAAAAACCATTTTTTCACTTGATAGTCTTTTGGATGACAATTGTCTAGCCATTGTTAATGATATTTTAACAAAGGATATTGAATAATTAAGATTGTGGGAGTTTAGGGCTAAAGTTTTGATAAAAGAAATAAATTCCCAATTTAACAACCACTCCCAAGAGACATTTATTGTATTCTTTGGTTCAAAATAAACTAACAAAGCTTGATATTTTGTTGAATCAAGATATATCTAGTATTGTATATTTTACAAATGCTTACAATGATGATGTGTTAGATATAATGTTGAACAAAATTGAGAATTTAAATGCAGAAGCACAAGCCTACCATAATATGTGGTCAAGAGACAAGGGCCTTGTAGTTATTGTGAATGTGGAAAGGGATAAGGCATTGGTAAGTTTTAATAAATTTTCAAATATGATTTACATTTTTTTAAAATTTTATTAATTATTATTTTTTAAAATGCAATCGAAGTACTAGAATTTGAAGAATGAGGCAAAAATGCTTGATGTGCATTTGAAAAGTGCAAGGAAAAGTTTAATTGTAGTAGTTGATTTGAAGCAAAAGCTTGTTATTTTAAACAAGCAAAATAATACCTTAAGAAGGATAATAAAGGAGCATGGAATGGATCCTGAAATATTGTTGAAGAAGAAAACGAAGAGGATCCAACATTATTGTTTTCGGGATGCAACACATCCAAAACATGAAATACTTTTGAATATCAATGCAGCCGCATGAAGATCTTGTTCACCAAGTGTTTCAAAATAAGGTTTTGGTACAGAGGAGACAATAATACAAACCAAAGAAACTACTTAAGGATGAAGTTGCAATTTGAAATTATAAAATTTGACATTTGAAAATCTGGTTGTAATTTATAAAATAGATTAATATTCAAACTATAAATATTTATACTTTTCTCATAATTTAATCTTCTCGCATTATATGAAAATATTCATATTGAGAGTTTCAATCTATGTTATGTTCTACTTGTATTATATTCATGCGTAAGTTCTCCAAATAAAATCATAATGTGATTAGAATATTTAATTATATTTGATATTACATAATACATTATTGATTATTATCATTTTCAAACACTTTTAGTCAACTGAAGAACTTGGATTTATTTTTTAATGCAAAATAATATGCTAGGATATTATTCTGATTTAAAAGACAATAGAAAAAATAAGTATCACATTTCTCGATTAAAAACTCTAAACAACAAGTTAGAATACGAAAATATTATTCAATAAAGAACATGCATATATAACAAATAACAAGTTACATACTTATAATATGATATGAAATTTGATTTCTAGAAATACTATGTCCATACATACATCTTTAGTCAATATCAGGTAGCTCAAACAATTCTTGACTATTTAGGTCTTCAAAACTCAAATTGTTATCTAATCTTTCATTGTTATTTTTAGTCATAGTTTCGATGTTTATGTCTTCTTTGTTAATGTTATTGTTATCCTTGTATTATAATTATAGACCCCTCTCCTTTTTATAAGATAATTCCATACTGCCATTACTCTTTCATAAGGAAATCCACATCATATCATGAAACATATAATCTCAAATAAGTCTCAAGATTTTTATCCAATCTGTTTTGATATTTTGATTTAACAAATGTTAATGTGCTAAAAACCCTTTTGTCTTCAACTGATCCCAATATCATTGTTTGAAACAATTCATACAATTGGAAATATTCACTAATGATTTCATGTAGGATGCTACTAGGATACAACTTTTTCCATAGCCATGTAATTACACCATTATCTGTTGGTTCACTTAGTAAGTCATATTGTTCAACCATTGTGATGCCAAAATGAGTTGATTGACATGAAAGTAATTCCTTTTGAAGAATACCCTTAATTTAAACTTTGTTACATTCTACTAATTTTCCAAAATGCTTAATGAGAGTACCCATGTGTCTTTTATATGAATCACTTATAGCTTTCTTACATGTTGCAGATTCCAAAATATAGGATTGACAACTCCCATGGCCTCAAGAATCTCATCCCTTTTAAAGCATTCTCTGATCTCATTGGATAAACATTGTGAAATTTTCTACAATTTTATTCTTGTTTGAGATATAAGACCTTCATATAAATTATGTGTTATAGGTACTTCTTCAATGTCTGATCCAACAATATCCACTCTTTTTTGGAAAGTGTGCATTTGAATCTCATTCCTATTTACAAGGATACAAATATAACTATTATAAGAGCATTTGAAGAGGATCAATATGAAACCCCATGCACATCGAAGAAGCTACACTTCATCAGTGACGTGAATGCTCTAAGTAATCAGCAAGAATAGAGCAACAATGGAAAATCATGCATAAGGTAAAAAGTCTACTCATTCTCATAGATCAAAAAAAGAGGGTACATATAGGAGTGTTGTGTAACTCCCATTCCTAGAAAATCATTCCCTTTAAGAGGGAAAGATGAGTTATAATTCCAAATAGGGAATGTAACTCCTATGATGTCACTGACACATATGATAATGATAGATTCTATGACGGAATCTGCCACTGTCATATAACTCCTAAGACCTATGATCTCGCTAAGCGAGATGACTCACCATGTGATGTGGATAATACCTCGAGGATGATGAGGAAAGTCACACACACCAACACCCCCTTCATCAAAGTTGAGGTAGAGGTCATGACAAGTCAGAATAAAAAGACAACTCCCCTAAACAACTAAGAAAGACTTGTCAATGGGGCCTGAAAATTAAAGGCACGATAAGGTGCTCATGTATAAACAAAATATTTTTGGAAAGAAGAAGAGGAGAAGGACTAGAAATCCCAAAGAATATGTTTGGCTGTAGCATACCTCACCCTAAGAAGAGACCACAAGTGAAGAAACTTCACCTCAGTGAAGGGCTTGGTGAATAAGTTTACGACCTAGTCAGCTGTCTGACAATACTGCAAGTCAATGATGTCTTCATGTATCAAATCTTGAATGAAGTGCATGTGGATCTCAACGTGCTTCATCTGCTAATGCTGAACTAAATTTTTTTAAATTGAGATGGTGCTCATGTTATCATGGTAAATAATGAAGGTCACTGAAAGTGAATACCAAATTCTCGTTAAGATACCCTCGAACTAAATAACTTCATGGTAGTAGTATTAACTATTCCTCTATACTCTACTTTTAATGTATGGAGGAATACAACCAAGACCAAATGATAGGACCTGAACCAAGATTGAAACTATGTATATTTGAGGTATATTTCGATGATCTAGATCACCGGCTCAATTAAAGTCTATATATCCAACCAAGTTAATATTTATCCCTCTTAGATAGTGCATGCCATCTCAGTATGAGTGTCATGAACGTAGTGAAGGATCCACTTCGCTACTTCCATTGTAGAATTGATGAGGCTCCTATATAAATCTAGACATGATCCCAATAGTGTATGATAAATCCGATCCGAGTATGAGTAAGGTAAATCAAGCTCACCACCAATTATCGATAAGGGGTATTGTCAACTAAGGGATTAGATAAATTAGAAACCAATTTAACCCTAGAAAGGAAGGATTAGGAGAAGGATTCCAATTAGACATGTGAAACTGAGTAAGAAAATCAAGTGAGTACTTATGTTGCGAAATTATAATTCCCGAGTTAGATTGTGAAATCTAGATCCCAAGAAAGTAACAAAGCAAGCCCAAGTCAAACATGGAGTACTTGTTAGCCAAGGTGATCTTCACAAAATAATTGATAGAGGAAGAGTTTCCCATGATAAAAAGTCATCAACATATAGAGCGAGGATGAGCATGGAGTCATACTACCATAAAATATAAACATTTTGGTTAGAGTGACACTTTGCTTGAGCCTTGATGCAAGTAAAAGGATTCAATCTTGGCATACCAAACCCGGGGCCTTATTTAAGGCCATAGAGAGAATTATTTAACTTGCAAATGAGGGAGGGATCATGAAAATAATCCGGAGGTTGTTCCATGTAGATATCTTCATCTAGGTCCCCATGAAGGAAGGCTCTCTTAACATCCATCTAGTAGAATTCCCATCTCATTAGCGGCAAAGTGATGACGAGGGTCAGTCGTATGGAAGTCATCTTCACAACAAGAGAAAAGGTTTATGAATAATCAACCCCAACTACCTAAGATAAACCCATAACTACAAGTCACACTTTATACTTATTGAATTCTCCATCAAAACCATACTTTATCTGGTACACCCATTTACAATAAATAATTTTTCTTCCATTCGAAAGAGGGGTGAGATCCCAAGTATCGTTCTTCATGAGTGAGGAATACTCCTCATCCATGACACAATCCCATTCAAGAATCCTAGTAGCCTCTTGGAAAGACTAAGGGTTGAAAGTGGAGGTAAAGAAGGAGTGGGGTCCAATGAATTCCGAGTGAGTATGTATCTCATCTAAAGGATCTCCAATCCACTCTCCAACACTCTGCAAAGTCTACCTAGCCTAATGAGGACTAGGAGGATCAACCTCAAAATTGGAATATTCTTTACTCAAGTGAGAAGGGACAAAGTCCTCATCATCACTACTTGTCAGAATCAAGAATCCAAAGCATGAGGGTTGGGAGGAGTAGGAGGATTAAGAGGAGGAACATGCTCAACAACATCATCATCCAAAGAGTCAAAATCAGAATCAAAGAGTAGAAGAACCTCAAAGGGTGGAGAAGTAGAAGTCAAAGTCAAATATGACTCATCAAACTTCACACTTCTCTCAATATAAAGCTCATGAGTAGTAGGGTTCAAAAATATATATCCCTTCACACCATTAGGATACCCTACAAAGATACAAGGTTTGGATTGTGGTTCCAAAGCCTTGCAATTTTTTTTTAGGAATTCAGGTCATAACATTAGATCTTAAGACACAAAATTGTTCTACATCAAACTTGCATCCAAACCAAGACTCAAAGGGTTTCATCCTCTTACCACCTTGTGTAGAACATGATTATGAATGTAGCAAGCACAGTTCACTACTTTGGCCTAATATTGTGGAGGAAGGGATTTCGAATGAACCATACAAGTGGCCATCTCCTTAAGCATTTAGTTCTTTCTTTTCGTTTTGTAATGGGTTGTAAGCAATTTTATGCTACAAAGAAATCCCTTCAGAGGTACATAAATATTTAAACCTATTTCTCACATACTTGCCTCCTTTTTGGTTTAAATAACCTTAATAGACCTTTCACTTTGTTTCTCAACAAGATCCTTAAAGTCTCGAAAATGATAGAAAAATTTAGACTTAAGCTTAAGAAAATACACCCAAGTGTAACATAAAAATTCATTAATGAAGGTTAGTATATATAGAGCTCTAGTAAATGAAGGAGATGGGAAAGGTCTAGAAATGTCACTATGAACAAGATCCAAAGGATGAGTAGCTCTCCAAAATTTTACTTTGCCAAAAATTTCTTCAGGGTGCTTCTTGAGGGCACAACTCTCATAAAGAACCTTAGAAATTTTGATATGGGGTGACCCATTGACCATTTCGTTTTGGCTCAATTATTCAAGGTAACGGTAGTTAAGATGGCCAAAATGCTCATGTCATATCTTACTAACCTAATTTGCATGAGTAAGGAAGTGGGCATCGAATTAGAAGTAAATTAGGAGAAGGTATACAATCTTAAATGGTGATCTTCCTTTCCCTTAGCCACTGTGGAGTTACAGTTAAGGTCACGAATAATCACCGAGTTACGACCAAATTCCACTCACATTCCTTCACCAAGGTGAGTGAATTGATAAATTGATTAGAGATTGGTAGAGAGATTGGGAACAATCAACACTTGGTTAAATGTTCCACCATCCATCTCTATCGATCCACTACTAGAAACTAATACTGTAGTGTCATCACCCAACATGATTTGGGACATGCCACATGGATTGATTTTGGTGAACTCAACATCCAAAGAAGCCATGTGGTGTAAAGCACAAAAATTGAAAATACACATCGATGAAGGAATTATTCTAGCTACAAGGGATTTTCCTTTCTTCTTCTTAGATTTAGACTCCTTTTCTTTGGAAGACTCAACCTTCGGAGCATTCTATTTGATAGACTCAAGAACACTTATTTTATTTTTCTCAAGTAAATGAGTTAAGTGATTGATTTATTTTCTCATACATTGATTCTCTTCATGGCAAAAATATTGCAATAGGAACACTTACACTTTTCCTTCTTTTCTTTAGGCTCAAAAGTTGAAGCATTCATGGTAGGCTTGGTTTAGGCTTGGCTTCCTTCTTATGTTGATCCTTTCTATCTTTCTTCTTTTCAGTTTTCGTTTCCTTACCCTTACTTGCCACAAGGGCATGTAACTTGGATTTGAGAGTCCTTATTTGAATGAGTTTTCCTATTCTCAAATGAGTTGGGATGAAAAACTATTAGATGAGGGAATTTTCTAAGTACTTCCCAAGGTGGCTTTTGTGGTGTGGAAATTCAAAATAAAGACAAAGTATTTAGACCTAACTTATAAATAATTGACAAGATCAACTGAGAATCTTTCTTCTCCACTTTAGATTCCCTTAAAAGCAATATAGTGTGGAATTTTTTTGAGAAGGCCTATAGGTTTTCATAGTCACTAGGATTTAATCCTAGTAGTTCATTCTCCAACTTATTCCCTCTCATTTCATCTTGCTTCCCAAACATATCATCAAGAACTTTTCAAGCTCCATCGGATGTTGAGGAAATTTCGATGTGGAAGAGTAAGTTGAGAGAGACAGACATACAAAGAAGACCTAAGGCTTCATCACATCAGTTCAACCACTTAGATTTTTTTGGGTTCATCATCAGGTTCAGTCTCTAATCCCATGGTGATGTGAAATAACCCTTTACCCCTTAGTTTCATTACCATTTTCGATCTCCATTCACTAAATTTGAATGACATCTATAACAAAGAGAGAGAAAGAAGGCATGCAAAAGTAAAGTGAAATATCCCTTTACCCATTAGTTTCATTACCATTTTCGATCTCCATTCACTAAATTTGAATGACGCAAGCAAAGGTACTTTAAAGGCATCTATAACAAAGAGAGAGAAAGAAGGCATGCAAAAGTAAAGAGAAATAAACACAAACACCCTAGAATAATATTAATACACTTGATTTTGGAACTTTATATTTTAGTTTTTGATTACAATCAAGTGCAAATGCGTGTCGTGAAACAATCAGTCACTCACCTTACAATCAATGTAATAACGCACAAGAGTGGATACCACAATCAAGGTTTGTTAATCATATTAATTTGACACCGTAAGTAAGTACAAAACGAGAAAAAATAAGAGAAGGGGAGAAAACACAGTCTTGTGTGAGAAATAGTGTCTCATGTTGTAGTAGAAATCCCCTTTTCTGATACCATGGCGGATGCACTCATTTGCAAGTAATAACAAAGGCTATTATAAAGCAAAAGATGTCTCGAAATGAGTCTAGAGGACCTCCAGGATACAACGAGGGCTCTTGCGAAGGCAAAAAATGCTAGAAATGCCATTACATACTCCAATAGATTAGTATCAAAAACACAAATAACGCTATAAAAAAGCACTTTTGGAATGCACGCTTAATCTAATTTTAGAGATTAAAGACAAAAAGTCCCATTCCAATGTTAAATAATTATTAAATTTATACTACTAATTGAAATTAAAGAGCTTATTTTAAAAGTAAATTAGATACCGCTTTAAATATTATTAAATCTCTTAAAGTTAATTAATTTATCACTTTTAAATATAAAAATTAGATCCTAATAATATATGTATTAAGACCTAACTATATTAAACCAACCCCTTTTAAATAAACACCTTACCTCTTTATAAACCCCACCCTTATATCTAAAACCGACCCACTTATAATATGTAAAACCCCACAAACCCAACCCTTAATTAAATATCTCACTCTTAATAATTTAAAGGCTTCAAACAAGGGTTTTTGCGAAAATTTATAGGAGTAACAGGAGAAGAAGAAAATGGGAGGACCACTGTGCCAATTTGAGCCCTGCAGTGATCTGGCTTGGAAGAATAATGAGGAGCTATGGAACCTCTTACACAAGGGTGGAATTTCTAATTTTATAGAATGCATCCAGGCCACGATCAGAATATCTCGGTTCATTTTACAATGGACTGGAAGGATAAAAAGCTGAAATATGGAGGCCATCGTGTTACTATTAATGAAGAGTTGATTACACGAGGCTATGGGCCTCGAGTTGGAGGGTTACCTTTTTTTCAGCAAAAGGATTGACAGGCCGCCGAAGCTAAGAAAATATTTGATGTGGGAGAGGAGCTCAAATTTGTTTCTATGGATATTAGGGTAAGTTCTATCCCCAAGCCATTCGATAAAGTAACAAATATGATGGTTAGGTATATTTATCTGGAAGGGCGATACAAATGTAGACACCTAAAATTGGTTACACAATTTAGTGTCCCCCGTATTCGCTTACCTATTCTATTCTCGAAACCCGGTGCACTTTTATATCACTACTTATCTCTTAGGATATTAATTAATTATCTAATTAAAATACCTATCCTAAGTTTATTCCACCCCATTATATTTCACCCATGGATAATTAAACATTAACCATGTAATTCTACCTTTTTTACCATTATTCCAACTACTTATTCACCCCATATCATTTCCAAACCTCCTGTATCATTATTCTTCATCCATCCCACCTTTTTCTCCTCTCCTAAACATGTGCAGTGGGTTTTTACCGATATTTGAGTGGGAGGGATAAGTTTCTTATCCCCACAACTCATTTATTTGCCTCTTTGGGAGACTGTTCCCTGATCGGCGCCGATCAATCTTCGGTCAACGCCGATTCTCCTAACAGTGCCGATTTTATCTCGGTCGACACTGACTATAAATATACGACCAGAGTTCTTCTCTGGTTAGATTCAAAAGAGTTGGTTTCCTGGAGATTTTTTTGTTTGAGCAATTAAAGAGATTATCAGAGAGAGAGAGTGAGTTCTGTGCATTTTAATCCCTAAGAGGTGTACTGTTACTCTGCCCGCGCAACTCCAAAAATTTGCTTGAAGTTCCTCAAACTTCCTGGTATCCCCAATTTTCCTTCACCAAAGCAAGAAGTCCGTCCACGTGTCTATAGCTCTTGCGGGTCTCCACAACTCCCTTCATTAATCATCAATCATCAATCAAGCATTTTCCAGGTATTCCCCTTCGTGGATTTCTGTAATTTACTTTCGGTTGACATTGACCCAGTCCGGTCGACACCGATTAATCTTCCATAGACACCAATTTGTCCAATCAACACTGACTCAAACCTTCGACGCCGATCATTGTCTGATCGACACCGACCAACCTACGAAAAGTACGAATCTGGGTAACACAATTTCAGTTTTGTTTTTACAGTTTCGCTTTCTTTCAATTTCTATTGCTGTTTTTACATTCTGTCTGCAACTTAAAATCAGAAAATCTAAACATTTGCTTACATCTTTTATCATGTATGCCTTTATCCTTAATTGAGAACGTGAACTGACATCCACCGAGGAAGCTCATCGCTTCTCGGACCCGCTTTTCGGGTAGTTCACTCTTTTATCTTCTAACATTGTTTTTTTCTGTTAAGCATTTGTGCATTGTAGGGTTCTTGGATCTACTCTGCAGGATTGCTCGTGTGCACCCATCTTGGCTTCATCAACATTTTTTTCCATTTATATCTTCGAATCTTGTCCAATCAATCAGGTATCAACTTTATTTGAGTTTTTTTAGGGTTTTTGTGTTTAGTTTGGTTCATTGACTTGGACAGGTAACAAGCGGAAATTATTGATCAACATCTACCACACTCAATGGGACCCTACCAAAGTCCCTTATTGGTAAGTTCATCTCTTTTCCAGTTTTGAGCTTTGTTCTTTTTCCTCACTGATTTTCATCAGTTTTTCTTAAGCATTTCCTTTCTTCATTTCAGTCTTGCTTCTTTTTCTAAATTTGCAAAGTTAAGCTCCTTTTTTTTGCAAATCTCAATTCCAATTTCTATTTCTAAAGATTAGTAAATTTTTCATTTGAATTCAATATTGCATTTTAGATTCATCTCTTTGTGCAAAATTTTCATTTCTTTGAAATTTTCTAAATTCTTAAAATAGAAATTTTCTTTCCACTAGTATCTAGTTATCTAGATATATTTTCTTGGGTTTCTTGTATTGCGTGTTTTTGCTTAAACTTGTCTTGCGGAGTGGTTCATGGGATTGATCGAGGAAAAATCTCAAAAACATGCTTTTCAAAATCCACCCACCTTGGAGAGCTAAAAACTACAGGTATTTCTCTTTTGCGGTGTTTTCTCCTTTTTAAGAACTTAAAAAGAACTTGTTTGTTTGTTTTTTATCACACTCAAACACTTCAGCTTTGGTGCTTAAAATGAATTAATCGCATTGGGAAAGAACTTGTTTGACTTGTCTTCATTGAAATCAAACACTTCGGTTTTAGTGCTTAAAAAGAACATTTTCTTTTTCATTTCTGTTGTATGTTCTTCACCTAGTTTTCTAAATAGGTTGGAAAATTAATCAAAATCGGTAGTGACACTATTTGATTTGTTTTTATTTTTCACCCTTGCACAAAAATCCAAAATCACTGGGCATAAATAATTTAAACAAAAACTCCCTCCTTAGCCTCGCTTACTTAGAAGTGACATCCAAGAGGAAGAGCCTACGTGATACTCGAGCCGTGATACAAATTCACGAAAGTTCTGGTATATATTGGCAAAGCACCCGACTCCCTTATTGCAGCGGTGTGTAAAGTGCGGGGGTAGGCCCCTATATCAAGCCACGGTACCAGTCTTTCACTTACTGAAGTGCCTTCGGGACTCCTCACCGAAACATTCCCTAAACCATCCTTAGTTTGTCCAATTGAGTAGTTCCCATTCCAAAAGCCTTCCCTAACATTTTCTTTCTTAAAAGCATGAAAACTTAAAAGAGATAATCACCTACACTGCTTGAATTATCATGCATTAATTAGGTTAATCTCTTTTTCTTTTCGTGTTTGTGCTTGTTTATGTCGGTCATTACCCGGTCACAATCTAGAAAAATGGCTCAATAGGCCTCTTCCTCATCTGAGACCCCCACTAATTTGGATGTTTCGGCACCCCTCGGGTCTTCTTCGGGACCAATATTAGTTGGTTCCCCATCTTGGTCATATAATAATTTCTATTATCCTAAAACGATCCCATCATGACCGACTTCCCCAATCCTTCAGAGGCATCACCTATCCTTGATATAGAGTATATTCCTCATGCGAGATCCCGACTTCAGTGCTCTCCTTGACTACAAACTGGTAGCCCTTATGGACTACTTAGTGCATAAGTCTACTTAAATATCTGATCATGGAACACCAATTCAGCAGGTTTACAATTATCCTCATGAGCCATCCTAGGCTCTCATAGAACAGTTGGCATGCTTTTTCTCGCCTCAAACCATGAAAGAAGGTGGCGCATCTATGCCTCCTTTTTCTCTTCCACCAACCATGTCGAGTGGTTCTCAAATGGCGCTGCCTATCCCTAGTATAGCAGCTGCCTCGTCTACCCCACTTTACTACTTTTGAGAGGCCCTCTTCTTTAGCTATGACGAGTGCATCCACACTCCCACAAGTTGTTGTCAATTCTTCTATGCCGTCTATTACATCTCAAAGTTAGTATCTCCCTTTGAGCCAACCCCCTCCTACAAGTTAGTCCATTCCTCTTTCTCATCTTCTAGTTGGTCTTTCTTCCATGGCTCCAGTGACAATGGATTTTACCCATCCCTTGGCATCAACACCCTTAATAACTAATCCGGTAGTCAAAAGCCTCATTCAGAGGATGTTTCCCACATCACAAACCATATCAAATCAAATCAACACCCACATTCCTCAATCCATTCTCGATTCAGTTGGCAAGTGTAGGAACCCACCAATCACAGGCTCCATTATTCATTCAATGTCTCTCTCAACCACTTGTCATCTCACAACCTATTTATACTCAGGCTCCTTCACACCAGATACCTCGCTAGGTGTCACCCAGAATGCCTGGCTATTCCTCTTATCATCCTGTTAATCAATAGATGAATCCCCCATTAACGCCTCAACAGAACATACCATTCACTTCTTATACGGGACATACCAACATGCCCCCTCCTCAATCAGATGTCGTCCAACTTCTTTTCAAAAAAATCACAGACCTAGAAGTCTCCACCAAAGGGGCTCACCCTTCATACTCTTTTGAAGAAATATGTAATGAACCAATTCATCCATCAGTGGCTTTTAGGTCTTATCCTCCCCAATGGGAACTTCCTAAGTTCTCAAAATTTCATAGTCGGGAGGACCCTCAACAACACCTATGAGCATTTAAACACGCTTGCTACCTTATAATCCAAGATCAGGAGCTTATGCTCTGTACCTTTCCTATGTCTTTAGTAGGGCCCACTTTAGACTGGTATAATAACATACCCCAACATTCTCTATTTTCTTTCTCTCAATTAGCCTAGATTTTTGTTGAGCACTTCTCAATAAATATCGCACATAAGATCTTGATCACGAGACCTTTATAACATTCGCAATCGATTCGACGACGAGTCTATTGCAGAGACTTTGTCGCTCAATGGAGAGGAATAATAAATCAGTTGTCCTTCTTCCTCCCTCAATTTCAAAATTGAGTTGTTCACTCGATCTTGTGCCAATCATATTTCTTCCACTTTAAGGATTCAAACCTTTCATACATTTTAAGAAGCCTTTACGATGGCACGTAAACTTGAGTCTCACGCCATCGAACAAGGAAAGTTAAAACTTTGCTCTAAGTCTAAACCAGATTTTTCTCGGTTTACAAAATCAAACCCTTCTTCTTCTAACAAAGACAAGAATCAGGGGTCCACAAATGCTATTGTCTTAAAAACATCATGATCTGATAACACTTCCAATCAAATACCTCGGAGAGACTCTCAATCTCCTCGAAGAGGACCTCCGCCATTTCGGTCTTTTACTTCGTTGGGGGAGTCATATACTTCTATCTTAGACAAAATGCTGGAAGTTCACATGATCAAACTTCCTCCTATTAGAAATTTTGACGAGAACAAAGAACGACCATTATGGTATCGTGAAAATGATTTTTGTCGTTATCATAGAAACAAAGGCCATGACATTGAACGATGTCAAACCTTCAAAAAACTCATCCAAAAATTCATTAATAGAGGCGAGCTTATTCTGGATAACCCAAACGCTCCCCCAAATCAAGCACTTAACGTCTTTAAACAACCTTTTCCAAATCAATCCCCGAACAATGACGCTTGGGATCTAAAAAAACAAACACGCATACTATCAGCTTCATTTCTACTGATAGTTCTTCTTCTAATTCTGAGCCATCTACAAACATGTCGACTAAATCAAAACTTCTTTCCGCTCCTTCAACCTCTAAGATTCCACCATCCTCGGATGGTCCATCTTTGAGTCTTCCTCTATTGTTGGAGACAAAGTCATCTCCCTCTGTCTCTCTATCTGATCTTCCATCTATACCTGAGACAGTGTCATCTCCATCTGTCTCATCGTCAGGCATTCTTTTGGTGCTTGAGTCATTAACATCTCTTCAAGTTTCCACTATAGACACTTCTACTTCTGTTGCTCCCATTTTTGTGGCAACCATGCCTTTGGTCAACATACCCATAGTAGTACCAACTTCTATGCCTTCGGAAGCATCTTCGATCTTGACTCTTCCTGTCTCTTTTCCTACAGTAGTTACACCCACGATTACTGCATCTGAAGTACTCTCCTCACAAGAAGCTACTTCTTCATTATCTACCTCTTTCACCTTCGGTGCTTCCTTGCCTATTAAGGAAACATCTAAAGAGATAACATCGACACCCATACTTTCAATCTTGAACTTAGACATAAACAATTGAAATTTAAGTCTAAAGTTGCATCATCGGTATCATCTCCTTCACTTCCTCTGAAAAGGTTACAATCACCTTATGCGGTCGAAGTTGTCACCATCCCTGAAAAGGGAAAACCGATATTTCGGACCATCAAAACTCTTGGTGTCCTCCCTCAAAAATCCCTCACTATGCCTCATAAAAATTGAATTTATCCACTGAAAAGGTGTCTTCTTCTATAAAACCATGTTCTTTATCTGTGCCTCGTAAACTGGATTTACCTCACCGAAAAGGTGTAACCTATTTGATCAAAACCATCATCTTCGTCACAAAAACCAAGGCACCTTTTGTGCCGCCTATCAAATCTATTTTGGGAACTCTTCCCCCATCTAAATCGGGCCTGATCTAAATCATCATCTGCTTTGGTCAAACAACCTTCTTCATCTCCGAAGATTACAACACCGTCATGTCTTCGCATCCCAAAAATATATCTTAGAGCTCCTCCTTCGTTGAAATCAATCTTGCCTCACTTGCTTCCATCTCAAGCACCTAAGGATGCTTCTCCCAAGTTGTTCAAAAAAAAGCAAAACAGCCCCTAAAAAGACTGGACCGGATGTGCATGTGGATCTTTTACCTCAAAGCAGCCTACTAAGATTAAAGAAGTGCTTCCTTTATCTCCGTCCACATCTTCACCTACAGGATTTTATACTGAAATTCTTCGCCAACTCATCCAAAGATTCATTTATATCATTTCCTCCAATCAAGCCTTATAATCCCTAATAGTAAAACCTTCATGGTTTAACTCTGATGTGATTTGTGCTTACTATCGTACTCTAGGTCATGACACCGAGGGATGTAAAGCCCTTCAATCTGTCATTAATAGCCTCTTGGAAGAAAGTGATCTTCTATTGGAAGAAGACGAGGAACAAGTGTCTCATGTTATCCTAACTACGTCTGAGCCTATACAGTCTATTCAGGCTCCCAATTCTATTGATATCACTTCAGTCGGCTCGGATGACGTCCCACCCTCTCAAATTAATGCAATTTGTATCGCCACTAGAACATGATGGTACGATAATCAATCATCTCTTACTACTTCTTGACCATGAGTCGTTATTTCCGCTGCCCCGAAGGAGCTCCTCCTTCCTCATCAGCCCCGAGACCTCAAGTCTCTATTCGTGCTTCACCTCGGCTTAGATTCCTGTGTCAGTTGAGGAGAGTGTTATGAAACAACTCACCCATGCTCCTATCAAAATGTCTCTTTTTGACCTCATTCAGTCATCTCCTCAGCATCGCTAGGCTCTGATTGATAGTTTGCGCCACATCGGTGAATTCAGATGAGCCTCAGCCTTTCAAGATGGTCGTTGGGTTGAATAGATATTCAACTACCATCTCCTTTGAGGATTCTAAAATTCCTCCCCTTTCTTCTGAGGATTTGGAGGCTCCTCTCTTTATCACAGTTCAAATCAATAGCACTACGTTAAAACATACTATGATCGACAGTGGTGCTGCACTCAACATCATCTCCTCCCACACCTTTGAGAAACTTAAGTTGCCAAAGAACGTAGTATCACCTCCACCTTTCACTCTTCGATCATTTAACGATTAGCTGGCGGTTACCTTAGGAACTGTGGTCCTACCCATTTAGGTAGGCAAGAAACTTCTTCATGAGCTTTTTTACATTGTTGAAGGAAAGTTCCACTACAATATGATCCTCGGATGCTCCTGGATCCGCACAATGCACTGCGTCCCATCAACCCTCCATCGATGCATAAAATATCGTATGAGGGAAAAATCTATACTCATCCAAGAGACCCTTTTCCATCCGCACAGTGTGACATGACCATAGGGCCTGTCCCTCCGAAGGAGAGGACTGATTCTCCTGATGAGGCTTCATCTTCTTCCATACCTACAACAAAACTACCAAATCTACAAAATCTGGAAGATACGTTGCAACGTTTCTCACTAGGGGAGATTCCCCTTCTCTCTTTCAATGCCCATCTCAAACCTAACGAGTATGGTAGGCCAGATAAACAACCTGAATATCAATAAGGTCTCGACTACATTATCACCATTGGTCTACCCAATCGACAGACCAACTTCATCTACAGTGGTCTTGATACACCTCACTTTTGTCTGGACTCTCCTCCTAGGGCCAAACCCTATTCTGCAGGGTTTGATGATCTACATAATCCCGCATTTGCAAAGACTTACCTATATCAATGCACGTGGAAGGGATTTGGCCTGGGAAAGTATGAATAGGGTGTGCATGACCTCACATCCATTCCAACTCTTAAACCACATC
The DNA here is from genome assembly GCA_018340775.1 of Taxus wallichiana var. yunnanensis. Lineage (NCBI taxonomy): Eukaryota > Viridiplantae > Streptophyta > Pinopsida > Cupressales > Taxaceae > Taxus > Taxus wallichiana. Next base: position 331,447,419 of record CM031234.1, read on the forward strand.
AAAAATTTGGTTTAGGATTCAAACCTCCCTCGAAAGCCACCATCACCATTCTCTCTCGAGCCTCTTTCCATTGAGGAACCATCTTCTCCCGTCATGTCTGAAGCATCGCTTGATGTAGATGACACCATTTCCATCCCATCTAACTTTTTTTTAGTCAATTCCATTTCCTTAGGTCCACTGACCTATAAAACTAATGGCAAGGTCACTTCCATACCATTAGTCTACCCCGAAATAGTCGAAGACGATTCTCCTACCATCAGTACTATCCACTGTTTTGATGATGATTCTGTCCTTACTTATCCGGGGCGGAGGATTCTTATCTTCCTAAAACCCTTTCTTCTGAAACATCTACACTTCTCAACGAAACCACCGTCAACCTTAATATAGGGACTTTTGAAGACCCTCGCATCATTAAGGTCAGCCAATCTCTTAACCCACAAGAGTTAGGAGACTTCACCGCCTTTCTTTCTCGACTATCACTAAGCTTTTGCTTGGTAATTATTGTCACCAAATCACTACACCCTTCGAATGGCCAAGATGTGAATAGGACATTCGGTGTGATTAGGACACATGGGATCACCTCTCAAGCTATGGGACTTGGGCTCGAGGTGAACCTCCAGAGAAGGCCGACTTCCTCTTCCTAAACTAATTGTTGTACTACTCCTAGTGTAACAAAAATGATTATCTAGTCCTACGCTAACATTTTTCATGGGGTTTTAGGAAAGAGATTTACATAAATGAAACTATACTAGGGATGGTGATGCACCAAATAAAGGGTGTTTCCAGACTCAGGAAGGGTTAATTTGAAGAGGGTGTGTGCTCCACATGTCAACTTCACCTATTACGAACTTATAGAGGGTACATGATACCACAAACTAAGAGACACGCGTTCCCTTTGTTAAACTTTATCGACCGAGAAATATACCGGTTTCCCGGTGAGGAAGGATGAACTCAAGAAGGGTGAATAGACACCACAACTCAATTGCATGCAATACTCCACCACTCGATAAGCACGAGAACTCCAAGAACATGCAATAAAAACTTAAACTTGCATAGTGTACCTACAAGTACAAGAAAGGCACAAAGAAGCACGTAAGGATGAAAGGACCGAGATTAGTCACAAAACACACAATTTTATTGCTTCAATAACATGCAAATGCATCATACATTCGGAAGAGGTAATATTTGCCATTACGGTGTTGAAGAGGAGGCTTGAAAGTTCTCTCAACACACAAGAACAACTTGCGAAGAGAGAGGACCCTTGAAAAGTATACACTGCTTTGAGATATCTAACTGTCCAACTTGTCTGAACTATTAGAACCCTTTGAAATGAGCTTCCAACTTACATTTATAGAAGAATATGTGAGAAAGAAGAGGAAAGGTCATAATTACATTCCTAAATTGAAGGCCCATGATGTATTTATTACGAGTTAGTTGAACCACCGAGAATGTTCCATCATGGGTCATTAATTGCCTGATGACCTAGTATTCTCAATTAATTAAAAGAATATTTAAATAAAATATTTAAATAATAATAATAAATATTATTATTAAAATATTTAAATAAAAATATTAATTTAATTAACATAACCGCACATAGCCCAACTTGGTGAGTTTCGAATCCTCTATAAGCTCGACCGAGCCAATTTACCTCACCGTCATGGCGTTTTGAACACCTTGTGAGCCAATCAAAATGAACTCAATTCTCCACAACTCGTCTTCCACCAGCTCTTCTCAATGCTTCGTGTCATCTTACCTTCTTTCCAGAACTGAAATCTTGAGTTCTTCTCTCCTCGCTCAACTCACTTGAATACCGAGCTTAACCCAAAATTTCTAAAAAAATGGTTTTACCACAATGCTCACGGTTCTTGCTTATTATATAAAACTTGTAGTAAGAATGTTTTGGCTTTTCCATAATAAGCACAATTGTACCTTCCAAATGATGAGAAAATGCCATTACCAATAAAGACCTAATCCTCGCCATGATGATGACCCGTGTTCATGCCCATAACATGTCGATAGACACCTTTAAGACTAATTATTGGCCAAAGAGCCCTTTGGTATTTTTGTAGTGCACTCTGTAATCTCGGATCCAATCAACAATTATGCCACTATTGGGATCTTAGTATGGCATAGGTAGTCGTGAGCTACACAATATACTCATTTTCCGTAGAAACTAAAATATCCTTTATGTTATAATTTGCAACACATAAAAGAAGCCCTTAAAAAAATACATTGAACAACTAGGGCAACCAAGAGGACCTTGGAGAAATGTACAGGTAACAACCATATGAATTCTTCCTTAGTCGTGGATCAAAGCTAATAGAAATAAAGCTAGATAAAATTAGCTTGAAACTACAGTATAATCGTCCATTTGTTAAAAACAAGTTTCTTTGAACCTGGTAAAGGAATAATTTTATTGTCTGATTGGACACACATAATGGAAGGGTATAAATATTGCCTATTGCCCTCAGATTTTCTCAAAGAGACCATTTACAAGTAACAAGGATGTAGCATACAAAACGGCCAACCAGGTATTTCAGAGTTGACCTTCACATTCAATTCATTTCTAGGAGAAAAAATGCTGAGCACTATGAATCATTTCATTCTGCACCGTTTTAAACCTTCATCTCCTGATTCAGAAATTTTTTATGAAGCCTTGAATAGCGTGACTCCAATCCATCGTACACGGCAGTGAATATTTGTTTCCTATAGCTGCCATTCGATACTGAATAGATAACAACATAGTTGGTCAACCTGCTTGCTGGAAGCGTCCAAAAGGCTTCTACTATACTGCAACATGCCTGCTGCCTGTGCGTGGGAGCTTGTCACCTGCCCACATCAAGTTTAGAATTGTACAGAGGATGAGGAGAAGGTTGTGGCAGCCATTAAAGCTGACTCAAAGTCTGAACAGTTCAGTATTCTGATTGGAATCCTAACAAGGGTGGATCTGTATGAAAGGAGACACTTTCTTCGTATGATCTATGGAACCCAATCCACAGTCCATGCAAGAGTGGATGTGAAATTTGTCTTCTGCAATCTCACCAAGGATGATCAAAGAATCCTTGTGTCTCTGGAGATGAAGGCACAGAATGAAACGATTGATTGGCCTTTCTTTCCTCGCATCCTTTGATCTTCATGCACTCGCCGCTCCACTCGGCATTTGACTCGTTCCTCCAACCTGGCGTCATTCCTTATTCACCGGTTTATATGGCGATTCACTCGCCATCCCTCGGTCATCAACTTCCTCCTGGTGACTCGCACAAAGACTCGGACCACTCCAAACGTGGAATTCTCATGATGGATTTCCATCTTATGATCTCCACTTGGAAATTTGATCTGATTTCTCCCATTCACGGAAGTCTGATCATGGTTTACCAACCCAATATTTCCACTTGGCGGTGCTTGCCTGAATCTCCCCTACGCGGAGTGAACAACTTGACCGCCATCATCAAATTTCTGACCTTGGAAATATAGTAAAATGTTTCCCATGCGCGGGATTACCTACTCGGTCTGCCATTCATAAAAACCCACTTGGAAATATAGTGAAATGTTTCCCATGTGCGGAATTACCTGTGGCTTGCCATGATCGTGCTCCCGATTTTTTGGCAGTAGACTCAAACTTCTCCCACGCCCAAAATTTTTTCAATGGCTTGACATCACGTCATTTCCCTTGGCAATGCTCACCTTATTTTCCACGTCCGGATTGGAGTGCGGGGTTTCATTATCATTTGGCCATATTTCGTTTTGGACAGATGGCCACCGATTTCCACTTTTCCACTCAGCATGAGGAGACATCATTTTCTCAGTGCAAACATTTCAGCTGTAGCTTGTAAGGTGTGATAATTTCGACAGAAACCTTTATGCCTGATGACCTAGTGGCTCATTGAAGATGCTCATATAATTGCAAAGCAAATTATGCTTCATGAATATTCTGATATGAAATAGTTCCACCTCTATGAGATTCGCTTCCATGAGTTACATCGTAAAATCGTAAGGTCTCAATAGAGAATCTTTGTAATAAATTTCATCAGTCTCCCAAGAACACTCTCACTGTCACTTAATCGATTTTCATAAAACTATCTTGAAGGAAAATCTTGAATTTGAGGATGCATTCGATGCTGAAAAGATAAAAACATAGTTGGACGACCTGCTTATTGGAAGTGCTAAAAAAGGCTTCTATTAAATCTGCTTTTATGCACCGAATACTCGACCGAGGAAGGTCTGAACACCGTTATAATTCATAGCTCTTTTTAAGATGTCGGTTTGACTCAATTTTACATTGGTATTCTATGGTGCTTATACTATCTTCCTGGGTCGATAGAAGTCCTTCCATTACGTAATTACAAACCCGAGATTCAATGATGTTGAACCTCCCATATCTGCATAATCTCATATCATCTCGGTCAAACAAGATAATTCTCCCAAGTGGTTGGTTGAGCATTGTCTAATGGATTAGACCTGGCCTCATGTTAACTTAGCTTTCCCTAACTTGGCCTTCATATCTTTTTACATCGATCTCTACCAAGATCCTTATAGAGTTCCTTTCATTCGTCAATTTTCAACTAGCTATATTTTGCATTAACAAGACCATCGTTGAGCTCTTACAACTAAGAGTCTCTACCGAGATGATCTCTGAGATGACTATCAATTTGACATCGGTTCTCTATCAACTCGACCCCAAACTCTTTAATGAGTTGAGATCAACTGGGTGCCTTTCAATGCTTTAGGTGATCTCTTCATATGCAATTTAGGAATTATTTTTAATTATTGCATCTTGATAATAATTGGTGATGGGTTCCCGGGACTATTATTTCATTTTGAACATGATAGGACCTCGTTGTCCAATCTTGCCACATGTGCAAAATTGGATAACAGGAATATGAAGATATGTCGGGCCTCGATCCTAACATCGTGGTCCACAATATCATCATTCTTCTAGACATCAAACCAGTTAAACAAAAACTACGTAAGATGCATCCTCGTGTAGCTCTCCTTGTTAAAGAAGAGTTGCAGTGCTTGCTTTCAGTGACTTCATCCAACCCATTGACTATCCACAATGGGTTTCAAATATAGTACCAGTAACCAAAGCCATTGGGAAAATTTGAATCTGCACCGACTTTTGGGATCTCAATCTCGCTTGCTCGAAAGACGATTTCCCTCTACCTAATATCGACCAACTCGTGGACTTAACTGTAGGCCATGAGATGCTTTCTCTTATGGATGGTTTCTCTGGGTATAATCAAATTCTCATCACACCAGAGTATCAACATAAGACTTCCTTCATAACCCCTTGGGGATCTTTCTATTATCGTGTCATGCCCTTTGGTCTTAAGAACGTAGGGGCAACTTATCAACACGCGATGACCTACATCTTCCATTACCTCATACACAAAACTATAGAAGATTATGTCGACGACATCCTTAATAAATCCAAACATCATCAGGATCATCTTCTCATCCTTGCGCCTCTCTTTGAGAGACTCATTCATTTTTGTCTTCACCTAAATCCATCTAAATGCGTATTTGGCGTTCTCACTGGTAAAATCTTAGGGTTTATCATTTCTATCAGGGGTATTGAGGTCGATCCCACAAAAATAAAGGCTATCATCGAGATGCCTCCTCCTTCCAACTTAAAATAGCTTCATGGTCTTCAAGGACGCCTTCAATCAGTGCATCGCTTTATCTCACAACTTTCAGACCGTTGTCAACCTTTTCATCACCTCCTCCGTAAAAATGTTCATTTTGAATGGGATGAGCATTGTTAAAAGCCTTTGATGATCTCAAGGCTTATCTTCTTTCTCCACTTGTGCTCGCTCCTCTACACGAGGGGGAGCCATTCTATCTTTATATTTCGTGACTAGACCATGCTTTGTAGGAGCCATGATCTCACATCGAGATGCTAATGGTAAGGAATAGGTTGTCTATTATATCAGTCACACTCTTCACGAGTATGAAACTTGCTATTCCAAAGCTGAAAAGTTATGTTGTGCTCTCTTCTTCGTAACTTCTAAGCTTCGTCATTATCTCCTTAATCATAAAACTTACATTGTTATGAGTGTTAATCAGCTCAAAACAATGCATGCAAAACCATACCAAAATGATTGCATCACTCGTTGGCTCATGCTCATGACAAAGTTTGACCTCAAGTTCATCTTGTGAAAATCCATCAAGGGCCAGGTTATTATTGATCAATTAGCTGATGCCCCTCTTCCAGACAATCAAGTCCCTCTTGCTTAATTCCCAGATGAATCCATCTAACAAATTGATTTCGGTCTATCTCCATTTAAAGTTAAACTCTTCTTTGATGGGTCCAAGTGTCATCAAGGGGGAGGAGCTGGATTCGTTATGATTCCTCCTTGGGGTACACCTATCCCCGTTGAACACAAGCTTAACTTTGAATGTACCAATAATATGGCCAAATATGAAGCCCTCGTCTTAGGTCTTCAAATGCCATTAATCTTGCACTCGCCATATCGACATCTTCGGTGACTCGAGCTCATCGTATGGATGATGAAGATGAATATGATGAAAGAGTGGCAAAGATGAATAGTGAGTCATATGTTGTTATGAATCGGGAGCAAACGAACAAAAAAGAAAAAGTGGTGCAGCCTGCTAAGAAATCCAAGGAGTTTCCTACAACTATTCCAGTGGTTGCAAGAAGAGGAGCTCCTATTCCCACTGCCTCCACACAAAAGGTGAGTAATGCTAATCCTCCTTCTTCTACTTCTATTTCCAAAACTTCTTGTCCTTCAAATCCTAAAAATGATAAATCAAAAGTTTCTCAAATTCCTAGCAATGATTCCCCATCCACCTCTGGATCTTTTAATATCATTGATCACCTCAAAAAGACCAAAATCCAAATCTCAGAGGCATAATTTTACCAAACCCATCCAAAAGCTTTTGCTAAAATGGTAAACTTTGTCAATGCCAAATCCAAAGCTTCATCCAATACTTCTACAGGTCTTTTGCCCACTCCCTCTTCCTCACCTCAACCAAGCCTTATGGCTGTAGTCACTTCCCCTAATGAGAAAATTGAACCATTCTATGTGACTCTTCTCATAGCTTGCCATAAACTCAGTAAATGTGTCAATCTAGTCTAAGAAGAAGGCAAATGGTTCTTGGGCTAAAAATTCTTCCTTGGAATATCTTGGTAAGGAGTATGTTGAGCCAATTGTTTCTTAATAAAAATGAGATCATTTGCAAGCTTCTGTACTAACTAATCAAAGTTGGCTCCAGGGGAAGAGGAAGAAGAAGATGCTTTAGGCTTGGAAGGTTCTCTTTTCAATTTGCATATGATCGGTCATCCTCAACACTGATAGCTAACCATTGATCAAAGCATCTAGGGTCAGAAGGTTAGCTCTCCTTGGTGTATAGATTACTTCAGATAATCGAGCATTGAGGAAGAAGAAATTTTGGATTTGATCCACTAGATGAGTGTTCTGTGGAATTTTATGAATTAGCTTGTTGAATTTAGCCACAAACTCTCTCATGGGCTCGAATGGTTCCTTCTTGATATGAGATATTTGAGCTAACAGAGCATGCACATCTTCAGTAGGTTTGAAATGTTGCTCAAACTGAGTTGTCATGGTATTCCAATTAGTGATTGACCCAACAGGAAGATGATAGAACCAATCAACAACATTGTCCTGTAATGTCTCCACAAAAAGCCTAACAGAGACATCTTCATGTTCAACCCCAAGAATCCCACATGCAACAATGAAGGTTGTAATGTGTTCATCTAGATGAACCTTCCCATCACCCCGAATTTGGGAAAATTTTTCCTGTTACCCCTAGGTAACTCATGCAATGGCTAAGGAAGAGCAAGAGGCCCAACCTGTTGTCCCCAAGGCAAAGGTGTTGCCATCTTTGGAAAAATTGACTGAAGGGGAACTGAAACACCAACAAGTATCAAAGCACAAAGATTAGGACTGAGTTGTTCTTGAGGAATGCTATTCTTGGAATTTTTGTCTTTAACAGGAGGTGTGCTTGTAGAATGAGTTCTTCTGTTCCTTCTTGTTAGAAGAAGAGAGAAGTTTTGTTGCTCCAGAAGTTGAAAATGGGAATCTTCTACCCCGAGATATTTCTTCCCATGTGTATACCATAGAGTCACCAGACCAAAAATGATCTTGAAGTTTTTCTTTTAGAAAGGGATCCATTTGAAACAAAATCCCCAGAGAGTTGCCAAAAACTGTTGGGTTTTAAAATGATACTTTAACAAACCACAGTCAGGGGACAACAAGTCCCTCCTCTTTAATGGGAGAGGTTCCCTTATTGAAAGCAAGAAGCAAAACTTATATACAAATGTACAACTTTCAAAGTGTGGATTCCTGATATTTTGAAATGTTTTATGCCCAAAGATCATCAATACGAAAGAATAGAAGAACTAAGGAGATGAGAGAGGAAGAACATAACAATACTTTTAGGAAATATAGATAGTAGAGTATAACCTTATACATATTGAGCAAGGGAGATGCATAATAGAATCATTCACTTTCATAATAGATATAATTCCATAGACACAAAGTTCTAGAAATCATATAAACAAGAACACAAAGTTTCTTATCATGCAAAGATGGATGATTCAAAAATTTGAACAAGGAAAGAAGGAATTGTAGAGGAAGAAAGGGAAAAACTTCTGTATTGATTACTTTCAAATCTATTACAATTTCAAGAATGCCAGGATCCAACCAACATAATGACATGGAGAAGCCATTAAATAATCCTCAAAAATGGTTACATTTGGTTTCTTGTTTCTTGTAGAAGCATTAATGGTGGAAAAAATGATTCTCTGTAATGCATCCGTTAAACCTATTTGTAACTTCAAATTTGAGTCATCCACATGGAAGAGAATTTTTGAAGCGGGCCTGGGGGTGTCTTTTGCATTTTATGATTTTTATAGAGATTGTGCATTTTAGACATTTTAGTCCGCCCATCCGCTTTTGATATAGGCCTGACACGTGGCTTTACTTGAGTGGCGATGGAGTCACGGCTCACTTTTACAATTTTAACTCTTTTTAACAAAAGGTCAAAAACTCAAAGTTCTTTGCTTTGACCCGCTTTGAATTTTCAATGCGGGCTCAAGACCCCAGTGGAGTTGTGGATCATTTTATAAATTTTAAATCTCTTTTGGAAATAAGAACAAAATTCCCAAATTACTCCGACGGCCCACCTTCGCGCTTTGACTTTCGATGCGGGCTTAACATTTGACTTTATCCCTTGGCATGAGCGGGGCCGCAGGTCACTTTATAACTTTACGCCCTTTTGGAAACAAAGGTAAAATTCCTAAAGTGTCCCGACAACCCACCTCTCCGCTTTTGAATTTTCAAAGCATCAAAACACAAAAAGGGCCCACCTTTCCACCACTGCTTATTTCAGCCAATCAAGATCCTTCTACCACAGGGGCCAATTTGACACTTTTGTAAAAATAAAAAAGTGACAATTTTAAAAGATAAACCCACCACACCGCATCCTATCAGAGATGTCCACATACCCATGGATGTTGGGGAAAAATTGATAGGAAGATACGCTTGTCATTCTAAAATGTGGAAAAATAAAAAAGAAAGGGAAAATCTGTTTCCATGGAATGAAAAATCAGTAAAAATACCGTGCTTGATGCAATCCATAGCAGAGAGAAGGATCGATGATGACATTTGAAGGCACCAACTCAAAATTCACAAAACTTTACTTCAAAAAGAGGGGGATTTTGAGGGTGACAAAAAAGCCAAAGGAAAGACCGACACCGACACTTTCCAAGACCGACACGGTGAAAGATAAGAATATGTGTCCAAAACAAATTGTTTCACACTTCGCAATGCTTACCAAAATGAATAAGGCCAAAAAGAAGACATGTGGAGCCTTTTAAATGGCTCGTGATTTTAGCAAGTCTCGATAAAGACCGACAAATGTGAAAAGGTGACAAAATCTTATTGATAAGCCATTTCCACAAAAATAAAACTAACAAATGTAAAATACAAAGATAGACAAAGTAATTCTATTAGCTCATCCTTCGCAAATGACAGAAGCATGATAACAAGGGACTGATAATGTGAAATATGGAACAATTCTATTGGTCTGTATTTTGCAAAGACAAAAAAGATACAAAATATTTAACAACGTAAAATATTAAGTAACTTGGAGCTTTCGATTGGATCAAATTTCGTAAATGATAGAGGAAAGCTAAGCCAAGTATGAAAATGTGAAGACATGCATAAAGCCCTTATTGGCTCATGTTTTTCAAACGATACTTAGATAAACAATATGAGTAACAAAGTGAAGCAAGATGGAGCCTTTTGATTGGCTCGGGATTCAAAAATGGAAATTTATATTTATAAGACTAACAATGTGAAGCTAGCTGGAGAAAAATGATTGGATCAAGCTTCACAGTCAAAATAACTTCGTAGAAATGAAAAAAGTAAAATAAAACTGACAAAGCAAATCCAAATGGCACTAGAAGATTGGATCATGCTTGAAAAGTAATAAAATTAAGGACCTAAACAAAGATACAACAAAGCGAAGCCACTTAGCACTCAATGAGTGTATCGGGCTTCACAAACATGAAAATAACAATAGTGAAGCTACTTGGAGTAATTTAATTGGCTCGAGCTTCACAAAATCGAAGGATCTATAAAAAGACTAACACAATGAAGCTAGATGACAAAAGCCGATTGGTTCGGGCTTCGTAAAAGAAATTTAGAAAAAATAAATATTTATAAATTCGAGTGGATTTAAACACTCAAACTAACAAGATCTAAGGAAATCCTTTTGGATCCACAGACAAAAATAGCCCTAATAGCTATAAATGGCATGAAAACTTAAAAAGCATGCAAATGGTAGATTTAAATCAAAAATGATCAAAGATTGTCACATAGGCACAAATCTAAGAAAGTAAACACTCAAACAATATCTAAATAGCCATTTAATCAATATTATAAAATATTTTAGGTGGGAATTGGAAATTTAAACCTAGTTTGCTTGAAAACGGTCAAGAACTTTTAGGGTTTCACATAATCGTGAACATACTTCAAGTTACTTTTCTCTAAAAATTAAAATATTCAAGATTGACCTCGCACATGCATAATCACCAACTCTGATACCATGTTAGATTTGTTAAGGGAAATATAATTGAAAAATTATAGTTCCACCATTTATAAAGCCGAGACTATAAATTACGATGTGCAATTATAGACACAGAATTAGCTTATAATAAACAACGAATTACAAAGCTTAATAAGCAAGAACTAAAAGAAAATAATATACAAGAACAAGATACAAATAGCCCCATATTTAATTGGAGGAACCTAAAGGAAAAAAAAATCCACTGATAAAGCACTATCTTTTATTAATAATTCAATAGCTTTAACCCAACACTTCCATTTTGCTCCTTAGTCTCATGTAGACACAAATAGCACCTCAGTATTGTAGTTTTAGTTTGCATTAATTAGCTTGAGCTTTTATATTAGCTTGATCAGCTTAATATATCTAATTGATCCTAATCCCGTGAGGGATCATCCCGTATAAATAGGATGGGTGGTCACCATATCGCTCCACTCTTTTATCTATGAAGACCAACTAATATTATTAAAAATAATCTTTAACGCAATGGGCTATTTAAGTGGTGGTCCACCAAATGGTATCCCCACGAAACACCCCAACACTCCAAAAATTTCTAGCCATCTCCAATGTTCATGCTAATTCTTCCTCAATCTCTTCAATATGCTTTTTAACTACAATCATATCCAAAAAGATAAATTAGAATTAGTTAACTTAGAATCATTAGCCCAAAAGTATTCTCTAACATCTACAAATGGTTGTGTTGGTGGAAATAAATAAATTTATTTTTCATGCATTCCATTTGATATAGTCATGTCTCCACTATTACCATAACATCTTCTATCACCCCTTCAGGTTTAGCAATAGATTGATCTGCCATTTGTAAAATGGTAGCAGTGGGTTGTAGTCCATGTAAGGGTAGTTTTTATGGTATTTGTTGTCATAACACTAATAGTTGCACCTAATTCGATCAATACAATTGGTATCCCTATTTTTCCAATTATTATAGTAATAACCTGGACTGCCAGGTCACCATACTTAGGAAGTAATAGATTTCCTACCAATAGATCAATGACTTTCCCATCTATAAGTATAGCTTTGGGATATTTCCTTTTCCTTCTTGGGGTTTTGATACAGAGATTTTTGATCAACCTATTTACTTCTGGAATGTCTTTAATGGCTTGTAAAATGGTATCTCAATGTTTAATTTCTTTATTTTCCTAAGTAAATCAAACTCTTTATTAATAATTTCCTTAAGTCTCTCAAGAAAAGGAGCTAGTGGAGAGACTATGGGTTGTTCTTGAGGTTATGTTTTCCTCATATTCATTTTCTTTTCCTTTATCAAGTGTTGGTTTCTCATTTGGTATTTTTATGATCACAACTGGTGGCTTGTCTACAATTTTCCCGATCTTAATTGTATATCCTTATAGTCAATAGAATTTACACTCACCGACTCTTGTTCATCCCCGAAAACATTACTTATTTGTCTATTCTTTGGATTAGCCACAGGTTGTGCAGGTATATGTGGTTGACTACCGATTCTGCTTTTTTTGAGGGTAAACAATAGGTGGTGTGGCATTAATGCTTGTTGGGGGCTTTGGGTCTAAATATTCTTTGTTGTGGATAACCAGTAGGATGATTAGGATACTAGGTCCATGGGGATTCGGCCCATGATTGGTGATAAGGTTGGGGCACCCATGGTTGAGTTGTCCCAAATTGGGATTGATTGGGCATCCATGGTTGGGATGTCCATTCAGATGGATCCCATGATGTTGATGTCCTAGTAGGTGGATACATATTTGAATCCCATGGCATCATCCATGGATTAGGATTATTTCTTGGCATGAATTGTGATGATGTTTGAGAAGGTTGATTTCCATGTTTCTGTACAAAATTAAGATCCTATGTGGGTGTTTGTTTGAGATGGTTTTTAAGGGATGGTATGAGCCGACAGTCCTTAGTAGCATGTTATTTTTCACATATCCCACATATTTCAATTTTATCTAGAGGACAATCCTTAAGGGCATGTTTTTTTCTACATCTTAGACAATACATTGCTAGTGGTTAAGTAATTTTGGCCGCATTCCATCTAGAGTAGTGTTTAAGTGTACCAAAATATTTGTCTTGAAGTTGGACAATTCTTCCATTAATTGCTTTACATCAGGATTGGTTTTCTTAACTCTCCTTTTCCTAGGGTCTCCCTAGTTCTAGAGTAACTTCTATAGACTTGTTCAATTTGATGGAAGGTTAGATGATTCACATCTCCTCCTCCCATTAGATTCAGGATTCTCTTGACTCCTCATCCAATCCTTTTAAGAAAATGGTTTTAGTTAAATATTCACTCAAAGGATGACCACATTTTCTATGAAGAAAGAGGAATCTATCCAAGTAATCTTCCAAATTTTCATCTTCATTTTGCTTAACCTAGAAAAATTCTTCTTTCCTATCTCTTCCTCTATAATAATCTTGATATTTATCCAAAATTGTTCCTCCATTTTTGTCCAAGAGCAGATAGAGTTAGGTGTCAAACTCATAAACCATCTCATGGCTAAATCCTTAAGTGTAGAAGGAAAAAGTTTCAACTTTTGGTTATCAGTTCTATAGTCATATGTTTGGAAAATTACTTTGAATTCAAAGAGGAACTAGTCTGGATCTTCAGAGGCCATGCCCTAAAATGTAGGTAGTATAGTTGGGGATATGTTTTTCATAGGGTGTCATCCTCATCGTCAATGAAAATATGATAAGTAAGCATTCTCTATGGTACAATGACTTCAGTATTACGTGGGTTATGCTCAAATATTGGTTGTTCATCCTCCATTTTTTCCCAATTGATTGTATACTTTTTTCTTCTTTCGGTGAAAATTATGACATAGGAGGAAGGCTACTAACCTGAGATTGATAACTAAGATTAACTAGATCTCTAACCTATATTTTTCTTAAATATGAATGCCCTAATTCAAGATAATGTTTTGAACATGTTGTAAAAGTAAGGTTTGTGTCCTCCTAAATTGATAAGTCTAATGTTTCTTCTAATCATACATTTTTTTCCCAAGATTAATCATTTTATGGTTAGGACCTTTTGGTATGAATCTACCCTTTGAATCTCTAGGTATACTCATATATTTCTCTTACCAGGTAGATTCATATGATAATTGTCAATTGATGATTCTTATTAACAATATTGTTCCCTAGAAATGGCGCCAAAAGTGACAAGCCTCGTTGTTGGTTCAACATTTAATCAATCTAGTTGATGTCATTATAACTGGGCAATGTCCAAAGGCAATATGCAATAAGGTCTTTTTGGGAAATTAACAATTTCTTAGTGATATTCTTTTGTTTGGGGTTTCTTTAATTCTAAGTTTCTAAAATTTATATATAAACTATATTATGATAAATATTGCACAAACCAATTGAATTGAATGAAACTAGTTAACTTGCAGAATTTAAATACTCACACAACTTGAAGGAAATTGAAATTCTTGAAAATTAAAGTCACAAGACTTTTAAAGAAAATAACACTTTTGAAATACAATTGAGGGATTGAAAGTCAAAGAATATGAACTTTCTGAAATGAAGGTTCTTATAGTTTTGAACACATAAAGCTACTAAGAAAAAGAATCGTATAACATGTAATAACTACCATACAAATGAAACTAACACATATAAATTAATATAAATAAAATAATTAATATAGATTGGATTAAACAATGAACATGCAAATAATTATATGGATGAATTATACATAACTCAACATATATTAGAAGATACGAAAATACCAATAGAATTCTCGAGTCTCGGGGTGAGTGGGCCCTTGTTCTTGCATTGATTAGAATGAAGGTTGCACACTAATTCACCAAAGCAACAATCTCTATTCATTTCATAAGTTTAGATCATACAACAAATTACAATAGTGCATATTTTTCTAACTTATTATAGTCAATGATGACGAATTATATAATCCATCATCCTCAATTGACGCCTACAAAACTATAAGAAGAATATTTATTTAGATAGTAGAAATAGGGATTCAAAATCATCTCCATATTTCAAGATGAAATAATGGAGATGATTAAGGAAATTGATTTAAAAACATACTACTACATGATTTATTATAAAATTGGTGTGTGCAGATATGAATTGGATGTGTGCTCTAGGCGGAAAGATTCCACTTTTTTATTTTCTATTACAGGGTTAGAAAGGTCCTCAAGTCCAAATTCAAAGGGTTCCTTGAAGTTGTAATTTCACAAATAGGGATGGAAGCTCAGTATAATTGTATTAATGTGAAGTCATTAACAACACATGTGTAGGTCAGTAATATATATATGTATTGCACAACTAGATACAAACAATAAAGGATGTTGCACAGGTACACCCATGAACTAATACAAACAATAATATTGTTAAAACAATATAACAACTCCCGTAGTGTTTTGAATAAAAATAATAAGATGGTTATGATTAAATATAACCATATAACATTTAATAAATAAACTAAATAATATGCAATGCATAATTAATTAAGGTAATAATATATTTACCCTAACATTCCCCCCCTTAATTTTGCATTGCCTCAAGGGATGAGGAGAGGAACTCTCTAAACATCTTGAACTTGTCACATGCAAGTGACTTTGTGAAGATATCTGCTCGTTGTTCAGCTGTTGGACAAAACTAAAGCTGTATATTTTTCTTCAAGACATGCTCATGTATGAAATGTACTTGTACAAAGTACCTCAATGTGTTTTGTTCTTTCATGAAAACTAGATTACAAACAAGTTTGAGAACACCTTCATTGTCAACATACATGGTGGTCGGTTTTTCCTGTGGTATTCCAAGTCCTTCGAGTATGCGACGTAGCCAAATCGCTTCACAAATAACTTCTCATGTAGAACAATACTTGGATTTTGTGGAAGAACGAGAAACAAAGTGTTGTTTCTTGCTTCCCCATGATATTAGTCCAGATCCCATAAAGAACACAAACCTTGAAGTGGATTTTTTGTCATCAATATTGCCTGCATGATCTGAATCCGAATATCCTGACAAGAAGAAATTGTCATTCTTCTTGTATTCTAGACCAAGATCCACTGATCCTTTGAGATATCTTAAGATGCATCTTTCTACCTTCCAATGAAAAAATTTGGGTTCATGCATGAACCTGGATAGATAGCTTACTACAAAGCTGATATCTGGTCTAGTGTAAGTCAGGTAAATGAGACTCCCAATCAACTGTCGATAGAGAGTGGCATTTACCTCAGAGATGGATCTGAACAAGATAACTACAATTTGTTCTCTATAGGTGTAGCAATCATTATGAATTCCATCATCCTAAATTTCTCGAGTGTCGTCTTGGTATATTTCATCTGAGAAACAAATATGTGATTCTCTTTCTACCATACTTCCAATCCAAGACAATAGTGCATTAGCCCGAGATCTGTCATGTCAAACGATCGATTAAGATATTTCTTCATTGCATTGATCATCCTCATTGAACTTTTAGTGATGAATAGATCATCGACATAGACAACAACAATCACAATCTCCCCCTTGCTTTTTGAGGTAAATATTGGGATCGTATGGATTTCTAACAAATCCATGTTGTATGAGATGCTCATCAATTTTGATGTACCATGCCCGAGGTTCCTGTTTGAGGCCATATAGATATTTCCTGAGTTTGCATACCTTTACTTCTTGACTAGGTACAATATATCCCTCAAGTTGAGTCATATAGACTTCTTCTTGTAAATCTCCATTTAGGAAGGCACTTTTTACATCCATCTGATGGACTTTCCAACCAAACTATACAACTAGAGAAAAGATCATCCTGATCATTTTGATCTTAGTTGTGGGAAAATGTCTCCTCATAGTCAATGCCTTCTTTTTGTGCATACCCCTTTGCTACTAGTCTTGCTTTGTACTTGTCCATTGTCCCATTTGCTTTGTACTTTATTTTGAATATCCATATGCATCCAATGGGTTTCTTCCCTAGTGGAAGATCAATAAGCTGCCAAGTGTTATTTTTCATTACTGACTGATATTCAGAGTCCATGGCATCTTTCTAAGATTTGGACTGTAGGGCTTCCTATATTATAGAGGGCTCATCGATTCAATAACTCTACTCATCAAAGAAAATTTTACTTCTCTTTCTTTACTTTATGCGCGAGTCTATGGTCTAGGGTTGATGTATCCAAAGGGAGCATCCATTCTTGCATCTCGTAACATGCTAGTATACCACTTGGACATACGTTGAACTATTCCTATGGGTCGTGGTTCTATCTAGTCATCACCAAAGATCCCCATCATCACTTTCATCATTTATGGGAACATCAGCTTGTGTTTGTACAAACTGGTGAAGAATGTACATCAGTGAGTTTGGAGGAGGATCCTCTACTTCCTTCTTCTCAAAGAACTCAACATATCTACTCGTGTAGACTTTCTCGGTCTTTGGATCCATCAATTTGTACCCAAGAGTCTATTCACTACAGCCAATGAAGATGAGTTTCTGTGAATTAATATCAAATTTATTTATGTTATTTTTGGGTATGTGCATACTTGCTTTACACCCGAATACTCTAAGGTGTGCAATGATGGTTCAAATTTTTGACCATGCTTCATGTTCTATTACTCCATCAAGAGCAATTGTGGGCACTCTATTCAACAAATACATTGTTGTATTTGCTACCTCTACCCAAAATGTCTTTGCAAGTCTAGAGTCCTCGATCATGCATCGCACCATTTCCATGATAGTATGGTTTATTCTCTCAACAACACCATTTTTTTGCAGTGTGTGTGGAGGAGGCATTTGTTAATGAATCTTGTGAGCTTGTAGGTAGTATTTGAACTCATCACTAGTGAATTCCCCCTTGATCTGAGCAGAGAGTTCTGATGTGACGATCAGTTTCATTCTCAACAACTACTTTGATCTTCTTGAAGGTTTCAAAATCTTCACTTTTCTTGTGAAGACAAAAAAATCCACATTTTTCTTGAATATTCATCAACACAAAGCATGAAGTAATAAAATCCAAAATGAATCGGTTGCATCAGACCACAAAGATCGGTATGAACTAGATCAAGTTTTCTATGAGCTTGAAAATTACTCTTATGGAATGAAGCTCGTGTTGCTGTTTTCCTACTAGGCAGTGAGGACACTTGTTTGTATGATTTTGAAGATATGGTAACCCATGTACCATATTACGCCGGTGAAGTGTCTTGAGATACTTGAAACTAACATGACCAAGTCTCCAATGCCACAACTGTGTAGAGGTAGAGTTCTTAGCCACAAGTGTATGATCATCTTTGTGGACAAAATCAAGCTGGAACATGTGTCCCACATTGGAGGCTTTTGCAACTATTTTTGAGCCTCATGATTTATCTCGAATTAAACATGTTTTCTTGTCGAAATGACTATCAAATTCAATTTTTAAGTTGTGATCTAGGAGTTGATTGACTAACAACAGATTTTTAGTCAACCCAGGGACATATAATACATCTGATAGTCTACAGTCAGTGAACCAAGGGGTAGAGAAATGTTCCCAATCCCTTGAACTATATATGATGAATCATAATCCAATGAAACATGGTTTTTCAAGGCGCGTCCCTCATTAAAGTAAACCAGTCTTTGTGGCTGGTCATGTGTCAAGTGGATCCCGAATCAACATACCAGACATCACTAGATGATGTGGAGGGTTCACTTGATCAAGTAGTGTACAAGTAGTCTTCATTATCTGAATGTTATTCTTATTTAGCAATATTTCCTTGTTGATATGGTTTTCTTTTCCAGTTACCCTTTTTTTTGCCCTTGATTGTAGTTTGTATGTCCCTTGTGAGATTGTTGTTGTGGAGGTCCAGATTTTCTTGATGAACCTTTCTTGTAATTATTATACCAACAATCTTTCAATTCATGTCCTCTTTTACAAATTGGACATTACTTCTTCTATTGTTTGTCCCCTTGATGTTGATATTGATTCTGATGTTGGGACTTTTGATAGGAATTAGGTTTTCCTTTTCCTTTTCCTTTCCATTTTTGATGAGAAGAAATTGCTTTCTCTTCTTCATCATCCTTATTATGCATGGCTTCCTCTTGTTGCAGTAGGTTTACCAGCTTGTCAAAACTAACTGTCATATCTGAAAGTTTAGTGTTGTTACAAAAATGCAGTAAGAAGAAGGAGGAGAGCTCTCAGAACAATGGGAATGAGAGATTCATCTGTGACCACTTCTCCTAGGGCTAGAAGTGAAGCCCTCAACTCTGTAACTCTTCTCAAGAAAGCTTTGATTTTTTCATTTTTCTTGAACTTCAGTGTGTGTAACTGACTCTGCAAATTTAGAATGATATTATTATTTTTGGCCTCGTATACTGTGCTTAAATTATCCCACGCTTCTTTGGTTATTTTGGCCTCTCAAATTTGGGGTTGCACATCGTCTCGACACTCCAAACAAGATGATGAGTTTGGCCTTCTCGATCTGACCTATCAAACTATCGCTATTATGTTGTATCAATAGCTGATCCGGTCGAGTACCATTCGCAATGACCCATATCTCTTCAAACTCAACCCGTGTCTTGATTTTCATCTTCCATACAACATAGTTGTTTCCTCCGAGTAGATGTGAATCTAGAAGTAAAATTTTAGGGGCATTGGTGCCCATTTTGTAGAAATCACGACAGTGGTTTGGCTCTTATCAATCCGTATAAGGTCTCCCAATCTATATATTGTCAAATCCGATATACCGAACCTTTCTATATATGTGCCCTCTCGATATAATTATCGGTGACGTGGAAGAAGCTTGCCTTTTCTATATACCCGACGACGTACGTGAAAGAGGCATTAATGTACGTGAAATAATTTGATACGTGGTGCCAAGGCAATACATCAAATGGGTCTTTATGATTATTGATACCGACTTCAAAGAAATATCCTCATATGCGCATGTAACTTCGCTATATACTCGGATAATTTTTTTAGTCCGTATTTATGTCATGTAATCATTCACAGACGGATGAGATGGCTCATAGTGTGTGCACTTTGTGACCTTATTACTCCTTGTCGATTTAAAGGGTCGATGCCTAGATGACGTTGTTGCAACTATATTAGGCATTAAATGCAATAGTAGTCACGACGGATTTACCCGTAAGCGCTTCCTGAGGCACCGTATATACCGAACATTGCGAATGAGATATAAGATCTTGTTGGCTATATTTTCTACATATTATAAAACCTAGGCAAATCATGAGATAAATCTCCCCATTTACCTATGGTGAGGCTCCCGTGTCGATTTGTCAATTAAAATATGCTAGTATCTATATGGGGTTTTACTTTAACTATTCAGCTCATGAACCATAGCTGTATAGTTCTGCAGCAAGTAGTTGTTTAAGAAAGGAAATATTTACGAGAGGAAGAAAAGTAATAAAACACAAGGAAGAAATGGGAAAGATGTGCAACCCAATCAATAGATAACAGAGTTGATTGCATGCACATAGAAGAAA
Source organism: Taxus wallichiana var. yunnanensis (assembly GCA_018340775.1). NCBI lineage: Eukaryota > Viridiplantae > Streptophyta > Pinopsida > Cupressales > Taxaceae > Taxus > Taxus wallichiana. The sequence goes on from CM031234.1 coordinate 331,467,946, forward strand.
CCAATAGATATCAACGCACAGAATTATAAGCAAAGGCACTTAAGATCTAGATCTAAAATAACACAAAGTCTATTAGAAGATCTAAGATAGAAAGCTAGAAACAAATTGCACCGTGACACAAAGTTCTCTAGAAACCTGCTCCTTTATATTCCTTTGCTTCAAGTGGCTATTAGGGGTTTCAACGCACAAAGTTTGGAACACAAGAATGCTGCTTACAAATTCCGATCATTAACCCGAAGGTTCTTCTTCTACTTATAGAATGTAGAAGGGAAAGTACAAATGGGAAACTCAACTGAACTGAAACATAAACAAGAAGTAAAGATGACATCTGAAAATCATCCTCCTCTAACTTCTCCTCAAGTGACACATCTATCACTTAACTAATAGAATCGTTCCACATAACTTAAAGCAATGGTTTCAAAACCAATAACTTTAAAGTTTTACAATTTCATCCGGGAATGTGGAAAATAGAAGAAGAAAGAATAGAAGAAGAAAGTCCCGCCAGCTGTAACATTTATATCTTCTTTTTGTTCTAATACTGAATATACTTGTCAAACATGTAATTCAACATCTTTCCATCTATCTTAGCCACAACTTTCTTTTCTGTCCTGAACTACGGCAATCCTTTGTTCAACACCTTGATACATGCTTCCACATCCTCCAAGCTCAGCCCGAAACTTGCAATATCCGACTGCAGTGCCACCAGTCTGCTAATGGAATTCATCGTGAAAGGCTTAGTGGCTCCATCAATTCTCCCTTGTACCATCAGAAGAGACCCTTCCAGGGAATTAGGCACTCTGCTAGGAATGATCCGTATGTATGAAGTAACATTTCCGACCACTTCCTCCTGAGTGAAAGCAATGATATTGTTTGGTAAAGATGATGCCATACTCTCAAGTGCCTGCATCCTCTTTAGCATAATTCTGTAGATCTCCAAATGGAAAGATACTGTAAACTCTAGCTGCTTCCCCTTCTCAACTGATCCATCTAGTACAATCTGTTCCACAATCAACACTTCTCTCGGTAGCTTATTGATTTCGGCCAAAGTACTCAGGTTACTCTCAGCAACTATGTTCATATCTACTATGCTTGTCACTAGTTGCTTCAACTGATCTGCTGCATCTTCATAACCTTCAGGGGTGACACCTCTCTGAGTTGTCAGACAAAAGCTTGACGAATGATCAAATTTTTCCATTCATCTATAGATTTTACCTAGTTGCTCACATCTTCCATCTCCTGCATCAGATGATCACTCACCTACTTCTGCGTTGAAATGAGTTGAGTGGAAGATTTAGCAACCTTGGCAATGATCTCACACAACTGAGATACCTCTGAAGTTCAACTTTCTCTACATTTTCTCTATCAAGCCTAAGGAATAGAGCATCTATCAATGTCTGTGTATCCTGCTTCAATCCTTCTGTGGTAGCTTAACCAATAGGTACTCACCATCAAGTTATGTCTTCTACCATGAGCTCATCCTCTTTCTTCCCTCTACCGTAACCGACATATCAACAAAATTCTGCCCCGACTCGATGATCAACCTTGAAGTTACCTTAGCAACTTTAGGTTTTGTGTCTTTTCCGCCTAGACTCAAGAGCAGCTGCAAGTCATGTTCCTCCAAGTTCATTTCCACTTTAGCTTCTGGAACCAACTATGAAGTCAACCATTATGAGAAATTACTTCTCGAGAGAATGAGAAGTTGCTGAGTGTACTACTATCTCCCACTCTGATTCCTCTCCATGAGAAACCACTACAGTGTTGTGGTTGCCATCCTCTAAATCATCCAAAGACAAAGCTCTTTCAAACTCTGCCATCTGTAGCTTCAACATTTCTTCAGGAACATGTGCTGAATGGAGTGGCTGAGGAGAGAAGATGAATGTTGCCGGATTCAACTGAGGAATGAAAGTGTTCTATTGAGGTGCAATAGTTGGTGAAGAACTGGATACTAGAGAAGCCGAAACTAATATCATAGCCGTGGAAGTGATCTTCTCCTTTGAAGGAGACCTTTTGTGCACTTTCATCTTCTTAGGCCTTCTGCTACTTTCTCCTTCATGCTTCCTCTTGAGGGAATCTCCTGCGCCAAAGTTTCCCATGACTTGATTCATTGATGCTTCATCAAAGCAATATCCCTTCACAAGAACTGATTTGAAGTATTCACTAGAACAGCGGCAGACCTTTCTTCAATCATATGGCATCTCCCTACGTTCTCTTGAAGTACAACTCTATCTCCTCCCATTTGATGGTATGTGTCAAGTAACATAGCCCCATCATCTTTGAGATTCGTAGGTATCCGTGCTAATCCAAATTCGAACACTTGACGTGCTGATAGCTTGCTGAAATGTTTCTTTTTAACCTTGTACTCACTTTTGCACTTCGTCCAAAAATCTTCTAATGAAGGCACATGTGTGTACTCCTAGGAGATCATCTTCCTGCTACTCCAAATGGATCGAAGTTCAGCCATGCTAGGAAGAACTCTTGCTCGTACTCAGAGAACATCTCCGCCTCCATTCCTCGAGCTCTATGAATGCTCTGGCAGCTATAATGACCCACAGTGATCGGGAAGAAGCCCATAGAATTGTGCCGTTTTGACTGAAGGTCGTGCATCTCCACAAGTTGTCTAATCAGCTCCATGGTGATCAATCTATCATTTGGATATCTGGGCAGCTTAACTGGTTCTCTAGAAAAGCCGGTAACCCTGAGGTATGTGAAATCTGCAAATTGAATGAATAGACTACCAATTCTGGATACAACTTCCCATGCTTCCTTCCTTACCCTGTTGGCCTTTAGGTCCTCGGTCCAGCATCGCAATGAATTCATAGAAGATTCCATCGTTGAACACTTTGAAATCTTTCTGCATGCAGTACAAATAAGTCATGGGTAGCACTCAAAAATGGGGTCCTTAGAAGAACACCACATTTATCCAAATTGGAGAAGATACCTTATGAAGCTGCTATATATACCAAATAAGAATTCATTTTAAAGCTGAAAGTACGCTTCACGTTAAGGAGTTGCTCACCAATGTTGTCGCTAATGATTTCTGACCAATTGATTATTGAATCAGCCTTGTTGATTTCAATGGTCTTGATGAAAGCACACATTCATGTACGGAAAGTGTGAGCGTTCACTTTGCCATTTATCCTACATAATAATTTGGCAATATCATCTACCTCCTGTACCATATTGGACCGCAGAAGAGTTCTTGGGAACTTGGAAGGAGATATGGGATTCTTCATGTATTTACTTGTTCATTATGTTCATGCACTCAACTCTATGCTTCTCCCACCTATCTTTGACATCATGTATGCTAATAGAAGTCACCACCTTTTGTGCTAGAATCTTCAAACAATAAATGAAGAACTCGTGCATCCAACCGAATTATTGTTTTCCCGTAGCATCTCTGGTGATCTCGAATGATGGATGGTAAGACCTAACACACTCCATAACGATCTATGACAACTGGGTTGTGTATGGAAACACTACAACTTGAATAATTCCACTTCTTTTAACTACATGCATGAGGGAAGTCTTTCCGACTCTAGATCTGTCAATCAATTTGGAAAGAGGTTCTAGACCTAGATCTGTGTCTCCAATGTCTATGAATTTGGAAGTGATGCATGATTCCATTGTGCTCTCTTTTTCATCCCTCTTTGCCATGGCTGTGTCTATCTTTGTCTGAACAATTATTTTTCTTCTTACTCGCTAGAATTCTTCAAAATCAGTGCAGATCTAGATAATTCTTCAAATTCAGAGGATACATTCAATGTATTAGAAATTGATTTAAGCTCCCTTTCTTTTGTAAAGCACCTGTAACGAATTCCTGTAATTAATTCGCATAAAGATGGCAACCATAACATGAACAAAGGGATTTTAATCATAAAAATCAGCATAATTCAAGCCTCACGCCCCAAATTTGATGTTCTATTTGCATGCAAAGCAAGCATGAATTTTACCAACTTCACCTGAGCACCTGTATCACTTATGCAAACAATTATCCAGACACAAATTAACCTCCTTCAACTCAGTGCGCCAATTGGAATCTTTTAGCATTAGTTTCACCTTCTTCTGAGCAAAAATCCACTTCAAATGGGGCGCACTTTTCCTCTGGGCTGCACTTCTCTTCCTTTGAATTAATTAATTCATCCTTATGGCAGCCCCTGCTTATATAATATTCACAATTCTATAATTAATTAATGTCTTTCCTATTCCTGGCAATTAATTAATTAATTAATAAGCTTTACTCTTCAAATAGGGCGCCTATTTTGTGCATGCTCATGATTGCCATTAAATAAATTAAATTTATTTAATTTTAGACTTCTACTTCCAGTTAACTCAAGCCTCACAATATGCTTTGACCTTAGCCACTGAAAATAAGAATTAATTTAATCATTTAATACTTAAAAAGTATTATTTCTCTCCCAAATGGGGCACACTTTTTGACATAAAGGGGCTGCATTAAATAAATATTATTTATTTAATTTTAGAACAATCTATTTCCAACTTCCTTTTGTCCATTTACCTCTGTTGACTTTTCCACAAGCTTGGGCACCAAAATTGGAAGATAAATTAATTAAATTAATTAATTTAAGGCTGCCTTTCTTTCCCTAAAGGGGTCACACTTTTTGGCATAAGAGATTTCTATTTTTAAAAGTCAGATGACAATGGGATTATTTACCCTGCAAGGCAGCCCTGAAAATCCCATGATTCACTTAAGTCGTTTGACTTTCATAATGGGATTATTTACCCTGCAAGGTAGGTAATAAAATCCCATGATTCACTTAAGTGATTTTTCTTTTATTCCATAATGGAAATTTTTACCCTGCAAGGCAGGTAAGAAATTCCCGCTTACTCGCTTGCCTCTAATTTTCCCATTCCCATTGTGACTTAAGTGAGGTTGCTTCCATGGGAAAAATACCTGCTAGGCAGTGTACAAAATTCCCACCGTCACACTGCTTCCAAAATCCCATGATCCACTTCAAACCCTCGTTTTTCCAAAAATGCGCCAACCCGTAAGAGTCTTTTTGGTGCATGACTTCATTTTTTCCAAGAGAACTAGACCTCCGATGGCGAATTCCTTTTGGCACAACATGCATATGTGATCTCCACATACTCCAGGACAAGAATCAGACAAACCGATAAAGGAATTAATCCAGAGAAATTTCACGTAAAAATGAAATGGGAAAACACAAAAACACAAAAAGTTGCCGGTTACAAATAAATCCCAGGAGTCATTCCCGGCTAAAACCCTCCTGGTATATGAGAATAATGGTATGTATGATCACAACAGGGTTAAACTGGAGCACAAATTGCCTCAAACGGGGCTTAAAATAATTAAATACAAATTCCCCGCAGGCAAACCCCAACGATAGAATAAAACAATTTTGGGCATCTGGGTATTTGGCGAAAATGACTTATATGGCTCCTTGGGAATATCTTGACACATTATAGGAACTTTCTGGCAATAAAAACACAAAACGACCCATTATTTTAAAAGTATGAAATTTTTTTGAATAGGGTAGTCTCATATTTCAGGGTGAAATCTGGGGACACCAGATCTTGTGAGTGTTTTAGAACCAAATTTTTACTCTTTTTATTACAACTCTGCCAGCTTTCTAAGCATAATATTTGCATGTTGACTATGACAACTTGTAAATTAGTACAATATACTGAAGCATACAATTACATTCAAAAATTTGGAAAATTGAATGGCGGAAAAAAAAGTGTTTTACGGGCCCCGTGGCCTCCAGAGCCCAATACGACTTTGTGAGCAAAAAACCGTAAAAAACTTTCTTAAAATGGAATTTTTTGGTACCCTCCCTTTTGTGAATGTTTTTCGGAATAAAAAAATAGGCCTTTTAGGAGAACAATAAAATTTTGCCCTAAAATAGGGTTTTTCTCACTAAAATTTAGGGGCCTGTTTAGTCATAACTAGAGGTTTAGCTAAGGTTTTTCCGCTAGTTTTGCCTCCAAGTTTGGCAATTTTTCAATTTCACCACTAAATTGTAATTTGTTTTTAAAAGATGAGTTTGGGGGTGGGGGTCGAACCATGCACTTCCCACTCCCAAATCTTTTCACTTATCCAACTAAGCACCTTGTGCACTTGGGATATGAAATTTAGTAGTTTCTATTTGAAATATTGTAAATTGACTGACACTGTTAAATGGTGATGTGGCTAGCACAGAGATTCTACATGGCATCGTAGAAGAGGGTGCTTGATTAGGTTTCACGTAGAAAATGTGGATATGAGTGCTTTATCTCCTTTTATCGTGGTGTTTTATTATTGTTTTTGTTGTCGCTTTATTATGTTGATGCCTTCTTTTGTTGTTTTCTTGCAAGCTTTGAGACATGGGGTAAGCCTTGATCCATCGATCGCTTTTAAAATCTGCAACACATCTAATGTGTGAGGCAACTTGGTCGGTGATGAGGTGTGTAGCACAACCCTTCTCCAATGAAAAAACCAACTCGTCGGTGCATGTACTCGGTTGCAGATGTGCCTCGGTTGCAATGTTATGGACTCGGTTTTAGATGAAACTCACTGGTTTAAGGATCAACCTACCAATGCACAACCCAATACCTTCAACACTCGGTCACAATGTAAAATGGGGACCTCGACTCGGTTCAAGAAATGTGTTGAGAGCTCACCAAAATCCAATATGTTTCCCAAGGTAAGGAGGACTCGTTGAATCCAATTCGTGCTCGGTTCTCCAATGTAGCTCGATCAACTCCATGTGGGGGTGAAGAACAATGTAGAGCTCGGAGAGCTTGGTCTCATAGAAAGACTTGAATATGATAGTCTAACAAAATGTAGTAGTCTCAAAAAGTAGCAGAGGTTATACAAACCTCTATATTTACAGGAGAAACCCCTAATGGGAAAAAAATATAGTTTTTTTTTAAATTCTTGAATTCGATTAGCTCTTAGGAGAAACTTTTCCTAGTGCAGAGAGCACCAAGGAAAAAAAGTTTATTTCCATTTACTGGGATTTCATTGGAGGTTGTGATATGCAGGGAATTCAGGGAAGTCTGCAGGAGGCATCACCGACTCTCTGATGAAGCAATTTTCTTCTCCAATTTTTTTTCTTCCTTTGCACCCTTTCTCCAACCTTTCCAGGAGCTTCAACTAGCTCTGGTACCAAATGTAATTTCACAAACAGGGCGTAAGGTTGTATAATTGTATTAATGTGAAATCATTAACAACACAGTGTAGGTTGTAATATATGTATGTATGTATGTATGTATTGCACCCGGATACAAACAATAAAGGATGTTACATAGGTACACCCGTGAGCTAATACAAACAATAATATTGTTAAAACAATATAACAACTCTCGTAGTGTTTTGAATAACAATAATAAGATGTTTATGATTAAATATAACCATATAACATTTAATAAACAAACTAAATAATATGCAATGCATAATTAAGTAAGGTAATAATATATTTACCCTAACAGTATGGTGAGAACACTCTAAAGCAATCCAAGACATAACACTCCAAAGCAAACTAACTTTCTCTCGAAGTGAGCCGAGGTACTCCAAAGCGAGTTGAGGTTCTCTCAAGCAAGCTAAGACATGACACTCCAAAGTGACTTGAGGTACTCTAAAGTGAGTGAAGTACTCCAAAGTGAGCTACCCTTTTAGAATTTTATGCCCAAAACTTTGCATCTTGGTAAAAATTTATTTGTTCATCAATCTATACACAAAATTGAGTGATTTTTGAGAAATTTTTAGTTAGATTTTCATTATAGAACTGATTTACATACTAATCTAGAAAAATTCACATGACCTCTACTTTAAATTAAGAAAAGTCATAAAAAGTGTTCAAATCCAAACAAGGGGGAAATATAAACAATATTATTATTTATTCAATTAATGAGCTAATCACACTTATTATCGTAATGTTCTCCTTTGCAAATGAAACAAACATGCTTCTTTTTTCATAACTAGGAGATTTTATTCTCAAAAACCTTTTTCTAGGAGGATGAGAATACCTCGATAAATTTCTTCTTTTTATATTTCCACGACGATCCCTTCCCATTTTTAAAAAAGGATGAGCATCTGAATAGGGCTTGCACTTTGAATAATACTTTTGTAATCCACAAGCTTGCATACAAAAGGATTTTTTTCTTGCATTTAGCGAATTTAACACCTAATTTTTTTGAGCTTTGACAACTTCTTTCTTGTTAATCTTTATTTGACAAAGGTAAGAATTATTTTTGTTAATTATTTGATTTATGGCACCAAAACTTAATTTCTCTATAGGACAATTCCCTATTGTTTTCTTATATTTAGTTGAAAGAACGTAGGAAAAGATTCTATATATTTGATTTTCATTGTAGGATCATAAATCCTACCAAAAATATAGTATAAATTCTGCATATAACACTGATATTTCTTGATCTGAATATATCACATATTCTTGCTTTGAAGAACAAAACCGTGTTCTTAAATTTATCATTTTCTATAGTTCCCATAAAATCATTGATCATTGCAATAGTGAGAACATAAGTACCATGAATGAGAATGGATTGTTGATCACTTTTAGGAAAATAATCCCACCATTCTTTAAGTATGCCAACAAAACCATTAGCAATTGCTTCTACCAGAGTATGTGAATCTTGTATCTACTATGAAACTTGTGTGTTAGACTATGTTAACATTCCATGAACCATCTCTTTTATTTATGTAGGATCATCACATTTTATTTTATACCAACTGGGTTATAGAGTTTGGGTGCACACATTATTATTTAATGTCTCAATAGTGTGAGAGGCTTTACGAGGGTATATATGCTTTCAACATGATTTAGCAGCTTAATTTAGCCATAGATATACTTCTCGATGAAGAAGAAATACTTTCAGCCGACTAGTCGACTTTCTTAATAATATATGACCATGACACCTTTTTGGACCAATTTGGAATAATAGGCTCAAGATGTGTAGTATTGGCTTTTATGGATTCATTTTTTCGCCATATCGAATTAGTCTATCGACACTTGTATGATATCAAGTTTAAGGTTTTGGTCAATAGATTTTTGGTGAACTAATTGTACTTGTTCTCCTAGATTATTATGGAAGGTAGAAATATTTGATCATATTTATTTTTGGTATCCTCGACAATTTTTACTAGGGGATTTATATTTTCAATAACTACTTTAGAAAATTGTAAATACAGATCGGGAATATCGAAAATGGTTAGAACAATAGACTCAACAATAGAAGACTATTTTTGTATAGAAGAATGAATGGAATCAAATTTATTATTGAGTATAAAGAGGTAAGCTTTAATCTCACTTTTATTGTAGAGCTCTAGGGCCTTCACTGTTCATTCCATCTCTACAAGTGCATCTTGATGCATCTTTGAAGTTTTATGGACTGTTTTAATAGTTTTTTTGGTCTAATTTAACATCTTGAAATATTTTGAAGATTCCAATTCTTTGTTAATAGTTCTTTGATACTAATATGTATCCTTTTGTTTCCCATTAGAGGAAATGATCTCTATGTATTCAAGAGGAAAAAGGTCTAAAATAGATCTTTCCATACTGAATTTTCTTATCATGTTGATTATTGGGCTATTAGACAAAATATATTTATATTTGATCATCTTCTCACAATCTTCGCACCATAAATACTCAGAATTTGGATCATGAATAAGAATGTCATGGATACAGATGAATTTTTTAATTTATCTTTCATTTTTGGCTCCATTGTGGACTTAATAGAAAATATGAGGAAGTATATCTGACGTAAGAGCTTCTGACAATAGTTCTTTTTAAATAAAATATAGCAATACAACTTTATAAGTCTTAGAAGCATTAGTAGCATTTTGGAAAGATGGTTGGCCACCTTATAAGTTTTTATTGGATAAAGTCCACTCTTTTAGAACCTTGATATCTGACCATGAAATCAATCAAGGTTCGATTTTATTTGAGTCTATCTTAACATGACTCACCATGTTGTTGGCCTCAAAGTGAGAGAATTTTTCACTACGGGATGGAGGGTGTTGACAAGATGATAGATAATCTTACAGTGAATGGCAAGTGGACAGGCTCCAGGCTTCATGTTTATACCAATTGTGGAAAGATGGAGATGTAGGACTTTCTTTGGAAGATTATATTGGTGGATACCCACATGGTAGTTTGGAAATACTTCAAATGATACATGACCATTATGTAAACCAATTTCTACAACAGCAAGAAGGGAATCTTTAAAACTATGGTGACACCACCAAGAAGACAAAAATATGGATGCATTCAATCCTCTTCTAAATAGAGATGTGATGCTTATTTGAACGCAACTAATATGCACAAATTTATAAAAATTCTTATTCTTAAAAAAATTAGTATCCTTGTGATCTATGAAAGGGATAATACTCATGCTTATCATTATGAGAAACTTGTATAACATTCTCTAGTCTTATAAGAAAAATCAATAGCTAAATGGAAAGGAGATAATTTATCATAGACCTGGTCATATGAGATATTGGGAAGCTTCCATTCTGGTAGGGGATATGTTTCTTATAAAATTTCAATAGCTGAATTGATTGTGAATAGATCATCAAGGGTCATAAGGTCTTCTTACGCTTCATCTTCTCTCATAAAAATCTCCGAGTTGCTCCATTATTAAAATCTAGCTTTGATTTGACATCTTACAATATCAGCCAAATAAGTTTTTCACACACTGCAACTTACAAAATCCTCACCTCTTTGTGTGATAACAAACAACTAGTAAATATAATGAACAAAATGTTAAAATTAGTGTAGAGTGTGACGGAGAGAACAAGTATTATTAAACCAGAGATGAAGAAACAAATGCTCAACATTATTTCTAACCAACTTTTTATATGTAACATTTCTCCGATACCGCAGGTGGAGGGGTGGGAAATGTAGAGTAGTTGTGTGATCTACACCAATGTCTTCCTTGTTCTCTCCACCCTTGGTCTTTCCCCAAATATTTTTTTGGAAGATTCAAGAGACACTTTGCTAATATTATGTAAGTGTGTTTTTCCCCGATAGCTAACTAGGATTCAAAGGTGTTCCACCTCAAGGGCCAATTTGTGACATTACAATAGATATAATAGTAATTTTATTAGCAATAGAATAATGTTTTTGCAAGTGTTATTTATTAAAAATTGCATAATTTCTATCTTTTCAATGCTAAAAAAGTATGTCAAGGAAAAAAATGTCATATTTGCTTGAAATTTGTTCATAGGATGGCTAGGTCTCCAAGAAAGACAATGTACCATGATAAGTTCTATGATTTGAAGGGTTTGAAAAAGAGTTAATCTACTTTCATACCTGTTAAGCATGCACAAAAAACCAAATAATGTATTGAATGACTTAATCTAACCACAAGCAAGGCAACTAGAATTCATATTAGCAACAATCTATGCTCAATATGAAGAACTTGGACAATGGTGGAAACCTCTACTAGTAAATAAACCATTTGTAACATTATGCACAAAGTAATATGTGCTTAGGAGAATGCCATAAATATTCAACATAGCTTGGTTATAGAGTTTACCAAGTAATATAATAACATATAAGCATTTTGAATGGAAATGATTTTCAGTTGTTTTGTATTAGTTTTGTTGATCATTGGCTAGTTTATCCACATGCCACCTTTATGATGTTACAATAGTGATGTTACTCCCTTAACTATACCACGGTTTTATTATGAGCACCCACCTTCATATATTATTGGTTGTTACTAGACAATTTTGATTGCCTAATTTTTCCTTGGCCAAAATCATATTCATTTTCAAAATCAGATTGGGTGTTTGTAAATAAACATTTAATATGATTGTATTCCTCTTTAAAAATGTAACAAGTTTTTGCATCTCATAAATCAATGATGCATTTCTTTTATATGTCATAATTTTCCATCATACATTAACAAATACCTTGACTATGTTTGTTCTCTTATTATTACATTGATGATGAAATAGTCGATGACTCCATGTGGAAGACAACAATGAAAAAGTTCATTATTTTCCCACTTGTGTGGAACTAACTCAAAATTGGTTTCGCTTTTTATATTTATCTATAATTGTGTTAGAGCCTCAAATCTTGTAAAACCATTTATTCACTCTAGATTTGTCTTTATTAAATACCAAAGAAAAAATGTCAAACAAATCTCATATTTATTCATCAATTGTCTTCTTGAATCATATCTTAAATTCACATCAACATTGATATGTGCATTGATGCTTACTTTCCAACCTTACCAAGTATTTCCTATTAAGCATGTTAAGCACTTTGCCTAATTTGATTTGGAGTGTAGACAAGGTGAGTGGATGTGGATAACAATAATTTTTTCATAGAAAGTATGATCTTTGCAAAGCATCACTCTATGAAGTAAGTTATCATTTATTCTAATTGGTCTCAATTCAAGGTTCACTTTAAGAGACCTCTAGAAAATCGGAGGTGGAAAATCCCGAGTGAATATCCCCGAATCACTTTCACTTAAAGGTGAATTTTTGGGGTTTGTGTGTAATTTTTTGCTTGAAATAAGATTTCATTTTCAATTCATGTGACAAAAAGGATGCAGATGCATGACAAGAAATATTTTTTCATGCGTTTACAAGCTCCACCCTCCCATTGTGTGTCAACAACACAAGATTTTCACACATCAATAAACCTCCTGGCACGCATCAACAACCTCTTGTCATGCGTCTACAGCCTCCGTCTTCCTATCATGTGTCAACAAAAAAGGATTGCCATGCATCAATAAACCTCATGTCGCGTGTCAATAACCTCATGTAATGCATCTGCAGTCTCCATCCTCCTGTCATGTGTCAACAATAAAGGATTTCCATGCATCAATAACCCCTTGTCGTGCATCAAACACTTCCCGCCATGTGTTAAAAACATTTTTTCGTGCGTCAATAACCAGCCCTACAACTTGGTTGTCGGTCGTCAACAAAATGCCCTTGTCACATGTCAATAGACTCTCCTTGTCATGTGTCAATGAAACTTTCTTGTCGGACGTATGAGAACAATACTTGTCACTCGACTGCAAATCTGATGAATATCTATAAAACTACACTTTGTGTACTGGCCTCTGTTGCTTCGCAAGTTTACTGTACTTGATAATAGATATGCCCCCAGGTGGTATGAGTGAGCTAGTAGTGTTCTACCCAGTGAATAATCTAGGATTATATAGGGGATATTTTCAAGGGTAGGCAAATCCAACCCCTAAAAAATTATAATGTAATTTTTAGGCAAACAGGTCACTGACCCATGCCAGAAAATTCACCTTTTAAACTTTTTCTAAAATGGAATATTCACCATATTACGAATATTCGCCAAAAAAAAACCTTGTGTCGGTTTAGCCAATGGGTTTTCCTTTCTCTTTCAATAATTGGTTCTTACAATGTTATTTGTAAACAACTTGAGAGGTTTGCTTAAAGCTTGACATTATCGATATTGAAGGGATATTTGATGCATAACACCTTAAGCATGTGGGGAGGACTCTTGATAAAATATAATTTTCCTTGGTGGAGGCATTTAATCTTTTTGAACAAGTACAAAGTGATTGAATGCATGTGCCTCAACCCAAATCTTCCTACTAGAGATTGTATCATAGGGTGTAGTTAGGAATAACAATAGTCATTAGTGCATTTTATCTATAGAATATGCTAGCTATGTCCATATCAACATCATGGCTATTTATGGAATTAAGAAAGTCTTCTCGATCCCAATGAGTGGGTCACAATGGAAGCAAACCTAATTGAATATAAACAACCTTATACATGACACAAATACATGATCCATAGCCGACAATGCATCTTTGCAAATTGTAATTTGAAATATTAACATTTATTTAGATTGCGGTGATTTGAATCTCTTCAACTAAAATGTTGTTGGGATTGAAAATAAAAATGGTTTTTCTAGGAGGGAAGACACCCTTATTATGGTCATCAATAGGGATAATATTTACTCTAGACAAGGGCATAAAAACTTCATCATGAACATACTTGGAGGATATATATTTCATGTATTTGATAAGAAAGGAATTCTTCCCCTTGACATTCTACGAATGAAGGTGATAAAAAAATTCCTTACTTAAAGTGTTGGAACTTTGAAATATTGACACTTGGGAGAAATCTCCATAATTTTTAAGGGACTCTTTCAAATATTCTACCTTTTGGTGTGACATCACTACTTTAGCCATCCTTGTAGTTTTGAGTGGCCATCAATGATGTTTTTCCGACTGATGGGATGCATTGGGGGATTTTGGAGGTCTACTAAATACATCATTTGTCATGACATCTACCTTGTCTTGAGGTTCCTTTACTTTGCTTCCTTTTTATCTCCGCTATTTATTTCTTCATAAATTTCTCTTGCCCATTTTTGTGCATATGGGATTGTTGAAGAGTCCCAATTTTTCTTTGAGTTACCATTTCTCACTCTATACCTAAGAAGAGGTTTACATCATGAGGAAGGTTCCATAGTTATGGGTCCAATAATCACACCTCTAGTAGAAATGGAAGCGGGGTATCTTCTTTGTAAAAGGTTTTTTCTAGAATCTACATGAAACTAGGAAGAGAGATTGACCACATGGGTTATCTTAGTCTTAGGGAAATCCTTTCCTCATGTCCTTTGAGGTTGCATATTATGTGACACCATCACCTTAAGATTTTGAATTCTAACACTTTTTCGATGCCAAGTAAGAGTGGATTTCAATCCAGGTTGGATCATTAAATCCAACTATGGAAGTAGCACTTTCTCTTTGACATACTTAGGGGTAGTGTATTGATAAAGAGGCCATACGCTTAAGCTTCTCCTAGTGCCTTCACATTTTCCCTTATGTGAATTGATTTCAATCTAAAACCAATGAATGGTTGGTATATATGAAACAACTAATGTTCATCCATGTGGTCTTGTATATTGATTTGCTTCTTATGTAAATTATCCATGTTAGACCATAAGTCTTACTCACCTTCTCAACACTAGCATGTGATTCTCCTACATCCTTAAGGAATTTATGTACTCTTGATCTCGATCATATAAAGGATTTCCCATTATATATTGATATGGGTATGCTTGTTAGATTTTTATGATATATGGTTCTAATGGATTTTGAAAATAGAGGATTCCAATTTCGGAATCAATAAAACCAAATACATTTTCCTTTCTTGCACTTTATCAATTTCACCGACATGTGCAAATTATATAAGTGTATGCATGTGTAAATATGATCATTCAAAGTACAACATTGGTGTTCATTGACACTTAAAGAGCATGTTTTATAGCCTCTTGCATCTAACTTAGTATAGTTTCTTAAACCTTTGAAATTTGACACTAATTTAGCTTATTTATCTCCCCAAATCTTTTATAATCCTTCCTTGATGTGTTTGATGATTCTTGGTTGTTATCATTTATTTAGCTCTTCATATTCATTTTCTTTTTGAAGGGGGACAAGATTTTTAGTATCACTTGTGCGACTACCAATTTCACAAACATGACTTCCTTAATGATAATATAATTTCCCTAATATTCAAGGAAAATTGTATATCTAACCACACACTAGCTTTCTAAGGTTGGGTTGGAACACTAAAGACTCGTGGGTATGGACTTGATATTATTTTGGTTGGGTTGATTAGATTGATTTGGTTAATCGATTTGATAATATTTTTGTTTTAAGATTTATCTTTTCTCATGGGATTTTTGTTCCTATCATTTCTTATATTCCTCATAGTCTATATTAAGGGCTTGAAATTTGGTAATTAAGAGGTGAGGACAAGTTGTAG
This sequence comes from Taxus wallichiana var. yunnanensis, assembly GCA_018340775.1. Lineage (NCBI taxonomy): Eukaryota > Viridiplantae > Streptophyta > Pinopsida > Cupressales > Taxaceae > Taxus > Taxus wallichiana. The sequence goes on from CM031234.1 coordinate 331,483,694, forward strand.
ACGAAAAAAGTAACTAAATAATTTTTTTATATGGTGTTTTGGATTAAGGTCACAAGGACATATTGCATAACATTTAATATATGTCCAACTCAAGGATGTTGATCTCAATTGGATATAATCATAAAATGACCAAAGAAAGAGAAAGAGAAAAGAGACACTCTAGGAAAATCTTATTGAAGGAGGGGATGGAATATAGGATAGAAGAAACAAGATAGATGGGAAGAGTAGCTCATGTTCATAGTTTCATGTGTTGATTTCAAATATTATTCTAAGTACGTGAAAAATGAATTCTAATCTAAAGCAAACAATAAAAAGTTCCATGTAGCATTCCAAAAACTACACTAACAAACTTGCAAGAAAATAAAGATAACAAATGAGTTTCCTAATCACTGGAGAAGATAACGGAAAAGGGGAAAAAGTGTGCATTTATATAACTCCCATGGTTCAATAAAACCAAAATAAAATAACTAAAATATCCTACAAATAGTTTGAAAATGACAAGGAATGATTTAGGAATGTTGAAGATGTTTTTTTCATGTTTTAATAGAAAGCGAGCAATCTAAGGTGGATTTTAAACACAATGAATTATCTCAATAATGTTCTCAAATAAGTATGATGGTGATCATTCCAATAATAACACAAATATAAATGAAATGAAGAGTTATTTAAAGAGCTAAAGAGAACTTAAAACATGCAACATAATTACGGTTTAAATTTAATACGATGATCTAAACTAAACTAAGATGTTATAAACAATGAACTTTTATGTTAAATTGAGTCCATGTCGTGCAAATCAATAATATGATGCTAATTTTTATCCGAGTTTTGTTCATCAAAGAACATAAATTTGTTTTTTCCAACATGTTCAATCAAGATTTCACTTGAAGCTATCACTTTAAGTGAAGTTGTTGGCATGTAAAATGTCTAGGCATTTTACACGACAACTCTAATAAAAAATTTTATTGTTGTTTGAGAAACTTAATCAAATTTGTAAAATTTATATTTTTGCAAGTATCAACTTGTGTGGAAGGTTTTGAGATCATCAAGTGGTTTCAAGAACCTTGAATTTATTTTTGAAGAGGTCTTCAAGTTCACTTCATGTTGGTATGGTTTAGGTCAAATTCTAGAAGATTAGGATTGGTCTTGGGAATGCATTCACTTTTGGTGCTTTTCGTGAACAAGGTGTTTTTGGTCTTTGGAGAAGGTTCATCTTCAACGAAACATTCTAAGATATTTGGTGGATTCAAGAGGCAAATAAATGGTCAAATTGAATATCATATATTCCTCTTCAAGACACGTGTTGTTTTTTTTCTACAACCTCTCTCTAGTCTCTGTGGTGGCCCAACTCATTATTGTTCCTTATTGCACTAAAAGGTGATTTTCCTCAAGACTCAAAATAGGGGTATTTTTCAGATCTTGGAAATTATGGAAATGGATTCGATGATTTTTTCCAATTGAAATCATATATTATACCCCTTAGAAATTTAAATTTTTGGTTTGGGGTTAGAAAAGTTGTTTTTTGTTATGTTTCTTTGTTGGGATGATGACATCAACACAACTTAAGCGAATGAATCCTATTGGTGCACACTTTTTATGTGATCCATGCATAATTTATGCATTCAAACTTTTCAATATCCTTCTTAAAAGTGTACCACACCCTCATTGGTGGGTTTGGGTTGACTAGAAGTCGATGTTTTCATCCCCATCTCCTTGTTTTATGGAGTAAAATATTCCTCCAAGGAAAATGCACTCACATGAAGACCCAAAAGAAAAGTGGTGAAAATTTGGAATGTTCAATACATATCAAAATTCACATACCTCCCATTGGTTCACACTTTTGATGAGGAGATTGTAAACCTCTTTTGCATTCCACACTTTGCATCTCCACACCCAAATCTCCCTCACGTAAGTGACTTTCAAAGTTACTTTTTCCGCTAATAACCTCAACAAAAATTATATGAATTTAAAGGAGAATACAAATTATTTCATCCATTTTGTGCTCTCAAAATACATTAAAACTAGTTCCATGCTCGACCCTCCAAAACATTATTTTGTTCATTGCTTTAGAAATCCCATGGGCAAAAACCTCAAACCTTTCCAAACTAATCTCCTTGAAAACACCATAAATATGATCCCTCTTTCATGGGATGAATGCATATGGTTTATTTTTTATTATCATTATAAATTTGTTATTGGAAAGATCCATTGTACCTATATTTTCTCAAAATATATTTGTTTGTTCCTAGAGACTTAATGAAGCAAACCCACGTGAAATTCAAAATATAGCTTATCCTTAAATATTCCCTTAATTGGGATCATATAATGAGTGATAAGATGGTTTATTTAATTTTTTATGATCAAACTCATTTTTCAGCCAAAACCCCATTAAAACAAACAACTTGTGCTCGAATATTTTTTCCATTTTCACGATAATTCCCACAGAGGAATTGTCTCAAATTCGAGCATGATTTCATATCCCAATACATTTAATTTAAATCTATTCATGATTGGTTTATTGAGTGTTTATCTTGGATTGAAAAAATTCACATTATTACTGAAACTCCATTAAAATCAAGCAATTTGTGCCCATAATTCATTTTTCACTTTCCCATTGATTCTCGTAAAGGAATTGTCTCAAATTAAAAGCATAACTTCTCCTTCCCAATATATTTCATTTGAATCCACGCATTCTTGGTTTGATTCAATATTTCTCATGTATTTATAAAATCCAATTTTCAGTCATAAACCTCATTAAAATCCCATTAAAATATTTTAAAACTTAAAAATTTCCTTTTCAAGTGTCAACTATCCATAAATCCTACCATTCAATTTTTTTCTAAACATAAACTTCAATTATGAGGGATATGAATAATCTATGCCTTGGTCACCAAGTTTCTGAACATAGGAGATAGAATTTTTGATCATATGGACTTTGACAACCTATATAGTTAGATGGAGAAAGGAAGCAAAAGTGTACTTACGAGACAAAAGTTTCAATAGTGGTTTGTATCAAGTTACAAGTTTCCCATTTTCCCTCTAAGATATTGATTTTTTTTGTACCTATGATCATAATAATGAAGGTGATATTCAAATAATAACCACATATGATGGCTCTGTTTTGGCTATCTTGACTCCTAAAGGAATCTCCAGATGCCTTGGAATGCCACGGTTAAGAAATATGGTCATTTTGAGTAAGGAAAATGCAATGATGAAATGGGAGAGAAAATAATTGTGTTTATAGGGCTTGACCATTGGCCATTAAATGAAATATTTTTGAATGTATGCTTGCCTTCCTAGGACCTTCCCTCACTTTGATTTTGTCAAGAACATCATAGGCGGTATAGTCATGTTGAATCGTCTGATGGAAGAAACATCTACCAAGGAATTCCACCCATGGATGGATCAATTCATTTTGATTGTGAAAGAGGGAACTCAAAGAATGGATTGGGGCCAAATCATAAGTGATAACCTACATTCACAACTAATCAACTTGGAGATGACCAAGAAGTTCACCATGACTTCATACCTAGTGTATGACATTTCATCCCTGCATAGTTGGTTAGGATTATCTATTGAGAGGAATCTCCCTAAAGGAACACTAATATATCGAGTTCATCCTCAAACTTACTCCTTGTAGGTATAGGTGACACTTCACTAGGGTCAATGATGCCTTCTCCATTCCCGTTGTTAAAATTTTTGAGGGAAATGTGAATGGAAGGTTGTCAAGACAAGCCCAAGAACTCATTTCAAAATATGGAATTCATTGCATGATGCGCTTTAAAACCTTATCCTAAATTTGGGTCGGTGGTTTTATAATGATACTTTATAGCTTTCGTGATACCCAGGTGAAAATATTGTACTCATTAAACCATTTCGTAAAACTATATTGAGATCATCTCAAGTGTAAAGAAAATAAAATCAAAGGCGTGATATTCCCAATCCACTTGGGAATATACTTCTAAGTCTATGACAAATTCCCACTACATTGAAGCTTTCTTGGGAACATTCAGATTTTGGGCCTATACTACAATGCAATATTTGATAATAAGTAACACCTGGGAGTGGAAAGTAAAAGGCTTGTTCTCTATTATCATCCTGAAATTGAGGATTATTGGGAAGATTGTGTAGATGAAGGTGAAGTGCAACAAAGAGATTACATGAGGATGACAATTTAGTAAATGAGAGAATACCATCTAGAATAGGTATATGAAGGCCTAATAGATTATTTCAGTCATATGTATGAACTTGGTTTCATGGAGTCAATTTGGCACACTCATCTCGCCATTAGTGGACTAGTCAAGCAGTAAATATTATAGACATCTCAATCTAGACTGTCATTATCTTAGATCTCAAGAAATTGGTCAAGTTCATTGCCCCAAAAGGTCATCAAGTAATTTTATCCTCCTAAAGGCATCCTAAAAGGTCTATGGATAAGGTTTATGTCAATAATATAAATATCCCAAGGGATGAGGGTGCCTTTATTGAAGTGCGGGTCTATCGGCATGTTTCACCCCACTTTCTCAAATGAGTCTCCTTGTGGGAAGTTACCAATTTGAAGGGTAGATAAAATCAGGTCCCATAAACCGGAGAATTCATTATGTCACCAACCAAAATCCACTAATATTCCTTTGAAAAACCAATTCTTTCCCAACTTTGATCCCCTACAACCTCTACGCAATCTCGCTCAAGTGCCATCCATGAACCATACCCGAGTCCTTGAGTCAAGTCATAGTTCCTCATACATCCACAACAGTTCCTACCCCTCTTGCACCACCTAATTTCATCTTACATACCTTATTTTAGGTACAAGACCTCGTAAGCAAAAAAAAAATGAACCTAGGCCAAAGCACGAATTACAGATCATCCATCTTTCTCAAGATATTTTTCTCCTCACTCCTACCCCTTAAAAGGCCAAAACCAATTCCCAATTGATGATGGATGCTTCGGGTCTATTTTGTTGAGATTTTTCATCCCAAGGTTAGTAAGGATGGAGCTCGGATGCATATTATTTACTATGTTTTTTCATGCAAATGTGCAACAAGGAAAATAACAATTTCCGAGCATGACAACTATACCCCTGTGTTAAAGTTTTCAAGTCCTATCATTCTAAGACACCTTGGGTCTATCCAGTCAATTAAAGTGACCTCCTGATTAATGTTATCTCATCCCCTAGGTGATTTAGGAAATTTCATTTCATTCCCCTAGGTGATTTTAGGAGTTCATTTGTAAACTACATGTAGTTGTGGGAAGGGCTATCACTAGCCTTCCTAGGGCTGGAGAAACCCCATGGAGTGGAGAAGAAGAGCCTAAGTGGATGTGGAGGTGATTAAAAGGTCTTGGGACATCAGAAAAATTATTCAGGGAATATTTTGAAAGGTTTCGGAGAAGTTAGGGTAGTTTCACTAGAATTAGGGCTCACATGCCTAGTCAGTGCAAAAGCCAAAATAGTCGTTGAGCTTCGGAAGTTGATTCTAGGAGCTCTGGATGAAGTTAGGAGAAAAAAAAACATATCTAGAAATATAATTCCAATCCCTACATGATGGTAAAATCATATTTTTCACAACACTTTGGCGTATCAGGTCTGCAGGTAGTTTTTCTCAGGCACAGGTGGAGTACCAAATCACAAATCCAAATTTTAGGGATCAAATGGAATAATAAATACATGATACCTCCACCATTGGATTCAAAATTCCATTTCCAGTTAGGATCATATAATTTTTTTCTAAAAATTCCATCAGAGCTCAAGTTATCATCGTCGCAAGTTGTCCTCTAGGAGCGAGTTCGGGACTTAGCCAAATTTTGGGAGGACACGTGTCAACTCCAGGAGCTTGGTGGGATTTTATGTCCCCGAGGGTTAGGGACATCAACCTTGGAAAAATGCACCTAGCCCCCATGTGACCTATGGAACCCCATGCAACCATCAAGATTGCTAGTTCAACCCCTGGGTGTAATTTAGAGCTCAAATCCCTGCCGTCAGATCTCCGCCACATGTCAGCTCCAGGACCACCATGGAATTTTATGTCCCTCATGTCCCTCATAGTTTAGGGACATCAAACCTTGAAAAATTCTCCCATCCCCATAGGAGATATTTTTGGTCACCCATGTGACCCGCTTCCAGCCCCTCAGTGCTTTAAAGTTTATTTTCTCTCTCTCTCCTGTCGTTGGATCGTTTCCACGTGTTTCCTTCTTGATCACCATGGAAATTGATGTCCCCCAGATCCCTTTTAGGCAAGGGATGTCAGGGAAACAAAAATTCACCAATTCCCTTGCCATGTATTTTTTGAATATTTAAATCTGGCACTTAGCCATTTTCTCCCCTCATTTCTCCTTCACATCTCCTCACCATGCCATGGCCATGTTCTTGCTTGTCTAGACACACGGTCCACCATTTCCACTCCAAACCAGCTCCACCATGGCCCAAAAATAATCCACTCCATGAAACACAACAATATTAGAGAAAATTGGATCGAAATGACAAAGAAATGAGAGAAGACGAAATTTTTTTGCTAGATAACCACGAAGTCACCCAATCAAAAAATATTTGTATCTTACAAAAAACAAGTCGGATGAAGATGTCATCTTTTGAATAATTCCTCATTTTTCAAGGTGATCAAGATGCAAAAATGAGAGGTCAAATGGTGCTCATAATTGTTTTTTCCAACAAAATCCCCACTTCATGCACCGGCTCACATTCGTCGGATTTCCCATCAATCCTGCAATGGAAACGAGATAAAAACTTGCACATGGGATCCAAATGAAAAACATATCACAATGGAGTTATTTTTGTTGCAAATAGAGGCAAAAACCAGACTGTAAATTTCAAGATCCATTAATGGCCACTATGGTCGCTCTGTACTGAAGCCATTGACAGTAAAAATTTTAAAATGTATTTCCAATCATTCTAGTGGACGAAATCAAGTGAAATTCGGAAGCCATGGCTGCGACAATGAGCTGAATCCAAAAATATATGTTCCACCACAAATTGAGCACCAAAAAGTCACTTTCCAAAAATAGTAAGTTTTCCTATACATACTTGCTATATTTTGGAAGTCACCATCAAAAGCGAGATATGGAAAATAAAGTGTGCAATTGAAGATCTCCAAGAAGCTAGAATGATTATCTGAGCAAAAATAGTGAAAATGGTCACGTACAAAAATAATAAGTCCCTTATATGGGTGCTTGGTGTTTCATTACGTAGGAATATGAATAGTCTAAAGTTAGAAATAAGGCACATGGAGGATCACGAAGAAGATGAGGAGTCGGGCCTAGTCTAGAAATTGTAAAGCCATTCTCTTTTCAAAGGGTTGGAAATTGATCTTGTAAACTCAAGAGTGCATTGTACTTAGAGAAAGCAAAGGAGATAGCCATTTTCTTCTACTTTCCTCCACTCTCAAATTTCTTCCATTCCCACACTATGTACAACTTTTGTTTAAGCAATCAATATAAGGATTTTCTAGCTTTCTTTGACTAAGGGGTTTCTTGATACTTTGTGATCAATAAATTATATTTGGTCTTGTTGTTATTTACAGAGTTGTTTCTTCTCATAAATGCATGTGTTGAAATTTCTAACTAGTGTGTGCAGGAATCTGATTTTCTACATGCAACGTTAGTTCTCCCATATCATTTCTCACTCCTCTTTCCCACTCTTTAGACAAATTCTTCCCTAACAAGAGATTGCTAGATTTTCCGCAGGGTCAGTGGAGTGCCCTTGTTGGATCCCCAACCATAAGGCCACCCAGAGAAAACTCACTTTCACTCACGCATGCACATACAACAGCTGCACCGATTAAGTAGAGGGACTTATATTCCCAGAGCATTGGCGAGAAATCCACAAGTTTTTCCACTTGACAAATTTTCTCACTAACACTATGAAATGACTATAATTCCTCTCATAGAACTAGGTTGTGAGAGAGACAATCATAACTTTGAATAGTCAAGAACCAAGCTATTTTCTCAAACAAGAAAAGAAAAGGAGACATGGGAGAAATTGGAAGAACATGTGTGGGCTCTAACAAAATATGCCCATAATTTTTTTTGGATATTGGGATCCCCTCTCATTCCTTATGATTCAATTACTACTTTTTATCTTGAATCATTCCATAATCAATTCAACTTCTCTCATGCATAGATACAACCTATCAATCTCATCCATATATTTTTTGCAAGATTTTAATAATGTATATCGTGTCCCTTATTTCATTGGTGGATTTGGGAAAATATCTTCATGTATCTTATCGATGGAAACTCCAATTCTATCAATTGTCCTATATTTTTTTATGTCATATCCATGAAATATGGGTGGCCTCTTTACCAATATTTCTACCTTGATTTTTACTTTATCATTAATTCTCATTATTTTTGACTTGGTCCGACCATGATTTTTTCATTCCCGCTTCACAAGGGGCAACCATCCACCTCAATATCTCGTTAGTTTATAGTGTGCAACTAAGTCAGTTGTTTCTGAATTATCATCATTTAGATTTGACCGATAGTTAGCCTTTTTATATTGCAAATTTATGTTCTTTTCCCTCTTCTAACAACTACTTCATCATTCCTCACCAAGATCAATGTTATGTATCCCAAATCAATTGTACCTTTTATTTGGTATTATCTCCTTGCTAAATCCTTACATTCTTGTGCCATGCTCATTAATTTACTCGCCCTTCTACCTTTTTCAATTTCTAACCATTTTATGTCTCCTCTTTCAATCTCTTCTTTTTTTTTTTCAAGGGTCATTCTCCACTTCTCTATACCTCTTCATTACATCCATTCTCCAAACTATCTCTAGAAATACTTTGTGAGTTTCTTCCCGAACTACTTTCTAAATCAGTTCTTGTGCTACTTTATTTCCCATATTCACTCTTATCGGCCAATTCTTTTTGTGTGGCCTTTTCCCTATTTAAACCTCATAAATTTGTTCTCCGATAATATTTATGCTAAAATATTACATTCTCTCATATACCCCTTGTCTTGGTGTTTACTCACCTTGCCTTAGTTCTCCTAGAATATTGGGTAGAACCAATTCCTATGTGCCCATTGTTGTACTCACACTTCTTACCATCACTAATCTTGTCCATGGGGCTCTTCCCTTATTAATTATTGTTCAATCTTGTGCTACTTTATTTCCCATATTCACTCTTATCAGCCAATTCTTTTTGTGTGGCCATTTACCCTATTTAAACCTTATAAATTTGTTCTCTCGAGAATCTTTATGCTAGAATATGACATTCTCTCATATACCCTTGGCTTGGTGTTTACTCACCTTGCCTTAGTTCTCCGGAATATTGGGTAGAACCAATTCCTATGTGCCCATTGTTATACTCACACCTCTCACCATCACTAATATTTCCCATGGGGCTCTTCCCTTATTAATTATTGTTTGACGGTCCTTCCATCATCATGAACTAACATCTATATTATGTGCACTCTTAAATGTGACACTTGGTTTCTCAATGGGGTTCTTTCCTTTTTATTACTTCAACAAATTTTCAAGCTTGCCTTTCTTGTTCTTATTCTTTGTGTTCATCCCATTATTCATCATTAATAGGTCCTCTTCTCAACACTATATTCATCAAATTTCAATCTAATCATTATCATGCGTATTTTCCTTGGCCTTAACGCACACCAAACCTTTTTATCTAGTATCAATTCTTTAGGCTCATCCAATATCAACATGTCATCATCGACTCTTCATCCTTATAGTTTACAACCTTCTTCCCCTCAATGGACACTATTAACTCATCCCTACACTTGTTTATCCACGTGACAGACTATCAATTCCCTTCTTACATACTTAACTCTCTATAGTTCTCCCCCTTTATATTTTTCTCTTATTGCACACAATAACATCATAGAAGGCTTCCACTTTCTATTATCACAATTTATCCTTACCGATATTAATTGTGTCATCATTTAAAAAAATTGTATCTAATATACTCCACAAGAAATTCCTATGGGATACACTCTTGTATTTAACAACAACCTTATCCTTTTCATACCATAGTGTTCTCATTATTGTGTGTTCACCTCCATATACTCTTTTTAGGTATTATTATTTAAATGTGATCAATGCAAATTCTGTTTCTTTTTTCCCTTCTTCATGAACTTATCTACTTGAGGTACCTCTATCTCATCAAAAAGTAACACCCAAAACTTCCCCATAAAAACTCCCCTCTATTTTCACGTGCCTCCTCAATCACAATGTTAAGTTCTTCAACTATATACTTGGTAATGTTTCTCTTCTTTTTCTTAATTCCATCCTCGATGTCAAATATAAGATGTCCCAATGGATGAAATATTTATCTACAAAATTATTTAAGGATAGAAATATTTTAGCGATCCTTATCATCATTCACTTGATGGACTATGCCTTAACCATATTTCCCTTTTTTCTCAACTTAAAATGCTCAATTGCTAATTCCCTCATGTCCGTGTTTGAAAGTTGTCCTATGAGATTGTCTTCATCATTTGATAATGAGAAATATCCACTAGCCTTTATGTGTTCACTAGTATGGACCTTTTTCAATATAAGTTTTACTATTGTAAAATCTTTTCAAACACAATTGGATAAAATTTGTCAACTACCCATAATACGAGATTTTGTTTAGGCTCTCAACCACAACATATTTCAAGTATTCTTGAGTTATGTTTTCGAAAATAAACATTTGATTCAACTCCTTAATCTGTATGTATTTAGTGTGTATGATACATGTGTTTGTACTCATATGTTGTGCACTCTTCAAACTTTATCTCGAAGTCTCAAGGGGCTATATATGGGAATTCCATTAATGGGATCTTGTCATCACCCTCCATATAATTTCTCTTCATTTATCCTCTTACATATATTATTATTCTTTCCTTTACATTTTCTAATCCTCTTTGCCTCTTTCTAGTCCCTCTCTTCCTCCCTTTATTATTTGAGTGTTATCTCTCCTTCATTAGCAAATGGATTTGCACGCATGCAAATGCCATGCAACAGTCAAGGGAGAAAGTCACTCCTCAATGAAGGTGATGTTGCCTTTATTGAAAACTAAAAATACATTTACATCTATACATTCAAAATTGTATGTGGGGAGTGTTTTGGGGACATCAAATGGAAATAAGTGTGAATGAGGGAGATGAAATGGAATGAAGGAAAGAATGGAAAGGAATGAATGAAAGTAGCATACAATAGTTAGGTTAAAAACATATCCTAATCTTGCATGGAGAAGAAGAGGAATATGAATAATAAACTCAAATAAAACAAAGTTTGAATCAGTTAAAAAATAATAAATGAAAGGGAACACACATGAGCAAGTAGATATCAGAGCTTGATCATTGTGAACAAGAACAAAATTAATAATGTTGACAATAAGATCAAAGATAGTATTCACATGCAATATTTAAACACTAACATCTAATGAACATAAGAACATCAAATGCTACAAGAGATAATGAATGGGACACAAAGTTCATATTTCATTAACTCTCCAAAATGTCTTCACAAAATAACACAAAGTTTCTTTCTTGAAACAAAGCTTGCACAAAAGTATTTCTTCTCCTCTCTCAAAGTCACCCTTACAAATGAGCCCCTAACTTCATTTTATAACCCAAAATTTGGTTACAAGGTAGTTAGGGTTTACATGAACATTAAATTAGGGCACCTTAAGTGACCTTGCTTTTAAATGACCTAACTAAAATAAGTCAACATCACTTTATAACAATTTGAAATCCATTTTAGGAGAAGTACATAAATAAAGGGAAATGGGTACATGTGGACCCCATGCAGAAAAATACATGAAAATTAAGTAAAACAACTAGTTCCTTATCCATTGGGAAGGGTTTGCATATTCTCATTTGTATGAGAAATGAACATGCACACACCATTAGATAACATAGGAAATTATCCCACCATTTTGTTAGTGAAATAAGGGTCCTGATCCTTTGCCAATTCGAAAGATTTGAGCTTCTGCAATGTCTGGTGCATCTTTTCTTCCTTTGGAAAATAACTTGGAAGAAGACAAGCCTCACAAAGTACCTGCAGTTCAAGAATCCTTACCTAGTATGGTATGTAGGTCTGTAACTTTATATTGGATCTCTTCACAAAGGTGTTTGATCTTGTAACATTGATCAATAGAAGAAGTGGAAAATTATCAATAGGAGTGTACATTTCATGTATTAATTTCATGAATTGTTCCTTAAGATGTTTTATTGAATTCCTTTGGTTATGTTCATTCATAAAGGTACAAGAATCTCTCTTCATGAAGATTGAATGAAAGAGAGTGTGGTATAATCTTCATCGCATAGATCATCAAACCGAATTACTAAGTCTTCCGAATAAATTTCTGGACTTAGCATGATTTAGCCATACATTTGTGTCATGTGATGGTCAAACTCGAGGATTCCCTCTCGAGGCTAAGAATGTAGATTCCATAAGGGAAAGATCCTGAAGACTTGAAAGATCTAATCCATAGCTATTAATTTGCAATGAGGCATTCCTTGAATGGAAACATTGGATCAAGGTAGGAATATATATTCTCAATATATTTTTATCACCTCATCAATTGTTCTCAACCCACCATTTTCTATCTCGAAACCCAAGACCTTATAGTGTGCCCTAGAGTGATCACATCCTTTGATTGATTGAGAATTTCTTGATCTAGGATGGCCACCATTTTTGGAACAAAAAAAGAAGATGCAATTGGATGATCAAATGTTGAATGTATGAGATCAATTGATTCTTCTCTTCTTTGAGTTGGGAAATTTGATATTTGTATCTCTCTAACCTTTTAAGCACATTGTTCATTGAATCTTTCGCCATGGCAACATCACTTTCAAAAGTGGTCTTTCCAAGGGCTATTTTGATACTTCATAATTAGTGATTTTCATGTCTCCATGATCCTTTTTAGTTGTTGGAACTATAATTTTTGTAAATTTATCTCTACTATCATCAATAACTACCCTAGAGAATACCTTGGGATTTTTGGGCACAACTTCGTTGGAAAGGGAAGAAAGAGCTTCCAAATAGATGTTGGCCACTTTGATCAATCTCTTCCTCTTTTGATTTCAAAATCAACCCAAGATGTGTTTCATTCATTAGTTTCTACACAACATAAGTCGAGAATTGGAAGGGATATCCTCTTTACTTTCCTCGTGATTAAAACCAATAGGAAATTTTTTGTAGCCTCAATCCTTGGTGAAGTGGCATCTGCAACACATTCTTGATTACCATCATGTTCTTGTGGAACATTCCCATCACCTTGATGCTCGAAAGAATTGGATATCTATACCACTAGGATTTGTTTAGACTCAGGTGTTTGACATTGATGACTTGGATCTTTAGTGAGCCTATTGGAACTCTCATTGATGTGGATAGATGAGTTTGGGGTAGAAATACCCAAAACATGTTCTCTTCCTTCTCTAGGATGCACATTCTTTACTAACCTTTGAGACATTTCTTCTTCATTAGAGATAGATTTGGGTAACCACCGAATTTGCCTCTAGATGCATGTGATGATGTTGGTGGAGAATGTCATGTGAAGAGGTTTACACCACATTTTTTGTGTGAGTCCTCCTCTCATTGGTAATTTTTGTATTTCGGAAATATGTTCCTAAAATGGGAGAGGATTGGCTATTTGGTTCTCGTACCACATCATAGTTCTTCTCAACACGGGTTGATTCATGGTATCTAGAGAAGTTTCATCTCCTTTACTCCAATCAATACTAGGGAGTGGAGTGAAAACAATTTGATCATAGGTAGGATCCATAAGATCAATTCCATTATTAGCAAGGGTCAAAGGAGGATCTCTCAATCCATAATTTTCTATTTGAGCCAATGTGAGATGAGAAAATTATCATTGTCTTACCTCCCTATCATCCACACATCCTACCCAATAGTATTTTATGCTTTTCTTTGTGCATATCTTGCTCTTAGGACTCTCTCCATGGACCCTTTAATATCAAACTGAGCCCTACTTGTGAAATAATGTATGGTGATGTGGAAAACCATTTTTTCCATCAGTTTCGCACTGTAAGAACTTGGACATTTATATTCCCCAATCTGAATTGGAAATGAATGCCTTCTCTATGTTTATTCACAAGTAGGCAATGGACTTTGAAAATTTGACATGAAAGTTCCATCAATGCCAATTTGTTACTGACGTATTTAGGGAGTTTGTAAGCCCCACAAATCCACTAACCCGTATATAGGAGTAAGAAGAAAACTGGATATACCAAGTTCCCCATTGTTCTATGATGGCTTTGGCATCCTCTGAAAACCTTTCTTCTAGATTTCTCCCTAGTGATCTGATTACATAGAAAAGGAAGGCATCATTGACCCTCCGGAAATGGTGAGAACCATTCTTGAATTCAAGCTATGGGTAAAAGTGAAAAACACTATTTTTACCAGGACCCATTATGCCTCTAGTTGTTAGCCCTGAAAATATTCTCCTCTTGGCTACAACATAGATCAAATATGAGGTCATGTAAAAGTGACCCATCATTCTCACCTCGATCAACTACTTGTGGAGGGTGTTGTTGATGATACTTTCCCAGTCAATGAACATCTTCGCATCGAGGATGATACAAATGAATTTGTACATCCAAGGATGGAAATTCTTGGTAGAAGGGAGACCAAAACCCTACTAAGGAGAGTGATCATATCTCTTATTTCTTCATGAAACTCCACATGAAACAATTCTTTGGGTATCCTTGAAGTGTGATTTTTCGGTTTAACTAACCAATTCTTATTCACCATTTTTTACCATCTTAAGGGATCTTCATCCCAAAATTGTTGTGTCGATTCTCATGTTATGTCAACATTTTCTTCATATAATGGCACTTTCAACATCTCCTCCATGTGTTCGAGAGAGTTAAGCAGAAGGGGTTCATTTTTTTTTAAAACTCCTCGACGCTCAGGGTCATAGTGTTTGGCATAGGCCAGAACAAACTCAAGACATTGTATTGCAACCAAAAATTTTGTCACTTGAGGTAAGCCGCAACGATAGAGCCTTTTTGAGAAAATTTTTTCCTTCCCTTCTAACCCTATCACAAAATTGGATCATATCCACATGGCCCATATTAGTATCTGAAATATTATCGTATGTTGAGCTTATGGAAGATGTTGGGATTAATCCTTGATATGCATACTTGTGTTCGATTTGTTAGAGTGTTCTCCCATTTATGAATTTTAAAGGGAAAGAAAAGGAAAGCACACACTAGGAAGGTGTCCAGGTCTTAGTCTCTAGACCACCGTAACCACAAGAAAAATATGACTCTTTATTTATTATTTCCTTTTAAAATAAATTCAAGCAATTATGGGTTACAATTTTTACAAAGTGGTAATATGAGCTCGAGCTCGGGTATGAGCTTGAGCTATACAATGAAATACTAAGATTGAGCTCAAATTATAAAACAAAAAATGCCAAACAATGAATTCGCCTTGAAAACTAAGCTACCTTTGTAAACTAAAACTTGCTCCACATCGGCTCGATAACTTGGTCCTTTGTGTTTATGAGTGTGTGCTTATATTGTGTGAATCAGTGCATAGATAGATTTGTATGCGTGGATCTGGCACATGGGTTGTTTATGGCTATTTTACCTTGTATTGCGTGGTTATTTTTTCCTACATGTGTGTGTGTGTGTTTCTTGATTATTACATGGACAACTTTTTTTCTCGACTTGTGTGGCCATTGATGCAAAATGGGTTACCTCCCTGTGCATGGACAATAAAACCAAATATAGTTTTAATAAAAAATGACATGCAAAATCAAAACAAAACTCTAAACTTCAGCCTCCTCTCAATTGTTAATTTTGAGTTTGAGCAAATAGTTTAATAGGGTAATAATATGGCATATGCAAATAGAAAATAAAGACTCAACTTGAGCCTTCATGTTATTATGAGCACGGTCAAATTGGTCCCATGCCATGTGGAGCTCGGGCATGAGCACAAATTTGTCAAGTTTGTGAGTAGGATAATTGCTAAGCACCCACCGAAAACCCCACGCGTAAATTAGAAGTAAGTTACTAAAAATGAGTACAAACAAATGCCAAGATGAGTCGGATTATAATGGGCTCAAGCTAAAGCAATAAAATAAATAGCTCAATCTCGATCGTGTAGGTGGGTTGCAGAAAATTGGAGTATTTAGGACTCGAACTCGAGCTCCTTAGAAACCTACACACAAACCAGATATAAAACCATACCTTGAATCGGATATGGGCATGAATTTGATGGAGACAACCACCGAGACAACTTCTGAGCTTTCAAGGTTTCTGGCTCTAGCTAATGCCCATGTCAGTTTCGTGTGAAAGTGAAGGAGTACCTTTAATGAGCTTCTCTTTCTTCTAGCTCTGGATGTCTACAACCTTTCCTTCTTCATCATCTTCCCAATTTCTCCCACTTCTGCAACTTCTTGTAGTCATCTTCTTCCCTGCTTCTCGGATGATGGAAGTGGAATTATAATTTCCCATGGCAATTAAATTCCCACGTGGAGAAAATGAGAAGCTTCTCCCAAATTTTCAAACAAACTTTTATGAGGATTAAATCAATATTTATTAATTAAAAACCCTAAAATTTAATAAATTTAATTTTATTAAATAAAAGGTAAAATATTAATTAATTAATTAAAACACAATTTATGACATAAAAGGAGGACCACTCAACCAAAATGGATGAAACGAAGGCCAAAATGATCAGAAAATAAAATGATCATGATGAAGGTGATAAACCATGAGAAAGGACACTTTTTGAAAAAAAAATTTTTTCATGTTATAATTTTGTGAAGTCAAAATTAGTTGATAATAATTTGTTCTTATTGGGGACAATGACTTCACGAACGCAGAGAATGGACCTAGACCAAAAAGAATGAACATGATCCCAAAAATGATGATGCACAAAATGGGATGACAAAAGAGAGAAACTAAAAATAGGAAATGGGAAAAAAAAAACCTAATTTACCTATGTACATACGGGGAACAACCCATTTTTAAATTTGATAGTGCTTGAGATATTACCTGATAGAGGGGTAGAGGCAAAATGAGTTCCATCAGATATGCCAAGTAATATGTGTTATCTCCACATAAATGTCTGATTTTGAAAGGGCCTAGCCACAACGAATCAAACTTCATGTGTTTTCCTTTTGGTTCATACCTCTTGTCCCATAGAAGAACTAGGTCATTGATTTGAAATTTTATCTCTCCTTAGTTTTTCTTTCAATTTTTTTTACCTTGGATTGGTGTTCCTCGATCTTGTTCACAACTTGAATTCTTGTTCTTCAAGCTTACTTAGTAACATGATCCTTTTATCCAACACATTGGTGAAGCATTCATCATCAACTTCTTGAGCCAATCGTAATGTTGATAACTCCAATGTAATGGGAATTTGAGCATCGATTCCATATAAGAGTTGGAATGGAGACATTCCAATTGCTCTTTTGGGAGTTATGCAGTCAACCCACAATGCATCATATAAATTTTTGTGCCAAGTTCTTTGATTTTCTTCACCAACTTATACATGATAGTAATGATATTCTTATAGATTCTCTTGATTACCATTTCCTAAGGATAGAATATGATGAATGAGATAAATATATCCCATACCCATAAAAAAACCTACCATCTCTGTAGAAGAGAAATTGGTGGCATTGTCCATCACGATCTTTTGTGGAATTCCGTAATGAACCAAAATGTTCTCTTTGATGAAGTCACAAATTACCACAGTAGATGTTTGTTTCACCAGAATAGCTTCTACCCACTTTGTAAAATAGTTAGTTGTCATGAGCACATGAGTATGACTAGCACTAGAATTTGGGTTCAAGACCCCAATGAAATCTAACCCCATTGTTGAAAGGGTTCTTCAATGACAATTGGCTTTAAAGGAAAATCTTCCAATTTAGGTCTTCCAACAAATTGTTGACAAGCTTCGCATTTGGCTACCCATTTTTGAGCATTGGAAAACATATGGGTCTAGTAATAATGCTCACAAAATCTTATGAGTTGTCATTGGTCTATAGAAATGACCACCGCAAGCATGATTGTGAAAGGATTCAAGCAACTTGAGGTTGTTGTTCCTTATCAACACATATAAGGAACATGCCATCAATACCTTTCTTGAACAAGGTGTTGTCCCAAATGACGTACCTAAAGCTCTTAATTTGATAGATATTTTTTCCTTTAGCTGTCATATTCTCAGGACATTCACCATATGTGAGAAAGTAAGCTATATCAGAATACCACTCATTTGTGGTATTGATGAAAACTACCAGTGGTAAAATTTCTTCAACTAGTTCTTCCTCAAGGTCATTTCTTGGCTCGTTCTCTGTGATGAGTTAGCAGAGTCCTCTTCCTTGAACCAAATTGGTAGGCTTGATATCCAAGTCATATTCTAAATCTTAGAGACCCAATTACCTATTTTAGATCTTGGTTCCTATTATGTCAACATGATTTAATTGTGGTGTCTAAAACTAGGAATTTGGTGTGAGAATTCAAGTATCTCTAATCATGTTTCAAGGCTCTAACCACCACGTACGCATGCCTCTAAAGGGAGTGTACTTTTGTTCATATTTCTTAAATCTAGAACTCATGAATAAAATAGGAGATTCAATTCCCTCTTCATTATGCTAAGTCAAGATGGTAGAGATCGTGTGTAGGGAAGCATAACAATAGACTATGAAATCCTTTTTAAAATCAGGACACACCAATGTAGGAGATTTTGCAATAACATCCTTGATTTGTTCAAATGATCCCCTACCTTCCTTCGACCATTTGAAGGATTATTTTCCCTTCATCATGTCAGTAATTTCTTTGGTTAGCTCAAAAAATCTAGCACGAACCTCCTCAAAAATTTCACCTTCCCAAAGAATGAGTGGACTCTAAGCTTACTTATAGGTAAGGAAAGATTCTTGATAGCTTGAATGTGTTTAAGATCAATCTTGGTTCCTTCTTTAGAAACAATATGACCTAGGAGTTTCCCTTCCATAACTTTGAACATGGACTTCTTTGGATTTAGGGAGATTCTATGAAGTTTGCATCTTTGCAATATTTTCTCCAAATCTCTTAGATGATCTTCTCGCTTCTTTGAGAAAACCATCAAGTCATCTAGGTATATTACGATGATCTTGTTTTTATAATATGTGAATGTCATGTCCATATCCCTTTGAAAGGTTGTGCACTGCATTGATCAAACCAAAAGGAATTATTCTATATGTAAACGTACCCCAAGGGGTGGTGAACGTGGTTTTATGTTGGTCTTCTCTCTTCTTTAAGCTAATTCAATATATTATAACCTATGAATGAAATAGCCCTTTGAAAGGTCTAGCATGGATAGCATCTGGTCATGATCTTACAATTACTTCCATAACAAACAATCTATCATGGAATATGATCCATGACTAACATTGGATAGTTATCCTTCAAGGAAGATTGATTAAGATTGTGTAAATCCATGCAAATCTAATTTCTTTATTTTTCTTACTAATCGAGACAATATTAGCTAACCAAGTTGAATGTCAAATAGGAAACACTATTCATGTGTCTAACATATTTTGAATCTCATGAGGTATCATCCCTACTATTTTGGGGTTATACTATCTTTGCTTCTACCTAATGGAGTTGCACCAAGCTTCAAAGGTATGACATGTTCCATTTCCTAGGTCGAAAAGACTTCAAGTCTTCATATGAGTAAGCCAAGACATCAAATATTTGGTAAATAGGCCTTACAAATTTCTTACACTCCTCAGTGAACAACACTTACCAATATTGACTAGGAAAGGTTTGTATTTGGTGCCAATGTTAACCTTTTCATAATCAACATAATTTACAGTGTCATGCCTACTCTTTCTCTTTGATAAACCTTTCATGTTTATCAAAAATTTCAAGTGAAACCAATCCTTTTAGAATTTTATTTCCTTTGAGCTTGAATGATATCATCACCGGGATCTTTGCTCTCAACTCCTTGAATGGGCGAGGTTGTTGATTCACGAAATGCAGAATCACTTCCTTCAAAGTAAAACTATTCAAAATTATCCCTCTTTTCTAAGAAGGCAATAATTTTTTGATCATCATTAAAGACTTGCCAATTTTCTGCATTGTCGGGAATGTTTGGCCTAAAAATCATTTCAATGGTGTATTTGTCTTTATCAAACTATGAATGAGGGATCATCAATGAAGCTGAGACTACTAGAGAATTTACTTTTCATTCTTTTCACAAGGGACAAATTCTATGGAAAAAGCATCGAAGGCTTCAATCGCATCCCACACTTTATTTTTGTAGTGTCTCAAGCGATCATTTTTACTTGAAACTAATTTTTTACTTGCTTCACAATCAACTCTGCATCTTTAAAGGATTTCAAAAATTTATCCCTTTTTCTTCCACAACTTGGAGGCCAAGGATTAACGCCTCATATTCTGTAGTGTTTTTAGTATTTGAAAATTGTATTTTGTAAGAAAAAGGAAATATTTTACCATTTGGAGATATAAGTACCACTCCCGCATTGAACCTATCAAGAAAACTTCCATCAAACTCAAAAGTCTAGATCCCATTGGGATCTTAGCAAGTGACCTCATGCGCATGAACCTTAGTAGTCATCATATAACTACCTATACTGGAGCTTTGAAATAGAATATGTGCACGAGGATCTTTGGTTTTTTACCGTGAACTTTTCCTAAGTCTCCGTATTAGCTTCTTCATTTCTCCCTT
This sequence comes from Taxus wallichiana var. yunnanensis, assembly GCA_018340775.1. NCBI lineage: Eukaryota > Viridiplantae > Streptophyta > Pinopsida > Cupressales > Taxaceae > Taxus > Taxus wallichiana. The sequence goes on from CM031234.1 coordinate 331,504,365, forward strand.
GATAGGGATCATAACATGAGACCAGTCCATTTGAATCTCACCACCCAAATCTCTACAAAATTTCCTACTTAACAACATACCATATGAAGCGGAATGTCAACAACTAGAATGGTTACCTTAACTCACTTTTGAGGAAATTGAGCTAAATCCATTTGAGCATCTTTAATCTTCCCAATCAAAGGAACTTGTTTTGTCTCCATGGAGTAACAAGATCCAAGTGTTTTCATACAAGTCAACCCAAGAGCATGTGCTACTTTTATAGGCATCACATTTTCGAAGCTCTAAAGGACACATAATTAATTACTTAATTTTCATATGCTTTATCATAAAGGACACAAAGAAAGGTTCAACCTTTTCATTTTAAGGTGTAGTGGCCGCCACAATATTTTGAGTCTTCTCATCTTTGGAGTTTTTAGAATTCCTTTTGAGGAATGAACAATAGAGTCACCTTTGATAAATTGGACCAACTTCTCAAGTTGATCCTTATTGGACTTCAAGTACTCAACTTGTGACATGGGAATTTTGTTTTATTGATATGATCAATAATATCAAATTTGGGGAAAATGACCATACTTGATGTCTCAGATACATGTTCTTTCAACTTGGTGATGGCTCACTTTTGACCTTTTCTTCGGGCTTAGTTGATATTGATGTGGAAGAAGAAACTTTCTTCGTAGCTGATTTATCAACTGATTGACTTGGAAAAGGTTCTCCTTTCTTTAAGATAGATTTGACCTTGGAAACTTCAGTCATCTTGGACTCTTTAGGAATCTCAGTCATTTTAGATTCTTTGGAAGTTTCCTTAGTTTTAGATTCTTTAGGAACTTCCCTGGAGCTCTTTTTATCTTCCACCTTAGTGGTACTTTGCTCCTTTTATGAGAGTGTGAAGATGTGAAGGATTGAATATTCATATCTTCTACAATTTATTCATATTCATCTTCTTCTTCTTAATGGTACTCAAAGAAATGATTATTACTTTCCCCTTCAGGCTCTTCAAATTTAGGTTCAGATGTCCCAGAGTCTAGCTCTTCTTCATCAACCTCGACGATCTCAACTTCATCATCAATTTCCTCAACGACATCACACTTTGAGTTAGTTGTGGGAGATGATTCAATAACAAGCCTCGTCGAATGCCTACAATTCTGGATTTTTTGGGAACGTAGCCTTTTCTTGGGATGTCTTTATAAGTAGTAGGTTTACTACTTTGAGAAACTTATTTTTTTCAAAGCTAGCATATCATTATCCAACTTAGTGAGTATGGTCTCAAAAGCATTGGGGTTTCTTGACTCTTTCCTTAAGGGAATTTTCTTGAATTTTCCCACCATGATTAGGTCATCCTCAATTTCTATTTCCATGGATTGAGCAAGTTCCAAAGTAATCCACTCTATCCCTTCTCATCTAATATGCACACACACTTTGTTGTGCATTAATAAAGAAACATTTTTTGTCAAGGTTTAGGTGAATTCTGGTAGGAACTTTGTTCACCATTTTTTGAACTTAGCCACAAAATTCCTCATGGGTTTTGTTGGTTCTTTCTTCACCTGAGATAGTTGGACTAGAAGGGCATGTTCATCTTCTGCCATTTTGAACCTGTCTTCAAACTTACTTTTCATATCATTCTAGTTTGTAATGCATCCATTTGGGAGATGATGAAACCAATCCGCGAAATGTCTTGTAATGTTTTAATGAAGAGGTGAATAACAACATCTTCATATTCCACTAAAAAACTACACATGTAGCAAAGAAGGTGGAAATGTGGTCATCAGGTGAAGTCTTCCCATCTCCATTGAACTTGGGAAGAATCTTCATCGATCCTCGTGGGAGGTCATGTCGAGCTAGTAAGGCCAATGGGCCTATGGAATTTCCCCATGGTACATTAGCAGCCATCTTAGGAAAGGTTGTATGTGAGGGTAAAACAACGTGAGAAAGAACAAGTGCTTGACTTGTAGTGATTCCTCCCTTACTTTCTTTTTCAGGACTTGATGCAAGGCTTACGGATTTACGAGGAGTTTTCCTCCTTGGAGGAGATAACTTGAAACCAAAATTTCCTTAAAAATAAAAAATTGGATCAAATTGACCTTTAGCTTTTTCTCCTCACGTAAACCTCCTTTCTACCAGTTTGAAATCTTTACTGTGAAAGGATCACTAACACGTTCTGATCAACTCTATCCTTTTCTCTTTTCTCTCTTTCTTGATCTCTTTGTGCACTGAATGACTCTAGCAACTCTCACAGCTTGATTTTCTTCGTTATCTAATACTGATGCAACAAGATGAAAATGATATTCATTCGTGCATTTTCCCAAATATCTTACTTAAATCGAATGATATGTCTTCTTGAGTATCTCTAAAAAGAATATTTGGTTGCAAGATAGGTGATTTTCCTATAATATTCATAGAGACTCTTTCCTTGGTGGAAGAGGGTTGTGTCGATGAGCAATAATCAACACATGTCTAGGAGGTCTTCTAGCCAAAAGTGTGGGTGCTCTTCTTCTAAGGTCTTTAGTGTAGCTTCTCCAGCCACAAATTATTGTAAGATTTCTTCGTTTTCACAAGCTATTATTCGAAGGTTTGCAATAATGTCTCCTTGAAAATATTCATTGGGCACAAGATTTGATTGAAGAACTAGAGCTTGTGCAGAGGGGATAGTCATAAATATTTAACAAGCACTAATTAACGATTCTTGAATCCCTAGTAGAGTCACCAAAAATTGTTAGAAAATGGATTTGCATGCATGCAAATGACATGCAACAGTCAGGGGACAAAGTCCCTCCTCAATGAAGGTGAGGTTTCCTTTATTGAAAACCAAAATTGTATTTACATCTATACATTCAAAATTGTATGTGGGGGTGTTTTGGGACATCAAATGGAAATAAGTGTGAATGAGGGAGATGAAATGGAATGAAGGAAAGAAATGGATGAAAGGAGCATACAATAGTTAGGTAAAAATAGAGCCTAATATTGCATAGAGAAGAAGAGGAACAATGAATAACTAACTCAAATAAAACAAAGTTTGAATCAGCTAAACAAGAATAAATGAAAGGGAACACACATGAGCAAGTAGATATCAAAGCTTGATCACTTATGAACAAGAACAATAGATTAATAATGTTGAAAATAAGATCAAAGATAGTATTCACATGCAAGATTTAAACACTAACATCTAATGAACATAAGAACATCAAATGCTACAAGAGATAATGAATGGGACACAAATTTCATATTTCATTAACTCTCAAAAATGTCTTCACAAAAGAACACAAAGTTTCTTTCTTGAAACAAAGCTTGCACAAAATTATTCTTCTCCTCTCTCAAAGTCACTTTACAAATGAGCCCCTAACTTCCTTTTATAACCCAAAATTTGGTTACAAAGTAGTTAGGGTTTACATGAACATTAAATTAGGGCACCTTAAGTGATCTTTGATTTTAAATGATCTAACTAAAATAAGTCAACATCACTTTATAACAATTTGAAAGTCACTTTAGAGAAGTACATAAATAAAGGGAAATGGGTACATGTGGACCCCATGCAGAAAAACACATGAAAATTAAGTAAAACAACTAGTGCCTTATCCATTGGGTAGGGTTTGCCTATTCTCATTCATATGAGAAATGAACATGCACACCCATTAGATAACATAGGAAATTATCCCACCATTTTGTTGGTGAAACAAGGGTCCTGATCCTTCGCCAATTCGAAATATTTGAGCTTCTGCAATGTCTGGTGCATCTTTTCTTCCTCGGAAAACAAATTGGAAGAAGACAAGCCTCACAAAGTACCTATAGTTCAAGAATCCTACCTGTATGGTATGCAGGTTTGTAACTTTAGATTGGATCTCTTCACAAAGGTGTTTGATCCTGTAACATTGATCCATAGAAGAAGTGGAAAAATTATCAATAGAGTGTACATTTCATGTATCAATTTTGTGAATTTTTCCTTCAGATGTTGTACTGAATTCCTTTGGTTTTGTTCATTTATAAAGGTACAAGGAATCTCTTTGATAAAGTCTTGAATGGAAGAGAATGTGGTATAAGCTTCATCACACAGACTATCAAACTAAATTACTAAGTCTTCCAATCAATTTCTTGGACTTAGCATGATTTATCCATATAATTTGTGTCATGTGATGGTCAAACTCAAGGATTCCCTCATAGGCTAAGAATGTAGATTCCATACGGGAAAGATCCTAAAGACTTGGAAAGATCTGATCCATAGCTATTAATTCTGCAATGAGTCATTCCTTGAATGGAAACATTAGATCAACGTAGGAATAGATATTCTCAGATATTTTTATCACCTCATCAATTGTTCTCAACCCACCATTTTCTATCTCAGAAACCCAAGACCTTATAGTATGCCCTAGATTGATCACATCCTTTGATTGACTAAGAATTTCTTGATCTGGGATGGCCACTGTTTCTCGAACAAGAAAAAGAAGACGCAATTAGAATGATCAAATGTTGAACATATGATATCAATTGATTCTTCTCTTCTTTGAGTTGGAAAATTTGAGATTTGTATCTCTCCAACCTTTTAAGAACATTGTTAATTGAATCTTTCTCCATGGAAACATCACTTTCAAAAGTGGTCTTTCTAAGGGCTATTTTGGATACTTCATAATCAATGATTTTCATGTCTCCACAATCCTTTTCAGTTGTTAGAACTGTAATTTCTACAAATTTATCTCCACTATCATCAATAACTACCCTAGAGAATACCTTGGGATTTTTTGGCACAACTTCGTTGGAAAGGGTAGAAAGAGCTTCCAAATCGATGTTGGCCACTTTGATCAATCTCTTCCTCTTTTTGATTTTGAAATCAACCTAGGAAGGTGTTTCGTTCATTAGTTTCGACACAACAAAGTCAAGAATTGGAAGGGATATCCTCTTTACTTTCCTCATGATTAAAACCAATAGGAAATTATTTTTAGCCTCAATCCTTAATGAAGTGGCATCTGCAACACATTCTTGATTACCATCATGTTCTTGTGGAACATTCCCATCACCTTGATGTTTGAAAGAGTTGGATATCTATACCACTAGGATTTGTTTAGACTCAGGTGTCTGACATTGATGACTTGGATCTTTAGTGAGTCTATTGGAATTCTCAATGATGTGGATAGATGAGTTTGGGGTAGAAATAACCAAAACATGTTCTCTTCCTTATCTAGGATGCATATTTTTACCGGCCTTTAAGACATTTCTTCTTCATAAGAGATATATTTGGGTAACCATCTAATTTACCTCTAGATGCGTGTGTGATGTTGGTGGAGAATGTCATGAAGAGGTTTACACCACCTTTTCTATGTGTGATTCCTCCTCTCATTGGTAATTTCTATATTTCAGAAATATGTGCCTAAAATGGGAGAGGGTTGGCTATTTGGTTCTTTTACCACATCATAGTTCTTCTCAACACGGGTTGATTCATGGTATCTAGAGAAGTTTCATCTCCTTTACTCCAATCAATACTAGGGGAGTGGAGTGAAATAGGTAGGATCCATAAAATCAGTCCATTATCGGCAAGGATCAAAAGAAGATCTCTCAATATAATGATTTGTTTTCGAGCCAATGTGAGATGAGAAAATTTCTTCATGTTTACTCCCCTATCATCCACACATCCTACCCAATAGTCTTTTATGCTTGCTTTGTGCTTGTATCTTGCTCCTAGGATTCTCTCCATGGACCCTTTAATATCAAATTGATCCCTACTTTGTAAAAGAATGTATGGTGATGTGGGAAAATTCTTTTCCATCGGTTCTTCATCGCAAGAACTTTGACATTTATATTCTCCAATCTAAATTTGGAAATGAATGCCTTCTCTATGTTTATTCACAAGTAGGAAATGAACTTTGAAAATTTGACGTGAAATTTCCATCAATGCCAATTTTTCACTGACATATTTAGGGATTTTGTAAGGAGCTCCCACAAATCCACTAACCCATATATAAGAGTAAGAAGAAAACTAGATATACCAAGTTCCCCATTGTTCTATGATGGCTTTGGCATCCTTTGAAAACCTTTCTTTTGTATTTCTCCCTAGTGATCTGATTACATAGAAAATGAAGGCATCATTGACCCTCCAGAAATGGTGAGAACCATTCTTGAATTCAAGTTGTGGGTAAAAGTGAAAAACACTATTTTTACCAGGACCCATTGTGCCTCTAGTTGTCAACCCTAAAAATATTCTCCTCCTTGCTACAACATAGATCAAATATGAGGTCATGTAAAAGTGACCCATCATTCTCACCTCGATCAACTACTTGTGGAGGGTGTTGCTTGATGATACTCGCCCAGTCAATGAACATATTTACATCGAGGATGATACAAATGAATTTATACATCCAAGGATGGAAATTCTTGGCGGAAGGGAGACCAAAAACCCTGCTAAGGAGAGTGATAATATCTCCTATTTATTCATGAAACTCCACACAAAAAATTCTTTGGGTATTCTTGAAGTGTGAGTTTTCGGTTTAACTAACCAATTCTTATTCACCGTTTTTCACCATCTTAAGGGATCTTCATCCATGAATTATTGTGTCGATTCTTGCGTTATGTCAGTATTTTCTTCATATAGTGGCACTTTCAACATCTCCTCCATGTGTTCGGGAGAGTTAAGCAGAAGGGGTTCATTTTTTTCATTAAAAAATCCCCAAGGCTCGGAGTTCATAGTATTTGGCACATGCCATAAAAACTCAGACATTTTGTTGCAACAAAAAATGTTGCCGCTTGAGGTAATCCGCATTGATAGAGCCTTTTTGAGAAAACAGTTTTTCCTTCCCTCCTAACCCTGTCGTAAAATTGGATCAGGTCTACATGACCCATATTAGTATCTGAAATATTATCATATGCTGAGATTAAGGAAGATGTTGGGATTAATCCTTGATATGCATGTATACTTGAGTACTTGATTTGTTAGAGCGTTCTCCCATTTTGAATTTTTAAATTGGAAAGAAAAGGAAAACACGCACTAGGAAGGTGTCAGGTCTCAGTCTCTGGACCATCATAACCGCAACTAAAAATATGACTCTTATCTATTATTATTATTATTTAAATAAAATCAAGCAATTAGAGTTATAATTTTTACAAAGTGGTACTATGGGCTCAAGCTCGGTATGAGCTCAAGCTATACAACGAAATATTGAGGCCGAGCTCAAATTACAAAATGGGCTAAAATGTTATGAATTCAACCGTAGAAACCGAGCTACCTCTAGATAGGCTTAGGATCAACTATACCCGATCACTTTATGTTGGTGAGTGTGTGCTTATCTGCGTGAACCATGTAGATAGCTACGTATTGGATTTGCATGGGTTGTTTGTTACTATTATTTTCATTGTATTGTGTGGTTTTTGGACTTCTGTGTGTGGATTGTCTTCTTTTGACCTGCATGGCCTTTTATTCTCTAACTTGTGTGGCCTTTCTTGTAGACCAGGGTTACCTCCTCTCGTGTGGACAATAAAACCAAACAAAAATTAATAAAAAATGGCATGCAAAATCAAAACAAAACTCCAAACTCCAATCCTCTCGTTGTTAATTTTTAAGTTCGAACCATATTTAACAGGGTAATACAAGCTTATGCATGCTATACATATCCGTCCATTTACACTGTACATGGATTGGTCCAAAATGGATGAGTTGTATCACGTAAAGCTTGAGTTTGTGAGTAAGATAATTGTTAAGCACCCATCAAAAGACCCATGCACAAACCAAAAGTGAGTTATTGAAAAGGAGCAAAAATGAATGCCAAGTTGAGTTGAATTATAATGGGCTAGAAACACGAGACATAAATAAAGAGCTCAAGCTCAATTGTGTAGGCGGGGTCAGTGAGTAAAACTAGAGTATTTAGGACTCGAACTTGAGCTCCCTTAAAAACCTACACAAAAACCCAAGATGAAACCATACCTTGAATCTGGCTATGGGCATGAATTTTATGGACACAACCACCTGGAACTTTCAAGGTTGCCTGGCTTTAGCTAATGTCGTGCCAAGTTTTCATGTGAAAGTTGAGGAGTGCTTGTGGAATGTGCTTCTCTTTCTTATGGCTCGGGCGTCTACAACCTTTCCTTCTTCTTTGTCTTCCCAATTTCTCCCGCTTCTGCAACTTCTTGTAATCATCTTCTTCCCCGCTTCTCGGATGATGGAAGTAGAATTACAATTGCCCACAACAATTAAATGCCCATGTGGAGAAAATGAGAAGCTTCTCCCAAATTTGTCGAACAAATTTTTTTTGAGGATTAAATTAATATTTATTAATTAAAAACCTAAAATTTAATAAATTTAATTTTATTAAATAAAAGGTAAAATATTAATTAATTAATTAAAACACCGTTTACGACATAGAAGGAGGACCACCTAACCAAAACGAACGAAATGAAGGCAAAAACGATCGAGAAAACTAAAACAATCATGATGAAGGTAATAAATTGTTAGGAATAAAACTTAGCTTAATTCATCATTAGTTGATATTTGAATAAATGTAATAAGTTAAAGTATTTAATTTAAATACTTTAAACTTATGTCGATAGATATTAGTTATCCTTAGTTCTTTAGTTAACTAAGTGATAGTGTTCTCATCCCAATGTTTGTGGGATCATGTTCTATCTTGCATATTTTGTTCTAGATGATTTCCATGAGGGGCAATATGCTATTTCTACATATTTGCTCAGATTAGATTATTTGTTTCCATATATTGTGGATGAGATAGAAGCTATCCAATATATCTAAATATTACAACTCTCTCATTTGTTTTATAATGCTTGATTTTGATATTAATAAAATACACAAGCACCGTCTTGTTTATGCAAAGCTTTTGTGTGAAATATTGTTTTCAAGTATTCATTGTCAAGAGTTGGTATCGAGCAATATTTTGATCCAGAGATAGGAGTGTAGCAAGTTTTAGGGAAGTTTAGGGAGATCTAGAGAAATTACAGAGCTAGGAGGATCCATAGATGCCCCAGGACATTTCACATGCCCCTACTCGAATCCACACCTCGTTTCACGTTTGATTTGCATTTGAATAACACACCGGAGTGCAATCATAGGCCCTTACATACACGGATACAAGTCTCATTGTAAAAGGTGACATTGTATCATTCTTTGGTATTTTTTAAATGTACATATACCTACAATTTTTTAAAAAACATTGGAAGCATTTTTAAAAATATACAATATTTTTGTATTGTGGGAACCCAAGCTTTTCAAGCTCCCCACATAACTTCTCCTTCCTCTTCTCTGTGCTCTATCTTTTCATATATCTAGAAAGAGAATTATACATCCCTGTGAGAAGATCTTTGTCCAAAGAGAATTCCCGAAGCCTCCAATCAACCTAGAGGTTACATTCACAGATCAAGAGCATTGAAGAGAAGAAAAATATGTTCCTACAAAAGGTTCAAATAATCGAAAGCTCAGAGGAAATAAAAAAATTACATCCCAACAATATACTTGTGTGAAGCCAAAGCAAGGAAGAAAAAATAAGAAAAAGGTGGCCAAGGGTTATTATAATGCTTAGGCAAAGCGGTTGAACTGCAGTTGTGCCCTAAAACGCACTACACATGCACATAAGCCTTTTTTTTATGCGTTTGTTTTTTTAAAATTGCTTATAATTTTTTTCCATTTTTGGACATTGTGAAAAAATTAGAAGCAAAAAAAATTCCATTTTTAGAAAGGGCCTCAGAAAGATATTGAAATCAAAAGTTAAAAAGGTCATAACTTTCAACTGGTACCTCGTATTGAGGTGTCGTTTTTTTTTAAAGTGTGTGTTTTTGCGAGATCTACGTCTTGGTCTAACTTTTAATAAGATTTATTTTGTAAAAATTACACAAATTAGAGATTGTTTGTATTTGAAAAGAGGCCAAAGAGCCCAAAAAAATTAATATATTTTTTCAATCGGCCAAGAGAGCCATTTTTGAAAATTGGCCATAGAGCCAAATTTGTAATAGGGCCAATAGTGCCAAAAATTCATTGTACACAGCTGAAAAGGAGCCCAAAAATAAATAAAATAATATTTTTGGGGGGTGTGCATGCTTTAAGGGGGAAAGTGTTTAATTTTTCTACTATTTATCAATTTTCACAATGGCTGCAATTACGGCACCAAAATTATTTTTGCCAGATTCTTAACTTTTGTGTTCTAATAATTATCCAGCATGGAAAAAAAAATTCACGTACAACTTGATTTTGAAAATCTATGGTCCATTGTTTTTGGTACATTAAGAAGATCTGCAACAGATGTTACACGACAAGCTACATTTGATCATGTAAATCAAAAAGTAAAGTTAATAAACTTGTTTAGTGTTTCAGATGAGGTACAACCTCATATTCATGAGACCACAAAAAAAAGAATCTTGGGACAAGTTGAAAACAATATATGAGTAAAAAAAAGAACACAATACTTCATCTCCAAAGTCAATAATTAAACTTGAAAATGCAACCAACTGAAAAGTTGAAATGTTTTTTAGAAGAGTGGTAACTTTGTGTGCATCACTTCAAGATTTGGAATTAGAAATAACCGAAAAATCACTCATGCCTATAGTATTGAGAGATCTTCCTCCTTATAGGATTTTTTGACCATGTTAAACATAATGGTCAAACAACAACTTTGAAGAGTTAGTGAATATGATACAACAAGAGAAAGCTATCCACTCAACTACTGAAATTGAAGAGCGGTGCACTTGCTTCTAATAAAAAGGCAAAAAAATAGGCGAAGTCTAATAAACAACCTCAAAAGCAAGGTAATACTTAACAAGGCCAAAACGACCAACAAAAATGTCTTATTTGTGGTTGAAAAGGACATGAGTTAAAGAATTATTGGTACAACACATTCCAACAAGGATCATTAAGTGGTAAAAATATTAAATTCCAACAAAAAAATCTAGCCAACAACAGAGTAAACAGGGATAAAATAATCAAAAGTGGAAGAAGAAACCAACTCAACAAGGAAATGTAGCCAAACAGAAGATCAATTTGATGATGATGACTTCCTATATTCTACACAGTCAAATGAAGTATCCAATTCTACAAATCAAATTTGGTATGTCAACTCGGGTGCAACTTGACACATGACAGGAAAGAAAGATTGGTTCTTCACAATGAGTAAAACACCCACCAAAAATCATGTCTCTTTGGGTGATGATACATCTTATAGTGTTGAAGGAATTAGTTCCATTTCACTACCACTTTGGTACCCTAATTATAAAATTATAGATGTTATTTATGTCCCTAGTTTAACAAAAAAATTGTTATCCGTGAGTCAATTATTAGATCACAATCTCAAAATTGACTTTGATTGTAAAGGTGGTAAAAATATGTGCCTGATTCGAGATAAGTCACAAAGCTCAAAAATTGTTGCAAAATCTTCGAATGTGGGAAGAATGTTTCAGTTGGATTTTTTTCAATGAAATGATCAAGCACTTGTAGCCAATGATACATCGTCAACTCAACTATGGCTTTGAAGACTTGGACATGTGAGTTTTGGCTATCTTGACACATTTAAATCGATACGACATGGTTAGAGGTTTACCGCCTCTAAAAAGGGTACAGATAAATGTCAGCATTTTTTGGTAGGAAAACAACATAGAGCACCATTCAAACATAGTACATTACAGGCTAAGGAAAAAATTGACTTCTTGCAGACCAAATTGTGCAGACCAATGAGATCTAGCCACTCACGGTTTTAATAATTCATGCTCTTTGTTGACGATTTTTCAAGAAAAATGTGGCTATACTATCTTTCTACAAAATACTAAGCTTTTAAAACTTTCAAGAAGTTCAAATCCCTTGTTGAAACAGAGTCTGGTAGGAAAATAAAAACACTCTGCTCAGATTGAGGGGTGAATACACCAGCTATGAGTTGATGATTTTTTGAAAACACATGGCATTCGTCGTCAAATGGATCCTCCTCACACACCACAACAAAATGGTGTTGTTGAAAGGAGAAATCATAATATCATGGATATGGTGCAATGTATGATTGATGATGTAGGTTTATCAAAAACATTTTGGGCTGAAGCAGCTAAAACGGAAGTCTATTTACTAAATAGAGTTCCCATTGCAGCTCTTGATGGAATAACACCTCAGGAAGCATGGTCAGAGCATAAGCCATCTATTTCACACCTTAGAGTTTTTGGATGTAAAGTGAGTATGCACATTCCTAAGAAACAAAGAACTAAGCTTGATATGAAATTAGAAAAACTTATCTTCTTGGGATACATTGATGAAGCACTTGGCTACAAACTTATGGATTCAAAAACAAGGAGGGTATACACTATTCGGGATGTTGAGTTATTTGAGAAGAAAGAAGAAGATTCTCCTTAGATACACTCACATTATGAAAAAATCATCCCTACAAAGGTGAAAATAGAGGATGGTAATCACTTTGATGATGACAGTGATGATGGGGAAGATAATGAAATTCAAGCTCCCACAGGAACCACAAAAATTATGCCTAAATAGTATACAAGTATGATTAGAGATGCAAAATTGGATGGTGTCCTCGACACATCTACCACTTTGAATTAGGACTCGCAGTATGGCTCAAAATGAGGTCAATTTGGCCTTAATGGGTAAAGTTGTTGAAACTATTGAGCCATCCACAGTTTCAGAAGCCCTACAGTCTAAACCTTGGAAAGATGCTATGGATGTAGAATATAAGTCACTTATGAAAAATAATACATGGCAACTTACAGATCTTCCACTAGGGAAAAATTTGATTGGATGTAGATGGATCTTCAAAACGAAGTACAAAGCAAGATGAAAAATTGATAAACATAAGGCTAGACTAGTTGCTAAGGGATATGCTCAAAAATAAGGCATTGATTATGAGGATACTTTTGCTCCCACAACTAAGATAAAAAAATCTAGGTTAATATTTTCTCTAGCTGCACAATTTGGTTGGAAAATACACCAAATGGATGTGAAAAGTGCCTTTCTTAATGGTGATTTACAAGAAGAATTTTACATGACTCAACCAGAAGGTTTTGTCATACTAGGTAAAGAGGAAAAGGTATGTAAACTCATAAAATCACTATATGGTCTAAAGCAGTCTCCCAGGGCATGGTACATAAAAATTGATGAGCATCTCATTCAACATGGATTCAACAAGAGTCCATACGATCCTAATCTCTATCTCAAAAAGCAAGGGGGAGATAGTGATCATTGTAGTATATGTCGATGATCTAGTCATCACTGAGGATCAGTGAGGATGATTGAGTCAACAAAGAAAGATATAACACGATCATTTGACATGAATGATCTCGGGCTTTTGCATTATTGTCTTAGACTTGAAGTTTGGCAAAGATAAAATCATATCTTTGTGTCACAATTGAAATACGCTAAGAAAACACTCGAGAAATTCAATATGATGGATTGTAAGCCATTTTCCACACCTATGGAGACAAGACTTCAACTGTCTTGAATAGATCCATCACCACAAGTAAAGTCAAATCTCTATCGGCCGTTTGTTGATTGGGAGTCTCATCTACTTGACTTACACTAGGCCAGATATCAGCTATGCAATCAGCTATCTTTCACGGTTCATGCAAGAACCAAGGGTTTCTCACTGGAAAGCAACAAAGTGGATATTGAGGTACATTAGAGGAACTATGGATTATGGCCTAGAATACAAGAAGAAGAATAACTTCTTCTTGATAGGATATTCAGATTTAGATCATGTAGGAAACATAGATGATAGGAAATCCACTTCTTGTGTTTGAAGATCATGCAAGAAGCAGACTTGTGTTTCAAGATCCTCCACGAATCGAAATATCATGCGCATGTGGATCTTTTTGTGAAGTGATATGGATCGCGTATACTTGAAGGATTGGGAATACCACGAAAATCTAACTATCCTACATGTTGATAACGAAGGAGTAGTAAAAATTGTTCGAATCTATTTTGTCATGATCATACCAAACACATTGAGGTGCGGTACATTTAATTCGCGTACATGTTTAGAACAATAACATCCAACTCTAATATTTCCCAATAGATATGCAACGTGTAGATGTCTTCACAAAGTCACTTGCTCGAGGCAAATTTGAGGGTTTTAGATAATTTCTCTCTTGTTCACTTGAGACCATGCTTTGAATTAAGGGGGAATGTTAGGAATAAAACTTAGCTTAATTCATCATTAGTTGATATTTGAATAAATGTAATAAGTTAAAGTATTTAATTTAAATACTTTAAACTTATGTCAATAGATATTAGTTATCCTTAGTTATTAGTTAACTAAGTGATAATGTTCTCATCCCAATGTTTGTGGGATCATGTTCTATCTTGCATATTTTATTCCCGGATGATTTCTATGAGGGGAAATAGGGGCAGTTAGGGGCAATATGTTATTTTTGCATATTAGCTCAGATTAGGTGATTTGTTTCCATATATTTTGGATGAGATAGAAGTTGTCCAATATCTATAAATATTATAGCTCTCTCATTTGTTTTGTAATGCTTGATTTTGATATTAATAAAATACACAAGTACCATCTTGTTTCTATGCAAATATTATGTGTGAAATATCGTTTTCAAGTATTCATTGTCAAGATAAACCATGAGAAAGGACACTTCCAAAAAAAAAAAAATTCATGTTATAATTTTGTGAAGTCAAAATTAGCTAATAACAATTGGCTCTTATTGGGGACAAGGACTTCATGGACGTAGCAATGGACCCAAACCCAAAAGTAAATGAACATGATCCCAAAAATGATGACACACAAAAACAAGATAACAAAAGAGAGGAAACCAAAAATAGGAAACGGGAAAAAACAAAACCCTAATTTACCTATGTACATACGGGGGACAACCCATTTTCAACTTTGATAGTGCTTGACATATTTCTGATTTAGGGAAAAGGTAAATGAGTTCCATTAGGATATGCCAAGTAATAGGTGTTATCTCCATAGAAATGCCTGATTTTGAAAGGGCCTAGCCACAGTGAATCAAACTTCCCATGCTTTCCTTTTGGTTCATGCCTCTTGTCCCATAGAAGAACTAGGTAATTAATTTTAAATTGCCTCTCATTATATTTTACTCGAAAAATTTTGTTACCTTGGATTGGTGTTCCTCGATCATGTTCACCACCTTGGAAAAGTATTATGTTTCTCATCATTTTATGGTTTTCATCCTTATTCTTGGTCTTCCTTCTCATAATAGGCATCTCTCATACTTAATCTACATTACATCCTTCTAAAAGTTAATTTCTTAGATATTAGATACTTGAGGTATTCCATTTTACATGGTCACCTATGAAACACATCTTATATGATGCCTTATTTGACTTGCTAATGTCATCCCTCTATTGTTTGCGGTGTGTATCGAACCCTTATGTTTTATATGTTCTTCATTTCATTATACTTTTCCTTAACAACTTGTGTTTTTAGTTGCCTTATCCATCCAATTTTTACATGAATAATCCCAAGTTAACTAATCCTTGTCATTTTTATTTTCTTGAGGTCTACTTCATTATGATCATAGGTTACCAATTGTACACCCAACCAATCAATATTCCTTCTTATTGTATCTATGTTGATTACATCAGAATTCAGCCTTCCCTTAGTTAGAACTAAAACATATAGATATTTTTTTGTAACCTTCTTAGGAAACACACATTCTTACGCATCTCTGGAGTTCTTATTATAGTATCCTTGTCTTTATTTACCACTTTGTATATTCAAATCCTTTAGTATGTGAGAAATTTTTTCCTTAACTATTCTTGGTACTGATTTCTACATGATATTACTCTTCTAAGTGATCAACATTCTCACTAAACTAAGTAGATCACTTACTATACTATTTTTATGACATATTCTCACTCTTACACAAACTTTAACAATGGTTTTGTAGACTCATGCAACTATACTTTGTAAGACAAGATTCTTGATCCCCATTGATCTCATTTTCTCAAGTTGTTAGCTTGTACAAGTTTATCTCCTCTTCGACTTCTTTAATGTTCTCTACATACATAATTCCAAGGTTTAAGTTTAGGGGGATAACAAACCTTTTCTCTACATTTTGAAACTCCTATACCTCTACTTGAACCTTGCATTTTATTTTTATCATAACACCAAAGCCTTCCCATAATTGTTGGGTTTTTATCCTTCCCTACCATCTCAATCACTTCAACATCCCCATAGAATAGTAATCTTGTTATTTTGATCTCCATGTTGTGAAAAATACCAATATGATTAGAGATGATCATGTTGGCCATGTAGATGGAACTTCAAGGTTAATTTTATTGGAGAATATTTGTTAAGTCATGAATGATTTAATAGATGAAGATATAATTGATGATGACATGCCAAAGATGGAAGACAATCCTCACTACCAAATGCCTCCAATAGATGAATGTTCTAATGAAAAGATTCAAGTAGAAGATTATATTCACAGTACTCTTTAAAAAAATGTGTGAAGGAAGAAAACTACCTAGACAATTGTAAGGTCTTTTAAGGTAATGCAGGGAAGAAATATATCCATTGATGAACTTGTAGATCCATAAAATGGTAATGATACTCCAAAAGAATGTATATGTACAATTTGAAGTCAAAAATTAGGAAAAGAACATAAAATGTAACTAAAATTAGACACAATTGAGAAACATTGTGGCAAAGTATATGTGATAATCAAGGAAAATGATGGAAAAATAACAAAGACACATAGATGGAAAACTGTGAAAGAGTGCATGCATGTAAGATATGTGGAGTATGACAATGAGCAAAAACATTGTCGAAAACTTGTGGAGAAAGGAGGAATAATTAATGCAAAATTTGGAAAAGTTGTAAATGACAATCTTAAGGCAAAAAATATATAGTTTTCAATTGTATTCTTCATTCTTAAAATGGGAATACCTATTTTAGATTTTTTAGAATTTAAGAAATTATTTAAGTTTAATGGGTTTCCTAACCTTCCACAATCACATTGGTTAGATAACAATGCTTGGGAAATGGAAAAATGTCTTGCAATGATTGAAAAGGAGGATTTGAAAGAGAAAGTTAAGAATGTAAGTTTTATCTCCCTTTCCATTGATGAGGTTACAACAATGGACAACACATCTTGGGTTTGCATGCATGTTTATACTTTTGAGAACCACACAAGGCAACCTCATCTTCTAGTTGTTCATAAAATGAAGGAAAACTACAATGCTAAAAATCTTTACAAATTGGTTATATCTAATTTGAAGGATATAGTTGGATGGATGATTATTCAATAGCTGAAAAAGTTATGTGTTGGTGCTTATGGTGCATCAGTAATGCAAGGTCATAGAATGGGTCTATGTGTCCTCCTACAAACATTAGTTATGCCTTATATGATTCCAATTCATTACATGGATCATAGGATGAATCTTGCATACAAGATAGTTAGCACATTTGAAAATGTTGCAAAATTTGAAGAGATTATCTGTGAATTGCATGTGTATATGCCAAGCGGTCTAAATAGATTTCTAGAGTTTCAAAAGTTTGTAATTGGAGTGATATATGGTAAAAAAATTCTTAAATACGTTGATACAAGATGCATTTCTATGTTTGACCACACGTAATTTTTTTATGAATATCCATTGTTAGCTGGTTTCATGTTTAAGTATTGTATGCATGTTGACAAGGCAAAATATATTATTTACCACTTAACAGATTTGGAAACATTGTTTACACTTTGCAAGATTCTACCCATGTTGAATGAAATCAATTCCTTAACAAAACATGCTTAAGAAAGATCCATCTATATAGTTGACTTCATTAGATTGAGAAAACATGTATGTTAAACACTAGATTTGTTATACAACTCTGATGAATGTTTTCAAGGACATGTATTCAGTAGTTGACAAACTATAACAAATTTAAAGGATCCTAAAAGATATTTTATATTCAATATAAGTGATTATTGGTGTGTGTGACTTACCTTGTCATCACTCGGGGTCTCATCCACATCACATGGTGAGTCATCTCGCTTAGCAAGATCATATGTCTTAGGAGTTATATGACAAGTGGTAGATTCCATCATAGAATTTGTCATTGTCATATGCGTCAGTGGCGTCATAGGAGTTACATTCCCTATTTGGAATCATAACTCCTTTTTCCCTCTTAAAGGGAATGATTTTCTAGGCACGAGAGTTACACAACACTCCCATATGTACCCTTCTTTTTATCTATGAGAATGAGTAGACCTATTTACCTTATGCATGATTTTCCATTGTTGCTCTATTCTTGTTGATTACTTGGAGCATTCATGTCACCACTAAAGTGCATCCTCTTTGATGTGCATAGGGTTCTAGATTATTTCTCATTGAACACTCTTGCATGGTATCAAAGCTCTATTCAAGATAAATGTGCACTCATTCTTTTGGCCTACTAATTACTTCCGGTTTTGGATTTATCATTCCTCATGCAAGTTTTTGTTCATTTTATGAGAATATTGATAACTTGTATTAACAACTCCTTTTTAGAGTTTGTGCATTTTGGGGGTTTGTACATTTATAGGTTTTCAAATTTCACCGCTTGATTTAGGCTGTTATAGTTATATTTTATGGGAAAGCGGTTTTAGAGGTAGGTTTTGCATTCTCGGTCTAATAAAAATTTTAATTGAAAGTGAATTTTAAAAAAAATTGGTTTTTTGACATGTTTTGGATTTGTACTGCTAGTTTACACTTTTTTTACCCCACTTCTACCTTCTCTCCTTTTTCCCTACTCTCCTCCTAGCTCAATTCGACGAATTGGGTCACCTAGCTCCCTAGGAGAGTTAGTAGGCAAATTACGTTGGTTGGGTCGAGTTTGTTATTTGAACTCATGTTTGCATTATTTTACATTGCATTACTTTGTTCCATGCTTTGAGTTGTATTGATCTGCATTTTGCATTGAACCAAGTTCCTCCTCACCTTGTTTCGTTGTATTGGCTCTTTTTTTTACGAAGTCACATTGTTTACATTGTTGGACATGTTGCATGTTCGTGTGTCATGCATTATATTTACCCTTGGTCATGGTTACATTACCCTCTGCCTTGAATTCCCACCTTACATATGGGTTTGTGTTTTCCCTCTAAATTTGAATCCTGTCATTGTGGGTTTTTCCTAGGTTGGTCATGCTTGGCTTTCCTCCTTTATATGTGTCCCTAGTTTATTAGGTGGCTCCTGGTGTGCCCTACCTTCTCTTTGCATTCAACCTATTAATTTGCCTTGTTCAACTATTTGTTCTGTTGTTGTGTGTCATTCGGGCATTACATCACTTTCCCTTGACCTTCAACCTACCTCGAGCCCCGATCTCGCTCACCCGCCAAGCCCCACATGGTTATCCTCTTGCTCACCTCATTGAGCCACTCCATCCACCCCGTCATGTTAGTTTCTCTCACTACCTTTGACCACCGTGTTGATCCTCTCTTTGCATTCTTCCGCTTCCCTTTTTGGCTCGAAGCCCATTCAATTTATTAAGTGGGTGTTTTTAATATTTTTGAAGCCTTTAACTTTTTTTTTTTTATTGGTAAATAGTTTTAAAGGACTATACCCTTTTTACAAAAAGGGCTCAATAGCCAAATATAGCTATAAAGGAACAACAAGAGAGGATCAAAATCCAAATAAAACACTATGTCCAATAGTAACTAAAAGATAGTTATAAGTAAGAAACAAAACAAAACATAAACTGCAACAATACAACACAAGAAGCGACATAGAAACAACAAAAAGACCAAAAAAGAGCAGCGAACTAAAATGATGCCCGCCAACCCGAGTGAGTTTACTTCTTGGACGCTCTGTCGATTTTGGACTGGATAGTTTACAGCGAGGTGAACAACACCAATGTGGTGATGTGCGTTGGGTCAATTGCATTCAACTACGAGATGGTTTGAATTTTGTCTTTTCATTCCCCCAAATAGTGTCAGGGATCCCACTAAGCATGGTAATGCTTCGAACATGCTACTCTAAGAAGTCACTAATGGCATTGAAGATAGCCATGTTGTGATCATGCCTATCTTTTTCTCTCCCCAATCTACTATCCAGAGAGTTCATCTTCTTATAAATGTCAGCAATTTGATCCTTCCCAATGTCATTATCATCATCAATTTTTCTTTTGACTTTCTGCTTGTCCATGTCTTTGCGAGTCCTTTTAAGCTGCTTCATCTCTTTCTCCGAGAGACTCCGAGTCTATGAGGTACATTATTCCCCTCCTGATGTAGGGCCATATCTAGGCCAATATTGCTAATATGCAGCAAATTTTGCACAACTTCTAGCTCTTTGGTGCTTCTAAGAACTGCGCGAGACTAAGGGGTGTCGATTTTGGAAGCTTAGGGTTCTTGTTTGGGTTTGGAAGAGGTGTCTAGTATGGGAGTGGGAGTAGTGGAGGTAGTGATGTGTGGATTGCTGGGAGTGGTCGGGAAGCCAGGGAATTTGGAGACACAAAGCTTATGGAGTAGGAAGATGAGGCCCTGGTGGAGAGGGATAGCACGGGAGTGCTTCGGAAGTCCAAAATGGAGCAACGAAGGGAATTTAGCGGGTAGTGCGGAAGCGAGACCACAAATTTCCTTCTAAAATGACTAAGAAAAATTAGGTGCTTAACAAGGACAATTTTGTTGTTGATCAATAATTTCCGCGCTTGTTACTGTCTAAGTCAATGAACAAAACTAAACACAAAAACCTTGAAAAAACTCAAATAAAGTCGATCCCTGATTGATTGGACAAGATTCGAAGATATAAATGGAAAAAAATGTCGATGAAGCCAAGATGGGCGCACACGAGCAATCCTGTGGAGTAGATCCAAGAACCCTGCAATGCACAAATGCTTAACAAAAAAACAACATTAGAAGATAAAAGAGTGAACTACCTGAAAAGTGGGTCCGGGAAGTGATGAGATTCCTCGGTGGATCTCAGTTCACATTCTCAATTAAGGATAAATGCATACATGATAAAATATGTAAGAAAATGTTTAGATTTTCTAATTTTAAGTTGTAGACAGAATGTAAAAAAAACAACATAAATTGAAAGAAAGCAGGAAACTGTAAAAATAGAATTGTAATTGTGTTACCCAGATTACGTAATTTTACGTAGGTTGGTCAACGTCGATCAAACAATGATCGGTGTCTAAGGTTTAGTCAAGCATCGATTGGACAAATCGGTGTCGATAGAAGATTAATCGGCGTCCGATCGGGTAGGTCAGCGTCGACCAAAAGCAAATTACATAAATCCACGAAGGGGA
Source organism: Taxus wallichiana var. yunnanensis (assembly GCA_018340775.1). Lineage (NCBI taxonomy): Eukaryota > Viridiplantae > Streptophyta > Pinopsida > Cupressales > Taxaceae > Taxus > Taxus wallichiana. The sequence continues at coordinate 331,525,520 of CM031234.1, forward strand.
ATACCTGGAAAATGCTTGATTGATGATTAATGATTAATGAAGGGGGTGTGGAGACTTGCAAGAGTGTAAACACGTGGACAAACTTCTACCTTGGTGAAGGAAAATTGGGGATACCAGGAAGTTTGAGGAACTTCAAAAAGTTTCTGGAGTTGCGCGGGCAGAGTAACAATACACCTCTCAGGGATTAAAATGCACAGAACTCTCTCTCTCTCTCTCTGATAATCTCTTTAATTGCTCAAACAAAATAATCTCCAGGTGACCAACTCTTCTGAATCTAACTAGAGAAGAACTCTGGTCATATATTTATAGTCGGCGTCGGCCAGAAGATCGATCGGCGCGATCGGGGAAACAGATCTCCCAAAGAGGCAAAGAAATGAGTTGTGGGGATAAGAAACTTATCCCTCCCACTCAAATACGGGTAAAACCCACTACACATGTTTAGGAGAGGAGAAAAAGGTGGGATGGATGAAGAATAATGATACGGGAGGTTTGGAAATGATATGGGGTGAATAAGTAGTTGGAATAATGGTAAAAAGGTAGAATTACATGGTTAATGTTTAATTATCCATGGGTGAAATATAATGGGGTGGAATAAACTTAGGATAGGTATTTTAATTAGATAATTAATTAATATCCTAAGAGAGAAGTAGTGATATAAAAGTGCACCGGTTGCTTGAGAATAGAATAGGTAAGCGAACACGGGGGACACTAAATTGTGTAACCAATTTTAGGTGTCTACATTTGCCCCTTTTTGTCGAGTAACTTGTAATAAGAAATGTTGTAAGACAAAAACAAGGAGTTGGAAGAAGGGAAGAATACTGATGATGTGCTCCCCCTCAAACTAGGGATGGGGTCCCCAAAGAGTGAACTGATCCTGAGTTTGAAAGACATAGATGAGAAAGAGTAGAATGGATGATGCCCCAGTGAGATGCTTGGAGTAAATCTGACCATTGATGACACATGTAAAAAACAAAAAAGCAGTGACCTAAGGAACTCACATTGGTAGGGTAGACTAGACAGTCTCCATATGAGATGGCGTTAGTGGCTGGAATTGTGAGTTAAGAGTGATCAAAATAGTAACAACCAAAGAGTGACACATTGGTAGGGACAACTAGATGGTCTTCGAACGAGATGATGTTAGTACCTACAGACCCACTATCTTTAGGTTGCAACAAACGTGAGTTACCCATGTATAGGGAGAAACTCGGAATGGGTGATAACACCAAAAATATGCGCCAAAAGGTGAAAATAAGGTCATAACGATGATTAGATAAACAAGCCAAGCATCAACGCTTAGGAAAAAGGATGAAATGACGAACTCGAAAGGAGGGCCGTCGAGACGCGACCCACAACAGAATCAAAATATGGCCACAACAGTGGAATTTTGCAATAGACATGCTTTGCCAGACTAGGCATGAAAAGTGTGTTATGGGTGGCACACATGAGAGACTCAGTGAAGTCACAAGACAAAGGTGCCCCAGGTGAGAGCACAGGAGAAGGCAACCACATGCTATAGGTGACACATGCACAAGATAGGATAACAGATGAGGACGAAGCACGTCCTGGTGGGATGAGATGAAAAAATATATCTAGACCTAACCAGTCGGTACCATTTCTTCTAATTGGCATCGACTAGACCTAATCAACATTGACCGTAATAAATGGTGCCGACTAGAAAAAACGGCGTCGACCGCTCCCAAAATCTATAAATAGGGGAAAGGTCAACGTCAATGATTCATTTGCATTATGACGATTGATTTGGGAAAAGTCAAAAGTTGAATTTGAGTGAGATGGAAGCTTCGGGAGTGGCCAGAAGAGGAAGAGGATGTGGCCAGGGGTAAGTGGTCCTCCCTTAGCTTTGTTTATATGTTTTTGTTGTCTTGTAGTATGCTAGGATGTTAGATTAGAGGATTTTGTAGAAAAGTAGGAGGAAAAAGAGCTTATTTGGTGCTCTGCCTCCTATTCGTTGTCAATTTTCCAAATCAGCATCGACTAGGATGAAATCGGTACCAATTCAGCTCAACCAACATCGACTAAAAAGTCAACGGCGTTGATTGCGTGTGTCGTCGCCGATCAGAAAGAAACGTCATCGATTGGAAAAGATGAGACACTTGGAAGCTTTGAGAGAGTTGTGATGAAGTTTAATGATTTTGATTTTGATAGATGTGAATCTAATGAAGATTTTTGATGTTGTGGATGTAGGCATGAGAGGTCCTACACATGCGGGATGCTATTCCCGAGCTACTTGAGACTATACTGCCAGACGTGATGGATGATGACTGGTGCCACTTGGAGTTAGTCGGACTAGGGGGTTTCTATTATTATCGATGGGTACCCCGAGACGTAGAGCTTATGCGAGCATTGATGCATCGGTGGGACAACCAGACATGCACCTTTTGGTTCTAGACGGGTGAGATGACTATCACCCACGAGGACATTTATAGGATACTCAGGTTGCGATCACAGGGGACCTGATAGAGCCTACTCCATGGGATCAGCAGCGGAGGGCCCTGGTACGATTATATGGAGACATGGCAGATGCCTCAAAGTTAGTGTCCGGGGCTATGAGGATAGCCTCACAGTATCGGCAGGATGAGCCGAGGAGTAGATTGATAGCACTGATTCAGATGGCGATATCATATTATGCGCTACCAGATTCTAGAGGTGGACAGTTCCCACTGCTCCTTCTTGACTACGTCTATGACATTTTAGATTTCCGGCATGTATTTACATTTGCGATGCGCTACTCTTGGCATAGATATATCATGAGCTATGGATGTATACCACAGCAGGAGGACTGGGATAGATGTTAGTTTTGTACTCCATTGTTGGGCATACGAGCATATATCAGTGATTAGACCATCTGGACTTCCATGGATGCTAGGAGTAGAGGGAGCCCTTAAGTATGGGTTTCTGAGATGGCAAGAAGACATGGCCCACGGAGATACAGGGAGACCAACAGAGTGGTATGCCCAGAGATTTAGGACTCTGACACCACCACAGACTATATGGAGGCCATACAGTAGTCTATTCGACATGGGCCGACAGGATGCCCATTTAGTGCGGTTGAGATGTAACAGAGTGATCATGGGCCGCGAGCCGAGGTTTTAGAGCGAGTCTCGTTTATACGGGTGATGAGACAGTTTGGAATGACACAAATTATTCTGAATGTATATGTGACATATAGACGGGATGGTAGGGAGATAGATTTACCGACACTGGTCCCAACAAATCCACTCAGGGAGTCCCCACCTCCCACAGATGATGATGATGATGTAGGTGTGGACCAGGGTTATAAGGATTGGTATCATGATGAGCTACCACAGCACATCACAACCTCTATAGAGTCAGACGAGGAGGATATGGCTTCTGAGCTAGAGAGATTGTAGGAGGAGCATGCCTCCTTGGTAGAGACACACCCGGACTACTCTTGAGGATATTAGAACTCTCGGGCGGGAGAGGAATGTAGTGATATAGGAGAGAGCCACCACTCGCCAGAGTGAGATATAGCTATCCTGAGAGGGACAAATATCATAGACACGAGACAGGCCCTCAAGGCCAAATATGGTGTTACAGGGAACCACATCGAGTTAGGGGTACAGGGTGCCGTATCGGGAGGGCCACCAGCAGCAACACCAATGAGAGCTCTTGACATGGTGAGTCTGAGTACCTATAAGGATCTCCTTGCCGAGGTGAGATATTACGAGGATGCTTTGGCAAAGCATGCCCTAGATGTGCCTCGTTATGGAGTGAGGAGGAGGACAACGACAACTACTACCGGCGGTGCATCGAGGGTGTGAGCACCAGGGGAGATCGAGGAGGTCACAGGGCCATGACTGCGGGAACCTCTAGTTCTATAGGTGATGGTCAGGAGGGAGAGCCCATATGGAGATTCATGCCTGAGGAGGGAGGTGGAGAGACCGATCTCCATGCCTCTGATTTTACTATATAGAGATGATGTTTGTAGAGATATACTGATGTAGCCTCAATTTGAAGGCATTTTTGATATAATGTATATGGCTTGATTTGAAGCCATACATTTTTGTACAAACATTTTGAGATGGATATATGTATATACATCTTTTGAGCCCAAAAATGTGTTATGTGATTGGACTTATGCTTTTAATTTTGATAGATACAGATAGATGTTATAGATGTGATAGATATATTATAGATGATAGATGGATTATAGATGTGATTTAGTTTTGATTTGACATAGATGAATGATTGATTAAATTAACATGTTAAGATGTCAATTTAATTGGATGAACAACAAATAAACACGGGTAATGTCTATTTGATTTGATAAAAAGAAAGTGATGTAATGATCTTATCCCTTAGAAATAAAAAGCACTTCATCTACATAGGATAATGAATAATAAGTTAGACCCCTAACCGACCATAACTAGGAGACCTTGATGGTAAATCGAAAGACGATGCACATAAGACCATAGACACGGATAAAATTTACCTGACACTATTTAGTCACAAACCTGGATCTAGGAGGTAGATGGAATGAGAGATAAGTATGTATCTTGTCAAAATACACAAAGGACTAAATACACACTCATATGGGAAAAAATAGGGTTTCCATATGATCGAAAAGGTCTTATACCCCAGCTTCATGATTTTTTTTTGATAGAAAACCAAACTAATCAATGCGGGAATTTTTCTAGATATGGAAAGACTGATCAATACGGGAAGTCTTTCAAAGATGCTAAAAAGTGAACAAACTGGTCGATATGGGAATTTTGTTGCTGCCAAGGCTGATCAATACGAGAATCTTGGAAATGCCATGAAACAAACATTCATCCTTCAAGGGAGCAGTCTGTATTTTGATTTTAATGGTATCCATCCTTCGAGGGAATGGTCTACATTTCTTATTTATTCGATAAGGCATAGATAGCTGTCTTCGAGGGATAAGTATATCTTTTGGGATTAGGATAACATCTCCTTCTCTCTCTCTCTCTCTCTTTTGAGCTCTGGAAGAAGCTGAGTTTAGACCAAGTATATCGGACAATGTAAAGCCCGCACAAGTAGCTCATGATTTGGGCCCGAATCTAACACATACCTTTGGTTCCTGCTATTCCATGGAGAGTAGAAAATTGCCTTTGGTTGTAAGAATTAAAGATTCACAAGTAGCTTTTGCTGATTTTCCAGAGAAAAGGGTCTTAGCCACTATTTTGGTAGATGATATTCCTCCCTCATATGGGATGTTCTTTGAGTAGAAATTTTTGTAAGAAGGTAGGAGGTAAAATTCAGATGGATTAGTCACATGCTTTGATCCTGGTCAATGGAAAAATGAAGAAGCTGCTACCTGAGAAACATAATGAATACATTGTGCAAAATACTGATGATCTAAAAGTACACATACTCTATGAAGATATAGGGCATGGTAACTAAATGATCATGTCACAAGATGAAGTGGAAATTCCTAAGGGATTGATTCATGATCCCAATGGAATTTGGGCTCTGGAGTTTGATGGAAGCTACTCTTGGCGGGTTTTGGTGTGGTGCTAACCTCTCTAGAAGGGAAGATTCATCCTTTTTATTCCAAGATTTAAAAAAAAACAAACAATACAACTGAATATGAGGCACTCATACTTGGATTGAACATGGTAAAATAAATGGGAGTGAAGAATATTTGTGCTCATGGAGATGCAGAGATGATTATGAAACAAGTTAGGGATATTTTTCAAGTGAATAACAGGAGATTGAAGCATTAAAGAAATCTTGTCTGGGATTCCATTGATTTTCTTGATGCTTTCTCCATTAAAGTTATGCCAAGAGAAAGGAACACTAGAGCTGTTTCTCTAGCTGTCTCAGGATATTTGTTGATTCTTCACCCAAATTTCTCTCAGGTGAAGTTTACTATTGAAATGATTCATATGCCTAGTGTACCAGATAATGTAAATAACTGGTAGGTTTTCAATGATGATCAACATTTTCTCTCTTTCTTGGAGCTTAAGGATAATTTTGATCAATTGTATTTTGAAGGAAGTGAAACTTTGCCTAGAGAGTATGTGTCCTCTAATGAAGGAGATATCAAGGAAGAGATGGATTAAGATGGCTGCATCAAATTAAAAGGTAACAAGATCCCTAAAGGGCTGGTGATTTTGGAAGATCTGTTTGATAAGCATGATAGGTACATTAAATCTAAATCTTCCCAAGGAGCTCGACAATCTACTAAATGTGAAAAGATTAATATTGGGAGTCTTGATGAGCCCAAGATGGTGAATATTAGAAAAATTTGCACTCAAGAAGAGAAGAAGAAAGCCATAAATCTATTAAAAAGGTATGCTTTGGTGTACTTTCTTATTCATATGATGATCTCAAGGATTTCTAGCCAAAGGAAATGCAACACTTTATCCCTCTAAAACCTAGGATCAAACATTTCAAGTAGAAACAAAGGCAATACAATCCCAAGGTTGCTTTGTGCAGTATTTTTCAAGAGATTCAAAAGTTACTAAAGGAAAAAATTATTTTCCATATAAATCATTCAACATGGATTGCCAACATTGTGCATGTCAGGAATAAGAATGGTGAGATTCACATTTGTGTGGATTTCAAGAATTTGAATCAAGCCTCTCTGAAAGACAACTATCCTCTCCCCAAGATGGATCAAGTTTTACAAGTTGTCATAGGCTTTGAGATGTTGTCTATGCTTGATGGATTCTCTGGATACAATCAAGTGGAAGTCAATACCCCAAATCAACACAAAACTGCTTTTACTACTCCTTGGGGAACCTTTTCCTACAAGAGAATGCCTTTTGGTCTTATCAATGCTTTGGTGCCACCTTTCAGAGGGCAATGGACTTGGATTTTGGAAATCTAAAGGGAAAGTGTATTGTTGTGTACCTTGATGATTTGACTGTTTTCTCCAAAACAAGGGTAGATCACTTTCAGCATCTTGAAGCAGTCCTCTAGAAATGCAAAGAACATGGAGTTTCTCTCAATCCTAAGAATTCTGTCTTTTGTGTTACTGAAGGAAAGTTGTTGGGGCATATTGTCTCCAAAGAAGGAATCAAGATAGATCTAGAAATAGTTCAAGAAATCCAACAGATTCCTCTTCCCACAAGCAAAAAGGGTGTTCACTCTTTCTTTGGTAAGATAAAATTCATGAGGAGATTCATTCCTAATTTTGTAGAACTGACTATGAGAATTACTCACATGATGAAAGGAAATAAAAACTTTGGTTGGTCTTCTAAAGGTAAGGAAGCATTTGAAGGTATCAAGAAAGCCATTGCTTAAACTCACTTTGTTATCCATATTTCACCCCGGAAAATACTTGGATCAGCCATAACCCCGCATAGAAAGAGATAGAGAAAAACACTTAAATCTTATAAACAGCGTCGCGAAGGACTCAACAATGGAGTGACAGGGCCTGCAAAAGACCAAACGACCCTATGCAAGAAGAAAAAAGAGAAATGGCTCACATTGAATGAATCCATGTCTTATATCTATTTAACAGGTTACAGGTGGGCTCAGAAATAGAATAGCAGGGTCATAGAAGGAGGAGCAGTGTCACAAAGAAGCCAGGAGCAAGAAAAAGAAGAAATGACAAAGATCTGAAGTCTTCGGGCTCAAAACAGTTTAGAACGAGTCCAAAATTGACTAAGTATGGAGGAGACATCGGAGAGAGCCACGTGTCAGCACGACACTTCTCCAAAGATAAATCCAAAAAAGGAGGCTCAAACGAGCGTTAGGCTTCCACACATCCCAAGCTCCAAAAGGTTGCACGACCATTGAAAAATTCTTTGATTCGATGGAAGGGGCCAAGTGTCGGCCTAGCATAATTCCAAAATGGGAGCCCAAGGCGAGACTCAAGCTCGCGCTAGCCCTCCACGTAGCAAATGGTCAATAGAGGTCAAAAGGTAGACATGGCGGGCCTCAAAAAGGGCTAAGTATAGAAGTGTTGGCGGAGACTAGCCACGTGTCCAAGCGGTGCATCTCCAAGGGTAAATCTAAAAGTGGAGGCTCGAACAAGCACCAGCTCGCCACGTAGTCCAAGGTCCAAAAAGGTAAGAGAGGTAATTGAAAAGTCCAAATACTTGCGAGGCTTCCAAGTGTCAACCTAATGCTCCTTCAAAGGCAAATATTGATTAGGCTTTCAAGCGAGCGCGAGCCTCCACGCGTCCAGTCTCAAAAAAGGGATAGAGTTAGGTTGAATAGTCAATGTATGGTGGCAGGCCGACGGAGAGTGCTAAGTGTCCAAATGTGCTAACTCAAGGGTCGAATAAAGAGAGGGTTTTCAGATGAGCACCAGACTACCACGTGTCCCCGGTCAAGAAATATGACCCCGCCGAGCAAAGGACTTAGCCAAAAACATAGAAATTGAGCAGGCCGGCGGAGGAAGCCACGTGTTAGCCCCACACCATTCCAAGAGAAAATATAGAGGCTACCCTCAAACAAGCGCCAACCCTCCACGTGTCCCATATTAAAAAGGGGGCCCATTTTTCAAACCAGTTTTCCCGCCCTTTTGTATGGACCCGATACAAACTTCGAAGGGGCATATCTTTCGACTCAAGGCTTGAAATATTACAAATCTGACACCATTGGAAAGATCTCAGCCTCGTCTATGCCATGGAGATCTAAAAATTTAAGTTTGGGGAGGTTAGGTGGGATAAAAATGGAGAAACATCTTCAAGGCCATTAATGCAAGATCTATTTTTGCCCCAACAACCAGATCAGATTTGATCTGCTCTGCCATTTCCTCCTCCTTCGAGGTGCCGAATAAGAAATTGATGCAATCAAGAAAAATTTGGGGGTAGATTTTATGGGAGGCATTAATAGCGGTGGTTGAGCTTGGAACTATTTTTCTTGCTTCTCTCTCTTTCTCCCCTCTGTGTTGAATCTATAAAAGTAGGGTCGAAACTCATTGTAAAGGGTTGGACATTATTTTGTTTTGCAGGCTCCCCTTTCCTTTTGGCAAAGGGATTCGTTCAATTTCAGACCTTCCATTTAAATTGAAATACGTGTCCTACCTTTTGGCCATTTGTAATGCATTGTATCAATCATAGATCAATAAAACATGATTGTGATTGATTTTAGATTCTTTATTGTCTCCTTTTCTCTCATTTGGTCTTTCATTATAAATATGGTTATATGTGCTTGATTATTGTATATATTTTGTTGGTTTGTGTCTATCAAAGAAAACTAATGTTCATCATTCCTTCGGTGCATCACCTTATAGCTTAGTTTTGATTTCTTGTATTCCTTTTATCCCTATCTCCTTGGTAAAACTTAGATTAGGTTTAGGAATAGGTCCTCTGCAAGTTTCCACACATGCACCTAAACAGAGGAATAGGAACCAACCTTTAATCTGAAGAGTTTTTCCCATTTTCCAAATCCCACACTTTGGGTAACAACTCAATGTTATGCAAATCACACTAAATGAATCTACCTTAGAAAAGTAGATCTTCCAACTCATTTGGGGGTAATATGATTTTGCACTAATAGTTTTGGCATGCCCGGTGGGACCAAGAAGTCTCCATATTTATTACAGTAAGATTGGTGTGCACTTGCTGTGATTCTAGCTTTAAGAATATTTTAAGAACTGCACATCTGGCGACTCCAAAAGGGACAAAGTCCACTTTGGTTTCAGCAGTTCAAGTTTCCCAAGTTCATGAGAAGGATACAAAATAGGTCAAGAACAAGAGAAGGAAAATTTGTACACCTACACTTGTCTCCAGATAGAAGGAGAAGAGGAAGAGGAGCCCATAGGTCTCTATCTCCACCAAACAAAGCCTTATCAACACTTTCTCCCGAAGGTCATTCTTTCAATCAATAAGGGTGCTCAAAGCCGATCAAGATGGCACACCAAATCTTTGTGTGAATTTCACTTTGAAGTAGCCCACTCGCTCTTAATGCACAAAATCTAGTCCCAGTGGTAGTATTAAAGAGCATCCCATATTTCATTGGAGAAAACCAAAATTCTCATGGTGACCACGTTCAAGACATTGCAAATGTCTGTACAATCCATGAGATCAGTGAGATGGACATTACAATCAAGTTGTTAGCCTCTTCACTCAAGGGTAAAAATTCACAATGGGTCAAGAGCCTAGCAAACTTGGGACCATCTGTGCACAACTCTTCACGACCAGTTTGGAGAAAAAGGAGATAACTTATCCTTGTTGGAGAAAATGAAAACAATCAAGAGAACTCTGAATGAGTAGTTGACGGATTTCAACCTCAGATTTCAATGGACTTGGGACAAGATTCCAAAGTAAATCCCACTAATGAAGGTTCCTTCTTATACTTTCTTAGAGCTTTAAATTATGATATTGCTTTAATGATTCAGTTAATGGGGGCATAACATTACTTGCAGCCTATAGCCTTTCCATAGGAGCTGAAAATCATTTGATTCAGGCTGAAAAACTTTCTCCTAGGCCATCCATGCCTCTATACCCCGAATTAGGAAACCCAAGTACTAGCCAAACACCCACATTAGCTCCTATACCTACTCCTAAGAGTCAAAGTTCAGCTGAAGCCTCCACCTCATCATCTAACACCTCAAAGGAGCTTCAGGAAGTTATGAAACAACTTCAAAACCTAGGGAATGAGTTAGTAACCATCAAAAGACAGTAGGCTCAGAGTTCTAGGCCATATCAGCCTCAAGCTCAATATCAAGCTAGACCCCTGTATCAACAAAATAGACCACCAACCTAGGTTGTAAATCAGATTCAACACCAAGGACAACCTCAAGCTGCTAGACCTTTCAGGTCATATGATCCAAACATAGCTTCAACATCAAGGGAATTGGTTCCAACACAGAATAACATGACACAAGAATATGATTGGTGTTTCCCATGCAATTAGCCACATAATCAATTGATGTGCTTTAATGGTGCACTAAATCAGGCTTTGATGGTGCAAACCATTTCTTGGCTAGATTTTCTGCATAGCTAAAAACCTAGCGAAATCATGAGATAAATCCCCTCATTTACTTGGTGAGGCTCTCGTGTCGATTTGTTAATTAAAATATGCTAGTATCTATATGGGGTTTTACTTTAACTAGTCGCTCATGAACCATAGGTTTGTATAGCTATGCAACAAGTAAGAAGCTATTTAAAGAAAAAGGGAATTATATAAACACAGGGAAGAAATAGGAAGATGTGCATCCCAATCAATAGATAACAGAGTTGATTGCATGCACATAGAAGAAACCAATAGATATCAACGCACATAATTATAAGCAAAGGCAACTTCAGATCTAGATCTAAAATAACACAAAGTTTATTATAAGATCTAAGATAAAAAGCTAGAAACACAATGCACCGTGACACAAAGTTCTCTGAAATCTTCTCCTTTATATTCCTTTGCTTCAAGTGGCTCTCAGGGGTTTCAGCACAAAGTCTAGAACACAAGAATGTTGCTTACAAATTCTAATTCTTTAACCCGTAGGTTCTTCCTCTACTTATAGAATGTAGAGGGAAATTACAAGTCGGAAGCTTTTAGTTGAATTGGCACATGTGGAAGTTGTAAAGGAAACAATTGACAATCTCCCTCCTAGAATTCCTCTTTGCATGACATGCATGACTTGCAACTGAAGATAGAACCTTCTATTTTGCATGTCTACCACCTATTTCCAAGTAGTTGACTTCTTCAAGTAATGGATTTTAAACCAATCACTTAAGTTTTATAATTTAATTGATCACTCAATTACTTTGTTGGAGGAAATAAGAGAAAAAAGAAGAAAGAGGAAAGCTGCAATCTTGTCCTTTTTCATATTCTGCATGTAGTTGATTCTTTTGCCTTTGATTCTCACCAAACTGGATCTAGAAGCAACTGGATCTGGAAGCGGTTGGATCTGGGAAGCAAGTGACTATGATTTGCTTGCGGGTATTGCCTTTGACATGTCTTCCTTCTTATCCTTGAAGCTTTTGTAGTTCTTCTCCAGTACATGCATCAATGCAATGTTTGTCGTAAATAACTCATATTTTTTATTTTTAATTGTATATGAGCAATTAAAAATTCTGAAAGCACTCCGGTGAATGCAAATTAAATGAAGGCTTCAACTGGAAGATTGGGAGCACATGCACAAGACCTTGGAAGGAATTTTCCACGCACTGACTTCTTCACAGTGCATTCAAACAAGAGGATGAAGCCTTTGTGCGAAGCTTTGTAATTATGAGATCTGAATCTGATATGTATCTCCGTGTCAGCAAATCTGGAAGTAATGCATGATGCTGTTGAGCTTTCTCTTTCATCCTGCTTTTGCTATGGTCGTATCTATCTTTGTCTAATCAATTATTTTTCTCTTTATTCGGCCAGAATTCTTCACAACCGGTGTAGATCTAGATAATTCTTCAGATTCGGAGGATATGTTCAATGTATTGGACATTGATTTAAGCTCCCTTTCTATTATAAAAGCACCTGTAATGGATTCCTAAAATTAATTCAGACAAAGATGGCAACCAAAACATGAACACTGGATTTTAATTATAAAAATCTGCATATATCAAGCTTGTTGCCCCAAAATTTGATGTTTTATTTGCATGCAAAGCAAGCATGAATTTTACCAACTCTACATGAGCACTTTTGTACCACTATGCGTAAAAATTATTCGACACAAATTAAGCTCCTTCAAACCTAGGCACCAAATTTGGAAGCTTCCAGCAGTAAATACACCTTCTTCTGAGCAAAAATCCTCTTCAAATGGGCGCACTTTTTGTTTGGGCTGCACTTCTCTGCTTTTGAATTAATTAATTCATCCTTATGGCAGCCCCTGCTTATATAATCCTTATAATTCTATAATTAATTAATGTCTTTCCTATTCCTAGCAATTAATTAATTATTTAATAAGCTTTACTCTTGAATGGGGCGCTTTATTTTGTGCATGCTCATGGCTGCCATTAAATAAATTAAATTTATTTAATTTTAGCCTTCTACTTCTAGTTAACTTAAGCCTCACAGTATGCTTTGACCTTAGCCACTGAAAATAGGAATTAATTAAATCAATTAATACTTTAAAAGTATTATTTTTCTCCCAAATGGGACGCACTTTTTTGTCATGAAGGGCTGCATTAAATAAATTATATTTATTTAAATTTAGAATTCTATTTTTAAATTCCCTTACCTTCTTCTTCTTTGTTGACTTTTCATAATGGGATTATTTACCTGCGCAGGCGAGGTAATAAAATCCCATCAATGCCTTAAAGTGATTTTCTTTTATTTCACAATGAGAAATTTTACCTGCAGGTAGGTAAAAATTCTCGTCACTGTGTGCCTCTAATTTTCCCATTGTGACTTAAGTGGAATTGCTTATTCCCACTTGCCTACTTTGCTTCCAAAATCCCATGATTCACTTCAAACCCTCTTTTTCCAAAAATGCGGCTTGCCCAGAAGAAGCTTTTGGTGCACGACTTCGTCTTTTCCGAGAGAACCAGACCTCCGATGGTGAATTCCTTCTGGCACAACATGCATAGGTGATCTCCAGATACTCCAGGCCAAGAATCAGACCAAACCGACAAAGGAATTGATCCAGAGAAATTTCATAGAAAACGAAATGGGAAAACACCAAAAACACAAAACGTTGCCAGAAGTCACAAATAAAGCCCAAAATTCATTCTTGGTTAAAACCCTACTGGTATATGGGAAAATTGACATGTATGATCATAACAAGGTTAAACCAGAGCACAATTTGCCTTAAACTGGGCTCAAAATAATTAAATACAAATTTCCCGTAGGCAAACCCCAACGACAGAATATAACAATTTTAGACATCTAGGTATTTAGTGAAATTGGCTAATATGACTCTCTGGGAATATCTTGACACAATACAGACACTTTCTGGCAATTAACACATAAAACGACCCATTATTTTAAAAGAACAATTTTTTTAACATGGGGTAGTCTTAGATTTCAGGGTGAAATTTGGGGACACCATTGGCTCCGTCTGTGGACATCTTTGCCTCTATTAAAATGACAAGGGTAAAGATGAGATCCCAACATCTCTAGTTTTGTGTCTTGTCCATTGGGTTTGGGGTCAAGCAAACAAAAACAACACAAAACAAAAGAAAAGGAAAAACAACAAAGTTTTATTTATATACATACAAGTTTTACCTTGCTTTTTTATGTCCAGAAAAGCTTTAGATGTTGCCCGTTGAAAGGAAGTGGTAACTCAATTCCATCCTAGTAGGCAAGGAAGAAAGTGTCCATTCCGGCATCTCTTTTGATCACGAAGGGCCCTTTCCAGAGTGAATCAGATTTTTCGTGCATGCCCTTCGGTTCATGTCTCTTGTCCCGCTAGAGTACCCAGTCCCCGATTTCAAACTTATTTTCTTTGGCCTTCTTGTCAAGTACTTTGGTCAAGTCCTTATTAAATTCATCTGGTGGTGGCTCATCCTTTCTTCTCTTTGTGGTGGATAAGTCTGCATCAACTTCTCTCATTCTAAAATTTATTTGTTGCATTTCTGAGGAAGAACTATCACCATATTCTTTGTTCTTCTTCAAGTACTGATCATGCTTGTTGAAAGTCTCCACTAAGGAAACTAAACCCTTGGGGATTTTGTTACCTTTTGGTCGATTACTCCACTATTGTCATCATAACCTGGATCAACTTTTCTTGTGATTGTTTGTCATGGTGGTGATTTACTCCCTTCAACATGCAGACATGCAGATGTTTGTTCAGGGACTTTGGGGTGGTAGACCATCTCCACTTTATAGTTTCCTTGTCTGAATATGGACGGTGGTCTATCCAGATTCAATAGTGCAGTTGTGACTGCCAAAGAGTCTGCCTTGGAATTCTGATTCGTTGGAATGAAGTCAATAGAGAAGGTTGTAAAATCGAATGTGGTAGAAAGCACTCTATCTTTGTAATGCTCCAGCTTATCTCTTTTGACTTGACTTTTCCCTCGAACCTGCTTTACTAGAAGTTCAACATCTCCTTGGGCTTTGAGGAGTTTTACTCCTTTCTTTTTAGCTTGTTCCATTCCTAACAACAAGGCTTCATACTCCGCTATATTATTGGTGTTCTCGAACATCAGTTTGTGGGAGTATGGAAATATCTCATGATCTGGAGATATTAGTAGAACGCCGGCTCCTGATCCGAAAGAACAACATGTGTCTTTAAACTCTAGAGTCCAAAATTTTTCTTCTTCTTTTTTTGGCTCTGGCTTTGGTCAATGTTCTGGCTCTGGAATGTCTTTATCCGTTTCTAAGAAATAGACCCCACGGTCAGATTCCTGAAAAGAATTTGATATCTAGGATCCTCAGATTTTGTAACCGTGTACCTAGACTTCTTTTCTAGCTCTAGCTTCTGATTAATTCCTTTGATAGGAATATGAGCATAGGACCAATCCATCTTTACTTCTCCTCCCAGCTCTTTGCATAAGTTTCTACTCAACGAACATCCCATAGGAGATAGGAATATTTGCAACTAGAATTGTCATCTTTAATGTTTTGTCGGAAAAGCTACTGTAATGTACAGCTTGTGCATCTTTGAGTTGTTTGATTAAAGGGACTTGTCTTTCCATGGAGTAGCACATTTTTATGGTCTTTTTCAAAGTAAGCCCAAGAGCATCTGTAACTTTAGTCAGGCATGACATTGTCGAACCACTGAATCTAAAATGCGCATTACTTAACTTGAAACTATTAATCAATAGGGAAACATAGAACGGTTCCACTCTTTCGAAGATGGTGAGGATTTAACAATAGTGGTGTTGTTCGGGAGGAGTATCCTTGGGCTTAGGCAAAAGGCCTTTTGATGTATTAGATTATCTTGGTGATTGTACATATTTGACTAGCCTATTTAACTACTCAGGAAATGTTCTCAAGTATTCAGCTTTTGACATTTGAACTCTAGTTTTCTTAACATGATCAATAATGTCAAAAGAAGGTATAGATTTAGATACCCGAGCTGCTTTACTCATGCGATGCTAATGCCTCACTTGCGAGTTTGTGATCTTGTAAGTACTGTATATGCATGAATATGATCGTCTTCAAGAAGCTCCTCATACTCATGTTCAAATTTGTAGTTTAGGTAATTAATGTTGGATTCTCTAGTAGGACCTATAAAATCATCATTCTCGAGCTGATCAACGTCAAATTTTAGGTCTTCTTCATTCATCTCCATAGTGTTTAGGGAGCATCTTCAATTGCTAATTTTTGGGAACCAAAGAATGTGGTTTCAGATTGTTGTTGTTGAAATTCCGAGTAGGGGCAGTATTGTTTCCTTGAGCCATTTGTTTCTTCATCTACAACATCTCATTTGCTAACTTTTGCAATAGTGAATCTAATGTAGAGGCAGAAGATGAACTTTCAGCTCTAGAAGTGTTGCTCTTTATTTTTCCAGCCATGATGAGGTCATCTTCAATTTCAACTACCATGTTTTGAGTTGCTAACAAATCAGCAGGATGTGCTCTTCGCAGTTGATAGCTTACTTCAGGAAGTAAAGCATTGATGAAGAAAACTTTTTGATTCTCATCATTCAGAGAAGTAGAAGCTGGAATTTTGTACAGTAATCTTTGGAATTTTGCAATAAAATCTTGCATGTGCTCATGTGGCTCCTTCTTCAACTGAGTGAGTCGAGTAATCAATGTACTGAAATCTTCGGCTACCTTGAATCTTTTCAAGAATAAATCCCGCATAGTGGCCCAATTGGTTATGGTGCCGAGGAGTTAGCCGGGTACAACCATTCTCCATCCAAGTCATGCAAAGTTTCTATGAAGAGCCATACGATACATCTTCATGTTTGACTGCAAGCACTCCACAGGATATGAAAAACGCAGCCAAGTGGTCATCTAGATTCTGATTTCCATCTCCAAAGAATTTCAGAAAATTCTTTCTCGTCCCTTTAGGTAGATCATGCATACAAGGATTCAAATTCAGAGGTCCAAAGGCTACACCCCATGGAACAAAAAAGCTGCGAAGGGCAAGTGGTTGATTCTCGCATCATGAAAGGAGCATGTCTTCTCCGAGAGTAGGCTTGATGAATAATTCCAGTTGTCGGACTATGCTGAAGATGATTTGGATCTGGATGTGTTTGCACTCTTCTTCTTGGTGAAAGACTGGATCAAAGGCTTCTAACTTTGCAAAGCTTTGGTTTGCTAATTTGTGTTGTTCCCCACGAGTCACCAAAAAGCATGTTAGCTAGATTTTCGCATAGCTGAAAACCTAGGCGATCATGAGATAAATCTCCCTCATTTACCGGCGAGGCTCCCGTGTTAGATTTGTCAATTAAAATATGTTAGTATCTATACGGGGTTTTACTTTAACTATTCAGCTCATGAACCATAGTTGTATAGCTCTGCAACAAGTAAGCAACTGTTTTAAGAAAGAAAATATTTAAAGAAGAATGAAATTATATAAACACAGGGAAGAAATAGGGAAGATGTGCATCCCAATCAATAGATAACATATTTGATTGCATGCACATAGAAGAAACCAATAGATATCAACGCACATAATTATAAGCAAAGATAACTTCAAATCTAGATCTAAAATAACACAAAGTTTATTATAAGATCTAAGATAAAAAGCTAGAAACACAATGCATCGTGACACAAAGTTCTCCGGAAATATTCTCCTTTATATTCCTTTGCTTCAAGTGGCTCTCGGAGTTTCAAGCACAAAGTCCTGGAACACAAGAATGCTGCTTACAAATTCGATTATTTAACTCGTAGGTTCTTCCTCTACTTATAGAATGTAGAGGGGCAATTATAAGTTGGAAGCTTTTAATTGAATTGGCACATGTGAAGTTGTAAAGGAAACAATTGGCAATCTCCCTCCGAATTCCTCTTTGCATGACATGCATGACTTATAATCAAGATAAAACCTTCTATTTTACATGTCTGCCACCTATTTCCAAGTAGTTGACTTCTTCAAGTAATGGCTTTTAAACCAATCACTTAAGTTTTATAGTTTAATTGATCACTTAATTACTTTGTTGGAGGAAATAAGAGAAAGAAGAAGAAAAAGAGGAAAGCTACGAGTCTTGTCCTTTTTCATATTTTGCATGCAAGCTGGTGATTATTTTGCCTTTGATTCTCACCAAACCGGATCTAGAAGTAGCTGGATCTCGGGAAGCAAGTGACTGTGATTTGCTTGTGGGTATTGCCTTTAACATGTCTTCCTTTTTATCCTTAAATCTTTTGCAGTTCTTCTTTAGTACATGCATTAGTGCAATGTTTGACGTCAATAACTCATCTTTTTATTTTTAATTGTATATAAGCAATTAAAATTCGAAAGCACTCGAGGTGAATGTAACTTCAATGAAGGCTTCAAATGGAAGATTGGGAGCACATGCACAAGATCTTGGAAGGAATTTTCCACGCACTGACTTCTTAATGGGCTGCATTCGAAACAAGAGGATGAAGCCTTTGTGCCGAAGCTTTTGCAATTATGAGATCTAGATCTGGATCTGTGTCTCTGGTGTCAGCAAATCTGGAAGTAATACATGATGCCACTGAGCTTTCTCTTTCATCCCGCTTTGCCATGGCCGTATCTATCTTTGTCCTCGATCAATTATTTTTCTCTTTATTCGGTAGAAATTCTTCACAACTGGTGCAGATCTGGATAATTCTTCAGATTTGGAGGATATGTTCAATGTATTGGACATTGATTTAAGCTTCCTTTCTCTTATAAAAGCACCTGTAATGGATTCTTGCAATTAATTCAGACAAAGATGGCAACCGGAATATGAACACTGGATTTTAATTATAAAAATCTGCATATATCAAGCTTGTTGCCCCAAAATTTGATGTTTTATTTGCATGCAAAGCAAGCATGAATTTTACCAACTCCACCTGAGTACCTGTACCACTATGTAGAAAATTATTCAAACACAAATCAAGCTCCTTCAAACCTAGGCGCCAAATTTGGAAGCTTCCAAAGTAATAAATATACCTTCTTTTGAGCAAAATTCCTCTTCAAATGGGGTGCACTTTTTGTCTGGGCTGCACTTCTCTACTTTTGAATTAATTAATTCATCCTTATGGCATCCCCTGCTTATATAATTCTCATAATTCTATAATTAATTAATGCCTTTCCTATTCCTGGCAATTAATTAATTATTTAATAAGCTTTACTCTTCAAATGGGGCGCCTATTTTGTGCATGCTCATGGCTGCCATTAAATAAATTAAATTTATTTAATTTTAGCCTTCTACTTCTAGTTAACTTAAGCCTCACAGTATGCTTTGACCTTAGCCACTGAAAATAGGAATTAATTAAATCAATTAATACTTAAAAAGTATTATTCTTCTCCCAAATGGGACACACTTTTTTGTCATGAAGGGGTTGCATTAAATAAATTATATTTATTTAATTTTGGAATTCTATTTTTAAATTCCCTTACCTTCTTCTTCTTTGTTGACTTTTCATAATGAGATTATTTACCTGCAAGGCGGCGTAATAAACTCCCATCAATGTCTTAAAGTGATTTTCTTTTATTTCACAATGAGAATTTTTACCCTACAAGGGTAAGAAATTCTCGTCACTCTTGCCTCTAATTTTCCCATTGTGACTTAAGTGGCATTGCTTCTATGGAAAAAATTACCCTACTAGGCGTAAGAAATTCCCACTTACTCTTTGTTTCCTAAAATCCCATGATTCACTTCAAACCCTCTTTTTCCAAAAATGTGGCTGCTGAAGAAGCTTTTGGTGCACGACTTTGTCTTTTCCGACGAACCAAACCTCCGATGGAAAATTCCTTCTAGCACAACATGCATAGGTGATCTCCAAATACTCCGGCCAAGAATCGGCCAAACCGAGAAAAGGAATTGATCCAGAGAAATTTCACGAAAAAAACGAAACGAGAAAACACCAAAAAAACAAAACGCGTTGCGAGAAGTCACAATTAAAGCCCAAAATTCATTCTTGGTTAAAACCCTCTTTGGTATATGGGAAAATTGACATGTACGATCACGACGAGGTTAAATCGGAGCACAATTTTCCTTAAATGGGGCTCAAAATAATTAAATACAAATTTCCCATAGGCAAACCCCAACGACAAAATATAACAATTTTGGGCATCTGGGTATTTGGCGAAATTGGCTAATATGACTCTCTGGGAATATCTTGACATAATACAGACACTTTCTGGCAATTAACACACAAAATGACCCATTATTTTAAAAGAACAATTTTTTTAAACATGGGGTAGTCTCAGATTTCAAGGTGAAATGCTGGGACACCACCATTGGTGTGTCACAAGAACCTGGCCAAGAAGAAAATCAGCAACAAGGAGCTCAACAAGAGGGACCTCCAAGTGAAACTATGCTTGTCAATTGGCAAGCTGAAGACTTCTGTGGAATGAATCAGGGTCCTTCTCAAAGTATAGCTACCAATACATGGTCCAAGATGAGAAATATTGGAGAAGGATGTAATCCTAAATCCTCCATTGCTCAAGGTATTGGCATTCAAAATACAACCCCAAAAGTATGCGCAGAGCCAATCTAATCCACCTTCCAAATCTACTCAAGAACCGGTTGTAACAACCCATGTGCAAGAGAAAATGTGCTAGGGAAGGGGCAACAGAAGGATAGCTCATTTAATATCATTGAGAAAATGAAGAGGACAAGTGTGAACATTTCACTATGGGAGTCACTGGCCATTCTAGGGCGAGGGATCTATTACAGCATCTAGCATGGCCAATTGGTCAAGCTCAAATCAACCCTCTAGCCAACAAGAGAAAGTGCTTACCAATACAGCTCAACTCCTGGGGGAAACCACCGAGAGCAACAAGGTAAGAACTTGAGACCTCCTCCATCTATGTTTCATTAATCATTGGGGACAAATTGGTGCATAATTACATGATAGACTCGGGGGAAAGTAGTTCTGTAATGCCCAAAAAAATAGCTGATCAAATTGGTCTCCAGATGAAGTCATCTCTAGAGGGGTAGTACAATTGGATGGGACAACAATGATAACTATTGGATTCATCAAGGATCTGAGCCTCACTCTGCATGCCTCCCCAATGTGACTGTATTGTAGAACGTGTTAGTCATAGACTTGCCACTACATTTTGCATTGTGTTTATCCAAGGACTTCACTACAAAATTGGAGGCTACTTGTCTACTGAATGGTTACATATGCTCTTTAGAACAAGGTATGGAGTGAAGGCCACAATTAGATTTGAGCCCATAACATTATCACATTGATTCTTATGTGCCTAGCCCAATCAATGTAAATTGTTTGTATTTTGATCAAGAGGACCTCCTAAACACTTGTGAAGTAGATACCAAGGTGGGGTGTATCCTAGACTTGACTCTTGATGAATGGGTGGTCAAAAGGCATGATTTTGATCCCTATAAGGAGATGGAAGAATCTGAGCTAGGAGTCTACTGCCTGCATGAGGAGAATCATCCTCTTCCTGACATCATTAAGCTGGAACACAAAGATGACAATGAAGTATGGAAATTGTTCTTTGATGCCTCAAGAAGTAGGTAATAAGCTAGAGGTGGAGATATGATTGTGTCACCCCAAGGTATGAAGTATTACTCAACTTTCCATTTTTCAGTTTGCCTACTCAAATAACACTGCAGAATATGAGGCTTTGGTTTATGGATTGCATTGGGCTAGAAGACGAGGAATCAAGAACCTACAAGTGTTTGGTGACAGTGAGCTGGTTGTCAATCAAGTCAAAGGACAAAATGTTGTCAAGAATGACCTACTCAAAAGCTACAAGAATAGGGTATGGGATCTCATTGAGGATTTTAAAGCCTTCAACATTGTGTCCATACCCAGGAAGGAGAACAAAGCTGCTTTGATAGGCTTGTAGTAGTTGGAGAAACATTTGATGTGGTTGATAACATCAAGAGGGACAAAGGATAACCACATATCCATGTGATTGTGAGGCCAACAGTGCTAGATAATAACACATGTTGGTAGGTGTTCGAGAATGATCAGCAGATCATCAATTTTTTACAAGAGGAAGTCTGAATTCTCAACTAGGAATCAAAACAGATTAGAGCAACAATATGGAGATCAAGTAGTGTAGCTGCATACAAACAAGTTTCCTAAAGGCTTAGTGACATTGGAATCTATCTTCAATCCTAATGATCAGTTTTGAAAAGAGAAGGCTCTTCAAATCCTCTTAGGAAAAATCAATTTTGTCCGCAGTTTGTACCAAAATTTTTGCCCTTGTAAAGCCAATAACATTGATGTTGAAGAAGAGTTTGGCGTTTAGGTTGACAACTGAAGGAAAATCAAGTTTTGAGGCCATCAAAGAAGCTATATCACAATCCCCAACTCTCATGAATCCAGATTTTTCTAAGGACTTCATACTATATGCCTTTGGTGGCAGTGACACAATTTCTGCAATCTTAGTACAACAGAACAAAGAAGGTATAGAGTAGCCAATTGCCTTCTTCAGCCAGGGTTTGGAAGATTATGAAGTGAGATACTCCTTCATCGAAAAGAAAGTCTTGGTAGTGATCAAAGGGTTAAAGAAGTTTCAACATCTCGTTTCAAACAATAAAATCCAACTGTTAGTCTCCCATGCAAGAGATAAGGACTTCCTTCTCAACAAGGATCTAAATGAAAAATGTGCAGGATGTATCACTCGTGTCATGGAGTATGACATTGAGATCAAGGTTACTAATTTGGTGCATGGGAAGGGATTGTGTGAAAAATTGGCCTCGAGTCAACAAGACGAAGCAAGTGGTGAAAAGGAAGTTGTTTTTGTTAGGTAGAATAGTCAAGAGGAAGAAAATGAGGATGTGCCCACTCCTTGTTGGACTCAGAACATGGTGCACTTCCTTCAAACAAGCCTGTGTCCTCTAGAAATGAGTAAAACAAAAAGGAGACATTTCAAACTACAAGCCATCCCATATGTGCTTATTGATGGCATCTTGTTCAAGAGGGACATCAATGGTGTTCTGTTAAGATGTGTTGGGACAGATAAGATTGAGAGTGTTATAAGAGTTCCATGATGAAGCAGTTAGAGGCCATTTTGCTCCATGGGTGATAACACTCAAGATCATGAAGGCAAGTTATTATTGGCACGTGGTGTTTAGTGACCTCACAGTATGCATGGATCAAAAAGTGCAAAAATTGTGCATTCTTTAAAGGCAAAGAAATGCTAGCGGCACTTCCATTGCACCCAATTTCAGTTGACCAACCATTCATGCAATGGGGATTAGATTTCATCGGGGTCATCAATCCAAATTTGAGCCAAGGCCACAAATGGATTCTGACGGCAACAAACTATTTCACCAAGTGGACCAAGGCAATGACACTCAAAGAAGCTAATGAATCTAACATACTAGATTTCTATGAAGGGACAAAGTGACTAGGTTTGGAGTGCTAGCCACCATTATATCAGATAATGCATTGGCATTCATAGGTTCCAAAATCATAGGATGGGCCGTTAGGAATGGAATTTACTTGAGAACTTTATCAAATTATTACCCTCAGGGTAATGGCCAAGTAGAGTCCACAAACAAGAACGTGCTAAGGATTGTCAAAAGAAATCTGGATGAAAATCAGAGAACTTGACATACAAAACTCAAATCAGCCTTATGGTCTGATAAGACAACACCTGAAAGGTCTACAGGTAGCTCTCCATTCAAATTTGTCTATGGGAAAGAGGCAGTGTTTCCTATATCACTTGAGTTTCCAGCATTGGAACTCATGAAGCAGCTAGAGATGTCTGAGTTTGAACCAATGGAGATCAGGCATGCGGAGTTCTTTGGAGTTGGAAGAAACTAGAGAACATGCACTTCAAACAATGGAGAAGGATTAGGTCTCAATCAAGAGATGCTTTGACAAGATGGAAAGATTTGATGCCATTTAGAGTGGCCCTTACATTGTCACAAAATGTAAAAGTAGGAATGATTTCTAATTATCTACATTGGATGGTGAAGAGTTGCAAAATCCAGTAAATGGAATCTATCTTAAACACTACTACTAAAAGGAAAGTTCTCGCCTTGTACATACTAGTTTAGCTTCTCATTCCTCTAAGTGCATGTGTACATTGTCTTGTTGTAGTTTAGGTTACTTTTCTCCTAAGTGCTTTGCATGCTCTACATGTTCTACTTGGAGCATGTATGATTTCAAATTTTGTATATATTTGTGGTGTTGTTTTGTTGCTCTTGCACAACCCATTCAGAAATAGATGAAACCCTGGGTCAAAGCAATTTTATACTCTCAGAAACCATTGTTTCAAGATTTCTTATGAAAATTGAGAGTGAAAACAATCGGGCTCATGAATCAGAGGTAGGATCAGTATCAGACCATCGTTCTCAACTCCATGCCCAATGGATATGATAAGGCAATTGGTTTTTTCATCTAGTAGGAAGATACCTTGTGAGTTGCCAAATTTTTATCCATATTTCACCCCGAGAAAATATTGGATCAAACACGACCCCGCATAGAAAGAGCCAAAGAAAAACACACTTAAATCTCACAAATAGTCGTAGAAGGACTCAACAATGGAGTGGCGGGGCCTATAAAAGACCAAACGATCCTATGCAAGAAGAAAAAAAGAAGAGAAACGACTCATTAACCGAATCTTTGTCTTATATCTATTTAACAGTTACGATGGGCTCGAAAAAGAATATCAAGGTCGAGAAAGGAGAAGCGTGTCACAAAGAAGGCGGAGTAAGAAAAATAAGAAACGGAAAAGATCCGAAGTCTTCGGGCTCAAAATAGTTCAGAATGAGTCCAAAAATTGACTAAGTATGGAGGAGACAGTGGAGAGAGCCATGTGTCAGCATGATGCTTCTCCAAATTT
The DNA here is from genome assembly GCA_018340775.1 of Taxus wallichiana var. yunnanensis. Taxonomy (NCBI): domain Eukaryota; kingdom Viridiplantae; phylum Streptophyta; class Pinopsida; order Cupressales; family Taxaceae; genus Taxus; species Taxus wallichiana. The sequence continues at coordinate 331,550,195 of CM031234.1, forward strand.
AAATTCAAAAAAGGAGGCTCAAACAATCCGAGGCTTCCACACGTCCGAGCCCCAAAAGGTTGTACGGCCATTGAAAAAGTCTCTAATTCGACGGAAGGGGCCAAGTGTCGGCCCAACGTAATTCTAAAATGGGAGCCCAAGGTGGAGAATCAAACTTGCGCTAGCCCTCCACGTAGAAAATGGTCAATAGAGGTCAAAAGGCAGAGGTGGGCCTAAAAAGGGCTAAGTATAAAAGTGCTAGCGGAGACTGCCACATGTCCAAGCGGCGCATCTCGAAGGGTAAATCCAAAAGCAGAGGCTCGAACAAGCACCAGTTCGCCACGTAGTCCAAGGTCCGAAAAGGTAAGAGAGAGGTCGTTGAAAAGTCCAAAGACCTAGGGAGGCTTCCAAGTGTCAACCTCGAAGCTCCTTCAAAGGAAAATCTTGATTGGGCTTTCATGCGAGTGCTGAGCCTCCACGTGTCCATTCTAAAAAAGGGGACAAAGTCGGTTGAATAGTCAATGCATGGTGGCAGGCCGGCGAGAGTGCCAAGTGTCCAAACGGTGCTAACTCAAGGGTCGAATAAAGAGAGGGTTTCTAGATGAGCGCCAGACCTCCACGTGTTCTAGGTTAAGAAATATGACTCCGCCGAGCAAAAGACTTAGCCAAAAACATAGAAATTGAGCAGGCTGGAGGAAGCCACGTTTTATCCCCACGCCATTCCAAGAGCAAAATATAAAGGCCACCCTCAAACAAGCGCCAACCCTCCATGTGTCCCATATTAAAAGGGGGTTGTTTTTCAAACTGGTTTTCCCGCCCTTTTGTACGGACCGATACAAACTTCGAAGGGGCATATCTTTTGACTCAAGGCTCAAAATATTGCAAATCTAACACCGTTGGAAAGATCTCGGCCTCGCCCATGCCATGGAGATCTGAAACTTTAAGTTTGGGGAGGTTAGGTGGGATAAAAATGGAGAAACATCTTCAGGGCCATTAATGCAGGATCTATTTTTGCCCCAACAACCAGATCGGATTCGATCTGCTCCGTCGTTTCCTCCTCCTTTGAGGTGCCGAATAAGAAATTTATGCAGTCAAGATAGATTTGGGGGTAGATTTTATGGGATGCATTAATAGCGGTGGTTGAGCTTGGAACTGTATTTCCCGCTTCTCTCTATTTCTCTTCTTTGTGTTGAATCTATAAAAGTAGGGTTGAAACTCATTGTAAAGGTTTGGACATTCTTTTGTTTTGCAGGCTCCCCTTTCCTTCATGGGAAAAGGGATTCATGGAGTTTTAGACCTTCCATTTAAATTTCAATACGTTTCCTTCCTTCCTCGGCTATTTGTAATGCATTGTATCAATCTGTAGAGCAATAAAACACGATTATGATTGATTTTAGATCCTTTCTTGTCTCCTTTTCTCTCATCTAGTCTTTCATAATAAATCTAGTTATCTCAGTGCTTGATTATTATATGTATTTTGTTGGTTTCTTTCTATCATAAAAACTAATGTTCATCATTCCTTGATGCATCACCTTGTAGCCTAGTTTTGATTTCTTGTATTCTTTTTATCCCTTTCTCCTTGGTAAAACTTAGATTAGGTTTAGGAATAGGTCCTATACAAATTTCCACGCATACACCTAAACAAAGGAATATGAACCAACATTTAATCTGGAAAATTTTTCCCATTTGCAAAGTCCCACACTTTGGGGAACAACTCAATGTTATGTGAATCACACCAAATGAATATGCCTTAGAAAATCAGATCTGACGACTCATTTGGGGGTGTTGTGATTTTTCACTAACACTCCCATCTTAGCATGCCCTTATTTTAGCAAGAATTTTATCATCTATTGCTATGCTACAGAGAGTACTTTGGATGTTGTGCTGACTCAGAGAAATTATGAGGATCATGAACTTCCAATTGCATTCATGAGCTATGTTACAAAGCTCATGAATTGAAATATACTATGATGGAGAAACATGATTTTGCAGTGGTCAAAGCTGTCAAGTAGTTTCATTTTTATATTCTTAATTCTCACTCTGTTGTGCTTGTACCTAATACAACCATCAAGTCTATTCTTACACAACAGAGTTTGGAACTAAGAGAGGCAATTGGGTAGAAAAAGTCCAAGAATATGACCTTGATATCAAGCCAACTAAGCTAGTCCGGGGTAAAGGCTTATGTGAGCTTATTGCTGAAGGAGATGATGCAAAATTGTCCAAAGAAGTAGTTGATGTTCCTATTGTCCTCTTCCTCAGTTCAACAGATGAATGGTATGCTGATATTGCACATTTTCTTACTTATGGAGAGTTTCCATCCCACTTGAGTGCCAAGGAAAAGAGAGCTATTAAGCTAAGGTCTGCACAATATGTATTATGGGAAAATGCTTTGTTCAAGCAAGACATAGATGGAAGATTCCTTAAGTGTGTAGAAAAAGAGCAACAGAAGAAGTTGTTCTCAGATTTTCATGATTAGGCTTGTGGAGGGCATTTCTCTTATGTTGTCATTGCCCATAAAATCCTTCATGCTAGGTACTATTGGCCTACATTTTTAGAGATGCATCAAAATGGGTAGGTAAGTGTGAAGCCTGTCAAAATTTTGTTGGGAGACCTAAGTTGGATGCTTTACCACTCAAACCAGTAGTGATTGATGAGCATTTTCAACAATGGGGATTAGATTTCATTGGAAATCTTAACCCACCTTCTAGTGCTAGAGCATACTCACGTGCTAACTACTACAGATTACTTCACAAAGTGGGTAGAGGCTATTCCAGTCAAAAGCACTACTTCTGAGGTGGTGTGTAATTTCATCAAAGAGAACATCTTGATAAGGTTTGGGGTACCAAACAAGATTGTGACTAATAATGCTTCAATTTTTTCTTCTTCTGAGATGATGGATTTCTACTATGGTTATGGAATTTCCCTTTCTCATTCTTTAGACTACTACCCCCAAGGGAATGGACAAGCATAATCAACAAATAAGAATTTGGTAACCATCGTTCGAAAGCTTGTCAATGACTCTCAAAGGAATTGGCACAAGAAGCTCTATGATGCTCTCTGGGCAAATAGAATTACACCCAAAAGAGCAATTGGGATGTCTCCATTTCAAGTGGTGTATGGTGTTGAAGCTCAGTTGCTAGTAACAGTGGAATTACCAGCCTTGCACTTAATGAAGGCTATTGAAGATTCAAGCTTTATCAGTTCCTTAGACAAGAGGATCATGTATCTCCATAAGTTGGATGAAGACAGGATACAAGTTTTTGATAGAATCTCAGCTCATCAACTGAAGGTGAAATCTTTGTTTGACAAGAAAGCTAGACCCAGATATTTTCAAGTGGGAGACATTGTTTTGCTATGGGACAAAATACATGAACCTCGAGGAAGCCATGGTAAGTTTGATTCTCTTTGGCTTGGTCCTTTCAAAATCGGGAACTTTCTTTGGAGAAAATTCTTTCTATTTGGATTATATGGATGGATCTTCTCTCCCACTTCCTTATAGTGGGAAATATTTGAAGTTGTTCAAGTCCTAGGTGATTAGGTAGTCCTTCTGTATATTATGTACAGTGTTTTGTTTTTGGCTTTCCCTATTTTGGTTTGTTTCCTTTTCCTATTGCGTGTGTTGTCTTCTAGTATTGTTTTTTCCTTTGAATCTATTTTCCCAATGGATAAGGCACTAGTATGCTTTCCTAGATTTTTTCTATGGTTCTTGATCTTGCCTTGTTCCTCTGTCAAGTCATCCCTAGAAAGAGCCAACTATTGTCGCCCTCAAAATCCCCCTCTTTTTGAAGTCAAGTTTTGTGAATTTTGAGTTGGTGCCTTCGAATGTCATTTTCAATCCTTCTCTTTGGCTGTGGATCACTTGAGCCTGGTATTGTTTTCAGTTTTTCATTCCATAGAGAACAATTTGAAATTTGGGCGTAAATGCAGTGGGGTTTTCCTTTTTTCCACAGTCGTGAATGATGGGCATATCTTCCCTATCAATTTTTTCCCAACATCCACGAGTACGTGGACATATCTGATTGGATGCGGCGTGGAAGGTTTATCTTTTAAACTTGTCACTTTTTTATTTGTTGCAAAAGTGTCAAATTGCCCCGTGGCTGAAGGATCTTGATTGGCTGAAACAAGTGGTGTCGGAAAGGCGGGCCCTTTTTGTGTTTGATGCTTTGAAAATTCAAATCGGAGAGGTAGGTTGTTGGGACACTTTTACCTTTGTTTCCAAAAGGGTGTAAAGTTATAAAGTGACCCATGGCCCCACTCATGCCAAGGGATAAAGTCAAATGTTGAGCCCACATCGAAAGTCAAAGCACGAAGGCGGGCCGTTGGAGAAATTTGGGAATTTTGGTTTTATTTCCAAAAAGAGAGTTAAAAGTTATAAAATGATCCACGAATCCACTGGGGTCTTGAGCCCGCATTGAAAAGTCAAATCGGAGAGGCGGGTCAGCAGAGAACTTTGAGTTTTTGAGCTTTTGTTTAAAAAGAGTTAAAATTGTAAAAGTGAGTCACGACTCCGTCGCCACTCAAGTAAAGCCACATGTCAGGCCTATATTAGAAGCGGATGGGTGGACCAAAATGTCTAAAATGCACAATCTCTATAAAAATCATAAAATGCAAAACATGCCCCCAGGCCCGCTTCAAAGAAATCTCTTCCATGTGGACGACTCATATTTGAAGTTACAAAACAAGTTTATCAACTGCATTACAAAGCATCATTTTTTTCCGCCATTAACGCTTCTGCAAGAACCAAGAAATTGAATGTAACCATTTTTTAGGATTATTTAATGGCTTCTCCATGTCATTATGTTGGTTAGGTCCTGGCATTCTTGAAATTGTAATAGATTCGAAAGTAATCAATACAAAAGTTTTTTCCTTTCTTCCTCTACAATTCCTTCTTTCCTTATTTGAATTTACGAATCATCCATCTTTGCATGCTAAGAAACTTTGTGTTCTTATTTATATGATTTCTGGAACTTTGTGTCTATGGAATTATATTTGTTATGAAAGTGAATGATTCTATTCTGCATCTCCCTTGCTCAATACGTATAAGGTTATACTCTGCTATCTATATTTCCTGAAAGTATTGTTATGTTCTTCCTCTCTCATCTCCTTAGTTCTTCTATTCTTTCATATTGATGATCTTTGGGCATAAAACGTTTCAAAATATCAGAATCCACACTTTGAAAGTTGCACATTTGTATATAAGTTTTTTTTGCTTGCTTTCAATAAGGGAACCTCTCCCATTAAAGAGGAGGGACTTGTTGTCCCCTGACTGTGGTTTGTTAAAGTATCATTTTAAAACCCAACATGCTTAGCCACTAAGATTGCGACACATGTCTTTTAATTTTAAACCCAAACTTTATTTTAAAGTTTTTCCTATTCCATGGACTTTAAATCCTCCCAAGGAAATCTATTTAAAGGTTGGAGGAAAGCCACCAAGTGTTTATTCATTAGCCGTTAGATTTTTTTATAAGTGGCTTTGTTTGACCAAGAATTTGCTTTCACTTTATGTTATAGTACGAAGAATCGAACTAATTAATTAAAACCACGTGTATAATGTTCTATTGTTTTCTTTTTAAATTAATTGTCTTTTATTACACTGTGAAGTGTGAGCTAATTGAAAAGCAACACGTGTCATATCCTACTTTGTTTGAAAGTTTAAAAATTTTCTTTGTTCATCGGATATCAATTTTTCTTTGTATTGTGGATTTCAAATTCCTTTGTTCCACGGATATCAATTTTTATTTATCCCACAGGTTTCATATTCCCTTTGTTTCGCAGTTTTTTAAATTTTCTTTGGTCCACAACTTTTGAAGTATGTGTTTTGTAGAATCTCTAAGTGTTTTGTCTTGCAGATTCAAAAATTTGGAAAGCTTAGATCTTTTAACTTACAACCTTCTACAACTTGTTTTTCTGTTCTTTCTAATCCATTTACATTTGTTAGCTATTAAAAATATTTGTAGCTAGTTTTTGCATCTATCTCGGCTTCCACGGCTTGTTTTTAGTTGAATTTGTCTCCATTTCTGTATGAGCATTAAAAATGACCAGTTTTGTTAGTTTTGCATTAGATAAGTCTGATTTATTGAATGGAACAAATTAGAGCATTTGGAGAGTTCGATTGAAATCCTATTTTATGGCCAGGAAGCTATGGGATCTTGTGAGTGGTGTAGAAAAATGACCCATTGGTAGACAAAAAACCCCTGAAAATCTTAGCTCCTTCTCTTAGAGATCTCAAGAGGCTTTGTCCATCCTTTTGCAAAGCATTAAAGATGAATTTCGATGCATATAGGTCATATGGACTCGCCTACAGATGCTTGGAAGAAATTAGAAACTATGCATGAAGGTAGTAGGTTATCTAAGATAATTAAGCTAGTTTTAGATCTATTTACAACTCCCATGAAAGGGGATGATAAAATTTTCAACTATTTAGCTAAAATTAAGAACATTAAAGCTCAATTAGATGGTTGTAACTGTGAATTGTTTCAAGATAAACTTATGTAATTTTTAATTTAAATAAACATTCATGAAAAGTTCAGAAATTACATCTCAATTCTTAACTCTAAGTATCAGAATGAGAATGATCTACTTGATTTAGACACTTTGTCTTCTTTGTTGATTCAAGAAGAGAGAGTTATGGAAAATTTTGATTCAAAAGAGACTGCTTCTCAAGCCTTGTTCTCTTAGAATCATAAGAAAAATAAAAACAAGTTTAATAACAATCTAAATCAGAAGTATAATATCAAATCAAGATTCAAAACAAATCCTAAGTCTAATTCTGTTATAATCAATCGAACTTTAAAGTTAAATTTAATGGAACTTTTTGATCTGAAATCATGATCAATATGCAAAAATGTTCACCAATATTGCTTTATAAAATGATTTAAAATATTATTTTAAACATTATAATGTTTCAAAATTTTAATAATAATTATAAATCTATGAGTATTGTGTAAAAATCAAAGAATATGAAGACTACAACAGAGAAAATAAACTCACGTAATTGATAACAAAGTTCAGGTGATAACACTTATTGTCTCTAGGTCTTTTTAAATGATCTAAATTCCAAAAAAATTCAAAAAAAAAAAAAGGCATTACAAATCTTACCATAATTGCATGATAATATCCCTATAAAAGCCCAAGAAGCATATCTTGAGTCGGTACGCAAATAGGATCTCCTATAGTTGGAGAGATAAGATTAAGATGAGAAAACACCTATCGGGCCGCCTACATATATGCGAGAAAGGGTGGGTGGGCTGTGGGCCCCTTCCCTATATATACGACAGGGGTTCGGCCCGCGTGATCGTGACAGATTCATCACTACCCCCCCTCTCTATCTATATCTGGCCCCGCCCTTCCTACTGGAGATTCTAGTCGCCCCCAGCCCGTGTCCCCCCTCTCTATAGAGAGTTTGGCCGCCCCTCTCTCCATATCCCTATCCCGCACTCTACTGTACTCGACTCTACTCTAGCTGGGTGCTATCCGGGCCTCCCGATGGAGGGCGTGTCCGGCCGGTAGTTAGATGCGGGCCCCCTATACCTATATATAGATATAGATCTGCCACCCGAGCTTACCGGCCACACCGATCCCCTCTACAGAGCTAAAAGCTAGATAGAGGATTGGTGCCAAATCGTAGTCTCCTTTGAATTTTTTTCCTAATTCCCCTCCTAGCTCTCACAACGAAAAATCTATAACATAGACTTAACAAAAATCTAGGTTAAACATCAAGTGAATCATCTTTATAACATGTCAACCTCACATAGTATAATGGTTTAGGATGATTTTGGAATGCGATTGTCAAGGGTTTGACCCCCTTGCCCACCACCCATTGTTTTATTTTTCCATTTGGGATTATCCCACATTTCTTGAGTGACATATGGCTTAATCATTTATAATTGTGCCAAAAATAAGGTAAGTCAAGATAAAGACCACTTTTTCAAAATGGTAATGTGGCCTCCCGAGTTAGACTTGATTGTGTAATGGTCGAGCTATGCTAAATGAGGATAGTGAGTGATGGAGGGATAAGTGGAAGTGAGGAAATAGGAAAGGCTTCCCATGCATGGAAAGGTAAACATTAAGGGAGTTAAGGAAATGCAATGCATCAAGTTGTTAAAGTGCCACGATGGAGATATAAGGCGAGATATGAGGGAGTATAATACGGTGAGTTGAGTTGTATAAGCATCACGTTGAGCTGGTATATAGTGAAATTGATAGAGATGATGGGCAGATTTATTCGGTCGGAGGATCCATCTCGGCTCGCCGAGTCACGATATCCACCGAGTTACTACTATATAATATGCTATGATGCCATACAATGATCTCACATAGGGTGTGATACAAACATAAGGGAAAATATATGTAGAATCCCAACAATAATAATATGAATAAAATGGAGGCCAAGAAACTCCTCCATGATCGAGTGTGTCGAACCTGGTCGAAGGCCCCTAACAAGTAAAAAACGGGGCCCTTTTTTCCGCAACCGAGTGTCAAGACCAACGCTCCTAAAATAATATATTTTTGCTCCATTCTTCTGCATGTATGCCCTTTATACATGTTCCTCGTATCATTACCAAGCTCTTGAAAAAATATGCTCTACATAACTCGATTGTACCACTTGCCAGAAGATCATAGATTGAGATTTCTCAATGAGGATCCACCTAGATTATTCCTCTCAACTAAGGATCTTTTGGCCCTCCAAAAGTATTTTTAGTTGGTGATGAGGTGAGGGTATTTCTCCCTCACCTTTCCAATTTCCATCCATTTTCCTTACTCAGATGCATTCCTTTCAAGCCCACATGAAGGTACTCCACATCACCCCTTCATGAGGTTCTCACCTTCTTGTCCAAAATGACATCTTCCTGCAATTCATCCATACACTCAAGAGAAAAATCATCAACATAAGGCATTGAGACATTAACATCATGATCAATAATCATAGGTGGTTCATACAACTTCATATTTTCCACATTCACAACTGAATAAACTACATGTAAGGAGGTAAATCTAACCAGAAATCATTATTACCAACTTTTTCCAAAATCGGAATGGACCATACCGAATTGGTTTCAAATTTTTACCTTCCTACCGTCAGTATTTCCTTGCTGATGTGAAGCCAAACTGAATCACCCACTTAGAATTTGTGATCAGTCCTATGTTTATCATGCCTAGCCTTGTATTTTGTTTGTCATATGTTAGTATCACTATGTCCATTAACAACATTTTCTTATCCAAAAGTGAAATCTAATGGAGATTTAGGCAGATAACCAAAACAAGTCTCAAAAGGAGACTTCATAGTAGAAGAATGAATGACACAGTTATAAACATGTTGCACATAATACATATGTTTGTCCCACAATTTAGTATGTTTCCCACAATAACCTCTCGAGAAGATGTAGCATAGTGCGCTTTGAACCTTTATTTGGCCATCAATTTGTGGATGAAAAGTAGTACTTTTATTTAGTCTAGTGTCCATCAAGTCCCAAAAAGTTGACCAAAACTCCCCAAGAAACTTGTAATCCCAATCAGAAATAATAGAAGTGGGTAACCCAAAATAAACCCATACATGGTGAAAGAATAAGTTTGCGTCTCTCTCACTAGTAATCTACTTAGTACAAGGAATCAATGCATACACATTTTGCTAAATCTATCCACAACCACATATAGATAGTCATGTTTTCTCCGTGACATGGGAAAGCCTCCTACAAAATCCATGGAAATACTTTCCCAAGGATGAGTAGGGACGGGAAGAGGAGTGTAAAGTCCTAACTTCTGTTGTAGGTTTTCTTGTGGCATAAAAACACATCCTTTTTATATCTCGGTTACATACTCCTACATACGAGGCCAATAAAAATACATCTATAAATGTGCAATAGTTTTACCAACACCAAAATTTCCTAATATAAGAGAAGTATGAGATTCCCTAACCATATGAACCCTTTCATCTTCTTTGAATGCAAAGTTTACTAGAATGATACAAGAGTCCATCATGCACATGATAATCCAATTCTCCTACCTGTTTACCACTCATCAAATCTTCATACACTTCTTTAAAGTCAACATCATTAGTATATTGTTCCTTATAACTATCACGAACCAAAGAGCTATGCTGTAAAAGAACAAATGCAACAACTGGAGGTCTAGATAACATATCTACAACCTTATTTTGTGTACCTTTCTTATACCTAATCATGAGATGAAACTATTGTAGAAAAACCATCCAACGGAAGTGTCTAGATTGTTGTAGTTTGGTTTGTGATTGAGGTACTTGAGGCGCCGATGATCGCATATGAATCACTGCTTTCTTTTCCCATTAAGTAAATTTTCCATTTTTAACACTTTGAACCAAAGAATACAACTCTTTATCATAAGTTGGGTAATTTCTTACCGTGCTTGTGAAGGTCTCATAGTGGTAAAAAAAAAGTTCTCTATTTTGCATACACATGGCCCAAATTGCATAATCATTGACATCCGTCTTGATCGCAAATGATTGTTGCAAATCTGGAAGTGCCAAGACTAGAGCAATACTAATATTCTCTTTCAGTGTGTCAAAATCCTTTTGATGTTTGCCTCCCCACTGAAATACATGTTTGATTTTTATCAAATAATGCAAAGGAGATGAAATAAACAAAAAGTTAGCAATAAACTTTCTCCAATACTTGAACTACACCAAGAAAGCTTCTAACCTCCGTCACATTATTGGGTTTAGGCCAATTTATAATGACCTCTAATTTTGCAGGATCAATTTTCAATGTAACATTTCCCACAACATAACCCAAATAAATTAAATATTTTTTTCCAAATTCACACTTAGACATCTTCAAATACAATTTATCCTTTCTCAAAGCATCCAAAACTTTTTGAATGTGAACAACATGTTCATTCCATGATTTACTGAAAATCAGAATATCATCTAAGTATACTATTACAAAGTCATCAATGAATGGCCTAAAAATATCATTCATCACATGCATGAATGTAGTTGGTGCATTGCACAATCCAAAAGGCATAACAAGCCATTCAAACAAACCCTGTTTAGTTTTAAAAGCAGTTTTCCAAATATCACCTTCACTGATCCTAACTTGGTGATAACCACTTCTTAAGTCTAACTTAGTGAAATAAACAACATTTTTCAATTGATCCAATAAATCATCAATGCGAGGAAGAGGGTAACAATTTTTCACCGTGATTTTATTTAGAGCCTGAAAATCAACACACATTCGTCATGTGCCATCCTTCTTAGGCACCAAAATGATAGGCGAACCACAAGGAGATGAACTTGGACGAATAACTCCTTTTTCCAACAATTCCATCACCTGTTTCTTGATCTCCTCATTTTCAACCACAGATAATCTATACATGCCGATATTGGGAAGAGGTGCATCCTGCAACAAATGAATCTCATGTTGAAATCCTCTTTTAGGAGGAAGACCCTATGGATCCTGAAACACATCATCATAGTTAGAAACAATTTTAATCAAATCATCACGATGTTTAGGATCACAATATTCAAAGCTTTGTCATGGTATTTCTCTTTAGCTTTTATCACCATGAGTACAAAATTCTTGCTTGAATTGACAAGCCTTTTCATCTTCCCTGCATTAACCAAAGAAAGACTTGTTTTCACATGATGAGCTCTAACAATGTATTCAACCCCATATTTAACAAGAAAGTACTTATTCTCTTCCCTATAAAAGACTACTTTACGATCATAAAGATAAGGACTTCCCAAGACAATACCACAAATGTCCAAAGGTACAACATCCAAATCAACCTCATCTACAAACTTGTCTGTAATAGCAAATCTGAGCCTACAAGTTCTTATTACCTATAACTTTGCATTATCACAAACCCAACCGAGAGGATAAGGCTTAGGATGTGGTTTGGTTTGGAGTCCCAATTTCTTTACAACCTCTTTTGAAATCAGATTAGCTTGAGATCCACTATCAAAGAGAGTGTCAATTTTTGTATGTTTAGAAACAACTCTAAGGTGGAAAAGCTCATTTCTCTTCTTTTCATCATGCATAGATTGTGTGTTAGAAGAATATGCAACAATAGATGAACTAGTGCTAGAAGGAGAGGAAGAAATACAACCTTTTAGACCCATAGTTGTGATCTTGGTCTCATCACCGAGTCATATCCAAGGTCCTTCGCCATAATATTAGTTTTATTTCCTTTTCCATTTTTTGTTACTCCTCCATTTAGTCTTCATTTCAGGATGTAACTTCCAACACCTAGATTCATCATGATTCTTTTTACAATGATTACAAAATGGTTTTTCATCTTCTTTCTTAACAATAGAATTATTCTTTTGCTTACCCTTTCCTTTATCTTGTTCTTTCAAACCTTTTCCTTTGTTGTCAGATTTCTTGTCCTTGTTTTTTGAAAAGGAAGACTCTTTGGTCATTTTCCTTTTACTTCCAAATGAGTAGCTTGTACACACACCACATCAATGTTGGTAGGATTAGTCATGATAATCATATGTCTCAAATATATATGTAACCCACCAATATACTTTATCAGTGTTTCTTGTGTATGACAAAAAATACCAAGAATAAGAGCTCTCTTTATAAATTACTATGTATAATCTTGAACACTTTGTCCCTTAGTTTGACGCAATTTTTTCCAATCCATCATAGCTTGTTGCATATAACCAAAAGGATAAAATTCTTGTCTTAAAAGAGAGATAAAATCATTCCAAGAGGAAATTACTTTACCTTTTTTTGCATCATCCTCCTGAAGCTTACTCTCCCACTAGATGAGTGTAGTACCATCCATTCTAAGAGGATCTAAATGTATTTTTTTCCTTTTCATCAACAATATTATGAACCCTGCAATATACTTCAATATGCTTGATCTAGTTATCTAGTTTTTCTGCATTAAGCTCTCCATTGTACATTGGAAATTCAAACTTAATATCCAATTTCAATGAAGGAAAGGAATCAAAATTTATTTTACCATCCTTTGCAGAGGGGAACCGTGTCTAGGTAGAGTAGATGGACCTTATTCTTTTGATTTTAGAGTCGCTTCTTTCTCCATTTTCCTTAGACGATCTCAATATAATTCTTCCACCATCTCTTTCATTTGCATGAAGGATTTACAAAATTATTCTTCTTCGGCCATGGTTGGGCTTCATGGACATCTTGATCCAAAATATGAATCAAACACTTCTAATCCTCCTTCACCTTTATGGGAACATGACCTTGTCAACATTCAACACACATGCAATCCAAAACAGTCATTAAACTGATCATAGACCAACTATGATACCAACATGATCCAAAATCATGAGCAATATGCAAAAATGTTCACCAATATTGCTTTATAAAATGATTTAACGAGATAATTTCAAACATTATAATGTTTCCAAATTTTTAATAATAATTAGAAATCAGTAAGTACTACAAAATCAGAGAATAAGAAGACTCCAACAAAGAAAATAAACTCACACAATTGATAACAGAGTTTGGTGATAACACCTATGTCTTCGGGTCCATTTAAATGACCGATCTATTAAAAATATGCCCAAAATAATTACAAAAGGCATTACAGATCTTCCCACAACTGCATGATAATATCCCTGCAAAATAAAACTAAGTCTCCTTTGGAAAATTTTCCTAATTCCTCTCCTAGTTCTCACAATGAGAAAATATATAACACAAACTTAATACAACTCTACCTCAAACATCAAGTGACTCACTTTTATAACATGTCAACCTCATGTAGTGTAACAGTTCGAGATAATTTTGGAATGCAAAGGGTCAAGGATTCGACCCCCTTGCCCACTACCCATTGTTTTATTTTTCCATTTGGGATTATCCCACATTTCTTGAGTGATGGATGGAATACACATTTATAATTGCACCAAAAATAATGTAAGTCGGTCTTAAAGAATGATTTTTCCAAATGGTAATGTGGCCTCTCGAGTTAGAATTGATTTTGTAATGGCCGAGCTATGATAAATGTGGTTGGCGAGTGATGGAGGGATAAGTGTAAGCGAGGAAATAGGAAAGGTTTCCTACGTGGAAAGGTAAGCGGAGGGAGTCAAGGAAATACAATGTGGCAAGTTGGTAAAGTGCCACAATAGAGATATAAGGTAGATGTTAGGGATTTAGGGAGTATAATGTAGTGAGTTGAGTTGTATAAGCACTTGTGTTGAGTTGGTAGATGGTGAAACCAATAGAGATGGTGGGCAAGCCAACTCGGTCGCCCAAGCCATCTTGGCTCATCAAGTCGGGTTGTCCACCGAGTTCTTTACCATACAATATGCTATGATGCCATACAATGATCCCACATAGGGTGTGATACAAACATAAGGGAAAATATATGTAGAATCCCAATAATAATAATAATATGAATAAAATAGAGGCCAAGATACTCCTCCATAATCGAGTGTGTCGAACCTGGCTGAGGGCCCCTGGCTAGTAAAAAGCGGGGTCCTTTTGTCCACAATCGAGTGTCAAAGATCGACACTCCCCAAAATATATATTTTTTCTCCATTCTTCTACATACGTTCCCTTTATACATGTTCCTCATCTGTTTCCAAGATCTTGAAAAACTCTACACTACGCAACTGATTGTGCCACTTGTTCGAAAGATCATAGATCAATGTTTCTCAATGAGGATCCACCTGGATCATGCTTTGTAATAAGTGTGAAAAAAGTGGGCATAAATAGTTTGATTGTAGATTAAAAACTAACAAATTATTCAAGAATGCTAAGAATAACAAGTTTAACAATAAAAAATATCAAAATCGAAGCAAAATTATGTAAATGTTGCTAAATCTATTGCTCTATATACTACCCTTTCATATTCAAATGACAATAAGTGGATTCTTGATAGTGGTTCCTCTAGGAACATGAATTGCACTCCTAATATCCTCTCAGACATAGTTAAATGTGAGGAAAATATCTATCTAGGAGACAATTCCATCATTAGATCTTGAAGGTTGTGGTAATGTTAAGCTATCAAATGGAGTAATTAGGAATGTCTTGTATGTTCCTCAACTGAAAAAGAATCTTTTGTCTTTCTCTTAGCTAACTAAAGAAAATTGTAAAGTTGTTTTGTTATAAGATAAGTGGTATGTAAAAGATAAGTTCAATAATATTATTGCTTCTAGTATTCAGAAAAATGGCTTGTATATCTTTGATGGTTTTGTGTTTGAGTCTTGTTTTTCTTCCTCTTCTAGAAATGATATTCAACTCTGACATGAAATATTAGGCCATGTAAATTTCAAAATATTGTATGAAATGTCTAGATTGAATCTTGTTGTTGGTCTTCCAAAGATAAAATTAGATCATGAAACATGTGAAAGTTGCCTATATGGTAAGCAACATGCTGATCCATTTCACAAACATCATGATCTCAATTATTCTAAGATATTAGAACTAATTCATAGTGATGTAAGAGGTCCACTTGAGGTTCATTCACTCAGTGATGCTTTGTATGTTGTTTGCTTTATTGATGAATTCTCTATAATGACTTGGTCTTATTTTATCAAGAAAAGTCTCGATGTCTTATCTAATTTTCAAGAATTTAAGATTTAGTTGAGAATGCCTCTAATATGAAAATTAAGAGAATTAGGACTGATAATGGAGGTGAATATGTCAACAATTTTTTTGATGAGTTATGTGTGTCATGTGGGATTCAAAGAGAGTTGACTACTCCTTATTCACCACAACAAAATGACATTATAGAAAGAAAGAATAAGACTGTCTTAGAAATGGCTAGAACTATGATTCATGCTTCTAATGTGCCTAAGTTCTTATGGGATGAAGCTATGAATATTGTTGTCTATATTCTTAATAGATTGTCTACTAAATCTCTTCATCAAGATAATCCTTATGAAGTATGGACAAAACAAAAACCAGATGTTTCTCACTTAAGAATATTTGGTAGTCCCGCTTCTATCTTCATTCCAAAAGACAAAAGGAAGAAGCTTGATCCAACCTCATTTTCTTGTATTTTTGTTAGCTATGGTTGTAGAACTAAAGGTTTGAGAGTCTATGATCCTTTCAAGCATGATATAATAGAAAATAGGAATGTTCTTGTATTGGAAAAAACATTATGTGATACTTCTCATGAACCCTCCTATGCTTCTCCTAAAATAGAGCCTGATAATCCCTCTCCTAACATTACGAAACATAAGTTCAAGAGGATGATTATCCTAATATAGACATGATGGAGATTGAGGGGGAGTCATCTCAAGATGTCTTGCATCACAATGTTCCTAAATGGGATCAAAGTATTGTTCAAAACTCTTAACTGATAATCTTAGAAAGTTAACTCATAGTTAACACTCTTATCATGCCTTCATGACCCTTTATGAGGTAGAACCACAATATTTTGAAGAATCCAACCAAGATGATAGATGGATTCAGACTATGAAATATTAATATAATGCTTTGATTAAAAATAATACTTGGTAATTAGTACCTCCTCCTTTTGAAAGAAACATTTTAGGGTCTAGGTGATTTTATAAGATCATGTATAACTCCTTAGGATTTATGAGAAATTGATAAATTCAAGGCAAGGCTGGTAGCTCATGGTTTCACTTAAAAACTTGGTCTTGACTATGTTGAAACTTTTGCTCCTGTAGCAAAAATGAGCATTGTTAGAATTCTCCTTGCTTTGGCTGCCCAATATGGTTGGGAAATTCACCAAATGGATGTAAAAAATGTATTTTTAAATGGCAGCTTAAAAGAAGAAATATATATGAGTTAACCTAAAGGTTTTGAAGACCTTGGTAAATAACTCTATGTTTGTAAGCTAAAAATGTCTTTGTATGGTCTTAAACAAGCTCCTAGAGCTTGGTATGCTAAAATTATTAGTTTCTTTCAAGATTTCAGATTTTTTAACTGCTGTGTTGATAATGATTTATTTGTCAAATTTGAAAATAAGCATATTATCATTATTGTTTTGTATGTTGATGATCTTTTGATTACTAACAGTGATAGAAATTTAATTGTTAGAATCAAAGAAAGGTTAAAACAACATTTTGAAATGACTGATTTAGGTTTATTAAATCATTTTCTTGGCATGGTTATATTTCAAGATCATAAGTCTATTGCTGATCTCAATCTCGTGATGCTATGAATTTACTTAGAAGATTTAACAT
Source organism: Taxus wallichiana var. yunnanensis (assembly GCA_018340775.1). Lineage (NCBI taxonomy): Eukaryota > Viridiplantae > Streptophyta > Pinopsida > Cupressales > Taxaceae > Taxus > Taxus wallichiana. The sequence goes on from CM031234.1 coordinate 331,567,278, forward strand.
GATTTACTTGAAAGCCTATTGTCATTCCTATTGAAGTTGGTGTCAAGTAAGATCCTAAACTAGCTTGTACTAAATTTGATCCTACTCATATAGACAACTAATTGGTAGTCTAATTTATTTGACTATCACTAGACTGATATTTCATTTGCAATAGGCATTGTTTCAATATTTATGAAAGAGCCTTATGAGGTTAATTGGAAAATGGAAAAAATAATTTTGAAATATATTAAAGGAACAATTAATTATGGTCTATTTTATTAATCTTCTAGTGATGCAAAATTATTTGGTTATTATGATTCGATCATGATGGTGATGCTACATATATAAAGTCTACTGGATATCTCTTCAAGTTATACAGTTGTCTAGTTATACAACCACAAAGAAAAAAACCCAAATCTAAGAGACATGATTAAAATAGAAATAGAAAATTTATTACAAGTTGGATTTATTTATCCTATATCGATAGTGAATGGGTCTCACCACTTGTAATAGTACCTAAGAAAAATGGGAAATGGATAATTTGTGTTGACTATAGAGAGCTTAATAAAGCCACATTAAAAGACTATTTTCCCTTGCCATTTATTGACCAAGTCCTAGATAACCTTATAGGAAAGAAATTCTTCTCTTTCTTAGATGGGTTTAGTGGTTATAATTAGATAAGAGTAGCTATAGAAGATCAAGATAAAACAACATTTACTTTCCCTTGGGGACATTTGCATATAGAGTATTACCCTTTGGCTTGTGTAATGCACCAACTACTTTTCAACAAGCTGTTTTAGCCATTTTTTTATTTGATTAATGATTGTGTGGAGGTATATATGGATGATTTTACAATGTATGGGAACTCCTTTGAAGAAGCTTTGGCTAATTTAGACAAAGTATTAACCAAGGTGAACAACACAACTTATCTTTGAGTAATGAAAAGTGTTTTATGATGATGGATGAAGGATTGTCCTTGGACATCACATTTCATCCCAGGGTATAAAAGTAGACCAAAATAAGATTGAAGTGATCTCTAACCTTCCTGTACCCACAAATCAAATAGATGTTAGAATTTTTCTTGGACATGTAGGGTATTACAAGAATTTCATTAAATATTTTAGTAAAATTTATGCTCCAATGTTTTCTTTGTTAGTAAAAGATTGAGTTCATTTGGGATGAGAAATGTCAGAATCCTTTGAACTAATCAAAGAAAAATTAACCTCAACCCCAGTGTTAAGAGGACCTAATTGGAAATAACCCTTCCACATTCACACTGATGCCTCTAACACTGCTATAGGAGCTATATTGGGACAAAAGGATGAACATGGTAAAATGTATGCCATTTATTATATTAGAAAAAACCTCACTCCCACAGAAATAATTACACCACTACTGAAAAGAATTTTTAGTTGTTGTCTATGCCATTAATAAATTTCATCATTATATTACATGGTATAAGACATTTGTGTATACTAACCATGCAACTATCAGGTACTTAATGAACAAACCAGTAGTGGGAGGTAAGGTTATCAGGTGGTTACTACTTTTACAAGAATTTGATATTACCATTATTGATAATCTAGGTAAATCTAATTTGGTTGTTGATTTCTTGTCAAGGTTAGAAACACCCGAAGAAGAGGACCCTGTTGATGAAAATTTCCCAAATGAGCAACTATTTTTCATATTTGCAAGTTCACCATGGTTTTTGATATTGCAAACTATTTGGCAATAGGAAAATTTCCTACAAATTTCACTAGTAGAAAAAAGAAACAATTAATTAAAGAAAGTGTTACCTTTAAATGGGTAGATGGAATTTTATTCAAATGTGGATCTGACTTGGTGTTACACAGTGTGTTTGAGAAGATGAAGTCTATGATATTATTAGAGCCTTCCATGATGAACCAACTCGAGGTTGTTATTTTGTAAAAATAAATGTGAATAAGATTCTTAGAGATGAATATTATTGGTCATCCCTTCACAAAAGTGTGAATAAATCTATTTGGCATTGTGATGCATGCCAAAGGATGGGAAAACCCACCTTGTCCAATGAAATTCCTCTCCAACATCAATTTGTTATCGAACCATTTAAGCGAAGTGGGGGTTATATTTTTTTAACATATAAAACCATCCTCCCAAGGAAAATAATTCATTTTAGTTTGTACTGACTATGTAACTAAATGAAGTGCAGGATTTATCCCAAGCTCGAGAAGAATCATTGGTATACTTCCTATATTACCAAATCATGAACAAGTTTGGAGCACCAAGAAGCATCATTTCAGATCAAGGTCCTCAATTTATGTCAAACATGATTCAATATTTTATGGACCTTTACCAGATAAATAACATAAAGTCATCACCATATCACCCTCGGGATAGTAGACAAGTGGAGGTAACTAATAGAGAATTGAATAGATCTTGACAAAAATAGTTGATACCAATAGAAAAGATTAGGTGAACAAGTAACCAGTGGCAGTGTGGGCATACAATATCACATGGAAAACCACCACATGGTTTTCTCCATATGAACTTGTATATGGGAAAAATCCTATATTGCCTATTGAATTTGAATTATAGAAGTTAAGAACAACTATTTAGATTGGATTAAAGCTAGATGAAAATAAACAACAAAGGATATTATATCTTAGTGAAGTGGATGAGATGCGAATGGAGGCTTTACATAGAACAAAACTATTTCAATTTCAGAGAAGATAGTGTCATGTTATCCATATCAAGAGAATGAAGTTCTAAGAAAAAGATTGGGCTCTATTGTTTGACTCCGATGCCAAGAATTTCTAGGAAACTCAAAACCGGATGGTTGGACTCATATGAGAATTAATAAGTATTAGACAATGGATCAATAAAATTACTTCCCATTGATGGAAATACCAAAGCACTATTAGTTAATGGACACAAACTAAATATATACAATAAATGATTAAATAGACAAGAATTTTTACAACATTTCTAATCGGAACACTCAATTATGAGGAAGAACCCAGTTCTTCCCTCATAACAAATATTTAAAAAGTGGAGGAAGACCAATAAAAATAGAATAAATAAAAACAAAAAATGACGGTTCTTCTTTTCAAAAAAAAAAAAAAAAGAAAAGTTGGAAACTAGAAATAACGGTCTTTCCACCAAAGCAAGTAATCAAAACCAATAAGGCATGATTTCTTGATTGTATTCATTAACTGAATATGTTTTTTCTAGGATACATGGAGGGGACAACATCAATTACGTCGCATACTTTAAGGTAAAGTGTTATAATCTCTATTTCTAGAATTATTAAAAAGTTATAAATGTTGTGATTATTCAAATACGTGGGAAATATTTAAACCATAATTCATAAAAGATATTTTTAAATTACCCTTCAATTTAAAATCATTACATTAAACGAAGACAACTTTTCACATGTGTGAAAATATGGATGAAGTTACAAGTTCCACAATAAACTTAAGATGGATTCCCAAATAATAACGACACACATGTTATGAGTCAATGCATTTCTAACCAATCCAATACATAATCTGAAGCAACATGAAACAAAAACCCTTGGATTCAACTGTCCTCACTAAATTCACTTTAGATTGTTCCCAAATTGATCTTGCTTTGGACTATATTCAGTCATCGTACTTTAGAATGTTCTCCATCATTTTTGCTTCACATTATTCCATGATTCGATGAAAAGGAAAGGGACAAAAAGTATTCAGAGCCATAGTTTACCTTACTTCACTTACGATATTCACAAATGACAACACTATTTCGAAAATCAGGATGGTTGAAATTTATAAAGAAATTCCAAGGCTATAAGGAAGCAATAGTGGAAGAATTCATCAAAAATTTCAAAGGGAGCTCTTCAAAGGTAAGGGGCACAATTTTTTTATTAACAATAAAATTATAAGTCAAATTTTAGGATTTTCTTATGAAGGGATGCAAATTACAAGAAGGTCCATTTATAAAGACCTAATTCAAATTTGAAATAACTTTGAACCAGAATTAGCCCTAACTAATGCAAAGGATGTCAAAGTTATTAGGAATGATACCCTTCCCGAGCCCTATGGAGCTTCGCATTTTGGATAGTGAAGTATTTCACATGTGAAGGTGAGTACAATGTCCTAAGATACAATACAATGTGAATTTTGATACATTTGTGACGGGGTTTGTACAAACTAGGACATCGAAAAATTTACCTCAATTTTTGTGTGAAAGCATCCACATTATGGCCAAAAGATATAAGGAGAAGAAAGGAGAAATTAAGCACCAAGCCCTTATTTACCTGATATGTCAACATTCCATCATAGAGCATAAGGGTAAAAATGTATGGAAAATTTTGATGGACGAGATGGATAAATTTCCAAAGAAGGAGAGAAATTCTCTCTCTGAATTTGTTGTACCCAAATAAAATCTATGCCTCACTCAACCTGAAGAAGAATTTGTGGCACCTAGCTCAAAGCGAGGTTAAATATTTGCTACCACATCAACTAGACCAATTTCCAAAATAACAAGAAGATTGAGAAAATTTGGAGAGAATCATCACTAAACCTCCAAGAAGAAAAATAAAATTAATTATTCTAGAGGATGAAGACCTTGAAGAGGTAGTAGAAATTTTGGGAAGCATATATTCAGCCACAAAATATTCTAAAGAACAAACCAAACCTGAAGAAATCCAAGAGTTCACTGAACAAAGGGGCATTGAACCTTTGGAACAACCTTCTTGTTCCAATAAGGAAACAAAAAAAGGAAAAGCTCCACTTATAGAGGAAGAACGTATATCCCCATTTTCACTAAGTCAAGGTAGTGAAGAAGAACAAATACATCATGACATCCTCCTCTCTAAGCAAGAAGGAATCATCAAGTAGAACAAAAAGAATTAGATTTTTTGAAGAAAAAAGGTACAAACATAAGAAACCCTTCTCTTCTTTACAAACACAAATTGAGAAAATTGACATACAATGCAAGGAAAAGGAAGAAATATCTCTTTCCAATGCTAAAGTAAAATTTAATTAGGAAGTTCAAGTTTCCTTGAATATAGAGGAAGTCAAAAATGTCTGGGGCTATGATTTGTAACAATTTTGAAAAATTAAATCTTCAGAATGAGACATTGAAAAATCAGTTGGAAGAAGAGAGAAAAGAGAAAACAAAAATACAAAAAGATAAATAAAATATCAAAAATGACTTACATGATGTTTTTTCATTAGGGGAAAAATTGCTTGCTTGCAGAAGGCCTTCTTTAGTATATAGTACCTTCCTGCAAGAACAATTTTATAGATGGAAGTTATCAAGAATAGCATGTGATTTTCCATTTGAAATAAATAATGACATAGACTTTTTGGAGGCCTTTACCAAAAGTTCCCAGATCATCAAAATCTCATGTGTGAGTTTCACCTATGTAATCTCTTATTAGGTCACATGTCATACTTTATGATTAACCTCTATGTTGGAGAATCTCAATTGAGATTCTTCTCTTCTACCATGAAAAATCAAATAGAATGGGATCAAAGGACAAATGAATACTTTGAGAAAGTGAAGACAAAAGGTATGTGCATGAGGCCTCAATATCCAAATCCAAATTAGATATATTAAAACATTTAGGGCTTTGGCCTACCATCCCCAAAATTCAGGCATCACATTACACAACTAAAACAGAGCATAGTAAGTGTTCAAAAATTATCTCCACAAGCAAAATTTGCAAAATCATTGTCTGTCATCTATGAAAAGAGATGCGATATGTTGAAATTACCTTGAAAAGGAGAGAGGAACTCTCCCCAAAATATGAGGTAGTCTATGAAAAGAGTAATGACAATTGCAAACATGATCCCAAGAATTTTTCAAACACATGGACGAAAATGGATTGGAATGTGGTTTAGACCGCCACTTATTCTTTTCCCCATGCCTTCCTGACAAGAATCAACATTGCAAAATACTAAAGCATTTAAAACATGACACAAAGAGGTTGAAGAAAATGAAGGATTTTGTTTCTCTAAGAAAAAAACATGGGCACTTCATCAAAGTGTTTTTAACCTAAATAAATATCTCGGAGGAAAATTTTTTTGCTCTAGAATTTGGAAAATAATTTTCAAGAGGACTTGCAAAACAAGTGTGGGGAAGATGATGAGCTCGTTAATTACATAAATAATGAAATTGTTTATATTTCCCCCTTGTTTGAATTTGAACACATTTTATGACTTTTTCTTAATTTAAAGTAGAGGTTATGTGTATTTTGTTGGATTAGCACCTAATTTTGTTTATAGATCGATGAAAGAATAAATTTTGACCAGGATGAATAGTTTTAGGCACAAAAGTATAAAAGGGAAGCCCACTTGAGTACCTCATATCTCTTTAGAATGTCTCATCTTGCTTGAAGTGTCACATCTTGGCTTACTTCGAGTACCTCGATTCACTTTGGATTGTTATGTCTTGGCTCACTTCATAGTGTTCTTATCCGCTTTGAGGTACCCTTTGATCTTAGAATTTAGGACTTTTCCAAATGTAATAGCAAATAAAAACGCAGAATCTTGCCACTCGAGCACACATCTAGTTCATATCTGTACATGCCAATTTTAGAATAAATCATGTAATCTATTTTGTCAATCGATTTCCTTAATCATCTCCATTATTTCATCCTAAAATATGGAGATGATTTGGAATCCCTATTTCTACTATCTAAATAAATATTCTTCTTATAGTTTTGTAAGTGTCAATTGAGGATGTTGGATTATATAATTCACCCTCATCGACTGTAATAAGTTAGATAGACAAATATAATTCCAATGTATGATATAAACTTTTGAAATCAATAGAGATTACTACTTTGGTGAATTAGTGTCCAACCATCATTCTGATTAATGAGAGAACAAGGGCCCACACACCCCGAGACTCATAACTCTTTTGGTATTTTCAGTATCATCTAATTTGTGTTGAGTTATGTATAATTCATCCATATAATTGTTTGCATGTTCATTGTTTAATCCAATCTATATTCATTTTTTATTTATATTAATATATATGTGTTAATTTCATTCATCTCGTAGTTATTACTTATTCTAAAGTTCTTTCTCTTAGTAGCTTTATGTGTTCAAAAATATAAGAACCTTCATTTCGAAACTTCATATTCTTTGACTTTCAACTCTTCAATTTGATTTTAGTAAGTGTGATTTCCTTTAAAAGCCTTGTGAGTTTAATTTTCAAGAATTTCAATTTCCTTCAAGTTGTGTGAGTATTTAAATTCTGCAAGTTAACTAGTTTCATTCAATTCAATTGGTTTGTATAGTATAGTTTAGATATAAATTTTAGAAACTTAGAATTAAAGAAACCCCAAACTCTAAAATTTTGTCAAAGTCAAATTAGCGTAACAAAAATATTCTTTTTCTTAACCATGATACATGACTATTATATAGCCAAAAAAATAACAAAACAACCTCCGAAATAATAGGGAGGTGTTACAACCAATATCTCGTAATAAAACCAATAAACTATATGCAACATTATATTGTTATTTTAACAACAATATAATATCAATAAACTTACCATATTAACCATATGGTTAATAACTAACTAATTACAATTTACCTTTTGGTAAATCACCCACAAACATATGAACATTAATTTCCTAACATTCCCCCCTTAATGTTTACATGGTAGAAAAAGAACTTTCACACTTCCTCTGCAGCTTGCCACGCATGCTTGCTCACGATCTTAGTACAACACTTGAACAAAAGGTAGAAGAATGAACACATCAAATTCTTATCAACCATGCACTTGTCGAGAACACATCGACCAAGAGGATGGGAACAAGATCAATAATCATCTGCTTATCAACCAGTCACTCTAGGGAACACATATGACCTAGCAGTGTGGGAACTCAAGCAGGAACATAGCTGAACAATATTCAATGGTTTTCCAGAGGCTAACCACAAACCTAGGTATGAACAGGAACACATTTGACTGTTCAACCTCTTCAAGAAACATGATGTTGCTTTTTACTGTGTTATTTGTTCTTCACTATGTTATTACATTGGGGAATTATATAGGAATAATCACATAGACAAGTGAACAGAACATACCACATTTGTTCTTATTTTTCACACCAAGTTGAAATCCACACCACACAACCAAACTAGAACACTATAAAACTCAAACATTAAATCTCACACCACAAAATGCCACTATAGTTCCGCGTGGCCCTGCTGTTTGGTGACTCGACGAGACGTCCGATAGACCTCCATTCTCTCGACGCTCTCGTCCTCCAATGTATGATGCTTTGCTACCTCAACGAAATGTGATCATGACACTTAGTTGTTTCCACATTGTGATTATTATTTTTTTCCCTCCCGCAATGTGAAACACTATATTTTCTAGATGTTGGGTAATACCGAAAATGCATCCGTAAGGAATTTTTTTTTACAATATTTTAACATTGACTCTTGACACCACAATACCAAACACCTAAAATCACCTATTTGACTTTATGACACTTGACACTATAGACTGTGACCACCAATTTGTTGATAAAAATTATAAAACTTACACAACAATACCTAAAAAAATGTTTACTCACAATTATACACTTGTGACTCAACAAAAAAAACTAGAATAAATTAATAATCTATATGCAATAGATTATAATTTTTACACAAAGAAATAACATAAAACGACATGAACGTTACCTTACAAACTATAGTTAATGGAATAAATGGAATTGCATACACGAGAATTTCACCAATACGAATGGGCACGACTTTAACTAACACAACTAAAAATGACATTTAAAAAAGACAAACCGACTTGTTTTAAAATATCTACCTATCACTAAAAATGAAACAAGGACTTAACAACTATTTGACATAGACATACTCAAAGTCGATTCGCAACCAAATCGAATAGAGAGCGAGCTACAAGTTGAACTAAATCAGGTGAATACCATTCGAAGGCATGCATGTGACAATAGATTAATATGATTTCAGTGTTGACCGCCAATACCATCATCACAGAATTCGTAGTTGTGTTGGATCCAATATAATGAAGAGCCAAACGCATCAGTCTGACACCTTTTATCTCTTCAATACAAAAGACAACTATGCAATCTCTCACCAAGCGTATACGGAGGGGAACAATTCTATCATCAAGGAGAATATATCTCCGCGCAATGTGAAGAATCTAATCTCTTCCCAATAAAGATGATTGAGAAGTGGGTGATGTGGCAGATTGGAAGTTCGAATTGCATGCAACAAAGAAAAACTTGGGCCAATAAGATTTGTTCAAAAAAATTCCTACCTTCATACCATCACACGTCTGAAAGCTTGGATTTGACAGTAAAAAAAGATAGTTGTGGCCTTGGCTGTTGGAAATATTTGCATGCATAAAGATCGATTGATCCTGGAAATTGAGAACGAACTGCGTAGAAAGCCTACCAAAATGATAATCACGCCGGATAATTATACAACCAAATACAATGCAGATTGTGGCGAGCTTGAAGACGTAAAATCTGAAGCGAATGATCTCAGCAAGGATGCCACAAAGATTTCACCATGCTATGACTATATTGCAGAATTGGAAGCTTTGTCAGGGCCGATGTTCAATAAAACTTGTCTTACCATTCACCTGTTTCAGGTGTCTCAGAATATGAATGCGTGGAATTTGATCTCCAACGTAGAAAATATCGACACCAAAAGCTTCTACCACTGAGGAATAGTATGCAACAATTCAGAACTATATATGAAAAATGGAGAACGTGCCTATATGCTGAATTTATTACACTTTTCTTTGTGGCACTGCCTTTATTTCTTGCAAATTCACATCGATATAACTAGAAGCATTCGACTAGTATGGATCAAATCATAGAAAATGTAGTTCCGCAGCTATTCTAAAACCCAATCAATAATTTTCTCATCAACTGGGGCAATTGCGAATCATGAACAAATCCCCTCATAGACTCTTACACGAATCTCATTGCTTTGATACCAAATCTAAAATTTGGTCAGAGTCGAATTAGCACAGAAAAAAATATTCTTTTGCTCAACCAGGATACATGGCTATTATATAGCCAAACAAGTAGCAAAATAACCTCCGAAATAATAGGGAGGTGTAACAACCAATATCCTGTAATACAACTAAACCATATGTGATATTATATTGTTATTCCTAATAATATAATATCAACAAACTTACCGTATTAACCATACGGCTAACAACTAACTAATTACAATTTACCTAAAATGTGCTTATTGCATATTGCCTTTGGACACTACGCTGGTTATAATGACAACTAGATTGATTAAATGCTGAATCGACAACGAGGCTCATCTAAGTGTCCCTAGAGAAACAACAACAAAGGAAAATCAAAGGTCAATTTTTCTGAGATAAAATCATATAAATGACAATAATTATTATTTTACTTTCGGATCTGATTATGAAAGTTTAGACATATTGTATGATTTATAAGAAGAAGTTCAAAAAATAAATGTTTTGAATCATTTTGAAGAAGAATCAGAGTCCGATAGCTCGATATAGGGTATGATTCCTTGCCTTGTTTTGCCAATATAAATATGTTATCCATAATTCCTCATCCTTTCATTCCACCGGATTCAAAATTGCTTAGTCATCACCTAGAAGACTCTCAAGATGAATATGATAAGTTTCCATCATGGGATATTACAAGAAAAACATATTTATACCGAAAATGACATATTTTCATTACAAACATCAAGCCGATTGAATGTTGAGCTTGAACAAAATCAAAAGGATTCATAAGAAAGGCGACATCTCCTAGAGCATGAAAAAGAGAAATACAAATTTGAAAGATTAACATGCGATGAAGATTTAGATGATCTTTATTGTGGACTCGTCCTAGATAGTCCTTACAGATCAACCCCCAAAAGATAAGATCAAGGAGAAGATATGTATGATTCATAGGAAGAGGAAGAGGAGAGAAAGGAATTTTCCTTTCCTATTTCCATAAGAAGACTCGGTAGAACCAAGACAACCCTCTAGAAGGAATGAGTCATCTCCTCATGTTTTAAGAAAACAATAGCTTAAAGATAGAATGAATTTAGTTTAGAAAGTCATAACCAACACTATTATTGAATTCGAAAGCTAGCAAAAGAAGATGATCTTGAAAATGAGAATGCGAAGGAATGCCAAGAATCACTAAAACAAGCCTACAATCAATTCATCTAGACTCCAAATGAAGAAGAACCAGTTCCTCAGAGATGAGTACTTTAAAAGTGCTCAAAATCTATTTATTACTATTGTTTTTACATTCCCAATATAAGGCAATATTCTCTTGATCCCATGATTGATCACTGGTGTAGACATTAGTCTATTAAGAACCAGAGACATCCCACATGATTGTTGGGAAAAACATATTTGAAAATAAGATTTGACAATAAACTCGTTGTTTCTCATTTCCTAGCCTATGTCCCAATTATCATCATTGGATATCAAAGAACTATGCAAAGTTGAATTAGCACAAAAAAATATATTCTTTTACTCAACCATGATACATGGCTATTATATAGCCAAACAACCGCAAAATAACCTCTCGAAATAATATGGAGGTGTTACAACCAATATCCCGTACAACCAATAAACTATATGTGACATTATATTGTTATTCCTAACCGTATAATATCAACATACTTACCGTATTAACCATACGGTTAACAACTAACTAATTACAATTTCACTTTTGGTAAATTACCCACAAACATGTGAACATTAATTTCCAAACAAAAGAATATCACTAAGAAATTGTTAATTTCCCAAAATGACCTTATTGCATATTGCCTTTGGACACCGCCTCGGTTATAATGAAAACTAGATTGATTAAATGTTGAACCGACAACGAGACTCATCTAAGTGTCCCTAGAGAAAAAGTGACAAAGGAAAATCAAAGGTCGATTTTCTCGAGAGAAAATCATATACATGACGATAATTATTATTTTACTTCCAGATATGTTTATGAAATTTTAGACATATTGTATGATTTATAAGAAGAAGTTCAAAAAATAAATGTTGTGAATCATTATGAAGAAGAATCGAGTCCGATAGCTCGATATAGAGTGTGATTCCTTTCCTTGTTTTTCCAATATAAATATGCTATCCATAATTCCCCATTCTTTCATTCCACTAGATTCAAAATTGCTTAGTCATCACCTAGAAGACTCTTAAGATGAATATGATAATTTTCCATCATGGGATATTACAAGAAAAACATATTTATACCGAAAAATGACATATTTGCATTACAAACATCAAGCTAGATTGATTGTTGAGATTGAAAAAATCAAAAGGAATAAGAAATGTGAGCTCTCCTAGAGCATGAAAAAGAGAAATACAAATTCCAAAGATTAACATGTGATGAAGATTTAGATGATCTTTATGGTGGACTTGTCCTAGATAGTCCTTAGAGATCAACCCCAAAAGATAAGATCAAGGAGAAGATCTATACGATTCATAGGAAGATGAAGAGGGAGAGAAAGGAATTTTCCTTTCCTATTTCCATAAGAAGACCGAGTAGAACCAAGACAACCCTCTAGAAGGAATGAGTCGGCTCCTCATGTTTTAAGAAAACAATAGCTTAAAGATGGAATGAATTTCCTTTAGAAAGTCATAGCCACCACTATTATTGAATTTAGAAAGCTAGCGAGAAGAAGATGATCTTGAAAATGAGAATGCGAAGGAATCCCAAGAATCACTAGAACAAGCCTACAATCAATTCATCCAGACTCCAATGAAGACGAACCAGTTCCAGAGATGAGTACTTTAAAAGTGCTCAAAATCTATTTATTACTATTGCTTTTGCATTCCCAACATAAGGCAATATTCTCTTGATCCCATGATTGATACTTGGTGTAGACATTAGTCTATTAAGAACTAGAACCATCCCACATGATTGTTGGGACAAAACATATTTGATAATAAACTTGTTGTTTCTCATTTCCTAGCCTATGTCCCGATTATCATCGTTGGATATTAAAGAACTGGTCAAAGTCAAATTAACACGAGAAAAAAATATTCTTTTACTCAACCATGATACATGGCTATTATATAGCCAAACAACTAGCAAAATAACCTCCGAAATAATAGGGAGGTGTTACAACCAATATCCCGTAATACAACCAATAAACTATATGTGACATTATATTGTAATTCCTAACAATATAATATCAACATACTTAACGTATTTGAAAGAGGGTTTAAAACCCGCAAGCGAGGATCACGAGGGATGACATGCACATCAACGGACATGTGAACGGCAGTGTGAAGAGATCTCGGGAGGAGCGAGCATCAACCGAATGTGCATGCAAAGATTTGAAACACGGGCAGAACCTGGTTAAGCCATAAAACTCTCCTCTATCTCATAGATCAAATGGGGTGTACATATAGGAGGTGCTGAGTAACCCCCAGTGCTACAATCATGACAACTCAAGTAGAGAGGGGGAGTTACATTCCCATAATAGAAGTGTAACTCCCAATGATGCATATGACGCATTGATGTATCGACGCATCTTGACACGTTGACATCGCCGATGCATTGACGTGTAAGAGAATCTCATAATGACCCCTAAATGACACGTGGACCTACGATCTCACCTAATGATGTGGAAAATACACACACCAACACACCTCCTTCATCGTAACTTAGGATGAGGTGGCAAGTCATAAATGACAAATGGGTCCCAAAGACAAAGCTTCCATTGCCGAGGTACCCATGCACAAGAAAAAGGTCCCGAGCAGTGAAGGAAAACCCAGTGGGAAAAACATCCACCACAAGAGAACAAAACACTCTCTAATCTAAGAAAGATGCCAAATATGGGTCCCATCTCTAGACAAGCCTGAAAGGCAATCTCTCGGAAAAGAAGAAGAGAGAAAAAGAGACAGATGAGAGGAATGCGAAGATGCCGTGGACGGATCTCGAACTCTGCAGCTCTAGGAGGTCTCCCAAAAGAATGTCGATGATGAGATCCTCTGCCTCTAGACTGAAGAAGAGCCACCTACACCGAACAGTGTGCCTACCCTTAGGAAGGACAGACATGACGTGCTGAGATTTTTCCCACTCCATGAAGGAAACCAAGGCGTAGCACGAAGAACTCTAAGTCTAGTCCACCAAAGTGTGGCATAGGTCTAGCAAATGAGCACCAAGGAACCGAAGGTAATGCCATGTGTGCATAGGCTGTCGAGTGTGAAGAGTGAACACCTGTAGGAATGCGAAGATGTTGTGGATGGATCTAAACTCTGCAGCTCTAGGAGGTCTTCCAAAATAATGTCGATGATGAGATCCTATGCCTGCGGGTGAAGAAGAGCCACCTACACCGAACAATGTGCCTACCCTTAGGAAGGACAGACATGACGTGCTAAGAGTTTTCCCACTGCATGAAGGAAACTGAAGGCAGAAGCACGAAGAACTCTGAGTCTAGTCCACGAAAGTGTGACATAGGTCTAGCAAATGAGCACCAAGGAACCGAAGGTAATGCCACGTGTGCAGAACTGTCAGAGTGTGAAGAGTGAACACCTGTAGAAAGGATGTCCACATGATGTGAAGGGAACAAAACATCCCCCACAACAGAAAATGGATCCACAAGCAAGGGTGGATCAATGAAGGTCTTCGGAAAAGTGGAAGTGGTAAGAGTCCCAGAAGGGGCACTCCTAACAACGGAGATGATGGACTCCTCTGAAACACCTATAGATGGATGAGAAACCTATAGTGCATCACAAGTGTACTCTGCAAAAAGATGACTAAGGTCAGGAAGATACTCATCCCAATGAGGGGGCTCAACAAACAAGAGCGATGTCAGATAGGTATGAGTCATCCAATGAAGGTAGAGGAGTGAAGTGGGCCTCGCACACTAGAAGTGGAAAGGAGGCAGGTGTAATGATGGTATGAGACTGAGTAGGAGACTTCTCGATATCTGATGAGATGTGGGAAGTGTCAACACTCTCTGGAATAGTGAGAGAAAGAGGAGAAGAGTCCTCTGCGTGGTACTCTCGACATCGAGAATAGGCTGCACAATCCTCGTCATCAGAAATAGAACCAAGCGAGTCTATGTCAGCAGAACTGCCATCACATGAAGAAATGGAGGAGATGACTGAATCAACAATAGCAACGACTATAGTATGTGAAGGGTCTCCATAGAGGGATTGAAGAATGCTCTAGACATAGTGAGGTGGATCTGAGTCTACCACGTGAAACCAAAGAGAACAAGAGACATGCATCATCATGTGACCAAAGACATGGTCGCAAGTGTCAAGAAATTCCTCTAGATGACGATGATCAGCGGGTGCAGGAACTGCCCAAGCAAGAAGGGTAAAAGACCCTCGTGGGTGAAGTAACGTTCCATGGAAGCACGCCAAGCTGAATAGTTCCCTCTCCCGGTGAGAAGTGGCAGAGGTAAGGTGATCCTATAATTCTCAAGTCTAGAAAGAGCACTCTCCATGATGAAAAATGCAAGATGCACAAAAGCAAGATGTTAGACTTGGTGATAATGCAAGTTTGCCATGGTTTTCTGATATTACAAACTATTTGGCAATAGGAAAATTTCCTGCAAATTTCACTAGTAGACAAAAGAAATAGTTAATTAAAGAAAGTGTTACCTTTAAATGGGTAAATGGAATTTTATTCAAATGTGGATCTAACTTGGTGTTACGCAGGTGTGTTAGAGAAGATGAAGTCTATGATATTATTAGAGATTTCCATTATGAACCAACTGGAGGTTGTTATTTTGTAAAAATAACTGTGCATAAGATTCTTGGAGATGGATATTATTGGTCCTCCCTTCACAAAAGTGTGAATAAATATATTTGGCATTGTGATGCATGCCAAAGGATGGGAAAACCCACCTTGTCCAATGAAATGCCTCTCCAACCTCAATTGGTTCTTGAACCATTTGAGTAGTGGGGGTTGGATTTTTTTGGACCTATAAACCCATCCTCCCAAGGAAAATAATTCATTTTAGTTTGTATTGACTATGTAACTAAATGGGTTGAAGTGCAGGATTTATCCCAAGCTCGAGAAGAATCAGTGGCAAACTTCCTATATTACCAGATCATGCACAAGTTTGGAGCACCAAGAAGCATCATTTCATACCAAGGTCCTCAATTTATGTCAAACATGATTAAATATTTTATGGACCTTTACCAGATAAATAACTTAAAGTCATCACCATATCACCCTCGGGATAGTAGACAAGTGGAAGTAACTAATAGAGAATTGGAAAAGATCTTGACCAAAATAGTTGATACCAATAGAAAAGATTGGGTGAACAAGTAACCGGAGTAAGGTGTGGGCATACAATATCACTTGGAAAACCACCACAGGGTTTTCTCCATATGAACTTGTATATGGGAAAAATCATATATTGCCTATTGAATTTGAATTATAGAAGTTAAGAACAACTATTTAGATTGGATTAAAGCTAGATGAAAATAAACAACAAAGGATATTATATCTTAGTGAAGCTGGATGAGATGCGAATGGAGGCTTTACATAGAACAAAACTATTTCAATTTTAGAGAAGATAGTGTCATGTTATCCATATCAAGAGAATGAAGTTCTAAGCAAAAGATTGGGCTCTATTGTTTGACTCCGGATGCCAAGAATTTCTAGGGAAAATCAAAACCGATGGTTGGACTCATATGATAATTAATAAGTATTAGACAATGGATCAATAAAATTACTTCCCATTGATGGAAATACCAAAGCACTATTAGTTAATGGACACAAACTAAATATATACAATAAATGATTAAATAGACAAGAATTTTTACAACATTTCTAATCAGGAACACTCAATTATAAGGAAGAACCCAATTCTTCCTCATAACAAATATTTAAAAAGTGGAGGAAGACCAATAAAAATAGAATAAATAAAAACAAAAAATGACAGTTCTTCTTTTCAAAAAAAGGAAAAAAAAGAAAAGTTGGAAACTAGAAATAACGGTCTTTCCACCAAAGCAGGAAATCAAAATCAATAAGGCATGATTTTTTGATTGTATTCGTTAACTGAATATGTTTTTTTCATAGGATACATGGAGGGGACAACATCAATTACGTCAGTACTTTAGATTAAAATGCTATAATCTCTATTTCTAGAATTATTAAAAAGTTATAAATGTTGTGATTATTCAAATACGTGAGAAATATTTAAACCATAATTCATAAAAGATATTTTTAAATTACCCTTCAATTTAAAATCATTACATTAAACGAAGACAACTTTTCACATGTGTGAAAATATGGATGAAGTTACAAGTCCCACAATAAACTTAAGATGGATTCCCAAATAATAACGACACACATGTTATGAGTCAATGCGTTTCTAACCAATCTAATGCATAATCTGAAGCAACACAAAACAAAAACCCTTGTATTCAATTGTCCTCACTAATTCGCTTTAGATTGTTCCCAAATTGATCTTGCTTTAGACTATATTCAGTCATCGTACTTTAGAATGTTCTCCATCATTTTTGCTTCACATTATTCCATGATTCAGATGAAAAGGACAGGGAACAAAAAGTATTCAAAGCCATAGTTTACCTTACTTCACTTACGATATTCACAAATGACAACACTATTTCGAAAATTAGGATGGTTGAAATTTATCAAGAAATTCCAAGGCTATAAAGAAGAAATAGTGGAAGAATTCATTAAAAAATTCAAAGGGAACTCTTCAAAGGTAAGGGGCACAATTTTTTTATTAACAATAAATTTATAAGTCAAATTTTAGGATTTTCTTATGAAGGGATGCAAATTACAAGAAGGTCCATTTATAAAGACCTAATTCAAATTTGTGAATAACCCGAACCGAATTAGCCCTAACTAACGCAAAGGATGTCAAAGTTATTAGGAAGGATACCCTTCCCGAGCCCTATGGAGCTGACGCATTTTGGATAGTGAAGTATTTCACATGTGAAGGTGAATACAATGTCCTAAGATACAATACAATGTGAATTTTGATTCATTTGTGACAGGTTTTGTACAAACTAGGACATCGAAAAAATTTACCTCAATTTTTGTGTGAAATCATCCACATTATGGCCAAAAGAGTATAAGGAGAAGAAAGGAGAAATTAAGCACCAAGCCCTTATTTACCCGATATGTCAACATTCCATCATAGAGCATAAGGGTAAAAATGTATGGAAAATTTTGATGGACGAGATGGATAAATTTCCAAAGAAGGAGAGAAATTCTCTCTCTGAATTTGTTATACCCAAATAAAATCTATGCCTCACTCAACTTTGAAGAAGAATTTGTGGCACCTAGCTCCGAAAGCGAGGTTAAATATTTGCTACCACATCAACTAGACCAACTCACAAAATAACAAGAAGATTCAGAAAATTTGGAGAGGAATTTGTCTCTAAACCTCCAAGAAGAAAAATAAAATTAATTATTATAGAGGATGAAGACCTTGAAGAGGTAGTCAAAATTTTGGGAAGCATATATTCAGCCACAAAATATTCTAGAGAACAAGCTAAACTCAAGAAATCCAAGAGTTCACTTTGAATAAAGGGGCATTGAACCTTTGGAACAACCTTCTTGTTCCAATAAGGAAACAAAAAAGGAAAAGCTCCACTTATAGAGGAAGAACGTATATCCCCATTTTCACTAAGTCAAGGTAGTGAAGAAGAACAAATACATCATGACATCCTCCTCTCTAAGCAAGAAGGAATCATCAAGTAGCAACAAAAGAATTAGATTTTCTGAAGAAAAAAAGGTACAAACATAAGAAACCCTTCTCTTCTTTACAAACACAAATTGAGAAAATTGAGATACAATGCAAGGAAAAGGAAGAAATATCTCTTTCCAATGCTAAAGTAAAATTTAATAAGGAAGTTCAAGTTTCCTTGAATATAGAGGAAGTCAAAATGTCCAGGCTATGATTTGTAACAATTTTGAAAAATTACATCTTCAGAATGAGACATTGAAAAATCAGTTGAAAGAATAGAGAAAAGAGAAAACAAAAAGATAAAAAGATAAATAAAATATCAAAAATGACTTACATGATGTTTTTTCATTAGGGGAAAATTGCTTTCTGCGAAAGGCCTTCTTTAGTATGTAGTACCTTCCTTTAGGAACAATTTTATTGATGGATGCTATCAAGGATAGTATGTGATTTTCCATTTGAAATAAATAATGACATAGACTTTTTGGAGGCCTTTACCAAAAGTTCCCCAGATCATCAAAATCTCATGTGTGAGTTTCATCTATGTAATCTCTTGTTAGGTCACATGTCATACTTTCTGATTAACCTCTATGTTGGAGAATCTCAATTGAGATCCTTCTCTTCTACCATGAAAAATCAAATAGAATGGGATCAAAGGAGAAATTAATACTTTGAGAAAGTGAAGACAAAAGGTTTGTACATGAGGCCTCAATATCCAAATCCAGACTAGATATATTAAAACATTTAGGGCTTTGGCCTACCATCCCCAAAATTCAGGAGCATCACATTACACAACTAAAACAGAGCATACTAAGTGTTCAAAAATTATCTCCACAAGCAAAATTTGCAAAATCATTGTGCATCTGCCCATGAAAAGAGATGCGATATGTTGGAAATTACCTTGAAAAGGAGAGAGGAACTCTCCCCCAAAAATGAGGTAGTCTATGAAAAGAGTAATGACAATTGCAAACATGATCCTAAGAATTTATCAAACACAAGGACGAAAATGGATTGGAATGCGGTTTAGACCGCCACTTATTATTTTCCCCATGCCTTCTTGACAAGAATCAACATTGCAAAATACTAAAGCATTCAAAACATGACACAAAGAGGTTGAAGAAAATGAAGGATTTTGTGTCTCTAAGAAAAAAACATGGGCACTTCATCAAAGTGTTTTTAACCTAAATAAATATCCGGAGGAAAAGTTTTTGCTCTAGAATTTGGAAAATAATTTGCAAGAGGACTTGCAAACAAGTGTGGGGGAAGATGATGAGCTCATTAATTGAATAAATAATGAAATTGTTTATATTTCCCCCTTGTTTGAATTTGAACACATTTTATAACTTTTTCTTAATTTAAAGTAGAGGTTATGTGTATTTTGTTGGATTAGCACCTAATTTTGTGTATAGATCAATGAAAGAATAAATTTTGACCAGGATGCAAAGTTTTGGGCACAAAAGTATAAAGGGAAGCCCACTTGAGAGTACCTCATATCGCTTTAGAATGTCTCATCTTGCTTGAAGTGTCACATCTTGGCTTACTTCGAGTACCTCGGTTCACTTTGGATTGTTATGTCTTGGCTCACTTCATAGTGTTCTTATCCGCTTTGAGGTACCCTTTGATCTTAGAATTTAGGAATTTTCCAGCTTGTAATAGCAAATAAAAAAGCGAGAATCTTGCCAATTTCGAGCACACATCTAGTTCATATCTGTACACGCCAATTTTAGAATAAATCATGTAATCTGTTTTGTCAATCGATTTCCTTAATCATCTCCATTATTTCATCCTAAAATATGGAGATGATTTGGAATCCCTATTTCTACTATCTAAATAAAGATTCTTCTTATAGTTTTGTAGGTGTCAATTGAGGAAGTTGGATTATATAATTCACCCTCATCGATTTGCCGTAATAAGTTAGATAGACAAATATAATTCCAATGTATGATCTAAACTTTTGAAATCAATAGAGATTACTACTTTGGTGAATTAGTGTCCAACCATCATTACGATTAATGAGAGAACAAGGGCCCACTCACCCCGAGACTCAAAACTCTTTTGGTATTTTCTGTATCATCTGATTTGTGTTGAGTTCTGTATGATTCATCCATATAATTGTTTGCATGTTCATTGTTTAATCCAATCTATATTCATTCCTTTCTTTATATTAATTCATCTGTGTTAGTTTCATTCATCAGTAGTTATTACTTATTCTAAAGTTCTTTCTCTTAGTAGCTTTATGTGTTCAAAACTGTAAGAACTTTCATTTCAGAAACTTCATATTCTTTGACTTTCAATCCTTCAATTTGATTTCAATAAGTGTGCTTTCCTTTAAAAGCCTTGTGAGTTTAATTTTCAAGAATTTCAATTTCCTTCAAGTTGTGTGAGTATTTAAATTCTGCAAGTTAACTAGTTTCATTCAATTCAATTGGTTTGTATAGTATAGTTTAGATATAAATTTTAGAAACTTAGAATTAAAGAAACCCCCAAACTCTAAAATTTTGTCAAAGTCAAATTAGCGGAACAAAAATATTCTTTTTCTTAACCATGATACATGACTATTATATAGCCAAAAAAATAACAAAACAACCTCCGAAATAATAGGGAGGTGTTACAATCAATATCTCGTAATAAAACCAATAAACTATATTCAACATTATATTGTTATTCTTAACAATATAATATCAATAAACTTACCATATTAACCATATGGTTAATAACTAACTAATTACAATTTACCTTTTGGTAAATCACCCACAAACATATGAACATTAATTTCCTAACATTCCCCCCTTAATGTTTACATGGTAGAAAAAGAACTTTCACACTTCCTCTGCGCACTTGCACGTGCATGCTTGCTCACGATCTTAATCAACACTCGAACAAAAGGTAGAAGAAGGAACACATCAAATTCTTATCAACCATGCACTATCGAGAACACATCTGACCGAAGAGGATGGGAACACGCTCAAGAATCATCTGCTTATCAACCAGTCACTCTAGGGAACACATATGACCTAGTAGTGTGGGAACTCAAGCAGAACATATCTGAACAATATTCAATGGTTTTCCAGAGGCTAACCACAAACCTAGGTATGAACAGAACACATTTGACTGTTCAACCTCTTCAAGAAACATGATGTTACTTTTTACTTGTGTTATTTGTTCTTCACTATGTTATTACATTGGGGAATTATATAGGAATAATCACATACGCAAGTGAACAGAACATACCACATTTGTTCTTATTTTTCACACCAAGTTGAAATCCACACCACAAAATCTGAAACTAGAACACTATAGAACTAAACATTAAATCTCACACCACAAAATGCCACTATAGTTCGCGCGGCCTGTCGTTGGTGACCCGTGACGAGACGTCGCGATAGACCTCCATTCTTTGACATCGCCTCTGTCCTCCAATGTATGATCTTTGCTTACCTCAACGAAATGTGATCATGACACTTAGTTGTTTCCACATTGTGATTATTTTTTTCCCTCCCGCAATGTGAAACACTATATTTTCTAGATGTTGGGTAATACCGAAAATGCATCCGTAAGGAATTTTTTTTTACAATATTTTAACATTGACTCTTGACACCACAATATCAAACACCTAAAATCACCTATTTAACTTTATGGCACTTGACACTATAGAGTGTGACCACCAATTTGTTGATAAAAATTATAAAACTTACACAACAATGCCTACAAAATGTTTACTCACAATTATACACTTGTGACTCAACAAAAAAAACCTAGAATAAATTAATAATCTATATGCAATAGATTATAATTTTTACACAAAGAAATAACATAAAACGACATGAACATTACCTTACAAACTATAGTTAGTGGAATAAATGGAATTGCATACACGAGAATTTCACCAATATGAATGGGCATGACTTTAACTAACACAACTAAAAACGACATTTAAAAAAGACAAACCAACTTGTTTTAAAATATCTACCTATCACTGAAAAATGAAACAAAGACTTTGACAACTATTTGACATAAACATAATCAAAGTCGATTCGCAACCAAATCGAATAGAGAGCGAGGTACAAGTTGAACTAAATCAGGTGAATACCATTCGAAGGCGTGCATGTGACAATAGATTAATATGATTTCAGTGTTGACCGCCAATACCATCATCACAGAATTGGTAGTTATGTTGCATCCAGTATATTGAAGAGCCAAACTTATCAGTCTCACACCTTTTATCTCTTCAATACAAAAGACAACTATGCAATATCTCACCAAGCGTATACGGAGGGGAACAATTCTATCATCAAGGAGAATGTATCTCCACGCAATGTGAAGAATCTAATCTCTTCCCAATAAGGACGATTGAGAAGTGGGTGATGTGGCAGATTAGAAGTTCGAATTGCATACAACAAAGAAAAAAAACTCAGGCCAATAAGATTTGTTCAAAAAAATCCTACCTTCATACCATCACACGTCTGAAAGCTTGGATTTGACAGTAAAAAAAGATAGTTGTGGCCTTGGCTGTTGGAAATATTTGCATGCATAAAGATCGATTGATCCTGGAAATTGAGAACGAACTACGTAGAAAGCTACCAAAATGATAATCACGCCCGATAACTATACAACCAAATATAATGCAGATTGTGGCGAGCTTGAAGAAGTAAAATCTGAAGCGAATGATCTCAGTAAGGATGTCACAAATATTTCACCATGCTATGACTATATTACAGAATTGGAAGCTTTGTCAGGGCCGATGTTCAATAAAACTTGTCTTACCATTCACCTTTTCAGGTGTCTCAATATATGAATGCGTGGAATTTGATCTCCAATGTTGAAAATATCGACACCAAAAGCTTCTACCACTGAGGAATAGTATGCAACAATTCAGAAATATATATGAAAAATGGAGAGGTGCCTATATGCTGAATTTATTACACTTTTCTTTGTGGCATTGCCTTTATTTCTTACAAATTCACATTGATATAACTAGAAGCATTCGACTAGCATGGATGAAATAATAGAAAATGTAATTCCGCAGCTATTCTAAAACCGAATCAATAATTTTCTCATCAACTGGGGCAATTGCGAATCATGAACAAATCCCCTCATAGACTCTTACACGAATCTCATTTCTTTGATACCAAATCTAAAATTTGGTCAGAGTCGAGTTAGCACAGAAAAAAATATTCTTTTGCTCAACCAGGATGCATGGCTATTATATAGCCAAACAAATAGCAAAATAACCTCCGAAATAATAGGGAGGTGTAACAACCAATATCCTGTAATACAACTAAACTATATGCGACATTATATTGTTATTCCTAACAATATAATATCAACAAACTTACCGTATTAACCATACGGCTAACAACTAACTAATTACAATTTACCTAAAATGTCCTTATTGCATATTGCCTTTGGACACTGCGCTGGTTATAATGACAACTAGATTGATTAAATGCTGAATCGACAACGAGGCTCATCTAAGTGTCCCTAGAGAAACAACAACAAAGGAAAATCAAAGGTCAATTTTCTGAGATAAAATCATTAAATGACAATAATTATTATTTTACTTCGGATCTGATTATGAAAGTTTAGACATATTGTATGATTTATAAGAAGAAGTTCAAAAAATAAATGTTTTGAATCATTTTGAAGAAGAATCGAGTCGATAGCTCGATATAGGGTATGATTCTTTGCCTTGTTTTGCCAATATAAATATGTTATCCATAATTCCTCATCCTTTCATTCCACCGGATTCAAAATTGCTTAGTCATCACCTAGAAGACTCTCAAGATGAATATGATAAGTTTCCATCATGGGATATTACAAGAAAAACATATTTATACCGAAAAATGACATATTTTCATTACAAACATCAAGCCCGATTGAATGTTGAGCTTGAACAAAATCAAAAGGAATAAGAAAGGCGAGATCTCCTAGAGCATGAAAAAGAGAAATACAAATTTGAAAGATTAACATGCGATGAAGATTTAGATGATCTTTATTGTGGACTGTCCTAGATAGTCCTTACGATCAACCCCCAAAAGATAAGATCAAGGAGAAGATATGTATGATTCATAGGAAGAGGAAGAGGGAGAGAAAGGAATTTTCCTTTCCTATTTCCATAAGAAGACTCGGTAGAACCAAGACAACCCTCTAGAAGGAATGAGTCATCTCCTCATGTTTTAAGAAAACAATAGCTTAAAGATAGAATGAATTTCGTTTAGAAAGTCATAACCAACACTATTATTGAATTGAAAGCTAGCAAAAGAAGATGATCTTGAAAATGAGAATGCGAAGGAATGCCAAGAATCACTAGAACAAGCCTACAATCAATTCATCTAGACTCCAAATGAAGAAGAACCAGTTCCAGAGATGAGTACTTTAAAAAGTGCTCAAAATCTATTTATTACTATTGTTTTTTACATTCCCAATATAAGGCAATATTCTCTTGATCCCATGATTGATCTTCGTGTAGACATTAGTCTATTAAGAACCGCAGAGACATCCCACATGATTGTTGGGAAAAAACATATTTGAAAATAAGATTTGATAATAAACTCGTTGTTTCTCATTTCCTAGCCTATGTCCCAATTATCATCATTGGATATCAAAGAACTATGCAAAGTTGAATTAGCACAAGCAAAAATATATTCTTTTACTCAACCATGATACATGGCTATTATATAGCCAAACAACCGCAAAATAACCTCTGAAATAATATGGAGGTGTTACAACCAATATCCCGTACAACCAATAAACTATATGTGACATTATATTGTTATTCCTAACTAATAATATCAACATACTTACCGTATTAACCATACGGTTAACAACTAACTAATTACAATTTCACTTTTGGTAAATTACCCACAAACATGTGAACATTAATTTCCAAACAAAAGAATATCACTAAGAAATTGTTAATTTCCCAAAATGACCTTATTGCATATTGCCTTTGGACAACTTTATACTGGTTATAATGAAAACTAGATTGATTAGATGTTGAACCGACAACGAGACTCATCTAAGTGTCCCTAGAGAAAAAGTGACAAAGGAAAATCAAAGGTCGATTTTAAGAGAAAATCATATACATGACGATAATTATTATTTTACTTCCGGATATGTTTATGAAATTTTAGACATATTGTATGATTTATAAGAAGAAGTTCAAAAAATAAATGTTGTGAATCATTATGAAGAAGAATCAGTCGATAGCTCGATATAGAGTGTGATTCCTTTCCTTGTTTTCCAATATAAATATGCTATCCATAATTCCCCATTCTTTCATTCCACTAGATTCAAAATTGCTTAGTCATCACCTAGAAGACTCTCAAGATTAATATGATAATTTTCCATCATGGGATATTACAAGAAAAACATATTTATACCGAAAAATGACATATTTGCATTACAAACATCAAGCTAGATTGATTGTTGAGATTGAAAAAAATCAAAAGGAATAAGAAATGTGAGCTCTCCTAGAGCATGAAAAAGAGAAATACAAATTCCAAAGATTAACATGTGATGAAGATTTAGATGATCTTTATGGTGGACTTGTCCTAGATAGTCCTTAGAGATCAACCCCCAAAAGATAAGATCAAGGAGAAGATCTATACGATTCATAGGAAGATGAAGAGGGAGAGAAAGGAATTTTCCTTTCCTATTTCCATAAGAAGACTGAGTAGAACCAAGACAACCCTCTAGAAGGAATGAGTCGGCTCCTCATGTTTTAAGAAAACAATAGCTTAAAGATGGAATGAATTTCCTTTAGAAAGTCATAGCCAACACTATTATTGAATTTAGAAAGCTAGCGAAGAAGATGATCTTGAAAATGAGAATGCGAAGGAATCCCAAGAATCACTAGAACAAGCCTACAATCAATTCATCCAGACTCCAAATGAAGACGAACCAGTTCCAGAGATGAGTACTTTAAAAAGTGCTCAAAATCTATTTATTACTATTGCTTTTTGCATTCCCAACATAAGGCAATATTCTCTTGATCCCATGATTGATACTTGTGTAGACATTAGTCTATTAAGAACTAGAGCCATCCCACATGATTGTTGGGACAAAACATATTTGATAATAAACTTGTTATTTCTCATTTCCTAGCCTATGTCTCGATTATCATCGTTGGATATTAAAGAACTGGTCAATGTCAAATTAACACGAGAAAAAAATATTCTTTTACTCAACCATGATACATGGCTATTATATAGCCAAACAACTAGCAAAATAACCTCCGAAATAATAGGGAGGTGTTACAACCAATATCCCGTAATACAACCAATAAACTATATGTGACATTATATTGTAATTCCTAACAATATAATATCAACATACTTAACGTATTTGAAAGAGGGTTTAAAACCCATAAGCGAGGATCACGAGGGATGACATGCACATCAACGGACATGCGAACGGCAGGCGGTGTGTAGAGATCTCGGGAGGAGCGAGCATCAACCGAATGTGCATGCAAAGATTTGAAACACGGCGAGACTCAGGTTAAGCCATAAAACTCTCCTCTATCTCATAGATCAAATGGGGTGTACATATAGGAGGTCTTTGAGTAACCCCGATGCTACAATCATGACAACTCAAGTAGAGAGGGGAGTTACATTCCCATAATAGAAGTGTAACTCCCAATGATGCATATGACACATTGATGTCTTGACGTCTTGACACGTTGACATCTTGATGCATTGACGCGTGTAAGAGAATCTCATAATGACCCCTAAATGACACGTGGACCTACGATCTCACCTAATGATGTGGAAAATACACACACCAACACACTTCCTTCATCGTAACTTAGGATGAGGTGGAAAGTCATAAATGACAAATGGGTCCCAAGACAAAGCTCCGCTTTGAGGTACCCATGCACAAGAAAAAAGGTCTCGGCAAAGAAGGAAAACCCGAAGTGGGAAAAACATCCACCACAAGAGAACAAAACACTCTCTAATCTAAGAAAGATGCCAAATATGGGTCCCATCTCTAGACAAGCCCGAAAGGAAATCTCTCGGAAAGAAGAAGAAGAGAGAAAAAGAGACAGATGAGAGGAATGCAGAAGATGTCGTGGACGGATCTAAACTCTGCAGCTCTAGGAGGTCTCCCAAAAGAATGTCGATGATGAGATCCTATGCCTCTGGACTGAAGAAGAGCCACCTACACCGAACAGTGTGCCTACCCTTAGGAAGGACAGACATGACGTGCTGAGATTTTTCCCACTCCATGAAGGAAACCGAAGGTAGAAGCATGAAGAACTCTAAGTCTAGTCCACCAAAGTGTGGCATAGGTCTAGCAAATGAGCACCAAGGAACCGAAGGTAACCCATGTGTGCATAATTGTCGAGTGTGTGAAGAGTGAACACTGTAGGAATGCGAGAAGATGTCGTGGATGGATCTAAACTCTGCACTCTAGGAGGTCTCCCAAAATAATGTCGATGATGAGATCCTATGCCTCGGGATGAAGAAGAGCCACCTACACCGAACAATGTGTGCCTACCCTTAGGAAGGACAGGACATGACGTGCTAAGAGTTTGCCCACTCCATGAAGGAAACCGAAGGCGTAAGCACGAAGAACTCGAGTCTAGTCCACCAAAGTGTGAGATAGGTCTAGCAAATGAGCACCAAGGAACCGAAGGTAATTCCATGTGTGCATAATCGTCGAGTGTGAAGAGTGAACACCGTAGAGAAAGGATGTCCAAGTGATGTGAAGGGAACAAAACATCCTCCACAACAGAAAAATGGATCCACAAGCAAGGGTGGATCAATGAAGGTCTTCGGAAAAGTGGAAGTGGTAAGAGTCCCAGAAGGGGCACTCCTAACAACGGAGATGATGGACTCCTTTGAAACACCTATAGATGGATGAGAAACCTATAGTGCATCACAAGTGTACTCTACAAAAAGATGACTAAGGTCAGGAAGATACTCATCCCAATGAGGGGGCTCAACAAACAGAAGAGCGATGTCAGATAGGTATGAGTCATCCAATGAAGGTAGAGGAGTGAAGTGGGCCTCGCACACTAGAAGTGGAAAGGAGGCGGGTGTAATGACGGTATGAGGCTGAGTAGGAGACTGCTCGATATCTGATGAGATGTGGGAAGTGTCAACACTCTCTGGAATAGTGAGAGAAAGAGGAGAAGAGTCCTCTATAGTACTCTCGACATCAGAACTAGGTGCACAATCCTCGTCATCAGAAGTAGAACCAAGCGAGTCTATGTCAATGGAACTGCCATCACATGAAGAAATGGAGGAGACGACTGAATCAACAGTAGCAACGATCAGCAGTATGTGAAGGGTCTCCATAGAGGGATTGAAGAATGCTCCAGACACGGTGAGGTGGATTTGAGTCTACCACGTGAAACCAGAGAGAACGAGAGACATGCATCATCATGTGACCAAAGACATGGTCGCAAGTGTCAAGAAATTCCTCTAGATGACGATGATCGGCGGGTGCGAGGCGGCCCAAGCAAGAAGGGTAAAAGACCCTCGTGGGTGAAGTAACGCTCCATGGAAGCACGCCAAGCTGAATAGTTCCCTCTCCCGGTGAGAAGTGGCGGAGGCTGTAAAGTGATCCTACAATGCTCAAGTCTAGAAAGAGCACTCTCCATGATGAAAAATGCAAGATGCACAAAAGCAAGACGTCGGACTTGGCTGATAATGCGTCTGTGTGTGAAAGCCCAAGAGTACTAGTCAACCCCCTAGAATGTGGCACTTTATAAAGTAGTGCGTTTACAAAACTAACAATTTCATCACGTAATGTGTGAAAAATCATGCAACTTTGACTAAAGAAGTGCTCAAAAATGAGCAATGAGTCAAAAGTTATAGCATTAAAACGATTCCCACAACTGATGGAAAATGTCAATAAATGCTGCAAACGCATTAAAAAGTTCCCTAAATGGGTGCAAAGGGTATCATGTGGGTACTGTTGGAAATGGCATCAAATTTTAGTCAGGGGTTTGTTTTGCTTGCGAGGGGGGATTAGCCTCTTGCCAACCCCGGACCTCGCCCTTCGTCTTCGACATGCGTAGGAAGGTAAGAATACAAGCAAAAAAATAGCCTAGAAATTTATTACAATGCCAAGAATGAATGTTTTTAACCTCAAAACATTAAAAAATAGGTTTGTTTTAACCACCAAACAAGTTTAAAAGGGAGACAGGAGGGGCCCACGTTGAGTGAAAGATCCGGCTCTGCCAAGTTGGACCACGTGGAGCGGTGTTCGAGTGCAAGTGAGCTGGACCAAGATGTTGTAGGCAAGCAGTTGCGAAGGCAGCGGGGAGCATCCACGTGCCCGAAACGCGTAAGTGAAACGTTTTGAGAGGCGGAAGGATTCCTCGGCAACTTGCAAGGCCAAACGTTTCACACTTTGGGCGTGGTACAGAAAAACATGTTGGATGAGGCTGTGGAGGTAGGGTGGTGAGGCTGCAGGTAACCATCAAGCTATGCACGGACATCAACCGTAGCTGGTGTAATGATCAAGGAATGCTTTTGGAGCTGCCAACGCAGTAAAAGAACCCAATTTAGAGAACAAAGGGAGAAAAAAATGCAGGTCGTTGTGAGGAATACGTGCTAGAGTTGTGTACAGACAAGGCCATAGGAAAAGCCACTAAGCTAAAGAATATAAACTTTGGTGTAGTCGTGTACATCGATGTTCAAAGAGAGCAACCTAAGAAAGCTCTAATACGATCTAGGCCAGAAGTACACAAAGCATGAAAACTCAGTGCAAAACGTCCATGCAAGGGTGCAAAAAATGAGCCAAGAACCTTCACAAAGCCAAAAACGTGAAAACCAAACACCAACAAATGCAACACGAGCAGGAAGTTGACATAGAACCCCAAGCAGTGAACCAACAAGAGCATGGAAAAAGACTACAGTCCAAGAACCCACAGTAGGGTAAACACCAGTGAAAACACGATCCAACACGAGTCGGAGCATACAACAAACCGAACCAATGTAGAGAGGACCGAACCAATGTAAAACCGATCACAATAATAACCCACAGGTCCACGCCAAGCCAAAACCGAGCTCACGTGAACGAAGCAATCATGAACTCAAGCAATGATAATGCAAACCCAATACAAAACAACACGGCAACCTCTGAAGACCGCATGCAAAAGTTGTAAAACCACGAACACCCCAAAAACACCCATGATCACATGAACAACCATACAAGAGGTATGAAACCCGAATCAGTGCAAGTAGAGCACGGTCGGAATAACCATTACGACACACGCAACGAGATCTAGATATCACGCCGGAAGCCAGAAAACACGCACATAAACACCAAGGAGTGCACGGATCCACAAGATCTACTTTGATACCATGAAAGAGGGTTTAAAACCCACAAGTGAGGATCACGAGGGACGATGTGCACATCAATGGACATGTGAATGACAGCTGTGAAGAGATCTCGAGAGGAGTGAGCATCAACCGAATGTGCATGAAAAGATTTGAAACATGGGTAGAACCTAGTTAATCCATAAAACTCTCCTCTATCTCATAGATCAAATGGGGTGTACATATAGGAGGTGTTGAGTAACCCCCAGTGCTACAATCATGACAACTCGAGTAGAGAGGGGGAGTTACATTCCCAAAATAGAAGTGTAACTCCCAATGACGTATATGATGCACTGACGCACTAAGAATCTCATAATGACCCCTAAATAACACATGGACCTACGATCTCACCTAAGTGAGATGACTCACCTAATGATGTGGAAAATACACACACCAATAGTATTAACCATATGGTTAACAACGAACTAATTACAATTTCCCTTTCGGTAAATCACCCACAAACACGTGAACATTAATTTCCAAACAAAAGAATATCACTAAGAAGTTGTTCATTTCCCAAAATGACCTTATTGCATATTGCCTTTGGACACTTTACTCACAGTTATAATGACAATTAGATTGATTAAATGTTGAACCAACAATGAGGCTCATCTAAGTGTCCCTAGAGAAAAAAAATGACAAAGGAAAATCAAAGGTCGATTTTCCGAGAGAAAATCATATAAATGACAATAATTATTATTTTACTTCCGATATGATTATCAAAGTTTAGACATATTATATGATTTATAAGAAGAAGTTCAAAAAATAAATGTTGTGAATCATTACAAGAAGAATCGAGTCCGATAGATCCGATATAGGGTGTGATTCCTTGCCTTGTTTTTCCAATATAAATCATTATCCATAATTCCTCATCCTTTCATTCTCGCTTGATTCAAAATTGCTTAGTCATCACCTAGAATACTCTCAAGATGAATATGCTAATTTTCCATCATGGGATATTACAAGAAAAACATATTTATACCGAAAAATGACATATTTGCATTACAACATCAAGCTAGATTGATTGTTGAGATTGAAAAAAACAAAAGGAATAAGAAAGGCGAGCTCTCCTAGAGCATGAAAAAGAGAAATAAAAATTCCAAAGATTAACATGTGATGAAGATTTAGATGATCTTTATGGTGGACTTGTCCTAGATAGTCCTTAGAGATCAACCCCCAAAAGATAAGATCAAGGAGAAGATCTATATGATTCATAGGAAGAGAAAGAGGGAGAGAAAGTAATTTTCCTTTCCTATTTCCATTAGAAGTCTTAGTAGAACCAAGACAACCCTCCGGAAGGAATGAGTCGGCTCCTCATGTTTTAAGAAAACAATAGCTTAAAGATAGAATGAATTTCGTTTAGAAAGTCATAACCAACACTATTATTGAATTTAGAAAGCTAGGAGAAGAAGATGATCTTGAAAATGAGAATGCGAAGGAATCCCAAGAATCACTAGAACAAGCCTACAATCAATTCATCCAGGACTCCAAATGAAGACGAACCAGTTCCAGAGATGAGTACTTTAAAAAGTGCTCAAAATCTATTTATTACTATTGCTTTTTGCATTCCCAATATAAGGCAATATTCTCTTGATCCCATGATTGATACTTTGGTGTAGACATTAGTCTATTAAGAACTGAGCCATCCCACATGATTGTTGGGATAAAACATATTTGAAAATAATATTTGATAATAAATTCATTGTTTCTCATTTCTAGCCGATGTCCCAATTATCATCGTTGGATATCAAAGAACTGGTCAAAGTCGAATTAGCACAACAAAAAAATATTCTTTTACTCAACCAAGATACATGGCTATTATATAGCCAAACAACTAACAAAATAACCTCAAAAATAATATGGAGGTGTTACAACCAATATCCCGTAATACAACTAATAAACTATATGTGACATTATATTGTTATTCCTAACAATATTGTAATGCCCGTTCCTCATTCTTCTTTTTCTTCTTCGACGACCTTCTTGCTAAGCGTTTAACATTGTCATGCTCCTGTTGATCCTTGCTGGCTTCGCCTTTTTGATTACCCTGTTAAGAAAATATATATATCTTTCACGAATTCGATAGATGGTTGAAGGATGACTTGATGTTGTTGGGGCGTGATCAGCTTGAGGGAGCATCTACATAATTATAATTATTATTTGGAATTGTCGATTATTTTGCTTATTATTATTATTATTATTAAATTTTGTGTTATTATTATTAATGTGGCGACCATTAGTATTTGTGCTTATTATTATTTTACTTCGTTTTAGGGTTCCTTGTGTGTTTTTTTAGTTAAAACAAACAAAATAAAAATAAATAAAATAAAAGAATTAAAAAATTTAAAAAAAAGCCCGTGAAGTTGTGGGGGACGGATTAGGGCAAAGGGGGCTCAGGTTTTCATGGGGGTGTTGTGTTTTCATCCTTTTTTTTGTTGAGAGGAGTGAGGGAGAGTCTGCCGCCGCCATGGAGGGAAGGGGGAGCTTTAGACAGTTTTTGCGCCCCCACCAGTCTTGGCCGCAACTTTTTCAGCCAACCAGTGTGCTTAAGGGCGCCATTTTTGGACTATGCCTCACCAGATGTCTTCCCGTGGAGTGCCATGGATTTGTGCGGCCTATACTGGCATTCTCCCAGCCTGCGCTAACATCCTCCCAGCCTGTGGCAAAAAACAACAAAAAAATGAATTTTTAGGAACCTGCGTGGGTTGTTGGCAGCATAAAAGGTTAGAAGGGTTTTGTTAGATGTTGTAGTTTGCAAATACCTTGGGGCGTTGTTTCAGGTTTTGACCAAATGAAAGAACGAGACAACTCTCATGGGATGCAAATTTTATAGCATATAGATGGCATGGGTTTCCTCAAGAGATAGTCACACTGTTTCATGTGTGCAGCAAATAGGTCTCCAACATGTTGAGATTTCATTTGCCAACGTGCTCCCATCCTATGCACAAAATGGATTTGTTGAAAAGGCATGTGGACTAGTTGATAGAATGCCTCAAAGAAATGCGGTCTCATGGAATGC
This sequence comes from Taxus wallichiana var. yunnanensis, assembly GCA_018340775.1. Taxonomy (NCBI): domain Eukaryota; kingdom Viridiplantae; phylum Streptophyta; class Pinopsida; order Cupressales; family Taxaceae; genus Taxus; species Taxus wallichiana. Next base: position 331,601,270 of record CM031234.1, read on the forward strand.
TATGATGGCAACCTATGCACAAAATGGATTTGTTAAAAAGGCGTTTGGACTGTTTGACAAAATGCCTCAAAGAGATGTGGTCTTATGGAACATACCCTGACCATGTAAGCTTCATTTTTGTTTAATTAGCATTTATCCATGCAGGTTCAGTGCATGAGGGTTGTAAATACTTTGATGGCATGAGTGCCTCCTGTAGAATCATGCCTAGAATTAATCATTATGTTTGCTTGGTGTTTGATGAGCACATGAGAATGTGCAAAATGTGAGGCATGCTTAAGGCATGTGAAGTGTTTGCCAAAATGCCTTCAAAAATCATGGTCTCATGGTTGCAAGATTTGAGGCTATGCACAAAAGGAGGAAGATCTCATTCTATCCAAACAACATCAATAAGAAACCATTTGATCATGCTCAACAAGTGGTGGGTCAATCCAGAAGGTAGGAGAAATGTGATCAGAGTAGCGGAATGGTTTCAAATCTGCAGTTACAAATTCCTTGATAGATGTGTATGCAAAATGGTGGAGCTTTGGATGCTCGTGAACCGGTTGGCGAAGTGCCCAAGCGAGATGCTGAACCGAATCCCGCAGTTTCGACCGACTTCATTCTCCAGGCATGGTTCATCTCTCCTCATCTCTCATAATTTATGTTCTTTAGTTTTTCTTTTGCAACAAAATGAAAATTTATAACCAAAGGTTTTTGTATATTATGTTGTATAAAATAAACTTGTTTTAAAAATAGTAAAACCTTGTATCGTAATGTACAAGATCCAATATTTCTTGGTAGACATTAAACTTGTTCTCTCACGTCGTGATGATCTAGTAAGCGTCACAACCAATTAGATTTCTACATTACTTTTTTTAATTGACAGGCTGAAGTTGAGTTCCCTGTAAATGTCTTGACCGCTCCCTTGTTTAATTAGATAAATTACAATTTCTGGGGACTCGCAAAGTAACCTTCATATCTCTGCGGAACAGGGAGGTTAGGTTTTCTTCACGTACCTGGTTATGTGAGGTGTCACTTCAATCTTTGGACTGACCCTGAATGAACATTTGTGACCTTTTTGACGCCCTTATAGGAGCCCTATGTTACACTGTTTTGTAGTGATAGGAAGTTGTTAAATCTAGAAAGTTGGCTTTCGTTCTGGACCACCATTTGAAACCTGGAAAGAGAAATCATTTCCGTCTTCGCAAACCTCGAGTGTTTATACTAGAAAATTGCATGGAACATTCAGTTTAGGGAAAAGCACTTTTCTGGATAGTTTGGAAAATCCATTTTGTAGGCCTCGGTCGTAGTTTGACGAGGTCAAACTGGACCAATTTCGACTTGTCGCTCTAGAAAACTGGTCGCCGTTTGAAAATGGTTTTCTCGTTCTCAGTCCCGTCGACTCTGATGAATTCTCCTCACATAGGGAACTGGTAGGAAGTGTCTCGTGGCATGCTCATCCATCAAACGTCAGTTTTGGATGTGGTTTTCTGAGCCCTCGAGCTAACTTTTGTCCTTTTACAACTGGGTCAACTACGACCAGTAGCCCCGAAAACTAGCCACCAAACGCAAAACCATTCACTTTTTCCCAATTCCGTCAGTTGCTATGAATTCTTGGTATATCTGGGGACACGTAGAAAGTTAATCATGGTGTGTGTTCTCATCGGAAGATAACTTTTGGAAGCAATTTCTTAGCCTCCGAGCCCGTTTTGAACGTTTTGTAGCTAGTGAGAAAATGTAAAAGTAGAAAACTGTAGGACCCTCGTAGGGTTTCCAAACCACCTAGGAACTTTTAACACATGTAAATAACTGTTTAAAACACTATAATGAGACTTTTTGTGTGCATTAGAACTTTTGACAAAACGGTGTTTTCTCTCTCTACCCTCCTCTTTCTCTCTCCTAGGTTATAAAAAAAAGCAAATGAAATGTAATGAATACATGTCTCTAAACCTTTTTATTTTCGATTGCAAATTGTAATTATTATATGTAAATGGGAAACTGAAAAATGATAATTATGTTAGATTAGGGAGGATGCCATGCCAGTGATTTATCATTGATATCTTGCTCACGTGGTTTTTGCAGGATGAAAGAATGATGACGTAAAGGCGTTGAGTAATTCTTTGTTTATTTTTGGTAATATATTGAAAGACTTATTGTTGAAATTGGTAGTATGTAAAAGTCGTTAGATTATTAAGTGCTCGAGAAATTGGTATTTCTTTCATGGATGTTATTTTTGATCCCAAAATTTGTTATGGTAAAAGTGGAATACAAATGTCAAAAGGAATTGAAATTATTACCTTGTAGTGAACTTTCATTGTGCAATTATTGGTTTAATAATTGGTGTTGCGCTTCTTACCTTGAAAATGTAATAAAGGAACCTAACCACAATAGTCAACCCTAGTTCAAAATTTGTATATAACTAACCTGCAGATGTTAATCCCTTAGCGTAGAAAATTGTGACCTTCAAACGAACCTTTACACTCGATGGAACATCCTAGTTTTAGGCAAATACGATCCCAAGAAAGGGGTTTATCATCCTAGTAGGTACGTTTAGTGACATCGACATAAACTAGACATATAGGAGCAACACAGTCAAATAAATCTTCTGCATCGAATGAATTTCTTGTGGGATCCAGATGACATCATGGAGCTAGTGAAATAGTGGTTCTATCACTTAAAATTTTGCTAATGAATAGATCCTCTTAGCTATAGGTGCTATCTTTGGCTAGTGATAATATAGTGCTTTGATCTTTACGGAGGGTTTATAGGGTGAATATGTTTTGAACCTTAATCTAATCTATAATAGAGCGTAAAGCCCTAAGTGAAAATTGGAATTAAACTAAACCCTAGTTGATTAGGATGTTAACTTGTGGGTAGAAAACTATAATTTAACTCCTTGCATACAAAATTGTTTTGAAAGATGTTGATTTTAGAGAACCTTAGAAAATGAAATCTTGTCCCAAAATCCCTTGTTATGTCATTTTATGGCATTAAGGAATAAAGAATATTTCTTATGCGGAATCGTGAAATGCAGAGACATGGGATCTTCGTGAACATAGGTCACTTGTGGTTCATGTGTAGTTTATAATGCTTCTAACCATGTACTTCCTTAAGATGTCAGACAAGTGCTTTCGTAACTCTTTTGTTATAAAACGATGGTAAAAATGTGACCATAATGTGATGTAAAAGTAAAGCATAGAAGAGAAAAAAAAAATGAAATTTGAGGTTAGGAATAATGTCACACTTGGAGTCCTTATAACTTAATTTAAACATTTCCATGTGTTACAAAGAATACGAATTGCCAAATGGTGTGATCAAACTTCGAGAAAACAAAAGATATATACCTATAAAGCTTTTTGGAATTCAACAAGTTATTGAATTGGAATAACTATGGTAGGGAAATGATTATTCCGTGATCGAGAAATGTTTTTGGTAAAAAGCTACCTTGTTTCTAAATCTCCGTTAAATCCTTTTATTGCGTTCTAGATATCAAGTCACTTTCACTTGAGTTGTAAGGGTAAAACTATAGACATCGAATAAATGTTGGAGAAGAATATTCCTAACATAATAATAAGATAATTAAGTACTTTATACGCATTTGAATTATGCCAAATAAGTATGCAAGTTATGGAAAGTGTTGTAAAGGATAAACAACCAACTTAGAATGGTCGAACTGCAAATTAAATGTGGAATGAACTTAAGGTTTCTGTAGGTGGATAAATGAAGAAATTTATCCTTGCTCAATAATGTTCTTAGAATGTTAATCGTAACTAAAATACAATTAAGGAAATAGTATATCATGGGTTTGCCCATCCTTGAGTCTTCTTTCTGTGGTTGGGGCATTGCCAGTATTCGTTCATTGGGAAAAGTGTGGCATCGACATGCCTATGTCATTTTCATGGGTCTATGTGAGTCGATGATTTATGTGATTGTCGTATGTGAGTCGAGTTTCTGTACTTGGAGCCCTTGTTGTGTTGTGTGTAGTGAGCAATGTAAGTCAAAAAAAAATTTATCCTGGTATTTTACTGTTGTATTTGGGTGCGTAAAATCTTGGGCACTACATATGGTATCAGAGCGGAGGTTCATGCTCTCGAACCTCATGATTCTGCATGATGGTGATGGTGTTACATGATGGGTTGCATGATGGTGATGGTGTTTCATGATGGTGATAAATATTGGAAGAGTAATGTGTTTTAAGAGTGATGTGATCTATGTCGTAATTGTGATAGTGTGAACACACATGATGTGTATGTCACTTAGTGCGCATTTGTTATCATGTTGATGTGCTGGGGATGGGAGTATTCTCTCTCCTTCATGTGGATTCTATGAAGAATTCACGTGTGAATTACTGCTTGTGATGAGAGTATTAACTCTCCTCTTCGTGGATCCAATGAGGAATCCATGTGTGATGTACTGCCTTGTTTTGTGTGAAAGGAATGATATTGTGAATTGCAAAGTATTGAAAACATTTTGACCTTATGTGATATGAAGATGTACTAATGTATTGCATGACAAAATTTATGTAAAGTGAATCGCATTTATCGTGATATCATCACCGTATTGTGATTATTTGGGTGCATCGTCGTGTTGTATTGTAATTGACTATATGTTGTAAGGTTAGACATTGTGTTCCGCATACATATAATTCATGTAATATGTGATGGTTCATGTCGTGATTTAGGGGATATGGTGAGTATGATCCCTAGTGTACAATGATTACACTTTGGTTGCAGAATGTGGTAATGTGATGTATCGTAACTCGTGAAAGTAATGATTGTATTATACCCTCGTATAAATACCATGCGTAAGACGCTATGGTTAATTTGTGTGAATCACCATTGTGTTAGTGATGTAGTTATGTGTATGTTGTGAACCTTACACTAGACAACCCTAAGGGGATAAATTGTCAAGAGTGTATGTGTGGAGAGAGGAGGCGTGGACCAGGTTTTCATAATCTTGAGCCGAGTATGAGTGAGGAAGTGGAGTCTTATATAGACTGAAAACCCACTTCTATCTGTTTAGTATACTTTGAGCTTGCTCAGTATATTGTGGGTGTGCACCACCTTAGGCTCAACTTATGCAACTAGAGTTCCCTGCTCTTTCCTATTGGATTGTTCATTGAATAATCCTATGTAATTTTGACTATGTTGATCCTTGTGGGAGTATGGAGGGATGATTTAGGCAGAGATGATGACAGTTACATTATTTGATATACTCATTTCTGGTTACATGTATATTTTACGAGCTGAGGCTCGATGTTTGAGTGCCAAAAACTCGATGAGTACCCCTTTGGTGGCGGTATGAGGCCACATAGTGATTGTAATGTGCTATTTCCTCATTACATATTTTATTCATAAATTAATCTTTATCTCTTTTAGCTAGAACCAGTTGTTTTCTTGATTGATATGTTCTTATATTTTGGGCATTTATTTGATTGTTGCATTAACATTTGGATTTTACACTAACCATGGCTAATTAGCCATTTGTTTTTCCTAGTTTTAAAACTTTCTTTTCATATTTAAAGGTTTTGTAGCCTAGCCCAAGGCTTTTTATTTTTCCACTTGGCATTTGAATGGATTGTTATGTTGGTTCTAATGTCGTAATGTGTTGGAATAGGGTCATGGGATTAACCATGGAGTGGTTGAACCTATGGACCCGCTTCGTTGTATGGGGGTACGCCCCAAGGAGTTATAGATAACTAGCGGGTTGTTGAACCACGAGTTATTATGTCACTTGGGTTTGGGGGTGACGGGGCTCTATGTGCCCAGGGCCATAGGGTGACCTGACCTCATTAAAAGGAGAAAGGAGACGGGCCTCTATGGTTGAGTGACTTGTTATTCTTTATGGCACTCTATGGTTGAGTGACCTGATATTCTTGATGGGGCTCTATGGTTGAGTGACCCGACTTGGTTTTGGCACTATGTTTCTTCCCTTGGGAGGTATATGGAGATTATCTGGTGATGCTTTGGGGAGATATATGGAGTTGTATTTTGTTGCTTTTGGAGATATCTGGAGTTGTTTCATGATGCCTTGTGATGTGTGGAGTTGGTATAGTGAGTTATGTGTACTCTTGTGAGTCTAGTTAGACTTTGTTATGATTGATGGCTTGACTCTCCCCTTGGTTGGTATGGACTATTGGATATTGGATTGGAACTATGTTGTTACAGTCATGGATTGTTTTGGGTCATGTGATACCCATTGTATATGTATCGCGTGTGTTGACCCGGTTTGTCAGTCATATGTGTGTACTAGATCTATGTCTAGGACGTAATTGTTGAAAATTATTTGCTATGTGGTCTACTTGTCATTCCATGGTTTGGTGAAACCCTTGTGATGTGATACGGTCGTGAAAGTATGTAAAAGTATGCTTGTGAAATTTTAGTGTTGTGTATGACCCTGGTAGGGTGTTGTGACTGTAGTTCATGATGGGAACCCACATGAATGAATAAACTAAAATTCTACAAAAATGAAATTTTAAAGGACTTGAATTAAGAATAATGTTAATAGAAAGAGATTAATGAAATAACGAATAAGAGGGAACTACCAATCTTCACAGAACCTTGAAAGTTAAAATTTCTACCAATTGTTCCTAGGGCCACCTCGTGACCGTGCTTTTGTGTCTGAAATCTTAACCTTAGAGCGTGCCTTCACCAAATTCGTTCCTTGGTGCTTACCTTTTCTCCTTCTTCATTGTATGTCGCATCGAGGACGATGCTCTCTTAAGGGGAGGAGAATGTAATGCCACATTCCTCGTTCTTCTTTTTTTTTCTTTGACGACCTTGTTGCTAAGCATTTAACGTTGTCGTGCTCCTGCTGATCCTTGTTGGCTTCACCTTTTTGATTACCCTGTTAAGAAAAAAATATATCTTTCATGAATTCAATAGATGGTTAAAGGATGACTTGATGTTGTTGGGCGTGATCACTTGAGGGGCATCTACATAATTATAATTATTATTTGGAATTGTCAATTATTTTGCTTATTATTATTATTATTAAATTTGTGTTATTATTATTAATGTGGTGGCCATTAGTATTTGTGCTTATTATTATTTTACTTCGTTTCAGGGTTCCTTGTGTGTTTTTTAGTTAAAACAAACAAAATAAAAATAAATAAAATAAAAGAATTAAAATTTAAAAAAATCTCGTGAAGTTGTGGGGGCGGATTAGGGCAAAGGGGGCTCGGGTTTCATGGAGTGTTGTGTTTTCATCCTTTGTTTTGTTGAGAGGAGTGAGGGAGAGTCTGTCGCCGCCATGGAGGGAAGGGGAGCTTGAGATAGTTTTTACACCCCACCGGTCTTGGCATTGAACTTTTTCACCAACCAAAGGTGCTTAAGGGCGCCATTTTTGGATTGTGCCTCGCCATATGTCTTCCCGTGGAGTGCCATGGATTTGTGCGGCCTATGCCAACGATTCTCCCATCCTACGCCAAAGATCCTCCCGGCTGTGGCAAAAACAACAAAAAAATGAATTTTTAGGAACTGCGTGGGTGAAGTTGTTGGCGGTGCATAAAAGGTTAGAAGAGTTTTGTCGTGTATTGTAGTTTGCAAATACCTTGGAGGGCATCGTTTCAGGTTTTGGCCAAATGAAAGAACAAGACAACTCTCATGGGATGTGAATTTTGCAGCATATAGATGGCGTGGGTTTCCTCAAGAGACAGTCACATTGTTTCACATGTGCAAAGAAACAAGTCTCCAACCTGTTGAGATTTCATTTGCAAGCGTGCTCCCAGCCTATGCACAAAATGGATTTGTTGAAAAGGCATGTGGACTAGTTGATAGAATGCCTCAAAGAAATGCGGTCTCATGGAATGCTATGATGGCAGCCTATGCACAAAATGGATTTGTTAAAAAGGTGTTTGGATTGTTTGACAAAATGCCTCAAAGAGATGTGGTCTTATGGAACATACCCTGACCATGTAAGCTTCATTTTTGTTTAATTAGCATTTATCCATGCATGTTCAGTGCATGAGGGTTGTAAATACTTCGATGGCATGAGTGCCTCTTGTAGAATCATGCCTAGAATTAATCATTATGTTTGCTTGGTTTTGATGAGCACATGAGAATGTATAAAATGTGGAGGCATGCTTACGGCATGTGAAGCGTTTGCCAAAATGCCTTCAAAAATCATGGTCTCATGGTTGCAAGATTTGAGGCTATGCACAAAAGGAGGAAGATCTCATTTTATCCAAACAACATCAATAAGAAACCATTTGATCATGCTCAACAAGTGGTGGGTCAAATCCAGAAGCTAGGAGAAATGTGATCAGAGTAGCGGAATGGTTTGAAATCTGCAGTTACAAATTCCTTAATAGATGTGTATGCAAAATGGTGGAGTTGTGGATGCTCGTGAACCGGTTGGCGAAGTGCCCAAACGAGATGCTGAATCAATCCCCAAGTTTCGACTGACTTCATTCTCCAGGCATGGTTCATCTCTCCTCATCTCTCATAATTTATGTTCTTTAGTTTTTCTTTTGCAACAAAATGAAAATTTATAACCAAAGGGTTTTCGTATATTATACTGTATAAAATAAACTTGTTTTAAAAATAGTAAAACCTTGTATCGTAATGTACAAGATCCAATATTGCTTGGTAGACAATAAACTTGTTCTCTCACGTCGTGATGATCTAGTAAGCATCACAACCAATTATATTTCTACATTACTTTTTTTTAATTGACAGGCTGAAGTTGAGTTCCCTATAAATGACTTGACCACTCCCTTGTTTAATTAGATAAATTGCAATTTCTGGGGACTCGCAAAGTAACCTTCGTATCTCCGGAAAAGGGAGGTTAGGTTTTCTTCGCGTACTGGTTATGTGAGGTGTCACTTCAATCTTTGGACTGACCCCGAATGAACATTTGTGACCTTTTTGATGCCCTTATAGGAGCCCCGTTACATTGTTTTGTAGTGATAAGAAGTTGTTAAATCTAGAAAGTTGGCTTTCATTCTCGGCAGACTCTAATATAGGGTATGATTCCTTGCCTTGTTTTTCCAATATAAATATGCTATCCATAATTCCTAATCCTTTCATTCCACCATATTCAAAATTGCTTAGTCATCACCTAGAAGACTCTCAAGATGAATATGATAAGTTTCCTTCATGGGATATTACAAGAAAAACATATTTATACTTTGAAAATGACATATTTGCATTGCAAACATCAAGCCAAATTAAATGTTGAGCTTGAAAAAACTTATAAGGAATAAGAAAGGCATGATCTCCTAGAGCATGAAAAAGAGAAATACAAATTCGAAAGATAAACATGCGATGAAGATTTAGATGATCTTTATTGTGGACTGTCTTAGATAGTCCTTACATATCATCCCCCAAAAGATAAGATCAAGGAGAAGATTTGTACGATTCATACGAAGAGGAAGAGGGAGAGAAAGGAATTTTCCTTTCCTATTTCCATAAGAAGACTCGATAGAACCAAGACAACCCTCATGAAGGAATGAGTCGACTCCTCATGTTTTAAGAAAACAATAGCTTAAAGATAGAATGAATTTCCTTTAGAAAGTCATAACCAACACTATTATTGAATTCAAAAAGCTAGGAGAAGAAGATGATCTTGAAAATGAGAATGCAAAGGAATCCCAAGAATCACTAGAACAAGCCTACAATCAATTCATCCGAACTCCAAATGAAGAAGAACTAGTTCCGAGAGATGAGTACTTTAAGAAGTGTTCAAAATCTATTTATTACTATTACTTTTTGCATTCCCAATATAAGGCAATATTCCCTTGATCACATGATTGATATTGGTGTACATTAATCTATTAAGAACCGAGCCATCCAAAAATTGTTGGGACAAAACATATTTGAAACTAATATTTGATAATAAATTTGTTGTTTCTCATTTCCTAGCCTATGTCCCAATTATCATCGTTGGATATCAAATAACTATAGAGTTTTATCAAAATGATTTATAATCCTATGACTGTTTGATAGGAATGGATGCAATGTTGGACTATGGAACTTTTAGCCCCACTCAAAGATTATATTTCCTTGTTCAACCCTCGTAGTCCGGACACCTAAAAATACACCTACAAAACAATTATTCCTACTGCTACTGGAATCGGTATACCCAACAATGAATGGATACTTAAATCCATTTCATTGTGTCAAAGGAATATCAATGATATTGTCTCCAAAATCAAGAAAGAACTCTACTTTGAAAATCCCCATGCTTTTACACACGAAAAAGTATTATTGCAAAAAAATTCATTTTAAAGGACCATAATGGAAAATAAGTGCTTCCAAAATTCAAAGCACATCATAAAGAGTGAAGCCTAAAGATAGAGTAGAATGTGAAGAAGAAATAAAAAAATTGTTACACGAAAAGTCTATTCATGAATCCAACTCCCCTTGGGCAAGTGTAACCTTCTATGTAAATAAGAGAAGTGAACAAGTGAGGGGAAAAATAAAGTCGTAATTGATTAAAATCCCATGCATTTAACCAATCCAACATCCTATCCCAAACAAGGATGATTTTTTTCCAGATTAAAAGCTTCAGGTTCTACAACAAATTTGATCTTAAAAGTGGATTTTGGCGAGATCTTTTTACATCCTAAAGAGAAATTCAAAATAACCTTCGTGGTACCAAGAGGCTAGTATGAGTGGAATGTCTTGTCATTTGGAATCAAGACAACACAACACATATTTCGAAGGTGATGGATTTTTTTGCTCCCTCTCTAAATTTTTGTTGTTACGCATTGATGATATATCGATATATTTAAAATCTCCAAAAGAACATATAGACCATCTAAGCAATTTCTATGAAGTTGTTTATACTAATGATTTATAAATCTCAAGTACCAGGGTTCATTTTAAGACACCCCTATAAAATTGAAGGTGGAAAATACCTGGCGAATATCCCCGTAACCAGTTTCAGCGAAAGGCGAATTTGACAGTATAAAAAAACAAAATTTTCACCTGCTTTTTCAAGGCTCCATCAGTGACGTCCGACAACACTAGTTTGTAATGACGCACGTCACTGGCGCGACACTTGTTTCGTAATGACGCGCGACACTTTAGCGACACTAGATAGCAATGACGCGCGACACTGACGCGTCTCTAGAACCTGACGACGCGCGTCATTTGCATCTACTGACGCGAGTAACTTGCTACCATAGACGCGCGACACTATCTTCTATTGACGCGCGACACCATCTTCTATTGACGCGCGACACCATCTTCTATCGACGCGTGACACTATCTTCAATTGACGCGCGACACTATAGTCTATTGACGCGCGACACTATCTTCTATTGACGCGCGACACTTATCTTCTATTGACGCGCGACACTATCACCTATTGACGCGCGACACTATCGTATATTGACGCGCGACACTATCATCAATTGACGCGCGACATTATCTTCTATTGACGCGCGACATTATCCTCTACTGACGCGCGACATTATCTTCTATTGACGCGCGACATTGTTTTCTATTGACGCGCGACATTATCTTCAATTGACGTGCGACACTCAATTCTATTGACGCGCGACAGTGAAATCAAATGACGCGCGTCAATTTAAACCTGTTGACGCGCGTCAATAGGGGTTAGTGACGCCCTATTTAGGTTATAAATACCCTTGTGCCGCTCATTTTCTCGTTTTCGTTTTCCCGTTCATGAATTTTTGCAGGTCTAAATCTTCGACAAAGACGCAATAACAGCTACAATGTCGACTTCACATGCTTCCCAATTGCAAGTTCAGCAAGAAAATCAAGAGAATCCAACTCCATCGATTTCCAAGATCAACTACAGGAATCCCTTATGCCCTCACATCCATACGGCCTTAAAGATGTCTTCAGAATATCAAGCTATAATGGAAGAGTGTGAATTTACAGGGCTCATTAATATGCCCCATTTCGAAACAGATCCGGATATTTTGAATTACCTTCTGTCATGCTACAATTCAGAGGACGGTATATTTTATGTGACTCTGACCGATGGCCAAATGTTCCAATTCACTATTGAAGCAAATGACATACATCGGTTTACTGGCCTTCCTATCAGAAATTTGCCAATTGTTACAACAAAGGCAACACTCGTGGAAGAAGACAAGAAATTTCTCGAGTCAACGTACGGTTTCCATGTTGATTGTAAGTATAATTCCTTTTAATTCTTATTTTTTTATCTGTATTTTATTCTGATACAATTTGCTGTTATAAATTTAAAGTAATTTTCACTGTTTGGCATTTGCAGCCCATGTCAATAAATCCAGGCGTGGTGTAGATACACAATCAGTTGCACACCACTTTCTTGCTGCACTTATTTCATTTTTTCAAGCCAGAATTGTTTTGCAGGGTCGCCAAACGGATATACCAAATTGGGCCATTGCATATATTTGTGCCACTATCTCAAAACATAAATTCGATTGGTGCACATATCTATCCAAAAAAATAAGAACTGACATAACAAATTCAAAACTGTCAGATAAACCTTTCATTTATTCAACAAACTATCTCCTCGGCTTCTACTATGAGGCACTTTTAAATTTAAAACATAAAGAAATTCCTACTTGCTCTGATGAGGCTTTGAAGAAATTCTCAATTCCATTTGATGAACAACAGGTATAAACTATTTAGTTTGTAATTGTATTACAATTTTCGTCATTACATTGCACAGTTATTAAATCTTAAATTTTAATGTTTTGCAGAGAAGATATCTTGAAGCCCTTCCCCGAAAAAAGAAGCAATCGAGAGGAAGAGGCCAACAACACGCGGAGGCTTCGGGGGAATCCCAATCTGAAATGGAAGCTCACTCTCCAAACCCTCAAGCGTTTGAACTCGTTAAACGCCAGAGAAGTAATACATTCTCATATATTATTTACAAATTCCAAAGTTGCATATTTATTTTTCAATTTAAATTTTAACCAAATGAATTGACAACATTTAATATTGATGAATTGCAGGGAATTTGGAACCTTCTTCCCCAACTCACTCCATACAGTCGCATGCATTCATATCTTCTGAACAGCCACTGAGTTCAACTCCTACAAGGCCACCCGTAGCACCAAAAAAATCAACCCCTCGACAACAAGGTACAACTTTTCTATAGTACGTTTAATTTCGTAGTTTTCACTTTATGAATTGTTTTAATATGTTTCATTTTTTTCTTATACTTTTCAGCACATGTCAGTCATGATCAAACCACGGCACCGACTCCCACTCAACCATTAATTTTTAAAATGCCAACCAGAGCTTCAGTGAAAAAGAACATTGGTAAACGCATGCCTTTTGCTCCGGCCCCTAGTGGGACACTAAACCTTGCCTCCTCGTTTCGAATTCCAACTCTCTCACTTGGTGGCTTGCCCAGTGCAACGGGCATATCTGTTTTGAACAATATAAATTTAGATGAAGATTATTTGGGCATTGATAGCAATGACCCAACTGGTTTTTTCGATACCCGCGAGATGATTCAAGGCCAGAAGGTATACTTCAAATTTCAATTTTAATATGCTTTACAATTTTGAATTACATTCTGATTTAAATTTATTTAACTAAATCTTGATTTATTTTTTCAAAAACAGGATCAGCCCACCCAAAGGCAGAAACAATTAGCAGTTGATCTTTGTGAAAGCCCCCATTCTTCTCCCGCAAGATCGTCTGCATCAGATTCAGATAGTGAAGAGTTCCCACCTTTTCCTTTGGAGAACTTAATAGGTAATGATTGTCAATCCCATGTCAGTGAGTTTATTATTCCTCATATCCAACAGCTGATAGAATGGGAGAGAAGGGCTAAAGTTCTTATCAATGAGATTATTAGTCGTTATGAAAATTATTGGCAACGGGATAGTTTATACGCTGCGCATCCGAATCAACTCGTGAAGATGGATTCCTTACTTACCCAAGTAAAATGTGGGACTGTCACGTTTAACAACAACTACAAAGACGACATTTTAGATAAGGCACTAAACAAATTGGAAAATATTAGTGCCGAGGCCCAGGCATATTTTAACAAATGGTCCAAGGACAAGGATTTGGTATCAATCGCAAATGCCGAAAGAGATAGAGCGGTTGTAAGTACTATTACATTCAAACAATCATTTTTTTTTAATTTGAAAATTTGAATTTACATTAATATTTTGAATTGACATTACTCTTTTTGTGCAGTTGAAATATGAAAATTTGAAGAGTCAGGCAAAGGTTTTACAAGTTCACTTGGAAACAGCAAAGAACAGCTTATCCGCAGCAAAAAATTTGAAGCAAAGTATTGTTTTGGTTAACAAACAAAACAATACACTAAAGCGGATAATTAAAGAGCATGGTCTCGACCCTGACATATTGTTCAAAGCCAAAGCAGCTGCTGATCCAAATTTGCTGTCGCATGGAGATGCAACAAATCAAGAAGAAAGAATTTTAAAAAATCTGGACAGCGCTGCTGAAGATCTTATAAGTTCAGGGGTTATTTCTGGTGTTGGGGAAAGAGGTACAGCCACAATGGAAGAAGCCGTTGGGGAAGAGAGAGGAGTAGAATTGTCTAAAGAAAAAGAGGGTTTTGAAAATTAGAAACTTTTATTATTGAGGAAACTTTAAATATTGAATTTGAAAACTTCTACTATTGAGTATATACTATGGTATTTGAATTTAATTATATTGTGATTAGATGGTGATTATCATGATTTATATGTATGTTTCTTGTTTACTTGCATTGTCATGAATTGTATGTGGACGTAGATGAATGATGACAATTGATAATCAATGATAGATGATGATGAAAGACGATGATCAATTTAATGTGGGACTTTAATTATCTTGAAAATTGTCTTTGGGGAAAAAGAACATTGGTAAACAGATCTTTACTATTTAGTGGGTAATCTCTTTTTACAGAGCTTGGGAAATAATCAAGAGCATGGTTTAAAAATATGGTTTTTTTATCATGGATATTGTTTTGTGTAGAGTAGATTATGGAGGCTATGGAGGCTAGATTAACCAAAGTTGGAATAACCATGTGAATTAACCAAAGTCTGTATATATGAAGTTCATAGGTTGAAGAACTGGATCATTTTTTTATATTTGATAAGGGTGAAGAATAACTGTGGATTAGAACTGGGAGGCTATAAGTTGGAATAATTTTGAGTCTATAAGAAAATATTGAATTTTGCAAACATGATCATAGTAAAATATGTTGTATAGGATTCACATATTGAGATTCTCTCTTCGGGACTGATTCTTGCAGTTGTTGAATTAAAAAATCTCTTTTTTTTCAAATTTGTAAGGTGGTGCATACGATCATAGATCAATAAGGTTGTTTACATATCGTATTAGTTACAAGAAGGTTTGAAAGATACAATAAGGGTAAAGTGATCAAAATTGTTGTGTAACGGAAAGTTGTTTTTACTTTCTTCTAATTATCATTGTTGAGCTGATGAAATACTTGGTTGACCCGTGCAATGAGTATCAAAGTATAAAATTCCTGCTACCACCTTGTTTTGTTTTCCATTGCTGAAGATACAATGTTCAAGTGTATGTTTGAAGACAATTTTCTTGAAGCTCCCCCATTTCTATGCCTTGAATTGATTAATCATGATCTTCTTGAAGTACAATCTATAAAATCAAGTGTCTAAAATATTGAAAAAAAATTTACAGCTCAACATAACGTTCTCTGTGCAAGGTTGGATCATTTTAAAAATGTAACATTGTGTAAATTTTGTCAAGAGTGCAAGGTTGGATCATCTTAAAAAGATAACATTGTGTGAATTTTGTCAAGAGTGCCTTACTGGTACCTCATCTCAAACAAGTTTCTTTATGAACTTATTAAACAAGACCCTATCATCATCAAGTACACACCAATCACTGTTTGTTTCTTTGGTCTGGGGATAAATTTGAAATCTTCATCTCAATTGGCTGCATTGCAAACATGAAGGGAATTTCCTCTACTGCAAAAGAGGTGAAAACTTTGAATTCCATTAAATTTTTAATACTGGCCCCTATTGACGCGTCAATGTCCCCTATTGACGCACGACACTGGACCCTATTGACGCGCGTCACTAGCATCTATTGACGCGTCATTGGCATCTATTGACGCGCATCAGTAACATCTATTGACGCGCGTCAATGGCGTCTATTGACGCGCGTCACTGGCATCTATTGACGCGCGTCACTGGCATCTATTGACGCGCGTCATGTGAAGCCATTGACGCCCTATTTAGCCTATAAATACCCTTCAACCTGTCATTTTCTCGTTTTCATCTTCCGGCTCTTGAATTTTTGCAGGTCTCAATGCTTCCCAACTGCAAGTTCAGTAACAAAAATCAAGAGAATCCAATTCAATCGATGTCCCTTATGCCCTCACATCCATATCGTTAATATGCCCCATTTCGAAACAGATCCGGATATTTTGAATTACTTTCTGTCATCCTACAATTCAGAGGACGGCATTTTTTATGTGACAACCAAGGCAACACTCGTGGAAGAAAAGAATTTACCAATTGTTACAACCAAGGCAACACTCGTGGAAGAAAAGAAATTTCTCGAATCAACGTTTGGTTTCCATGTTGATTGTAAGTATAACTCGTTTTAATTCATATTTTTTATTCTGTTTCGCATTTTTAGCCCATGTCCATATATCCAGGCGTGGTGTCTAATATGTAGCATTTCTGAGTACATGTAATTTTTGCAATGCTAGTGTCTAAGATGAGCTTTGTAAGTTTGTTTTACCTGATGAGTGCAGTGGAAAAGTTTAAACAAAAAAAAGATCTTAAGAAAACTGATGGAACCAAGAAGAGGAAATTAATTGATGTTCCCAAACCTGATGAAGCAAATCAAGCAGGGGGGAAGAATTCTGATCAATGTACTTTAATATTAACGGAGGGTGACTCAGCCAAGGCTCTTGCAGTCGCTGTAAGTGTTTGTGCCTTTAATCAGGGAAATGTGAATACTGAATTTGGTAGTAATGTGACATGTTTCGACATCACTTTCCAATTTAATTTTTTGTTATTTTAGTTATCTTTATCCTATCAGGTGGCAGGAATATCTATTTTTTGGGAAGCTACCACTCACCAACAAATGGAGAATAAAGAGATAGTAAATAGAAAAAAAATACTTGGTCTACAGGAAGATAAAATATATGACAACATTAAATCTTTAAGATATGGCCATCTGATGATAATGACAGACCAGGTACATGATCTTTGTATAGCGCAGTTTAGTTTCTGTAAATGTTCCCCCTGTATATTTGGTTGTGTTTCGAGACTTTTTATATTTGTTTTCTAAGCCTCCAGATGTTATGTATCTCCATGTCTAATGTCGGCACATGTTGATGTAGGCAACTCACAAAAATGGAAATGTGTTATCTTTCTACACAATTCCTGAGTATGAAGCTTGGAGAGAATCATTGAGTGGATCGATAACCGGCTGGACCATATAGTACAACAAAGTAATGCTAGTTTGTTCTCTCTTTATATGTTTTCAAGTTATGGTTTTGTTCACTTGCTGATTATGTATCACTTGTTGCTTGGACCATACAGGGTTCCCGGTTTGGGCACAATTACTTCTAAAGAGGGCAAGGAGTATTTCATAGATCTGGACAAGCATAAAAAAGATTTTGTGTGGGTTGATGAGAAAGATGGAGATGCTTCCTCATATCAATCAGCTTATAGAATGGGACAGAAGGGCTAAGGTTCTTATCAATGAGATTATTAGTCGTTACGAAAATTATTGGCAACGGGATAGTTTATACGCTGCAGCTGATCCAAATTTGCTGTAGGGGAATAGTGCAGAGGAGTAGAATTGGATAAAGAAAAAGAGGGTTTTGAAAACTAGAAACTTTTATTATTGTGGAAACTTTAAATAATGAATTTGAAAACTTCTACTATTGTCTATTGTGTATGTACTATGGTATTTGAATTTAATTATATGGATTTACATACAATCTTTAATTTTAATTGCATTAGATGTTGATTATCATGAATTATATGTATGTTTCTTGTTTACTTGCATTGTCATGAATTGTATGTGGACGTAGATGATGAATGATGATAATTGATAATTAATGATAGATGATGATAATGAGGATGATGTATTGTTTATCCCGAATTTTATGTGAATTTTATTCGAATTTTATGTGGACTTGTATTTAAAAATAAATTAAATATAATTCTATGAAATCAAGAAAGAATCATCACTGGTAAGAAATTAAACATAATTGCAAATATGCTACGGGTTAACTTACCTCTTGAGTATTGCAATCATCAAGGGTAACATGACATTGTAGATGGAGGGGTGAGTTGCCTGACATTATCAGTCCTGAGAAGTGCCAGCAACATCTTTAAATATATAGACCAACAATATCTTTAAATAAATGTAAATATAAAGAATCGGACACAGTAACGTCTTTAATGATAACAAGAGCTGAAAAAATGTAAAGTAACAAACAATAAGATTATGTTGAAGAAGATACCTATTTAAAATTGAAATCATCACCGGTAATGTGCTATATCTTTGTCTTAAAAAATTCAACACAAAAAATGGATTAGTAGATAGATGGGTGAGTTGCCTGACATTGTCAGTCCCGAGAAGTAACAGCTTCCTCGGACGGATGTCAACCCACGTTTTCAAAAAATAAAAAGATTGTATTTAACTAAATGTAAATACATACACCTGTAACATCTTTAAATATAACCATAGCTGAAAAAATGAATAGTAACAAACAAGAAGATTAAGGGGAAAAAGATACCTGCTTAAAGTTGAAATCATCACTGCCACTGGTAATGAGCTAGATCTTTGTTTTAAAAAAATCCAACATGAGAAATGGATTAGTAGATAGATGGGTTAATTGCCTGACATTTTTAGTATATAGACCTGTAACATCTTTAATGATAAAGATAAAAGATAGATAAAGAAGATACCTACTTAAAGTTGAAACAATCCATTATCAATAGCTTCATCAAAGTCGATGTTGTCTTCTGTAGAATGTGACGAAGAGCCATTTACACTCTCAAGGTTGGGAGTATTTGTACTTGTAGCTGTATTATTTACACCTCTTCTTTCGCAAAGGGAATTCCAGTGCGCAATTGCTCTGTCAAACGGAAAGGTTTCGAGGGAGTATCGAGAAACGTAACACCTCATGCAACTTTCCATATTTTTATCCAACCTGTTTCTCAGTTTTGATTTTATAAATGACAATGCACTGAAAACCCTTTCATCCTCCACAGACCCCAAAATCATTGTCTGGCATAACTCATATAGTCTGAAGTATTCACTGATATCTTCTTGTAAGATAGAACTTTGATAGATTCCTCGCCACAGCCTTGTAATAGCTCCACTTTCAGAAGGTTGATCTAAATTCCTATATTGGTTCCTCATTGTTGTTGCAAAATTTGTTGACTGAGACTTTAATAAATCGGCATTCAATATACCTGTGATTTCGTACTTCACTCTCCGCGTCTTTGTAAATTGTTCCATTATTTTACCCATTGATTTCTGAAATGCTTATCGACAAAGTCTCGCATGACCACCTTCTGTATTCCAAAAATTCGGATTCATCACACCCATGGCTTCCAGAATTTTATCTTTACAGAAACGTTCCCTAATTTCCGATGACAAGGTTTCTGAAATTTTTTTAAGCTTTATTCTGGTTTCAATTATCACAGACTCAAACAAATTACGTGTCACGGGAACATCTTCTCGTTCCGATCCTGTAATATCTTGACGTTTTTGCAAAATGTGCATTGGTATTTCCCTCCCATTAACAGAGATGCATAGGTGATCGTGGATATTAAATCTCAAAAAGGTGTTAGGATTTTTAAGATCTAATAAATCTCTCCAATTTTCAAAAACAGGTGCATCAAAACTATCCCGGGAACAATCAATATATCAAGACTTTGACATACCATTTTCCTCATCCGTATAAAATCCACAATATAGATTAATCTACCCCGTGCATGCTTCATCAATGTATTGATCTCCTTTAACATTGGAAGAATACCAACCAATGTAAGCAATGTCTCCAAATCAGTTAAGCGGAACAACAGGTCCCTTGCCCTATCAACATCATGACGGTATTTGTGCATGAAACCAACCAATGAAGGATACTCCTCACGAACTCTGCATGCAGGTTCATACAAAGATATCCATCTAGTCTCCACATCCTTCAGAAGTTTTTTGCCATCTGTAATTCCAATTGCAAATTTTTGGAACTCGAGAAAACGCTTTGGGCTACTTGACATATAGGCATGAAGTTCTCTTATGAGGTCTTCTAATTTAGCAACATTTTCGTGGTTGCTTACCATTTTATACGCCAAATTCATTCTGTGAGCCATACAGTGAATTGGTAGCATATATGGGGCCACTGTTGTTTGTAATCTAACACATAGCCCTGTTCGGTGACCCTGCATGACAGATGCACCATCTGCTCCAACGCATACCAACTTCGTAGCAATTTCATAATCAGTCATACCAGCAACATCTTTCAAATGAGAAACAACTATTTTATATAGGTTTTCAGCATTGCAGTTTTCAACCATTTTCATAACACCCAACAGATGAGGTGTCCTTATATGATTTTCTAATGTATAGATGTGGATACATACCCATGCGGTGTTGTCGACTGCTGTCACTTCATCAATTGAAAGAGAGATAAAGTTTGCTTTTTTTACATTCTCTTTCAAATCTTCCTTCTCTATCATCGAGAGGCATTTTGCCATTTCCCATCCACTACTCTCAGACCAATGAGACTGAGGTACATTCAGCATTCCGTTAAATTGATACAAAACTTTGAAATCGAGGAAATCCGACATCGCTCTTCCTTTTTTAAGTATTTGAAAAAGAGTAGAGAATTGTATGAATTTTGCATGTAGATTTGTTTCTTTCATCTTACCAATATGCGATGTGATCGTTCCTCCCTTTTCCAACAGATGTCTGTGTTTTTTCTGCTCTGCCTCATATTCCGCTGCGTATCTAACATGCATGCACTCCTTTTCAGTTTTCCACCTATGTGTTTTGATTTTCTGGCCATCCGCCCCCGTTACAGTTAAATATTGTTTTCCACAATGTTTTTCTATAGTGTCCAGCTTCAGTTGCATTTTTTGTTGCTTTCCCAATTTCCACGTACATATTGTACATGTACATTCACATGGGATTTCTTCAGAATTAGATGATTGTACAGGTTCAATAAATGGAAATTTAGCTGCCCAATCAAACTTGTATGTTCTGCCAATGGTCCACATATTCTTGTTCATTTTCAATGCTTTACTTTTTTGAGTAGAATTTTGAGCAATATCACAATCACCTGGTTTCCTCTTTCTTGGACCAGAGTTTGATTTTGATTTCTGTCTTCCATTTTGCTGAGTGTTTATATCTGTGATATCTAGCTGCACTTCTGGTTGCACCCCAACAGGAACAATATCTTCAAGATCTGGCATATTATCGTAGGTTTCATTTGTTTGACTGTGATACTGTGTAGAATGCATGTCCACCTCAATAATACCTTCCACACAGTCAGTATTCTGATTCTTTTTGGTGGCATCTATATGATTGGTATTTACAATATCTGTATCCGCAGAGTTTCCAAAATACTTGAAGAGTGATTTCTGAGATTTCTTACTTACTTTTAGGTTATTCGTATTCTTTGAGCTGGCACCTTCCATTATTCTGAAAAGAGTCCTGCGTCAGCAAAAGAACCAAGAAGCGACTCTGTCCAGCCTCTGAGGTCTTGTCGCGCGTGAACTATCTGAGGTCGCGCCAACTCTGCCTGCAGACTGTCGCGTCAACCCCTCTTACGCCACGCGCGTCACTTCCTAGCCCAAGTCGCGCGTCAATAAAGTTCTTGTCGCGCGTCAATACAGCTCTTGTTGCTCGCGTCAAGATACAACACTTGTCATCACACAAGATCGGTCTGCTCTTGTCGCGGCGTCGGATAGCTCTTGAGTCTTGTCGCACGTCGATCAGCTCTTTTCTCGCGTCAATAATGCCCTTGTCGTGCGCGTCACCGCATTTGTCGGCGTCAACAATCACAGGCTAACAATAATATGAATCTCTGGTGCTCAAGGGTATGCGAGTTCAAATTTCACAGTATTGGTAATTTGGTAAGCTACTTGAGGTATACTACCCGGCGAATCACATAGGTTTTTATAGGAGATGTTTTCAAATGAAGGCGAAGCCAACCCCCCAAAAAAAATATACTATATATTTTAGGCGAACAGGACACCGACCCACTCCGAATAATTCGCCTTTTCAAATTTTCCTAAAATGAAATTTTCGCCATATTACGAATATTCGCCGCTAAAATTATCCTGTCAAGTACCAAGATGGAAGTCTCTGTAAGGATTCCATATCCTTCTTAGGACTCACCATTAAAAATGGAGATATCCAGATCCAAGAACACATTGTGTCGAAAATTCAAGGATTTCCAGATGAAATATCTGATCTAACACAACTCCAAAGGTTTCTTGGATGTGTAAATTATATTGCAGTTTTCTATCAAAGTATAGTTGTAGACCACATTCTTCTCAACAAAAGACTCAAGTAAAGGCCACCTCCATGGAGTCCAAAAATGGTTGTAGTAGTAAAAATAATCAAGTAACATGTTTAGAAGTTTCCATCAATGTCTCTTCTAGGCAATGGTCTCAAAATCGTTAAGATAAATTCCAACAATGATTATTGGGGAGCTATCTTAAAGGAAAGAGAACATACTAGAAAAGAGAAAATATGTAGATATGCATCTAGTGCATTTCATGGTCCACATGACTTAAATATCATTCAACTCATAAAGAAATTCTTGCGGCAAAGAAAGCTATTAAAGCTTTCATTTTCTTTATTAAATCTAAAAAATTCATTCTAAGATCAGATGTAAAATATGTTATGGCCATACTAAAGAAAGGAGATCCGTTAGATAAAACCTCCTTCAAATTTCTTTAAAGATGGGGTCTATGGTTTGATAATTATGAATTTGATATCAAATACATTGAAGGCAAGAAGAATGTATTGGTAGATTTCAATAAAGAGAGAACTCATCTGTAGAGACATCAAGAATAAATTTTACTTAGGTTATTCATGAGTTTGTTAGGCCTATCTCGGGAATGTAATGAAATGACAACCAAATGTCATATGATGCTCAAAATTTTCTTCTAGAAAGAGAAATTATTTCTATATCTCCTTAATCTATCTCTCAACTTAATATCTCTTATAGAGATCCAAAATCTCCTGGGTATCAATTTCATTCTCTTCAAGATCCTATGGTTTTGTATACTCTCATATGGAAATGGAGGCATTATAGATTCATATAATCAACTAATGAAACTCCATTAGAAGGAATGAGACTAAGGCATTTAGTACCAAGACTAAGGACTCTCTAGATATTTGAAGTCTCCAGAATGTGGCCTCAAGATCATCTATTAGAAAATGAAATCTGGAACAAACCTCATCAAGTAGGAGATCAAACATATATATTAGCAAATACTTTAAGTATTTTCTTCATAAATATCTTCCTACTAAAATTTATGATCATCCTATCCTTCAAATGCATCCCAACATTACCAGGAATATCCTAATAAATTGTAAGATTCTTTGGTACGCTAAAGAAATATATTATGTCAAGCCACATAGATTTGAAGGGCATCATTAACACCCATAATGAGAACTCTAGAAGAAAAATTACTTGCATCACAAGATGGCAATACATCCTCCAACACCGGAAGTTTCATGCAAATTATAGGACAATATTTCTTCCCTTCCGTAAGGCATACACCATTGCAAAATTACGAGACATCATCCATATCCAGATTTTGGTAAAAGCACAACATAAGGTACCTCCACTCAGCCAAAATAGAAGAATCATCTAGCTCATTTGATGATGACAGTGGTCCCCATGTATCTTTTAGTCCCTAGATGGAATCTCTTTTTGCTAGTTTTCAAGCATGTTGAAAGTAATCTTGTTTGTCAATAAAGGTAAGCTTGTCGCCTTTTCCATAGCATGGTAGGCCCATAATTAGGTGTGTAATGTATTTTCTAGAATCTTTTTGGTTACCTAGGTTTCTATTTTTCGATTATCGCTTCCCGATGAAAAGCTATCTTCATCCTATATAAAGGGGGTTTGAGGATTTCATACAACACATCGGAGAAATAATATAACATTGGGGGAACTTCTATAGTCTATAGGTATAAGTCTTTTGAGTCTATAAAAACTTTGGATTAAGGGTAAATTAGAACTATAAGCTTTTATGTGCCTTCTTAAGTCTTGGTTTAAGTATCTATTCTTTTAAGTTTATATGTTTTTCCCTTTCTAGTTGAATTAGGTCCGTTTGTGTTGTTTTGAGTCTCCGATATGTGGTATCAAGGATGGTTGTCATCTTAGACTAGTAGATTTGCACGTACATGTTCTAGACTTAAGGGTTTGGGATATGCGGCGAAAATTCTTTGCCTCAACATGGCTATTTCAACTTGTTGACCACCGCTTGAGGAAAAAAATGATGATCAAAATATTGGACAAGAGGGTTGGGATTCCACATTTTATAATGCACGCCCTCCTATTGGTGGTTGGGGAGGAAAACCTAATAGTTCATTGCCCCATGTGCCAATGGGGTTGGTAGTTCATGTTGCTTAATTATTGCTATGAAGTCTTGTTATTTAGTATTTTTTGTGCATGTTGCACATGACATATATTATGTAATTATTGGATATATTTGTTGGTATTGTGACTCATTTCATTGCTTTTGGGTCTTTTCTTTGGAGCAACTTTAATACTTGTAGTGCCTTTTGCCTAGAGTGTGTTGTCACACCACCTATCTTTTTGAATGGGAATATACTCGTGTTTTTTTCTTTGAAGAAATATATGTGCATTGCTTTGAATCAAAACAAACAATTCATGTACACAAACTATACTTAAGATTATTACGATATTTTGTTTGGGATCAAATGGGTCTTTAAAGGAAAACAAATTTTTAAAATAATACAATATTTAAATTCCATCGGTTTATTTATATGTAGGGTGACTAAATAAAAGAGAGGACCTAAAAATACGAGAGTTTAAACTAGTAAGTGGTTAAAAAAATTAGGGCACATTTTTCACCCCAACTTTTCCCTTGTTAGAAACTGGAACACTGAGAGGGGGAGTGAATAAGTGTTTAACTTAAATTTTTATATGACAATTCAACCTTTAATCAGACGTTTGATTCTTGTATCGGATTGCAACAACACAAATTAAATGCAACAATGAACACACACATGAGAGAGACTTGATTTTTAAGTGGGAAACCCAAATTGGGAGAAACCCACTGAACCAAAGGACTATTTTCACAATGGTTACAAGATTGTTGAGCTACAACTCAACCAATGAAGCTACAACTTGATGATGTGTAAGCTACCACTTACAAGAAAGCTACAAATTTTTTATTGTACTGAGCTACAACTCAGTGATTACATAAAAATTGATCACACAATTTAACTTGTTGTTGGAAAATAGATTGTGACCCTATATTAGCACATTAATTTTCTCATTCCACCGCAATTTCATCAATTCCTCAATTCATTACTCACTTTCCCACAACTCTCTAAATTCTTAAGACATTCACTATCTCCCTTTTGTTTATCAATTCAATACCACACACATTCTTCGCTATACACCTCTCAAACAGTCACATGTATTCATTTCACAAGTTTTCTAAGCTTAGTTTCATGTTATCAGAACATTCTCTCTTTGTCAACACTACAACACATATGCATCTCTCTCTTTTTTTCAATCCAATCTCATACTCCCTCTTTTCACATATAATGTCAAGATAACATACCCTTCAAACACACTCATTTTTGTATCCCTAAACAGTCATATAACCCTTTCACATTCTATTTCTCGAGCTAGCAAAACTACTGGACTAACTTTCCAATTTTCATATATTCAAGAGTTCTCAAAGAACTTGGTGTTTACAGGCTGACAAGTGGCACTTCTTTAGCTAATCGATGCAACTGACTTTTGAGTTTCTCCATGAGTTCCTTCACTTCAAATAATGATGTTTCATGTGTTTCTCCACTTGATCCGCACTCCTACACTTTCATAAACTTAGCTTGGAAGCTCAACCAAAATATCACTATTTTCAATAAAATTGGACCGTGTCAACAACTTTTATACATTTCTTCAAACTACATTTGTTGTCCTATTGATCATACTTAACTATTTCAAAAAAATTAAAGAAATTTGAATTCATTCAATCAACTCCGACAAAGAACAAAGAGACTCGGTTCCAGGCTCGAAAGGGATAAGAAATGAAATTCTCACTCATTAGTGGATGCAAATCAAAAATTCCAACTTCATGAGGATTACACTTGTCAAACCAAACTTGCACAGTCACCACCATGGCCACAAACAAGCTTTCCACACTTCAAAACACTTTGACTTGTTTCAACCTTCTTAGTCCTTTGGTCTCATTCTCCAAACATGTGTCGCCATTCCAGAAAACCTCAAAGTGATGGGCTTAGGCGGACTCCAACTCGTAGAATAAACCACATTTGATAGAGTTTCAGTCCACCAGCCCCTCTTGTATTCAACGGGCCCATCCTCATAACCAATCAAAGTTTGACATGGATTTGATCTTCTTATCAGGTGATATCATTGTGAAGTTCTAGCCAATAAGAAAGCTCCAGGCACTTCGCACTGTTAGATTTTTCTTAACCTCCACTAGTCACCGCGAGAAGTAAGCTAATAAGGAAGCTCCATGCCCTTTGCAATTGTCAGACTATTCTTAACCTCCACTGGCCACCGCGAGAAGCAAGCCAATAAGGAATCTCCATGCCCTTCGAATGTTAGAATTTTGATAACATGTATCTAACCAATGTGAAACATGATCTAATAGGAAAGCTCCACATTCCTTTCATATATTTTAGTGTCAGTCTTCACATTTTCCAGCTCTATGTTAGAGCACGAAAGGCGAGCCAATTAGAAGGATCCATGCGTTTACGTATTTCATGGTGTCGACTAGCTTTCTTTTGTCACAATTTTCTACTTTTCTCTCGCAACTACTATGCGGACCCAAAACTTTATCTAACCTTGTTTATTCCATAGGCCTAAAGTCTGCAAAACCTTTTTGCTCGAGGTGGCAAAAAAATGATGTCATGTGTCTGTCAGGTTTCGAGAGTGGGGATGCATGAAGCATGTTGACTTATGATGACCTTCTTTTTATCTACATCGCCACACAAACTCAAAATGTAATTAAATCCTGCTCATTCCACCTACAAAACTTCAAATGGCCATAACTTCCTCTAGAGAGCTCCAAAATGCACAAAGTTGGTCTCGTTGGAAAGGTATCCTTGAGTTCTAAAATTATGAATGGATCTCAAAAACACATACCTCCACCTATAAAACCTCTTGCACATGCTGGAACAAGAATTTAACACCAATATATCATCTCGAGACAAACATACCAACCTTCTCCATACCTTCAGTGGACATCAACCTCATTGTTCAAGCCTATAGCACTCTGAGACTACCCTAAAACCATCCTGAAATCTCAAAGAACCATCTTGAGATCGTTGCACACCACTAACAGACACCTATCTACATGACATTTCACTCCTCATTTTCCATCAATGCCATGTGACATCAATGACAACACCAACCAATGCAACAAGGTTCAACAATCTCCCCTTTGTCATTGATGACAACAAGCTCAAAAATTTGATGGCAAGCCAATACACCAACATCTTTAGATATGCAAGCCAATGAATTCTTGTTTTTGACACACTCTCTTGACATCTATGAAAAAGGTGCACACACAAAACAACATGAGTAACATGAAAGAAAAACATGATAAAACATGTTCTTACCTCAAGATTCTTCCACTAAAAGATGTTGCTCTTTTGCTTGATAAAACATAATCAACTGTAAGTCTTTCTTCATAAAACACCAACAATACTCCCCTCGATCTTAGTTCCTTTGATATTCAACCTTTTCATTTTCTACGTGGGCCTTTTATGAACTTCTTGACTTGTGCCTTGGGTTAGAGAAGTAACTCCCCCTATCTAGACTCAACTTGAGCCTTCTTGGAGCAACCTTGGCACTTGATTTGCTCCCCTATCATTTTGAGATCTTTAGTGACTGTTAGGGGCTGATATTACCCCCAATTTATGCCTTAGTTGTTCAAAAGCTTCTCTTGGTAGAGGTTTAGTCATTATGTCAGCTACTTCTTCTTTTGTAGACACATGTTCAAGCTTTATTATTTGTTCATTGACTTGTTCCCTCAAAAAATGATACTTGATGGGTATGTGTTTTGTCTTAGAATGCAACACTAGATTCTTTGAAACATTTATAACACTAGTGCTATCACAAAGATAGAGGAATAGACATTCATTTTCAATTTTTAGTCTTCAAGAGTTTGCTTCATCCACATCACTTGTGTACAACAAATGGTTACTTGCAACATACTCAACCTCACAAGTAGAAATAACTATAAGAGATTATTTTTTACTCAACCATGATACAAGGCACTTACCTACAAAGAAAGCTCCACCAGTTGTGCTTTTCCTATCATCAATGTTGTTTGCCCAATCTGCATCTGTGAAAGCTTTGATATGAAATTCATTGCATTTTAGATACCAAAGACCATAATCCAATGTCCCCATGAGATACCTGAAGATTCTTTTGATTGCTTGGAGATGAACTTCCCTTGGGTCTTCTTGAAATCTTCCAACCAAACCAACTTCCTGCATGATATTAGGTCTAGATGTTGTTGAATATAGAAGGTTGCCTATCATGGATCTATATAGGGTTTGATTTACCTTTGGTGAGCTATCTTCCTTACTGAGTTTACATCCTACACTCATGGGAGTGCTTACTGGCTTACAATCTTGCATCTGAAATCTTTTGAGCATTTCTTTGATGTACTTTGTTTGTGAGATAAATATTCCTTCTTTGTCTTGAAGAATTTGCAGCCCTAAGAAGAATGAGAGTTCACCTAACATTGACATTTCAAACTCTTTTTCATTACCTCTGAAAAACCATGTGACATGCTCTCATTATTTCTCCCAAAAATGATGTCATCTACATAGACAACAACAATCAACATGTGTTCTTCTTCTTTTATGTACAAGTTACTATCAGCTACACCTTTTTGAATCCTTGCTCAATCAAGTACTTGTCTAACCTGTTATACTAGGCCCTAGGTGCTTGTTTAAGCCCATAAAGTGCCTTCTTTATCTTACACACATAATCCATGTCCTCAGTAAGAGAAAAACCATTTGGTTGTTCAATGTAAACCTCCTCATTCAAGTGCCCATTGAGAAATGTTGATTTCACATCCATTTGATATACTTTGAAGCCTTTGTGTGTTGCATATGCTAAGAAAATCCTAATGGCTTCCATCCTAGCCACAAGAGCAAATGTCTCATCAAAATCTACTCCTTCCACCTAATGATATCCTTTACAAACCAACCTTGCCTTATTTCTAGTAACTTCACCTTTTTCATTCAATTTGTTTCTAAACACCCACTTGGTTCCAATAATGTTTTTTCCTTTGGCCTAGGTACAAGCTCCCATGTTTCATTCTTTTCAATTTGGTCCAACTCTTCATTCATTGCATTCACCCAATTCTGATCCTTGCTAGCCTCCATGACATTCTTTGGTTCTATTTTGGACAAGAGAGCAAGATTTTCTTGATTTTGAGAAATTTTCAACCTTCTTCTTGTTTGGATGTTTACTTCTTTGTTTCCTATGATTTGACTTGAAGGATGGTATCTTTTAACTTGCCTTGAAGGTGCCTTAGTATCATATCTCTTTTCTTCTTCATTTTCAATTTCTAAAATTTCTTCATCATCCTAATTTGTAACAATTTGTGGAGTCTCATTGGGTTGATTTATGACCTTCTTTGGATAGGATTCATCAATTGTGACATTAGTAATCTCAACTATATTTTTTGGCTCTTATTATAGCATATATATGCTGAACTAACAACTAAGTAGCCTAAGAAAATACCTTCATCACACCTTGAATCAAATTTACCCAGATTGTCATCATCTCTCTTGATGTAGCACTTGCTTCCAAAGACTCTTAGGTGCTTCACACTTGCAGGTCTTCCTTTCCAAATCTCATATGGTGTCTTCTTGTGATTAATTCTGATTTGAGCTCTATTTAAAATATATACTTTGTTGTGCCAATTGCTTCTCTCCAATATCCATCAGGAATTTTGATTCATTAAGCATAGTTCTAGCCATTTCTTGAATTGTTATATTCTTTCTTTCTACCACCCCAATTTTGTTTAGGTGTCCATGCAGCTTGAAAATTCTTTTCTTATCCCATGAATCTCACATGATTCATCAAATTCATCTGACCAAAACTCTCCTCCTCTGTCAGACCTCAAACTCTTTTTTTGCATTCTTTTCATTTTCCACTAGTGTTTTGAATGCTTTAAACCTTTCTAGTGCCTTTGACTTTTCTTTGAGGAAGGAAACCCATGTCATCCTTATGAAATCATCAATCAACAACATGAAATATCTATCTCCTTGAATGCTTTCAATTCTTGTTGGTCCTACAAGATCAGTGTGTATCAACTCTAGAGGCTTTATAGTGGAGTATTCTTTTGATTTGAAACTTCTTTTAGTTTGTTTCCCATGAAGGCATGCTTTACAAAGCTTATCAACTGGTTTGTTGATCTTAGGCATGTTCCTTACACATCCCATGGAGCTAATTCTGACAAGGTTATCAAAATTTAGGTGTCCCAATCTTCTGTGTCAAAGCCAACTTTCATCCACCTTACTAGTGAAGCATTTTTCTTTGTTTACCTCCTTTAAAACATACATATTATTTTTGTTCTCTTTGCCTTTCCAACCACCTTACCTATTTTTTTTTCTTTATGTCACATCCCTTGTCATGAAACAAAACAATATATCCTTGTTTGCACATTTGACTGACACTCAAAAGATTGTGCTTCAATCCCTCAACATACAACACATTTTCAGTGATGGTTTTGCCATTGTCAAGACTTAGCTTACCTTTTCCCACAATATTAGCTGAGGTATTGTTTCCAAACCTCACCGTACCTGAATCATTTTCTTCCAGAGAGATGAACTTACTCTTGTTTTGTTTTTGTCATGTGGCTTAAGTAACTACGCCATGGTATCCCCAGCATTTCACCTTGAAATCTGAGACTACCCCATGTAAAAAAATTCATTTTTTTTTTAAATAATGGGTCGTTTTGTGTTTTTATTGCTAGAAAATGTTTGTATTATGTCAAGATATTCTCAGAGAGTCATGTAAGCCAATTTCGCCAAATACCCAGATGTCCAAACTCGTTATATTCTGTAGTTGGGGTTTGCTTGCGGGAAAAAAATATTTAATTATTTTAAGTCTCGTTTGAGGTAAATTGTGCTCGGTTTAATCCTGTTGAGGTTTTACATGTTAATATTCCCATATACCAGTAGGGTTTCCACCATGAGTGAATCATGGGCTTTATCTGTGACTTCTGGCAACGTTTTGCGTTTTTGTTATTTTTCTCTGTGAAATTCCCCTAGGTCAATTCCTTTGTCGGTTTAGTCTATTTTCTTGCCTGGAGTATTTGGAGATCATCTACGGATGTCATGCCAGAAGGAATTTGCCACAGGAGGTCTGGTTCTCTCTAGAAAGATGAAGTCATGCACAAAAAAGGCCTCTTCTGGGCAAGTCACATTTTTGGGAAAGGAAGGTTTTAAGCTACAATGGGATTTTTGGTAGCAGCAGGTAGGTGGGAATTTTGTACCTACCTGGTAGGGTACTTTTTCCCATGGGAGCAAAGTCACTTAAGTCATGATGGGAAAATTAGAGGCAGCAGTAGGCGAGAATTTCTTACCTGCCTTGTAGGGTGAAAATTCCCATTGTGAAATAAAAGAAAATCACTTAAGGCATTGATGAGAATTTCTTACCTGCCTTGCAAGGTAAAAAATCTCATTATGAAAGTCAAACAACTTAAGTGGATCATGGGATTTTTGGAGCTGCGGTGCAGGGTGAATAATCCCATTGGAAATTGACTTTTAAAAATAGAAATCAGCCATGGCAAAAAGTGCGACCCACCTAGAGGAGAAATAATACTTTTTAAAGTATTTATTGATGGAATTAATTCCTATTTTTGGCGCATGAGGTCAAAGCATAGTGTGAAGTCAATGTAGACTGGAAGTAGAAAGCTAAAATTAAATAAATTTAATTTATTTAATGCAGCCATGAGCATGCACAAAATAGGTGCCCAAGTTTAAAGAGAAAAGCATGATTTTTAATTAATTAATTTCCGAAAATAGGAAGGGCAATTATTAATTATAGAATGATGAAAGTTATATAAACATGGGCTGCCATATTAATAGAGTTATTAATTCTTTAGCAAAGGAGTGCAGCCCAGGACAATTTTGGCGCCCAAAGGAGGAATTTTGCTCAGAAAAAGGTGTTTTCACTGCCGGAAAGCTTCAAAGTTTGGCGCCTAGGTTTGAAGGAGCTTGATTTAAGTCTGATTAATTATCTGCATATTATTACAGTGTGCATGTACTTATATAATTAAAAAGGAGCTTAAATCAATGTTCAATACATTGAATATATCTTCTAAATCTGAAGAAATTCTTAGATCTGCACCAATTGCAAAGAATTCCGACATAATTAAAAGAAAAAGAGTTGCTCAGACAAAGATTGCTCCAACCATGGCAAAGTGGGATGAAAGGGTAGGCTCTGCGGAATCATGCATAACTTCTAGATTTGTTGAAGTCAATAGGCCCAGATCCATATCCAAATCCGGATCCATCCGCTTCTAGATCTAGGCCCAGATCCATATCCAGATCTAGATCTCATAATTGCAAATGTTTTTGGCAAAAATTTATCCTCTTGTTTCAAATGCAACCCATGTAGAAGTCGGTGCATGAAAAATTCCTTCCAGGATCTTGTGCATGTGCTTCCAATCTTCCAGTTGAAGCCTTCATTGAATTTGCATTCACCCGGAGTGCTTTCCAGAATTTTTAACTGCTCATATGCAATTAAAAATAAAAATGATAAGAAGGAAAACAAGTCAAAGGTAATACTCGTAAGCAAATCACAATCACTTGCTTCCAGATCCAAACAAGCTTCCAGATCCAACTGCTTCTGATCCAGGTTTGGTGAGAATCAAAGGCAAAAGAATCAATCATATGCGAGAATACGAAAAAGAACAAGACTGCACTTTCATCTTTCTTCTTCTTTCTCTTATTTCCTTCGACAAAGTAATCGTGTGATCAATTAAATTATAAAACTTAAGTGATCGGTTTAAAAGCCATTACTTGAAGAAGTCAATTACTTGGAAATAGGTGGCATACATGCAAAATAGAAGGTTTTATCTTCAGTTGCAAAGCATGCATGTCATGCAAAAAGGAATTACAGAAGGGAGATTGCTAGTTGTTTCCTTTGCAACTTCCACATGTGCCAGTTCACTAAGGGCTTCCTATTTGTAATTTCCCCTCTACATGCTATAAGTAGAGGAAGAACCTACGGGTTAAAGAATCAGAATTTGTAAGCAACATTTTTGTATTCCAGACTTTGTCTTTGAAACCCCGATAGCTATTTGAAGCGGAGGAATAGAAAGGAGCATACTTCCTGAGAACTTTATGTTAACGATGCATTTTGTTTCTAACTTTCTATCTTAGATCTATTCATAAAATTTGCGTTATTATAGATCTAGATCTGAAAGTTCCATTTGCTTATAATTTTGAATGTTAATATATATGTGTTCTATCTATGTGCATGTAATCAACTCTGTAATCGATTGATTGAGTTGCACATCTTCCCTCTTTCTTTCCTCGTTTTTTGCTATTTTCTTCTTCATCGGATATTTCATTTCTTTGACAGATTGCTTACTTGTTTGCAAAACTATGCAGCTATGGTTCATGAGCGCATGATTAAAGTAATACCCACAAATAGATACTAGCATATTTAATCGACAAATCTTACACGGGAGCCTCACCGGTAAATGAGGGAGAAGATTTATCTCATGATCGCCTAGGTTTTCAGCTATGCGTAAAATCTAGCCAACATGCCAATATACCACTCCATGTCTTCACTTTGAGAATGGAAGGTAGTTTGGGCTATTAACCCTTGTTCCTTTGCATTTGTAGGATCTAATTTCACCATGTAAACCTTCTTGCTTTGCTTTGGAGATTTTTGATAACAAAACTTAGCTATATGCCCATACTTTTGACAATTATAGCAAATCAACTCATCCTTACTTCTCAAATGATAAAAATTAAGATGTTTACCATGACCTTTAGAATACTTTTTACATTTTCATTGCATGAAAAATAATATCCATAAAATGAATGGGCATACCTCATAGCATGATGTTGTCTGTTGAAATGATATCTCTTCCTAAAATCAACTCTCTTAGCTTTAGGAGGTTCTTGAGTTGTCTTTGTTATCTTCTTGCTTGCTGATTTGTCATCCTCATTCTTCTTCTCAAATCCTAGACCATATTTGTCATTGACATATCTTTGCTTTCCTAGTAGGTCATCTAGTTCATTTGTGCTCTTCTCAAACTTGTGATACATCTTCAATTTGGTGGAGGTCTGATCTAATTGGGTCTACAATAGCTCTAATTCAGATTTGAGCTTTAGATTCTCTTCTTCTTTGATTTTGAAAGATTCTTCAATCAACTTGATTTGTGCCTCAAATTCCTTGACCATATCTTCATGTTCTTGAGCTTCTTTGTTTTGTTTTCTTCAAGAAGATTGATTTTGCCTTCATACTCTTTCACCATCAATTTCAGTTTTTAATTATTCTTTCTTTGATGTTTCAACTCTTCTAAAGCAAAGTGATTAATTCAACCTCAAGGTTAACTTCCGCCTCTTCTTCATCTCGAATGTCATATTCAGGTCTTTGCCTTTCGAATTTCTTACATCGATACTTCCACAACCATGAACAATGTTTCAACTTGAGTGCTTTTATCATCACTCTTAGGGCTGCTTGGACTCGATTGAGAAGAGCTTAAACCTTCTTGTGTGTAGAAATTCTTCTTGTTTTTGAAGTATTTCTTCTTGCCCCCTTACTTCTTGAATTTAGATTCTTCTTTATCTTGATCCCCATTGCATTTGTTAGGACATTTTGAAGCAAAATGACCAACTTGGCCACAATTGAAACATTTAAATGGTGTTTGCCTTTGTACTTACTCGGTCTCATTTTCAGCTTTCTCACAAACATGGCTTCCACCTTCTCATCATCTATCTCCATGTCAGACTCAACTTTATTCTTCTTGACCTATGATTCCTTATCAGCCTTGAAGGCTGCCTCTTTCTTTACTGACTTTGAGTCACTGATTCTCATCTCATATGCAATTAAAATTCCATGAAGATCATCCATTGTCAAGGTGGTTAAATCCTTGGCTTCCTCTACTACTGACACCTTGGAATCAAATTTTGAGGATAGAGATCTCAACACTTTTTAAACAACCACACTCTCTTCTATTTTCTCTCCTAAGCCTCTGATCAGATTTATAACTTCATCCATTCTTTGCAAGTATGATGCAACATTTTCACCTTCCATTTTTGTGCTTTCAAACCGAGCACGATAAGTCTCAGAATTTTTCCAATTTTACCTTTCCATCTCCTTCGTATATAGACATTTCCATCTCCTTCGTATATAGTTTTCAATTTGTCCCACGTTTCCTTGCTTGTGGTACACTGCATGACCTTTATGAACGCAGCCTCATCTAACCCACAAAGAATTACATTCATGGCTTTAGAATTGCTTTCACTTTCTCTCTTTCCTACTGCATCAGTAGGAGGTGTAGCCGGAATAATGTAGCCATTGTCAACTGATTGCCATATGTCAAACCCAAGTGACATTAGATAAGTATTCATTCGACACTCAAGAAGGCATAGTTTGATCCATTAAATAAAGGAACTTTTGAGGTGGAAACTCCAATTTGTGACTAATTGTTTGCCATGACTGAATTGTCTAGATCTCCCTGAGTTGTTAAACTCACCACACCATGGCCCCGCTCTAATACCAATTGTTAGAAATTGGAACATTGAGGGAGCGGGGGTGTGCGGGGGGCGCGAGGGGGTGAATCGGTGTTTTAACTTAACTTTTCATATGACAATTCAACCTTTAATCAGACATTTGATTCTTGTATCAAATTGCAACAACACAAATTAAATGCAACAATGAACACACACAAGAGAGAGACGTGATTTTTAAGTGGGAAACCCAATTTGGGAGAAAACCCACTGAACCAAAGGACTATTTTCACAATGGTTACAAGATTGTTGAGCTATAACTCAACCAATGAAGCTACAACTTCATATCAAGCTACAACTTGATGATATGCACACTACCACTTGCAAGAAAGCTACAACTTTCTGATTGTATTGAGCTACAACTCAGTGATTACATAAAATTTGATCACACAATTTAACTTGTTGCTAGACAACAGATTGTGACCCTATATTAGCACATTAATTTTCTCATTCCACCTAGAATTTCATCAATTCCTCAATTCATTACTCAATTTCCGACAACTCTCTGACTTCTTAAGACATTCACTATCTCCCTTTTGTTTATCAATTCAACACCTTGCACATTCTTCACTATACACCTCTCAAACAGTCACATGTATTCATTTCACATGTTTTCTAAGCTTAGTTTCATGTTCTCATAACATTCTCTCTCTGTCACAACGCTATAACACATGCTTCTCTCTCCTTTTTTTTCAACCCAATCTCATACTCCCTCTTCTCACATATACTGTCAGCAGCATACCCTTCACACACGCTCGTTTTTGTATCCCCAGCAGTCCATATAAACCTTTCACATTCTATTTCTCAAGCTAGCAAAACTACTGGACTAACTTTCCAACTTCCATATATTCAAGAGTTCTCAAAGAACTTGGTGTTTGTAGGTTGACAAGTGGCACTTCTTTAGCTACTTGATGCAACTAACTTTTGAGCTTCTCAATGAGCTCTTTCACTTCGAATAATGATGTTTCATGTTTTTCTCCATTTGAGCCAAACCTTATAGTTTCACAAACATAGCTTGAAAGCTCATCCAACCTCACATTGTTTTCAACGAACTGGATTGTGTCAACACTATTATACACTTCTTCAAACTCCCTTTGTTGTCATGTTGATCATACTTAACTATTTCAAAAACTTCTTGAAGAAATTTGTATTCATTCAATCAACTCAAACAAAGAACAAGGAGATTGGTTCCGAGCTCGAAAGGGATAAGAAATGAAATTCTCACTCATTAGAGGATGCAAATAAAAAATTCCAACTTCATGACGATTACACTTGTCAAATCAAACTTGCATAGTCACCAACATGTCCACAAAATGAGCTTGCCACACTTCAAAACACTTTGACTTGTTTCAACCTTCTTAGTCCTTTGGTCTCATTTGCCGACAAGTGTCGCAATTCCAACAAACCTCAAAGTGATGGGCTTAGGCAGACTCCACCCGTGGAATAAACCACATTTGATAGAGTTTCGGGTCCACGATCTCATCTTGTAGTCAATAGGCCTGTCCTGCAACCAATCAATGTTTAACATGGACTAAATCTTCTTATCGGGTGCGTATCATTGCGAAGTTCTAGCTAATAAGAAAGCTCCACACACTTTGCATTGTCAAACTGTTCTTAACGCTTCTCGCATATACTCAATAGCATACCCTTCACACGCTCATTTTTGTATCCCAAGACAATGTATAAACCTTTCACATTCTATTTCTCGAGATCGCAAAACTACTAGACTAACTTTCCAACTTCCATACATTCAAGAGTTCTCAAAGAACTTGGTGTTTGTAGGTTGACAAGTGGCACTTCTTTAGCTACTCGATGCAACTGACTTTTGAGCTTCTCCATGAGCTCCTTCACTTCAAATAAGGATGTTTCATGTTTTTCTCCACTTGAACCAAACCTTATAGCTTCACAAACATAGCTTGGAAGCTCAACCAACATCACATTGTTTTCAACGAGAACAAGACTGTGTCAACACTGTTATACACTTCTTCAAACTCCCTTTTTCGTCATGTTGA
The DNA here is from genome assembly GCA_018340775.1 of Taxus wallichiana var. yunnanensis. NCBI lineage: Eukaryota > Viridiplantae > Streptophyta > Pinopsida > Cupressales > Taxaceae > Taxus > Taxus wallichiana. Next base: position 331,639,182 of record CM031234.1, read on the forward strand.
TCATACTTAACTATTTCAAAAACTTCTTGAAGAAATTTGCATTCATTCAATCAACTTAGACAAAGAACAAGGAGATTGGTTCCAATCTCGAAAGGGATGAGAAATGAAATTCTCACTCCTTAGAGGATGCAAATAAAAATTCCAATTTCATGACGATTACACTTGTCAAATCAAACTTGCATAGTCACCACCATATCCACAAAACGAGCTTGCCACACTTCAAAACACTCTGACTTGTTTCAACCTTCTTAGTCCTTTGGTCTCATTCACTGGACAGTGTCACCATTCCGGCAAACCTCAAAGTGATGGACTTAGGCAGAATAAACCGCATTTGATAGAGTTTCGGGTCCACCATCCCCTCTTGTAGTCAACAGGCCCGTCCTTGCAACCAATCAAAGTTTGACATGGATTTAATCTTCTTATCAGGTGCATATCATTGCGAAGTTCTAGCTAATAAGAAAGCTCCACGCAGTTTGCACTGTCAAATTGTTCTTAACCTCCACCGCCATCGTGAGAAGTAAACTAATAAGAAAGCTCCATGCCCTTCGCAATTGTTAGATTGTTCTTAACCTCCACTGCCACCATGAGAAGCAAGCCAATAAGGAAGCTCCACGCCCTTCACAATGTTAGACTTTTGATAACCTGTATTTGACCAATGCAAAACATGATCTAATAGGGAAGCTCCACGTTCCTTTCAGATTTTGCAGTGTCAATCTTCGCATTTGCCTGCTTTATGTCAGAGCACGAAAGTCGAGCCAATTAGAAGGCTCCACGCATCTACGCATTTCACGGTGTCAGAGCGACTTTCTTTTTGTTGCAACTTGCTACTTTTCTTTGCAACTACTAGGTGGACTCGAAACTTTATCGAACCCTGTTTATTCCACAGGGTCTCTAAAACCTTTTTGCTTAAGGTGCCAACGGAATGATGTCACGTGTCTGTTGGGTTTCAAGAGTGGGGATGCATGAAGCATTTTGACTTATGATGGCCCGCCTTTGATCTACCTCGCCACGCGGACCGAAATGTAATTAAAACCTACTCATTCCACAAGTCAATAGGTTTGAAAAGAAATCTTAGATGATAGTCATAACTTTCTTGCAAATCATTTGTTACTATTGCATCCAATCACTTTATGGGTTTTTTGTTTGCTTGGCATGAGCCCACTCATGAATCATGTGGTTACCCTACTTATGCATCTTGTGGTTGAGGTTTGACAACATGAGCTCCTCATCGCACCTTGACTCCAAGCCCTTAAACCGAGGCCAAGCATTCCTTGTTTATGACTTCTTATTTCCCTTCCGCAGCGAACAATGAACTATCTTACCACCATAGGCCATACAGGGTTTTGAACTGAGGTCCATCTGATCTAATGCCTTGGATTGAACACTAGACTGCCTCTTCCATGAAAATCTCATGATAGAGATCGTATGGCTGATGTTTCTAATCATTACCGACTCAACAAAAGAATAAAATTCCCTGAATTTAGTTTTATAATTTATTAGAAAATGTGCCTTTCCTTTCGAGGAATTCATGTGAAAAGCAGCCACTATACCATAATACCTAAGCATCCAGCTCATAGGGGACAAAAAAACCATAATTTACAGTTACTGGTGTCCCTATCAAATCAGTTGTTTGCAGTCTCTAGGCAATGTTCGCCGACTATCATTATTCCTTAACGGAACACAAGACAGAGCGGGCAACAAAGATTAATGTTTGCCAACTCCCTGATTCCTCACACTTCCGAGATTATTATTATCCAGTTATTTGATGTCTCTTGCTTTTTAAAACTTATTGACATCTTTGAAACTGATCGGCCCACTCATGATTATCTTTCTACCTTTTCATATCAAGGAAATGTAATAAAAGTAATAAGCCTCATGGTAATAAATGGATACAAACTAATACACAATATGCAGACCGGTGCATGTCACTCTCAAAAAATCACATCCAACCCAATGATACACCCATTCTCAGTTTAATTATCTGGACTGTTTCTTCTGACAAAATTTGTTGGACGATGCGCGCTTATAAAACAACACTGCTCAAAATATGACATTTCAGATTGTCTAATTCCCATTGATCCGACAGAAAACATGGTTTACATCCAAAAATATGAAACATGTCATCTAAATAAGGTCTAACTCTCTCGAATAATTATTATAATATGAGCGTATATCCAGGAAACATTTATTACCAGGTTATGAAATTATGCCATACAAGATTCTTTGGGTGAGCATATCAATTTAGACTTATTGTGAAACAATTGATATGTGATTGGAATCATAAGGAAAAATTCTCTCACACCAGAAGCTTTTACAAGAAAAGAACAAGCATTATGTGATTGCATGTTGCATGTTAAATGTATCATAGAATGACCTTTAATAAATCAACATTCAGGGGCAGACACATTCAATAAACAATGTCAATAAATTAGCAACCATACAGCTTGTCATTGCGCTGAATAGCATGGGTAAAAGGAATATCAAGTTTGAAATGATATCAACCGGTTGCAGATATACAACAACGTAAAAAACATATCATCTGACCTCTGCCAGTATACACTTTTTGCAGTCACTTTTGGATACAGAAAGAAGTTTGGAGAAGAGTTCTGCACTTTTAGCTCTTCTGTAAAAATATTCTGCAAATTTCTTTTTCATCTCTGCATTCTTTTGTATAACACATATTATAATCCCCAGTATCTCCAGGATTGTCAATGCCTCTGTGAGGGCTGTACCCAAACTGGCATGAAGAGACATATCTCCTATAGCTCCATAAAAGTAGTTTATGTACAAGCTAATTATGATTGGGGTGGTAAGGCAGCAACCAACAAGGTACAATCTGATCTTCAAAATTAAAAATACATCATATCAAATATCATGTATCGACCAATATGCATCACTGTATCTCTCAATGCATTCAGCATCCCACGAAAAGTCTTTCATCATCCCCCTCTTAACCATGTTTGCCCAGCCTACAGGATCTTCCTTCTACAATAAAATAAAAATGATAGAATATTGAATAAGATACACTGAGATCTGTACAATTGCATAAATTTGGAAAATGTTTAATTTTTGAAGAAAATGAAAATTTCAATTTCAATTTTGAAAAAGTATGCCATTTTGAAGCTGCATGCAACAAGCTAACAAGTATTCTCCTATTCTTCTCATAGGTTTTATCATTTGAAGAGTTTCCACTATGTTTCATGGAATGTGAACCTCAAAATACTCTCGCTTTGAATCAAATTCACTCAAGGAGAACATAACAGGACACAAGTACCAGATACTCTCATGTAAAATTTACCATTTGATTAATAGCTTGAGTCAAGGATACTGCCACATCAGGATTGAAGTGGAGCATAAAACTCTCAGTATCTTTATTCCATCTTCCATTTACTTCATTTCCACTGCAAGACATTGTAATTACTTAGGTATCTAAAAATATGTCTATATTGTGCATCTAGAACTTCATAAGCTGCATCACACTGGGCCTGATACAGGAAAGGGAATACCTCCTTGATATAGGAAGAGCACCATACTTCAATGCTTTGAGCTGCACAATTAGGTGTTACATTATGGCCAATAGAAATCCATTGCATGAAAATAGAAGAAAGATGTAGAAGTCAAGATTTGATTCTAGTAAAATGTCTAAATACACATGGAAGATGGCAATACCGTTATTTGATTTTCTGGGTCGTGAAATGATGAACACAAAAGAATATCAGACCCAGCAACTACTAAATGTAGCAGGCCTTCATCATGCTTGACAATCACTCTGCCATTCTCCTCCTGCGAGTAACCAATAGCTGAAACTCATGATGGAGAAAACAAGGGAATTTATTGAAACCACTTATAACTTAATATTTACTAATTCTTGAATTGAGACGGACACAATGCCAATTTACAATGATTCTGTGGAAGGATTAAGTTATATAAGTACTAGTAGTAGTAGTACACATATCCATACAAGGCATATAGTATATTTGTCCTCCATGAACATTTATAGATCTGGGTACACAATAGTTAGCATGGAGTTGCTATAACCAACCGATAGATCTAAACCTAAAAGTATTGCCATGAAAAAATAATTCTTCATACCATCTAACATCCGATAATGTATGCATAATGTCAACGCATGAAAATGAATCAGTTAAAAAAGTTGAATATCTTACTCACTGCTGGATACCAGCATCAAAATAAAATTCAATGAGCAATCAAGTCCATTTAGAATAGTTATTACAATATAAGACCTTTGTACTGGCTGTGATCAATTCATACTATGTTCTGTCCAGGAGAAAACTACTGACAGTTGTGTAAATGTATACAAACAAATAAAGCAAGTTAACTGTCAAGCATCTTCACATGCTATAACTTTCACGAGCCAATGCCCATTTGAGTAGGGAAAACCCTTTTGTCAGATATGCAGAGGTGAGGCATTGGAATCTTACCATTTTCAGGCAGGAAGGGAGATTAAGAAATGGACCCACCTAATCTAATTTGCGATTTGTAGAAATCTGTGAGTCGGTAGGATCGAATGTGATGACTGTGTAAGCACAAACGGGGTGTCAGACTGTGGAGACAGTTTAGGGAGTTCCTTTATTGGTCGGGTAAGTAACCTAGATGTACCCGGCGTACCCATATCCCAGGATGTACCCAAGGGGTACCCACAATCAAAAACGGATTTTTAATTTTTTTTTTTGCTTTTTCAATCAAAAGTCAACATAAAAACACACAAAAATATAATTAAAAACTAATTCTAACCCTAAAAAGTAACTTGAAGACAATTGACATTTGAGATATAGTTACCAAATCCGGCTGGATCTGCACAAAATCCGTCTGGATCCGAATTTTTCAGCCGACCTGGATAAATTCTGTTCGGGTTGGCCCTACTTTAGGGAAAAAAAAAATTTTTTATTTTTAAAATTTTTCTGGAAAAAACAGTCAACTATCAACCTTATATATTAAAAAATATAACTTTTTACATTACATAATTAATTTTTTCCATTGTATTTGTCAAATTTTCATATTTATAAAATTCAACTCATATTTCAGACCGGATTTTTCCGAACTTTTTCAAGAATTCTAGATTTCGGATTTTTTTGCCCTCCCGAATGGATCCGGATTTCCGGACCTGGTAACTATGATTTGAGATAACATCAGCACATGACATTTGAGATATTTGACTACTATGTCGTTTGGCATTCGGATAATATTTCCATTTTTGTGGTTATTTTGTTTTTTATATGCATACTATATGGTTAATGACAAATGTCTCTAATTTCTGATTTATTAGGCTATAATTTCTATATTTTATATGTATTTTATACGGACATACCAAGGGCAAAAAAGTTGCCATACCCATACCCATACTGCAGCCGAACTGGCTACTTAGATAATTATCAACATCCATACCCCTTGGGATAGGTGCATAAAGATGTCGAGATACAAATGACAAAGCAATACGAAATCTGATATGCCATTTATTCAAACATGATTGATGAGCTAGAGGCATGTACTCCCCTTTGATCAGTATTGGGTCATATTTGGAAGCCCATGTATGTTTATAAGAGATGCAATCTTCATGTGGAAGGTGAGTGAATACCACCTAGTCCGGATGGAGAGGCCTTCATAATTAATATATAAAAGTGCAAGCCCAAGATAGAATTGGTGAGCTCTAATCAAGTAAAAGGACTCGTCAAAGCAATCAAGGAACATGTGTTGCTATTCTTGAAGAATAAGCAACAAAGATCAGTTGAGCTGAAAACCTTATGAGGAAGTTGTACAAGAGAGAAAAGGCATCAATTGGAGAAGTTGATCCAATCATTCCAAGAAGCATTCAAAACCCAAGAGGATTTACCCAAGAGGATTTCCCCAAAAGGAGCTGGAGCATGAAATACAATTGCCGCCTGAATCACCATTGCCCAATATGGAGTTGTGTAGACATATCATTCCAAGAAGCAACTCCAAAACTTGTAAGATGGAGGATGTGCATAGGTAAAAGATAATTCAACAAGATCACGATCGAATTAGGTACCCTGTTCAAAGATAGACAAGTTTTTGGATCAGCTACAACATGCCAAATTGGAAATGAGGACAAATGGAAAACCACAATCAAAACAAGGCATGGCGTGTATGGGTGGATTGTAGTTCCATTTGGGTTCTGCAGTATACCAACAACCTATATGAGGGTGATGAATGATGAATGATGAATGATGAACTAAGGGTATCATAGATTTATATGTTACTGCATACCTGGACAATATTTATGGGATTCAGCCATACATGGGAGGAACATCTACTTCATTTACAGCAAGTTTTAGAAACCTTAAAGAAGCACCACTTGGTGCTAAATATTAAGAAATATGAATTTACAAGAGAGTCACTAACCTATTTGGGCTATGTAGTTGGGGGAGGAGAAATGGGATTGACCCAGCAAAGGTGGCAACCAATATAAAGCAGCCAAAGCCTTCCAATGTGCCCAAAACAAGGAGATTTGTTGGAGTTGCCCACTACTTAAGGAAGTCGATAGCTTCTTTCCTTATTATTGCAGCCCCATTAAATGCAATTTCAGAAAGTAGTAAATATTTTATTTGGGGTAAAATCAGCAAGTTGATTTTGATCTATTGAAGCATATGTTTGAAAATGCACCAATATTGGCTTACTTTAACTTGCAGCAACCATTTCAGATTGAAAGTGATGCAAGTTGATATGCAGTAGAAGCGGTTTTGATGAAAGGATGAACACGGTGTATGCTATCTTTCCGAATTATTACACGGAGTAGTCCTTAACTGCCCAACATATGACAAGAAAATGTATGCTCTAGTCCAAGCAACTGAGAAATGGAAGCATTACTTGTTGGAAAAGGAAATTATTATTCATACTGATCAACCTCTACAATACTTGAAAGCAAAAATAAATTGCAGCAAGGAAGGCATTGCAAGTGAAAGAAATTTCTATAAGAACTTTATTTTCTGATTAAAAACAAAGATCTTATTTGGTGAACCTAGTGGTGGATATGTTCTCTAGGCTACAATGTAAACAAAAGAATTAGCTATGAAACAAAAGCTAAGGTGGCCTGTTCACCCATAAGGTGCATGAATAGGAACATGCAGATGATGCAAAATTTGGTGCTATATATTAGCATTTGCAATGATCCAAAGGGATATATTGTGAAGGAAAAGATTTCTACCTCATGGATGAGCTACTCTACAAACTGGGCAAGTTATGTGTTTTTAAAGGAGGAAGAATTCAGCTCATGAAAGAAGCATGCACTTCAAAAGTAGCACACTGATTCGGAGTGGGAAGAACAGCAGCAAATTTTGAGCACCATGTTCATTGGCCAAAATGCAAGAGTATGTGTCAAAGACAATTCATTAAAAGAGCAGCAACAGTTATACACAAATAATAATATTCCAATTGATAGTCTGCAATTCTCCAATATTCATACATCCAACAAATACATATTTATAGGGAGATGATATCCTATTGTTAAGGAGTCCTTAACAATCTCCCAAAACCACTCACACCTATTCTTATACAAGTTGTTCAACCAACTCAACCACAAACAAATCCCCTATTATCTCTCCAACCTCCTACGTAAGTTGTATTAACAACTTACAATATTAACTTAATACATTAACAAATACATTTGCTCATTAATTAATGTGAGCACTATTATTATTTTCCTAACATTCCCCCTTAGTGCGAACATGGGGAGAAAACATAGTTCAAAAAATCGTTATCGGCAATTAATCGGCAGGCCAAATTTTGACTCGGAAATCGGGAATCGGCAATTTATCGGCAACTTTATCGCTACTTTTAAAAACATTTAAATTCATAAAATAAACTTAAATTAAATGTAAAAACATTGTTAAATGATGCAAGAAGTGACTCTATAGAATGCCATAGGCCCATATGCATATTTTCGATTAAGTTTTGACCCATATGCCTGAAATATAATAGTAATATATAAATTATAACAGAATATATAATATATATCATTGTTAATAATAAATATAATACTCGTAAATGTATAGTATATTGTTAATATATTCACGGTATAGTATAGTTAATATGTAAATCTGTAATGTATGAATTTAAATATATGTAATACTGTTAATTTAAATATATGTATTACGTAATATGTAAATCTGTAAATGTATACTTATTAAATTATTACTGTTAATATATAGTATAGTATTAGGAAAAAAAACTATACCATAAATGAATTTATAGTTATTCGAATGCCCACGAGTTGTGCTAGGGCCACAAACTGGGCTAGGGCCACGAGCTGGAAACCGCCACGAATGCTTGGTGAAACCACCACAAATGCCCCCGAAACCAAACACAAATGCCCTCGAATGGAGAAAATACGAGTCGCAGGAGCAAAACCGAGTCGCACAGGAGAAAATACGAGTTGATTTGGGGTTTTTTTGCATTTAAAACTAAGCCACGAATTTACCTGCGATTTTCCACAATTTTACCTATGGTTTTCCACGATTTTTGCAGGGTTTTTATTGCCAAAAATCGTCGATTTATCGGCACCTCACAAATCACAATTTTTGAAAAGATTAATCGTTTTTCCTACCTTAAACGATTTATCGCGATAATCGGCAAATTAATCGCGATTTTTGATTCTATGGGAGAAAACACATCTCAAGAACTAGAAACAGAATCATATGCCTCCGCATACTTTTAGGTCTACATACTGCTGGCTTGGATCTTGCTACACATGACTAATCTGCTTCACCACAGTGAATCCCATACCGGATGATCACACTTCCATTGATTCACCTACATACGCGAACTCAACAGTTCCCGCTTTCACTTCCAGTGAACACTCTTTCACCAGCCGATCGATGTTAGAAGTACGACAATCGAAGATTCTCAGAATCAGGGGATCACTCTAGTTCAACTACCCTCCTATACAACTGTTCTCAAATTCCAAAATGCACTTTTTCCTCGTTTTAATCATAACAAGGAAACCACACACCATTTTATTCTGCACACACCACACAACTGAAAAAGAGATGCCACCATACCAAAATGAGGCCCCGTTGTTGGTGACTGAGGAGAGGCGTTAAGTTGATCTTGAAGCATTGTTTCCATATTGTAATTATTCTTTTCTCTCCCCCGCAATGTGAAACATTTTATTTTCTTGACGTCGGGTAACACCGAAAATACGTCCGCGAGGCAATTTCTTTTTTTTTGACATGACGACTCAACAAACTTTTTGACAATTACCCACAAATGACTCTTTACAATGATGACACTTGTAATCGAATATTTGGATTATATAAGATGACAACAAAAAGTAATTAGATATTACTCTTTTTCTTTCAATACAATTTTTTTGACACACTTGACTTTGCTATGGACAATATATTCTTAACACTTAAACATTTAATAACCTAAAACTTCAAATAGGGAAACATAAAAATAAAAGACTATAACATTGAAGGACTCACAGGAAGTTTTATGTTATCAACTATAACTAAAACTTGACTTATATCACATATGACACGATTACAATGGACAATGGACAAGAGTCAACTTGTTTTGCATGAATTTTGCTTTGAAAATTTTTACACACCTTTTAATTTTGCAAAATTGGTGAGGTGAGGACGTGTCGAACTTTGGAATGTCAATTCCAATGCAAACTGAGGTGTCATTTGTACTTCCTATCGCTTTTATCTCACCACGTGTGTAGTAATGCAGTTGATTCGGATCATTCTCGAGTTAAGATTAGCCGTGATATATGGCCAAGTGCTCATACGTATACCATGCATAGTTTTTTTAATTACATGTCACCCGACTGCTATGCCAACTCTTCCCGAGTTCTTGCAACATTATAAAGTTATCCCCTCGTTGAATACCTTTCACATCTCATGCACTAGAAGATTCATCCACATGGAGTCGTTTACAAGGTCGTGCTAGGAAAACAAGCACCCAATAGACGTTACTTACATCAATCTCGACTATGGTGATATGCATGCACATACTTGATCAAGCATGCTACGACAGTAAGCTCCTCCCACACTTATTTCTTCCTTAACACCTTTCCTCTTGGCAAAGTACGAATTGGTCTATAGAGATTTACACGTAGATGAATGACATATATGGTCAAGGCACGAAATCACAAAGTGTTAATCCTCCATGCTTGCATAAGATTTCTCATGGCTCCTCACGCCGACATAAATCCGAAAAGGACTCTCATTTTGCCATTTCCGCTTTATTAAGAAAATCTAGCTCATTTCATAGGTTACATAGATTGTCTCGCTCGATTCCAAATAAAAGAGCGAATGCGATTATACACAAATAATAATATTCCAATTGATAGTCTGTGACTCTCCAATATTCATACATCCAGAAAATACATATTTATAGGGAGATGATATCCTATTGTTAAGGTGTCCTTAACAATCTCCCAAAACTACTCACGCCTATTCTTATACGAGTTGTTCAACCAACTCAATCACAAACAAATCCCCTATTATCTCTCCAACCTCCTACGTAAGTTGTATTAACAACTTATGTCATGTCCCTTTTCCCAACGTAGAAGACCCAGTTTGAATTTTCTAGCCATTCCTTCTTCGTGGTTAGAAAGAAAGAAGAGTCAAGGAGAAGAGCAGCATTAATATTCATCATTTAATATGTATTTTTTATAAAAATAATTATGTAAGTATGGGTCGGCCATAATAAAACAAAATCATCTTTAAAGGGGTCAGCCAAGATATATGTAAAGTCATGTCTTTTGGGTTTTGGCGCCAAGCTAGGGAAATCATTATAAATAGGGGTTTTGGGATTCATTTTGGCATATCGACTTGACTTGTAATTTCCAGATTTTGAGATAAATTCTCATATCTTCCATTTGGGACGAAAACCCCAATTGAGGACCAAAGTGAGGGACGAAAACCTCTCACCTTTGTCTTTAAACATTTCAGATTTAAAGAATAATATTTTATTGAAGCTCTTTTGGTGCCAAATCTGATTTTTACTGTGTATTTTGCCAATTCGACTTGGAAATGATTAAATATTTAATTGTTGTGAGCAAATAACTCCAAATAAATCATCCAAATCAAGTCGCCCCATATTTTCAAGCACAAATCTAAGTTTGCACGGTAATCAAGGCACTTTCATAGGTGAATCGAACCATTTTTCAAGGACTGCGATTTCCAGATTTCACTGTTTGTTAGCAGCAGTTCGATTGTGCATAAAAACAGTTCGATTTGGTCTAAATTCAATTTATAAGTGTTTGATAATTATTGCTAAGTGTTCTCAGATATTTGTTGAAGGCTTTTGGCACTAATTTCCATAAATTCCCTTCACTGCCATTAATTATCAGTCTGCTGCAATTATTTTCCAGATTTCTGGAAAATTCATTAAATCCCTAAAAAGGGACATTACAACTTACAATATTAACTTAATACATTTGATCATTACTTAATGTGAGCACTATTATTATTTTCCTAGCATTCATGGATGTGTATTTTGTAACACAAGCACGCCTAGAAATAGGAAGGTTTGATTGTACACACCATTACCAATGTCCAAGCAAGGGCATGACTATTTATTTGTCACGGTGGGTTGATTGTAATGTCACCTTTTTGGGACATTAATTAAATTAAAATATTGGAGACCTTTAATCCACCCTTCCCATGGATTAAAGGATTTAAATTGGGAAAATGTCACTACTCCCTTTATTTTTCAATTAAATAATTAATTCTCCTCTTATGTTTTATTTAAAATATTAAAAAGGGGAAATTAATGTTTTAATTGGAGTGTGACTTTTCAGGAAAAGAGACCCATATTAAAAGTGACCCTTCTACATGAAGAAATGCGCCATAGAAAGGAGGGAAACTTGGAAATTTGAAATGCCAAAGCTATATAAGGAGATGTGGCGACCCCTTGGGGGCATGTTGCTGATTTTATTAAAATTTCTTCATGCTTGAAGAAGGGATGTATGCCCATTGAGATCTCAAACAAAGGTGTTCTTCAACACCACCATTATTGTGGAGAGTGTGAGACCTTCCAAGCTTTCATTGAGTGAATGTTGCATGATATATTCATTCTATGATTGGCGCATTTATTTGAGAAGGAAATTTGCATGTTATTGATTATTGTGAAGGGTTTAATAGTGCTTTATGATCTGCTGGTTATTACTGCATTTATTAGAGCCATAACGACTTGCATAAGTGATTGTTTTGGCATGTTTGGGAGTCTTTTGAGCTAGATCTACAATCTGATTTGTATTGGCATATTTTTCTGAGTTTGGGCAGCTATTTTGGGTGTGTTAGAAGTGTATAAAGTGCTGGTAATAATTTATGCAATTTATCCTAACCCTAGTGACTGGATTTCAAATTTTGGGGTTGTTTTGAAGGGGTTTGGTTGCTCAAAAATTCAGTTTCATAGTTCATTGGAAAGGCCTTGGTTTCTAGTTTATTGTGCAATTTATTTCATACAAAAAGACCAAGTATTGAAGGAGATATTAATTTTTGAAGTTTCAGTTGTTCTAGGTGCTTTTTAATTAATTAACTGCTGTTATAAAATTCAGATCTGGAAAAGATTAGTTTTCTAATTAGTTCTCCCATCTAACCCACTACTTTGGCTTACTCCAACCCCATTTGGGTTGTATTAATGCTAACATTGGGTTATTTGAGGTCGAGCTAAAAGGATCTAATCCTTCTAGAGTCGATTTGGGTTAATTAATTTGCAAATTCAAATAATATCCCAAAAGGGGATATTACATTGATTGAGTAAGATGCATATACTCATATTGTAAAAGCGGACTACCAATGGACAAGAGGTAGTAAACTTGTTCTTCACCATTGTGTAGGAATGCTTTGGGTTGTCCAGATCAATAATTTTATAAGGACATTCAACATATTGAGACTACATTGTGTGGGAAAGATAGAAACCGAGCAAAAAAAGATCAACTGCTTTGTGGATGATCAAACCTTAGTGGTATATAGGACACTAGCGAAATTCCTAAGGGCATATATAATAGGAAGCATGTAAAGACATGGAATTATAAGTTGGAAATCATTTAACATTCTTACAGCAGGTGGTGAACACATCTACACAAAGTTTCCATTTGAGATACGATTTGGGAATTTAGCTCCAACACCACCGACTATTTTGTATGGACAGTAAGAAGAAGATAAAGAAGAGGCACACTCGTAAGTATCAATGCCTCAAAATTCATTGAAAATATGAGAAACACATCACTGAGTGCGAAAACACCTTAGGGAGTCTCAAGCTAGGTACAAATCATGGCATGAAGAGCAAAGAACGGAGCATCGCTTCAAGTTTAGAGAATAGTGTGGCCCTATTTAAGCAAGATAGACTCCGAGGCTAGGCAAGGAAGTTAACCCATTGAGGTATGGTCCTTTTGAGATCGAGAGCAAGCTGATACAATGCATTCAAAATGAATTTTCTCCCTAAAAGAGAATAAGTTCAGTTGCAAATGCAGAGAACTTGCATCTCCACGAGCTGCCTATGTTGGATGGAGAGTAGGAAGGGATAGTTTAGCTTTCCATTTAAGACTTTGCACTAAATTTGTTTATTGAGTTGGAATAAGACGCAGTGCTGCAAAAGAAGGCCAAGAATAAAAGAAGGGAGAACAAAAGAATCGATAGATTGACATCAAAGGCAAGCTTACAAATAAAGTTAAGTGGTAACCAAGGAAGAAGGTGTGCAACTTGTTTCCCAATTTCCTTTCCTGATAAGAATTTGTGGGAGAAAATGGCTCTCAAATAAAGGAGGTATGATCTGAAATAGATCGCAAACAGTATAAGCATGTTGCATGACATACCCACAGACCTCAAAGACACATAACATCAACTTGAGACATGAATGGCATGTCAAGACAAATGGTAGAAGACATTCAATTGGACCAAGAACCTGAAATATTGAATCACCGGGCCTTGAGTACCTTATACAAACATACTAAGGGCAACAAGGGACCTTTAGGGACATGGTGGAACTAATAAGACTTGAAGATGACATCACAAACCCAAGTTTTCTGCCCTACAAATGCATCACTATAGTGACAAATCACAAAAGTAGTCATTTTCAGCATGAATATGACCTTTAAGGACATGGTTAAACTGACAAAATTTAAAGATGACATCAAGATGGGATTCCTGCCCTAAAAATGCATCACAATGGTGACAAATCACAAAAATAGTCGTTTCCATCACAGTATAACCTAGAAATTAGCAAGAGTGATTCGTTTTTGGCCAGCAAACTAGCCAAGATGAGTCCATACAACTTCCAAAATTGGCCAATTAGAAGTATGCATTACATATCTAGTCGGGTACATAGGTAACAGTGATTATGGGTGTTACTTTGGGAATACGTTTTGGGTGTAGGGAATGGATGCCCCTGTGCTGTCCATGTGTTAGAGCATCCCCAGGAAAACAGAACGCGAGTAGCCGAAACATGATTACATAGGTAGGGCACGTTTGGGGCAACCCCTAAATTGTCGAGGATCGAACTTAGAGGATGAATAAGTTGGCGCAAGCATTGTCCCTAAGCATCACCTACTCAAAAGAAAAATCATTATGTATGCTTTATTTCCAAGGATTATTTTAAACTTTTAGATCCATCTCAATACCTTATTTGTCGTGTTATGGCATGAGACACAACTCCTTAAATGATGTCTCCTTGAGCAGGCAGGGTTCCTTTAGAGTTTAGCATATTAGAAAGGTTGATTGTAGTACTAACAACAAAGCAAAGGGCATGAGACATTGAAGGTTTTGGATGGTTACCTACTTATGTGCTGAAATATAGTTGAACATGCGAAGGATAGAGTAGAACTAGTAAGTACATTATTGTAATGTAAAGGGTTGAGTGAATGCAATAAAAAAGATAAGTTACTATATTGGGTTTCTTTCCCGAAAGGGTTTTCCTAGGATAAATCATGTGTAATGTGTTATTTTGTGTATTACATTCACATATACGAGTAGATGTGGAGGCACTGAGGCTCCAAGTGCAAGGGATAGGGGAGATAGCATGGTCTAGGATGCCCCTGCATAGGATGATGCCCTAGAGATTAGATAACCAGCAGCAATGATACCTCGGTATTGGAAATGAGTGTGGAGATTTTGTAAAGTGTTACTTCTCTCATGTTTGCTTATCGATTTAATTCTCTTCGAAAGCCATTCAAGAATGAAGTCACAATGTTTCTTGCTCCTTTAATGAGCCATTCTTTGTAATTTTTGTCTATAAATTGGTGATTGAAAAAAAAGGCATTGGGTTATTGTTGGCTAGATTTTATGCACAGCTTAAAACCTAGGCAATCATGAGATAAATCTCCTTCATTTAACGGTGAAGCTCCCGTGTAAGATGTTTATCTATTTCGTAAGGGTGAATCCTAATAACTACTTTCAAGGGTTTTACTTTATTAACTTCATTCGTGAACCATAGTTGGGCAATTTGGCGTGCAAGTAAGCAGTTGTGTTGGGAAGATTTGCAGAAGTGGGAAAAAACAGAAGGAAAGAAGAAAGGAAGATGTGTTGATTTAACCAATAGCTATCAGAGTTGGTCTCATCCACACAAATTAAATAAACAGAGAAAACTCACAACATTCAACAGTAAGGGAAAGAAATAGCTTCTAACCTAGATCTAAGATAACACAAAGTTTATCTAAAACCTCAAATAGAAGTGATGAGCAAAGCACCGTAGACACAAAGTTCTCCGGAAATCCACCTTTTATTCAATCCCCCAGCTTTCATAGAAATCACACCAAGGGTTTCAGCACAAAGTCTGAAAACTCAAGAATGCTCTGCTAAACAAATTCTGATGAACAAATTGTGATTATTGATCTTTTCAATCCTGATCTTTTCGATCATTTAACCCGTAGGCTCTTCCTCTATTTATAGTGCATAGAGGGCAATTACAAATAGGAAACTCTCAATGAACTACCGCATGTGGAAGCCGTAAAGGAAACAGTTGGCAGTATTTCCCCTAGAATTCCTCTTTGCATGACATGCATGCCTTACAACTAAAAATAGAACCTTCTATTTTACATGTCTGCCACCTATTTCCAAGCAATTGACTTCTTCCAGTAACTTGAAGTAACGGTTTTAAACCAATCACTTAAGTTTTACAATTTAATTGATTACTCAATTACTTTGTCGGAGAAAATAAGAAAAAGGAAAAGAAGAAAAGAAGTTATTCCTAATGCAACACTCTTAGTCCTGTTCTTCTTCCATACTCTTCATGTTGATCCAACCTATATTGCACTTTTGCCTCATGAATGATATGAATGATACCTCTGCCTTGAATCTAAGAAGCTCTTTCTCCCACATGCGGTTGACTCTTTTCCTTTGATTCTCACCAAACTGGATCTGGGAGCAGCTGACTGTGATTTCCTTGCGGGTGTTGCCTCTAACCTGTCTTCCCCTCTTATCCTTGAAGCTTTTGCAGTTCTTCTCAAGTATGTGCACCAATGAAATGTTTTCCAAAACAATTCAGACAAAACATTCGACTCATCACTTTTTTTTTTTTTAATTGCATAGGGGCAATTTTGAATTCTGGAAATCACTCCGGGTGAAGGCAAATATAAATAGATTCAATGTGGGCTTCAACTGGAAGATTGGGAGCACATGCATGTGCTTTTGAAGGGATTTTGCATGCAATTTACATGAGCTGCGTTGAAACTCAAGGAAGAGGATTTTGCCTTAAATGATTCTGCTTTAGCTCTTCACAATAATTGTGTGGATTTTAGAAAGGGTGACTTTGTGGATTTGTATGAAGGCAAGCAGCTTTGAATTGGAAGACAAACCTCCTAAAATCCACGATTTGCATAAGACTCTTGCCTTCTAAAAATTGTGTGGATTTTGGTAAGACAAGGCAGCTGAAAATCACGATTTCTTTAAGTGATTTGCTTTTGCTTCTTTAAAATAACTTCATGGATTTTCACAAGTGAAGGCAACTTATAAAGATTTCGTGGATTTTCACAAGGGAAGGCAGCTTATAAATAAAAGACAAAGTCCTCCAAATCCACGCAATTTGGCTTTAATGATTGGCGTTGAAACTCATGAGGGAAAGCATCGTGGATTTTAGAAAGGGGCAGCAGGCTTTGCAAAATAGAAGATAAGACATGAAGAATCCATGATTTGGCTCTAGACTTCTCCCTTTAAAAATTTCATGGATTTGCATGAGACATGGCGGCTTCTCAAAGATTTCTAGATCCACGAATTGCATAAAAGACTTGCGTTAATACAAGAATGGATGAGCACTTTAAAACAACCACAATTCTCACTTAAAATTTGCGTTGAAAATCAAGAAGGAAGGCTGCGTGGATTATAGGATGAATAAGCACTTTAAAATAACCACGATTCACTTGGGAGGCTGCATGGATTTAGCAATTGGAAGGCAGGTTGCTTTTAGAAGACATGACTCCTCTAATTCACAACTTAAGTGACTTTTTCTTTAAAAGAATTGTGTGAATTCCAAGGGAGGAGGATTGTGTGAATTTGGAAGGAAGAGGATTCTTGAAATAGAAGACAAGCCAAGGGAAATCCACGACAATCACTTAAGTGACTTATGCTTTTGCTTTAAAGGCTGCGTTGAAAGATAGAAGACAAGCTTCTAATTTTTCACGACACAACTTAAGTGACTTGTGTGAATTTTGAAGTGAATGGATTGTGTGAATTTTGAAATTTCCATGACAACTTAAGTGACATTTCTTTCTCTTGAAATTGCATTAAACTTGAAAGACTGGCTGCCTGAAATTCACGACAACTTAAGTGATTGCCCCTTTATTAAAATTGCGCTGATTTTTGGAAGGAAGTCTGCCCAAAATCCACGATTTGCTTGAGTATCTTTGCCTTGTATTTCTAATACACAGAATTTGTGTTGAAATTGGAAGAATTGGCAGTTGCTTGCAAACTAAAAGACTCATCATTGAAGAAACACGATTTGCACTAGAAGACTCTACTTTGATCCTTGACGCAATTGCCTAAGTGATTTTGCCCCTTGAATGATCTTCCGAATGTTGCTTTTTCTTCCTTGGCCATGGCTGCTCTACAAAAGGAAGACAAACTTCTCCAGTCCCGTGATCTCGCTCGAATAGGCTACGGGGATTGCCAGACGGAAAACAGAGAAAGAACAAAACCAAAACACAAAAAGAAATAAAATAAAAACAAAACCCGAAAGAAGTTGCGGGCAATTGCTCAAAAAAATTCTCCAATTAGCTAATCTGCAAAAACTCTTCCCCGGGTGAATGCTTTGTGGTAATAATGACGGGGTGAAGTGCTTTATATAACCCAAATTTCCTAATTTTAGCTCAATCTATTTTTAAAAGAACTTTATTTATTTAATATAAAAATAAATAAAACGCTTTCAGGCTAAGTTTGGGAAAGGAATGAGTGAGCTTTAGCATGTGGGTATTTTAAGGATGAGACTCTATGACTTCCTGAAGGTACCTTTGAGCAATGCAAGCAACCATAGGCAAAACAAAACACAAAAACATGACCCTTCACTTAAAAAGAACGAAAAATTTAAACAGGGGTAGTCCCAGATTTCAGGGTGAAATCCTAGGGACGCCACTTATATCTTGCTGGAGTATTTCCCATCATGGGTTTCTCCAGGGAAAACAGAGTGTCATACTTGTATGTTTGGTGTTGGTTATTGTTTTCTTTATATGTTCTTTCAATTTAGTTTGCTGTAGCTTAGGTTTGTCTGAATCAGAGCATGATTTGAGTAGTTTTCCATTGCAATTAAAGCATAACCCCCTTTTACAGCAGCAGGGAAACATAATTTATCATTCATTCCAACAAATGGCCGTGATGATGAATTGTCTCAGGAATAGCTTGAACACTTACAAATCACAGAAAGGACTTTGGTACACCAGAATATCAATGGTTAAACCTCAAGCATGTTTGACTAGTGCATTCTTTATCTCTTGTTGCCTATTGGGCTTTCCATATTATACAAATCTGACACATGATAAATACACATAAATGCAAGAAAGATGCGCACATTCCTTCAGTCACTAGATGTTTAACTATACTAATCGTTTTCAGCAAACGAAGAAGCATTGAATAAGAAAACAAAAATAAGACAAACTACCTTAAAGTTTTTTTGCAATTTTTCAAGACCTGCTTGAATCCAGGGGACTTTTGCTTGCACCCATGAGAACAAACTATCACCAAAGAAACATAAAAATGTATCACTAAAATGAAATACCTTCAATTTTAAAAAACAACTTTAGAAAGGTTAGCTCAAACAATAGTTAGAGAAGCATATGTCCGAGGACCTGAGCTCCGTTTCTTAGTGCAGATGTTAAAGCTGACTTTGTGAATTCTAATTCTGCATCTGACATATCCAAACAAACACATCCAACCTGTTCAACATCAAGTTTCATAGATTGTTAAACCTGATAAATTTAATTAAAAAAAGGCATGGATCAAGGAAATAAGAAAAGGAAAATTTTCAAGAGGAAGAAATGAGGAAAATGACAGGAAGAACATTATTGATTTTTTGATTAGAAATCCAGATTTCAACGTCAATATGCTTATCATGTACAACTCTAAGAAATTTCCAAAAAATTCCAACAGAATCTTTCCATTGTATCCACATCTATAATCCTATGTCCATAAAACAATTCAAAAACTAAATTGAAATTTTATATTTCAAAACATAAGATAATTAAAATGTTATCCTCATCTTCATTGATAGTAAATTGGCACCTCCCAAAAATGTAATTCTTTCCCTTTGAACCTATTGATTATTATAGTGGCACTTAATTTGCTAAAATATCTCTGATGAAAGATTGAGAAGTTCTACCTGGAAAGTCAGGATTTTAAAAAGTTCCATGCAGGTCTTTCAAAACTTCAATGTTACATAAATATCTTCCCATCAAAATCTCGCATCATTAATGGCAAATTGAATATTGAAAATGCTACACACTTGAGTAGAGTGCACAGTCTATTCTTTCAACAATTGGATAAATTCAATGAGATCTAGGACTTTGCACAGATCTACTAGTCAAGAATTAAAGACCACGTAAGGACAAAGGTTGAACTGCTTAGAAGGTACAGAGGTATGCAAAGTGCAGGTGCCTTTTTGTGATAGATCATTTCATAATCTATCTATGTATTCCCTTAACAGATCAGAAATGAATGCTAATTCCTTAAAGTATCAGTAAACCCCAGTACAAACATTAAAATTTAAACACAAATCCAAGCTCCAATTCAATCAAGGCAAACTCATTATGCCAAAACATCAAAATCCAGCAAGCATCACCTCTCTGTAAACACATATATTAATCAACTTCACTTGAATTCTTTGCTACTGCTGAATATTATTGTCAATCTTTGTTTTTGCTAAAAGTCCTTATAGATATTCCAAAATAACGGTGAAGTAAGTTGGTTGATCCCTACTTTGGGATATAATCTATTGAGCTTTGATGGTCCTTCCAGAGCCAATCCCGGTCAAGCCAGTGCTGGGGGATAATCAGATGTTCTTTAGGTTCTTGTCTTGGAGCTTTTGCTATCAAATCTTGGTTTGGGTACAAGTAACATGTCAGAAGTAATTGGGGTCATGGAAGGCCTCAAAGTCGCTAAGTCCCTTGGTATCAAGAAGTTGATTGTGGAGGCAGACTCCCAAATCTAAATTGGAGCTATAACACAAGGGGGATCCCCAATTTCAGTTGGATTTGATAATTAAGAAAGGGAGCTGATTAAATATTCTGAGAATATCTGATGCCTACACTGCCACAATGAGGGCAACTAGGCAGAAAAGTGCTTTATACAACCATGGGTTTGAAAATTGCCCACTTACGTTCTCTATGGGGGTGTTAGAGGACATTATCCTGGCGAAGTGAGCTTCTTAGTAGCCCAGAAACCAAAACACACAGGAAGTATAATTATCTTTGTAAAACTTACGAAGGCGGTATTAAATCCATTGTTTATAAGTTGGCTTACATGTACAATTTTGTTTCTTCCATCATTGATAGACATAGTTACCTAAGACTCTGGGACGGCAGGACGTCGGGGACGTAGGGACGGGGTTTCGGGGCCACGGCAAGGGGACGGCTAATAAAAATATATAAAAATATATATAATTTATTAATTTTACAAATATAACATGAATAATTCAATAACCTAAGACTTAAAATTGAAAGTTTGAAGATTGAAACCACTAATGATTAATCCAATTATTCATCACATAAGCCAAGGCCCAAAATGCTACAGCTATATATATTATATTCAATGTTCAAAACTTCAACATGACAATGAAAGACTAAATAGTAAATAGTAAAGCTGAAAATTTAAAACAAGTCTTACTCTTACTCTTCAATAATCAACATGAGAAGAGTACAACTACACCCACATTACATATGCTATGAAATATTATGTCATGTCTCATAACCAAAATGACATTACATAACCAAAATGACAAGTGACAAGTACAACTCAAAAATCACTATCAGAGCCCTCCGAAGGAACAGTTGCAAACCGCTCCTCCGCACTAGGAGTATCTGTATCAACGTCATCTGCATCTGCAAAGGAGATATCAACCAATCCTTGTTGCTCCTGTCTTCATCAACTCCGCCTTGCATCCTCGGGATCCATATCCCACAAAGAATGTTGGGCTCTCCTTGTACATAGGTGTCTTGCGATCCATGAGACGCAAGGCACTATGTACAAAGCAACAAGTTTCTCTCGCTCTCTTAGAGGTAAGTCTGTTCCTCTTAAGAGAGTGGATCTACCCATATGTTGACCAATTCCTCTCGAAGTAGAGGAACTAGAAACCTGAGAAAGAAGACGAATAACAAGTGTACGAAGCAATCCTACATGTCCATACAATCGCCACCAACTAATTGGACTCTCATGTGCTAACGTGGTCCCGTCTATCTTCGATGATTTTTTGTAGCCATCCAGATAAGCGAACTTGAGCCAATCAGTTTGACTCGTGAAGCATCCTCTGCATTATACATTTTTTTAGGGCTTTCAAGAAACCCTTCCTCACCTCCTCATCATCTACTGGGAGAACTCTATCAGGCCTCTCAACATACCACTTCGGATTTAGTGCATATGCAGCCATGTGTAAAGGAGTGTTCAACTTCTCCCATCTCCACTCAATGATAGGCTGAATATGGTGATGGTAGAACTCCAAGGTGGGGTCCCTTGCTCGAACAGCAGCCTTCATTTGGCCAAGCATACTATCAATACATTCGTATATCTCACCAAGGCTAGGGCTCTCAGAATCCCCATATTTTATCACACTGAAAACTGGAGATATTATGGATGTGATATATCTCACATCTATCCAAAATGTTTCATTCACCACAATTGCTTTCACCTTCTTCCCCTGCTCACGGCTTCGACCCATCACACATAGATCACTCGATGTCATGACCATGCACTATAATGATTCCTGCAACTCAGACATCCTATCCAACAAAATAAAATAGGATGCAAAATGTGTGTCCACCGGCTTGAGGAATTCCTTCCTCGAAAAGCTACAAAAGAGTGCCAATGATGTATGGTGGTTACAAATGAACATCTGCACATCTCTAGCATCTACCACTACATTTTGACCCAATCAATTTTTCCAATATCTTTTAGTGCATTGTTCATGGCATGCACACAACATGGGGTCCAAAATATATGTCGGTAGTGAGCCTCAACAAGCTTACTCGCTGCCCCGCACACATATGTCAGCATCTGTAATAACCTCTACACAATGTTGGCGGGGCAACATCCTCAATAGATCTCGCAAAATGGTGAATTGGAACTCTGCATCCTTCTTCCCTAAACAATCAACTGCCCTCAAAAAGTAAGGACCCTCTCTGCATGAAACAATGATATTTATGAGTGGGTGGTGTCTGATATCTGTCCACCCATCCATGATGATGTTGTAACCATGAGAGACCCATGTGCACCTCATTTCCTCCATCAATAAGTTAACCTTGGAATAGTTCTTATCCAAGATTGTGGTACTCAACTTCGTGTCTCCTAGGGGCACATAATTCACACCTGCTTTGGCTATCTTAGCCACAGCCTCCTTGAAATAAGGAGAGCAAGCAACATGAAATGGAATGCCAGTAGCAAAAAAGAATTTTCCAATGGCATCATTAGCCTCTTCTCTAGCCTTTGTATCATACATTTCAACAACTGGATTGGAGGCCACAACCTTCCTCTTCCCCCTACTACTACCAAAAGCATCCAATTCAAACACCTCATAAGATGCACCTGTAACACTACCGGTATTAATTCTCACAAAACTAGAAGGGGTGCCAGTGCCACTAACATGACGGCCACGAACTTCTGGAACCTTTTCCACCATATCTCCATTATACAACCTCACCATTTCTGCCCTCTCTTCAAGTGATAGTTGTCCACACATGCCTACACCTTTCCCCGCAATGTGCAATAAATGTGCATTCAACCTAGTAATGCTTCCTGACCAAGATAATGAGCAAATGTTGCATTTCCATATTTTAGTGCCCCTGAAATGTTTGATCTAGGACCCTGCATAATTTGACCAAATTGTTTCAAAGGTTTTTTCTTATCAAAAGGCCCCTAGCATACTTTTTCAACATTTCGGAGGGGCAACTGAACTTGTCCACACTCCCTTGTGAACTAGTAGCAGTATTAGGTGTTTCTGATTGTGTTCCTTCTCCTTGCACACCCATTTCAACCTCATATTCAGCTTGATAATCACTATCGGAACTCATTTTGAAGCTGCAATAATTAAAATACAAAACAATATAACTATACAATACAATAAAACAATGAATACAATTTTTTAATACATTTAAAAATTAAAAAAACAAACAATAAAAATGCCCTCCCTTTATGTTTTATCTCATTCTATCACTTGCTACTCCAAATAGGAAAAAAATACGAGCAAATGTAATGCCTTCACTTTCAACTTTGCATTTAGAAATTAAAAACAAAACAAAGAATGGTAGTAAATTAGTAATGTATGTACATACCTCTTGCTCTTGCTCTTGCTCTTTGCTCTTGCTCTTTGCACCTTGCTCCTTGCTCTTTGCTCTTGCCTTCTCTTTTTTACTCTTGCTCCTCTTTTTTTTTTGCTCTTGCTTGGTGTGATTAGAATGAGTATGAAATGCTCTTTTTATAAGTTTTTTTGTTGCTTTTAGGGTTAGGTCATGTTAGTTTTAATTAGAAAGCATTAAAAGTTTAAAAAAATATTTTAAAAAACATAAAAATGATAAAATAAAACTTGTTTTACCTTTGGCGTAGCGTGAAAGATGTTGGGGACGTCGTGACGTCCCCAATGAAGTCCCCAAACAGTTTTTGCACCCGGGACGTCCCGGGTGCATTCCTAGTTTTCAGGGGACATCCTCGGGACGTCCCCCTTATTTTTTGGAAAATGGGGATGGCAGGGAAACGTCTCGTCCCCGTCCCCAAGTCCCCGAGACGTCCCGGACGTGATGAAAACCTCCGGGACGCATCCCCACGTAACACCGCTTGATAGATGAGTCTCATCATATACATCAACCGCAAGAATTAATTATGATCGGGTCGATGCATCCCTTATGACTCCATAATCATGAATCTCCTTCCTTTGGTTATCCACCACACCGTTGTTACAAGGTTTGCTTGTTTGTTAGTATAAAGCGATGACAGCGCTTATGTGCCTTGAGGAAACTTGCCTATTACTACCCACGATTTGAAGGAAGCCAACATAATTGATTTTAAAGTTGTGTAATTTGTCATTTTGTTTAGGGAGAATGACACGAGAGAAAAATGTTTGGTAGTAGAACTTCAAGAAATATTTGGGAGGATCCTACATCGAAGGGTGAAATGTGGGAAGGCTTAAGGTAAGGCTTTATCATGTTTTGCTACACAAACATGATGGTAGTGCAAAGGCAAGTGCGGTGGTTGTGAATGCGCCTATACATAGCTAATAGATTATGTTTCCTTGTGAAGGATGAGATGAAGTGTGGAAACATGTCACTATGGAGATTTATTATAATGAGTGCCTACCGATAATTATCCTTGAAAGTTTCAGTAAATCTTAGTGCCACCTCGGAACAGGAGTTAGCTACTCGTGGAATAGTACTTGCTTGGGCTGCCTTGGGATCAAGTGGGGGACCCGGAAACCTATAAATGTCCCCATGTTTTTGGCTCTCTATTTCAGTATCCAATGACAAGAAGTTGTATCGTGGCCAAGTTATCTATGATGTAGCACCATTGATTAGGTTATCTTATGATGTAGCACCCAAGCCGTTGGACTTAAGTGTTACTCCAAGCTCTCCCATGTCCGTCGACGTTCGCAAGCAATCTGCTCAAGGTAATGATGAGTCTTTCTTGTCTTCCCAAAATTGGAGAGAGTGCATCACTTTGAGAAAGCATGCAATGCTAGCAAGGTGCACAACACTCAAGAAGGTGTGCAACATTCAAGAAGGTGCACAAAATCAAGAAGAAGTGAAATAATAGAAAAGATACGAAAAATAAGGGGAAAGGTCCTTTTCCACCAGCTTAAACTTGTAAAGGGTCCTCGAAATCACGAAGGCTTGAAAATGGAGCTTATCGATGAAGAGGTGTGTTGAACGCACCTAAATGCGGGATTACTTAGAGCTTGAAAGATGCTCTTGCATTAAACTTCCTCAAAATTCAATTATGAGCATGGGGTTCACAATTCAATTTTGGAAAATGAAGAACTTAGCCAAGTTTAACTTTTGAAATCCACGAGTATCCTTTTTGGTCCTTTTCCTTTCCGCTGAACCGAATATTCACCATATCGCTTCTGTCTTGTCTTACTACATATGCACTCTTCCAAGACCTCTTCAATCTCTTCATGTGCTTTCTACAAAATCTGATCTCTCCACTTTGCAAACTATCCTTTATCTTCTTCAACTATATCACCTTCATGATAGGGACACAAATCAAACATTGAATATGGCTGAAATATTTAACCCTTCCAAGCGTTGTCTCATATGCATTACTCCGAAAATCTATGTAGTACTTGTTATCTCCGAATCAAAGCACCCTATGGTTTGCACAAGTGTGTGTGCTTGAGCTCATAGTGTGATTGGATAACATGGGTACTATCTCCAAGTTGTGGGACTTGCTACTTGAGATAGACCTCCAGAGAAAGTTGGTTCTTGCTCCTAAACTACCTGCCACAATCTACTCTAATGCAGGCAAAACTATCTAATCCTAATCTAACTTTCCAAGGGACCAAGGAGAGAGAGTGCATGAAAACAAAGCCTACACTAAAGCAGTGATACACCGAAAAGAGAGTGAGAATAGTCTTCCAATGTGTGAAAAGTAGGAGCAAAATGCATACTAGAAGGGGTGATAACAATTCTCCACAATCTAGCAACTGCATTCACAACAATATTTCATGCACACACAATGATAATGAATCCTGCAATAGCATAAATAGACACAATATATTTGTATGAGATTGAAAGGGCAAGAAGAATGCAACAAACACAGCAGGGGAAGAGACATCCACAAACTTGTATCTATTGCTCCATGATATGCACAGTTCAATCTATTACAAAATAAGGGTCTGGATCACCATGTAAGGAGTCCACTACAAGGGCCTGCAGCACATTGGCTTCACAAAACAATTTTTACAGAGTTTTGGTACACAAAAACTACCTCCCTTACAATGAGCCCAACACTCCAATTTATAGAAATTTTAGAAGAGAGAGAGAGAGGGAAAATGAAAATCTGAAATCTGTCCTTCAACCACTTGCAAGATGTAATAAATGAAGTGAAATGATGTTATGTTGCTTACAAAAGGCTCCCCATACTGTCCCATAACTTGTAGCAGTGAAATATGTCAACCCATGCTTCATTGAATGCATCCCAACTACCAAATAAAATCATTGTTCGAATGGGCACGTTTTTTGCAAAATCACCATTGATTCCTCACCAAATTCTGGATTTCTTGATTTTTGTGCATCGGGCTTGGAACCACGATTCCAACGGTACCAATTTTGTGTGTTTTCGTTGAGAAATGCAAAATTTATGGCCTTCTGAGTGTAGACAGTTGTTTTGGGTCTGCAGACATTTCGTCATTTGACGGACTGAGCATTTAATTTATCAGAGCTGGAGATGTTTCTTTTATTTTCATATATCTACCCTCATCAAAATTAAGAAATCCAGTTTTTGTGGCGTAGAGGACGTCGTGCTCGTTCCAGAAAGTCAAATTTCATGAAAATCGGAGCTCGGGGTCAAAAGTTATGGTCGTTTGAAGTTCGGGATCTGATTTGCACTGTTTTCCTTTATATGCGGCTATTTCGGCTTTTCGGGGAACTCATGTCCCGCGTACTTGGACTGCCTAGGCCTCCTTTCTCCGCTTTTGCTGATTCCCTCTTTGTGCAGCAATTTTGGCTTTTGATGTCCCGTTTATCCCTCGTTGATCGGGCGGTGAGGGCCGTTGACATCCGCATTACCCGCACCGCTTTGAGATCGGCTTTTTCGGCGATGCGGGTCCGGCCCGCGTGAATCTGCATGCGGTTTGGACCGAAAATATCCGACTTAACCGATTTGCTCTTGGTGCGGCAATTTCGGCTTTTCTCGTCCTAGGCGTCCCCACGGACCGTCTGCGGGACAAAAATACCCGATTTTGCCGATTTGAACCGCTGCGGCCATTTCGGTCCCGATGTCCCGCTGCACTGCGGCCGCTTTATCTGGGACACAAATACCCGATTTACCCGCAATACACTGCTGAAGCCATTTTTTTGGATTTTTTCCATTTTGTCTAACTCCTTGAATTTTTCCTTGGATGGGGAGAGGTTAGAAAAGAGCCAACGGGAGCTCCAAAACCTGAATTTTGACCTTGAGCCATTTCTACTAGCTCAGCCTGAAGAAATCATGTGAGTTATCCAGTTTACCTCAAGGGAAGAATTTGGGATAACAATTGGCTACTTAGCGGGGTTATCTACCTGTCGGATGAAATATGACCAGCTGCCTGTAACAATCCATCCGGATGAAGTCCGAGGCAGCTGGTATTTTCCCAACTGATCTGTTGACTGAATTATTATATGCAAATTTTGTTTGTGCAGATAAGAAATCCCATTGCCTTGGCTTGTTTCCAACCAAACATCTAAGTTACCTTAGCTTATATTTACAACTTCATTCTATCCTCTACCTGTGGATATATTGAATTGTACTGAAACTTGTTTCCCAATTTCTTCCAAATTGTGCTCCTGAACTTACCCAAATCTGATGTTATATTCAGGCAATCTCTGCACTCTAATAATCTCTTTGAAAAAGAAGTTTCCTATGTTCTTAGCATCAGTAGTCTACTTACAAGGAATGAAATGTGCCATTTTATAAAATCTATCAAACACAATAAAGATAGAATCATTACCTTTCCACATCCTAGGAAATCCAAGATCAAAATACAAAGTCAGATCCTCCCATGGTCCATTTGGTGTAGGAAACATTTTGTACAGGCCAGTATTTTGCCTTGTTCCTTATGCTAATTAACAAACTATGCATCTATCTACATCAAGGTATTTTGCAAGGAAAAAGTTTTTTTAGAAGTATATAATTGTAGGCGAATATTTATAGATTGAAAACCTAGACTGCTAGGATATGGGTACGGATACATTACGCTGAAATGGACTCTTTTTAAAATCCCTGGGTACGATACGCTGCGGGTACGTTTGTACAGTATATTTTTAAAAATTAAAAATATATACAAAAATTTAAAGAAAATGCATACTTATTAAAATTTAATACTCATGAGTCATAAATAAATTCATATGGATTCATAATTTCATCATTCATGGAAAACAAATTTCAAATACATTGTATTAATTCATGAATGTTCAAAACATATTACATTCAACTTGCTTCAAGGCTAGAACATATCATCTAGATGATCCTCAAAATCATCTCCATGAATGGCACTTGCAACTCCACCCCCACTTGCACTAGCTCCACTGTCCAACCCTTGTGAAGGGCTCCCTGGATGTTCATCATCGATGCCAAGTAGTGAAACATTGGACAAACAACCAGCAAAAGCTTCAAAGTCAGTGGTTTCAGGTTGAATATCCCAAAGCTTGTTAGGACCTCTAGTATACTCTTTCGTCTTGTGCGTTAGGAGGCACAAGTTGGAATGTACGTATACCAAATCCTCAGCCTTCTTGGATGCCAACATGGTTGTCCTCCTTCAAACTCTTACTATCCTCCTCCAAGCTTTTGTATCTCTCCTTCAACTTTCAAGCTCCCAATTTGCAAAAGATGAAAATGTGAGTGTGTGAATAGAATGGAGGCAAAGGGGTGTATAAATAGCATTGTAGTGGTGTCTTTAGGAGGGGTGGGTAGGTAAATTAGGTTTAGGGTTTACTTTTTAAAATTAGAGTTTTTTTACTTAAAAACAAATGTATGGTTATGTACCACGGTCCACGGGTATGTCCCAGTACGGTTTTCCGTACCTAGGATGTACTTGTGGATTGTGGGTACGTACCCATAGCATACCGAAGGGTACCGATGCACATGCACTGTGTACATTCCGGACCTAGTACGGGATGGTATAGAGCGCACAAAGGGAGTCTAGTTGAAAAGTAGGAAAAATAATTATTGTAGAAAATTTCTACGAAAAAACATAGAATTTACTACTAATATTATATTGGCAAATTTAACAACATTTTGTACATTTTATTGGAGATTTTGGCAGATATGTTTTCAAAAATATGTTGATTGGCGATTTTAAAATTTAGAAATTTTGTCAAAAAATAGCCAAATGGCGAAAAATAGTCCCTATAAAATATCTCTCTACATATGTTCCCTGCTTCCAGCGGTTCTTCCCCCTCTTTTGAGCGGCCCTAGAGGAGAGGCCAAGAATGCTTGAGATAGCAATACATAATGGGTCCTCGTCATCGATCGGATCGTGTTGCATCAATCGGAAGAGAAAAGGCGGCATAGCCACCTATTTCTAAGGGCTGTAATGTCCCTTTTTCCCACCTAAGAGCAGACATTTGGTCTTCTTGCCATTCCTTCTCCATGGCAAAGAAGAGGAAAAGAAGGAGAAGACCCTGAGTTCTTTATAATATATTTTATCTAACAATTTTATATTTCTTTTTAGTGTTTTATTGCATTATCCAGGTCGGTCTTGTTCTAATTATGCATTGGCACCAAAAGGAGGTTATAAAAGGAGGTTAAAGGCATTCATTTGATCATCTATCTTGGCGCATTTTCTCTAAAAGGGCAAAGTTAGCTTTGGAGCTACTTGTTCACCACTTGAGGACGAAAACCCTCTTGTGAGGTCACATAGGAGGACGAAAACCCT
This sequence comes from Taxus wallichiana var. yunnanensis, assembly GCA_018340775.1. Classification (NCBI taxonomy): domain Eukaryota; kingdom Viridiplantae; phylum Streptophyta; class Pinopsida; order Cupressales; family Taxaceae; genus Taxus; species Taxus wallichiana. Next base: position 331,669,422 of record CM031234.1, read on the forward strand.
TCTTGTGGCTTGAGGGAAGGACGAAAACCCTTCTCAAGGCATTGAAGACATTCCTAAGGGCTGATTGGTAGAAGATCATTGCAAATTCCTCATTGTATGCACTTATTCCAAGGAGTGCGACTTGCTTGGAGTAGGGTTTTGATACCCTAGAGGAATATTTTGGGCTTCTTTCAATTGCAATCTGATTTGGCTTATTTTTAAAGGCTGGAATCTCAAATTTGGGGATTTTTGGAGGTCTCCAAACCCTAGATCTACATTTTCAAAGTTGCTGTTCTGAACTGGTTATTATTTATTTTCCAACAGTGAGTTTATTCATATTTCTATCATTTATGGCTCCTAAAATTGCATAGAATATGTGTAAATTTTGTGGCAAGTGAATATCAAGTTTTGCATGGTGTTTTGGCATATTTCTCTATAGTACAGTTCGCTGTTTTTTCACATTTTCAGACTGCTGTCATAAAAATCAGATTTGGTATTTTGTGGTATTTGGTCAAATTCTTCACTTGTGGTTGAAAACCATTGAAAAGGAACACTACAGATGTACTCGAGGAGTCGTGGACTCGGGTTCGTACCCATAGCATACCAAGACGGTACTAATACCGTACCCGTACCAGGTACATTTAAGACCTGGTACGGGATGGCACAGAGCGTACCAGTGTAGTCTAGTTGAAAACTAGGAAAATAATTATTGTAGAAAATTTCTACTGAAAAACATAGAATTTGCTACTAATATTATATTGGCAAATTTAACGACATTTTGTACATTTTATTGGAGATTTTGACAGATATGTTTTCAAAATCTGTTGATTGGCAATTTTAAAATTTAGAAATTTTGTCAAAAATTAGCCAAATGGCGAAAAATAGTCCCTATAAAATATCTCTTTACATATGTTCTAACATATTTAGCAATTCCATGTTAATAGTATCCTTTTCCCATGTATATTTGTGTCACATCTCTTCCAACATAACCTAATCCACCATTGTGTGACTCTTTAATCAAGGGTAGAAGCAAGATAATGCATGGCAAAAATCACATACAAAGATGGACAAAATGTTGAGAATAAATTTTCTTAAATTTTCAATTAATATTTTAAAAAATTACAAGTCATGAAAGTTGGAAAAATGAAAATGCAAGTGTACGGACACAACTTTTTGACCTTAACTTTGTAAATTTGATATTTTTTCAAATAGTCAATTATGTGTAAATTGTTGAGATATGTAAGAAGTTGATTAGTTGTTGAAAATTTATTAACCTATTAGTAATCGAACCATAATGAGGTATGCTATGTAGAAATTAAGTAATAATTAAAAATAATAACATTTTGTGTTACAAATATATATTTTTGAAAACTACATTCTTCCCTCTACTAAACCCTAATATTTTTTTAGAAATTAATAAAATTGATGAATTGTTTGTGTTCACAAAGGAGGATAAACCTTCTAAATTATCAAAAAGCTATGTTGTTTGATCTATCAGAGATCCAACACTCAAGTTCGGATCCCTAAGCCAAAAGCTAAGGCTATTTTGGAGGGAAACGTGTCAACTTAGATTAAAATAAAACAAAGGGCATATGCCCTATGCCCTTTGTAGTGCATAGGGCATACACCCTTTTAATGTTTTTGGAGGGAAACATTTGTAGTTTAAATTCAAGCAATGCAAACGGTGTACACCTTTTTGCAAAGACAAGGGGCATACACCCTTTGGCCTACCTTAAAGTTTATGTTTGTATGGTGGTGTATATTTGGTAAAATAAATTTTCATTTTCTTTATTTTACATTTTATATTCTTATACTTTAAATTTATTTTACTAAATATAACAAATTAGGCCCACTTTGCATCGTCTGGAACCCTTTGCCCCCCCTCTCTATTATATCTTGGCTCCCAGATTTCAAGATTGGTTAGTAGTCAGTTATTTTCAAGATTTCAAGATTGAAATCATGGTTTTCGGGTATATTTTGCACCCGATGTCTATTTTGGGTGAACCAATGGTCATTTTCTAGGGTTTGGGGCCTTTGATTGATTGTTGGCATTGTAATTGCAACCAATTATAGTAAACTAGATGTTGTTATCCCAAAATAACCCAATCTCATACTAACATAGGTAAATTGTGACCAATTAAGGTTGATAAATAGTGTAATTATCCCCATACCGACCAATCTTGTACCTTCAAGTGCGGATTGCAACCAATTATTACCAATCGGGGTTAATCAAATGCGTGAATAATGTTAATTAGGAGAAGTGGAGCCTTGTGAGCCTAATTGCAAGCACACAATGTGATATGGGGTTCAATTTCTCCTAATTGAGTCAATGATTGATCAAGTATAAGTTTAAATTTTTTTATTTCACATTTTATATTCTTATACTTCAAATTTATTATAAAAAAATATAACAAATTAGGCTCACTCTACATCTTCTAAAATTGAATTTAGAGTTGTAGGAGTTACCGCTTACAAGATAGTTTTTCAAAATCCAATTTGGTCAGTTTCAGCTTATTTTCAAGATTTTAAGTTTGAACTCATGGTCTTCGAGGGTATAAGTTTTGTACCTAGTATCTGTTTTAGTCGAACCAATGATTATTTTGTAGGTTTTGGGGCCATTTGGATTGATTGTTGGCATTATATCGCAACCAATTATAGTTAATTAGATTTTGATATCCCACGATTAACCAATCTTTTACAAACATAGGTTAATTGTGATCAATTACAACCAATTAAGGTCAATAAAAATGTAACTATCCTCATACTAACCAATCTTGTACTTTCAAGGGCTAATTGAAACCATAGTTACCTAAAACTTCGGGATGGCAAAATATTCTTAATTTTGGGGACGTTGGGGGATGGCAAGGGGACGACTAATTAAAAATATTTAAATATTTAAAATATAAAAATATAGTGACTAAACTATATAAATAAGTTGAAATAAAACCATTTGAGATTTAAATAAGTTGAAACTTGAACTCATAAACATCAAATACATTCCTTAATATCATAATATCAATATGTAAGTTACATATGTCATATTTGAATTTGGGACTCAAAATTAAATAAGCTGAAATAAATTATAAAACCATTCTAATTTCTGATTGATCAAGTGACAATAGCTGATATTCATATCATTAATCTCATATTCAAATACACCAACAATTGTCTATTGTCAATATTACAAAAAGAAGAGGACAAGTATCAACCTAAAAATCAGAATCAACATCCATGAACTCCTCATTGGAACTATCATCCTCATCCTCAAAGGTAAGCCCAATCAATCCCGTTGCATAGTATTTTCCTCTTCAACCTACCTTGGCTCCTCGGGATCTACATCCCACCGTAATACCGGGCTCCTTGATGAGAGGCGTCTTGTGATCCATAAGACGTAAAACATTGTGTATAGCCTGCTTCTCTACTCTCGTAGGTAAGCCTATTCCTCTTAATAGAGTGGATCCAACCATATGTAGACCAATTCCTCTCAAAGGCAGAGGAGCTAGAAACCTGGGAAAGGAGGCGAATGGCAAGTGGTCGTAGCAGTCCTGGAAGCCCATACAGTCGCCACCAACTCACTGGCTTCTCTTGTGCCAATGTTACCTTGTCCGCCTTTGCTGATGTTTTGTACCCATCAAGTTCAGTGAAGTTGAGCCACTCCAACCTGATCTGTGAAGCCTCCTGTGGACTATACATTTTTTTAAAGGCCTTCATAAGGCCCTTCTTCACCTCATCATCATCCAAAGGGATAACTCTACTTGGCCTCTCCACATACCATTTGGGATTCAGTGCATATGCAGCCATATGAAGAGGGGTGTTCAACTTCTCCCATCTCTATTGAATAATGGGTTGTATATGTTCATTGTAGAACTCCAAAGTGGGGTCCCTCACCCGAATAATTGCCTTCATTTGCCCAAGCATGTTGTCAATGCACTCATAGATCTCACCAAGATTGGGGCTGATTAGAATCCCCATATTTGATGACACTAAAACTGGAGCTATGAATGACATAATGTATTTCATATCAACCCAAAATGTTTCTCTCAACACTTCACTCTTTTCCCTTGCTCTATCTTGGACTCATGTCACCTAGTCCAATCTTGTGTCATAATCATAATTTGCAGGAGCTCTACAACTCAAACATCCTCTCCAACAAAATAAAATAGGATGCAAAGCGGGTGTCAACTTGTTTCGAAAATTCCTTCTTCGAAAAATTTCAAAAGAGTGCCAATGATGTGTGGTGATTGCATATGAACTTCTACACGTCCCTAGCCTCATTCACTATTTGGTTAACCCACTGAATCTTCCTTATGTCTTTCAATGGGTTATTCATGGCATGCACACAACATGGGGTCCAATAAATATGACTATACTCCTGCTCCACTAGCTTCCCTGTTGCTAGCTTGCCTGCTGCTCTGCACACATAAGCTGCATCTGTGACGACCTGTACAACATTTGAAGGTCCAACCTCCTCAATGGCATCCTTCAAAATCTAAAACTAGAACTCAACATCTTTCTGCTTCCCAAAATTGACAACACACAGAAATTTGCAGCAAAATACTAAATCTGATTTTTGCAGATTTTATGCAGAAAAAGTACAGCTAGGGCAGCGAACAGAAAAATATGAATAACTCTCAAAATACCCGTCCAAAATACTTGAAATTTTAACTGAACAAGATAATAATATGAAGAACACAAGGGAAATATTTTTGGAATTTTTCAGTCAATATAACGCTGCCAGAAAATTACAGCGTGCCTAAAATAGCCGGGAAACTTCGAAAATTAATATCTTTCCGAATACAAATGCAATAATGATGAAACTTTGGAAATAACATATATAAATATAGTAGATGATTTTCCAACCTTCGTGATCTGAAAACGGCCCGCTGGAAACCCTAGAAATTAGGGCTGCAATTTCCCAAACAAGTCGCCCCCTTTGGAAAATGGTCAAAACCCTTGTGAAACCCTCTGTAGATGATGCCAAATCCTTCCTCTATGGCTGCCGTAGGTCTGATCCAAAAACCAGCTGAAAATCTCCACAAAACTCTCAAAAATCCTCAAACCCTAATTCAAAAATTCTGAAAATATCTCTCAGTAAACCAGCCCTGAAATCTGCTCCAAATGACAAGCTAGGGTAGATCTTTCACTACTGCAAGAATGCCCCGCTAGCTAGGGATGGATCTCTCACCACTGAAGCTAGGGTTCTTGTGGGATCTTACTCCACAAGCTAAAAGTTTGCAAACAGCTAGAAAACACCATGAAAAGAAATATAAGTGTATGCATGAATGACTATCCTTTCACCCCTCTTCTCCTTTTATAACCTTTTCATGTCAAAGAAACCCTAAAACCCCCCAAGGCGCACTTTCCCATGGAGAGGGCCCATTTAATAAATATTTTAAAGTTACTTTTTCCCCTAGGCGCCTTGGCCCAAAAAGGCGCCCCCAACAAAGAAATATAACATTAAATGCAATACATATCCCTCAAGTCGCCAAAAAGGTACTTTAAGTGGCCCCAACGAAGAAACATAACATTAAATGCCAAAAGTGTCCACTTAAGTGATCCCAACGACAAAATAGAATACAAAGGGCCCATTAGACCCTCCCAACGCCCAAAATATAACAAAACCCTAGTAGGAAACCAGACAACCATCCCCAATAACCTCCAAAGTCGTTAGTCCCTTGGGAATGACCAGGGCTAAGACCAAAATAGGGCCATTAGGCCAACTGCTCGGAATTGGGGACATTACAATCAATCAATTTCTCTCAAGTACGGTCCATCTTTACGCAAGAGACAATGCTATTGATGAGAGAACGGTGTCAAATATTCGTCCACCCATCGATGATAATGTTGCATCCATGTGACACGCATGTGACCTTCATCTCCTCCATGCCAGATTAACCTCGGAATAGTTTCTATCCAAGATTGTTGTCCTCGGTTTGGTGTCTCTAGAGGCACATAACCCGCATCTGCTTTTAAACCTTAGCCATAGCCTCATTGTAATAAGGAGAGCGAGTGACATTAAATGAGATCCCAAAGAATCAGAAAAGTTTCCCAATAGCATCATCTACCTCTTCCTTTGCCTTTGAATCAAACATGTCTACAACCTGGATTGGCATTTGCCCCACGACCTTTCTCTTCCCTCTACTTTCCACCTCCGACATTCCAAAACTAGAACTAGCCAAAATATTCTTGTCAATCCTATGAGAGCTCAAAGGAGTGTTAGCCGCAGTGCTACTACCACTTACTTTTGGAACATTGTCCGTTGTATTTCCATTGAAAATTCTCACCATTTCTACTCTCTGCTCTAGTGAAAGAGCCTTATAAAGGCCAGCCCTCTTCCCGTAAGGTGCAACAAGTCTACATTGGTCCTAGTGATGTTGTCATGCCAAGTCAGTGCACATATGTTGCACTTCCATAGTTTACTCCCCCTCCAAACTTGGGGTTCTTAAGTATCTCGGCAAATTGTTGCAATGACTTCTTTTTATCAAATGGTCCAATGGCAAATGTGGACAACATTTGAGAGGGGCAATTGGTAGCACTACTAGCTGAACTACCAGTTGTCGTTGCCACTACATTTTGTCTCCCTTCTCCACTTCCCCCATTGTGGCATCACCAACACTTCCACCTATCTCAAGTTCAACCCTCTCCTCCTTTGATTCATACTCATACTTAGAAGAAGAACTCATGGTGATGATTGTTGCAATGAATAAAAAAACAACCATAACTATATGTAATGAATTAATTTTAAAAAAAGATAACTATAAGTATAAGCAATGATTATAATTTTAATTTTAATTTATAAACAAGGAAAACAACCATAAGTTATAACTATATTAATATTTATTATTCAAATGAATAAAAAACCATATGCTACTAGGCCCATAATTGGTTACCATATGCAAAAATATTAAAAAACAAAAACGTAAAAAGTAAAACTAGAAAGTTAAAACTAAAACATCTAACATTGTTCATTGTTGTAGGAGTATTCACTATTAAGTTTTTCATTTTTGTATCTAGATTCTACAATCAAGAGCTTTATGTTTTATTTTTAACTTTTAAAATGTAATTAAAAAAAAAAACAAACTCGACTAGCATCATTTTGTAAAATCCTACAAACTATAAACATGATTACATTGTGAATGTAGATACAAAAACTAAAAACAGCCCCTAAAAATGCAAATAGAATCTAAATTTTAAAAAACTAGAGACTATTATCAAGCATTGTAAGCAAATAAAATTATAAACACCTCTTGCTTGCACTTATCTTGCTCTTGCTCTCATTCTCGCTCTTGCTCTTGCTCTTTCTTTTTCTCTCTTTTTAAAAGAAGTCATCACTTTTCTATTAATATGTGAATAAGGTACAAATTACAATGCCAAGTAGTTATACTCATACTCGAGGAAATATCCTTAGATATCCAATAACAAGTAAGAGAGGAAGAATAACATATCTGCAAGTTATCCATTATGTAATTTCAAAGATAGGATCTGCTCAATTTGTTGTCATTTCTCTGGAGACCAGGTCACAAGGATAGGGCCATGATTGATTAGATTAGAGCATAGTTCAAAAAATCGTTATCGGCAATTACTCTAAGAGCCAAAATTTGACTCTGGAATCAGCGATTTCTCAACAATTTATCGGCATTAATCATCAACTTTATCACTACGTTAAAAACTTTTAAATTCATAAAATAAACTTAAATTAAATGCAAAACACAATTTTCAAAACCCTAGTATGCTTGAAGAGTCAAAACCCTTGCAAAATTTGGAGGCAAAATCGCAGTCAAATCGCAGTGGAAAAATTATCAAAAACGCTTTGAAATGAGGTCTTTCTTTTCGGTTTTTATTTTTTATACCCTGTATGGCGATTTTCCACGATTTTCAAGGTGGTTTTTGGCGATTTTTCACGAGTTTTATTGTTGCAAAATCGCCAAATAATCGATAGAAGAGATATCACGATTTTTCAAAAGATTTATTGTTTTGCTTATGTCTCACAATTAATCGTCATTTATCACCGATAAATCGTGATTTTTAAACTAGAGGATTAGAGTGATCTAGTGCCCAATTAGCCAAAGAGTCTCGCCATCTTATTCGGACTCCCGAGGCACATGCTTTGATATGTCATTGATTGAAACTGTCTGGCTATTAACTTAATATTATACTAAATTTTGGCAATAAGCCAGTTGTTGAAAGGATGTTGTAGAAGATAACAATGACTTTGGAATCAGATTCCACTATAACCCTAAGACACCCCAATATAGTTGCTTCCCGAAGAGCGCGTTGGATAGCCATGATTTCAGCCACATTATTGGTGTTGTGTCCCAATTGATGAGCAAAGAAAAAAAGAGGAGTGCCCAAAGAGTCATGTGTTATACCTCCCATACTGGCTAGACCTGGGTTTCCTCGAGCTGCTCCATCTGTGTTTAATTTGACAAATCCAAATGGGGAGGTTGCCATGTTCTAATATCAGAATGTATCCACCGATTAGCGTGACGGCTTTGTCCTGGAGTTGCCTATCACCTAGATTGAGTGTTTGTAACAGAACTTTCCACTTTTGAGGTGGTGGAGAGGGAATTTTCAGATTGTGCATTATAGTTTCTCCAATGTTACTTCTGATCAGTTCCATAACATACCAGATATCTCTACTTTCTGATTTAAAGATGCGTCTGTTTCTTTCTTTCCATACATTCCACAACATAAAAGAGAGAGCTAGCCAAATTGCTTTAGAAAAACATTGGGTATCCCTAACAGAATGTTTCCATCCTCGAATAGTATCTACTAGATGCATGAGGAGTGTCAAGCAATGAGACAGATAACCAACCAATGTATAACATAAAGAAGAAGTAAAGGGCATTGAAAAAAGAGATGATTCTGGTCCCTCTCGCTTCTTTTGCATAAAGGGTCCAACCATCCCTCTTTCTTCTTCTCTTTGCTCACTTTGCTCAAGTGTGAATATGGATGAGCCCATAGAGTCATTTTATAACATCGAATGACACTTTTAGGTTAGGGTTAGGTTATAATGTTTGTTTTAAGTTTGAATTACTTTTCCATTAAAAAAAAGTAATTAAAAGTCTTTATAATGTGTTTTTATAAAAAAGTAGACAAAATCTGTGGGGGACGCCGGGATGGTTGGACATCCGCGGGACGTACCTTGACTGCTCAAGATGTCCACCCATCCCCGCCTCCCGAAATGTCCCATACGTCCCCAGGACGTTTCTCCTCCTCACCAAATGTCCCGGGACGTTTCTCTATTCCTTGCCTATCGAAATGTGGAGGAAACATTTCCCCCTCCCCCCGTCCCGTCGTCCCCAAGACGACCTGCACTCCAGGATTTTGGGGGACGTGTCCCCACGTAACTATGATCAAACTAAATACGCTAATGAAGGTTATAATCAAATGTGTAAATAGGGTCAATTAGAGAAAGTCAAGCTTGTGAATCGATTGTGAGCACATAATGTGATTTCGGGTTCACTTTCTCCTACCGAGTTTTTGATTGGTCCAATTACTTATTTGATTCAATGAGAAATGCAACTTGAGGAAATTAAGCCCCGTGAACCCGATTTCGACCACGGTGTGATTTGGGGCTCAATTTTTCCCAACCAAAACCCCGAGTGAACAAATTATTCGATTTGTTAGGGATGCAATTTGGGCCAATCAAACCCAATTAGCCTAATTGTGAATCGCATAAAGTGATTTGCGGCTCAATTTCCTCCAATTAGGTCCCTAATCTAGCCAATTACTCGGTTTGTTCAATGATGGATGCAATTTTGGCCAATCATGTGATATGGGGCCCAAGAGGATACCAAGTTAACATGACTGTAAATGAGGATCTAGATGTGTTATATCCGGAAATGTATTGTGAATGATAAAGGTCAAGACTTATCAAAGCGCTTATGCAATAGAGAAGAAACAAAGAAAACAATTAATACAAGATGTACAATTGTAATGCAAAGTTATATTATGCAAGTTCTACATACAAGATCCAAGAGGTTAGATTTACGAGGTCCAGCTTAGATGCAAGTTCTCTAGTTACTAATCTACTAACTACAAAGAATATAAAGCTCCTTAATATACAAAGGAGGAAGATGAAATGTTGGTTAGAACGTTACATTGGTTAGTAATAACCACTTGATAACTAACCATCAATCCACCATATTCGGTTTGATGGTATTGCATGAGCTACACACTACAATGTTAACACCGCAAGAGATTTGAAATATTATAGAGTTAGGATCTTGTAGACGCACGCGTATGTGTGTTTTATGATGTTGAAGTCGTCGATGAAGTTGGATAATCATGTGTAGGAACACCACGGTATCGTGAGTTATTTGAGGTCTTAGATCCTCATCGATTAGTTGCCCATCATTGAAGAGGGATGGTACCCATTGCATGTAATTGTAGGAGAAGATGCGCAACATTGTTGGAAACTCGAGCTTCTTGAACCATTTTTCTTGAGAAGAATCTTGACCTACTTTGACAATCTTGAGGGAGGGATCTCTTGTTGTCATGTCCATTTGACGATGGCATCAATGACTTGATCCATTTCTGCTATTGCCCGAAGTCAAGATTGATTTTTGATTGTTGAGGAGTCTTTGCAACTTTTGAAGTGTCCAATAAAGGTGGAAAGTAGTGGCACGAGAGTTCCACGTTGAAGAATGGATGCAAATCACGGTAGGAAGAAAGATTAATCTCAAAAGCATTATCTCCTACTTGTTGGTGATGTATACGGTCCACACTGAAGAGGATGAAGTTTTTTATAAGGTCTACTCAATCTTTCCTTTTATAGCTGAAGCTACACCCATTCACTAACCTAGAAGTTATGCGGCATATGGTATTTCTCTTGGAACTACTTGTACTTAGCATTTGATTGCTACAAATTGTCATATATATGTTTGATGAACTTTAACAACCTTGTCAACTTTCTTTTGAGTTGGCGAAGTCACTCTTGTTGATTGAGCTTGAATGACATTAGGTTTTTGCATTTATGTTTTGGAGGCTCGATATTCCAACACTTGACCAAACATGAATAATGAAACTTGATCGATTGCTCCGAACACAAATCACCTAACCTACAAGATCAACTTGAGATAAGGTTGACCAAGGACCCATATCCATCTACGGGATACTTGAACCCTTATCGATATATGGGTCAAGCCTAGTGCCTTTTCCCAAAGGAGGGTGTGGGGGAGGGAAGGGACGGGGACACAGCAACCCTTTCCTTGTGTATAAGACTCTTGGAGTGCTAGGTTGGATGATCTCATGAGGTGACTATGTTGCATTTGAAAGCTTCTAGCCTAGATAGATATATATTCTCTACGTTCATGCTATGAGCTCTAGTTGAGGTTGGGAAGCTCTCTCTAGGTCCGTCAACAAATCAAATGTTCTATCTTGAACTTCCATCCTGGGCGGTTGCCCTCATATATAATTGGAGCAACTCACCCCATCTCCCATATATATGAGGGTTAAGGGGGCGCGAGGTTCTATATGGGAAACCAAATGGGTGTAACACACCTAGGTAGCTTGGGGCACTCGACTAAAATCAAGGTTGATGGTGCTCAACTACCCTAATTGAGTGCCCATGGAACCAATTGATGATTGGTTCCATGAGGGCATGCAAATAGAGGAAATTAATCTTAAATTGAAAATAGTTTGTCACCATTATGCTTAGGGGACTCATTATGCCCTAATTAAGTGCATCTTATTCATTTGATTTTGGGCTTCATTTCCTCTAATTAAATGCCCTTCCAACCAATCAATTGATTGATTGCGAAGGGCACACAATTAGGGCATATCAATCCCCTAAGCATAATTATGTCAATATAATATCATTTCGAGCTCAATTTTCCCTAATCTGTGTGCCTTAGTGCAACCAACCACTCGATTGGTTGTGTGGGGCACTCAATTATGAGATATCGAGCCCTTAAAAATTACAACTCGATGTCATTTTTGGCTTGATTTGTACTATGTAACTAATTGCTCTATTGGTTGTAGAGGTACTTTCAATGAGGGGCGTATCGAGCACCCTAAACATAATGGCAACAACCTAATGTCATTATAGGCTCGATTTGCATTGATTGCATGCCCTCGTCGCAACCAATCACTTGATTGATTACATGGGTCACTCAATTAAGGCATATATCAAGCCTCCTAAATGTAATCGAGGCATTTTAATGCCATTTCAGGCTTGATTTTCACAAAGTGTGTCATGTGTAGCTAATTGCTCAATTGGTTGCACAAAGCACTCATTTAGAGAATATTGATCCCCTTAAGTGTAATTACGACAATTAATGTCTTTTTAGGCTTTATTTTCCCTAATTGCTTTCCTTGTGCAAGTAATCACTCGATTGTCTGCAAGGGGCACTCAATTAGGGCATATCAAGCCACCTATTACAACAACCTAATATCATCCGGACTCAATTTTCCATGATTGCATGCCTCTGTGCAACTAATTGCTTAATTGATTGAATAAGACACTCATTTAGGGCATACTTGAACACCTAAACATAATTTCAATAACCTAATGTCATTTCGAGCATGATTTAACCCAATTGTATGCCCCATGCAACCAATCACTCGATTAGTTGTACAAGTCACTCAATAGGGTATATTGAGCCCCTTAAGTGTGATTGCAACAACTTAATGTCATTTCGGGCTCAATTTGCTCTAATTGCATGCCCTTGTGTAACCAATCTATCAATTGGTTACATAGGGCACTAAATTAGGGCATATTGAGTCCCCTAAACACAATTGTGACAACCTAATGTCATTTTAGCTTTATCCCGCACCTCCATTGATAATAACAATTTTTTTCAACTCAAAAGGAAGCTGAAAAATCTATTAAGTTCATTAAGGACTCTAGCACATTTTGTAGCAATAAAATGCTCAAGATAAGCAACACGGTGATAAACACCACACATCACACATCTTCTAGATTGGTGATCAAGCATGACTTCATATGTAGAAGGAAGGGCTGACTAGACCTTATCACAAGCTTCATCCTCTTCGGTATAGGATGCATTACATTAGCCAATAGGTAACAGATAACGGTTTCAACTTTAATCTCCCTTCCTACCTTGGCTTGCATCTAACATTCAACATGGAACTCTTGAGCCACTTTTTCCACGATTATTGGACACTTCAAACATTGCAGAGACTCTTTGGCAATCAAAAAACAATCCCGACGATAATGTGCCATAAAAATAAATCATTATCATCGACACCATTTTCAAATGAATAAAACAACAAGAGAACCCTCTCTTTCAAATTGTTTGTAATGTCCCCTTTTCCAAGCTAGTTCGATATGGAAGACCTTATGCCCATTCCTCTTCCCGTGGGCATCAAGGAGCTAGGGAGGGAAACTCGCCATGGTTGTAAGTATTGTACTCTAGTAATTAATTATTTTATTTACTAATCATGGCATTAGAGTGGTTCAACTAGGTGGTGGAAGACTTGTCCAACAATGCAAGGAGGATTTCTATTTCTTCATTATGGAGGTCAGTCTTGTGGAGGCCTACATAAGGTGGTTCAACTTGTTAAAGGAGGGTTATGCTGATTTTGATATTGGTTTCTCTTGAAGGTGGAGCAAGTAACTTCTCTTCTTTCCATTTAAGGATGGAAACCGTTCCTTTGTCACCTATCGAAGACATAATCCTTCAATCGAATCACACTAGGGGATGAAAACCCTTTTGTGTGTAAGGGTGATCTCACACGAAGGTCACATTGGTACTCCAAAGTAATTTTATACAGCTGATCTACATTTCCAGCCCTAGGCGACTTGCTTGAGGGTTGAGTCGGTGCCTTGATAAAACATTTTGGTATTTTGAGTTGGTATTCAAGTTCCTCATAATTTATAAGGCCGGAATCTACATTTTGGCAATTTTAGGAGTTTATCAATTTTTTCCAGCCCTCAATTAGACTTTATGGTTGGTGTAGTAAAAGTTAATTACATCTATGATTTATCATTCGTTTCTCCATATTTTTGATGTATTTGAGATTGATAAATATTGCCGTGGTTGGATAAATTATTTTGGTGGCATTTCAGCTCTATTTGCATGGTTAAATGTTGATGTGAACCTCATATGCAATTCGCTGCCCTAGAGGACTGATTTATATTGTGTTGAATGTTTGAAAAAGCATTCTCAACTATTTCAGTTTGATGTTTGTGTTTGAAGGTGCAATTTAAGATTTAGGTTTACAGCCAAACCCTTATTTCCAAATTCAGCCCTAGAAAGGGACATTACAGTGGTATCAGAGCTTCGATCCTCCCAGTCTGGAGGGTTTCATTGTGAAGAAGAATTCAGATCAGCTGATTTTAGAGCTTAGCATCACCCACCAAGATTCACAAGGAGCCAAAATCGATAAGCTCATTGAAGGGCAAGTTAGATTGGCGAGACACCATGGACTTGTTGGCTCTAACCCTACAAAAATTCCATGAACCAAGGCCTCATAATGGTGAGGGAAGCTTATCCGGAGTTAACACTTCACGGCAACCCCAAGGATCAACTAATGGTTCAACTACTAGGCTTACTTTCCTTCCAAGGGAAGAAGCCATTCCGGAGGTGGGAACAAGACATTTAGTAGGGCAGAGTATTGCTACCATCTATGAGGAGTACATGGCTCTTCCGGATGAGATTTGTGATGTCATGTCACTCACTGAGTTTATAGGGTTGAAGAAAGGTGAAATGGGACTTAGACCAAGGTTTAAACCCCAAGCCATGCCCAAGAAAAATGTGGAAGATATTCCAACCCTAAGGGGAAAGAATCCCTCCATCATGATCAAAGAAGAAGAACAACGAAGTTGATGGGCATTGAGAGGGAGCAACCCATTGAAGCCCTAGAAGCACCCATCACTCTTTCTAAGAACAAGCCATTGATTGATTTTCAGAACAGTATGAAGGGTCAAGGGTTTGATGAAATCTTGAAGCACGAGCCTAGGAAAGAGAAGGAAATCATGAAGCACGAGTTGGAAGGTAAAAATCCTTTGATATTCAAAGATGATTCATTGATTTCTAATGATGGCATGTGGCAGAAAAATGAAAAAGAAAAATCAGATTTGTATGAAGTATATGAGGATGACATTAGGGAAGTCCATGAAGGAAGGGCACTTCCGGTTCCTCATGATTACTTTCAATTCGCTGGAAATTCCCAAACAATAGTCAATGATGGGCAAATTGAGGGAGTTCATAACCTTGAAGAGAGTTCCGAAAATGTTCCAAACAAGTACCAACAAAATGAGGGTGAGCTCCTTGTTGGCAGCCTAAGGTATGATCATATTTCCAATTTATTGTTTCCTCCTATATCGCTGCCATATTTTTGTCATCATGGGAAATACACTAAGAAGCATGTTAGAGACAACTATGGGCATATTGTTTCTTCTATTCAAGGCCAAGATTACCTTGGCATGGGTAGTCTTCGTAAGATCACAGTAACTATCATTTCTTGCACTTGGATTGAAAGGAAACTTATGAGCAATCATAGAGGGTTTGTTGTGCATTCTAACCACATGGTGAAGGATCAATGTTTCCGGTTAATAGAACACTCTTGGGGGCTAAGTAACACACATGAAGACAAGATCGTAGGGAATGGACCAAAGAAGATAATTCCAGCTGAATACCTAAGGTGTAAAGATGGTAAGCAAACTAGATGTTATTTTCAAGATTGTATGAAACATCTTGCTATGGTTTTGTGGGACTCAAGTTACTTTCAAGATTGCCACTTTTGGATGTATGTGAAGGTGATGGATAATTCATCCACTGAAAATATAAATTCAGCCACATGGGATATAAACTCAGCTTGCTACAAGGTATGCAATAATTCAATTTTCATGAACCAAGGTGGAGTAATATATCATGCTATTGTTTGGGATTGGCTCTCTAAAACACACCTAGCAAGAAGGCCTAATGAGACATGGATTCCATGGGAGCTTTGGGGTGTAAGTCATCTTTCTAACATGAATGAGATGAGTTTGGAAAATGTGGATCATGAACCCCAAATCATTATGGGAGTTGTTTTAGACCTTGTGGCTGTTATTTCCAGCTGGTTCCACATTCTATTTGCAGCCACCAAGTGGATTTCGATCACAAGGAAGTGGTGCTCTTCTTCTAGTGACATTGACAAGGTAAGGGTAACTCTCACAAGATGTTTGTTGGCCACTACAATTCTGAATTTGAGTAATGAAATGCAATGCTACAACCATGATGAGATGTTTTTCCCAATTTCATTTGTTGGGCTGTGCATATCTTCTTGGGACAGCAATAGAGGGGCAGGTTTGAAGACATTCTTTTCATTTGAAATTGTGTGTAAGAGGGTTCACTCATTGAGAACAATTAAGGCCAATGTTCCAACATATTTGGTATTGTTTGGGATGAAATTCCGGGCAAAGTATGGCTGTTATACTTACATACCAGCATTCATAAGTTCTGATCCAAGCCAAATTTTGAATCATCTTTTAGAGGCCAAGGTACAGGGATTAAAAGAAAAGAGCAGCTGAGTTTGTTTCTCACCCAATCACATGGGGGAGCATATGGGATTGCAGCTGAAGATGGAGAGTTTGCAATCCTTATATGGGTACCTACCACCTCTATATCAGTCATATTTGTATCATTTAAGAAGGTTTCCTTGCATGGTAATGATAATGGTGAAGCTCCACTAGTGAAGACACTCCTCCTAGCCATCCTAGTGCTGAATTGGATGGAATCCCAAGTGATTTATGGCTTTCATGACTTATTTTCAGCTTACATGCAAGCTATGTTGAATGATGTTCTCATGCTTTGGGTAGAAGGCTTCATTGAGGAAGAGCACATAGATAGGGGTGATGGAAGGAGTAGACATTGCAACCATTGTGGGCAGGAGTTGTTCCACTTGATAGCTATGGGATTTAGTTGTCTTGGTATAATGGTATTTGGGCATATGAGCTTTTGTTGGCAAGAGCTCTTTCATTTGATAGGTACGGGATCCAGGTTATTGGAGCATCCAAGTTTGCAATTGCTTGAGGGCAAGCAATTTTGGGAAGGAGGATTGTAATGTCCCCTTTTCCAAGCTAGTTCCTTATGCACATTCCTCTTCCAGTGGGTATCAAGGAGCTAGGGTGGGAAACTCGCCATGGTTGTAAGTATTGTACTATAGTAATTAATTATTTTATTTACTAATCATGGCATTGGAGTGGTTGGACTAGGTGGTGGAAGACTTGTCCAACAATTTAAGGAGCATTTATATTTCTTCATTATGGAGGTCGGCCTTATGGAGGCCTAAATGGTGACTTTAAATTTTTTTTCCTTCATTAAGGGGTGGTCGGCCTCTCTTAAGGATTCTATTTGCCCATCGACATCTTCAAGGCATATATAAGGTGGTTCGACTTGCTAAAGGAGGGTTATGTTGATTTTGATATTGATTTCTCTTGAAGGTGGAGCAAGTAGCTTCTCTTCTTGCCAATGAAGGACGGAAACCCTTCCTTGATCACCTATTGAAGACGAACCCTTCAATAGAATCACACTAGGGGACGAAAATCTTCTTGTGTGTAAGGGTGCTCTCACACGGAGGTCACATTTGTTGGCCATTGTGTGTTAGTGTTGTCATTGATGTCAACCCCATTGATGGCAAGGGGTGTCATGTGGTCATGTGAGTTCCCATATGATGTTATTCAAGTGTCAAGCATGAAGTTCTTGTGATTTGGTGAAATTCTATGAGGTCCTAGTGCATGGTTGAGTGAGCTAAGTCGTTGTTTGAGCTCTCTAGAGTTGGTTGGAGGTTACCATGAGGTGTGTTTCAAGTGTCCTTGAGCGTGCATTGAGTTAGCATAGTCAATTCATGTGAAGTCATAGTTGAGTCGGGGCATTCCAAGCTTGTTTCTAAGCCCCAGCATGCGAGAATAAGGTAGAGGTATGAGATTTGGACCAAATCAGTCTTTTCCAAGCATGGTATCAACATGGTGATGGTATACAGGGCATGTATGGTGAGTTTCAAGTCTGCATTCAGTGGTTTGGTGCTTCTATGAGGTCCTTGGGAAGCAAACAGTGAGAACAAGCAATTTATCATGGGTAAATGAGATTGGTGGAGAATTTGAGACATATCTACACTACATAGCAGTATGGACAGGTTGGAGAAAGTTGTCATGGTGCTTCATGCCAAAGTTTAGGTCATTCTACAGAAGATTTTTGAAGATATGCAAGTTTTGGCAAAACCGGGTAAGTTTCAGTGTGTTTTTAAAGCAAAGTTGGACCCTCTAATGCTCGTTGTGAGCTACGTGCTTTGCATGGGGACTTGTGCTCTTTACAATAGCTTCTTAGGTCATTTATGCAGCTTTTACAAAAAGAACTAGGTGGTTTGATAGGTCATTTATGCATCTTTGCAATAGCTTCTTGTCTGAGTTTTAACTTAGTTTCAAATGCATTCCGAGGTAGGGGTCAACACTCCTTAATTGTTGACGTTTTAAACTACAACCAAAGTAGTTTTATTTAGTCAAAAACATATTCATCAACGAATTTGTTTTTTCGATACAATTATGAATGCAAAACAACACTACGAAAAACATGCGAGATGCAAGTGAGAGAACCATGCCCAGGAGGAACGAAGAGGCAATCATAAGGCTGGGTAAAGGTTCTATGAGACCACATTTTGTTGAGGCATTCAATCAATTTGTTTCCAAGCTTTGTGTTGGATTCCAAATCTCCCACAAATACATCTAGGCATTTTGTCAAACAAAGTGCATGTGCATTGTGTAAGCCTCCATGATTTGCATTGGTGTTGAAACAATTCTTCTACAAGACCATCTCCAAAATAATGAAATGATAGGATTTGACCGCTCTTAGAACTCGTGTCCTCAAGCGACGAATGTTGATTATCGAGTTCTTTGATTTGGTTCATGCAATTACTCATTTGGTGCCGATATTGAATCGACACTAGTAATTAGGACAACGACCATAATACCCACAATCAAACTTTCCTAAAACCTCTCTTGACTTTAAATCGCATGCCCGAGAACTTTTACGCCCGTTACTTGAGGATCCGTCTCTAACGTCAATAAAGAATGGTGGGCATACTTCTCATTTTTTTCTTCATTCATCCATTTGCTCACTTTTCTTTGGGGCTTCCAACCTTTGTAATTAAGATTTCTAACAATGATCATGCAGCGGGCATTTAACTCCTCTAATTTATTCTTCACGTACTCAATTTCTCGCTTCACTTGAATGGAAATATTTATTGTCTTCTATGTTGGAGATAGAAGTTCACCGACAACCACTTGGCCAATGCTCGCAACACAAGATTCCATCACCATGTCTACCGCTTGGAAACAAAAAAGCTCTATGCAAAGCACCCAGGTTTCATTCATAACTAACGTTTCCACAGGTTTTAAACATCATGCATAGAAAATTGACACCATTCAAACCCAACAGACACTCCCTTGTCCACTAGTGGAAGTGCGGCTGCAGCATATTATTCCATTATGCTTTGACAGTTGTCCATTTGTTGTTCCAAAGCCCCCATTTTGGCACTGACAAGGAGGATGTTGGTAAAAGCAACTGTGGAATTTGGCTTTACACCTACCCAATCGCATTTGCTTGAAAGTTTCTAAGGCCTTTTCAATGAAATCTGTTTATTGCATATCCTGTAATCATCCACGAGAACACAATTTTTTTAATTATCTTCAACACCTCTTTTGAATACTGATTTAAGAAGATCTAAAAACGTTTTTAGACATTTCTATTCTAAGCAAGCTCTCATTTTGGCGCAGTCAGTGAGTATGCTGCCAAGGAAACCTGAAAATGATCACTTCTGGTAGCAAATGGCATGCAGACTTGGAGGACATGATAGGGGTGTGACTCCACTCAGCACCATCAACAAAACCTTCTCTCTCCCAAACCGATTCCAACCCTACCCTGCTCACGCACCAGGTAGGAAGACAAAATAGAGGCAGCGCTTCCAATAGTAAGAATCCCACAAGGGCCAAAAACTGTCCTAACTCTAAATGCCAACCAAGGAGACAAGTCAAGCCAAAACAACCTAATTCTTTCGTCTTTTCTCTCCCATTTTTATAAATTTTATTTATGTATTTTACCGAGCTTAAACTCAAGGCCAAAGTTCTTATGGAAGTGAGATATTTTACATTTGTTTTTTCAATTAAAGAATCCTTCTCCTCACATGGTGACTTTAGTTGCTTGACATGGGTATGCTATTATATATTAATAAGATTTGATATCTAGTGAACGTAATCGAAAATATAAATTGTGACGAAAAATTAATAATATTTTCCACATCACCACCTCCAATCAACCCCTACTAAGTGGCAACAAGGAACAATATAGCCACAATGTTGCATCGAAGCGGTATGTGAGAAAAAAATAACGGTCTGGTCAACCTTGCATCAAGGTGGGTAATCACAACAATGAAGTGTATTGGTTGTCTATTGAACAACATTTGAGAATGGAACAATCTTTCTACTTCCTTTGAATCTAAGTTGGAGGAAGAAGCAATGTCGGCGGTACCTACCATGGCACAAGACTCAAAATCCATGATATGCTTACCTTTGTCAAGTGTTTTAGTGTTAGTATCTATTGCTTCAAGTTATTGATGAGGTGTTTTCCTAGTATGGCACTCATTAGTGGAGTGACGGCTAAAGTTATGAACTACACACCACTTGCGAATCTTGGACAACTTATTCTAATCATTTGACGATGTGGTTTTCTTGAAAGAATGGTGAAAGGGCCATTCCTAGTTTAGGATTATGCTTTATTCCAAACTTGGGGTGTTTAGATTGTGTTTTTACGGAGACTTGGATTCTTCTTCTTGGACTTCTTAGCTTTTTCTTCAAATTTACAAGCAAATCTATAAGCTTCTCCCAAAGAGATCTGAGAAAATCAAGATCAAATTGGATATATGGTATAAAGCCTAACCTATACTTCGTAAGAAGATTTTGTTTTATATCTTGAACATTCAATTTTGAACCAAATTATGAAGTGTATGTATTCTTGGACAAATTGATCATGGCCTTGGCATAACTATACAAAATTGATGTCTTGGTCTTCGTAATGTCCAACATGGTACTAGGTATTTTTGAGTGTTTCTACAAAACCATACAAAGTATTTATAGGAATGTCTAAGTCGTCATCTTTGCGTAAAGTATACCACCATTTCTTTACAAACTCTATAGGATCTTGTTCTTTGGCATTTATGATGGACTTAATCAACTCAATCATTGATTTGATTACATCATTTGCTCCCTAGGGCAATAGTGAATCTTTGAGTATAGTGCAATAGATATACTACCATTTCTTAGACAAACTCTCTATAAGATCTTGTTCTTTGGTATTCATGATGGACTTAATCGGCCCAATCATTGAGTCGATTCCATCATAAATCTCACCCAAACATGGATGATCCATATCAACAAATTTGATCATACTCACGATGAGCTCGGTAAAACTAAGAAAGCAATCCACACGATCCCAAAGACACCCCTCATCAAGGATCAACGGTTTCACTTTTTTTGTCCCTCTCACTATTTCCCCTCCATATGCCCCAAAGGTCACCGATAACCATGTTGCTCAATGCCACTCACACCTTCACAAGTCGTCTTAAGATGAGCGTGTGTGAGGCAAATCGAGTCTCAACAACCTAATAAGAAATTAAAATACATAAAATTAAGACAAGTAAAACATTCAAAATTATAATGTCCTACAATTGTAATTTTAGGACAAAATTGGATCTTCTAGGAAATCCCAAAGTTTTTCAACTGTTGTACATTATTACGGCAGCAACAATACTTCAACAATCCTTCACAAAGACCTTTCCACTGATTACAATTGAGTGCACGACCTTGAAATAGCTCCAACTTACGATTGGATCAGGCAAGGTGCCTTGAACTCAACCGAGATCTGGATCTAATCAGGCCTGATTACAAGGATATATTTGCTCAATAAATCCAGAATAGGATTTAATGGCATTAATGACTCAATAAACCCAAGGAAGGGTTTAATGGCCTCAACTAAGTCAAATAATTTGAGTACAAATAGATAACTTTCAGCAGTGACAAATATACTCAGAAATCCACTTAAAGATCACTTGGAATATCTTTTAAAAAATATATTTATGATGGCGAATTAGCAGCAATCTTCAAAATATCATAACTTCAACAAAAACTCAACATTTTGACTTCAAACAGTTAGTGTGGCATCAAACAAGCATGCATAAAGATTTGTTGTCATAGAAAGGGACTCAACGTGCAACAATCAGTGATTAAGACCCTCCAAGGGCAGTCGCTAGGCAAAGTAGTTTATTGGTGATCATAACCAAGCTTCATACACAAAATCGCTGCAATAAAACTCATGAGATCCACCCAAATACAGATCGTTGCAATAAACACTGGTTACCATTCAATCAAGCATGGAATTTGTTGCTAAGGAGCACTTAAAATTTCATCTAAACTCCCTCACACAGATCGCTGCAACAAGAGGCTACAAAACACCATAATAT
Source organism: Taxus wallichiana var. yunnanensis (assembly GCA_018340775.1). Classification (NCBI taxonomy): domain Eukaryota; kingdom Viridiplantae; phylum Streptophyta; class Pinopsida; order Cupressales; family Taxaceae; genus Taxus; species Taxus wallichiana. Next base: position 331,691,862 of record CM031234.1, read on the forward strand.
CATGCAATCTACAACTCGCCAAGCATGGAGTATATCAGCCAACAAAGAGGATATTTATCTAAGGTGAATTCGCTGCAAATATATGACCTTTACACACAGATTTACCTTCAAACCAGTCGCCAAAGTAAATAGCATGTATTCGCTAGGGTTCAAGTGGATCATTTAATAAAATACCTCATCAAAACAATTCGCTACAGCCAGCTTATGAATTAGCAATGATCACCCACAATTGGCACAAGGAATTCGCTAGGGCAAAGAGCATAGATCACACTTGAATTTGCACAAATAGATTTCAAACCAACTTCAATTAGAATTGCAAATGTGAACTACAACAATGGAGGAGAGAGCAATCAGCAATCATAGGGCATACATCCCTTTTCTCCAAGCATGGAGTAAATTCGAATAATCCATCAACATAACCCACTAAAGGAAATGCGACCTCCTTTTATAGAATTAAGGGGTGCAATATCCAATGACCAACCTATCCCTTTTGGAGGGAAAACATAAACTCTCATTAAACATAATTAAAATAAAATATTTAATGAACTAAGACTATGTGCACTTTATTTATTTTCTTAATTTAATATTAAGAAATTGCTATCCTATGTGCACATTAACTACTAAGAGACACCTTAGTAATGCCCCGAAAAAGGGGACATTACAAAAATCAAAATTCTACAAATTAAAAACTTACAAGATTAATTCAATGAATTTATTTAAAATAAAATTATTAAATAAAATAAAAAGATTATTACCTTTAATAGTTGCAACATTGAGAATCTCCAAAAGATGGCTTCGGACATGTGGTCATTCTAACAAACATCTAGATCTTACACACCTCCCCACAAACTTGTTTGATCCAAGCAATTTTGTGCCCAATTTTTGTAACATTATGTTGAGATGAACAACACAAGGCATCCAAAATATGTGCTCATACCTTGCCTCAACCAACAACCCACAAATCTACAATTTTACAATGTCCATTACGACTTGGACAACGTTTTGAGGCCCCACCACCTCAATGGAATCTATGAGGATGTCAACAATGAATTGGGCATCCTTCACCTACCCTCCTGCAATCCATCCTCATAAACATTGCCCCTTAAGGAACACTCTGACCACATTGATCAACACCCTATTTTTCGTATCTTTCCATCCATCAAAAATGGTGGACACCCTTATTTCAACCCATTGCTTCTTCATGGGTTGTGACATCTCTTTAACTTGTTTTCTTTCTTTTGGCAATAAGGTGGTGGGCACCTTTTCATAACCTAGGCTAGTGTGCCTTTTAGGGGCTTCATTAATACATCTCACCATATCCCGTCACTATGGTGATCTAACAACATTAAAGGGGACACCACATGCGTAAATAGAACACGCAATACCTTGGTCGGCTATGTCCCTGCTTTCATTTTAGAATGCCCTTTCCCATGGGCCTACATCTTTTGTTCTTTTTTGAGTAAGAGGTGAATCCTCTTCCCCTTTGGCCACAATAGGTGCAAACAAAAATGGGTGATCTCGGGCCACAACATCAACAAATGGAGAAACAGGTGGCTTGCTACCAGATCTTCCTTTTTTGCCATAGGATGCTTGGATTTTAGGGCAATTTCTACATCTACGTCTTCTTGCTCTTTAATGCATGCAAGGGTCTTTGCATGTGGCAACCCCTTTCCATCCATCCCTCCACATGCTCTGATTCCTTGGCCAACAACCCCACACAAATGGTATTTCACCGACTATACAAGATCTAAATTGCATTCTACATTCTAAGAAAATCTAAGCAATGGCCCCTCTACATAGCAATTGTTCTATTGGGGTGACATACTTTCAAACAAATGGTATTCCACCCGACTAAATGAGCTCTTAAATTGCATTTTACATTTTGAGCAAATCTAAACAATGGCCCCTCCACTGCAATTGTTCTATCGGTGTGACATACTTCCAAAGGGTGAACATGGATCATATTTGAAGGGGATACCTCTAATACCTTGGCCCACAAAACTAGAACTTGCAGCCATTCTAGCAAATCCCTATAGTTGCATAATGCATTTAAAAAAACAATTAAGTGTTGAAAGAATGTTTAAAATCAAAAGTTAAAACAATAACAAAAAAATTGAAAACAAATTACAAAATAGTAAATACAAACTAATTCAAAAAAAAAAACACACGCAAAACACTTACCTTAAATCACCAAACGTCTTGTTGCAAGCTTCTTAAACTATATGGCACTTGTAATCAGCCCTAAGCAATTGAAAATTTAGAAAATATGAAGGTGAGAGAGCAAATGTGCAATGAGAGGTAAGTATGCAATGTGAGGTTAATGTGTTGTTTTTGTTGTTTAAAGTGTTTGAGGTCTTTTAGGGTTTGGGAGACTATTTTAATGTTTAAATCCAGATTTGACCTGTTTTGACCAAAAATGAAAAGTAGCCATTTCACTACAAGTACGCTTTGGCTATGGCCAGACATGTCTAGGTATGTCCTTGGAGGTACCCAGCTGCATCTAGATGTATTCTAGGCATCTCGTCTGCATACTAGACCCATAACAAGTACCGTACCCATATTTAGGGCCTCCACGGCTGTACTCGATAACGTAGATAATATATAAGGTTGTTGGGCATATTTTTATCAAAAAAGACAATATATTTTTTCCATTTAGAAAAGGGCCAATCATGATTGTACTTATATAGGATGACTGAAAAATCCGGATCCGGCCAAAATTTGTGCAAATCCAGCTGGATTTCGTAGCTATGGTATGAACAAACTAGGTTAAGACAATTATCCAAGAGCATCTGCATCTATTTTTCCTTCAAGCATAGTGATGACTAGGTTAACTTGTATCTTATGAGGGGTGTGATCCCCAAAAGGTCACTATGAAGGAGTTGCATTGAAAGGAGTATGAACATGCGTGAGAAGTTGAGTAAAGTAATTGATAATACCGACTGATTCACATGCATGGTTCTCTTCCGATTCTTCTTGTTGCCTCCACAAACCATCCTCTATCATTTTCTTAAATACTTATGAAGTCATACTCTTTGGATTTGTTTTGTTTTCCATCAAAGGACGTGAATGAAGGGATGACGGGTCACAAGTTTCAAGTCCTAACTCCCACTAATCAGACCTTGTATGAGTAGGCATACAAACAAAAGGATTTCAAATAGGGCTTCTATACCACTAGGAAATTATATGAAGAGTGTATGCTCTAATACCATTGATTCGGAGCCCATGGAAGACCCAATGGATAAGCACACTTAACAAGTTACGTGGGATATTGCAGAAGACATGTATGAATGATAAGAGGCTGAAATGATTTACCAAAGTGCTATGAAACAGAACAAACAAGGGAGAACAATAGAAACCATGTTTAGAAGTGTAAACTGAAAAGTTGTATTATGCAACAGTTTTGTACAACATCTGAGAGGTCAAATGTTACAAGATGTCTAACTCTATTGCAGTTCCTTCTATGCTATCCTAACCAATCTCATACAAAGAATGGGAGTGTACATTAATATACAAGTGTAGAGGACGAATTGTCAGTTGGGCTGTTACAAGAGTGAGGCACAACCACTTTGTAACCAATCATGTGTATGATGTCATCTTCATGTAACGCCACTCTGAAGCTGCACATAGTATTATTGACACTGTCAGAACTGTGCAGTAGCAACAAAGAGGAATTAGGATGTCATGGTATGCACAATGCATTTGAGATGATGCTAAACATGCTAATGAAGACAGCATATAGCACAGAGCAATGTTTGGGTTCACTTGCTCTAGTTATGACTGTTCGGTATCTTAGTAATAGTCACTTTTTCAGCTCTTAAGTTTCTTTCAACACCGTTGCTTGCTATTGTAACTTGTACTTTCAAGTACCATTGACATACTTCAGTCATTTCTTTCTCCTATTGAAATTAATATAACTTAAAATGCCATATTAGAAACTTTCTCATAACCATCGATGTATTTTAAATTCAATCAACTTAACCGCTAAAATCCTCATAAGATCAAACCTAACCACTCTCCACCCCTCCAGCATAAAACACATAAACAAAGGTTTCACAGGAAGAAAGAAAGCTAACAATAAAATAGGCTACATGGAAGGTAAAGAAAGAAGGAACTCTGTGACTAACAATGGCAGTGGTTGCTTGACGTTCAAATAAACCAACACATCGCCTTAATGCTGTCCTGCAAATATCTTTTCCAGTCAAATCTTCAGCTGAGAACGTTGCAGGAAGAAATTTGTCTGTTGCAGGATTCCATATGGTATCATCCAAACCATATGGCACACTAATAATCTTGTTTCTGTAAGCAATGTTAAAAGAAGGAATCAGTTAGGAAGTGGTGTATCACATCTTATTTTAATGTAAATAAGATTTGGAAATCTGAATCGTAAGACCAACAAAAGGCTGATAGTGACTAGTGAAGCAATAGTATAAAAACTGGTATAACCAGCTCTCTTACTTGTGGATGGTCAACGTAGACTCCAGTCCATGACTTTCCTTTTTCATCATTATACTGTTTGCACATGGAGTAGATATCATCACTACTTTGTTGGAGTAAACAATTCCACCCTGCACACAGAAGAACATGCAAATGGAATGCAGGAACTTTTTTATGGGAAAGCTCCACCTCTATAATACTTAACTTCAAATTAAATAATTCAAATCTTACACTTATAGTTATGGATACAGCAATGGGATTCATAATTTGCTTTCCACAAAAGTATCTCAAAGCAGACTCAAGGGTAAATAACCAGATTAATCGAGTAAAACATGACATTATATGTCATAGATAAAACTATAAGGCAGCTTTAAGTTTTCATAGACAATGTCCATCATAACTTCAATTGCTCTTTGGCAAGCGGTTTTGAAAAGAAACTAAATTCATTTACTTTAATTCTGCATACCGTTCAAAAACACAAAACCAGGATAGTTATAAACTTATATCTTTAACAGGCTAACAAGTCTAGGCTTGAGACTACCTTGCAATCAATCAGGCCAATGCAGTTCTTCAGGTTTATAAGTACTAAAGAATAATAACAATCATGGAGTCCTCAATCAATGCTCACTGTAAATGTTAAGTGACTAACATTATGATTAAATGATATGCAATTAAGAAGTTATAGTGAAGTTGTAGCGAGGAAACAAGCCATTTTGTTATGATACCATTTAAAAGAATAAATGGATGAACAAGAGATGACAAACCAGCTAAAAATATTCAGATATAAATCTAGGATGCATATGGGTTGTCTGGGAAATTATCACCAACAGTCCCATTATGGCTAATCTCATGCAAAAATCTTGTGTTGGCTATGAGCGGAGCTCTCTTTTGTCTTTCCATTATCACATTGTCATGTATTCTCGAGAAGAATGCAATTTGCATGTCTTATGTCTCATTTCTGACCATGTTCTATTGATATGAATGATATTATCATTTATGATTTCAATTGTATATATTATATATGTTTCATGTTCTGAATAATTTTCTTCTTGATATTTCACTCTACTACATTTTTGTACCAATGAGGCTCAGATTTGGATCCATAGATGTTATATCCATGCAGTCATATGACATTTGACTATAGCTTGAAATCGTAAGAGAAATGAAACAAAACTTAGAGAAAATGAAATATAATTATTAATGGGTAGGAAATCGTAACATACAGACATGAATCAAAGATGGAAAGATGAATTGAAAAAGGATGTCAATTTCTTCTAGGACATTGTTATCAGGGACAGTTTCACAAGCAGCAGGCACATGTTAAATTTCAATAGGTGGGCAATAAACTGGGTCAAAAAAACATGTCAACAGTTTGATGCCACTCCTATTGCGAATTATTACACAGTAGTAAGATAGCTAACAGTCAATTTAATTTATTGTGTGTGTGTGTGTGTGTGTGTGTGTGTAAGCCAAGTTGTTAGTCTATCTTAGAGAGGTTGTTAGAACACCTAGATAGGAGTGAGGTAGAGTGAATAGTGGAAGATGATGAGAATAAGTGTCCAAAATAGTTGGATAACATATATGTAATATCTATTGTTTTGATATAATAAACATTCTGATACGATGCAATTTTAATATCATTTGGTATCAGAGCAGGCCAGCTGAGATCATGGGAGGGAGAAGAACCTGTGTGAATTTTTTTCTATTCATATATTGTTGTGTGAAGCATTTGTTTCATTCTTTGTTGAAGCTTTCTGAGATTAATGAGACATCTATGTGAGGCATTTTGAAAGGGCATTAGATAAAGCATCCAATATAGCTGATTTCAGAGAACGTTATTTTGTATTCTCTAGCACAATGATTTCCAGCATGCATAGTTCAAGCAGAAGCAGCGCCTGGCAGGAATTTATAGTTATTGTTAAAAAGCTTCTGCAAATAAGTAAGCAGCAGCAACTTTTGAAAAATAAAATTTAATGATATTTTAACTTGCAGCCAAAGGTCCAAGCAGCAAGAAAAAAATGTTTGCTTTGCACTGAAGAAAATAAAGAGAGGAGTTTTCGGTATGGAAAAAGGATGATGCCCTTTTTTATAGATAACAGCGTGAATGGACGCTTGGGGTGAGGATGCAGCTCTACTGGCATTGGACGGAATTGAAGTGTGCCACTAACCTGGCATCTACCAAAAATATAGCACGCCACATTAAAAGTGCCTGTACAAACAATAAGGCATGAATTGATATTACATGAAGATCTGCAGAAGTGTGGAGTTTTTATGCTTATATTGTAGACCCGTGTGGTGCCAGTTAAGTTTCTTGCTGGAAGTAAGCATTTAATTTTCTGATTGGCATCTGATCTATTGAAGAAGAGCTGCATAATGTGCACCTTGTTGTTTATGAGACATAGTTGCAGCAATTTGGAGAGGCACTCTGACTGTATGATGCACCTGTGAAGCGTGTGAGGGAGGTGGGCAATGTGGAATTGCTGAAGATTTATTGAAGGTTGTCTGAATTGCATGGAGGTGTAATAGAAGCGCTCTAAGAGGCAGGTGAACCACACTAGAAGGGATATGAAGAGCAGATAAAGAACAGTTGACAGCACAAGAGAGGCACCATAACAAACTGGGCACATTCATACAATTCTGCAAAAGATGAAAATACGTGTATAAAACAAAGATGCCATGAGAAAGGCGCCTTAGACAGTCTTAACGAGCACAGGGACTTTGTCTTTGGCATGTGAAGCCGCATGACACAACCTGGGTGCAGCATATTAGCTTGGGGCAGCCGTACAACACTCACCATATGGTTTTATACATTTTTTTATATATAGTTTGCAAACTATAATTATTTAGGGAAACCAATTAATTTAGGTATTTTAAATCTGTAGATTTAGTTTGTTTTGATTGAAAATGCACTTCCATTAACAATACATAATAGTACAACACTAATCATACAAGAAATGGGTGGATAAATCACACCCAAGAATGCCAATCACATCGAGCTATACTACCTCAAGAAAGTTTGTGACAGCATCAAAAATGGCTGGAATAATTACATATAGGCTTATAGCTAGTAAAAGTGTTTTTCAATAAAAAAAGTAATAAAACCAAAAGCATAAAACCAAGGACCATCAACAACACAAACAACAAGAAATAAGACACTATGAAGTAGCAGCGAACATGGTGGCTGGAGGTGAGCTATCAAGTTTCCCCTCGCCCCCAACCACTGGCACTTAAAGGGTCTGCAAGCCTGCAGTGTCAAGTATGGGATCCCAGCCATCATTTTGTTACTTTGCTTTAGTTTCCTCAGCCTACCTGGATGGGGAAATTGCAAGATCCAAACAGAAAAATTGCTCCCCCAATGGCCCAGAAGAGACTACAGGTACTCCACCTTCAAGCGGACCTTTGCCTGGACCTGGATCTAAAGCAACATTGGAGTTAACTATAATGTCCCTTTTTAGGGCTGAAACTGAAAAACAAGGAAATAGCACAAACCCAAACTGAAAGTAATCTGATTTTTATAACAGCCAACTGAAAATTATAACAGCAGTGAACAGCAGTCTGATTTTTAGAACAACAGCAAGGAAAAAGCAATAATTCATCAAAATTGCACCATTAACACCATCCAAAATATGTAGGGACACTTAGAAATATTTTAGAGCCAACAATAACCAAGAAATCAGCCTCTAAACCCCAGCTGGAAATTAAATAAATGACAGCAGAGTACACCCTTACAAAGTGGCTGGAAATGAATGATTCCAAGCCCAAAAATGAAGTACAATGTAGATTCCGGCTGCCAAAAATATGAAGAATGCAATGATGGTTGAGTTGAGTGTCGTCGTGCCCTAGAAACCACCCAACACTTCCTCAAGGTGGGTCGCTCCCCTAGGAGAGGGGCTGAAAATCACTATAGGATCAAACCCTAGCTGAAAATCTGCAATATCCACCTTCTTGAAGCACTAGGAACAATCAATTGAAGAGTTTTCGTTCTTCAATCAACAAGGAAGGGTTTCGTCCTCCTTGTGTAGCCACACCAAAGGATTTTCGCCCCTTAGTGGAAGGAATTTGAGCAATCAACCCAAAACCAAGCAAAGTATAATTTTATGACAAGAGATGATCCACAATTGAGCCAAGTGAACCCTCTTTTATACCCCCTTTATGGCGCCAAAACCAATTTAGAAGCCTCCAAACATGACCGACCTCATAATGGGTGCTTTTCTTCTATTTTTCCTTTGTCTTTCACCTTCTTAACCCCAGCCAACCTGACCTATGTAGAAACTCTATTAAGAAGAATGCAAATGCTTATGAAAATAACTGAAAAATGTGACAAGTACTTCCCTTGCTCAGTTTCTTCTTGCCCACGGGAAGTGGAATGGGCTAGAAGTCCTCCAATCATACTAATTTGAAAAAGGGGACATTACAATAACACTAATTGTGTTAGTTGAAAATCTCTTTCCATTGCTAAATTAGTAAAAATAGAATGATGTGTCTTGCCAAATATGAAAAAGAATGTTAGCACAATAGATTTGCCAAAAATCGTTCTATTTTGCAAGTAGCATAACTATGTCCCCTAAAAGAACAATTATCTAGGTAAAAAAATTGGAAGAAAAGGTTGAAAAAGGGTATGGATCCACTTCCAAGCAAATTGAGCATGAGTGATGGCAGGCGGGGCAGGTGGGATTTTAGATCTCTAAATGCTTAAGCTTATCTCCAACTAGTAAACCTTGATAGAGAATACACTAGAGAAAATGAAATTTTTGGGCTCAATATGGGCTTTCCAAAGATTCACAAACCACTTAGCCCAAACGCGAAGTTCGGGCCCTTGATTTCTAAGAGCAATTAAGGGTGTTAATTGAATATGCTACGCGGCAAGAAGTTGATAACCAATCCGGGGTTTGTACCAGTAAAAGGGAGTAGCAATATGCCAATGCCAATTTCTCCACCAAGGGGAACTAGAAAGGACACCAATTTTGTGGAGATAATCATCAAACATGGAGTTTTGAATCTCATAAATGGATTCATCATCCACATTTTTAAGTTGGAATTTATCCTTATGCACATCCCAAGAAGACTAGTTGTGAGAAACCCTACAAAAATGTCATAGATCGTCTTGATTCCCTTTCTAAAGTGCCCGAGTCTCTTAATCTAGTGGACCATGGCAAAGGGGAAATTATGAAAGGTAAGAATGGGAGATCTGCGAGTACTTGACATCCACAAATGTTTTTAGATTGAGGGAGAGATCCCATTCTCATAAATGATGCAAGTACGAAATAACACAATGTTTGAATTGTCGAAGTGCATCATGCAAAGGTCTATGGTCCACACAATCATCGGGATGGAGTTAGCTATTTGAAATGGTTCCAAAGGAGGTTGCACGATCACGGGAGAACGGGGACAATCTCTTGTCTTGAGCTTGCAACTAGCTCGAGACTCGGTTTAGTGTTCTAGTAGCAAATCTAGAACCAAAATACTATAATTCCGAAGAAGGTAATCATCAACAGAAATGATGACAAATAACGTACTCTAGTTTCATAAAAGACTATTAGTGATTTTAGTTTCCATTGAGAAATTAGTGTCATGAGGACTTGGTCCCACTACTAATGTTGTGTTATTATTCGGGGAGCTCCAATCCAACCGAAGAAGTAGTTAAGGTGAGGCCTAGTCCAACCTAAGGATGAGCATAATGACGACCACTCCCACTACAAATATATTTTTTATGAATATTTGGGTGTGTCCCTATTCCTGCGGAGTTGTTATATACTGTGAACAATTGTGTGTGTTCTTGTTCACATGTATGAACTATTGTGTGTCCTAGTTCACGTTGATTGAATGTTTTTTTATAAACGCGTTGGGTTTGTCGTCGTTCCTTTGTTGTTGTAGTGAGGTCATTCCCATTGTTGTATGCAAATATGATGAACTTAGAGTGTCTTCTAGTTTACACACAATGTTAATTCTCTACTAGTTTTCGAGCTATATGTAATGTGAGTGTTGAGGGGGTGGGGAGAGGGGGTTGGGGACAAAAGGAAATGTTGGGAATTATTACATAATAATAGGATAGTTAGTTGTAGGTTTAGTTTATTGAACCTATTAGCAATGTTAGTCGGGTTGTTAGTCTATCTTATGAAGGTTGTTAGAACACCTATAGATAGGTGTGAGGTTAAGTGATTAGTGGAAAATGATGAGAACAAGCATCCTAAATAGTCGGATATATATATATTAGCAATGTTAGTCGGGTTGTTAGTCTATCTTATGAAGGTTGTTAGAACACCTATAGATAGGTGTGAGGTTAAGTGATTAGTGGAAAATGATGAGAACAAGCATCCTAAATAGTAGGATATATATATATTGCTCTTATATAATAAACATCATGATACGATGCAATTTTACATCAATCCTACCCGAATTCTTTGAATGTCAATAGATCAATTTACACAATGCTTGAAAAGAGCACGAATACGAGGTGTGTCAACAATAGTGGAAAATGATGAGAACAAACATCCTAAACAGTAGGATAATATATATATATTGCTCTTATATAATAAACATCATGATACTGATGCAATTTTACATCAATCCTACCCGAATTCTCTGAATCTCAATAGATAGATTTGAACAATGCTTGAAAAGAGCGTGAATAAGAGGTGTGTCAACAAGTGAAGCTGGAATACAAAGACATGTAAAGAGGAATAACAAGAGATGTTTTAGAGAAATTTGTGGCTTCTGTCTTGGTTCACATAAAGTTCCACTTGCAACAAAAGTTCCAAGAAGAAGCCAAAACTAGGAGAGTACAAGATAAGGTCCGCCTCACTCGTTAAAAAGAATGAGAAACCTTAAGCAGCACAAGGCTGCAAAAAGTAAACGATCCCTTATAGACATAGTGTAGTGCCCCTTCACTACAAAGTGACTACATAACCCCTTCAGGAGGCAAGAAGTCCTCCAATAAGGAGCAAGCTAGAAGATGTTTTCTTTGATAAGGAGACTAGTATTGTGGACCATGGTACCATACAATGTTTGGAACAATTATATGTGAATGACACAAAGCACAAATAAGAGCAAAGGATGGACATAGCCAAGTGGTCCAAAGGCGGTGGATTGTGAATCCACCACATGCAAGTTTGATCCCCATCATTCGCTTGCCGACCCGAATGAACCATATACATCTAGTGCTTGGTGTAATGTCCCTTTCTCGAGATTAATGTGGATAGAAGACCCTTAACCTATCCAGTTATTTCCCACATGCTAAAGGGGTGGAGAAAAGGGAATAAGGTAATAATATGACTAAGTTAGCCAAAAGTAATATTATAAAGGCAACTTATGTTATTATTATTAAAATAAAGGGGATTTTTATTTTAAGTGACTTAATGCTGAAATACAAGAAAAAAAGCAATTATTTTACTTTTGAGTTGTCTTCGTGGCTCTCACATAACCACAAAATGTTAGGATTTCCTATTTTGTTTTGGCAAGCTCTTTTGGATATGCTTGGGATTAACAAATCCACAAAGTGATGCAATAAACTTGTTAGCACTGCAAGATAATGACTAGGAAGCATAACAAATGAAAATGATAACAAAGAAAATAATTGTAAGCCTAGAAAAACTATGCTTAAAACAACAATGAGATTCAAGTATGAGCTAAAATATTATGAGCCGAATTATGCTATTAATATGAAGGGCCACGTCCTAGAGACATGATCCCATGAATAGTTATCTAATGACAAGTCACGTCCTTTCATACAAGACCCACCACTCATATATTCTAATTTCATATCTCACTTAATATATTTTATAAATTTATTATGTAATCCTTTACATATTCCATTGCATATGTTCTTGGTATGCTAGGCATCATAGCCTTCGGTGCAGTGACTTTTATTTGTCATATTGATTGTTGGCATCTTGCCTAAGTTTATGATCACCTATTTTTTTCAGCCTTTGGCTTAGCATTTTTCTGAACTAAAAAAATACATTAATTGGCTTTCACTTCTATGCTCTCTAGTGTTCCCCTTTTATTTTATGTCACATATCCTTCCTCCCTACCATTACTCTTTCATTAGCACTAATTTATTCGGCCAGACTGTGTTCATATCTCAATTTTTGTGAATTCAAACAATCTCCTCAAAACCTATACCAAACAAAATTCCTTTAGGTCAATCACACAGAAACTAAAAAAAAAAACAATGTTATCTTCTTTTCAAAAAAAAAACATTACAATGCTATGAAACAAATATAAAGAAAACTACATTATAGGCCACATCCATCCAAATAGAGGTCGTGTCCATTCCTTTACATTTAACGCATTATACAGATTGTTAAGGGATTAAATATTTATATTCACATGTTCAGATATTATCAAATTTGATAGTTTGATAGTTACGGGATAACGACTAATATTCGCATGTTAAGATATTATCAAATTTTGAAAAGAGAGCAACATTTTCTGTCGAAAAATCAGAGTTCTTGGAAATTTGATTAAAATAAGTTGTGGCCAAAAGAAGAAGATAAGTTAAGCAAACCACCAACAGTTTGAGTCCTCCAAGCTTCAACCATTAAACATCCTTTATGCACCTTATAAAATATGCAAAGTTAGTTGCACAACATAAGTTCTATGTTGTTCGAAATTGAGAATGTAAATCTTATCGAATAATGAATGAGAAGAAAGATTATTTCAAGAAAATACATACAGTAGATATGCATGGCATTCTATTTGGAAAAGATAAAACTGGATGTGATTTTTGAACAGTAACAAGGTTTATTATTTTCTAATTATGGCTCAAGGATGAACCATCTCCAACATGGAGGGATGTTATGAAAGGCTACATCCTAGAGGCATGACAACCTCAATAGTTATCTAATGATGGGTCACGTCCTCTCGTACCTGACCCATATTTATAATATATATGGAGGAAGGTATGTTGTGAGCCTAAGCTATAATTATAAAGGGATACGTTCCTAGAACCATGGCCCCGAATACTTACCTACTAACAGGCCACATCCTATATATATATATACACATCATATATTTAATATGTGGTTAGAGTGACATAGAAACCCCACTAATTTGTGATTAGAGTAGATTGTTCGTGAGTTTTTCCTAAGTAACACTTCTATGGTTTTGCACGTTCATTGTCTCTTTAGGATATACCGATACGGCAGGCCCCTAAGGCCTGAAACATACCCGAAATGTACCAGAAACATTTGTTGAAACATTCGGGGCATGGGGTGATAGATAAGTTGGCTACATAGACATATTTAGGTATACCCGGCTTGTCACCCCCATACCATGGATGTTTTAGAGTCCGTATTCACGGAAAATAAAAATAGAAAATTCCAGCATTTAACACTAAGGGTAAAACAAACATAAAATACACAAAAGATACCCTAGAAAGTCAAAAGGATGCCATAAACCAAAAGCAAAACCACTTATCTCTTATTCCCTCATTGCATACTTACCTCTCTAAGCTCTCATTGCTCATTTAGGTTTGATACTTTATCAACAATCGTAGTTATCATTTTCCTAAACTACGAGTGCCCATTCGTTGTCAAGGTGATTGAGAAGCTTGATGAGGAAGGAGGCATCTTGGATTTATTTATTTAAGGTAAGGATTTTGAGTTTGTTTTTCAATCTTCACACACTTTCTTCATTCTTGTTTTAATGTTTATTGTTTTCATTTTAAATTTTTAAAATGTTTTTGTCATTTATTTAACAAGTTGTCAACTACATACATGCTATGCCCTAGGGTTTGTTGTTTTCTTCCCTTATGGTGTTGGTTTTTAAACTTGTAGGCACAACTAAAGAGAATATTACTACAATGGCAAGTTCTACCTCCTCTAACCAATCCCAATTCAAAATTGATCCGCATTCACCGTTATGGAGGCATGTCACAATGCTAGAGCAACTTCCAGGTGGTGGGTGTTTTCTTTGGCAATGCCATGATTGCAATGGTGAATTCAAAGGCTCATATAGTTGGGTGAAATCCCACTTGTGTGCAATACTAGGTCAAGGCATTAGAACTTACAAGGGGAGGAACAATGTAGGGGTGCCAACAACAAAAGTTTTGGAGTACATCAAGGAACAAGAAGACGTGGAAGCAGCTTATGCTATGAAGATAGGTCATTTGTTGTCGGAAAGGATCTTTGTCTTGATCGATGACGCCACTAGTTGCCCCACCTCATACTAGCTCCCCAATTGTGGCCCTAATGATCTTTGTGGCAACACCCTCCACGCAAGACGAGGACTCTTTCACAAAAGAGAACAAAAGGACCACTAGAAAGGTCCTTTCAAAATGAGAGAAGGGATATCATAGATGAGCACATCATGCAATGTGTGTATGCAAATGGTTTGTCATTCAATGTTGTTAGGTCACCATATTGACAAGATATGGTGAGAGCGATCAACAAGGCCCCAAAAGGGTGCAAAGGACTATAGGTTATGAAAAGCTTTGCACCACGCTATTTGTAAAGGAAAAAAATGTAGAATCATGTAATGTCCCCTTTTCCAAGCTAGTTCAATTTGAAGACCTTGGGCCCATTTCTACTTCCCGTGGGCTTTAAGGGAGAAAATAAGGGAAGTACATTCGTGTTATAATTGTAATTTGCTATTTTCAGCTTTGTAATATTTTTGTAAAAGGCAAAATGCCAATTATAGCACTAAAAATAGTAGGTTGGTGGCTAAAGTGCAAAGCGCCAACTTCAAAATAGAAAAGAATGTAATAAGGGGGTCATCCCACCTTAAGTGAGAAAAGTGAATGTCAAAATAGAAATAAAGTATTCCTAGTATCGTTGCGTATGAGAAGAAAGAATCTCCTTGTAATCCTAATGCTCAGCTGATGTAAATCATTTGTTTTTTTGGAGTAATATAAGATGCATTTATTCCACACAAAGAAAAGAGGGTAAAGGAAAATTAAGAAATAAGAAGTATTGCAGTACTATAATTGTGGTAAACAAGGACGCATAGCCTTGAACTGAAAAATTAGAGCAGCCAGTATTCTCAAAGGTAAAGTACATAAACAGAAACAAGAATGAAATAATGTTGCTATTAAAGGTAATGAGGAGAGGATGACATCAATGACAACAATTTGATGAATATCTACTTTGACCAATTGTGAGAGTCCATAAGGATCTGCAGACAGGGAATAATGGAGAAGATGTTCAGAATGGAAGGACGTCTAGGTGAATTGTGGGATTCGGGAGAATCCTTCCTCTAAATGGATGATAGCAACTTGATGGGAGTAATTACGGTTCCAAAACTTCTGGGAAAACAAAAGGTAATGTTCTTTTAATGAATTAAGACAAAGAAAGTATCTGGGTTATCTTCTTATCTAACTGGTGAGCACCATGGCCGGTTACCCATGTGGCTTAGTTGAAGGTTGTGTAGTAATATGCAGTCTTTATATCATTTTGTTGGCTGTATCTTTTTCTTTTCAATAATTATTGAAAATTGTCCTTGGATGTAAAATATATGAGTACTTTAGTATTAAGGGAGGAGTAATACCCATAATAATATTTTCATAAAAAGGGAAATGTTAGGAATAAAAATGCTCAATGTTAGGAGTCCTAAGTCATATGGTCACATTAATTGTTTGGTGACCATCGTTAAATGTTACTCGGTTAGGGGGTGCAGGTGTAACTTCCTCTTACGAATGAATGCAATTTCATGTTTCTAGACAGATGACTCTGTGGATAATAAAATGTCTTATTTATCACCTCCTCTGTTATCTTGTGTGTGATAAATGCTCTACAAATTTAGAGAACTTCAATCAATTATGATAGGTGGATTTGAGAAGACATTAAACTCATTTAAAATAATTTCTGCATACTTTTCAAACAAACTGAGATCTAAATTATACCTTTAGAAGGTTAACAAGTCTAGGCTCAAGATTATCTTGCAATCGATCCGGTCGATGCAGTTGTTCA
Organism: Taxus wallichiana var. yunnanensis; assembly: GCA_018340775.1. Classification (NCBI taxonomy): domain Eukaryota; kingdom Viridiplantae; phylum Streptophyta; class Pinopsida; order Cupressales; family Taxaceae; genus Taxus; species Taxus wallichiana. The sequence goes on from CM031234.1 coordinate 331,708,202, forward strand.
GATCCAAACCACAAAGTCCAAGCATTTTAGGTTGTTGCACACACTGTACTGCCAAAGCACAGAATGAAGTAATCTGGACTGCTGTAAACTAATCACAGGGTTAACAGATCGACACATTTGTATACAAAAAGATTGTGTATATCATGCATAATAAACCAAACTCACCTGATACTCAAAATCATGGCACGTGAATAATATCCTAGTACTTCCTAGACCCTGCAATACATTACAAGACAATTAGATAAACACAAACCTTAAGAAGAAGAAAAAATGTGCAACATCCAAACCAACAATCAATTGCAATGTTTGATGATTTCTTACGTTCAGGCTCCAGGTTCATTTTTATTTATGCATATTTCACATAGAAGACAAAATACATGAGTTAAGGTTCTTTAGAATCATTTAGCAAGTGAACAATTCTACACCTGGATGAAGGGAACGCGAATCAAGGTTATAACAACATTCAATTGAACTGAAATATTATTTTCAATAAGATTTCCTAAGCTCAATGTAACATGTCATTTTTCAACAGGTTAACTGCAAGAATTGGCTCATCTGAGATAATCTTGAGGGCATGCTTGTTGTAAAGGAAGCAAATAAAGTACAGATAGCACACTAAGCAAAGAGAACTATACTTTGTAAGAGAACAAAAGACAGGAAAAATCGAGAGACATGGCAAGAAAATCTGGTGGGCAACATGTGCCAAGTAAGAAACAAAAACAACGCAGATATAATCTTATTGCTTCTTAGCCACTTGCAGTAGCAATAAACAAGAGTGGTCCTCAAACAACAGGAATACTAGTCCACTGAGCCAGTGCCTTTTAACAATGATCTAATTACACAACAGGTCGAGTACGGAGAGTCCTCCACCGACTTCCATAATGACTTGTGCTTGTTGTAGAAGTTCCATCTGAAGTCATATCAATATCCCACTTGCATCTTTGAAGGAAGATTGGCATAAGAGAATGGAAGAGATACATCTCCACCGGTAAGGGCTACCTGGATTGCACATAATACTTCGCACACCTACAAATGAACCTCATTATGATGTCAAAATATTTTGGAAACTTTGAAGTTATCAAGGGAAGACGCTATACTTATTAATAGGAAATTATATATCATTCACTGGAACTATCAGCCTTGCAATCCACTACATTGTTTTATAATGTGTTAACAACCGTAGGTAATCTTTTGTGTCATAGTGTAAAACATATTTAATAATCCCTTTGACAATGTCTTGGTAATTTGTGGAAATCAATATCTACGTCCTATTAGTGTAAACATGTTCATATCAAACTAGTTTGGGTTATTTCCTAACTAGATTGTTTGGGTGTTCACACTTTATAAGCTTCATTAGGGAGCTTATTTTATTTATTGTTAAATAATCTATTTTGGGTGAGTTTGTTTCAACTCACGTAACTTTTGGAGCTTGTTGAGAGATTCTCTCCACTCCTTGATTTGTGGAGATAATCTCATCTCCAACTTTAGTGTTTCCTTCCTATTATTCGGGTAAGGATTAGCATTGTAAAACTCTATATATTGTGTGTTCCCGGATGTGAAATATACAAGCAGTTTGAATAATATTTCCTTTTGTATTCTCTCTGCAACACTACTGAGTTTTTGTTGATTTATTAATCTTATTTTCATGCTAAGATCTGGTTATCAAATTCAATTTGGTATCAGAGCAGAGTGGTTGTGCAAGGGGAAAGATTATAAATCTCTCAGTTGTTTTTTCTATTGCAGATTGCTTGTTGCTGTGGGTTTGGAGCTTCCCAACTCAGCCACGATTTTTACCTGCTTGACTTAGCACATTTCTTCTGACTTGCACATTTTTTCTCCTACATGCTATTGGTGGATCGGCCTTGGAGACCTGTGGTGTTCTTTTGTGGCTCATGATAGCTTTCGACACGTGTTTTGGTTGCCCGATTGATTATTTGCTAGCAGTTCCATTTTTTCCTGCGAATCGACCTTTATTGGTTTTTTCCCTATTGTCTCGTTGACTGTAAAAAGCAGATCCGTTACAGCTCGTGGCATGTAGCAGCTCGTGGCATACATCCTATGTTTGGACGCGGTTGCTCTTGGTTAAACTCTCGTGCTTCCCTGTATAATTGCCCGGGAATCTTGCTGGATCGGTTTTGAAATTTGGGCGGGCGTTTTGTATTGGTCTGCATAGGCCGCTTATATTTTGTGCTATTTGGAATGTTTTGCTTTGTTGCTTGACCTTAGCGTTGAGGATCTACACGATTTTTTTATTATTTTTCAGGCTTCTGAAAAATATAAAAAATTATATTTGCCTTTTATATCGTTGTGTAAGGCATTGGTGGAGTGGTGCAGGTGCTTGGTTTGTGTTCGTGAGCTCTCAAGTTCAAACCCCTTTGCCTACCTTTTGACACTAACGTGGTTGCAGCCAGCTCGCTTCCAAGGTAACAATAAAAATAATATTTGCCTTCCAAGTTATATGCCGCAATTGTTGTAACAGTGAAGCTCTTTGTCTCGTGTGAAGGAGGTCACGTCTTCCAATCTTGGTGGGGGTCGATGTGCCTTTCACTTTACCATGTAAAAGTATTATTTTGAGATTTCTTATTTTTCGGAGAAAGATATAATTTCTAGGGAAGCTTTTTTTGCTTCATTAATATATTTTGGAGGGTTGTTTATAAACGGAAGGCATAGTTAGAATCTACATCTTCTCCGTTTCCAATGAGTGGTCACACAACCACCTTGGCCTCTGTTTGGTCTGATTTTTTAATCAGTGGGTCTTTTAAATTAAATTTGGCCTATTTTATAGGAATTTGAAAGCTTAATAACTTTTGCACGGTAACTCAAAATCGAGTGCCGTTTTTGCAAAAGTGCATGTTTTTTCAACCCGTTCTATTGATTCAATTTTTATTACCATCCGAGGAGTTCCGTTTTTGCTCATTTGGGAGGGACCCTACAGTGTGAGCACATTGTCTTTTGGTGTGCAGTATATTTTGCTCATTGATTTTAGATGGCAGCGACATCTTCAACACCAATGATGGATACAAGGTTCTTTGAGCCTTTAAATTCGTCAAATTATCATGTATGGAAACCGAAGATGCAACAATTGTTGCAATCCCGTGGCTTATGGCATGTCTTTGATGCAAGCATTCCCGCCTTCACCACAGAAAAGGACAAATATCTGTATGCATGCAAAAGCAGGATTAGGCACGAGATTAGGCGTTTGGGTTGATCGCCTTGAATGTGGCGGATAATTTGCAATTCCACATTTCTTTTGCAAAGGCACCGAAAGAGGTATGGGATAAATTTGAGACTTTATTTGGCAAGATTAATGAGTTCAAGTTGATTCAACTGGATCTTGAGTTAAACTCTTTATCACCTTCAAATTTTTCTTCCATAGAAGAATTTCTCACAAAATTTAAGGAAATTAATTGCTATCACCGGTGGTAAAACTAAAAAGGATGAAGAATGCATTTACATGGTTTTGACCAAGTTAAAGGGACCTTTTTCAGTTTTCACCTCTGCCTTTTTTTCTACTATGGATGCCTTGGGTTCTCAATTTACTATGCCCTCATTTGAAGAGTTTTGTGAATGTTTGTCTCGAGAACAGACTAAGCTAATCTCTCTTGATGCCATACCAACTTCAAACCATGCACTAGTAGCTAATTTGCCTAAGAAAAAATGGAAAAATAAATCCAAGCAAGGCTCCTCTGATCAGCCTTTGTCATCTCCAAATGTGGCTTCTAAACCTTCACCTCCCTCTATTGATTCCTCCAAATAGCAAAATAGTGGCAAATCTAAGAAGTCATCCCAAAAAGAGTGTTTGATCCATGCTCCTTTTGTGGAAAAACAAATCATCGGAATCCAGATGTTTTTTGAAATTGGAAGCTTTGGAAAAGGCTCTAAAACAGCACAAGATCACAGTTCTGTCTCCCTCTTCCAATATTGGCAAGGGTAAGGCTCTTTCTGCACAAGCTTCTTCCCCTTTGCGAGACAAGTGGATTTTTGACTCAAGAGCTTCACATCATATCACACATTCCAAAGATTTGTTGACTTTTGTTTTTGATTGCAGCACTTCACATATTTTGGTGGGCAATTGTTCTTCTGTTGATGTTGTGGGTTTTGGCACTTTGTCAATATGCCTAATGGCGTTTACAAGATGTTCTCTATGTTCCCAATATTTCTAACAATTTTTTTTCCATATATCAAATCTGTAATTCTGGTGATGGTAGAATTGTTGAATTTTCACCAAATAAGGTTGTAATCAAGGAACTACATGATCATGATGATATTGTTGCTATAGGAGTGGTGGACCCATGTTCACGTTTGTATGTGTTTGAGAACTTTGACAATACTACAGGATCTTCACTTGTTGCTCATGTTGATTCTTTGAGAAAATTGTGGCATGAGAGGTTTGGACACCTCAATTACAGGTATCTGCAGCAACTCTCTTCACAGAATATGGTCACAGGTCTTCCGAAGGTGAATTCTAATGATGGTGTTTGCCCAGGTTGTATGTTAGGTAAGCAACATCAAGATCCCTTTCCAAAGGGACAAGCAAAACGAGCTAAGGCTCATCTTGAATTGGTACATAGTGATATTATGTCATTTCCTTCTAGATGATTTTCTGGTGCTAAGTATGTGTTGACATTTATTGATGATCTCATAAGGACTTAGGTGTATTTTTTTCAATATAAAAGTGATGTCCTAGATAGATTTAAAGTTTTTAAATCTATTGTTGAAAAACAATCTGGGCATTGTATTAAAATACTCTGCACGGACAATGGGGGAATATGTAAGTAATGAATTTGCCGCTTTTGGTGCTAATCATGGAATTGTGCACCAATATATTGTCCCTTACACCCCTCAGCAAAATGGAGTTGTTGAGCGAAAGAAAAGAACACTCAAGGAAATGGCAAATTGCATGGTTCAAGAAAAAGAACTTAAAACAAGAGTTAAGGCGAAGCTATGAACTACGCAAACCACATTCGAACAAGGATCTGCATATTCCTTGAGGCACATCCTCACATTTGGAGTATAGGAACCCACCCATATCCCTTGGCACTGCAGGACTTCTACATACCATCTTAACTTCATCCAAGATAGTATTACAATATTTAGCTTTCTGCGTGAAGCCATTGTGTACTCCTCTCATCAACAAAATTTAGATTAATGCATAAAATTTAGATTCTAATTTTCCTCTTTGTTCTTGTGCACTTTGTTACAATGCTCTTGCTCCTTATTTACTAACAGTTCGATTACGTAATTATGTAATGTTCCCTTTATTGGGGACATTATTAATAATTATTTTTCATTTGCATTTGTACCCCTTGGCATGCCTAGCGCTACAAGTGGGAGTCTTTTTAGTTAGTTTAATGTGCACATAGGTTAGTTACTTTTATTTATTTAATTAAAAAATAAATAAAGTGCACATAGTCTTAGTATTAAATATTTTAATGAGAGTTTATGTTTTCCCTCCAAAAGGGAAGGTCGGTCTTTATTGATACTCCACCCTAGTTGATAACAGGGAGGTCGCATTTCCTTAGAGGGTATGTTGATTGATCATTTGATTTTCACTCCATGCTTGGAGTTGGGATGCATGCCCATTAATGTTCTCTCTCTTGCGTGGGAGTTATTGTGTTGGTTTGATATTCAATTGAAGTATTTTCATGAGATTTGCAAATCTACTTGTTGGTGATTCTCTTTCTAGCTTTGGCGCCTTTTATTGAGAGTAAAATCTGCATGTTATTGAATATTATGAAGGGTTTTATGGTGCTTTAGATCTGTTGGTTATTGTTGGTTTTATTCTAACTATGGCGACTTGAATAGGGCATCTTTTAGCATGTTTTAAGGGTGAACAAGCTTTATTTGTAATCTGATCTGTGTTGGATCATTTTGCTAAGTTTGGGCAGCTATTTTGAGTATATTGAAGGGTTATTAAGTGCTGGAAATTATTTGTGCAATTTATTCTAACCCTAGCGACTGGGTTTGGGATTTCGGGTCTGTTTTGAAGGGGTTTCAGTTATCATAAAATTCAGATTTTTATATCTTTGGAAAGCTCTTGAATTATAGATTAGTCTGCACTTTATTTCATGGCAAAAGATGAAGTATTGAGCAAGTTATGAATTTTCCAAGTTTCAGTTGTTTGTGCCAGGGTTTTATCTACACAGTTTCAGATTTCGTGGGTTGATTTGCATGCCTTCTACTTATCCAAAAATTGTGATCTATAGCTTGTTGGAAAGCTAAAAATATTAAGAATCTTTTGGCATGAGTTTGATAGAAAAATAATGGATGGTGAAGGAGTTATTAATTTTTGAAATTTGCAGCAATTTAGTGCGCTTATTAATTAATTACTTAATCATAGTAGGAAAACTCGCCAAATCCAAAACTCACCGGACCCCCAAAAAAAAAAAACTCAAAGAAAAACTCACCAATATTCGGCCAATACTGGGAATACTCGCCAACTTAAAAATACTCAAATTTCTTTAAAAAACATAACTTTTAAGCAACACATAGCTACAAAATGTATCAAATGAGCCCATAAAATGTTGAAGTGTTTTCTATTAGATTTGAATACAAATACAATACAAAATCGCATCATCATGCGAATACAACAACCAACTGATAAGTAATATGAATTTATGATAATTGACATTGAAAAATATCATCATAAATTTCATATCTATGCAAGTTACAATATACAATATATTACATTTTCCTCTTCCCCATCTAGAGAAAAATGGGAGAGGGTTTAGTGCCTCTACTAGTCCCCACACTCAGTGCCGCATCTCCACGCTCCTCCTGAATCTGCGAATGCGGCTCGATCGTGGAACTAGATGGTGGTGTTGGTGGCTCCTCTGTTGCATGTTGGAGATCACCTCCAAAGATGTCATCCAATCCAATATCTCCTCGAGTCCTGCTAGTGCTTCTCCCTCCATAGCCTCCCTCTCAAAAGAAGCAATCTCGTCGTCTGCTTTGTGAATGCGGGGTTTTCCTATTCTTGCCCACCCAATCACCGTATGGATCTATCTCATCCAAATCAATGAGCTCCTCTGATGTGGCCTCAACTTTTTTTGTGCGAAGCCGGAGATTGTATTGCACAAAAACCAAGTCGTTGAGCCTTTTTTGAGTCAACTTGTTGCGCTTCTTCGTGTGAATGGCCTCAAACAAACTCCAATTGCGTTCACATCCGAAGCGCTACAAAGTTGAGATAGAATTCTGAGGGCTAACTTTTGAAGATTTGGGGTATTCCCTCCCCAATCCTCCCACCAAGAACCTACAAACAAGATAATCAAAAATTTATAATTAATTAATAAAATCAAATATGTAACTAATAAGTAACTTGGTAAACATTCTAATTTTTATTACTTGGTGACTGTGTGGTTCTCCCTCGAATAGCTAACACCAAAGAAAACAGTCTCCCCTACCATGTTTGTAACTCTCTGACTCTAAAATGACGAAGTCCCTCGTCTCAACATCCGGTATCATCCTCTCAATACATGTTGAAAGGCCCTCCATAACCTCTCCATTCACATCTGTGAAGTTGTCGGAGTAGAAATACTTGGGGTTGAGGTAGTACCCCGTTGCATGAATAGGTTGGTGGAGTTGATTGTTCCACCTCCGATCAATAATCTCCCAAAAGGGACCATATCTGACGATATCCCCCCTGTAATAGTTTTGGATAGACTCTTTGGCCCTATCCATGGCCTCATATATAAACCCCATGGGGTTTTGCTCCCCATCAACCAAACGCAAAACTCTCACCAACGGCTCTGACACCTACACACAAATTAAAATGTAAGATTGCAAACTTACAATACATATTAGAAATGAAATAAAAAAGTGAAAAGTAGAACAATATATTTAATATTTATAATTTAACAAATTAAAATAAAGGAATGAAATATAAATCGAAGTTTGAAATTACCTTGATGATCTCTATAGCTCTCTTTGCAAAGATATCATCAAAAACTATCTTCTGCAACCCTCTCTCCGTCAACTTTCTTTGAATATTGTGAGTCTAGCCATGCTCGACTCACAACATTTGTTTGAAAGGTGTCAACAAACTACAAATACTTTGCAACGTCAAGAAATTAGTTGCAAACCTTGTGACACCGGCTCGAACAAGTTCTTTCCCCTTTGTGTGTACTCTCATCAAGCTCAGAACCCAAGGGTGATTGTATATGTACTTCATTATAGATCTTGCATCTTCTACAACTAGCCTCACCCAATCAATTTTGCCTATGTCCTCCAAAAGAAGGTCAATGCATGAAATTTGCCGACAAGGAGTCCAAAAGAGTGATGGATGTCTCTCCTACAGTAGTCTCCCAGCCGCCACATATGTTGTTGCATTGTCTGTGACAACTTGCACAACATTCTGTACACCAACCTCTAATACAATTGTCTCTAACATAACACTCAAATTCTCTGCATTTTTTATTATGTTAGAGGCATCAATAGATTTTAAAAACACCATCTCATCGTTTGAAGCTACTAAAAAATTAACAAGGGTGCGGTTCCTTCCATCCGTCCACCCATCTAAAAGAATGGTGCATCCGAATTTTTTCCATTGTTTCTTGTGCTCTTCTAGCATGGTAGTGGCATCTGCAATTGCACCCTCAAGTAATTTCCCACTCAAATCTTTTGGAGAGGGTGCCTTGTACTTTTCCTGCAGAATCATCAACGCGTTGTGCCAAGTACTCCCAGTATGGGCTCTTTGCCACATTGAACAGCAAATGCTTGTAGTACCAAAAATTTGCACAAACTTTATCCACTTCCTCGTGCATATCTTTGTTCCAGTGTACCTTCCAATGAAGGTTGTGCTCAAGGTGTGTTCCTTGCCACAAAAAAACTCGGTATGTCTTTACTCGAACTCGATGAAGATGTGCCTCTTCCGGCTCTTCCTCTTCATATGTGTGGACCATGAGTAGAGCCCACAATTGTTGCCACATCATCATCTAAATTATCTTCCATTGCAGCCCCAGGTCTAATAGCTTGTGTTATGGTTGCCTTCAGCCTTATGTTCTCTAGTTTCTTCTCCTCTAACTTTGCCAACTCTGCTCTAATCTCTCACTTTGCCTCTTCCGACACGTTGGGGCAAACCTGTAACATCTCGGCAAACAATAGTTGAAAGGTGATATTTCAAACGATTGATGCCTCCATTCATTTTCTTGTTACAAAAAGTGCAAAAAATTTCACCCACACAAGTTCCACGTACAACATACTTCCATGTTATGGAATGGGCATTTGGAGGAACGGTCCCTGCTAGTGATTCAAATGTCGAACTTGATGTCGAGCCTGATGCCATTGTTAAGCTCTAATCTGCAACACAATGCACATTTAAAAAATTAGAAAACGTAAACTTAATTTAATTTTAAAAACAAAACGTGCCTGAATAACAAATTTGCGTAAATAAAAAAATACATTACAAGCATTCAATTTTACATTACATGTATTTAGAATTACACAACGAATCGATTACAATACACATACATAAAATTTAACTAATTTACAATGAATTTGCGTTAAAAAAAAAAATACATACCTCTGGCTGCAAATGAGTATAAAAAAATTACAAGCATTCGATTTTACATTACATGTATTTAGAATTACACAATGAATCGATTACAATACACATACATAAAATTTAACTAATTTACAATGAATTTGCGTTTTAAAAAAATAAATAAAACATACCTCTGGCTGCAAATGAGTATAAAAAAATTACAAGCATTCGATTTTACATTACATGTATTTAGAATCACAATAGGAATCTATAAAACCTAAATAATATACACAAAATTTGGAAAAACTTCAAAGAATTAAAAAAAAAAACCTACCTCCAAATGCAAATCTCCAAATTCTCTCCTCGAATTCGCTCCAAAATCCACTCAACACAAGCAATGCAAGCTCAAATGGTTGTGTGAGTGACAATGAGGGAGTAGAGGGCCTTTTAAAGAGCCAAAACCGTGTAAAAACAACATTTTTTGCGTGTGAAAAGCGTGTATACACGTGAAAGCAGCGTATGGCGAGTATTTAGCACGAACTCGCCGAGTTTTGGCGAGTACTCGCCAAAACTTGAGTTTTCTTTTTCCGAAAATGGCGAGTTTTTAGGCGATTAAACCGTTTTGACTGTTTTTTGGCGAGTTTTCCATCAATTAATTTCATATTCGAAGTGATTAATTTCCTAACTGGTTCTCCCATCTAATCCACCACCTTGGCTCACTCCAACCCTTTTTTGGTTGTATTAAAGCTAACATTGGATTATTTGAGGTCGAACTAGGAGGGTTTAGTCCTTCTAGAGCCAATTCAGTGAATTAATTTGCATATTTGGATAATATCCCAAAAGGGGATATTACAAATTATGTTTATACCGCAATTATTGCTATGTTTTTATGCCATTTAATACATCTAAATTCCAACAATTTAAAGTGTTGTCTCCCAGATTACTCCTCAGTTGTATCAGAGCATAATTTGCTTCCATTCCTGAGCAGACATGGGGGGTATATGTTTCTAGTTTTCACCAACTGAAAGCAAGAATTAGTAGTTGCTTGAAGAGGTCCAACTTTTGAGAGACAAGAATCAAGAGTTGTAAAATAAGCTTTGTGCCAAAGAAAAAATACTTAGGCTCATTGTGGAGAAATAATAAAGCGACAGTCGAAGTGTATTCAACTTGGTGACTTTGTCCTCAAAAAAGTACATCATGCAAATGAAAGATGCAACCAAGGCATGAAGAAGCTTCAAAAAGGTCTGGCTGATAAGGAGGCAATGCATGAAGAGATTCGAGAAGGACTTTCCATACCATAGGATGAGTGTGAAGAGATGTAGACGAATATAGGCATCTCGTATCAGCACAAATGAAAGCAAAAAAATAGCATAGTAACCTCTCCTAATTTTCAAAAATTTGATCACTCGTCAGATTCATCTGGAAATTTTAACAGAGCAAAGGAGTTGGTTTCAACTTCAAGATCTTGAAGAAAATTGTATACAATGGCTAAGAATTAGGAAAAGAGGACCAAGGCATCAGAAAGTACACTTGAGATGGAAATGAGACTCAAGAATGCAGCTTTCATATTCGTTGGAGAGAGTTCACCCATGACCGCACCCTTATTACAGTGCAGTAACAGTGGGACAGCCTGTTAAATACCAGCCCAAGTAACCAACCAAGACATATAGAGGGTATACATCTCACTCTATCATTTGAAGTTAATGTGGTACGATAGGTTGTGAAACAAGACATTGTCTGAAAATCCATCCTTGTGATTTAAGTGGCAAGTGGAATCACAAGTCTACATGTTGGTTTATTGGGATTAAATTCCACAAACCTTCTGAGTTGATATAAATGAATTACGGTTGGATTACATCAACCAGATACAGGCAGATGATAGATCACATCCTCATTAAAAGTACATTTGACAAAGATCAATTTCTACAATAGGCTGCAAAATGATGCAGTGGGACCCATTGCTCCATACAGGGGCGACTTGTTGAGGTGGCTTATGATAGGTGTAAACTTTAAACAAGATCTCCTACTTGGCAATAGTTCACTAAAATTTATCATCGATAAGGAGAAATAATTGACAAAATATGTTTACAGCTGTACATAGGTCCTCAATTTCATGAGCAAATTCACAAAAATCAAAGAATCTATCTGATCTTGGCAGTGTTAAATGGTAACCTTGACTTGGGGTTGCTTTAGTTGCCGATTTGTGGCATCATTTTGATTAACATCATGTTAGTTAGAGACATTTTGGCTTTATCTCAAGTAAACCATTAATAATCAACAATGATTTGTCACTTGTGACAGCTATTTAAATTAGAAATTTACTCTTTATATTCATTATCATGTCAAACAATTAGAGTGTACAATGTGATTGCCCGGATATGTGATCATGTGTAAGGTGCTGCCTTGATTATAAGGATACATTGGTGCCTGTACGTACCCAAAATTGTAAGGTACTGTACTGCCAGAACAGTGTAACAAGTGCCCCGATGATGATACAGGTCTCCTCGCAAGGTGTTCGGGATCCGGAAAAGCCCTCGGAGTATGCGTTAACATCCCGCATGCCCCGCTTAGCCCCCGCGCCCTTTGTTTTCCCCTTTTTCCCTCTTTCCTTGGCCTCTTGACCTTCAATGATGAAACCGCCGCCACGAGCGGGCGGCGGTCCTGTGACCGCCGCCCTGCTCAGAGCGGCGGTCCTGTGCGCGTTTTCCAGAACGCTCTTTTGACACGACTCACATGAAATATCACGATTCACCAGCTTTTCTTTGCCGACTTGAGCATGCATTTATGTTTTTGGTCCCCTGGAATAGTGTTTTTCCTTTGTTTATTGTTTAGGAGTTCAATTTGGTTTTGGTTTTTGAGTGTTGGAATTCCTATAAATGCATAGCTTGTGCTGAGGCAAATGGCCACCATTTTTCCTTGTTAGAGTCTTCTGATTTTCAGTGGTTTGGTCTGTTAGCTTGCTTAGGATTGATAGCATAGTTCATTTCATACTTGGTTAGTATTGTTCAGCTGTTGGTAAGCCACAGACCCATCTTGTGCAGGCAGTGCTGTTATCTCATCCCAATCCAGTTAGAAGCTTGCCTCTGAATTTCTCTTTGCTGTAGATTTGTTTTTATTGTGTCTTGGAGTTCTTAGTTCAATCCATTATATGCCTGGTTAGCTTTATTCAGCTGTTGGTAAGCCACATATCCAACTTGTGCAAGCAGTGTCTTTATTTTATCCAATCCATTGGAACAGAATAGCTTAGGAAGCCATTAAAGTTGCAGGTTTTGCTCTTCGTATAGGATAGTTACAGGTTCTGGTCGCTTCATGTTGCATGACTCGCAATAAAATCCCGCTAGGAATCGCATAAGCCAAGCTCTGTACTCTTGCGCTATCCCTCTCCTACTCGCATTCTCGGTCTGCATTCTGAGCTGTCCTTGTCCCAAAATCTACTCTTATCGGTGCTAGCATTACACACTTTTCTGGATCCACGTGAACACGAAAGAACGAGGAGATCATACTGAGGGGACGAGATCACATACACCATCGGATTCGCCACTGTTCTGCGGAGTCCAGGTTTTAAATTTCAAAGTTCTAGTCAGATTCATATCAAATAGAGTAGTTAATCGCTTTATTTCATTTCATTCTATTCTCGACATTGCCAGGGAAGCTATGGGGATTGATAGTTTCTGAGAAACTATGATTCACTCCTCACTTCTGAGGTAGGACCGAGAATCTTGCAGGTAGATTAGACAGGCTATTTTATTTATTTAGAATAATTCTACACATCTGCACAGGTGAATAACCACACCGGGTTATCTCGCTTGTTTAGTTTTAGTATAAATTAGTTCAATTGTTGCTTGTAATTATAATGTTTCAATCATATATTTTGTTTAGATTAGTTTCCCTTTCAATAGTAGTATAAATTGTTATTTTCAGTTTAAGTTAATTTGGAGACTTCATAACTAGATTAAACGCTTAAATTCTAGTTAGGAGGATAAATCACTAGGGAATTTATGCTACCCGCTCATAGCCTCTAAATCTCCCCTTTGTCATTTTAGCTACCAGGAGATCACACTACCAGATCTTAGTCACTGATCCTCCCATGGTTAGCCATAAGAAAGTTGCTTGCCGATTCTCATCCTCGCTTGTAGCTTTTCTATCATAGAAAACTGACCATAATCCCAGCTGTGACTTCATCTAAGTCACCCGCATTTCAAACCACCGGCTGTCTCGGCACGACCTCGGGAGGTCGGGTACGGGGAAGGTCACTTGTCGATTATCATCCTCGCATGTCACTTTTAAGCGCGTACGGTGCCCAATTGTATATATCAATGTCTCTCCCTTCTTAATGTTTTCCTCGTCTTTTCAAGCCTCGTGATTGTTGCATTAGATTGTTTTACTAAATGCAATAACGAAATATGTCGAAAGCTATCCCATAGTTTGGACTCAACAACTGAGATAATGCTGCTTCATCACATGTTCGTGTTATCAAAAATCGGAAGAGTTGTGCTACCCCTTAACCATTCACAAGGCACACGTGTTGATAAGAGATATCTAGCACATCATTTTTATTTTTTTAAAACAACAAAAAAATTATATTAGATGAAATCCAAATTTACATATATGGGTATGCCAAGCTTGAAAACTATTGGTCCAAGCCTTAGCATTATACATCAAAAAGGCATTTGCACTCATCATAGAGAGATTTCCAGGTTGAAAATGTATCTGATATCATCTTGTAGCTGGTTAGACCACCATAAAGGAGGTGAGCCGTAGCACAAGAGATCGTGATTATCAAGAGCCCAATTAGCCAAAGCATCTACAATCTTATTTCTCTCCCGAGGAATATGAACAAACCGCACCTCAATAAAATTTTCCTGTAATTTTTGATCTTCCAAACTTCTTTGGAAATTCACCAATTTGGTGAAGTAGCTCTCTACTGACGAGTATCTTGATGGCCAATTGGGAATCAGATCTAACTTGAATTTTCAGCCAACCACACTTTACCACCTCTTGCATACCTTTATAGATAGCTTTCATCTCTGCTACATTGTTGGTAGTAACACCCAAATTAACAACAAAAAAGAACTGCACATCACCCTCATGGTTTCTACCAATGCCTCCTATAGCGCTTTGCCGGATTACCTCTGGAAGCACCATCCGTGTTCAATTGTCCATATCCCAAAGGAGGGGCCTTGACTTGACTGTCCCTCTTTCTTTCCTTCTTAATATGAAACCGGGGTAAAGTGGCTTCTCTTGGATCCAAAGAAAGCTGATTACAAATATATTCCCATTCCAGAGATAAAGTGTTAGGTAAAGGGATCTTATGTTTGAGAGTTTCAACTATATTTATTTTTGTTTTTCCCAAATATAGGAGCCATCTTTGCGACTTTGCTGAAAAAGTCGGTTATTTCTTTCTTTCCAAGTATTCCAAAGAAGAAGAGAAATCCCACTCCACAGTACCAGACGCAGCCTTTGCCCTGTAGGAAGCATCCTTTGCCATTCTTTGATAACTTGTTCAAGAGAATCAAAGTTATGCCACCTCAGCTTGAAAAGAGTCGCAAATTGTTGCCAAATATGAACAACCCAAGGGCATAGGAAAAATAGGTGAGTTAAAGATTCCTCATCTTGTAAGCACATAACACATTTGAAAGGTCCATAAAATCCTTTCTTAATAAGTTGATCCTGTTAAAACCCGCCTATGAATAAGAAGCCACAAGAAAAAGCTCACTTTAGGCCACATCCCCAAATGCCATAGGTTCTTAAAGAGGAACTTTAGAGGGTGAGGATTGTCAATCACCAAGGATGCATAACCTTTAGAAACAATATAATAGCCCGATGGATCAGGTCCCCATCCCAATTTGTCAGGAAATGGAGATGAGGAAAGAGGACGATTGTTGAAAAGACTTTGCAACAAAAGTTGGTGTTCATGTTGGATTACAAGTGGCCATTCAGAAAGCGGAATCCATTCCTTTTCACTTTCCCAAGGATTGGGTGACCATCGTCCATATTGGGAAACTTTCCTCCATCCAATATCGTGCATTTGCTTCATTATAGGAATGAGCTGAGGATATTGTAAAATAAGAGGGGGCTACATCCCATGAGTCAGTCCAGAAATTGGCAAACTGCCCATTGTTGACTATCCAGAACAACTACTTTCATAGTTTGGAGAACCGATTTGACCAATATCATTACGCCTCCTGAAGAAAGCCATTTGTTAGTCCACTTTTGAAGTTTTAACTCATACCTGTGAATTAACCAATGCCAGTCTTTTAACTTGTGGGCTGCTAAAGGGACACCCAAATATCGTAAAGGAAGCTCCCCTTCTTAAATTGAAGAATATTTAAAATTTGATCCTCTTGTTGTCTAGAGCAATGAAAGAAAAAGATGTTAGATTTTCCTTGGTTAATCAGCTGACTAGTGGCTTGTGAAAAGGTATGTAGAACTTTATGGATTTGTTTCGCTTCCATAGATGTAGCTTTTCCAAGCATCGTAGAATCATCAACAAACTGGAGATGAGAGATAGGTGGAATATTTTTAGCCAATTGAATACCATAATTTTTTTCCTGACAGGCCTTCTTTGCAAGTCTTCCCAAGCCTTCCACCAAAATGATGAATAAGAAAGGTGATAAAGGGTCTCCTTGCCTTATACCTCTGGAGGCAACAAAAATTCCAAAGGAGAGCCATTAAGTAATACCGCAAAGGAGACAGAAGAGATACAAGACACTTATCCATTGAATCCATTCTGTAGAAAATCCAAACTGGGCCAAAACTTTGCACATGAAACCCCAATCAACCCTGTCATATGCTTTAGATAAATCCAATCTAATAAACATAGCTGGATTTTTCTGTATGTCCATAGAGTGAAGCTGGGCTAAAACAATTTCATCATGAATATGATGACCTGGCACAAAACCCCCTTGTTCAGGGGAGATAATCTTGTGCAATAGGGGTTTTAGTCATTCTGCCATAGTCTTAGTGATTATTTTGTACAGAACATTACATAAGGCTATAGGATGGTACCCTGAAATATCCTCTACGTCATTACTTTTTGGGATAAGAGCAATGAACGTTTTATTTATTTGTTTGAGCAAAGTTTTGGCATTTCTTACCTCCTCAATCACCTGTAAAAGATCCCTTTTGATAATCCCCCAAAATGTCTGGAAGAACTCGATCGGAAATCCATCGGGGCCCGATGTTTTCCTTTTTGCATTTTGAAAACAATACTATGGAGTTCTTCTTCCGTGATGGGCTGCATCAACCTGTCATTTTCTTGTTGAGAGATACAAGTGGGAAGGATATTCAAAATTTGTTGTTGTGAGTTCAAGTCTAGGGGTTGTATCTTGTCCCCCGAATGGACATTTTTGACCTCACTTGGATTTTGGGCAAATCCAACACCAAAGCAACTTATAAAAATATATTTTCAGTCACTATTATGCAGATCTGGAATTTATTTCAGAAATTGCGACTAGGGTAAAGTATGAAACTCCACTAAATCAACCCTTACACTTAAGTTTTCTTATTCAAAACAAAAGTACTGATTTTATAAGGCCCAAATCAGGTAAAATATGCAGATTTCTGATGTAAATATGACTGAAATAAATTTATTTTGAAACCCCAGTCTCCAGAAAATTATGGCAACTTCAAAAATTCATAACTCCCTCAAAAATGCTCCGATCCACACAAATAAACTATGCACGGATTCAGAAAATTAAGGAGAATGCAATGATGTTACCCATTCATGCAGATGGCCACCATAAGTGCCCTAAACAGCCAAAACACCAACTCGCCCCTAGGGTTTTGGGCTGGAAAAATACTGAAAACTGGTTGCTTTAATTCATAAAAATCAGATTAACAGATGGCAACATAAATCAGACCTGAATATCCTTGAAAAACATTGTAAATCAGCCAAAAGGTAGGTCGCTCTTCCTTGCACAATGAACATACAACTGCTGCAATTTTATTCTTCAAACCCTTATAGAAATCTGCAAAAATCCCTTCAACTACTGCTGGAAATAACTGAAATATCCTTGCAAGCACAATAGAATCCCTTGTGTAGAGATCCCTCACATTCTCTAAGAGGGTTTTCGTCCTCTAGAGGAAATTCCTAAGGGTTTTCGTCCTCGAATATTTTTGGCAAAAGCTCCAAGCTTCAACACAAATCAAAAATTATAAAATGATCATGGCATTCTCTCCTTCAAGTCGACTTCTCCTTATAAAGAAAGAAGAGACCCAAAACAACCTCCAAAATATCCGATCAACATACAATTTCCACCCTCCATCCTTTCTAGGCCAAGTCGCATTTTCTAGAGGGGATAAACTTTGACAAGTTTTTACCCTTTTTTCCTTTTTCTATTACCCCTAAGGCTAGTCGCACTTTTCCTTGAGAAATACAATTTTAGCTAAGTGCTTTTATCTATGGTTCACTTTTCTATGTTTATTTTATTATTAAGTCCATTACTTTATTATAAGTGTTTTTATAATGTTTTATTTATTTTTGCACTTTATAATAAAATAATAAAACTTAAGTCACCCTTATTTTCTTCCCTTAGCCGTCGGGTAGACAAAATAGGCTAAGGGTCTTCGATTGGGAAGGGGATATTACGGGTTGAGAAGTGAACAAGCTGCTGAAAATACTGCAAAGCTACTGCTTCATCCCCTGACTCGAGTACACTCTAGTACCATCCTCTTTGATTAGGGAGTGAATATGATTTTGGGCTCTTCTGGCTTGTACAGATTTATGGAAGAAGGTTGAGTTTTTGTCCCCTTCCTTCAGCCACTGGATCCTAGACTTTTGCTTCCACATGATCTCCTCCTAAGTTTCCCATTCCTGTAGTTCGGCTTTCAACCAACATTCCTTCTTTAAAAGGTCTATAGAATACCCCGAATGTTAGTGAATAATGTTAAGATCTTGCAACTATTCCAAAATCTTTGTTTTCCTGTCGTTAATATCTCCAAACTCATTCCAGTTCCAAGCTTTTAGTTTAAATTGTAAATATGATAATCTTTTGACAAACATGAACATTTGAGTTCCATACCTTGGCTTTCCTTCCAACCACCATTGTTGAACAAGTTTATCAATATCCTTATGACGCAGCCACATAAGCTGAAAGCGAAAAGGAGCTTTGCATGGTGAGGTTCTACCTATCTCCAAACATACCGGCCAATGGTCCGAGCCACTATTATTTAGAATCATAGTCCTAGGTGTATAATCCTTAGCCCACCAATCTTCAGATAGCAGAAATCGATCCAGTCTTTCCAAGATACAATCCTCCCCCTGTCGTCTATTAGACCATGTCATTATTCCATTAACTATAGGTACATCCACCAACTGATGAGAATGAATAAAATGAGTCATAAAGTTGGAGCTAGCATCTATATGAGGATTACCACCTTGCTTCTCTTGGATATTTAATATAGTATTAAAATCCCCTCCTAATATGATTGGTAAGTGAGGAAAGGAGCATATAATAGAAGAGATAGCTTGTCATTGTTGTCTTTTTCTTCCAGATTTAACGGAGCATACACATTAAAGATTAAAAATTCGTGATCAATTGTTGTGGAGTAGACATGTAAACACAGAAGACCATTCTTGCACAAGAATTTAATATAGTAATAACTTTGGGGTCCCAACAAGATACCAAGCCTCCTGAAGCTCCATGTGAACTTATAGATAAATGTTTAGCTCGGGGCCAAATATTATTAGCTAGCACATTCATAAGATCAATAGAAGCTTTGGTTTCTTGGATGTAGATCAGCGCAGGATGCTCATGATTGATCATTCTTTTGAGTTCTTGAATTTTTGAGGGAGAACCCTTCAAGCCTCTTATATTCCAAGTGATCAGCTTCATTGGGAAGTGCTATGGAGAAATTGGGATAAGTCCCTTATTGTTCCCGAATTGCTCATATTGTGACCCTCCCTCTGAAGTTTAACCTAATTGGTCTTTCTACCAAGCTTTATATTAGTATCCATTTTTATTTTTATTTTTCTCTTGTTCCATACCCAGTGTAGAATCCATTTGATTTGGTTGACTAGGACCTCTAACCACAATGGCCTTATCCATGCCTTCTACCTCCTTTGCTTGTTGGTGTTGATCTTGAAATTGCTCATGGTATTTATTTTTCTCCGATAACTTTTAACCAATTTTTCACTTGCATCTTTGCTAGGTTGAGCTTGGAATATCACCATCTGATTTTGATCTTGTGCATCCTGTTGATCTTGAATTTGTTGTTGCTTGTCCAACTATGTTTCCGGTACTTGAGATTCTAACAGTGCATCCCCTTCCTCTTCCTCTTGTTCCTGTAGTGTTGTAAATCTGTTATTGCTACTAGTTTCTGCCTTTTCCTTACTAGTTTTCCTAGCAATGTTTCTTTTCGGTGCAATAAAGTCCTCTTTGGGTTTTTCTAGCTCTTGTTGTTCATGGGGGTTGTGCTTACAATCTCTAATTAAATGACCATATTCATGGCATAATTTGCATCTTAAAGGAATGTTCTCATAATCTACAACCTGTTCCCATGTATCTTCTTCAATGACTAGAGAAATTTTGGCAAGCAATGGTTTACTAAGATCCATGAGAACACAAATTCTAGCATACACCATCTCTTCAACTGTAAAGAAGCCTCCACCGTCATCATGAATGTGCCCAACATATTTCCGATCGCCGTGGAAACAGCTTTGATTCGAGAATTCCGCAGGTTGTTCAAAGAGTCTTACCCATATAGGGGCAACTAAGGGAAGCTCCTCCTCCGGCTTAAACATGGGATGTCATGGCTTCATAAAAAGTCCTGCTCTTCCCATGAACCAGGGTCCCCCTTGAAAGATGAGTTCACATCGGATGTTGAAGCAAAAAAGATCAAGTATCCATTAGGATAGACGGAGACTGAATACTCACCTTTTGTGATCCATACCTTTTGGCCCAATCCTTGAATACTTCCAGTGAAGGACGGAATCCCAGAAATCAAACAATCAAGCCCCGAGTCCCCAACTCATTAATGTTGCTTTAAACGTATGTTTTTTGAATTCAAATGATTGGTGTGTCATTAGCTGCGAGCATGCATCCATTTTCATTTTTCAAAGGGTCGAGTTTAGGCATCCGCAACAGGGTTTTCGACAATTCTTTCCATTGAAATTATCTCATGGAGGACCACGAAGTATCTCCTTAAAAGTGGTCTGAGATCTATCTATGCCATCGGGAGGATCCTGTTCAACAGAATTCGTATGGAAATTGGCCATTACACCCCTCTTATTGTCAGGAGCCAGATTGCAGGGGTAATAGCAATAGACGCGAAGATAAGACAAGGATAGTCAAAGCCCAAAAGAACGTGGGCCAGTACAACGACAAGTCATAGAATAAAGCCAAAAGGAATGAGGAAAATCGTGCCCAAGATAATACAACACAAAAGCATGGAATGAAGCAAATAAACAAAACCGTGGCAAAGGAATTCCGAAAGGGGTCGCGGAAGACCACGACAAGAGGACGTCACGAAGCAAGTTAAAATAACAGAAAAAAACCCGAAATTACCGGGCGGGAGCACAAACACAACCCCTAAGGGTCGAGTTGTGGAAGACGAAACCAAAGAAGGGGATTTAGATCCTAAATGATAGCCTCTAACAAAAGTCTAGGTAGCAAAACCCTTGTCATGTCACCAGAATCGATCATTGTTCATCGAAACAAAGACATCGGTTTTGTTGGTCACAATCATGGTCGGGACATATTTTGCTCGTTTTTTAGGGCTTGTTGGTGACCGGAAGACTCTTTTTTCATATCTTCAACACTCGCTTATAATTTTTATATTAATTCTTCACCGGCCTATTTGTATAACATTCAAAAGACTCCGGTTGTACCACCATCCTCCAAAACTTCTTTCCACTCCAATAATGGACCTCGGCAACATTTTTGACAAAGCATTTATGTCTAATGCATATAAAATCTAGTCATCAAACCATCAACACCATTGGATTCCTCATGTAAAATCATAGCAAGGTTTTATTTCTGTACTTTTTGACTTGGCCAAGATTGTCTAAAACTAAAAGTCAAGCATGCAATGACTTTTATCTCATTATCTAGGGAAAAACAGCACCCCGACTTCATAAATTAAGTAAGTTGTACATTCGAATTCCGTCTTGATGATTTTTTCATTCCTAGTATGGGTGGCCCCTTAGGAAGGAATTTGGGGTCAGAAATGTTACCAAGCATTAATAATTTGTTTAGGGCAGTGACCACATAAGCTTGTTTTCTAGTTTCCAACACATTTTGGAGCATCGAATTTCAAGCTACAATTGAAAAGTTATGGCCCCAACAAGTTGATCTGTTACGAACTACCTTCCAACATCTTCCGAACAATGGCAGCACGCCGAACCATCCAAAGCCAAGGAAGACAAACATTAACACAAGGAATATAAACAAGATGATGCAGATTTTCATGGTGATAATGTTTTTTGTAGCAGATTTCCAGAAGCATCATGTTGTTGGATACCAAATTTTCATTTGATAATATTTCCCACATCTATACTCCACATTTCACATATATCTTACATGGCAGAAAAAGAGGGAATTCCATAGTCATTCCCTCCAAATGGAGATATCATTATATGACCCAGCAACATAGCCTCCATTTTAGTTAGTCTTTGATCCTAGGGTCTTTTTACCCTAGCACTCTCTTGTAATTGGATGTATTCTCGAGTCCCATTGACGTACTTTGGTCATTTATGGACATTAATATATTTTTCTTTCTTTCTTTTTTATCACACAAGCAACCTGCTTCCATATTCAGGAAGTCCACTCATCCCACATGAGGCACATTCCAATGGTAGGTAAACATAGTATACTGTCTCCATTCTCATCCAAGGAAACATGTAGCAAGCTGTAAAAGTATGTATTCATCTCATTTTATGCATTATACATTCAGTTTATGCAAATATTATCTGCTCTCTATTATTGTTCTGAAAAAAATTGTATACACCCCTCTATTCATGGCTCATTTTTCCACTTCAAAGCAAAAAAAAAGCACAGGTAGATTGAAATTTTGTAATTAGTGTTCAGGTAAAAGCATTTTTATTTTGTTTTGAAGTTTTACTTTGAGTAGGTTTATTTTAGAAGTTTGATTTTGAATACTAATGATGTTTTTATTAAATTTATACCCCAATAAGGGTTTAGCTAAAAGAAACACAGTGCTGCCCCTAAAATAGTACACTACATGACCTCCTAATTTAATGCCAACACTTTGTTTTTTATTTTTTTTGGATTGAGGGTAAATTGAGGGTGTTTGAAAGGACCCACATCCTTGTACACATGATGATTTTTGAGAGGATCCACAACCTGGTTACAATGAAGGGGACCACTCATTAGGAACCCAATTGAAGCAACCATGAAACCGAAGTGAAGATGCAGCGACCGTTGACAATGACCGTAGCAAGTGGGACAACTATTAGAAACACCACCGGCGTCGGCGGCGAGATGAGCAACCACCGATGCTCGGCGTGGCGGAGCAACCACAAGTGTCAGCAGTGAGAGGAGCAGCCACGATCGCAGCAAGAGGAGCAGCACGACCGCAACGAGAGCACAAGAATAAAGGTGAGCGAAGCAGCGACCACCGGCGTCGGCGAGAGGAGAAGGAGCCACCAGCGTCGACAACGAGAGGAGCAGCCACCAGCGTCGCAAGTAGATGAGGAGCAAGATGTTTTAAAACCGGTCAAACCGGAACCGAACCGGCCGGTTTGACCGGTTTAACATTTTAAAGCACGAACCGTTTAGTAAATGATCGATTGACCGGTTTGACCGGTTTAACATTTTAAAGCACGAACCGTTTAGTAAACCGGATCGGTTGACGCGGTTTAGCCCAAACCGGCGGTTCCGTGACCGGTTTAACATTTTAAAGCACGAACCGTTTAGTAAACCGGATCGGTTGACCGGTTTGGGCTAAAACTGGTCAAACCGGTCCGGTTTCATCCTGAACCGGCCGAGTCAGCATTTCTTTCCCTTTTTGGCATTTCTTTCCTTTTTTGGTGAAAAAAACACAAGTACTGGAACCGGCCGGTTTGGGCTAAAATCGTCAAACCGGTCCGGTTTCATCTGAACTGCCGAAGTCGACATTTCTTTCCTTTTTGGCATTTCTTTCCTTTCTTGGTGAAAAAAACACAAGTACGTGAATAAAATTTGCCATTTTTGGAAAGGGTCCGGGAAGATGTAGCAACAAAAATTTGCATGTGCCATAACTTTCATTCTGTGGCTCCGTTTCAGGTGTCGTTTTCTCTAAAAGTGCATATTTTCTCGAGCTCTACGCATTGATGGCAATATTTTTCTTATTTTCATAAAATCTATTTTTGCACCTTTTTGGACCAAGCAACTTCTTGCAATCTTCTGAAAGAATCATGAGCTTTGATTGCTTGTAGGCCAGTTAGTAATTAAAAATCTTGGATAGCTTTCCAAAACTCGGCGAGTATTCTCTCGTGCTCGGACTAATCGTCCCACCTACCAACTTGGTTGCGACCTGCTTATTCAAATGTTGACTTCACATATCAAATTATCAACAGATGCATAGGTTTTTTTTTTGCTATTTTAAGAGTCTTTTTTGTGTTTAAACTCCAATTTGCGCATCCTCAGACACAAGACTGAAGGCTATCGTAAAGGTCCCAACAAAAAGAAAGCATTAATAGCAATGAAAGAAAACGCTGCAAATACATGGTTTTGGCTGCAAATTTATGTTTTTTTAAAGAAATTTGAGTATTTTTTAAGTTGCTGAGTATTCCCGAGTATTGGCCGAATATTGCCGAGTTTTGTTTTTTTGGGGTCTGCCGAGTATTTGCCGAGTGCGAGTATTCCAACTATCACTATATACATGAGCAAACTTTGCGTATTTTGTGTGTAATTGTTGGCATCATGGTTTCTAATTTTTCAAATATATTTCTTTCTTTAAAAATGTAATTTTTATGTGTTTTTTAGTAAACCGGTTCATAGAGTTTGAACCGGTCCGGTTCCGTCCGGTCCAACCCTCGACCGGTTCCGAGTCCGGTTCCGATTTTTAAAACATTGGTGAGGAGTAATCACCAGTGTCAGCATGAGCAGAGATGCCACCTCTAGCGGCGAAACCACCTCCGAGGAGGATCGTGCCTCGGGGGGATTTGAAACCTGGGTGGGCAAGCACACAACCATGTGACTTGACCGCACCACTCCCACCCCATCGGCAACACTTTGTTTTTATATAAAACACTCTTACGTAAAAGGAATGTACTCTTTTTTCAACCCTACAAATTGTAGAATAATCGAGTCATGCGAGGATGTGAATCCCCATTTGGGACTTGGGACGGGACATCTCCACAGGCGTCCCGAAATTCCAAAAAAAGGGATGTCCCCTAAGGTTAGAGGACACACCCGGATCTCCCGAGTGCAACAAAAATTAGGGGACACCATGTGACGTCCCGGGACGTACGAAGAACGTCCCAAGATATCACGGTGTCCCCTATGCCATACAACATTAAAACATAAAAAAATAACTTAAAAAACTTAATTTTAATACTTTCTTTTATTTTTTATTTCTTCTAACTGTTCTAATATGTTATTACATACCCTAACCCTAAAAGCATCAAAAAAACTTATAAAAAGCACATCTCACACTCATTGTAATCACACAAAGCAAAGAGCAAGAGTAAAAAGAAAGAGAAAGAAAGAGCAAGGAGCAAGAAGAAGGAGTAAGAGCAAGAGGTATGTACATACAATCACTCTTTGCTTTTTTTTAAATTTCCAAATGCAAAGTTCAAAGTGAGATAAACAAGGGAAGGCATTGCTTGTATTTTTTTAATTTGCAAGTGTATTCATTATTTTTTTTGTTATTTTCTATTTGGATTAGCAAGGAGGGAGGGCATTGCATTGCTTGTTTTTTTAATTTCTAAATGTATTCATTGTTGTTTTTTTTTTTTTGGTTAAGTGTATTCATTGTTTTTTTTTTTCTATTTGGATTAGCAAGGGAGGGAATGAGATAAAGGGAGGGCATTGCATTGCTTGTTTTTTTTTAATTTCTAAATGTATTCATTGCTGTTTTTTTAAGTGTATTCATTGTTTTTTTGTTATTTTCTATTTGGATTAGCAAGGGAGGGAATGAGATAAAAGGGGGTCATTGCATTGCTTGTTTTTTTTTAATTCTAAATGTATTCATTGTTTTTTTAATGTATAGTTATATTGTTTTATAAATTATAATGTATAGTTATATTGTTTTATTTTTTAATTATTGCAGCCCCAAAATGAGTTCAGATAATGATTATGAAGCTGAATGTGAGGTTGAAATGGGTGATGAGATGGGTGTGCAAGGAGAAAGAAGAACAAAAACACCTAATACTAATAGTTCACATGGGAGTGTTGACAAGTTCAGTTGCCCCTCCACAATGTTGAACAAGTATGCTAGAGGACCTTTTGATAAGAAAAAACCTTTGAAACAATTTGGTCAAATTATTGAGGGTCCTAGATCAAACATTTCAGGGGGCACTAAAACATGGAAATGCAACATATGCTCATTATCTTGGTTAGGCAGCATTACTAGGTTGAATGCACATTTATTGCACATCTTGGGGAAAGGTGTAGGCATGTGTGGACAACTATCACTTGAAGAGAGGTCAGAAATGGTGAGGTTGTATAATGGAGATATGATAGAAAAAGTTCCAGAAGTTCGTGTTTGTCATGTTAGTGGCACCGCTTCTAGTTCTCACTATTTGAGAACTAATATTGGCTTCTCAAATACTGCAGGTGTAACATCTTATGAAGTGACTGAAGTGGATGCTTTTGGTAGTAGGGGGAAGAGGAAGGTCGTGGCCTCCAATCTAGTTGTCGACATGTATGATACAAAGGCTAGAGAAGAAGCTGATGATGCGAATGGAAAATTCTTTTTTGCCACTGGCATCCCATTTCATGTTGCTCGCTCTCCTTATTACAAGGAGGCTATGGCTAAGGTAGCCAAAGCAGATGTAAGTTATGTGTCCCCAAGAGACACGAACTTGAAAACCACCATCTTGGATAGAAACTATTCCAAGGTTAACTTACTGATGGAGGAAATGAGGTGCACATGGGTCTCTCACAGTTGCGATCATCATGGAAGGGTGGACGAAATCAAATACCGCCACTCATAAATATCATTGTTTCATGCAGAGAGGGTCCTTACTTTTCGAGATGTCATTGAGGAGGTTGGCCCCACCAACGTTGTGCAGGTTGTCACAGATGCAACTTATGTGTGCAGGGCAGCAAGTAAGCTTGTTGAGGCTCATTACCGACATATATTTTGGACCCCATGTTGTGTGCATGCCATGAACAATGCACTAAAAGACATTGGAAAATTTGATTGGGTCAAAAATGTAGTGGTTGATGTTAGAGATGTGCAGATGTTCATCTGCAACCACCATACATCATTGGCACTCTTTTCGTAGCTTTTCGAGGAAGGAATTCCTCAAGCCAGTGGACACATGTTTTGCATCATACTTTATTTTGTTGGATAAGATGGCTGAGTTGCAAGAATCATTACAATGTATGGTCATGACATCGAGTGGTCTAGGTGGGATGGGTCCAAGACAAAGCAAGGGAAGAAGGTGAAAGCAATTGTGGTGAAAGAAACATTTTGGACAGATGTGAGATATATCACATCCATAGTATCTCTGGTTTTCAATGTGATAAAATATGGGGATTCTAAGAGCCCTAACCTTGGTGAGATATATGAATGTATTGATAGTATGCTTGGCCAGATGAAGGCTTTATTCGGGCAAGGGACCCCACCTTGGAGTTCTACCATCACCATATTCAGCCTATCATTGAGTGGAGATGGGAGAAGTTGAACACTCCTTTACACATGGTTGCATATGCACTAAATCTGAAGTGGTATACTGAGAGGCCTGGCAGAGTTGTCCCTATAGATGATGAGGAGGTGAGGAAGGGTTTCTTGAAAGCCCTAAAAAAATTTATAATGCAGAGGATGGTTCACGAGTCAGAACTGATTGGCTCAAGTTTGCTTATCTGGAAGGCTACAAAAAATCAGCAAAGATAGACAGGACCACATTGGCACAAGAGAGTCCAGTTAGTTGGTGGCGATTGTATGGACTGTAGGATTGCTACGTACACTTGCTATTCGTCTTCTTTCTCAGGTTTCTAGTTCCTCTGCTTCTGAGAGGAATTGGTCAACATATGGGTGGATCCACTCTCTTAAGAGGAACAAACTTACCTCTAAGAGAGTAGAGAAACTTGTTGTTGTACATAGTGCCTTGCGTCTCATGGATTGCAAGACACCTACGTCAAGAGAGACCCCAACATTATGGTGGGATGTGGGTCCTAAGGATTCAAGGTAGATTGACGAAGATCAGGAGCAACGAGGATTGGTTGATATCTCCTTTGCAGATGTAGATGATGTTGATACAGATACTTTTAGTGAAGAGGAGTGGTTCGCAAGTGTTCCTTCAGAGGGCTCTGATAGTGATTATTGAGTTGTCATTTTGGTTATGTAATATCATATAATGATATATGTACTTTTGAGTTATATGACTACGAGTCTATGACATAATATTTAATAACATATGTAGGTGTACTCTTCTCATGTTGATTATTGAAGACTTGTTTTTAATTTTCAACTTTCATTGTCATATTGAAGTTTTGAACATTGAATATATAGCATTTTGGGCCTTGGCTTATGTGATGAATAATTGGATTAATCATTAATGGTTTCAATCTTCAAACTTTCAATTTTAAGTCTTAGTTTATTGAATTATTCATGTTATATTTGTAAAATTAATAAAAAAAAAAAAATTTATCGATTCGTCCCCCTGCCGTCCCCAAATTTTGAAAAAAATTGCCGTCTCGAAAACCCTATCTCGTCGTCCCTAGTCTTAAGTAACTATGAGAATAACTGATCCTTTGGTGAAGTTGTTTGGCACACGAAAAGCCCACGGAGAGATCAATTCTTGCCAAGTGCAAAGGGCTCCGGCACCAAAAGAGATGAGGCCAAGATCATGCCCCATGCAAATTTGGCACTAAGCCTAGGAAGCCATGTTATTATATGCACCCGATGCCGTTGGTGCAATCATTGTCCAAAGGATTAGAATGTTTATCCTTCGAAGAAAAAAATTAAAACCCTATGCATTATTTTTGGGATTAGCATGTTTTTAATGTATTATGTTTATTTTTATCTCTGCACAGGTGTTGTTTTCTCTAAAAGACCATATATTTTACATGAAATAATAAAATCAGATTTTGTCCTCTATTTTTACGAATATTACAACAGTTCTTAGTTTCCCGATATTTTGCCAAGTTTTGCCCCTTTAAACTTGGTGATGGAAGTCCATTTCCGCACCGTGTAAATGGAATGCTACCATGACTATTACATGTGCTTGGCAAAAAGATGTTTTCAGATGAATCTAGCCAAGCATAAATCCTGTAAAAACTCCAAAATTATAACAGGCCAGATTGCCTTGTTGGATATTCCATGACAAGCTAGTCAAAGAAGTTAGTACTACCTTGTATCTTTCCAAATTCTAACCGTTCAAGTGTCTTACAATCATTTTCACAATGTTAAAATTTAAATGCCTCTATTTCCACTAATCAATCTTGCATTGTACTTTTCTAATCTGGTATTATAAATATACTCTACTAAAAATAAGAAATTTGGCCTCCAAAATCCACCAACTATAGATAGATAAAGATGTTTTTTTAATTAATGTCCTCTATTGACCAAAGTGGGTTAACGGAAATCAAAAGTACATTCAGCTACAGTAGAGTATATGGATAATACCAGATTAGAAAACAAGATTGATCAGTGAAAATAGAGGCATATATATATATATACCATTTCAAGTTAGATATACATTTTCAATGTATTCTAAAATTATTTTTACGACTTCAAAAATATGAGCACAATTGGACTAAGTTTAAGCATATATAGGCCCCAAGAAATGCAACAATATAGAACAAAAGGAAATTAATGGTTTAGCATTTGTGCACTATAACCTTCAACTCTATAACAAACAATTGGAAGGAAGCAATGTGAAAGTCATTAAGTTGTTTGAGGTTAATCCAACATCAAATTGGACACTTCGTACCCATAAATCTTGGGCCTTTAACACTTAAAAATTATTTGAAACGTATGTCTAATTGAGTATTTGATGGCCATGTGTTTTGAATTGTCTATTTGATATGAACTGAGTCTGTTTGAAGCCTCCGAAACTACTTTCTCTTACAAGGAAAGATTACAATATGTTTTAACATTTCAGTATCTCGTGCATCTTTTCGTTTGTTGAATTTTTCACCAAAAATTGGTGCCAAGTTTTGACAAGTTAGTCAACTTTGAGTCTTTACCCTGCTGAGTTATAGTCAAGTCCGTGTCTAGTGACTAGACCTTATCAAAGGGTCTAAAGCAGTCCTTGTAGTGCCTAAAATTTTCATACCATGGATTGAATAATTTTCCTTGCACTTGTGTTTGTTACAATTGTTATATTAAGGTAGGTTCTGAAGAATGGTTAAAGAAAAACACCATAACATTGATATGGTCTCACCTATTTGACCTTGGAATAACTTCAGGCATATTTTGAGAATCAAAACGAATCACACAGCCTTGTGTTTATTATCATCAATATTACCGAGAAATGCAAATCCCCTGGACTTTGTAACTAGTAAGAAAAAAAAAAAAAGAGCATTGGTCAGACAATCTTCCGAAATGTTTTGGTCATTTTCCTCAATCCTACATTGTTCATGCTAGTTTACTAATTTATTTATTGCTTATATATTGACCATATCTGGGTCTTCCTATAACTAAGTCTCGTCTCAATCTTTGTTGTTTACTTGATGGAGAACACCGCATAAGTTTTAGAAAGCCAAAAACACCTACATTAATAAGATTGTACAAAACTTTACTTTAAAAGAATACAACAATGTCTATAGGTCTCTAAAATCTGATAAATGGCATAATGTAAATGGATCCCATCAATAAAAATCTTGATGGATCCCTGAAATCAACTAAGAGAAATGATATAAGAATGTCTATTGCAAACGTATATAATAGAGAAATAATATTTCTTGGTGCTCATAAAACATTCAAGGGCATTTTACAGATAACAAAATATGTTGGAAATTATTGTGTAGATTGAAAACAGACAGTTCTGTATTAGTCATCTTGACTATTTTGGACAATCTAAAGAAAATGGAACAAAATTCGATTGGTAAAAACCGACAAATTGAGAAACAATGAAAACCTAATAAAGCATAACACAGGAATTGCAATATGCACCTGATGAACAAAAATATCCCAAAATAACGGTGCCACAGAAGCAGTATGCCAATTGTGCAGATGTAAGATATCGGGCTGCTTTCCAGACTTCACAAGATATTCTAGTGATGCACGGCAAAAATATGTAAACCTGAATCATTAATATAAACCCAACTTTACTCTAAGAAACGAAGTTAGTTTTGCCTTCCGTAATAATTCAGATCACTCCAAGTACAATAATGTCAAAGTTCTATGAAAAATGACACACACTTAATCTTGCCTCTGAAATCAATAATAGTAATGCATGTAAGCTATGTTGCCAAGAAACGGAAACGGAAACGGGTACGAAATGCGGAAACGGCAATTTTCAAAAAACCTTGGATACGAAACGTCGACGGAAACGTCCGTACAATATATTATTAAAAAAATAAAATATATATATATATATATGCATAATACTCATTTTATAATTGTAAATTTGTAGACCATAAGAGATAATTGATAAAGCACTCAAAATATTTTGTATTCATTGAAATTTGAACTTCTAAAGAGTCATAACTCATCATTCAACATAGTTACAATTTCAATGATTCACATATACATGATAATAATCTAGATAAGTTAGACGTTTTAAAAAAATTTAAAAAAAAAAATTTTTTTTTTTGGAAACGTTTCGAACCCGTTTCGCGTTTCCGAAACGTTTCCAGGCAGAAACGTGGGCCCCTTAGGCATTTCCTGGCTACATAGCATGTAAGTCAATAAACTCATTGATTTCAAATATTATCTACATATTTGATATGAATGTATTGTCCTGTCATTTTTAAATAAGAACGCACTTGAGACAATTTCTAAATTTGAGCCTTTATATTAAGGATTTTACAGCCACAACTCTCGAACCAAAAGCAACCGTAGCAGTACATTCTAGCCCTACAAAGAGAAATTACTAACTAAAGAATTAAATTCAATTTATTTTTAAAATGGAATATTATATATCCAAACATGGTTTATGGCTTCGGCTTCCACCACCTATCACAAAAAGAAGTTATTTGAAGAAATTTGAGGTGTAAAATAACCAAACTGGATACAAGGATTTATCCAATAATAGGAAGCTGCAAAAATGCATCTTAATACATCATATTGCTTTACCATTCAGCAAATCATATTAGTTCTGAATTTGAATCTGCTCAGGGGAAATCTTTCAAACACATGCCATCGTGATCTCTGAATATCAACTGGCATGAATAAATGAGATCCTTGCATCCACATGAGTGCAAAGGATTAAAAAGTTAGATAAAAGGTAGGAGACAAAAATTTAGAAGTAATCCTAGGGTAGTGCCACATTAATCAACAAGTAGTATTCACAAGTGTCAAATAACATTTTGAAACAAAGAAACCATGCTACATCATCCCAAAATATGAAAGTCGTTTTTAGTTATTTGTTGAACATTGTGTAATGCATACTGAAAATTGTGGTAACATAAGCAGATCATATGAATTATAACATTTCTCCCACGTATTCACCATTTAGACTTTTTGTGTGCTTATTACATAATATCACCAATGCCATAGAGAATGCTACAACAAATAGCAAATCCCAGCATTGCACTAGAAGTTTTACATTTTTAGTCTATCAAAAGAATACTGTTTAATGAGACTTAGAATGTAATCAAGCTAGCTATCGGATCAATTCATTCTGTCTCTAGATTACAATTGCAGGATTTATAAGCAAAGTTAATCTGCTAAGTAAACCAGCACTAGCACTGTTATTTGATCCTTACAATAGAGAATGCTACAACAAATAGCAAATCCCAGCATTGCACTAGAAGTTTTAAATTTTTAGTCTATCAAAAGAATACTGTTTAATGAGACTTAGAATGTAATCAAGATAGCTACCAGATCAATTCATTCTATCTCTACATTACATTTGCAGGATTTATAAGCAAAGTTAATCTGCTAAGTAACTAGCACTGGCACTGTTATTTGATCCTTTCTTAAGGCAATACTCTAAAAGTAAAATTGCTCACCTTTCAAAATCATCCTCGTATCCATAAAGGTGCTCCCGGGCAAAAAAATCACCAGGATGAAAAGGTTCAATAAATGTCACTGCAATGCCATAAACAGTCCTACAGTTGCAAGAAACAAGGCACATCAGAGAAGAAAATACAGGAATAACAGAAGAGAATCTGATTACCAAGAACAAGGAGAGAATTTTCTTTTTGTTGATTTGAACCTTTCTTATCCCAGCCCCTCTTCTCTAAGTTTTCAAGAGGAGATGAGAGGACGGGCAAGAGCAAAGTGGCTATAATTCTCAAATAAAAGAAATCAACTATAACAATGTCATCCTATGAAAACAGTTGATCCAATCCTATCACTTGCATGTCATCAGTCATCGATGACTCACCCTGTCCAGATTTTATTTCTGTGCCACTCGCCCCCAAAGTAGGCATAAAACTCAGCCTCAACTTCTTGAAAGCCCTGCACATGACTCAAGTCCATACATTTATACCTGCCGATAAATCACAGTATCATGACTTTATTAGTTTTCAGCAATGGCAATTTGGCAAAAGGGTAAATGAGAAGCAACAGTAACAAAATCTCCTGTAAAACACTAAACAGTATTGTTTGAGATTGAACTATCTGCTTGCTTATATATAGATACACACGTGCATACATACATGTGTGTGTGTGTACATAGACACACACACACACACACACAAACACACACACGTATGTATGAATGTATGTATATATGTATGTATGGTTTGTGTGTGTGTGTGTGTATTATGTATGCAATGACAAGATATATTTATGCTTCCCTCAAGTAATGATGTATTGAAAAATGATAAGTAACAACACATAGATCTATGTTATAAAAAGTTATAGATAAAATCAGTTGCATCAGTAATGATACATCTGAAATTGAAAAGTAATAACACATGGATCTATGTTATAAAAAGTTATAGATAAAATCAGTTGCATCTCTGATTGTGGGGTTCAATTGGACATGCTTGCCTTCTTGCCTGGGTAGAAAGAAAAGAGATGACAATTCTTCATCCTTTTCGATAAATTATGCATTTTCCTATTTCTTGTAAAATAATTTCATATATATCAACTACATCATGGGAATGACTTCCCGCCATATTCTTAATCCTACCATCCTATTTACACGAATGTTATCCTAATATACACATTATATGATTCATATTCACATAGTTAGGAATAACTGCTTTCTTACATGAATAAAAGAAATGGAATTGTTCAAGACTAAGGTGGCTAACTCTGGCATAGATGTCATATGTGGCATCTAGATGTAACTAGAGTGAAATCCCATACTTTAATTCATAAATTTACTTCATCTACTGTCTTTCCTTCCTACTATCTTTTGTCTTGGTTCCAACAACAAAGCAAATGATATTGGCAAATGCATTTGAACTTCTACATTTTATCTTTGAGTCCTATGGAACTACTTTCGGGCATTTGTGGAGATTAATTTACATTTTGTTTTTCCTTCTACAATTTGCCTGAAGGCAATTCAAGAGAAAAGCCCTGAAACGAATAACTTACATGCCTGTAACATCAAACCCATTGGATGCTTATAGGTCACTACTACATCCTTGTTTTTACCTTCTCTTCCTTGACTGCTCTTTTCATATCATTGACTCAAGTTCTTACAAGTTTTCCAAAACATTTCTTCACAGGGTTATAGCGACAGCAAAAACTCAATCACTTTCAACAACTAATTGTTCTTTTGAAGTGTCGTAATAGCCATACTTTATCCTTATGGGCATATTGGGAATCACTCTATAATGACATTTACAGACACCATGCACCATAGAAGAATCCATGTTCTTCTTTGTCAAATAACATACATTGCTTTATAAGCCACTTTTGCATGCCCACGTACACCTTTTTCCTATCACTTCTGCGATTAGACCCAAGCATAGCATTTTATCAGCTACAAAAGATTGCCAAGCCCATGGTCTTATAGGAAACTAAATAATATAATTGTCAATAGATTTTGTTGATAGTTCAGAGCCAGAAGAAAACATCATTGACGAAAATAACAAGAAAATGTGAGACTAAGCCACTGCTACTTGTTGATATGGAAAATGACTCCTGATTGTTTCCTACTCTGTAACTTCTGCTATTTGTCTGTCCTTTCCACGAAACACCACATAATATCAATAGCATATGCCACCACAACAACTAAAAAAATTCTCCACGAGTGAAATACTTACCATTTAAAATATAAAGATACAAAAGCCCACTTCCATGTAAGCAACCACCCAACACACTATCAATGTGGGAAATTAATAACATCTGGATTGAATACCTTTAATCCATATTTTTTTCAGAAAAGGAAAACGCCAGTCCTTCCCAAGGCCATCTATTTTCCAAATAAGAGAGTTGAAACAATCTTATTTAGTCAAAATATCTTGGCTTCTTTCTACTTCAATCCTTCAAGTAAGTACAGGCAGACAATGGAAATGGGATGCATTGAAATATGATCCACAAGAAAAATCGAACTACAAATGCCAAGTAAATGAAACCTGAAATGATTCCTAGGTACATGAACACATGAAACATCAAGGAATGTTGAAGGCAAAGAATGGATTGGAAGAATAAGTGAGATTGGATTTAAGTGTAAAGAAAGGGTTGAAAAGGGAAGAGATGCTATATTAAGGATATATAAAAGGTTAGGAAATAAGGAAGATCATATTGACAATAAATAAAGAGTTGTACAAAGATGGGACATTCTAACCCTAATCAAATTTGAGATGAGAAAAACAAGTTATAAATAAAGAATCAGAAAAAAAATTGACATTATAAACCAATCAAATTTGAAATGAGAAGCAGAAGTTCGAACCAAAGATGTTTCGCTTTAATTTTATGCTACTACCTTTATAATGTTGATATTTTATTGCAATTTTAAATTTTGGTAATCTTTTATCACGGTTGCAGCCCAAATTCAATCATGGGCCCTCAACTCTTAGATATCGTCAAGATCCGGTCTGAATACACCATTAAATATAGGTCCTAGGTCTGGATCACAAATGTACCAAGGCACTAAACAATATCACAGCTAGGGAGAGTTATCAGGTACCTGAGAGACAGGGGAGACATTGACTAAATAAGTTTGGAAAATGTGCTAAGATTTTAGCATACCATAAAAGATGCCAATACATATTAGATATATTAAAAAAGCCACCAGAAAGAGGATGAAATGTCCCTCTTTCTCGAATAATAGCATCAAAGACCTTTGGCCCATTCTGTCTACCCGATGGCCAAAGGGTGTGTGCAAGGGTGACTTAAGTCACAATAAATTTTTATAAGTGCCTAAAAGAAAATATAATAAAATTATTAAAGCACTTATAATTATTTATTTTGGCTTAATATAAGCATGCATTTATAAATTAATGTTGTAATATCTAGGAAGAGTGCCTAAAGGGTCTAATATATGTTTGTATCATTCCTAGGAAGTATGGCGACTTACCTAGAGAAATGATAATGAGAAAATAGAAAGTAAAAAAAGGCCCATTTCTTATTTTATAGCTCCTCTAGGCAAAAGTGCGACTTGGCCTAGGGAGGAGAAATGACATAGAAGAAAGCACTAAATCTGATTGGAGGTGAAAGAGGCCACTTTTCCTTTATAAAGGAAGGGTCGACTTAGAGGAGGGCATCTCATACTCATTTTTATCAAATCTGTATTTTGTCTAAGCTTTGTGCTTTGCAAAAATATTCAAGAGGACGAAAACCCTCTTAGAAAAGGAGAGGAATTACCACCCAGGAAATTCCATTGAGCTAAAAAGAATTTCAGTACTTTCCAGCTGTTGATGTGAGTTTTTGGCAATAAAGGGACTGGAGGATTATTGCAGCAGTTGTCATTGCAATTTCTACATGTGGAGCGACCTATGTATGGGTTGATTGGTGTTGCACTGGTGATATTTCAGGTCTGAACAGCGCTGCCATCTATTACTCCAAATTTTGTAGCTCTATATAATCTATTTTCAGTATTTTTGGTGGAGTTTAAGGTGTCATTTCAGTCTTCAATGTCTGCAGATTTCTGAGTTGAATTCCAGTCTGAATATACTCTGGAAACATCAGATTTCTTCCATTTTTGGGCTGTTAAAATTCTGATTTCAGTTTATGGTAATAATAATTTGACTTGGCTATTGGTGGATGTGGATTTCATTCTTAAACCTAGTCGCCACTTTTTGTGTAATCAATTGCAACAGTCAAACTGAGTCTATATGGCCTCTTACATGACCGGTTTAGGGCTGATTTAGCTTCATAAAATCTGCATGCTGTATTGGAGTAAAGAGATACCAATTTCACTATTGTTTGGTGTGGTTTTTTAGTAACCCTAGTCTCTTGGTTCTTATAAAATTCAGATCTGTAGCAATAACTTCTGGGTTATTTTTATTTCTGAGTTGCACTTAGTGTTGGGTTTACCTAGAATCCACTTGGGGTTGGAAGAGTCCCATTTGGGGACATCACAGAGAATAAGAAGAAACAAGTTATTGCATACCATACAAGAAACAAAATTCTACGATTGTATCTTGACCTGATTTAAAACTGAAGAATGTGGCAGAGAAGGCAACCCAAAACCTAATAATAAATTACCAAGTTTTATAGGAACGTGCAACAGAAAAAAAAACAGTAAACTATTATAAATTCATGAAAACAAGGAAACAGCAGAAGAATGCTCTTCTATTCAGATATTAACAGGTATGGTACATAGAAGTACAAAAGTCCAGAAGGCTGAGAATGAGGATTTCCATGATCGGAAACTAGGGATGCTTCCTAGTTGATTTTGCTAGAATGAATTCTTCATGCATGTGCATCTGCATATCGACCTTAGTGGCCGAGTGGATTCATATATACAAAAACAGAAGAGGCGGTTACAAAAAGAGCAGTTACAAAACAACTCAGATTTTATAAGGGTTAATGGCTTGCCTTCAAGTTGATGTTTCATTTCGTCTTCCAAGTGTGAGTTGTGCAGGCTGGTCTACTAACACGGCATCAACCATAGGAGCACCGACTAGAACAAAAGATGGTGTTGAACCTGACTTGTGCAGAAGCCTTTTGCGTTTTGCGCCAATCGAGTACAGCACCTACTAAGAAGCTAAGTGGAGGACCATCGGTCTACCGAGGTCATGGTGTAGGTGTGTGGCTTTGGTGCTATGTTGTCTAGCCGATTTGTGCAAGTCTTCGTGCGCGACCAAAGTGAGAGAGTGGATCATTTTCCCTTTCTTCAAAAGCAAAGGATCCCATTGTGTTTCAGTCAACTGCCGGAAGTTAAACCCAAAGTTGAAGGCTGTACCACTTAGCTTGATTAGCATATTGCCCTGCCTTGAGCACTCTGAACAACTTATGTACCATGGAGGGTGCATGTTGTCATAGTCTCAATAATCTGATCTATTGGTGATGAGTCATGACTGCGAAATCTTGAGATCCAAGTTTGATGGATGCTAAGTTGTTGTTGGCTAAATCAAAGGTGGAAAATATGGACTAAGGAGTTCCACATCAAATTATGGATGAAGACACAAGTATGGTAGTAGATCAAGGACAAAAGCCTTCTCTCTAGCTGCACGCACATGGTGTAATAGTAGAAAACTGAAGACCCCAAAAAAAAAACAAAAACTCGCCTCGCCAATATTCGGCCAATACTCGGGAATATTCGACAACTTAAAAAATACTCAATTTTTTTTAAAAAACATAAATTTTAAGCAACACATAGCTACAAAATGTATCAAATGAGCCCATAAAATGTTGGAGAAGTGTTTTCTATTAGATTTGAATACAAATACAATACAAAATCGCATCATCATGCAAATACGACAACCGGCTGATAAGTAATATGAATTTATGATGATTGACATTGAAAAATATCATCATAAATTTCATATCTATGCAAGTTACAATATACAATAAATTACATTTTCCTCTTCCCCAATCTAGAGAAATATTGGGGAGAGGGTCTAGTGCCTCTGGCTCCACTAGTCCCCACACTCGGCTGCGTCTCCACGCTCCTCCTAGAAGGCTGCGAATCTGGCTCGATCCTGGAACTAGATGGTGGTGCTGGTGGCTCCTCTGCTGCATGTTGGAGATCACCTCCAAAGATGTCATCCACTCCAATATCTCCTCGGAGTCCTGCTAGTGCTTCTCCCTCCATAGCCTCCCTCTCAAAAGAAGCAATCTCGTCCGTTGTGAATGCAGGGTTTTCCTCTTCTTGCCCAGTCCACTCACTGTATGGATCTATCTCATCCAAATCAATGAGCTCCTCTGATGTCGCCTCAACTTTTTTTGTGCGAAGCCGGAGATTGTATTGCACAAAAACCAAGTCGTTGAGTCTTTTTTGAGTCAACTTGTTGCGCTTCTTCGTGTGAATGGCCTCAAACAAACTCCAGTTGCGTTCACATCCAGAAGCGCTACAAGGTTGAGATAGAATTCTGAGGGCTAACTTTTGAAGATTTGGGGTATTCCCTCCCCAATCCTCCCACCAAGAACCTACAAACATTTAACAAGATAATCAAAAATTTATAATTAATTAATAAAATCAAATATGTAACTAATAAGTAACTTGGTAAACATTCTAAATTTTATAACACGGTGAGTGTGGTTCTCCCTCGAATAGCTAGCACCAAAGAAAAAAGCAGTCTCCCCTACCATGTTTGTAATCTGTCTAAAATGATGAAGTCCCTCGTCTCAACATCCGGTATCATCCTCTCAATACATGTTGAAAGGCCATCCATAACCTCTCCATTCACATCTGTGAAGTTGTCGGAGTAGAAATAGTTTGAGGTAGTACCCGCCGCATGAATAGGTTGGTGGAGTTGATTGTTCCACCTCCGATCAATAATCTCCCAAAAGGGACCATATCGACGATATACCCCTGTAATAGTTTTGGATAGACTCTTTGGCCCTATCCATGGCCTCATATACAAACCCATGGGGTTTTGCTCCCCATCAACCAAACGCAAAACTCTCACCAACGGCTCTGACACCTACACACAAATTAAAATGTAAGATTGCAAACTTACAAGTTACAATACATATTAGAAATGAAATAAAAAAGTGAAAAGTAGAACAATGTATTTAATATTTATAATTTAACAAATTAAAATAAAGGAATGAAATATAAATCGAAGTTTGAAATTACCTTGATGATCTCTATAGCTCTCTTTGCAAAGATATCATCAAAACTATCTTTGCAACCCTCTCTCCATCAACTTTCTTTGAATATTGTGAGTCTAGCCATGCTTGACTCACAAACATTTGTTTCAAAGATGTCAACAAACTAGAAATACTTTGCAACGTCGAGAGTTAGTTGAAACCTTGTGACAACTCGGCCGGCTCAACAAGTTCTTTCCCCTTTGTGTGTACTCTCATCAAGCTCGAACCCAAGGGTGATTGTATATGTACTTCGTTATAGATCTTGCATCTTCTACAACCGGCCTCACCCAATCAATTTTGCCTATGTCCTCCAAAAGAAGGTCAATGCAATGAGCTGCACAAGGAGTCCAAAAGAGTGATGGATGTCTCTCCTGCAATAGTCTCCCACTACACATATCTTTGCTGCATTATGCTCGTAACAACTTGCACAACATTCTGTACACCAACCTCTAATACAACTGTCTCTAACATAACACTCAAATTTTCTGCATTTTTTATTATGTCAGAGGCATCAATAGATTTTAAAAACACCATCTCACCGTTTGAAGCTGCTAAAAAATTAACAAGGGTGCGGTTCCTTCCATCCGTCCACCCATCTGAAAGAATGGTGCATCCGAATTTTTTCCATTGTTTCTTGTGCTCTTCTAGCATGGTAGTGGCATCTGCAATCGCACCCTCAAGTAATTTTCCGCTCAAATCTTTTGGAGAGGGTGCCTTGTACCCTTTCCCTACAACTGTCAACGCTGTCACCAAGTACTCCCGGATGGGCTCTTTTCGCCACATTGAATGGCGAGTTGTTGTAGTACCAAATTTGCACAAGCTTTATCCACTTCCTCGTGCATATCTTTGTTCCAGAATGCACCATCCAATGAAGGTTGTGCTCCAGGTGTGTTCCTTGCCACAAAATAACTCGGTATGCCTTTGCTCGAACTCGATGAAGATGAGCCTCTTCCGGCTCTTCCCGATCGTATCGTGGACCACGAGTAGAGCCCACAATTGCATCATCGTCTAAATTCTCTTCCATTGCAGCCCCGTGTCTAATAGCTTGTGCTTGGCTGCCTTGACTCTTGCGTTCTCTAGTTTTTTCTCCTCTAACTCATGCCACTCTGAATCTCTCGCGTTGCCTCTTCCGACACGTTGGGGCAAAAGCGTAACATCTCGGCAAGGAATAGTTGAAAGGTGATATTTCAAACGATTGATGCCTCCATTCATTTTCTTGTTACAGAAAGTGCAAAGAATTTCGCCCGCACAACTTCCACGTCTGACATACTTCCATCGCATGGAACGGGCATTCGGAGGAACGGTCCTGCTCGTGATCCGGATGCGAACTATCTTTGAGCCTCGATGCCATTGTTAAACTCTAATCTGTAACACAATGCACATTTAAAAAATTAGAAAACGTAAACTTAATTTAATTTTAAAAACAAAACATGCCTGAATAACAAATTTGCGTAAGTAAAAAAAATACATTACAAGCATTCAATTTTACATTACATGTATTTAGAATTACACAACGAATCGATTACAATACACATACATAAAATTTAACTAATTTACAATGAATTTGCGTTAATTAAAAAAAAAAAAAACCTCTTAATGGCAAATGAGTATTAAAAATTTACAAGTATTCAATTTTACATTACATGTATTTAGAATTACACAACGAATCGATTCTGACAATGCACATACATAAAATTTAACTAATTTACAATGAATTTGCGTTAAAATAAAATAAAATTACATACCTCTGGCTGCAAATGAGTATAAAAAAAGTACAAGCATTCGATTTTACATTGCATTGATTTAGAATCACAATAGGAATCTATAAAACCTAAATAATATATTCAAAATTTGGAAAAACTTCAAAGAATTAAAAAAAAAAAAAAAAACCTACCTCCAAATGCAAATCTCCAAATTCTCTCCTCGAATTTGTTCCAAAATCCACTCAACACAAGCAATGCAAGCTCAAATGGTTGTGTGAGTGACAATGAGGGAGTTGAGGGCCTTAAAAAGAGCCAAAACCGTGTAAAAAGAATGTTTT
Source organism: Taxus wallichiana var. yunnanensis (assembly GCA_018340775.1). NCBI lineage: Eukaryota > Viridiplantae > Streptophyta > Pinopsida > Cupressales > Taxaceae > Taxus > Taxus wallichiana. The sequence goes on from CM031234.1 coordinate 331,750,111, forward strand.
TTGCGTGTGAAAAGCGTGTATCCGTGTACAGGCCGCGTCGTCAAGCGAGTTTTACTTGACTCGCCGAAGTTTTGGCAGTACTCGCCGAGTTAACTCGGCGAGTACTCACGCCAAAACTCAAGCGAGCTACCATGGCGATTTAACCGGGTTTAGGTTTTTTTGGCGAGTTTTTCAAAAACCGGCGAGTTTTCGGCGAGTTTTCCATCTATGGGTGTAAGAACTATAGTGCAAAAGCTTGATCTTCCGATGTGGACCCTTGAAGCATTCTTTTTGAACATGCAACCAGGTCTAATCATCCACCTTAAACTTATGAGGCGTGCAATGTGTGTCATGACTCATGATGCTCTTTTGTACTTTTATTGTTGATGCAAAAGAAACTACTAAACCTACTAGTGCACTTGTTGGATGTGTTGTAGAAACCTCTCTCTGCCTTGTACACTTCTCCTTTGCGCACATTTGTGTGCTTGTTAGTGCGTGAGGCATTGTCAAGGGGTACAAGATGGAACCCGAGACATGTCCAAAATAGACTATGCCCTATAGAATTGTGCAAAGCTCTATCATAGGCATGTTTAATGAAGAGGCGATTATCATTCCAAGGTGTGGATGTGCATAGTTGTACATACAAACACAAGTGCGTGATTGCTCACTTTTGTTTTCCGTGTAATAATAATGGAATGCAGCCAGCCAGTCTTGAGTATCCAACATCTCCCGGAAGGCATACCAAAGATGGTGATAAACCTTGGATCATGCTCAAATATGATGGATAATGGAAGTCCGAAATGAAACCAAACATGATTAAAGTAGAGTTGTGTCTAGCACAATGATGTTTTTCTTGTAGGAAGCCAAGACAAACATCTTCAAAACCTATCCAATGCGAAAAAATTGAGTCGTTATGACTTTGTCATAGATAGGCCATCAAAGAAATCCATGTTGATAGATTCTCATGTCCTGACGAACTAAATGAACTAAGCATGTATAGAACAAGCTTCTTGTTTGTTGGCTTGGTGATGCAACAAGGATTGCGTGACAATATGGCACTCTATGTCTGTGTGCATATGAGGCTACGAGAAAGTGTTGTTAGAGCACAAGAAAAGTTTATCTCTCCCAAAGCATCTTGTTGTCATAGAATGGTGCACTTCCTAGATGAATCACTAGCAAGAGAGCACCATAGAGTTGGTCATATGGACAAAATTCAGCACCCTATTCACCCTACATGATAATAGTCATGGCTCATGCAAAATCTATTTTGGCTAAGTAAAGGGAAACTCAACCGAGAGAAGTTGTGGTTGCAAGCGTTGATAACCATTAGAGACCCTCCATAGAGGAAGGCTACGGCAGTTTACAACCTTGTCCTTTCCTTTCTTGTGTTTGATTACAAGATTGAATGCTCAAAATAGTTCATTCATTTCATATGGTGTGGGTTCTCCAACTTGCTAAATGTGTGTAGGAACTGATGATCATATGATCTAAATGAATGACGGTCTCCTTCCTCGGGATGTAATGTCACCATTGCTTGACATCTTGCATGTGACGTGTCCAATTTCTTCTCATAGCTGGAGTAACATTGAACCATGATATTGAATGTCTCTAAATAATATGCGACCGGATGTCCATGTTGATTGAGTACGAAGCCAAGTGCCTATTTAAATGCGTTAACCTCAATCTCAAAGGGTTGGTTGATTTTGCATGGCCAAATGGTGCAAAACAAAACCCTACTTGAGCCCCTCGAAGACGTGTTGTTGTCCATGATTCCACTCGAAATCATCTTTGGTGCACATGATCTAATTTAACGGCCATGAGATGTGTACTGAATCCAAGGACAAACCAACGGTAGAAATTTGCAAGTCCAAGAACCCTCGATCTCTATGATATTGCACACAGCTGATTAATCTTCATCATTTTGGATATATATGTATACCGACACAATTGATGGCGTAGCCCAAGTTCGGATCTATGCGAGACTAAATGTGCATTTGCTTAATTTGGCTTGCAAATTGCATCTAGAAAGTGTCTAGGATGCACGCGACATTCTCGACATGCTCCTCATAAGTCTTACTAAAGATGATGATGTCATCAAAGTAGAAGATGATAAAAGAGTTGGTGAACAGCCAAAGAATGTCATACATTAGGTGCATGAATGGTGTTGGTACATTGGTCAAACTGAAAGGCATAACCAGCCATTCACACAATCTCTCTTGTAATGAACATTAACTTCCAAACATCTTCAAGATGGACAAGAACCTAATGATAACTAGATTTCAGGTCGATTTTGGTGAAGTATTGTGCACTTCGTAGCTGGTCCAAAAGGTCATTAATGCACGGCTATGGGTATTGATTCTTCAACATTATTTTGTTGAGTGTCTAATAGTCAATGCACAAGCACCTCGATCCATCTTTCTTCTGAGCTAGGACTATCGGGATACCACAAGGAGAAGTGTTTGGCCCAATCTTCATTGATCAATATGCTCTTGAATCTAGCATCGAATCTCATCGCTCTCCCAAATGAATCTACAAAAGAGCAAGTTATTTGGAAGTGGAGATGTTGGAACGGCCAACTTGATCTTTTACTACGCGATGTATTGGGATACCTTTGGGTTCTTCAAAGACATCATTGATCTGAGCTGAATCCAAGAGATGCACAAAGAATAATCTAAAACTAGCTAGACTAGACATGTTTGTTTAATCAAAGTTGCAGATTATATGAACATGCAATAAAATCTAGCAAATAGACAAAGAACAACCATTAAATATTCATGGAATGAGTTCAAGTACAGTTCTTATTCTATTACTATGAACATAAAGGAATTGAAATATACAAAGCAAGTGTTAAGTTGTGCATATTTAGTACACAAAATCATGAAGAGGATTGCATTAGTCTGTAGGATGTTACAGAACTAGACTAGACCAACAAATAGATCGATATTTGCATATTATTCATCTACTATGTTGCCTTCCTATCTATTGAAAACAGAAAATATGTATATATTGCAATGTGTATGGGATGCAAACAATTACTACAATAGGTTATGTTCTAATTGATTCATCTTATATAACCGTCACCAATCTTGGGAGATAAAGTATTGATCCACTATCTGATGTAGATTTTATTGTGGAATAGATCTCTTAGGTTGCACCACATGGAGCCCAAGAAACTCGCAATTCATTTCACAACATTATCTACCAAGAATGTGAATCAACAAGCTTTGCAAAGAAAGAAAGCGTTGCAATGTTGAAGATTTGCTTTGTAATGTCCCCCATTTTTTGAAGACCCTTAGCCTATCTTTCCCCGTAGGCTTTGGGATGTTGCAAGGGGAAAAATTTATTAAATAATTAAAAATTATTGCTTAGAGAGTGATTTCTATTAGAAAGCAATAATTATTTAATTATGAAGACTATTTAATTTAATTCCCAAAATATAAAATTAAATGGGGAATTAATTAAATAATTATTTAGGTGGCTTTTATTGATAAAATCACCCTTAGAAAAGGGGACACCACACCTAGGAAAAATAAACTGCTTTTATTAAATAAATTCCCTCTCCTAGGGATTTCAAATTTTGTGCCTCCTTGCTTATAAAAGGAGTGCTAGGATCATTATTACATTCATGTTATGATGAAATTATTTTGATACTCCATGCTTGGAGTTGGGATGCAAGCCCATTTTTGATACAAATTGCTTTGGAGATCTATTGTGACTGGTTATTGAAGATTAAACTGAAGGAGTTATATGTGAGATCCATGTTTTTTTGGCTTTGGAAAATATTTGATCAAACTTGCAAGTGAAAATCTGCATTTTTACTGTAGCTAACCACTGTAGCAGCTGGTTTTTTGAGTGTTTTGCAAATTGATTTTGGGTGAATCATTCCTCCAAATCCTAGCGATTTCCCTTGGTTTCATTGTGGACTGTTTGCATGCATTTAGCAGTGTGGATCAATCAACCTTTTTGCATGTTATTGTGCCCTTGCTGTAGCAACTTTATTGAAGGCAAGTTTACGGTAGTTTTGGAATTGATTTAAATGCAGATTGTAACTGGATGGTCGTGGAATCTTGCTCTCTTCTATCTCTGAGTATTGGGGATCTTAGAGCTGGTTTCTTAACAGTAATTGGAGTATTAATCATATCCTTGGCAAATCGATTTGCTTGTTTGATTGATACGACTTGGTTATATATGATATTATTCAGCTTCTATATTGCAGCGACTTGCTTAATGATGTGTTTGGGGATCGATTTGAATACAATGGCCAATTAGTGGGTTGTGGGATCTTATTCCTTAGTTGCTGCATATGCCTGGGATAGTTATTTGAATATTTTTATGACTGCTGAGTGTGCTAATTGCCAGCGACCAGCCTGGGCATGTTTGGTAACTGTTTGGGAGCATTTTTAGAAGAAATCCGATTGATATTCACTGTCTTATTTACAGAAGCTTCTACTATTATGCATGTGGACTGATTTGGAAAATTACTTGGAGTGGGTCGACTGAGTTAATGCATTGTTTTTTATCTCCTTTATTACAGCCATATATGTGGACAAGTTGGTAGTGGGTTTACATGCTTAATAATCTGACTTCTATCAATAGAGTTTGTTGTTCTCTCCTTGACCAGCGAGTTCGTCTAGAGGTCCATAGTTATTAATTATTAGATCTATCTTCCTCCCTGAAACAGCGACTCCATTTGGGAGAGGATACTAAATGTTTGATGCATTCTTTTATATGCTAAGCCTAGCAAATTGGTTGATCTCAGCTACAGCGACTTAATAAGATGTGCAAGCACTGATTTTGTGCTTTAACATTCATCTATATGCATGTTCCTAATGGCCTGGATGCAGCAATCAGAATTATTGCATATTAAATAATTAAGAGTTCATTCAAAGAGGATGCATGCATTCTTTATCACTTATCTTGCATAAAACATATGATCAGATTGTATAAGTGGTTCAGTGGCTTCCATGGATGCAGTGGTTTGTCTTGTTTGCATTTAGGAGAATACAGTGATCAGATTTCTATTGCAGCAGTATACATTCATTGTGGAATTTTAGTGGATGAGTTAAGGCCATTAAACCCTTACCCTCGGGTTTATTGAGTCATTTACTCAACCGGTATAAGTAGTTTGCTGTATTCAGTTGATTGATGCATTGAAGAGTTGGTTGTTTGCCTAATTTCTATTGTATCCGAAGAAGGGGATATTATATGCTTTTTGTATATAAGCTAAGAATGGTATATGAATTATCCTCTCTCTTCTTGAATATAGATTGGGATATAGAGAGGACCACTTTAAGACCACATACAAAAGGTTGTAAGGTGTTAGAGCCGTGGATCTAGAAGATGGCAATCCATTCTCTATCAAAGACACGGGGTTCCAAAGCCCAAGCCTAGGATAGGGGATTGGCATCTTATTAGTATCCTAATTGTAGAGATAGATCAATAGATTGTGAACATGTAGATGTCTAAGCTAGGGTTTTAAACATGGATTGTAAGAGATCGATAGGTTGTGAGGAATCTAAACTACGATTATAAGCAAAAGGGCTATAAAAGATCGGAAGGCAAGGGGGACCAGTATAAATAATGCAATAGATTAAGAATATGTACATGATCAAACAAGAAATAACACAAAGGCAAAAAGAAGTTGGAGTTGTTTACTTTATGCAAACACTTCGCGCATTAGCTTTTCCCCAAGGTTAGTAGCACCTTATGAGAGAGTTGATGTGTGAGACCACAAGACAAATAGAAGAAGACCTAAGTAAACCACTTGTTGGGGACTCAAAAGGCTTGGTAGACCATAATAAGTGTGAATCTTATTCTCAAGTGTCCTATACCCAATTTTGCAAAGATAAGCTCACGAGAGATACGCAAAACTAGCTTCTAGACCTTTGAAACCTTTAAGAGCAACTTGGCAAGTGCAAGCAAACAAATGATGATGAGAAATGAAAATAATGACACCTATAAATAGCGGAACATAACCTAAATTTATTATCTCAACTCTTTGATTCCATTGACCATGGCCGATGGCATCATTAAAACAAGGTGGTTGCGTAACTCATCGGACATGTTATTATAATGTGGCCGATGTAGTATAATTAGAGTGCATAACGCCATCAGCCATGTTGTAATTGATGTAGTATAAAACACTCTAATGGAAAACTGCATGGAAAGAAGGCTTGGAGGGAGTGCAAATGGGGGTAGAACAAGCATTTAGAGGAGGTATGGCAGAGATATAGAGTGGGCCTGAAGGTGTGAAGGTAGAAATTACTAAGGATATCAAATGTTCATAAAGAGATAGTGAGTAAGAAGGTGCCAATGGAGGTATAAAGGATAGGATATATAAGGTAACAATGGTTGCACATCAAATCTCTCTCACAAATACTGCCACAAACCAGCCCGACCATTTCTAATCATCCCTGCTCTTCGGAGATGTCCCCGATTTGCGACATCATACTAAGGAAATCAATAAGCATCAGATGGTGCCTGAGAAAAAGTTAGTAAGAAAAAAAAAATGAGGTACGTACACTTTGTAAAGGAATGGCGTTGCTACAACAAAGAAAGGACTTCACAATGAATGACTTTGAAAGTGGATGGTTTAAAAATGGAAGTACTTAGCAACAAAAGGACGCTTCATCATGAAGGTGCTTCGTCAAAGAAAGCACTTTGCATCGAATAGTTTTATGAAAGACTTGTAGAAGGTCTCCTAAATTTGCACACACCTTGAAAAGCTTGAGAAAGGTACATAAAAGCCTTGGGAAAGTGTAAACCCATAACTAAGGTTTTTGTGATGCTTTGATCATTCGCCCTTCCTTGAAAATAAAATGTCCCCTGTTATTGTAATGTCCCCTTTTCTATGCCAAAGGCCTAAGAGTCAAGTCGAGTCCAAGCCGTGGTCATACCCAAGGGGCTATGGACGCTGGGGGCTATTGTGAAGGGGGCCGCATGGTCCTAATATCCACGTTTTGCACTTGGGGGTCACTTTTGGACCATGGCGACTTAAAAGGGAAAAAGTAACTTTAGTTACTTTTATTTTATCGGCCCCTCCATGGAATGAAATGTGTCTAGGGTTATTGGGGCTCGTTTGCCGAGGAGAAGTATATAAGGAGCGGGGAGAGTAAGGAAAGGCACTTTTGATATACATTTTATTGACCCCTTCTCGTGCAGCTACTGTTGTTGCGTTTCTACAGCTTGTGGAGTCAAATCCCACAGGGACCCTAGCTTCGGTGGTGAGAGACCCGTCCCTAGCTAGCAGGGCATTCTTCGATAGTGAGAGATCTACCCTAGTCTGTCATTTTGGAGCCATTTTCGGGCCGTGTGTACAGAGATCTCATCTGAGGTTTCAGAGGACGGATTTTGGGGGTTTTCGGGGCATTTGAGGAAGAGAATCAGTGGGCTCCCGATCAGATTCACGGCAGCCATTTGAGCCGGGGTGGCGGCTCGTTGAAGGCCCTTCATTTACCGACCCCTCTTCCAAGCGTGGCGAGTTGGGTCTTGGGGGCATTTGGGGAAGATAAGCAAAGGGGCTCCAGATCAGATTCACGGCAGCCATTTGGGCTAGGCGTGGCAGCACGTTGAAGGCGCCTCCATCATTTTCCGACCCCATTCCAAGCGAGGCGACTTACAGCCTTTATTTGGGGTTTTCCAGACGGTCCTTTTCAGATCTGAAGGTGGAAATATTATTTCCTTTATTTGTTAATGTTATTACCATAGACCCTTAATTTCTGCTCTGGTATTTGGAGAGTTACGAGCCTCTGAAGTTTCCAATTGTCTAGGGCACACTTGTGCTTTTTCTAGCAGCATTGTAATTTATGTAAAACTCCAAAACAGTGTTATTATGTCCTTATAATAATATCAAGCCCTCTTCAAGTTTTCAAGTAATTCGAATGAATATTTAGGGAGATATAGATTTTATTTAGTTCGCTGTCCTCACTGTTAAAATCTGCATAAATCAATATTTTACTTTGCTGCATTTTTCATATATTTTGTGCATTTTTAAGTGGTATCCCATTAGGGATATTTCAGTGGTATCAGAGTTGTTCCTCCAGCCTGTGTGGGTTAAATATGGTAGTTTGGAAAGATCTCAATGTGGGTTTTATGAAGGAAATGTTCACCAACATGGTGAAACAACAGGAAGCCACTAACCTTTATTTGAGCCAGCTCACTCAGAATGTGAATCAAAACAGATCTAGGGACAATAAGGAACATGGTGAGAACAGTGATAAAGGGCGGCCAATAGAGGTGTTTGATGAGGATTCTTGTTGGAGGAAATATCAATCTTTGAGTAAGGGTTTCAGAGATAATATGCCATTTCCAGATTATTGCATAATGAAGATTGGTAGCAAGCCCAAGCAAGATCATCATATGTCGGTACCTGAGTTACAAAGGAACTCACTTGAAGAAGAAGAAGCTTCTAGAGAAAAAGGTATGATTTCCATTGAGAAAAATAATCGCATTAGTGAAACTTTGCTTGTTGGAGAAATTATTCCAGCTCAGGAGAAGGAATTTGTATATGCAAGCAAAGAGGATGTAATGGAAACTCTAAAATGGTGTGAGGAATGGAATAGCGGAGCTAGAGCTGCTAGATTGATAGCCGCCCAAGCAAGACAACACCAACAAGAGTTCAAGGAAAAGATGTGGGCAAATGATGCAAGGAAGCCTACACCCACGAAAGAAGACTCTATGGAGCAGCTGGCACATGAGGAGGAGCCTCACATGGACACTTGTGTAAAATTGCAGCCTGCTGTAATTTCCAAACCAGCAACTGTTGATCAGCTTTCAGATACTTTCAACAGGCACTCAGGCAACAATGTTGGGGGCAGCTCAACATATGTCTATCTTGAACACACGGAGGACATTGATGGCCTTGAAGGGTATGAAGAGCACACTAATGTGTCTTATTTATTGTCGCCTATTCCAATTTACTTCCATCATGAGATGCATGGTATGGTAGATGACGAAGTCTTCATCATGGAGTTTGTTGGACCATTGCTCCAACTATGTGTATATGAGCATCTGGTGGATGATATATGGTGGCAAGTTTTAGCTCACTTAACAGATACAAGGGCTCAGGGGCATTATAAGCTATGGGATCCTAGTAATATGTGGCAATTATCCAAAACTAACAATTCTGATGTTGAAAACTTTGTGACTGATTTCATAAGCCAAAGAAGGAATTCAAATGTGTCTTGTGTTGGCAAGCACGATTCCTTCATTGGGGACTCCGGTTCAAGAAGGGAGAGTAACTCTCAAGGTACTAGCGTTGGTTTTCTGATTGCTAAAAAGGGTAAGAGAATATTTTTTAATCATCTTCAACCTGCTGGACTGTGTATAACAGCAGTCATAAAGAGAGGAGAAAATGTTTTATTAATAGAGCCCATGACTGATTTTTATACCAGCTACATGGTGGAACCCTTGGAAGGGTTAGTGGGGGCATTTGGTCCTCAAAGTGCTCAAAGAATCAAGGTGCACTTTGCTGTTAAAAAAGAAGAGTTGAATTCAAGGTGCATTCATGACTTTAGCATCCTAAGGTATGAGAATGGTTACCATCTTCCTAGCTTGTTGAGTTCTCCTATGTTGTTGCCATGTTTCTATTATTTGGGACAACATTTACATGCTTGGATGATTGAGGAAGACTATTTCATAATCACGTTTCAAGGTATGCTAGATGGAATAAACACATCTTCCATTCACATTGCTCTTGATTCAGCCAATAAACATATGTTGGCAAAGAAAATAATGCAGGGGCCCATGATATTGAAAGGACATGAGGTATGTGGTGTATTTATTGTGGTTGAATTTGCTAGAGGTAAGGTTGTTTTTGGGATGCAATGGTTGCATGATGTTAAGGAAAACGATGATGCATGGGTTGAAAAATCAAAGGAGAATGAAGATGTTGATCCTATATCAGAAATTCTGAGTTGCAAAGGTATGATGAGCAGCCCCAATTATGCTATTTCAGATGTGTTGTCTTCTCTCATGACGAGAATCCATGGGTACAACAAAGGGTATGAAGTTCCTTATGATAAAGTTTATGGATGCATGAGTTCTAATATTGATTTCCCTTTCTCTTGCATTTACGGTGAAATGAAAATATGGGGAAAGAGAATAAAGTATGATGAGGGAGTAGCCATGTGTATTCCCAACATACAAGGAATTGATGAGTTATGTCCATGGAAAGATATGTCTTGCACAAAGAAGGTAACTCATTTCTTTATTGTCATTAAGAGATGTGAAGTACTTGAATGTGTTTGTACATTTGGGTTACTTGAAGTTGGAATCATTCATTGGACATATTGGCTTCCATCTTTTGGGAAATTTGCATTCATCCCTCATGTGGATAAACAAAAAAATTCAAGGAAAACAAAGAAATCAGATTTCAGGGTATACAAGGGCAGATCGCAAAAGATGTGATTGGTGAAGAAAGAAGCATGTCGTTGCAGATGGTCGAATTGTGAAGGAACGCAGCCTCTTGTGGGTCATGGTGACATCACAAGGTATGAGACAAGTGGGATATTTGATGACTCCTATTCCGACGGGTTGTTTGTTGCAGACACGAGCACACCATGATGACTTATGAGGAGAGCAAGGGTGACAGAGGTGAGGAGATAGAGACTCGCGAGATGGATGATGGAGATGGGGTTGCGTTGGATAGTGCTGATGCGGGGCAGGAGGAGGAGACTTTTCCTCGGGAGATTATAGCCACATTGTCTAGTACTCTGATGTACAAGGCATTTAGGATTAGAGGAGTTATGCAGGGTCAGCAGTTGGGGTACTCATTGAGAGTGGGGCAACCCACAACTGTATTGATGCCTCATTGGTTGAGAGGCGAGGATTACAGACAGAGGATTTTGAGGGCCTCAACGGGGTTATAGCCAATGGAGAGTCTATGAGGGCACACGGCGGGTTCCCCAAGTGAGCATCATGATGGGTAACTATACAGTTACCGATGATCTCCACATCGTTGGTATGGGAGAGACCAACATAGTGCTGAGAGTGCAGTGGCTTCACTCCCTTGGTGAGTTTCGGACTAACTTTCAGATGATGGAGCTGAAGTTTAAATCCGAGGGTAGGAATGTGATTTTGAGGGGATTACCTACAGGAGCACCTAGGGTGGTTACAGATTAGGGGATGGAGAGGACGTTTCGGCTTGGTGAGGAGTTTAATTATTGCGGATCGATGTGGAGAATGATGGATGTGGGTGTGACCAGCAATGTTGCACATGAGACAGTTACAGAGATTGGGACTACAGGTTCAGATCATCCGAGTTTATCATTATGTTGGTCATCTGAAGTTTCGGTAGACTGGAGATCTCATTTGCTTGTTGAGTACTCCAAGAACCGACACTCTTGTGAGATTCTGGATGGCCACATACGGATGACAGCTGCAGATTGGAGGATGAGATGATCTTCTCTCGGGAAGATGGAGCCTTGTGTCAGATTCATGGTGGAGGATGGAGATATTGCGACATGTGCATTGTTCTTCCGTGACTGGGCGCTTGAGCTTCGATGAGACCTACAAGCTCATGTCTGAGAGGTTCATATGGCAGAGGTTGAGGGAGGATCTCCTCAACTTTATACAGGCATATACGGTTTGTCACTATGACAAGCTTGAGCTTACGGGACCATGTTTTTGAATCGACATGGGACAACACTCCTATGCTTTTTGTTGCTTTTATGCCCGGTGGGCACCTCACCCACGTGTTAATCAGTGGAAAGACGAAAGTGACCCATGGTTATTCAGTAGGTTCACATTCAGCGCAGGAGGTGGACTATATGGAGCCGATATTGCCGATTGACTGTCTGCTAGAGTCTTGGGATTTTTCCTCCACGGGACATATCGAGATACAGTATGAGGAGCCTAGCTCTCACACGAGTGCAGGTTAGGTAGGAGAGTTAGCACCATTTGTGCATAAATAGGTTGTTTCACAGGCTGATACGGGGGATTCTACAGTATTTAGGTGGACTTTCATACCCAGGAGTTGGTTGGAGAGGCCATGAGTGATCCTATGATGACAACCTTGCATTGGCAGGGATTGGACCGATTGGAAATTTCGGTGCGGGCACCAGTGGAGAGACGGTTTGGGTATCATTCTATTTCACGGTTTTGTGGTTACCTCGGATTACACGGATCCTTGGTGGACAGGATCCTTGGTGGATGTGGGTGAGGTGGAGAAACTTACGGCGCGGTATTCGGCCATTGCGCAGAGGACGGAGTTAATGCTTGGGGTCAAGCATTTCTTGGGAAGGGAGGACTGTAATGTCCCCTTTTCTACGCCAAAGGCCTAAGGGTCAAGTCGAGTCCAAGCCGAGGTCATACCCAAGGGGTTGTGGATGTTGGGGGCTATTGTGAAGGGGGCCACATGGTCCTAATATCCACGTTTTGCGCTTGGGGGTCACTTTTGGACCATGGCGACTTAAAAGGGAAAAAGTAACTTTAGTTACTTTTATTTTATTGGCCCCTCCATGGAATGAAATGCGCCTAGGGTTATTGGGGCTCGTTTGCCGAGGAGAAGTATATAAGGAGCGGGAGAGTAAGGAAAGGCACTTTTGATATACATTTTATTGACCCCTTCTCGTGCAGTTGTTGTGCGTTTCTACAGCTTGTGGAGTCAAATCCCACAGGGACCCTAGCTTCGGTGGTGAGAGACCCGTCCCTAGCTAGCAAGGCATTCTTCGGTAGTGAGAGATCTACCCTAGTCTGTCATTTTGGAGCCATTTTCTAGGCTGTGTACAAAGATCTTATCTGAGGTTTCAGAGGACGGATTTTGGGGGTTTTCGGGGCATTTGAGGAAGAGAATCAGTGGGCTCCTGGATCAGATTCACGGCAGCCATTTGGGTAGGGCGTGGCAACTCGTTGAAGGCGCCTCCATCATTTACCGACCCCTCTTCCAAGCGTGGCGACTTGGGTCTTGGGGGCATTTGGGGAAGATAAGCAGAGGGGCTCCAGATCAGATTCATGGCAGCCATTTGGGTTGGGCGTGGCAACACGTTGAAGGCACCTCCATCATTTTCCGACCCCATTCCAAAGAGGCGACTTGCAGCCTTTATTTGGGGGTTTTCCAGGAGGCCTTTTCGGATCGAAGGTGGAAATATTATTTCCTTTATCTGTTAATGTTATTACCATAGACCCTTAATTTCTGCTCCGGTATTTGGAGAGTTACGAGCCTCTGAAGTTTCCAGTTGTCTAGGGCACGCTGTGCTTTTTCTGGCAGCATTGTAATTTATGTAAAACTCCAAAACAATGTTATTATGTCCTTATAATAATATCAAGCCCTCTTCAAGTTTTCAAGTAATTCGAATGAATATTTAGGGAGATATAGATTTTATTTAGTTCACTTTCCTCACTGTTAAAATCTGCATGAATCAATATTTTACTTTGTTGCATTTTTCATATATTTTGTGCATTTTTAAGTGGTATCCCATTAGGGATATTTCAGTTACTTAGGTGGCCAATTGCGTAAACTAAACTTGGAGTTATGATAATGTGCAGCCCTTATAATAGTCTCATATACTACCCATTTTCACAACTCGCAACAACTTATGTTCTCCATGTCGGGTGTAGGTAGAGGTAATGTTGATGAGTACATCATACTTTGTTACACAAAGATGTGCGGAATCTAAATTTGAAGGATGTGTAGGATCGAGCAAATGTGGTGTCTAGAACTTTAGAAGCTCAACACCGAAATTAGATGCAAGCCCAAGTACCAAGGAAGATCAAGAACAAAGGCATTTTCCCCAACAAAGGCGAAGTATGGTTTCAGGACCATAGTTGAATGGTTTGCTCTTGCAGGTACAAACTTGAAACCATTCTTTCTACAAACGGAACCAAACCTTATCACCAATCTAAAGGAGATGCGGAGTGTTGTTCCCATCATGCCATACCTTGTAATTTTTTTCGTAGGAGTCAAAATTTGTTGAACATGTTGGTGCACTTGTTGGTTTTGTTGGTTATGCTAGAGGATTTTTTTGCTTTGTCCAATTCGTTGGCTAGCACACTAATCTCTAGGATTACAAGGGTGTGAAAGGCAACATCTAAGGGTGTCGAAGATTCAAACCCATAACATGTCTTGCATCAACTATGCCCCTATAGAATTGCGAATAACCTTGTTGGAGGTATGTTGAATAAATTCCAAGTTACAGTCCCAAGTGTGAGGGTGGGAATTGTCATACATGCAAAACAATTGATTGAGGGTGTGGTTCACCACTTCCATCTAGCCATCATCTTGAGGATGAAAAACTATAGACATGTTTAATTATGTGCCAAGCAATTATGTGCCAGGCATATCCCACAAAGCTTGCAAAAATGGCCAACAAACAAAGGATCGGAATCAAATACAATGGAGAGAAGTACCTAAAATGCATCTAAATGTGCCAAAAGAAGAGTTTAGCTATCTCAGGTGCAGTAGTTACTTTTTACATGCCATCATGATTTCCTTTTATGAAAATCAATCACAACCACAAAGACATACTCAGGATGATGCTTGGTCATTAGAAGGCTAGAGAGAGAATATCCATTCTAATAGATTCCCATTACCTGGACAGAACTGAAAGAGGTGTGTACGTACCCAATTTGTGATCGGAAAACTTGGCTATGCTACAAGGAGACAAGACTTGATGTGAGCCCCAATGTCTTTGTGCAAGTTTAGTTTATAGAAATGTTGTTGAAGTATTGCTAGTGTCCTAGTGACTCGAAAATGTCCACAGGATTCATATTAGTGTGCCTCCCAAATAAGCTTTGAGCAAGGTGTATTTGACGGAACACACATGGCCGAACTTGTAGAGAAGCTAGTCATGCAAAGAAAATTCACCAAGTTGTCCTTGAGAAAAGGTATTGAATGTGTGTGCAAGGTCTGGAGTTGCAAAGTAGTGAGGGATTCAATTCATGGTATTTTTATCTCAATTGTCAAGCACCCTGAAAATTGAGGTGGCTAGAGATATTTTCAAGAAGTCAATTAACTTGTTTTCTTTCCCTTTCTTGTGCTTAATCACCAAATGGAACTTTTTCTCATAGGTTATCCACTTTGTGTGTATCATTCAACTCCTCACTTGAGTGTGCAAAAATTGAAGAGGCTTGTGATCTGAATGAATGATAGTTTCCTGACCTAGGAGATAGTGTCACCATTGCTTCATGGCTTGAGTGATTGTATCTCATAGGTAGAGTATCTCTGAAAAGTATCATTGAACATTTCTGAATGATATGCAACAGGGTGTCCATGTTGAGTAATCACTGCGCCAAATGCCAAAATAGAAGCATGAATCAAAATTTTGAAGGGCTGATCGATATCAAGCATTGCAAAGACAGGTGTTGAACAGAGTTTGTGTTTACATTCTTTGAATGCTTGTTGTCATGCAAATGTCAACTGAAATGAACTTGATGGCCATGATAGGTGAGAGAAGCCTAGACAGGCCCTGAACAGAGCCTGTGTTTGAGTTCTTTGAATGCTTTTGCTGTGCAGATATCCACTGAAATGCATCTTTAGTTCAAACTTCAAACAACTGAATTTAACAACCAGGATAGCTGAGAGAAACCTAGTACAAACCGCTGATAGAAGTTAGTGAGTCCAAGAAAGCTTTGCAATTTTGTGAGATTGCGAGGAATTGGCCAATTTTGGATGCTTTTGATCTTTTCAGATCCACACGAATTCCTTCACATTCATTATGTACCTCAAATATTGAACTTGAGTAACACCGAAGGTACACTTACATAAGGTAGCTCACAACATGGTGGCGCAGAGTGTGTCGAGGAACTTCTAAATATGTACTATGTGTTCTTCCCATGCCTTACTATAGATGAGGATGTCATCCAAGTAGACAATGACAAAATAATTTGTGAAGGGATATAGTATGTCATTCATGAGACTCGTGAAGGTGGCTGGAGCGATGGCATGAACAACCATTTATTAGCCCTTCTTTTGTCTTGAACACAGTCTTCCACCTGCCTTCTCGGTTGACTGGTACTTGGTGATAACTGAACTTGAGATTAATCTTTGTGAAATGTTGCGCAACTCGGATCTAGTTCAAAAGATCATCAATATGAGGCATAGGATACCTATTTTTGGCATTGATCTTGTTGTGTGTGCTGTATTTAATGCAAAGACACCACGATCCATCCTTCTTCAGTGCAAGAATGATTTAATCACCACAAGGTGAAGAAATCGTTGAAATCTTCCCTTGTTCAATGAGTTTCTAGATTTGTCTTTGAAGCTTCTCATTCACCCAAACTAATCTGAGGTATGAAGGACTATTGGGAGGAGGTGATCCTGAAATCAAATCAACATGATGCTTAACTGAGCAATGTGTACAAATACCTTTAGGTTCTTCAAAGACATCTCCATATTGTTGTATGAGATTCTCAAGATGCTTCTGTTGAGCTGCAAACTTGCCAGGTAGTGCTGCAAGAGTATGCTTCTTTGCAACGCTATCTGACATTGGTCAAACCGTAAGCAAGAGAAACTTTTGAGGATGAACAAGGTTGTTGCTGTATGGTATTAGACTTCTGATTAAGTTGCCCTGAAGGTTGTCTTTGGTGGAGGTACAGAGGAAACTGGAAATTTCTTCTTTTAGTTTGTTCCTCACTCTTCACAACTTTCCTACAAGCTTCCCCCAAGTTTGCACACAGTAGGAACTCCATGGCAGACTGTATGTAGAAATGGAGCCCTCTAGTGTACTTCAGGGCTTGATGCAAGTCTATTTCAAAGAGTTCAAATGTGATTATAGTTCTTGAAACTCATCGGTGTAATTTTTCACAGAGTGATCCTTCTTCTACCTTAACAATTAGAATTTCTTATAGACATCATGAAAATGCTTATGTAGAGAGTATTGCGAACACACCATATCAACGTACTTTGAACACATATTGATGGATTCGTATTCATCCTTTGCAATATGAGATCTCCACCACTGAAGCACCAAATTAGACATCTTCAAAATCACAAATATGATCTCTTCTGCATTTAAGAAATTGTTGACAGTGCAGAATGATTCCAGCTATCGTAGCCATTCATCCAATGCTTTAAAATCAATTTTTCCTTAAACGCTGGGAGATCTAAGTTGACTTGCACCTTGAATAGATTCTGGCATTGATAAGAATAAATGGCAGGAGCTATAGAGGTGGAAGGACCTAGTTGCAGAGTTAGATCATGCAACTGGGAGAAAATTCCTTTCTTTGATCTTCCAAAGCAGCCTGAATGAGCTTCTAGACATCTGTCGTAGAAGACTTCTATGTTTCATCCACAATATTGGATACGTTAAGAGATTAACCAAAATACAACTAAGTTGTATGCCTTCTTTTCCATCTGATTGACATGTACTTATAGAAATTATTGCAAATAAGTTCTAATACCTATGATCAATGTCCAGCCCAAGAGATGCACAAAGGACGATCTACAACTAACTAAACTACGCATCCATTCAATTAGATCACAGCTTATGAACATGCAATGGAATGTAGCAAAAAGATGCCAAATAGCCATTACACATTTGTGGAATAAGTGTGAGCAAAGAAACTCTTCTATTACCATAAAGTTGAACATAAAGGATAGGAAATTCACAATGCAAGGGTTAGACTATATATATCTAGCATACCAAATCCTAAAGAGGATTTTATGGGTTTGTAGAATATTATAGAACCAGACTAGATCGATGTATAGATTGATACTCGCAGATTATTCATTTACTATGTCTTTTTCTTCCTATCTACGAAAAATAGGAAAGATGTATATATTAAAATGTGTATATGACATGACTGGTTACAAGAACCATTCATATTCCAACTGTTTCATCTTCTGGATCCCTCACGGATCTTGGAAGATGAGTTGATCCACCATCAGATATGGACAATTGTGGAAGAAATCTATCGGGGTGCACACGCAGAACCTGTGAATCATTTCCGTCTTTAGTTGCCAAGAATGCAAAACAGGGAGCTTTGCAAAGAAAGAAAGCTTTGCAATGAAGAAGATTTGATTTGCAAAGGTAGCTTCACAATGAAGAGGAGCTTCACAATGAACAAGGGCTTCACAATGAAGGTGATGCTTAGTGAGAGTGGTTTGCAAAACAGAGGTACTTCACAAAAAGGGATGAGCTTCGCAGGGAAGGAGGTGTTTCGCAACACTAAACTTGCTACACAAAAAGAAATTATTTCGCAACCAGCAATTTTGAGATAGACTCAAGTAAGGTTTCAAGCTTGTGAGCATCTTGAGAAGCTTGAGAAAGGCAAAAAGCCTTGGGAAGGTGAGAACCCAGATCCAAGATGCTTTTATTGCTTCGATCAATCACCATACTAGTGCTTTTGCGCAAAACATAGCACATTGCCGATGCATACTTGCTTAGGCACTACAAGATCTCTAGACGGACCATGAGCAAAACAAACTTTTGTGTGTGGGCCACAAAGACCATGAGAAAAATGAACATCTATGCATGGGTCACAAGCTTTTTGCAATGCTTGGAAAATACCGAAGTGGCTTGGTTCTTCTACGAGATAATGTCATATTATAGATGTAATTATTGACTTTGATAGACCAACTCTATAGCTTAGCTTTGTAGGTACCATCTCGATCTTTTACATATGGCTTGCCGAGCAAGTTGTCGCGAGCTTCGAATGGTGCAATGTTGTGAATGACTATATCACACTTGGGCTTGATTTCATACTCGAAAGTGCATTGACAACAAATTCATATATCCTTACCCTACGAAACCACATGAGTGAGTATGGCTAAGGATGTGGTTCAATGGTAAGACCTAGGCACATGACTACATCTTGCACAATAATATTCTTTTTGCACCCACATTCAATGATGACATCGAAGGCTAACCTTTGACCCAAAACTTGGAGTGGAAGAGGCATTCTCATTCCTCTTAGTTGTCGATGGCGAGGTGTTGATGCTCAAACAAGTAGATCTTGTGCTAGACTTAATGTGGACTGCACAATAACGACGGTTGTACACGATTTACAAAATCGTTATGGCACCACTTATCCCCTTAGTTCCTCTTGCCCTTGTCTGGTGCCAGAGCCTTTTGTTGTGCCAATGGCTGTTTCAACTAGTCTCCTTGGTGCAAAGGGTTTTGGCTCAACACTAGGGGATTTGGTGTTCTAGACGAAGGCTTGCTCTTGCACAAGGCACCAAAAGTGGAGGTGCTCTTTTACTTCATCTTGACGTTGGCCTTGATCTTGGCAGTGTTGTGGTAGGCTTTTCTTTAAGGTCAAGAATGCCATCTTGGCTTGGATATATAATAATTGACTAGCGACAATAAACAATATACAAAATATGCAACAATACAGCCAAGTCAAATTCACATGTAAAGAAAAGTTGAAAGGCAATAGTCACACTTGGCAATATCATTATTTTGTATGTAATTTTCTTAGGACAATACTCACAACATATATTTCCAATAGTGCATCCAAAGAGAACATATCAGGACACTAAATACTTTTAAAAGACAAAAAGATTCCCAGTAATCATGTGCAATTGGGCTCACATCTACTATCCTATGAAAAATGCAAAATAAACAAATGCCAAATGACACTCGTACACTTACTTGGGCAATACAACTTCTACCAGATAGTTCCTTCTCCAAAAGAAATGACATAAGTCTGTTGCATATGATGCTAGTATGCAACAATACAGCCAAGTAAAATTTACATGTAAAGAAGAGTGGAAAGGCAACAGTAACACTTGGCAATCTCGTAATTAGTATGTCATTTTCTCGGGACAATATTAACGTGTATTTCAAATAGTGCATCCAAAGAGAACTCTTGAGAATATAGTGTTAGTACTCACATTATAAGTGTGTGAGAAAATATATAACTAGCACTAGAATTATTAATTGGTGTGAGACTTCTTGTACGTGAGTTATACAACTCACTAGAATAGGTTGGGAGGTTGAGAAAGAATAGGAGGGAATTTAGAATGTGATAAGTCTTGATTCCTATTGTGTAGGATCAAGAAAATGTATAAATATCTTTCCATTCAGTAAATAATATTGTCAAGTTGATTGTGTTGTACTCTGACCAAACTTTCATTTGGTATCAAATTCTGGTTGATCATAATGGAGGAATAATAACAATTAAGGGGCAGTCCATGTCTCTTTATTGCCTCGGTTTATTGGTTTTGAGTTCATGTGTTCAATTTATCACCATATATTGTTATTATTTTACTATAGCATTGAAGTGTGAAGACAACATTGTCCTTAACATAAATGAGGGAGAAGCCTGGGTAGTGAAGTGCTATTCAGAGGATTGGAGGTGCTTTAAGTCTGTTTGAAGTTCTGTTGGGGAGGCATTGAAGCCAAATAGGACAAGTTTTGGTGCAGCATTTTTATTTGCAATTGTTGACTCAGATCAAAGATAAGAAGATCAAATTCTCTCAAGCACCCACGCTATATAAAAGCACCTTTATTAAAAAATATTAGGCGTCGAGCAAAGAAAGCTGCGAAGTGCCACCACCAGTTGGGACATCCCATCCAAAGACCTGATCATCCGGTGAAAGAGATCTTCCAATCACGCCATTATCCAATGAGTAAAGCTTTTATATGCAGAAGCACCCAGCCTGATAAAGGTGTTGCAATTTTCTTCCTGAAGGTGGCGCCACAAGTGCAAATCCTAAGTGCAGCAATGAAGTTTCTGATCTTGTGCACAGTCGGACTCCAATCACCATAAGAGCTCCTCCAATGACACATTTTTCAACAGTGCCTCCATCTATAATGGATCTTCAAGTTCATACTATGCCTTCCACTCATATTCACTCACCATTTCATCTTTTCTGCCTACACATGGATGTGAGTTTGTTGTATAGTTGTGTATCGGTATTAGTTTAAGTTTGTTACTAGATTGCAGTTTATTATTTATTTTTAGTGTTGAAATTGTTGTTTGTATTTTCTAATTTTTTGGTTTGTAATAGTATTTTAATGAGTCATTAAATAGTTTAGCTTAGTGTGAGATTCAAGTAAGTGTGGTGTCCACTTAGTAGCATGTTATGGTATTTTGTTCAGTTGATATAGTTTATTGCAATAGTGGTTAAATAAAAATATTGTAGTTTATAATTGTTTTTAATATATTTTGTGGAAAGTGTCATGTGTGTCTTTTACATAAGAGTCAAATTTTATTTAGTTTCTGGTTTATAGTCAGTTTGTTTTTTTAAATCACAAATATAGTTTATCAAGTCACTGATGTTGTCAGCCGAAGTCATCAAAAGTAAAGTTCTCTTTTTGTAAACGGGCACATTTTCAGTTGAAACCTTCATCCCAAGTCATTCAATTTGTTGGGGCAGGGCTAATGGGGGAGAGTATGGGGGTGTGGGGGTGAGGGTGCGTTGGGAAGTTTTCAAAAGTGACATACAATACTATTGATCTAGCTATCTGAGCTAAGCACTGGAGGTTGGAGCCAACAAACGACGGAGGTTTATCAGCAACCTCGAATTCACTGCAAACTTGGAGGCTGCATATTACAATAGTGGAAAAACAAGTGCCAAACCAACTAAAGCGGAGGGTGATTTCCAGTGGTAGTGGGGTCACCTATGTTATTTGTGATCAGGTGACAGTGGTCAAGAACAGTGGCTGTAAATGCAACAATAACGATTTGGTCTTCATTCTTCATTTTCCCATTTTTGTGTATGCAATAAATAAAGAGTAAGTGGGTGTGACAATTTCTGTTTTCCCAATTGAAGTACATGGTTGTGAACTAAGTGTAAGCCTACATAGAATAGAGGGTGAATAGATGTAAGTGTCATTGTTCAAACTTGGATTGGATTTTGCATTTTCATACATGGACTAGGTTGTGAAGGTCGATGAGTTCCCATATATCAGTAGATGAGTTCCCATATATGGTAGATGAGTTGCCATATATTGGTTGATGGGTTCCCTTTATCTTCAGATAATTTGTGTAGCCACATGTGCCAGTGTTCACATCAAGGGGGAAAGAAGTTGGGAATATAATGTTAGTACTCACATTATAGGTGTGTGAGAAAATATATAATTATCACTTGATTATTAATTAGTGTGAGCTTGCCTATATGTGAGTTATAAGAACTCGCTAGAATAGGTTGGGAGATTGAAAAAGCATAAGAGGGATTAGAATGTGATGAGTCTTGATTCCTGTTGTGTATGGTCAAGCAAATGTGTGTGTGTGTGTGTGTTTCCATTCAATGAATAGTTTTATCATGTTTATTATGTTATGCTCTGAACAAACTTTCAAGAACATATAAGGACACTAAACACTTTAAAAAGACAGAAAATAGATTCCCAGTAATCATGTGCGACTGGTCTCACATCTAATATCCTATGAAAAAATGCAAAATAAACAAATGCTGAACATGACACTCGTACACTTACTTGGGCAAAATAACTTCTACCAAATAGTTCCTTCTCCGCAGAGTGCGGCATAAGTCTGTTACATATGATGCTACAATGCCGGCATCAGTTATTGGTGCCATTTCAGTACATATTTGTACTATGTGTAATGCTTGCCTGTAATATTGTAAGGAAATTTTGACATGTCAGTTCCATTGCCAGCATTACTACAATGCTCTAGGTAGACTGCAATAAAAGATAAAGCTTTACTTTAATAGTTTCATGTCATGATTTGATCAGTTAATAAAATCAATAACTCCATCACATAATTAGCAATAACACAAAATCATGATAGAAATAAGTTATATGGCCTAAATCCATTTCCTCATCAACGA
The DNA here is from genome assembly GCA_018340775.1 of Taxus wallichiana var. yunnanensis. Lineage (NCBI taxonomy): Eukaryota > Viridiplantae > Streptophyta > Pinopsida > Cupressales > Taxaceae > Taxus > Taxus wallichiana. The sequence goes on from CM031234.1 coordinate 331,772,762, forward strand.
GGATTGTTATGTAATATTTTGTTGCTTTAATATATTCTGTTCTCATTGAAAATTTGTATTAGGAACAGACGCTCCATAGACTGACACATTTTCATTTGCTTCATGAAGAAGGCTCTACAAGGGTTTTTCACTTGCTCTTGGAATTACAAACTTTTTCTGTTACACTTAAAAATGATATATTGTTGAAGCATAATAATCAATTCAGGACAACCAGTTTGTGGAGTTCTAGAAGCTCTTATATTAATCTCTTTTAAGATGTTAACTTATGAGTCTATGGAAATACTTATATTTTCCAAAGAAACTAGAAATCATTCCTTGGTAGAAATAGAATTTGAAGATGACCTGTCGATTCCCTATGTGACACTGAACCATAGTCGCATTACAGTATGAATTTTCAAAAGCATATGGCATTTTACCATTTAGTACAAATATTTAGTTCATAACATTTCAAAGTGGCTTGCTAGATATCCTCGTTAACTCATCACATATCAAGAAACAAATAAGCCATATAATAAGTGTTCCCACAAGAAGTTGAAATGGCTTGGAATGCGGAAACTAATGTTAAGTGTTCCCCCAATAAGTTGAATCTTTCTGTCGTGACCCAAAACTCATAAAAATACAAAAATAAATTTATAATATTTTTCTATGTTTTCATATTTTACATTTTGAGGCCCTACAGAACATTCTTTGGCCTCAAAAGATTTTTGAATTCCCTAAATGGCTGCTGCAAACATACCTTTTTTCTTTTTTTTAAAGAAGCAATTTATTCAAGAGTAGATGACAAAGTTACATCATCTGATTTCCAAACATACACACTACAGACCCAGTACTTAGCCTAAGAGGTGTAGTGCAAAACTCTAGCATTCCAAATACAACTAAGCAGGAAATACATCACTATCCACATATACACATTCTTCAAGCAATTACAGATTCCAAATCTTGGTATCATCTAAAGAAAGAAGAGAGTAGATAGCATCCCTAGTCTATGATGACCACCAACACAAGGGGAGACCATAACAGACTATATCAGATTTGTCCAATGCCCAATTTGCCAAAGCATCAGCCACCCTATTTTGATTCCTTGGGATATATCGAAAGTCTATTTTCTAAAAAATTGCTAAATATGTTCAATTGAATCCAACACTCTTCCCAATCTCCAATTTACATGGTTGCCAAGGGTAACATGTTGTAGATGCTTAATCCAAATTTGAGAATCTGACTCCACTATGATATGCTGCCAGCTTACCTTCCGAGCCTCTTGAAGTTCTCTCAAAATAGCATATCCTTTGGCCATGTTATTGGAGAGAAACCCTAAATTTTGCACAAAGATAAAAGCTGGAACACCATCATGTGATCTCCCTACTCCTCCCATACTGGCTTTTCTAGGATTGCCTCTAGAGGCCCCATCAATATTAATTTTACCTACCCCAACAAGAGGAGGAGACCATTGCCCATTATTATCCATTGTAGCCCTTCTACCAATAGACTGCTTGGACTGAATTTGAAGCCTAGATAAAATACCAACCCATCTTTGACTAGGTGTCTGAGGGTGTGTTATCAAATCATGTACAGATTCTCTGATATTTGCCTGAGTCCTGTTCCAAACAAAATAGTTGTCCCTGTATTCTTGATTAAAGATTCGCTGATTTCTCTCCTTCCAGATATTCCAGAGGAGAAGAGATGTGCTAATCCACATAATTTGACAAACATATTTATCAAAATGAGCCTGATAGATTCAATCCCTCCAAATTTGGTCCATATTTCCAACCCCTGCCAACAAATATCCAACAAATTTGCCAGGTTGTGCCAAAGGTTGATTGTAATCAAACAGTCTTTAAAGAGATGATCAATAGATTCCTCACTACCCCAACACATTTCACATCTAAAAGGACCATAAAACCCTTTTTCGAAATAATATAAATTGAAGGCTTCTTGCTCATCTTCCTTTCCGTGGGCAAGAAGAAGTTGAACAAGGGAAGAACTTGAGCTATATTTCAGTTTTCTTTATTCACATTTAAGCTTTTATTTTGTGTTTCCCCTCTAAGGCAGGTCAGCTGGGTTGGAGAGCTCCCAAAAGTGAAATTAGAAATTAAGACAAGCTTTTAAAGAGGTCGGTCTTGGGGGGAATTCTCCTCTAAGGGTTTTGGCACCACCACTAAGCTATAAAAGGGGTCGCATAGGCTCTATTTGTGCATCTTTTTGGCATATATACTTTTATCTACTTTGGTTCTAGAGCGGTGCTCTAATCCAATTCCACTAAAGGGTGACAATCCATTAGTGTGGCAAGCAAGGGAGACGGAAACCTTCCTTGTTGAAGATTGGAGGACGGAAACCCTCCAATTTGGTGGTGTTGAAGACATTCTTTGAAGACTATCTTGCTGGTTTGCAGCTAGGGCATCAAGAAGAAGACATATCAAGGGTTTTGGCATTGTTTGGAGCCCCTCTCCTAGGGAGCAACTTGTATAGGAGTGTGATTGGGTGCCTTCTAGGGCACGAATTAACATTCCAAGTTGATATTTGGACTTCTCATATTTTATAAGGCTGATATATTGCATATTTGTTAATTGTTGGGGTTTGGAGACCTCATTTCCGGCCACTTCTATTAGCTGTACTTCTGTTGTTCATTATTTAAATTCCAGCTGGGTTTGTGGTTGAGTTTCATGGTGGAAATTGCCCTAGAATATTGCTAAAGTGTTTGTATATGTTGTAGATGATTTCTATGGTGATTTTGGGTTGAAATACTACTCTTTGCAAGCTGCTGTCCATAAAAATCAGACTGCTGTACATTGTTGGTTTATTTTCAGTTGCTGGTATAAAAATCTGAGTTTACTTCACTTGGGGTTTGTGTGGATTCCTTGTTTGTGTAGTTCAGCCCTAGAAAGGGACATTACAATGTGAAACACATATCACATCCTAGACACATTGTGCAAACACAAGTTGCAAGCCAACTTAGGCAATTATACATTTTGCACCACACAATTTTGCTACATCATTGACCGTGCAAGCATGCATATAGATCCAAAATAGATTAAGCTGATCCAAGACTGGTTGACTAACCACATCTCACAAAACTCGGGAGTTTTCTAGGATTTATTAACATCTACCGCAGGTTTTTCATTGGATCCTTGCATATATCTTGGCGCTCAATTAGATCATGTGTGTCAAATCCGCACTCTAGTGGACACTTGTGCAACAACACACAATCAAAGAGCTCAAGCAAAGCATTGCGTGAAGCCAAAAATAGCCATTTCTAACATTGTCCAACTCTTTGAAATCGAGATTGATGCTTTTGATTATGCACCTGACATGGCACTTGGTCGCATATCAGTCGTAGACATTCAGTGATATGATGCAGCGATACTCCACTTGCGAGAAAAAACTTAAGTCATTTCGTAAGTAGAAAAACAATGGCAACACCAAATCTTAAGTAAGGAAACCATCATTCACTTTGACCACAAGCCACTTCAGTTTCTGCACACACATAGCAAGTTGGAGAACATGCACCATATGCAGTGAATGACATGTTTACAGTAGTTCCATCTGTTGATTAAACACAAGAAGGTAAAGGGTAATAAGGCAGCAGATTGTCTCCTGTCCAAATGCTCATCACAGTGTTTGACACTTGCAGCTACAAATTCTCTGAAACGCATCTATCTATTTTGCAAACCAAGATTTCGCACAAACCTATACTGCTCTTGTACAGGGTAAACAGATGTCAATTTATATCTAAACTACCCACTTCTCTACAAGCTTGAACATCTCTGTGTTCCCACATACACACTTCATCAAAGATTTATCTAAAAGGCACACTACTCCAAAGCAATGTGACACTTTGGCATTACTAAGACTCTAGCAGCACTTCAATGAGATTTGTTTGGCCTCATATGCGCACAAACATAGAGCATCACATCAAATCCCGCATCCTTGTTGCATTATCAAACTAGTGAACAAGAAGCTTTGGCTATACACACCTTTCCTAGTTCCATCTAGGCTTTGGGAATCTATCAACATGAATTAATTCTCTGAATTACCCATGACAAAGCACTAGAATGATTTTTTGTTTGTTGTGATGGATAGGTTTTCGAGGCCTTAGGAATCTATCAACATGAATTTCTTGTTTGGATTACCTATGAAAAAGCACCAAAACAATTTTGTGTTCATTGTGGTGACCAGATTTTCAAAGATAGCTATCATGGCTGCATGCAAGAAAAACATCAAAGCGCCAAACACAACATGTTGCTTCATCATTCATGCTAGGTTTCACTTTGGATTACTTTCATCCACCACGTTTGACCGCGATCCGAGGTTTTTCAATCCAAGGATACACAATTGGACCAGTCTACAACATTTCATCCTCGAGCAGATGGGCGACAGAAGAAGTCAACAGCACTCGTCCATTTCACAATTCTACAAGGCATAATCCATTTCAGAAATGTCTTGGGTTCCGACCAGCCATGCCCCTCAACATCGTACCATGTACCATCTGACACACAGTTGGGCACACAAGAAAAGGAAGTGGACAAGGCACAAAAGTTTTTGCAATGCATCCAACAAGTTCACCAGCAGATTCAGCAATACTCTCAAGCCAACAACAGAAGTACAGAGAATGCCACAATTCACACCACACACCTGATTACTTCAAGCTGGTGATAAAGTCCAGTCGCATCTTTGGAAAGAACACTTCAAGGGTCCACTAGAAAGATCAGGCCTTTGTGCTATGGTCCTTACACCATACTGCATACAACTCAAGAGGATGCTTCCATCTTTGATCTACCACAAGACTTGGGTCTTCATCTAGTGTTCAAATTGGAACTACTTAACCCCTAGTTTGCATCCTTAGATTTAGATCCTGAACATTTGCAGAAAGCACACAAAGATCAGATTGTTGAAATCACAAATATTGACCAAGCACTGGTTGTTTTGAATGGTCGAGACTGAGGACTAGGCTGATCAAGCTAAGCGGTACAGCTTGCTATAGCTTCAAGTTCAATTTCTCTAGCTAACCAAAGACATCATCACTTCTCAAGAAATGGTGAATGATCTGAACGAAGCCGTGAAGGTTTGCACTCTTGCCTTGGAATCCTTAGAGACTAAGCATTATTCCACGCTATCCCACACAACACCAGTGCCAAGCACCTTATGTTTCAACACCAAGGATCACATCACCAAACCCTCACACCATCATGGTAGCACATTGGCACTCATCCTCATGCAAGCTCCACCCAATTGACTTCCGTCGAGATGGGGCAAAGCACTGAGGAATGCCAGGAGGTTTAAAATCTGCGTTAGAAAATCACATGCCATGTGGAACCTTTGCGTCATGTCAGACAACACTCTTAGGTCTTGCACTGTGTTAACAGACTCGATCACAGCACCTAAAAGTTGGATAGAAACGCTTTACGAGAAGGCAAATCATCATTTGTTACAGAAGTTGGAACATTGCATGGCCATATTCATTTATAAATGTTTTCTTGTGATAATATATTTGTAACCATTGGACCCCACGAGTCACAATGGACATGCAAAATCACATTCCAGTCTAGTTGATTTCAGACATGTTTCCCCCTTTTTGATCACCAGAAGCTTCAATCACAACCTTCTAGGCCTTGCATGCATATGTACCATACCTGTTCATTTCCCATTGAATAAAACAGCACTATTATGCTATCTCCTTATGCTTAAATGTGTAATGATTTACTGCAAACCTGTTTTCCATTGCATATTATTTATAATTCAATGGTTTACTAGCTAAATCATTGGCTTGTCCTCTGGTACCGCCATCCTAGGCCCTGTGGTGCGGATCACTATCCAAGAAAGTTTATTGGTATATGCATACTTACTCCACTCAAGATTTACATAAATGTGCAAGAAAAAATAGAAAAGCTTATAGTTATAAATTATATACACATTCCAGCTCTGATGATTATGTTATGAAGAAGAATATCAGTGATACAAAGGTAACATAAGCCTACCGTCTCTTCAAGTCCAAGAGAGGAAGAAGACCTGAAGCCATCTCTTTCTCACTCATGTGCTTAATATTATAAAAATTTTCAGCTAGAACAGGATTCTTGTTAACAACCAAACTTCTCATCTCAGATGCCTGGGCTGTGCTAATAGCACCTACCAGAACCATTGAATCAATTCTTAGTAGAATCTCACTGAATATTGATGGGGATCTACCTTGACCCCAGATTTCTTCTTGCTTTTCTGAAGGTCCCAAGCACCTGGAAAAATGTCATCCACATAACTCATGAATAATCCACTCCATAACATTGATATAACTCACTCATCCTTTGCACGACTCAAAACATAACTTCTCAAATTTCATGCATTTAAAATCAGCGCATATGTAATCATAAACAATATATAAGATAATCCATCATGAGCTCTGGAATACTAATGAGACATGTGAAAGAAATGATCAAACTGCAAAGACGGTAAAATACAAATTTATGTAATCAATAAAAAAGAGGAATTTATGCCTGGTGCAAAATCTCAGGAAAGATTGGGAGGATACACAAATGGTTATTGACTAAAAACTATGGTAGACTCATATATAGCATGCATCTTCAGATTTTCTAGCAAGCCACATCTAGAACAAAATGAGCATGTAATTTAGTATTTAATTCCACTAAATACCTTAAAAATCCGTATTTTATGGCACTATATACCAAAAATCCTCTACTGCAGCCTCATTTGGAAATTAACAATACTAGTGGTAAAATATTTGCAAATATGCTTTGAAATAATAGGAAGCCAAGTGATTGTAATTATAAACCTGAAATCATTACCTCCAGCCACTGCTGCAGTCTCCATCAAACTGAGTTTTTGTTTTAGGACATCACACTCAGCAGTACTTGACTGGGATTCTGCCTCAAGCTGCCCCAACCTAGCGAGCAATAATTCTTTTCTCTGCGAACACTTTTGAGCTCCTCCAGAGCCACAAGCCGCTGTTTGTTCAAGTATAGGATATCTGCCCAAGTAAAATGCATCAGAATTCTGTGCCATATTAAACAAATGAACAGAGCCATGCCACTCTAATATAATGTGCAAAAGTTTATACTAGTTGGCATATATGACATTTCACCAGATTTTTATTTTTATACATTTCTTGAAAAGCTAGGATAGAATCCTTACTCTGCTGTGCATCATTAAAGAGTTTCATGATATCATTGGAATTTGTTGATGGTCCTTTATCTGAAGATGGAAATGATGCCTGAATGGATGCTAGCAGAATCAGCTGAAAGAATGAAATAGCATGCTTATCTTGCACAGAGAACTAAACAAGAGAAGATTTCCATGTGACATGGCAACTCAAACTACCTGAAGAATATCCGCACTGCTCCTGTCAAATCTGTGTAAAACATTTATATATCTATCAAATGCAATATTAGAGAAGGAAAAAGATTAAGATACCCCAAATTTGAAATAACAGATATGAGTGTTGTAATTACTTGGGAAGTCCTGAAAATTCTCTGCCATTTTCACTCTCCCTAAACAAAAGATGACAGCAAGTTAGTCACTCATCATAAAACTTAGAAGCTAATGTTTCAAACCCATATTTCAAGGATGAACATGAATCTTAGTAGATATATATCATACGATTGCTTGAGAATTACTAAATTAGTAATATACCAACATATTGAAAAATTCGGACTCTAGAGCTCACAATTAATCTATTTAAGATCACTTACATTTTGTAGCAACAATATCCATTTATTACCAAGAGTCGTGAATTAGCCTCATTCTTTCTCAAGCATTTCCACATAAGAAAAATGATCAGATATAAAGCCATTACATTCAAAATCATATGAGAATAGCATAAGCAGTATAACTTCAACGATTGCTGAACAATATCCAAATTCCAACTCCAAGTTCACTTCCAACTTGATACTGAAAATTTGCACAATACAAAGAAAGAGAGAAGGAATGCTAACCGCCATCCTTGGTTTACGTCCCATATTTTATGCAAAATGATAAGCCCAACTTCATTGTAGCTTTTAGTCATATGGTACATGGGATTTTCAAGCTTATAACCATTTCGACCTCACATGCCAGTATAGAAATTGCAAACTTTTCTCTGTCACACGAAAAGACCTTTACATCTAGATTAATAAAATATAATACTGGTATTAACTATAACGTGTTTCTCCTTTATCCCTGTAATGCACCTCCTCTTCCCATCCCAGATTCATTTCCCTTCTCAGAATAATTTTTGACTTTAGAGCAGAACCAAACAAAAAAACAGTTATGAACGGTAATTTCCAGGACGGTAAAATTATTCCCAGAATGAAAGAGATGAGCAAAGTTTGCAACTCCAATGTTAGAGAAATCTGAAATACCAGTAAACGAAAACAAGGAGAATGAGAAGTATTGGCAGTTTGAATGCATTGCACCTACAGGAAATCAAATATGTTGGTTTGAAACTAAAAGGAGCCCAAAATTGGCCCTATACAATGCAGAGAATATCTTCCATTTTTCTATAACCTCTTATGGTCCTCACCGTATATTGGGTGACATCTATTCAACAACAATCACACTAGCCTGTCTTAAAGCTCTTTTCCATGGATTTTAGTTAACTTATTCATTTTTCTTTTCCAAGATTCCCTAAAAGAGACATTATTATTCTATGCCTTGCTATGATAATTTGGCAATTTATTCTACTTTAAGGATTGCTAATTGAAGTTCGTGCAAGACTCCATCAGGATACCTTCCTTGATTAACATCAAACAGCTATGTAATGTGCTCTATAATGTCTCGTTTACCCCATTTTAACATTCAATTTAAAGGTCCCAATATCCCTTGCTTTATCACTTTAATCCTTCTGATCCTGGAGCAAAGAGTTCCTCTTTCAATAAATTATGTTGTTTTTCCTTCCTAAGGTGTCTAATGCCTCCATATTCACATAGGAGGGCTCTGCATATTGAAGATGCACACATCTTTTCCAATCTCATTACCAATTTCGAGATGTCAATCTTTCAAATGACTTTCTTTTCGTGCTTTTTAATATTTATCCTTTTAATCCTACTAAAAATCTTCCTCTAGGAGTAAGTTTTATATTTTCTCACAAAGAAGTTGGATTCCAGCACTTCCATTCCAACGCAAAATAATATATATTTGATCCATGCATCCTTCCCAATGGGGTCCTTCATGCATGTAAAAATGAAATCCACATTCTCTTCTAATTATCTATGATTTTCTTTAAATCGGGTATAGAGTACATGTATATTAACTGCAGGTAATAATCAAAACAAGGCTTTGAGCAATTAACAAGGCCACAGAAGGACAGAAATCTGAACAATTAAAAGTGTAAATAAGCTTTAGCATTTCTAACACAAAATATGCCTCTAGTAGAGCAAAAAGTCCTGAAAATCTTCTGAGAAATCATAGAGTCATAGACTATGACAACTAAGCTGGGAGCATGGGCCCCATAGTGAATCAATTTGATATAGTATAATCAAAATAAGGAAGATTGAGTCTATGTTACATCCCTGCACATCAGAAAGAAATAATGAAAACGATGACAATAATAATAGGTGCAGATGATCCATATTCTCTTCTAATTATCTAAGATTTTATTCAAACCAAGTATTGAGTACATTTATATTAACAGCTGGAAATAATCAAAAACAAGGATTTGCAGTTATAACAAGGCCAAAGAGGACAGAAACCTGACTAATTAAATGTGTACACAAGCTTTAGACTTTAAAAGACAAAAATGCCTCTAGTAAAGAGAAAAGTCCTAAAAACCTTTTTAGATATCATAATCATAGACTATGACAACTAATGCGGGATCGTGAGCCCTATAGTAAGTCCATTTGATTATACTATAATCAAAACGAGGAAGATTAAGTACATGGATCAGGGCGAGTACCTAAATAAAACTCCCAACCAACTACTTGACCCATAATCAAAATGAGGAAGATTAAGTACATAGATCAAGGCGAGTACCTAATATCTAAATAAATAAAAATAAATATCCTCACACATAAGTGGGTGAGAATAAATACAATCAAGGTAAATAAAGTACCTAGGTGAACATGAGCTAAGGTAAATACCTACTCTAACACCCCCTCAAGTGAAGCTAAGGGCCAAATAGAAGTGGCATGTCCACGGTGAGTCCCTGCAACTAGGTCGATGAGGTACTCGTGTACAATATATCCATGAAGAAATCTCAAACCAAAAGAAGGAAAGAATCTGCTAGAGGAAAGAGAAGAAGAAGAAGGAAGATGTTCTCACGAACACCCCCAAGAACAACTTCCAAACCCCAAGCATGTTTGTAATGAAATTACTTGTATGATTCGATTAAGAACAACAATAGAACACCGAATAACACAATATTTCGAATAATGATTTCGATATGCAATTAGAATAGCTTCGCCACTTCAAGGGGGCAACCTCCAAACCATATAATAAGACTCAAATGCTCAAATGATGATGAATTACTACCTACAATCCCCTATATATACTATTCATATGTTATGGCCATCACCAAGGCCAACCTACTAAGCATGAGAAAGTATAAATGATATAATAAAATGATATGGTAAGCCACAAGTCGGCTACTCATATCCTAATACAAGCAATAGCTTAAGGGCGTAGCACATGCCCCACAACTCAAGGTAAGCGAGTTGATGCAAAAGGCTTCGTAAAGATGTCTACAACTTGTTGTTGAGTCGGAATGTACTCCAAGCAAAAACTCCATCCTGAATGTGTTGATGAATGAAGTGGATGTGTATCTCAATATGCTTGGTCTGTTGGTGCTCAACTGGGTTGCAAGAAATGTGAATTGCACTTTGGTTGTCACACCAAAGTATAGTCGGTGAATCCTGTGGGAATCCAAACTCACATAACTCGCCGAAGCCAAAGAATTTTCATCTTCCTCGTTTTGATTATGGGTCAAGTAGTTGGGAGTCTCATGTACTTGACCCATACTCGCCCGATCCAATCTTCCTCGTTTTGATTATGGGTCAAGTAGTTTTGATTATGGGTCAAGTACTTAATCTTCCTCGTTTTGATTAATCTTCCATGTTCACCTAGGTATAGTTAATATCGGAGTTAATATCGAGTATGGGTCAAGTACATGACACTCCCAACCAACCGCCTATACAATGTAGGATCACAAAGTGGTGTGGTACATGTGGAAGTAAGAGTATCTCCGGACTAAAAAGGAGATGGACTTGGCTTACAATCATATCATATCAAAGCGAAGAAGATCGTGGTGTACTTTTGCTGTGACTCAAATGAATCCTAAATCATGTCGAGAAATCTACAAACCAAGGAAATAATGCAATAACCCAAGATCTTTCATGTCAAACTGTGTAGAAAGAGCCCTTTGAATAGTCTGAATGTGGGAAGAAGAGTTGTTAGTAACAAATCATCAACATACAAGACAAGTATCACAATATCCTCACCAACATGTAGATATCTTGAATGATCGAGTGGCAATGAACAAAACCAGTAGATAGAAAACAAGAATCCATCTTCTCATACCAAGCCCGAGGGGCTGTTTGAGACCGTAGAGAGACCTTCAGAGTCTACAAACAAGAGAAGAATCCTAAACAAATCCAATGAAGTTGCTCCATGTATATTTCCTCTTGTAAATCTCCATGTAAGAAGGCACTCTTCGCGTCCATCTTGTATACGGGCCACCCCTGTGATGCAACAATAGCAAGTACAAGGCGTATAGAATCCATCTTGGCAACGGATGCAAAAGTCTCAGAGTAATCAATACCTTCAACTTGTGAAAAACCCTTTGCAACAAGATGAGCTTTCACCACACATAAAATGAAAGGGGTTGGAGTTAAGCACCTACCCAAGAATGTTGTAACACAGAAGATAAAAAACCCAGTTCACTCTCTCAAAAACCGAAAAAAACCCAAAACTTGCTTTTTTAGGTTTTCTTCCTCGGTGACACGAATCCCAAGGCAAACCAATGCGTTTCTCTACAACAACAAAAAAAACCAAGAAAACGACTACCTCCAGAAATGGTCGAGTTTACAGTCGATCTTAGGGTTTTGCCACCTTCCGGATCCAATGGAAGGCTCTGTTTTGCATAAAAATGCACGCAGCAACAAAATACGGACAAATCCCAAATATATGAATATACAAAAAAATGTTTGCAAAACGAAACTTACAAACGGATGTCAACAAAAATCTCTTGCTCTAATACCATAAAATAAACGATAACCAGATTGTACCAAGCCAAAAACTCGAGATCTAATCAAACACCACGATCATAAGATGAAAGCAATTCGCGAATAATTTTACACAAAACATTTGCGCAAACAAATGAGCAAAGAATATCATATATTATTATGGAACTCAATGAAATACAATGAGAATGAGCCTTGCTTATATAGGCAAGGTATAACAATCTAAGAACTAGTCAAGCTCGTAGATCAAACCATAAATCAAGGAAAGAACTAGTCATAAAAAAACTAGTCAAGACCATAGATTCTCGGAAAGAACTAGACATCAAGGAAAGAATAAGTCAATACCATAGATCAAGGAAAGAATAAGTCGATACCATAGATCAAGGAAAAACTATACCTAACAACTAGATAATATCCCCCGATATCTAAATAAATAAATAAAAATATCCACACACACAAGTGGGTGAGAATAAATACAATAAAATTAAGATCCTCATGTGCGGATTTCACTAATGCCTCGAGGTTTTGGTGTAACGGTTCATTACATTTAGTATCAGAGCAACCACCCAGGTTCAAGTCCTAGTATAGGTAGCTACGCCGGCATTGCAGTGTTTGCCCGAGGCTCGTATAGGGCAGGGTGGGGTCCCGCTATATTGGCACAAATCTAGCCCAGGATCCAAACTACGAAGCGTGGTGGGATGTTAAGATCCTCATGTACGAATTTCACTAATGCCTCGAGATTTTGGTGTGATGGTTCGTTACATAATCAAACACCACGATCAATAAGATGAAAGCAATTCGCGAGAATAATTTTCCACAAAACCTTTGCAAACAAATGAGCGTGAATATCATATATTATTATGGAACTCAATGAAATACAATGAGAATGAGCCTTGCTTATATAGGCAGGTATAACAATCTAAGAACCACCAGGTCGTATTTCAAACCATAAATCAAGGAAAGAACTAGTCATCAAAGAACTAGTCAAGACCATAGATTCAAGAAAGAACTAGACATCAAGGATCTAGTCAATACCATAAATCAAGGAAAGAACAAGTCAATACCATAGATCAAGGAAAATCTATACCTAACAACTAGATAATATTCCCCGATATCTAAATAAATAAAAGAAATATCCACACACGTAAGTGGGTGAGGATAAATACAATAAAGTTATGGCTCCTAAAAGACCACTACCCTTCAAAACCAAATAAATATGCAAAATAACTTTTAAAATAGATTTTAAGAGCTTTGGATAACTCTCTTTCTCCGAATGATGGTTCAAGGTTGGTGATCCGATATGTCAAGCTAAAAATAGACATACGATTATTCCAAAAGTTTTTATCTAATTTTTATGGTGTGAAAGCATAAAATCTTTAACTTTAAAAATACCAAAAATTGAAATACTTCACATTTGGACTACTTTGCACCAATTATCACCTCTTGATTCACATTGGTGGAATCTTAGTGTACGTGTTGACTATATGTTGACCAAGTATCAAATGGGTGCCTCTAATGACAAAACAAATGTTCCAAGTTCCAACCAATCAAACCTCGCCAAGTGTTGGCTTGTTTTTTCAACGCTACTTATTTTGATTCACCTAGATAGAATTCGTTTGCCTGAAGTTAATTAGAGAGGGGTTGAGGGAAAGGCGGATCAAACCCTTGACCTTTAGGCCCTAAAGCCTAGTGCACCCAGGCTATCTATCTCTGGACTAGCTTTGTCATCCCAAACACCATCTCTCTACTACTCAAGACAAAGCCGGACCATAAGTCAAATGAGACTTGGGGAGCCAAGAGTGAGGAGACCGATAGGCCCTAAATATAGCCATTAGTGCTACTCTACTATCACTATCTATCGGTAAGGGTGAGGGTAAGAAATCGAGATGTAGTAGCATGTATGTATGTACGAATGAGGGGCATAAGTGCACAACTCCCAACGAGGCTCAACTAATAGATAAAACCTTAAGTTTTGACACCAAAATTCAAAATATTCTGGATTTCAAATTCAAATTTGGGGAAATTGGGCACAAACTCAAGGAAAGGAAAAGTGCATAACTACCCCTCATGAAAATTCCAATTATACTAATATTTTTTGATATTTTTGCTTATAGCTCATAGTTAGGGTTTTGATTCAAATACTCCCAAGCCATAAAGAGCTAGAGCCTGTCATTTGAACCTTAGGCTTATTTGATCCAATCTATCACTAGCTACTGATAGAACAAAAATTCAGCCTTAAACTCCTACAATTGAAAATTTCTTCCGAACCTTCACTTAATGTCCTTGTGCTCCTTCTAGCTAAATGGATCTCTTCAAAAACTTCAAAACCTTGACGGGGATAATCTCAATGGTCTAGTACCATGTTAGAACTAAATGTGTGGATCTAGTCAATCCTCAACCAAGTTTTTGAGAAAAAGGCACCAACCGCTCTACTCCATCATCACATAAAGCATCGTCACAACACACACACGCACACACGACCACCCACCCGCACACACACACACACCCACCACCCACCCGCACACACACACTGCACAAACACACATCCGTACACACCCACCCGCACCCACCCACACACACACACCATGGACAAAGAACAAAATGGTGGTACCAAAAGATAATGGTAGAGTACTTGGGTATAAGTTATGTTGCACTGGAAACGTCCCCCACCCCCCCTGTATTCAGCTGAAATGTTTCTGCAGTAAACCGGTACTAAACGTCCCAAAATGTTGGGGACATTTCCACAACTTATGTTGTTTTGTTACTCCACTTAATTTTTTCAAATATAGCCTATATTTCTCCTCAGAGAATTTTCCAAACCCAGAATAAGTTATAGTGTGCTCGGTTGTAAAGTCTTATAACATTAAAACTATACTAGCAAGGAGGCACATTAAACAAGCCTAAAGATAGTTTGGGTTAGGATAGTAACTCCAAAGAAAGTAGGAAGAATCTAGCGAGAAACCAAGAAATGCCAGGCTAGAAAGTAGGTTTTGACTCAATACCACATGGGAAACATAAGCCATTGATAAAGTAAAACCTCAAAAAGGCAAGATTACCAAATGGTACAATTATGTACCAACATTTACGTCATGCACACCAACAAGAAATGATATTAAAGACTAAAAAATAGTGTGCATAGACGCACTTAGAAGGGGCACCTTTGCACAACCAATACGTAATGGAGACATAAGTTTCCAAAATGGCAATACTAAGGTTACATTGAATAATAGAAGGATGACTACAAGTACGGCAATTCACTCTATTTAAAACACCAACATTGCCACCTAAACTCTAAACCACCATACAGACAAGACTACAAAATATGAGCTTTACAAATAAAATACGTCGTGTCTAGGAACACATTATTCTGTCATAACACCACAAATCTCATCGGGACAAGGACAATAACTTACCAGAGATCACAAAGCCTGTCAGCAATTGTTCCTAGAGCCTCATACTAATCATTT
Organism: Taxus wallichiana var. yunnanensis; assembly: GCA_018340775.1. Taxonomy (NCBI): domain Eukaryota; kingdom Viridiplantae; phylum Streptophyta; class Pinopsida; order Cupressales; family Taxaceae; genus Taxus; species Taxus wallichiana. Next base: position 331,788,384 of record CM031234.1, read on the forward strand.
TGCAGAGAAATTTGCTGGCCAATGTCATCCAGGGTTTCCATGGTCTCCTGTGCTTTGAATCTGTACATCACTTTGGTTCTTGAGTTCCTTGTAGAACAAAGTCGCTTTCATACAAGTAGTCAATGAAGTAGCCAGCCAATGATAACATCTTCTGGAGCATGCTGTAAACTGCAGCAGATTTAGCTTCCACATTGCGATCTCTCCTTGAAAAAGCTTCCGTATTCAATTTGACCTTTATTTTCCAATTTTCTATTTCAAAACCAAATTAGTCGTAGTGTTAGAGTTGCAAGGTCTTACTGAGGCAGAAGCAACACATATGCCTCTCACCTAGGTGGATTTACCACCAAAAAGGAGGAAAATAGCAGCTGGAGTCTTTTTAGAGTGACGTCTTCAAAGAAAGCCCTGCCTGCCAAGTCAGAATTCATCCTCTAAATTCTCCTAAGGAGGTCAACAACAAAAGGATGAGGAGGGGTGACCATGGAAAATCTTCACATTCATTTAGCAGTGCCACGGCAGAGCATTCCATAACTAAAAGCAGATCAGCAAGCAGATAAGGGTGGGGATTGAGTAATTCTAAGGCAATTAAAGAACCTTTGGGCCTTGATACAAAACCAAGGTGGATGAGGCATATCAATGTGACATTAGCCTCCATCCCATTAAAGATAACACTAGAGGGGCAAGCTTGAATAGCTCCTCAAACCTTCAGATATCCTTGAAATTATAAGTCCCCTAAAAACCTCCATCACAACAATGAATTAAGTACAAACAATTCCATGTTATCTTCTTAATTATCTAAGATTGTTTCTTTCTTTCAAATTACAGTTTTCATCTCTCTTCTTTCTTTCAAATTACAGTTTTCATGTCTCTTCTTAGTTTAAGATACTCCAAACGCTTTGATCGTGTTCTTTGTTGTTCCTTGTCTTGCAGGTTGTGTTCTAGAGTTATTATAAAAGTTTGCTGTCCAAATACACAAGGTCTAATTCCCATCGGGCATGCTCCTTGTAAATCTATTTCCAGACCAGATGACAGGGCAGTTGACCTTGACAGCCCATGAAAGGAAGTGTGAATAAAATAAGGGAGGTAAAGTCCACTTCCAAATAAAAGGCCATTAACCACATTAAACAATGCACATGTAGTAAGTTATAATACAAGAATATTTTTCATGGATCATAGTCTAACACTATTTCCTCTCAATTGTATTCCTCCTTCAACATTGTCATTCTTACACCTATTCGTAATCCTTCGATTAGCTCTTCTTCTTCCTTCTTTTATCTTTGTTCTGCAACGCTATTCTCTCTTTGATTGTGAAACCCACTCATTATAATTTCAGCCTCAAGAATATGTAACCCTAATCTATTCTTCCATAAATGGGGTAAGTGTCCATTATTTGGCATCTTGTCATGTCCCTTTTTGGAGACTAGCGCACTTGAAGACCTTATCTCATTTCTTCCTCGTGGGATTAAGGGTTGGAGCAAGAGGAACGTTTATGAAGATATCTAATGATAGTTTAGGAGTTGTTTTTATTTTTATGATGTATTCCTATTGGGAAGCCAAGCGCTCCAATAGAGGAATTTAATTAATTAATTAGTTAGTTATTTTAGTGAGCATGTAGGCTCAAGTTGAAATCTTTATGAGGTCGGTCATTATTAAATTGTAGAACCCCTTATGATATAAAAAGAGCTTGTATGGCCATTTGATGATTATGTGAATTATATTATCTCTTTGGAAAGATTGTTTGTGAAGCATCTCTCTCCCTCTCCTAAGGACAAAAACCCTTAGAGAGTCTTGTGTGAGGAACGAAACCCTTCACCAAGTCTAGGGAAGACTTCAACATGGGAGTCTCCACCCCTTGAGGGATCTTTTGTTGTTGTAATCTTTATTTCCAACCCTAGGCGAATTGCCCTAAGGTGCTATTTGGCCAACAATTGAAGGATCTTTGCCCTATTTCTGAATGTGCATGCATAATTGCCTATTTTGAGGTGGAGTGACCTACTTTGTGGAGTGTTTTTACATGTTTATTGGTTGTTCTAAGTGGAGTGACCCACCTAGGGGAGCATTTCAGTACTTCCTTGCAATAATTTCATGATTCTAAGGTTGGAATAATATTCTTCATATTTTTAAAGGCCAAGTTCTGAAGTTTCATTAATTTTGGTGGTGTTTTGCTATTTTTCCAAGCTCGTGGAAGTTAGTTACAGTTCTGGAATAATTAATTAATTTCTGCAGTCTGAGGGTTTCAACTAAAAATCAGATCTCTTACTTCCAAGCTTACAAAATCAATTTTTCTTGCATGATGTGATTGTTGGACATTTATTATAATTTTAGAAACCAAAAGATAGCATTTTCAGCAGTGTTTGAAGGCCCAAAAGCGAGCTTGAAGTCTCCAAAGGGGTCACTGCCCTAGGAGAAGGTTTTCTGGCAGCTAGTAAGGGTTTCTACATGTTTATTTCAATCACTAAGAGCCTGCTAAAAATCTGAAAAGTGTTGTTTATTCTCAGCTTTGCATAAATTCCTAGGAGTCACCAAAAAGGACATTACACATCTGATGTATGTCATTGATCTTTTGCAATTTAAGGTTGTTGTCTCAAATTGGTGTGTAATATAAGTTACTTGCATTCTGTGCACATACACTATGGCTACTTTGTGTCGTGAATCTTACATTTACTATTGCATCTGGATTCTGTTCTCCATGAGTCTAGGTTCATGCTTGACACAGGAAAAGGCAAGAAAATAACTTTGCAGCTGAGAAAAGTTAAAACCCTTCTTACGATCTTCAGATAGCTAACTGTAACCTGTGAATCATCAAAGCCATTTCTGGAAGGTTGGAAACCCATTTCAGGTATTCTAGAATGTTTCTGCCACAAAAACTTACAAGGGCCAGAAAACTTTTGGAAACACTTATAAGAGATGCAGAAAAGTTCCACAAGTTTCTAGCTTCTCTCCAGGAATTTTCAGTGTTAGAACTTAAGTTTGAGAAGTTTCCCATAGTTTCCGATTATGAGTTTAAGGAAGTTTCTGCAGTTTCTAATACCCATTCCCAATTTCCTAAGAATTGCACACGAGGTTTTTGCCCACTTCAGGCATCCCTTCTTCTGAAATCCTTTCCTAATACTGTTTTCAAATTATCGGCACATAAAAAGCTAAAAACAATAGAAGATTTCATGAGTAGAGATAAGACCATTGGTACTCTACATCGATGCATATTTATGAATTGAGAAATGATTACTGCCTATGGTAACATTATGTAAGTAAAATATTTAAATTCCAGAGAAAGAGAACAGTGAGTATTAGTCATTCAAGACAAAGTTCTTCATCATGATTCGGGACAATGCACATGCTAAGTTCTAACCGTTGTTTGCCGAGAAAAAAACAATTCTTCTAGAAGTCAAAGCCCGTCAAATAGGCCCCAAAGCCAAATCACAAAAGCTTGATTACCTTGGAACTCAGGGTTCCCACATCACATCATCTATAAATATATAATAGTGCAGAAATAAAAATTAAGTTACCTAAAATACAGTCAATCTCGCTTTTATTGAATTCTCGAGAGATGGATCACCAAACAGCTGCTTCACTTCCCTTATGGAAACAGCAGGCCACGAGTTCAAATCTTATAACGCACCTTCTAATTCTCGAAATTAAACAATGCTGACGCTCTAAAATCATGTTAGGGTTATATATACTACATATCTAAACTCAGCTTAGGGTTCCGTCGTTGCTACAGTGATTTCGCATCAAAGCATGGTGCAGTAATCGTAAGCTGGTCTCAGTAAGTAGAAGCTTTAGATTTCATTCATCAAAACATTAAACTAACCAAAGAAAATGTTTGATGTCGACGACTGATTGAAAGCTTCAAATGTAGAAAAAGAGTGACTACTTACTTAGAGCAGGAAATAACATGAATTTTTTTGATCCGAGTGCTACTATGGCGGAGAGCATTAGTGCAGAACAAGTGCGGTGCTTTTACAGAATTTGTAAGCGTTTCTGTAAAACTCATGTACATGGCTTCGCTACAACAGAGGAGTCAAATTTTGAGTTAAAGTCGACGTAAAAATATCTCCACGTTTTTTTGGCATTTTATCAAAGAAACAAAGATGTGACTACTATTTAGTTATTGAAATGAAATGAAAGATTTTAATTACGTCTATGAAAGTGAAAAATCTCATGATCTCAATGTTTGAACTATTCCATATAGATGTATGTGGTAAATGTGTTGACATTAAAGTGGTTGATAAATCTATAGATATTTGATCAGATATCACAGGTCTCACAAGTAAGGAAGAGATAACAAGGTAAAGGTGGACTAGCTTTTGACAGGGACATGTAGAGAATGGGTAAACCGACATTTTTACACCATTGTATTTAACTAGCAATCGTACGTGAAATGCACGATAGAAATGTACAAAAGATGAATAAAAGAACACCGCTCTAAGTACCAGGGGTGCAATGGGAAGATCGGTAGGATTTATTGGGAGGTAGTGGAGGATGCAGGAAAGGGAAGCTATGGAAAGGTATCGAGGAAGTAGAGTATGGGATGAAAATTAGGTGGGCACCTTTAACGAAGGCACATGTTTCGAAAGTCCAAGTGAGTGGAACAAACCTGCACCCCCTCAAGTTTAGCAACTTTTTTTCTACAATGAAACACACAATCATTCATGGAATACAATAAAGCAAGCCAACATATTGTTTTTTTATTACAAGGTAGAAATGTACAAAAGCACATAATTTGATTTTGAAGAAGGTAAGTGTAGAAACCTAGAAAGTTTTTCTCAATGCTCCATAGGAAACATAGCATACACTTATTCATTAGTTACATACAAGTTGAATGTGCTAGAAAGTGTTATAACTGCAAACACTACGAGACATAAGAAAATGGAAGGTTCTCTTAATGATGGACTTCGATAAAGATTGGAAGGTTCCCTAAATGTAGGGCTTCATGAAAGAATAATGTGGTATTTTTAATAGTGCCACTAACTAAAGGGCATTATGTTTCTGGTTTAATAGCACAATGTATGACATTTGTCTCACCATAATTTATAGTTTTATACATTTATTTCTATTTTTGTATCGATGTGTTTGAAGATAATAGAGGCACAATATAAAATTAACAACTTAAATATTAAAGAGAATGTTATAAGTATTTTGAACATAAAAGTGGAACTATATTTCTCAAGTTTTAGAAAAATATTTATTTTGAAATTGTAAACAGGAAAAAAATTAGAAATCATATAATGAAATTCAATTTAATAAAAAATAAATTAGTGCAGAAAAAAATTGAATTAAATGAATATTATTTAATTTAAAAGACATTCATTGAAGAAGGGTCCTTATTTTAATGTATTGTAAGATATCTTCAAGCGTGAATCCAATCACAAGCACAACCACACATCAATAATGTTATATAGAAAAGCTAAATAAAATAGGGTGCAGTAATAGAGTTGTTGAAATGGCTAATGTACGTAATGTAAGTAAAGTGTGTTTATGATATTATGCGGTATATATGATAGTTTCTAGGAAATGTCTATCTAACAAATTTAAACTTTGTGGAAATGATAAAAATGCCAAGCTAAAGAAAAGCAACACATAAATGGAAGCCATATTGAGGGCACACCATTCCTGTAAAAAATATGACTACAAAAACAAATTGTAGGACAAATAATTCTTTGTAAGTGTAGTTGCAAACTAACTAGGTTGTAGGGAGGTCGAGTGTTGGACAAGGGCAAAGAGTAGATAACCACTCTCAGCTATTAAACAATAAATAGATACACTAGGTGCAACAAGATACAACAATTTAAAATCTCAATTGAATCAAATTCATTGTGTAACAATACAAATAATGGGCAATCTAGTTTAAATTTACACTTGTGCATTGCTAAAATAATTTATACATTAATAATGGGAAAACTTCTTATTTTATTAGTAGCGATGAGTCGCACGAGGTGATTTGGACTAATAGGTGGTAGTTGTGTACCCTAGGAAGGTGGATGTCGAGGAGAGGTTTCCGAGGATTGGTGGTGAAATCAAAGGCTCTACACAGGGATTACATAATGCCTAGATGTAATGGTCATATATAGTGGAGACCTACTAATCAAATTTGTAATGTATATGTGTTCATGTTTAAGGAGAAATAAAAATGGTAGCGTGACACATAAACCAATAGGCATTGTAATGGCCACGGTAATATTTATTTAAAAACAATGCGAATCAAAGCCAAGGTTCGAATATGTAGAACTCTCTTTGATCACACATCAAGAATACACAGTTTTAGAGGAAGTTGAAATGCCCAACGGAGTAATTTTATCTGATAGTAACAATAATAAACATGCATTAACATGATCAAATGGAGCTATGCATATCAATGGAGTGGATTCTGTGACTCGATGGGAAGAGATTTGATTTGTTTGGAAGGCGCAGAAGCAGTCGGATTTGATCACACATTCAACTACGGAAGATGTTTTAGATACATGCAACGTGGCGGTGAGAGGATTCTTGCACGCGATACATTGTGTCGGAGGCAAAGATAGCAACGTGGAGAAGTTTCCACCTTCGGATTTTCAACGCATGTACAAACCCATATATGCGCCATTTATTTTCTAAAATCTATTAGTCTTGACTAGCCTCCACCCATCTAAATTCTAATTGTATATGCCTTCAGTGTAAATATGATAATAGATACATTTTTGAATTCTTTCATATGATCCAAACAAAAGGGTAGGCAAACGCCTAAAGAAAATCAAATACAAAGGTGACACGAGTTCTCCAAACTTGGGTGGTGGAGAAAGTAAATCCTTGAGCAAAAGAAAAACCACCTTGAACTGACAACATACAATATCATAGAAATCATGAAACAAAATTAAATAAAAAAATTGGTCGCGTAAGGATCCCTCCAACTCAAGAAAACTTATATTCTCTCTCTTTGTGTCGTGAACCCCCAAAACAGTCTACATCCTAGGCAAGTGCGGTAAGTTGGTGGACCAAAAGGGGTCATAAGTGGACGTCATATTGCAAAAATAATGAAATCTCAACTTGTAGGGATTATTAGAAATACGTGCACTCAAAATTAGAAAAATTTATATAAATATGAATCGTAGCATCCGAGAATCTAGTTTCTAAACTACTAAAGTTTTTTTAAAAATGGACAAGTTTAGCTATATTAAACACTCAAAATTATATGACTTAGTTTTTTTTTTTTTAAACTTATAAGATTATAGTCCATTTGCTCGCGATTTGGATGACCAAATCTTGTTTTTTTCCTTTGGTGAAAAATTAGATGTCGTTGTCTATCTTAGGATGGATTTTATTTTGTATTTTTTCAAGCAATATTTTTTTATGATTTTTTCAAGGTGAAAGTGGTCTGAAAAAATTTAGAAAACAGAGCACTTTCTGTTTGCCCATCATAACTATATCAAAAATACTTTGAAATCAAATACTTTTTTAACGTGTATAGAATTTTGTCATGTTTGGGATGGTATAGGTTTTATCACATTTTGATAAGCAAAACAAAAGTTCTGAGTCTTAAACGTAGACATGAACATTCGAGGGAAAAAATGTCTTAAAGACCTATTGTTAGTAAAAATTATAAAATGATATTTATCTTATTTTATTCACTTTAAAATCAACATTTCTACAAAGCTAACAATCTCCCTATGCAATGGTACCATTTTTGTGAGATGTTTTCAATTTTTTCAAAGATGGTTCAAGTCCACGGAAGAGCAAATTTGAAGTTTTTGACCTTTTACATGCCATAATGACCTCCCATATCTCTAGTTGGGGAAAAACAAAGATTTCCACGAGCCTTGAGCGTCATATTTGATGATCTGAGATAAAGCTAATCACGGTTTATAAACTATGATTACAATATTTAATATTGGAACCACGATCATGCTTTATAAAGTTTTACGGTTATTAAATCATATTTACATGCATCCTAACGTTCGAATTTCCATGTGATTTTTAGTTTGGCCTTACTGTATGAATTCTCGAAAGTATGTCTCTTTCTGCACGTTTTTCTTATCACCAAAAGCAAAACATCATGGGAGACAAGAAACAAAGTGAAAAAGAAAGTCAGATCATCGGTAAGAAAAACACCAAAGGCAAATTAGAGGTAAAAAGATTTCAAAATGTTGAGTGAATGTGCAATCTTCGTGAATCAAAAGAGGTTCAACTCAACCCCTACTATCAGTAAATGTGGAACCGGAGTAATGTTTCTAAACTTGTTAATGTTGAAGATGAATTAAATACTTGTGATGAAGATGTTTTTACTATCAATGTTGAAGAAGAATTAAATACTCATGATGTAGTTGATGTTGAAATTGAAGGAGACAATGAAAATGTGAATAAGGAAATTCATGTTGAAATTGTAGACAAGTAAAATTTGACAAAAGCACCTCCTAGAATTTTATGTAAAAGACATGTTATAACCAAAAAACAACACCCTATGGTTTGCACAAGTGTGTGTGCTTGAGCTCACAATGTGATTGGATAACATGGGTACTATCTCCAAGTTGTGGGACTTGCTTCTTGAGATAGACCTCCAGAGAACGTTGATTCTTCTACAAATCCTGATCCTAAACTACTCTTTCGATGACAATCTACTCTAATGTAGGTAAAACTATATTTCCTAATCTAACTTTCCAAGGGACCGGGGAGAGAGGGTGCATGAAAACAAAGTCTAAACTAAAGTGGTGATACACCAGAAAATGAGGGGATGAGGGTAGCCTTCCAATGTGTGAAAAGTGGAAGCAAAATGCATGCCCAAAAGAAAGGTGATCAAGGCTCTCACAATCCAATAAAATGCATTCACAACAAAATTTCATAGACACAATAATAATGGATCCTTGAAAGAGCATAAGATAGACCTTCTCAATATATATCAATAGATTGAAGGGGGGCAAGAGGAATGCAAACAAATACAACAGGGAAGAAGTATCCACAAAATTGCATCTATTGGTTCATTGATATGCACAATTCAATCTATTACAGAATAAGGGCCTGGACCACCATGTAAGGAGTCCACTACAAGGGCCTACATCACATTGGTTTCACAAAAAAATTGACAGAGTTTTTCTACTCAAAACTATCCCTCTCACAATGAGCCCAACACTCCAATTTATAGAAATTTGAGAGGAGAGAGAGAGAGGGAAAATGAAAATCTCTGAAATATGTCTTCTCACCACTTGCAAGAGGTAGTAAATGAAGTGAAATGATGTTTTGTTTCTTGTAAAAGTCTCCCATTCCTGTCATATAACTTCTATTAATTTAGTGAAATGTCAGCCCATGCTTCATTAATGCATCCCAACTACCAAATAAAACATTGTTCTGAACCTAGCCACGTTTTATAAAAAATAATCATTTATTTCTCATCAAATTCTAAATTTCTTGATTCATGTGCGTTGGGCTCGGAAACATGATTCCAACGGTACAATTTTGTGTGTGTTTTTGAGAAATGCAAAAGTTATGGCCTTCCATCGAGTGCATACAACTATTTTGGGTCTACTGGCATTTCGCCATTTAACGGGACTAAGCATTTACTTTACTAGTTGAATATTTTTCTTTCATTTTCATATATTTATCATCTTTTAATTACCATGTGATTTTTACGTCAAAATTAAGAGGACATCGTGCTCATTCCGAAAAGTCAAATTTTATGAAAATCGAGCTCAGGTCAAAAGTTATGGTCATTTCATTTCAAGTTTTGGAAGTCCTGGATGTCCCGCACGTAGAACAATTAGAGGCAACTATATTCCAAAACCCAAATTTTCTTATTTCTTTGCAAATCGGCCATTTCGGTCATGCGGGTCCCCTATTTATACACGTGAGCACTGCGGTAGGTTCCAAAAACTCGATTTACCAAGATGACACTAAATACTCATGAACCAAGTTTTTGCATTTTTACAATTTTTCAACTTCTTGGATTTTTTTCCTTGGATGGGGAAGTTAGAGAGAAACCAAAGGGACCCCTAAAATCTGAATTTTTTTCTGTCTTTAGACCAATTGTACTTGCTCAAGCTAGAAGAAATGATGCAGTTATCCAAGATTACCTTGAGGGGTGAATTTTGGATAACAAGACCTAATTATTTTATTGAAATTGATGAGAATATTTTGAAACCAATGTCGACAAACTTTCTGAACAACAAATCGAAGAAAAGCCACTAAAATTTGGGATAATCATTTTGAAATTTAAAATGATTCCCAAAGGTGTTAGTTGTTAGTTAGTTTGATGAAATTGAATAAAATGAGACCTACATTAAACACCTTAGGATTGAAACATCTAATATACGTGGTCAAACCTCTACAATTGTTGAAAACCTTCATGATGCATATCACACTATTGGTGTCAAGAGACGCACAAGGGATAATAATATTGCACATCGTGTACTTGCTATTAGTGTTGTAAGTGAAGCAACAAAAAACAATGTTTGATTAGGAAAACAAGTCGAATGTTGAAAGTTAATCAAAAACTCTAATGAAAGCAATTGAAAGATGTAATATCCTTCAATCACTCAATAACACTAATTTTTGGGCATTTTCTACTAGAGCACCACATAAGGACAAAGATATATCTAATGTTATAAGAGAAGTTGTTATTCAATTTTGGCATGATAACACTAGAGTTTCACCTAATACAAGAGATGTTGTAAAAGGAGAGTTGGTTCTACTAATCACGAATCACATCCAAAGCATTTCTTAGATATGACTCAAACTCAATTTTTTCATAAGTTTGAACAGGAGTATCTAGAAATTAAAATTAGTCGACATTTTTTGAAATGTTGAAACCATTCTATATGAAAGTCAACTATGCTCGCACCACTTGTTGTTGTAGGCAACATGTTGAATTTTCGATGCATTATGCTAAATTTTTACATATTCATTCTAATTTTCATTTTGAAACTATGTTATTGAATGTGGTGTTCAAGTTCCACCAATACCTTCCAGGATTTCATTCCTCGATATTTTTGAAAGAGAAGTTGGATAATTTTTTTATAGTTAAGATTGTTTAGATGGAAGTTGTGGTACGTGCGGCTGATTACCTAAATTGAAAAGTTGCATCCATGAGAAAATTGGAGGTGTAATATGACATAGTTTAGTTGAGTTTGATAAATAGAAATCAGTACCACACCAAATGAAAGATGGAAAGGAGTCTAAACAAAGTGTGAGCTAGTTACAAAATATATGCCTATTTTTCAATTTATGAGAAAATTTAAGGATGAAATTATTTATGAGTATGCTAGGCATACATAGAACTCGATGGTTGGATGAACAATTCAAGATATGCAAGGACACATTTCCTATTGGTACTATTGTTTAAGTGGTCAATTTTGCATAGAATTACACATTACAACCACAAATGGAGGTTCAATTGCAATATTACAACTCAGTACATGTTGTCATTTTTGTGTATATAACATTTATACATTCTCCTAACAATACAAAGAATGATCAATTTTTTGAAGAGAGTACCACTTTTATATCAGTGATGATCGTACTTGTTCTACTGAATTTGTGCAAGGGTGTTTCCAGTTATTTTATGAAAACTTGTCTGAGAGGGACATCTACTTCAATCAACATTATATAAGGTCGGATAATTACATGTCTCGGTATTTTTAAGAATGCACGAATGTTTTATTGGATGAGAAGGATGCACATCAAGATGGGTGTGATATAAATTTGGAGTTTCACTAAGGCTAACCATGGTAAAGGAGAGCATGATGGTGTAGAGACATGTGTGAAAAGAGCTCTTGAAGAGAAGAGTTAAAGTACAAAGATGGTGATAAATTGAAAGATGAAAAGAGCATAGTGGAATGGTGTATTAACAACATGGCCCAAGGTTCTCAAAAAAATTCCACAGTTCGTCGATATTTTTAGTTGATAGAGGAACAACAAATTGCTAACTACAAGGATTGTATGACATTCAGTCATATGGTCTAGTGATATGCACTCATTTTGTAGCTCGACGCTAACGATCTTAGTGGGCCACATGAACAATAGAGTTGGCATGTTTTTGTGCATCTTGTATCGAATTTGTCACTATTGAGTGTGATTCACAAAAATGGGTGGATGGATGGACTTGTAGGCCTCTAACTCTGCTTCTCGATTATTAACCTCCACGGGCATTGTTATCCAAATAACTCTCCAAATTATTTGGGTAACTTGTATACATATTCTGCTCTGAGCTCTTCATTAAAAGGTTGTGTGCGCTCAAGTTGTAAGTTCGGTTGGCACATTCACTTGGTCATTGTCTCCTCATGTGCCCTTACGTGCTTTCCCTTCTCCCCTTTCCATTTTCCTTTTCCTTTGTTCCACTCTCACCTTTGTGCGCATCTTCGTGTATTCACCTTCTTCCTAGCAACTATTCATCCCTACACGCATACCTTGTAATTTCTTCATTAGATTAGTCCTTGGCCCTCTCTTGCACCCCACATTATCTTGTAATAGTTGTGCCTTGACCATGCGTTCTCCGTTCACCGGTTGCCTCATTCCCCCACGCACGTTGTGTGTGCCTTCCTTCTGCCTTCTTCTGTGTTTCATTCTTCCACACACATATCTTTGCGCCCTCCTTTATGCCTTTATGTGCCACATCATTCTCTGACACGCTTGAGAGTGCCCACACGAACTAGTCAAAGTGCGCCCAATAGGGTGTCAAATCTTGAACAAATCAATGAGTGACATGTGGCAAACCGACAAGAACATTTTAGCATTGGTCATCCTTTCACCCAATCCACGTGCACCAAGTGTCTTGCAAATGCGGAAATGACTCGATAGACTTACAACCACCATATCTTTTGCTTTGAGCTCCGATCGGCACATGCCTAGTCTCAATCGATAGTTGTTGACATAGGTTATAGTGTTAAACATTCAAATTCAAATTCTTGGTGGATCTAGTAGGTGAGAAGTGGGAAAATGTCATCTTGGACATTAATGAGTAGATCCGATTACTCTAACTAGTGATTTGATCGATCCGCCCTCTTTCCTTGTCCAACACGCCAAACAAACTTGGGGAAGCGCATTTGACAAATTTACAAGCATTGAATGCTTCTTGTTGGTGGTTACATTTCAAATTCAGATTCTCCCTCCTTCTCTTCTTCTTCATGGATTCATCTATAAATGTATGAGATGGGCTCATTTGTTATGTTGGACACTTTGGATCCTTACGCGATTTGCTAAGGATTTCATATTTTCGTATTTTGAGTCGCAGACCTCTAGATTTGGCTCGTGCATGTGGATATCGACCTCTTTCACCATTGTAGCAGCTAATGTTCATTTCGGAAGTAATGGAAGCATTGTTTGACTATTCTCCGTCCTAAGCGTGTTTGTATTCTTTCTTTGCCTTTCTTTTGATTGTGTTCTCATTGTGGCATTTATGTCCCTTATAGCTCCTTTTAGTTGTGTTCCATGAAAGTGATATGGTAAATATGTTTTAGTCATGCTACATGTGCCTAACATACTTCCACACATTTCCCTTCATTTTCACTCAAAATAAATAGTGTTCATCCCTCTCTTTCGGTGATATCATCTTTTAGTGTTTTTTCCTTTTCATGTTATCCTTTTATCCCTGGTCCTTTCGCATTATTAGCTTAGTTGTCCCTTTTAGCACTAGGAGTAGCGTGGCAATAGAAATAGATAAAGGAACCAACCTTCTTCAAAGATCCGTCTCAAGTGCGAAAGTCCCACACTCGGAGACGGTTCCATTGTTGTCTCAAATGACTCAATTTGTCCAAATTCGAGATACAGTACAAGTTTAAAAGACCAACATGCATTATGACTTGTTTCTCCATATTAAGGTGCAACATCCAAGCACTTTGATGACATTTCAATTTTGGTGCGACAAGGTAAATGGTTATTTACAATTTTTGTATTGAGTTATGTCCATTGAAATTTAATATGTAGTTTAAATTTGAGTTAAAACCTTTATTTTTTTATAGGACATGTGTTTGCAGTTATTGCGAAAAAGACAATGAAGAAAGGAACAAACTATTTCTTATGTTGTTGCATCGAGGAAAGAAAGAAGTTGACTTCACTCCTATTATAGATGGAAAGGATATTGAGTACCCTATAAGGTCGATGGTAGTTCTTAGAACTTGGCTTGATGGTATCCATTAAAAAATTCCTCTGTTTGGGTGTTTGAAGACTTTGAGACACATAGAAAATACTCTTATATTCACATCTAGTTATAGCGACAAATATTCAACTATACGAGATATCGAGGAAGGCCTAATAACACAATTCTTTGGAAGGTTCGAGAGTCAGATCATGAAGCAATCATGTCCGCTATTCAGAGTAGATCCATCTTGATGGTTCATTGGAATGAATTTACATGCTCACGTCTGGTATATATAATTTCTTTGAAGTGTTTAAATTTGTCAACTAGATCTTCAAGTTCATATATTTTATTAAATTTGTGTATTTTGTATATATCTAGTATGGTTTTGATTTAACTTAAATTTCTTTGACTTTAACACTTTTATGCAGGTTAGTGGTACTAGAAAAGCTTCCACCTTCATGACCTGATGGTTCATTGGAATGAATTTAGATGTTCATCTGGTATATATAATTTCTTTTAAGTGTTTAAATTTGTCAACTAGATCATTCAAGTTCATATATTTTATTAAATTTGTGTATTTTGTATATATCTAATATATGGTTTTAATTCAACTTAAATTTCATTGACTAACACTTTTATGCAGGTTAGTGGTGCACGAAAAGCTTCCACTTTCACATCCTAATGGTGAACATTGGAATGAATTTACATGCTCGTCTAGTATATATAATTTCGTTGAATTGTTTAAATTTGTCAATTCTAGATTCAAGTTCATATTTTTATGTAATTTGTGTATTTTGTATATATATAGTATGCTTTTGATTCAACTTAAATTTCTTTGACTCACACTTTTATGCAAGTTAGTGGTGCCAAAAAGCTTCTAGCTTCACGTGGTCAGGCATCGTTAGTAGAGAATTTTTATTCTCGAAGCGAAGAGAAGATTTCATTATTTTACAAGAAAAGAGAAGCAACTAACAACGGTTTATGTACCTATGGAGGGGGTTCTTGGCTTCGAGAAGGTATCCCAGAAGCATCGGAAGCGTAGGGAACCAAAATGACGCCTACCCAAGTGTTTATAAGGCCATCCCTACAACGGAGACCGAGTAATCACCCGTCAAAGTTGTATGATTTTTTAGTCTCATGGCTCTTAAGGACTACACCCAAACGAAGTAGCCCGGAAGCAACAACATTGTCTCGCACCAAAATGACACCTCCTCTAGTATTTACCTATCCACCCCGATGTGTTGTACGCTTGGTTCGGTGCCATGACCCACTTGTTTGTAAAATATAGCATTTGACAACCTTACATTGATTCAAACCGCACTATTTCACACATTTGCAAATAATAGGGAAGCGAGAGCACCAATTGGAGATGGAAAAAATATGAGACATACTATTATAGAGGGTCTCCATGCGAAGGTGTAGGATCTCGACAAGATGTCTCTAGGTGCCACGGAGAACGAGTAATCACCCGTCGAAGTTGTATGGTTTTTGGTCTCATGGCTCTTAAGGGATTGCGCCCAAACTAAGTAGCACAGAAGCAACGACATTATCTCACACTAAAATGATGCCTCCTCTAGCATTTACCTGCCACCCGAGATGTGTTTTGTAGTCGGTTTGGTGTCATGACCCACCATTTGTAAAATATAGTGTTTGAAAGCCTTACACTAGCTCAAACTGCACTATTTCACGCATTTACAAATAATAGGGTAGCGAGAGCACCAATTGGAGATGGAAAAAACCAAGATAGGCTATTGTATAGGGTTCTTACGTCGAGGTGTAGGATCCAACAAGGTGTCTCTAGTGCCATGTGGAGACCGAGTAATCACCCGTCGAAGTTGTATGGTTTTTTAGTCTCAGGGCTCTTAAGGGACCACGCTCGAACAAAGTATCCTAAGCAACGACATTGTCTCACACCAAAATGATGCCTCCTCTAGTATTTACATGGCCACCCAGATATGTTTGCACAGATTGGTTGATTGCCCACAACTCACCATTTGCAAAATATAGTGTTTAACCTTACACCGACTCAAACCGCATTATTTCACGCGTTTACAAACAATATGGCAGCAAGAGCACCAATTGGAGACGAGAAAAACTAGATAGGATATTGTATAGGTTCCCTACGCTTTGAGGTGTTGGATCTAACGAGACATCTCTAGGTGTCATGGAGATCGAGTAATCACCCGTCAAAGTTGTATGATTTTTGGTCTCGAGCTCTCGAAGGGACTATGTCTAAACGAAGTATCTCGGAAGCAACGAAATTGTCTCGCACTTTGAAATGACACATCCTATAGAGTTTAGCTAGCCATTCAGATGTATTAGAGCAGTTGGTTCGGTTACCACGACCCACTGTTTGCAAAATATAGTGTTTGACAACCTTGCATTGACTCAAACTATACTATTTTACGTGTTTGCAAACAATAAGGCGGCGAGCAATGATTAGAGACAAAAAAATTGAGATAGGCTAATGTATAGGGTCCCTACACCGAGGGTGTAGGATCTTACGAGACATCTCTAGGTGTCATGGAGACCAGAGTAATCACCCTTCGAGTTATACATTTTTGGGTCTCAAAGCTTTTAAGGGACTACGCCCGAATGAAGTAGCCAGGAAGCAACGACATTGTCCCACACCAAAACAATACCTCCTCTAGCATTTACTCCGCCACCCACCGGACATCTTGGTGCATTTGGTTTGGTGCCATGACCCATCGTTTGCAAAATATAGCATTTGACAGCCTTACACTAGCTCAGCTCAGTGCATTATTTCGTGCATTTGCAAACAATAGGGCGGTGAGAGCATTGATTGGATACGGAAAAAATTGAGACATACTATTGTAGAGGGTCCCTACACCGAGGTGTAGGATCTAATGAGACATCTCTAGGTGCCATAGAGACTAAGTAATCACCCATTGAAGTTGTATGGTTTTTTTATCTCGGGGCTCTTAAGGGACTACGCCCGAACGAAGTAGCCTAGAAGCAAGGACATTGTCCCACACCAAAATGATGCCTCCCCAGAGTTTGCCTCGCCACCCGAATGTGTTGGTGTAGTCGGTTCAATGACACGACGTCCGAGGCACGAATTCTCACTACTCGCTCTGTTCATTTCCTAGACCGCTGAAAAGGCGGTTGCTAAACAATTATGCCACGAAGGCTCAAGGAATGCCACAACCCTGAATTCTTAGGTGTGACTAGAGGCATCCTTCAATCAAGTTTTGGATTAGACGGTTCTTGGTTTGGATGACCGAGCGCCAAGTTGTGATTGTCATAAGTTTTCGTTGAAAATGTGAATTGGGATGAATAGGGAAGGGGTTCTTGGCTCCGAATCGGGTGGTCTGACTCCAAATGGGCCTCCTTAAAGCCCACCATAGAACCCGAAGGCATATACCCCGCAATCGGACGTGTTGGCGGTGAGAGTTTGCTCCCACGACGTCCTAGGGCATGACTTCTCACTAGAATCATCTCACATCAATGAGATTGCAACAAGGTAAACACATTACCATATAAATACTCTAATGATTGTTTGATCTCTTTTTAAAGCATGTAAATACACAATAAAATGTTAAGAATATTTTTTGTATATCTTGTGCTAACTAAACTACAATGTTTCGTATTTTTTAATTAAGTGAATTCAAATTAGGACCTTATTGTTACACACATCAATAACACTTATTTGGACTAATAATTAATAGATAAATTGTAAGTACACTAAAAACATATAAAATGACTTGTGATAAATCCCTCGAGACCATTTTTAATTATGTACAATTTTTCTCACTTTGGAGTGTGTTAACCAAATGCTTAAAATAAGAAAATTGATATAATTCCACACTTGAATCTCTCAAAAATGATCTTACACCCAAGAACCTTCAAAACCATTATATAACATAACATCATATATCATATATCATAACAATAACATAACATTATATATCATGTATATCATATGGATAATGGCCACATAATCAAGGCCATCAAATCAAATAAAACATAAAACTATATGGTTATACATAGGCCATCAAATCAAATAAAACATAAAAGTAATATTGTTATGAAAACCAACATGGATATAATGTATCAAACTAAAGTGTGCCACACATATCTAAAAATATAAGTTCATAATGTATTAAACTAAGTGTGCCATACATATATGACCACATGCGGATGCATAAGGCTGTATACATGGACTATGAAGAATCATGAACAAGGACCAGATGGCATATATATCTATACATGGGTCTTATGAATCTAATCATGAAACATCTTCCCTCTCTTCGCCCTGCTAGAAGAAGCATCTTCACGACCCGTGGATGTAGTGGAGCGAGATTCCACTACGAATTTCATCCATGTGGTCCTAGGCATCTCTAAGCAAGCTGCAGCAACCTAGCCTACACATTCATAAACATAAAGTTTTTAACACCCAAATTTTTAAAATACCTTCAAATTTTAGAAAATTAGACTTTATAATGGATGTGAAATCTTACCACAACCTCATGATCCCTATTAATTTGTCGTCGACGTGTTGCAGGGTCAACAACAGACTTATGAGGGGTAGGCTACATACAAATAAATATTTCATATACAAAATTTGATATTGTAGATAAGTAGTAAGAAAAAAGTCCTCCAAAATTTATCAAATTTGAAAAATTACACTGAGTTAGTGGATCTGTAGATGCTACGACAACATCTACTGACACCTCCATAGTCTACATATAGGGAGGAGTCTCTTTGGCAGTCATAAGCTATACAAAAAACATGTAGATCAACATTAATTGACAACTATCTAGCAATGAGTATTAACATGAGAAGAGGACTAGTAGCAATAAGGCCTAAAACAAAGAGTTATGTAAGATTGCAAGTGTACATGACCGAACCAATAGTCTAAACACCTTATGATAAAGTAAATAAGGATAAAATTTAGTCCTATTTATTTCCATAATCTCTCTTGACTATTAATATGGAAAGGTCCTAGAGATGATGTAGATCATAGTCATAATTTTTTTGTGTCTTGAAATTGCATAATTTGGATTTTAGAGCAAATTGTAGGTTCTCTCGTGGATCTATCTAGGGATTTGTGTAACTTTTAACTTTGATTGTAAGGGTGAATCTTGCTAAAAATTTCAAATTATCTTTGTTTATGCATGAATTTGAAGACCTTAAGATTTCGTGGTGATTGATACAGTGTAGTGAAAGTTATCTAGATAACAATTATTTCGAGCAACCTGGTAAAAGTACAGTGTACAAAAATGAAGGCAAAAGTCAGGATTCTCACTATAATTTGATAAATCATGATCTTAAACTAGGTATGAAGGTGATATTAGGTATGAATGAGATGTTTGAATGATCTTAGGGGTGTAGGAATAAAGAAAATGCCATCAGTTGAATGAAATCTGATTATAAGACAATATTAAGTCACAAAAAGGTTATTAGAGATATTCAAGAAGTAATTCATTAAAGATGTGGAATGTATTTCCGGTATGTAGAACTTGGTTCTAAGCAGGTCACCAAGCTATATCCATTGTGTACATGAGAATGCAAATATAGAGAAACTTGATGAATAACAAATATATAATATGAGATTGGGTGTATAGAATTGCATAGGGAGTATTGGTGATAAACATGAACCAAGGGACCCATGATATATTTAGAAGTGTAGGTAACTCATCCCATATTGTCATATCTTTGTTGTTTAGAGAGAAGAGGGTTAATAAAGAATGCATAGAACTAACAATGTTGTAAGGTTAGTTATGCATACATCCTAAGAAGCTAAAAGAGATCCTTATAGGCAAGGGATGATGGAGAAAGAATTAGAGATGGAGTGCTCTAGAAACATGTCTAGCATAGAGGTAAGTGTCCATAATCATGATAAAAGGATATTTTGTATGTCTAGGCGAGTGTTAAACTTAACCCTTGCATCATAAGAGCTTAATGTTATGGTCAAATTGTACTGGCTAGAGTTATGGGATTGTAAACTACTAGATAATTCTATAATTAGAATATTCCACAATTAGAAACAAAATGTAAAGAGAAACTAACCTACGTAAAAGTCACGTGAGGCATGTCAGTAGCCTCAGTGCCTAGAGCAGATGATGACCCGCCATGCTCTTGCGTATAAAATACAAACATATTAATATGTACATGTACACGTGAAACATTATACATGAACATTAAAAATGTGTATTTAATAATAAAGTGCAATCAAATGAAATTTGAAATGTAAGTAACTTGAAACTTACGTCTGTAACACGCTCAACAGGTAGCTAGCATGTCGACGCTAGATGTGTCCTTCACTGGCTCTTGTTTAAAATAAAAAAATTAGTTTTTACATGTATGTACATGATGTAATCAAATACATATATATTAAAATCTCAAATAAAATAAACTATTGTATATATATGTATATATATATTATTTATACTTAACATTTACCTGTGAAAGACCAAGATCATTTGCACCAGTTCCAAAAACATCTACCATCATCTCATCTAGAGAAAAGAAATCATGTGATCTAGTAAATGATGTCTCACCCGCAGTGCATACGACACCACATGATCCACAGTGGTGTGGTGCGCTGCTAGAACCGACGTCTCCACCAACATCACCACGGATGTAATCTGCCACTATACTTGGGTCGAGTGTCAGTGAGCTCCCTTAATGCATGTAGTGTGTCAATCTCCACAACCTTCTTCACTGTAGGAGGGATAACTTAAGGTAGTGGGGTTTTGGGGCACGGGGATCCTTGGTTGACCAATGAATGCACTAGGTCTAGTCTCAGGCAAAGCCACCTCCTCGCGCATAAAACTCAAAAAAGTCAAAATAATTTGGGACCTCATTAAGCACGAACTCACAATATAATTTCTTCAAAATATAGAGAGAAACCTCATTATTGTTACATGATGGATAATAAAAACCATCCACCATTGGTCCAAAAATTGTTCTTGATTCGGTCATTGTGGCACCAATGGATTGGGAACCATTTGTAAGTAGTCGCGGGGGGTATTGGTTCTCGTTAGTAAATAATGCACAAATGCGATCTTTTGCAATTTTTTTGTCTTTTACGGCCACATGGGATAATTTATCTACATACCACCACCTACAATCAACTCTAAAGGTATTCTATTTGTCTATTTGGTTGGTTGCATGAAGTCGATTCCGCCAATCAATGTTTGCAATGTGTTGGCTAAAGTCATGTGGGGCAGATTTGTGGCATGATTTTGTCTTATTGTCTGAATAAGGTTCTCAATGGAAATTTTATTTTGTCAAATTCTTCCAACGATATCAGCTTGTGTTCCTATTGGTTCTGTGGGGACATAAGGAGCCACAGGAGGTGGATCTACATTTGGAGGAGGGTTTTAAGGAATGTTTGGAGGGTTTTGAGGAATATTTGGATGATTTACAAGATTATAAGCTTGCAAATAATTGACAAAACAAAGAAATTGTATACATAAACAAAAAATTGAAAAACCCATGAAAATCACAAAAAAAACCTAAAATGCAAGAAATTTGATCAAAATTGAGGGCTTACCTCTTCGTCTTGGCGACATTGTTAAATATTTTGCGATCTAAGTCCAAGAGCAATTTGTAGGGGGTACTCAAAGCACGAGTGTCAACAGTGGAGGAGAAATCGCGGTTCGCAGGGGAAAATGGGGGAAAATGAAGGGTCATGGGTCTGTTATTTTTGTCTCGTGAGGACCGCGATCGTGGATTTAGGTTTGGAAATTCTCGAACATGTAGAAAATAGTCCGCGATCGCGATACATGGATTTCAGGTTTTCATGTCCACTTTTTGTCCACCAACTTGATGCACTTACCCTCCTAGTTGTCAAGCTCTGCAGTCAATCATATCACATTTGATGACCTTAGGGGCTTAGTGCTCGAATGGGGTTGAATTCTCGTCAATCTTGTCCGTGTCGATGGTGTCGGCTAGGAAATATGTATGTCCATGCGGGGTGGCATGCACACTGAAATTTGTAGTACCATGAGTGACTAGAAATAGGTACAAAAAGGGTGGGAACAATGAGCTTAGGGTACTAACCGAGAATGAAAAATAGGAGGTGGACAAGCAAAATAATAGGTACATGGTTTTACAAATGACATATATCGTTGACCCAGATTTTCCACATTGAAGGGACTAGACAAGATGCTCAAGATAATAATAATAATACCAACGAAATACCAAGAACCTCAATACCGCTAGACTCCCAGTGGTTCTTGATCCATCCTTGAAGGAAGGATTCCAAGGGGATACAACCACAAAAATAAGCTATCAAATAATTATTGCTATAATATTTAACCATAATATCAATAAACTCGGTAGCTATAACAACATCGGGAGGGGTTTCAGGGTCATTACCTTGTTGCATACTTTCGTAACAAATTTGCTTGCATGCTTTGAGCCATTGTCACCACCGCATGTAACAATAGTTTCTACGGATGGTTGGGAAGCCATTAAATAAGTGGTCCACCACTCGAAAAGGGCGAGCTAATTACCCAAAGATGTGACCTAGAAGCTAAAGTAAGGTCTGGAATGGTGCGAGATGTACTATTGACATGCGGAAAAAACTTTAGTAGAGCCAAAACTATAACAACATAGATAATTAACCCAATTCAAAATATTAATATGTATAACATAATAATAATATCAACTAATAATAGTTATTAAAAATAGAGAATCAATTTGATTTATAGAAAAATTACGCAACTTAAAAACTAATTTCACATGCAATGGTGATTAAAAATTATTTAATAATCATTATTACATTGAATTATCATTTTATATTTACCAAACCTATTTTTTTATTAATGGTAAAATAAGGGTTAAGGGGACCCTACCCCAATCCATATGGAGAAAAAGATGTTGCACTAAAGGAACCAAGAGGTCCACCTCTTCCAGTGGCACAACAAGGAAACAAAACACAACAAAACAACAAAAACTTAGCTAAGAGATCCCTTCCCATGGGATCTTAAATTCCTTTTAAAGGAAACATTTACAATTTTCCCTTTCTTCTTTTGACACACTTTAGTCCAGCCACTTTCGATATTCGGATCTTCATTTTCGTTTATGACCTCGGTATTTCGAGTCCTCTTTCTCCACAGAAGCTGAGTCTCATGTTGAAACAAATGTAGTGGAGTTTCCATCAAGTGAAATAGAAGAAAGATGAGGAGCCGGCTCCTCATTATTTGAGGTTGAATCATCCTCGCTCTCTGAATCCACCTCTGAATCACTATCCAATGGTCCTTTAACAACCAATTGACATGGGTCAAAATTCTTCCACCATGAATTTCTACTCTTGACAGGTTTCCTCACAACCTGACAATCTGAAGCTAAGTGACCGAGAGAGAAACAAGTTCTACATTTGAAGGGAAACCCTTTATAATCTAAATTTTGAATCCAAACCCTATCCTCCACTTTGAGCTCAATTGATGCAGGGAAATCTACAGAAATATTCAAGTCCACCAATATACGGGCATAGAAGGTGTAGTCGTAGGCCAAAGTCCGTGGGTCTATAGCCAGAAATTTACCCAGAGTATTCCCAATAGACAACAAATAGTTCTCACTCCAAAATTAGAGGGGTAAATTTGGTAAACGAACCCAAACAGGCTTAACATAGAAATTTTCAGTCATCGGGTTAAAGAGAGGGAACCAAGGTTTCATCAACAAAAATGGGATTGAAAATCCCAAACTTTACCAAAAATCTCATCCTTATCAGGAATTTTATCAAAAACAATAATGAAGAAACCCTGGATTGAGGGTAAATTTCCAATTTACCCGGCATTAGAGGCCTCCCAGGTGAGTTGAGATCCATTCATGTAATGTCGGGATCCCAATTTACCAAACCTATTTTTCGCAACAATATCTTATTGGATTTTTCAGATTTACCCAACAATATATTAATGTATCTTTTCAATTCTCGTATTTACAATATATTTCACCATATACAATTCAACTACTAAAAATTACATGCTAATATATGTTATGCAAGTCCTTCTTTGGGCCATACACTCACGTGTGACTGCTAGTATAATAGTTACAATAAAAACCGATTAGAAAAATCTAGGCCCAAAAAAGTAAAATATATGAATAACACATTATGCCATATCCATTTGATTGGTATATGAGATTTTTTTTCTATTAAAAAAGATAAATTTTTTGATATATATAGGCATAAGTACAATAGAATTTTACACCCTTTTTAAAAAGTTTTTATAAAAATACACCCAAATTGAAACCATATACAAACTATTTTAGTACCTATGAAGAAAACACTACATTTTTTTTTTAATAAAGACACCATAGGGGAGAGGGGCTAGTAGTGGTACACCCTAAGTTAAGGGGTTCACAAAATCAATTGTTTATCATATGGGAATGTGATGTTTTCACTAATATGTAGTTCAAATTTGTCTTAACTTATATTTTTTCTTTGGAATGTTCTATTGGAGGGAAACCCCTATTTCGAATTGATTTAAAATAATAAATTTGAGTTACATTACAACTATGGTGGAAACCAATACTTAAATATGGGTGAAAATGCTTGAACATTGACTTTATAATACTTGTACATGGATGAGAGATCTTACATGTCATGATGTGATTGGCTACTCTACATAATTATTATGTCAAAAATAAATAACTAATAGATAGTATTATGACAATTTGAAATATCCCTAATGGGATACCACTTAAAAATGCACAAAATATTGAAAACTTGCAGCCACATAAAAACCGATTTTACTGCATTTTTACTGGTTGGGACTATCATCACCAATCCGACACTATGATAATTCTTCACCAGAACTCCTCGTGCTTATGATTATTTACTAATGCACAGCCTTTAGTTTGGTGGATGTAATCTGAAACAAAACAACAAACATAACACAAGAATACCATCGACTATGATAAGACGAATGATGACAAATCTGAAATATCAAAGTAAATTATAATATTAACATGAAATCATACAATCTCACCCATGAGGTACTTCAAGTGTTATTGACTTCACTTGCCTTTCACCAAGACTATGGGAGAAACTTTACAATTACACCTCTTAATTGCTTCTTCAACACACTTTAAGCCGATGGCTTTCTTCGCACACTTCCTACAATATTTCTCACTACTTCCTTCTATGCTAAATGAGGGGGGTGGCCTCTCTATTTATAGAACTTCCAGGCTTATCCATCTTATCTCTAAGATAGGATAAGAAATCCACTCTGACGAATCATATTTCATACCTTAACTCTTATCTGTACATGTAAGCTTATCCTTTAAGATAAGATAAACCTTATCATTTTACATGGGTTCCACATTTTTAGACTTTTACAAATAAAATACACAAAATATTTATGACCTCACTCCTTGTCCTTATTACCAATATAATATTTCTAATTCCTAATCATGTAGACCCTACTTCTCTAATTACCCAAACTTTGACATTTTAACATTACTGGACCACTTACGACAAATATTTACTTTTACAACATTCATATTGTACTTTGACTATTACCGTACTCCACATTATTAAGGCACCGCATGACGACGACGCCATTATCTTCTATCGACGCTACTACTAATTATACTTAATAACATCCTATTCCTAATACATACATTAATGAAATAGAAATTATGGAGGAAAATTTTAGTGTCGACATCTTCCCCTTCTAGCTTCTACTCCGTCCCTGAGTAGACTATTCTGGTGCTTGGAAAATATTCAACTTGTCATGTGGTTGACCCATTTCGTAATGGGAGTGCCATCCAATTCCTCTGGTCGCAGACGTACCATTTTCATGCACAATTTCTATTTTGTAGGGCCCCATCCATTTTGGAAGAAATTTTCTCTGTCTTCTTTTTTGTATCTCGGAATCATATACTAGAACCAAGTCATTCACATGAAATGGAGACCACCGGATCTTTTGATCAAAGTATTCCTTCCGCTTCATTTTCTTCTTATGGCTTGTATCCTTTGCTATTTCTCTCATTTCCTCCAAAGAAATGAAGATGTACTAACCTTTCTTTTTCTCAATCACTTTCATCCATCCTTTCATTTTTCATAACTCTCACAAAGTGGGAATATCAAACTCAATAGGAAGAACTAGATCAATGCCATAGGCCAACCGAAATGGGGAGTATCCTGTTGTGACTTTGATGTTGCCCTATATGCCCACAATGCTTTGCATGAATCCTTTTATCCCATTTATGTACCTGCAAGGCCGCATCTTTTGCTAGAATTTGACATAACACAAAATTTGTTCGCTTCCTACCTATCCATTTGTGCTTGGCTTGTATGTTGTTGCCTTCCGTGCTTAATAGAAAACTTATTGACTAGGGCTTCTACCACCTCATTAATGAAGTGGCTTCCTTGATCTTTTACAATTTCTAATGGGCAACCAAATCGGTGATAATGCGTTCATACATGAACCTTGCCACTTCATCCATGGAAGTTTGCTTTTGAATGGCCTAGCTTCAACCCACTTGGTTAAATAATCTGCAAACTACAATATACTTATTTTGGTGTGATGTAGTTGGAAGTGGACCTACAATGTCTATTCCCCACTTTTCAAAGGGACCAAGGGGAAGAATAGGACATAATGGAGCTGATGAAGTCTTACGGTTACCATGTGTTTGACAAATATCACATGTCTTACAATAATTATAACAATCTTTAAAAAGAGTGGGCGGTGATAACTCGCATCCAAGATCCTTCTTGTAAGTTGTCCAGAGAAGTGCCCTCCACATGTACCATTGTGGAATTCTTCTAGCGGTTCCTTCCCTTGATCACGTCCAACTGCCCTCTTGTACTGTCCATCAGGTCCTATTTGAAATAATACTCCATGCAGAATAGAATATGGACGATAAGCTTGAGTAATCTTTCTCTTAGTCTTTACATTGGCACCATCAGAAACTTGAATTCATTCAGATAATTCCAAATATCTATGTATTCACTAGGGATTGTGTCGAGGATAACAATGTTTGCATCGGGAAATCATCATCATCACAAGATGATCCTAAACCATCATAGGCTCGAGAGAGTGCATCTGCGCATTGACATGCTTCTTTCTGGCCTATCTATAATATCAAATTCAAACTCTTGTAGCAAAATTATCCATCTTCTGCTATCCTCCCGATGGGTTAGGCTTATTTACAATATATTTTAGAGCACGATGATGATCACATACAACTAGAAATTTTTGCCCTAGCAAGTAATTTCTAAACTTCTTTCTGAATAAAAATGATAGCGAACCTCTTTTTCATTTATAGTATAATTTACCTCAAGACTTTGCTCATTTGTTTGCTTCCAAAGTAAATTGGATGTTCATTCCCATTTTCATCCTTTTGGCTCAAAGTACTTCCTAGTGCTTTGCATCCGAGGCATCAGTGTACATAATGAATGGTTTGCTCTAACTGGATTCTTCAAAACAAGTGAATACACCAGGGCTTCCTTGATTGTCCAAAAGCTTCATGCGCCTTATTTCTGGTTCATAAGTAACATCCTTCTTGAAGAATCTGGTTAGTGGTCATGCAATCTTTGAGAAATTCTTGATGAACCTTCTATAGTAACCCACATGGCCTAAAAATGATCTCAACTTACTTCTATTAAGAGGAAATGGTAAATCTTTGATTTTTGAAACTTTATCGGGATCGATGCACCAATACCATCTCTGGATACAACATGCCCTAACAAAACGCCTTTAGAACATCCAAAGACACATTTTGTAGGGTTTAGTGAGGCTTGTGCTTCATCTAACCTTTGAAATGTTGTCTCTATCTCGGTGTAGGTGGTCCAACTTGCTCCCATAGATGTAAAAATCATCTAGAAATACTCGATGAAGGTCCCAATGTAGGGTTCAAACACCCTATTCATCAAACGCTGAATGTTCTTTGGAGCATTACACAACCCAAAAGGCATAACTCTATAAGAAAACGTTCCCCAAGGAGTGGTGAAACGTGGTCTTGGTGATCTTTATCTGCTATATGAACTTGGTTGTAGCCGCTATATCCATCAAAGAAAAAACTATAGCACTCTGGCTAGCTACTTTGTCCAAGATCCGATATGAAAATGGAAGAGGGTAATGATCCTTCTTTGTTGCCTTATTGAGCTTCCCTGTAATCAACACAAATGCATAGCTTCCCATTCTTTTTTATTGAGATCACAATGGGAGAAACCCATTACAATTCTCCACAACAAATATGAATCTGCGTATCAAGCAACTTATCTATTTCTTCTTTTACGAGTCTTGGAAAAATTAGGATTCATTCTATATGGCATTTGCTTTATGGGCTTAGCACCATCTACCACCAATAGAATGTTCTACCCAACTTACTTGACGGAGTTCCTTGTAATCAAAAGTGAATATGTGTATGTACCTTCAAAGAGCTGGAGGTAGGATTCCTTCTCACTCTCCATCACAAAGATCACCAATCTTTATTTGTTGGAGACGATCATCAACTTCTTCTTCGAGATAATTTTATGGGGTCATGAGTTGGTGTGACTTGAAGGATATCCATGACTAAAACATCCACCTCACTTTCTTCATCTTCGATGTCCACTTCACTAGTACTAGAGTAATCGAGAGGATGTCCAATCATCGGTTTCATCACTTGAATCCACGAGTTCTCGCTTTATGATGTCGAGGATCACGTTTATCTTCACCCTCTCTCTACCACGTCCAAGTGTCATGAAACCTTCATTCCAGTAGTTTCTTGCATGAACTCTCCTTAGCCATGGTCTTCCCAAGAGGCATTGGGTACGCAGCAAGATACCATTTTTCATCACCCGAAAGTCTACCACACATACACACCCATAAGATATTGCCACATTTGAAACTACACCTTCGGTTTAGTTTTTCCTTTATTTAATGACCTTAACATAAGTGTTGAAGGGCGATCAATTTTAAACCCAACATATTCATTATGAGACTTTCGGTCATTACATTAATCGCAGACACCTCCATCAACTAAGACATCATGAATTGAAATGCCATTACATAATACCTCGACTTGTGGAGCATAGGGATCCGCCTCTGCCTCCAAAACAGGGGACCTCAACCTCCTTCCTTCGTCGAGCATTGAGTCCACTTCGCAACTCCCACCTCTTCTCAAAAGACATAACCAAGAGTTGACCATATGTAATATTTGCATGCCTTTTGGACAGATCTTCCAAGATGGAGTATGGTCCTTGCCCCCGTGAAATCAAAAATCCCGCACACCCAACTTTCTTCTCCTATGGTTCTTACTAGTTTCTTCTTTCATCTTTTTAGGATCATTTCCATCTTGATTATCTTTTTCTTTCTTTCTTTTTATTCTGACAAACACGTCTACTTCATTATTTCTGCTCTTATCTGCTACATCAAAAGAATTCATAGTTACTTTTCCTTTATCATTATCTCCTTTACCGGATGTAGAAGCTCTATCTCGACAATTATACTTATAATGACCCTTTTATAACAACCATAACATACAACTTCGAAATATTTCTTTTGGACCTCTATCTCCTCCCCGAGAACTAAATTCCTTTCCTCAAGAAGATTAATAGTTAATCGACCCATCTTTTTAGCAAATCTTCATACTCAGTAGATGTACTAGGAGAAATATTTGTGCTCACCGGGAGTGGTTGTGGATTCTGGACCAAAGGTGCTGGTGTAGGCTCTACTTTAGCAACAATTTCTTTGGGCTCCTCTTCCATGCTTTCTTCTTACCTTCTTACGCATCTCCTTTGCTTGTTCAATGGTAGTTTGGGCGGTCATACTTCACTCGTTGTCTGATCTCTGGCTTCATCCCAAGAATGAAGTGCTTACAGAGGAGATTATCCACGCCATTCATCAACCCATCCGCTAATCCTTCCTTCCGATCTGGGCATCGAGCTTCCTCCTTAGCTCTAGAACACGAGCATGATAATCCCTTATCTTCTCCTTCTCTCCTTGAGATAGCTTTGTGATCTCGATCATGAGATCTCGCATATTTCATTTGTTCACCAAATTCTTCAAGAAAACTTTCGATTAATAAATCCCATGAATTTTTCACATTATCACCTAGTGTTTCAAACCACCTAAGTGTTGAACCATCCAAAAAGGTAGGAAAAATTCACCATTGTTCCCTTCTTATAAGGCCATTACAAATACAAGATTTTTAAACTCTTGAATGAAAGAAAAGCATCTTCATTAGATTGAGCTTGAAAAAACAAGAATCTTTCCCATTTTCAAAAGTAACCACCGTGAAATACCAACCCACAAGTACAATCAACAAGACTTATGTGCACAAATAATTGGAATCACTATACTAGAAAGTGACTTTACACCTTTCTACAGTAAAATAGAAATGACCACGGTAACTATGGTAAAACTTGACTTACTACTTGATAAAACCGACTTTCTTGTGGTAAACACTATTCACGGTAAAAAAGTGAAGTTATCGGTAAATACTATTCCGGTAAAAAAAGTGACTTTCTTTGCGGTAAATACTATTCCCAAAAAAATGACTTTACCATGGTAACTACTATTCACGACAAAAATGACTTTACCATGGTAACTACTATGCACAATAAAAATAAGGTTACCCTCCAATTGATTTTTGACTAAGTGGGAATATCTCTCCAGAAAATCCACCAACGAGGAATGGTCCCGGCAACGGAACCAAAATGTCATCACCGATCCGGCACTATGATAATTCTTCACCGAACTCCTCGTGCTTATGATTATTTACTAATGCACACCTTTAGTTTGGTGGATGTAATCTGAAACAAAACAACAAACATAACACAAGAATACCATCGACTATGATAAGACGGAATGATGACAAATCAAATATCAAAGTAAATTATAATATTAACATGAAACTGTTACAATCTCACCCATGAGGTACTTCAAGTGTTATTGACTTCACTTGCCTTTCACCAAGACTATGGGAGAAACTTTACAATTACACCTCTTAATGGCTTCTTCAACACACCTTTAAACTGATGGCTTCCTTCACACACTTCCTACAATATTTCTCACTACTTCCTTCTATGCTAAATGAGGGGGGTGGCCTCTCTATTTATAGAACTTCCAGGCTTATCCATCTTATCTCTAAGATAGGATAAGAAATCCACTCTGACGAATCATATTTCATACCTTAACTCTTATCTGTACATGTAAGCTTATCCTTTAAGATAAGATAAACCTTATCATTTTACATGGGTTCCACATTTTTAGACTTTTTACAAATAAAATACACAAAATATTTATGACCTCACTCCTTGTCCTTATTACCAATATAATATTTCTAATTCCTAATCATGTAGACCCTACTTCTCTAATTACCCAAACTTTGACATTTTAACATTACCAAACCACTTACGACAAATATTTACTTTTTACAACATTCCTATTGTACTTTGACTGTTACCGTACTCCACATTATTGGCATGCATCGCTTCGACGACGCCGTTATCTTCTATCAGACGCTACTACTAATTATACTTAACAACATCCTATTCCTAATACATACATTAATGAAATAGAAATTATGGAGGAAAATTTTAGTGTCGACAGGACATCGAACTAAAGAAAGTTAATATTTGCCAAAATGTCCACCCGAAATACTTGAAAATTTAAATAGAGCTTGATATTATTATAAAGGACATAAGGAAACTGTTTTGGGACTTTTACATAAATTAAAATGCTGCCAGAAAAAGCACAACATGCCCTACAACTGGAGACTTCAAAGGCTTGTAACTCTCCAAAAACAAGAGCAAAAATAAGGGTCTTTGGAAATAACAGTAATAGATACAGGCAATAATGTTTCCACCTTCAGATCTGAAACGACCGACTAGAAAAACCCCAAGTAAAGGCTGCAGGTCGCCATGCTTGGTGAAGGGGTTGGAAAATGATGGACACACCTTTCTTGCCGCCACGCCCAACCCAAAAGGCATCGTGAATCGATTGGAGCCCTCTCGCTTGTCTTCCCCAAACGCCCCCAATTCCTATGAAATCCTTCAAAAGATGCCTCCAACGAACTATCCCGCTCTGCCCAAATAGTTGTCATGGATCTGATCTACTATCAGGATTTGCATCTAGAGCCCACTGATTGTCCTCTCCCAATGCCGCCAAATATTTGCAAAATCCTTTCTTTGAGACCTTTGATATTGTCTCTACCACACAACCCTAAAAACGGAGCCGAAATGATAGACTAGGGTAGATATCTCACTATTGAAGAATAACTCCGCTAGCTAGGGATGATTCTCTCACCACCGAAGCTAGGGTCCCTGTGGGATTTGACTCCACAAGTTGTAGATGCGCGACAACAACAGCTACACGTGAAGGGGTCAATAAAATGTATATCTAAAAAGTGTCTTTCCTTTCTCTCCTAGCTCTTATATACTTCCCTTGGCAATTGAGCTCCAATAGCCCTAGGCACCTTTCAAACCATGGAGGGGCCAATAAAAGAAAAGTAACTAAAGTTACTCCAAGAACCAACCATGGGGCCCCATCCCAAAAGCCCCCTAGCGTCCACAACCCCTTGGAAAAGGTCACGGTTTGGACTCGACTTGGCCCATGGGTCTTTGGCATAGAAAAGGGGACATTACAAATCCTCCCTTCTCGAGAAATGCTTGACCCCAAGCATTATCCCGTCATGTTGTAGAAGCTGAATTCCATCGAGTAAGTTTCTCCACCTCATGTAGTCATCATGGTCTCCATGCCATGTAGAGAACAATGTTGCTCCTGAAGTAGTATGATGCCCACACCGACTCTCCATTGGTACCCACACCGAAATTGCTAATCTATCCAATCCCTGCCAATGCAAGGTTGTCATCATGTGATCACTCACTGCCTCTCCAATCAACTCCTGGGTATGAAAGTCCACTTTGAATCTCGTGGAATCCCTCGTATCGCCTATGAAACAACCTTTGTTTACACACAAATGGTGCTAACTCTCCTACCTGACCTGCACACGTGTGAGATCCAGGCTCCTCATATTATATCTCGATGTGTCCCGTGGAGGAAAAGTCCCAAGAATTCAATAGACAATCAACCAAACCATATCAGATCCACATAGTCCACCTCCTACGTTGAATGTGAACCTACTAAATAACCATGGGTCACTTTCGTCTCTCCACTGACTAACACGTGGGTATGTGCTTACTGGGCATAGAAGCAACAAAAGCATAGGAGTGTTGTCCCATGTCGATTCAAAAAAATGATCCTGTAAGCTCAGACTTGTCATAGTGACAAACCGTATATGCCTGTATAAAGTTGAGGAAATCCTCCCTCAACCTCTGCCATATGATCCTCTCAGACATGAGCCTATAGGTCTCATTGAAGCTCAAGCATCTAGTCACGGAATAACAATGCACATGTCGCAATATCTCCATCCTCCACCATGAATCTGACACAAGGCTCCATCTTCCCGAGAGAGGATCATCTCATCCTCCAATCTGTAGTTGTCATCCTATAAGTGACCATCCGAGTCTCTCAAGTGTGTCGGTTCTTGGAGTACTCAATAAGCCAATGAGGTCCCCATTAACCAAGACTTCGGATAACCAACATAAAGATAAACTCGGATGATATGAACCCTGTAATCCCACTCTCGAATAGCCTCTGTGCAACATTGTTGGCCACACCCACATCCATTATAATCCACATCGATCCGTAACAATAAAAATCCTCACCATGCCAGATCATCCTCTCCATCCCCTCGGAACCACCCTAGGTGCTCCTATGGATAATCCCCTCAAAATCACATTTTTGCCCTCGTATTTAAACTTCAGCTCCATCATCTGAAAGTTAGTCCGAGACTCACCAAGAGAGTGAAGCCACTGCACTCTCAACGCTATGTTGGTCACTCCCATACCAACAATGTGGAAATCATTGGTAACTGTATAGTTACCCATTGTGATGCTCACTGGGAACCCACCATGTGTTCCTCAAAGAATCTTCATTGGCTACAACCTTGTTGAGGCCCTCAAAATCTTCTCGTCTCGTAGCCCTCGCCTCTCAAACAATGAGGCATCAATACAGTTGTGGGTTGCCCCACTATCAATGAGTACCCCAACTCACTGACCTTGCATAACTCCTCTAATCCTAAATGCCTTATACATCAGAGTACTAGACAATGTGGCTACATTTTTCTCGAGGAAAAGTATCCTCCTCCCCCCCGCATCAACACTATCCAACGTAACCCCATCTCCATTATCCATCTTGCTAGTCTCTATCTCCTCACCTCTCACCCCCTTGATCTCCTCATAAGTCATCCTAGTGTGCTTTGTGTCTCGCAGCAATGCACAACTCGTCGGAATAGGAGTCATAAAATATCCCACTTGTCTCAAACCTTGTGATGTCACCATGAACCACAAGAGGTGCATTCCTTCACAATTTGACCACCGCAACGACATGCTTCTTTCTTCACTAATCACATCTTTTGCGATCTACCCTCAGTATACCCCGAAATCTGATTTCTTTGTCTTCCTTGAAGTTTTTTGTTTATCCACATGAGGGACAAATGCAAATTTTCCAAAAGATGGAATCCAATATGTCCCATGAATGATTCCAACTTCAAGTAACCCAAATGTACAAACACATTCAAGTACTTGACATCTCTTATTGATAATAAATAAATGAGTTACCTTCTTTGTGCAAGACATATCTTTCCATGGACATAACTCATCAATTCCTTGTATGCTGGGAATACACATGGCTGCTCCCTTATCATTCTTTATTCTCTTTCCCCATATTTTCATTTCACCGTAAATGCAAGAGAAAGGGGAATCAATATTAGAACTCATGCATCCATAAAATTTATCATAAGGAACTTCATTCCTTTTGTTGTACCCATTGATTCTCATCATGAGAGAAGACAACACATCGGAAATGGCATAATTGGGGCTGCTCATCATGCTTTTGCAACTTAGAATTTCTGATATAGGATCAAAATCGTCATTCTCCATTGATTTTTCAACCCATGCATCATCATTTTCCTTAACATCATGCAACCATGGCATCCCAAAAACAACCTTCCTTCTAGAAATTTCAACCACAATAAATACACCACATACCTCATGTCCTTTCAATATCATGGGCCCCTGCATTATTTTCTTTGCCAACATATGCTTATTGGTGAATCAAGAGCAATGTGAATGGAAGATGTGTTTATTCCATCTAGCATACCTTGAAACGTGATTATGAAATAGTCTTCCTCAATCATCCAAGCATGTAAATGTTGTCCCAAATAATAGAAATATGGCAACAACATAGAAGAACTCAACAAGCTAGGAAGATGGTAATCATTCTCATACCTTAGAATGCTAAAGTCATGAATGCACCTTGAATTCAACTCTTCTTTTTAACAACAAAGTGCACTTGATTCTTTGAGCACTTTGAGGACCAAATGCCCCCACTAACCCTTCCAAGGGTTCCACCATGTAGCTGGTATAAAAATCAGTCATGGGCTCTATTAATAACATATTTTCTCCTCTCTTTATGACAACTGTTATACACAATCCAACAGGATGAAGATGATCAAAAATATTCTTTTTTATTTTTTGCAAAAAAAACCAACGCTGGTACCTTGAGAGTTACTCTCCCTTCTTTAACCGGAGTCCCCAATGAAGGAATCATGCTTGCCAACACAAGACATATTTGAATTCCTTCCTTTGCTTATGAAATCCATCACAAAGTTTTCAAAATCAGAATTGATAGTTATTTATAATGGCCACATATTACCAGGATCCCATAGCTTATAACGCCCATGAGCCCTTATATCTCAAGTAAGTGAGCTACAACTTGCCACCATATATCATCCTCAAGATGCTCATGTACACATAGTTGGAGCAATGGTCCAACAAACTCCATGATGAAGACTTCATCATCTACCTTACCATGCATCTCATGATGGAAATAAATTGGAATAGGCAACAATAAATAAGACACCTTAGTGTGCTCTTCATACCTTTTAAGGCCAAAATGTCCTTCGCGTGTTCAAGATAGACATATGTTGAGCTGTCCCCAACATTTTTGCCTAAGTGCTCATTGAAAGTATCTCGAATTTTTTTAATAATTGCTAGTTTGGAAATTACAACAGGTGTAATTTTACACAAGTGTCCATGTGAGGCTCCTCCTCTCATGTGCCACTGCTCCATAGAGTCTTCTTTCGTGGGTGCATACTTCCTGCATCAATTGCCCCCATCATTTCCTTTGAACTCTTGTATGTGTTGTCTTGCTTAATTCACTATCAACCTAATGTACTCTAGCTCTACTATTCCCTTCCTCACACCTTTTAAGAGTTTCCATTACATCCTCCTTGCTTGCATAAACAAGTTTCTTCTCTTGAGTGAACGATTTCTCTAACAAGCAAAGTTTCACTAATGCAATTATTTTGCTCAATGGAAATCATACCCTTTGGTTTAGAAGCTTCTTCTACAAACGAGTTCTTTTGTGATTCAGGTACCAGCATATGATGACCTTGTTTGGGCTTGCTACCAATCTTCATCATGCAATAATCTAGAAATGCCATATTATCTCTGAAACCCCTACTCAAAGATTGGTACTTCCTCCAACAAGAATCCTCATCAATCA
The DNA here is from genome assembly GCA_018340775.1 of Taxus wallichiana var. yunnanensis. NCBI lineage: Eukaryota > Viridiplantae > Streptophyta > Pinopsida > Cupressales > Taxaceae > Taxus > Taxus wallichiana. The sequence continues at coordinate 331,824,957 of CM031234.1, forward strand.
CCTCTATTGGCCACCCTCTATCACAGTTCTCACCATGTTCCTTATTGTCCCTAGGTCTGCTTTGATTCACATTCTGAGTGAGCTAACTCAAATAAAGGTTAGTGGCTTCCTGTTGTTTCACCATGTTGGTGAACATTTCCTTCATAAAACCCCCTTTGAGATCTTTCCAAACTGCCATATTTAACCAAGACAGCCGGAGGAACAACAACTCGATACCATCAAATATCCCTAATGGGATACCACTTAAAAATGCACAAAATATTGAAAACTTGCAGCCATAAAATACCGATTTTACCAGATTTTTACAGTTGGGACATCGAACTAAAGAAAGTTAATATTTGCCAAAATGCCCACTTGAAATACTTGAAAATTTAAATAGAGCTTGATATTATTATAAAGGACATAAGGAAACTGTTTACGGACTTTTACATAAATTAAAATGCTGCCAGAAAAAGCACAACATGCCCTAGACAACTGGAGACTTCAGAGGCTTGTAACTCTCCAAAAACAAGAGCAAAAATAAGGGTATTTGGAAATAACAGTAATAGATACAGGCAATAATGTTTCCACCTTCAAGATCTAAAATGACCGACTAGAAAAACCCCAAGTAAAGGATGCAGGTCGCCATGCTTGGTGAAGGGGTTGGAAAATGATGGACGCACCTTCAGCATACTGCCACGCCTAGCCCAAAAGGCTCAAGTCGTGAATCTGATCGTGTCCCCTCTACTTGTCTTCCCCAAACACTTCCAATTCCTCCAAAATCCTTCACAAGATGCCTCCAATGAACTGTCTCGCTTTGCCCAAATGGCTGCCGTGGATCTGATCTGCTATCGGGATTTGGATCTAGAGCCCACTGATTATCCTCTCCCAATGCCGCCAAATATCTCGTGAAATCCTTTCTCTGAGACCTTTGATATTGTCTCGCCACAAAACCCGAAACAAATCCGGAATGACAGACTAGGTAGATCTCTCACTACCGAAGAATGCCTTGCTTCAAGTGGGACGAGTCTCTCACCACCGAAGCTAGGGTCCCTGTGGGATTTGACTCCACAAGCTGTAGATACGCGATAACAACATCTGCACGTGAAGGGGTCAATAAAATGTATATCTAAAAAGTGTCTTTCCTTTCTCTCCCAGCTCTTATATACTTCCCCTCGGCAATCGAGCTCCAATAGCCCTAGGCGCCTTTCAAACCATGGAGGGGCCAATAAAATAAAAGTAACTAAAGTTAGAACCACGGGGCCCCATCCCAAAAGCCCCCAACGTCCACAGCCCCTTGGAAAAGGTCACGGTTTGGACTCGACTTGGCCCATGGGTCTTTGGCGTAAAAGGGGACATTACACAATTATTGGGTATTATGTGATCAATAGTCATGTTAACTATTGGACCATGTTCACTTATTGTCCCCTCTCCCTAATTCAATCAAATTGAAACCATATATCACCATTTAAAAGGCAAACCGTGAAGAAAGCAATAAAATCACCGATAGAATAGGACAAATATGGATAACTCAAATTTTATATACTTGTCGTATAATTATTTATACACAAAATTTAAACATTCTAAATTTATAATATTTTTATCACGCCGAAAAGCATTTCGAGTGAGAATGAGGCCTCTGCCATTGACATGCCACACAAGTAAAAGACGATGGGGATAAGAGGGCAAATGAAATTGAATTACATACATTTTGTGACCGTCTGTGTGTTCATCTACGTGTTACGAGGACACATGTCTCTCACGTGCATTTTATGAAAATCAAGGTTTGAGGGCATGTAGTGGAGGGCATTGAAGTACGCGAAACTATGGCTCTTTGAGGGTTATTTATAATAATTAATTTCTTTGTTAGCGTGAGTTATGTTGGTAGTTTTTCTAAGAGTGGTCGATGGTTTCTGAGGAGGTTTTGTTCAAAACAATAGACCCATCACCTCCTCCTCAAGTAAGTCAGTGTAATTGATCGCAACAATCAGTCTTTTGATTTAATTGTTTTTGTGGTTTGCCTTGTCAATCTTTGACCGTGGGGGGAATAATCAAGAAAACATGCAATACCCATTCATATATTTTTACCTTTATCATTGTTTTCCTTCAGTCGTTGCTTGGATGCATGCCTTCATAATGTATAGTGTGGCTAAACATTGACATCTGTTGATTGTGTTGCAGGTTGTCTTCCTCAAGTGGACATTCATGAAATGAAACTATTTGTGTAGATCTAATGATGGGTAGATCTTTAGGGTTACGTTGAATAGAAACATCTTAGTCAGGGAAATCTATATGCAATGTTAATTTAAATCTATTTAGGATATGATTTAGGCCTAAGCCTGGTAAATGTTTAAATCTTAATCTAACAAGGAAAATGGTTGGAGGACATTTGTGACCTTCAATTTCTTTTGCCAAATTTGGAGGTTTTTGAGACATGCTAAGTGTTGGATATCTTATAAATTATTGGTAATCAAGGGTGTGGTTTGTGCATCATTCAGGGCATAGGATAAAGCTACTATTAAATTCAGAGAGGTTGAAGTGTTAGGTTGTGGAGCTGGATTGCTTCAAAGATAACATGTTTTACACCTTGCTAATACACAATAATTGATGTCGATCAAAAGATAAGAATTACCATCACCAACATAAGAACTACCATCACTAAAGCATAAGAACATCCATCGATTAGCAAATGAACTCCCATCACCAATGAGAAGAACCGCCATCGGTTAGGAACCGACACATGTTACCTGTGTGAAAGTTAATATTTAACTCATAGGAATTTAATCTAGATTTTTTTAAAGTTGATTTAAAGGTCGTAAATGCATAACTAAGGTTCCCTAAGTTTATCTAAGCTTATATAAGCTAGAAAACTAGGGTTAGAACACAAGGAATGAGAAAAGAGAAGAATTGAGCTATCCTTGGTTGAAAGGATGAAGAAGAAGAAGAAGAAAAAGCAAATTGCATGAAGATAGGAGCTTTCATAGAGAGAAGTTGAATAGAAGGAAAGTGTAGGTACATTGTTGGTGAGAAGATGGTATTATCTTCTACTATATTTCCTTTGTATTGTTTAGTCTCATGTAATGGATTACATAGTATGCAAAGCACTTAGTGTTTCTTCTTGTTAGATCCACAGGGGCATTGTGAGATCTTGTTATTGTTCATTCTTGTAGATCCACATGTTGTGAGATCTTGTAGTACATATCCATGAGATCATGATGTATTGTTGATCCATAGGAATCTAGTATTGTAGAGGAAGTTGTCTTCATATTTGCACAGGTTGATGCAGTGACGATGGAGAGACTTACTTCTTAGTGCACGGTTATGGTTGCACATTGGTAGACCCTTTTAGAGGTCTTGTTTGCAGATTCACAAAGATGTGAGAGCTTGGTTGCATAGTGGCGGATGCGGGGTACCATATGGTATGTGATATCGATGGTGTTTCGTAAGCACAATTGTTGTGCACTAAGGTAGATCTGGTTAGAGATCTGGAGGAGACACAAGTGGTGATATGGAGGCACGGTTTATTGTACTCAGGCAGATCCGGTAGGCGATCTGGGAGGAAGAGATACTCTTGAAGAGATACATGTACTCTTGTGCATAAGAGTTGGTTTGTAATCTCTTGTTATATTATATATATGAGATCTCTATCTTTGGTGGATGTAGCCCACATTGGGTGAACCACGGTACATGTTGTGTTATGTGTGTGTACTTTTGTGTGATTTGGATTATCATTGTTTATAATTCCACTGCTGTAGATTTTGTGGGGATTGTTAGATCTGTATTTGCATGTTTTGGATATGATGTTCTATAGCTACAAATGTTTCCGCATAGACCCATCCCCAACATGAAGTTGATATAAATTTCAACCTTAGTGACTATGAAGACAATATGCAACAAGTAATCATCTTTTTATTTTGAAAATCATATGATATTTGTTATTCCAACTGTGGTTGAATGTATATCTCAGTCGTAGTCATCTATGATTTCTGCAGATGGGCCATCTTTCAAAGGAAGAATTTGTACACATTCTGAGGCACCAAAGCATTGGTTTCTCTAGAGGAAGTTTAAAGTTCAGAGGTGTTACTTTGCAAAAATGTGTAAATGGGAAGCCGGATGGGACAATTCCTTGGAAAAATTAAGGCATCTTTTAGTTCTTAAATTGTTTTATTAGATATTTCAATGATTGAAGTTCCTTTCAGACATTACTTTACATATTTAGGTCTCTCCATTTCTATACAATAATGGGTTCTGGTTTTCATTTCAAAGATTCATTATAATGGCTATCTGACTTAGAAGCAAAGTCCTCTAGAGATTAATTAGTTCAAGGTTATTTACATGGATTTAAATCTTTGTTGACGTGAGTGATCAGTTCAAACAACTTTAAAATGTGTTTTTTAAGTATTTATGTTTCCTCAATCTTGGTCGTTAAGTTTTCCACCTCATTTACTCGTAGATGCAATTTATGCTCAATGATCTTTTTGTCCTCCTAGAATTAACCATCAAAAAAAGAGAAAATTATTTCATATAGTATTTTGATTGTTAAAAGACATTGTTTGGCCTTAATATGACCACTTTATTTGCTTACTGTCATCCAAAGTTTACACAAGTGTAGAGTGTAAAAGTTGATACACTTCTTTCTATTTTTAAATGTGATTTATGATATGTATGCTATTGCTTTTCTAATGCTTTGTGTTGTAAACCATTCTTGTTGTTTTTGAAATGTGTTTTTTATAAGGTTAATATGCTTTTCTTGTGCTCTGTGTTGCAGGTAAAGATAGTAGACAATTGTACAAGTGTTAATACTTCCACAGAAGGTTTAGTAATGTGTTTTATACAAAGTTCACTACTTAAGACAATGTTTAGAGCTATGTTTTTGTTATAAAATTTACCATTTTCATACAAACTTATCACCTTATATGCATTGAAGAAAGATCAACAAACATATATAACAAGGATTATTAAGAATGCAACAACATTGGAAGAGAAAATACAATGGAAAACTTGGCAGAAAGATTTAAGACCTCTACTTTTGCATCAAGGTTATGCTTTTTAGTTGGAGTAGTTGTGGCATGGATTATTTTCAATATGGTATTCCACTCCATTCAAATACGGAGGAGATAAATTAAACTAGAATTAGCCCAACTATCAAGTTTGGAAATCCATCACAAGTTCACTAATGTGCTACTTCCACATTTGGCTGTTACTTTTTACCAGTCATTGCATTTTTTTCATATTTTTGGGATTCTCAATTGGGCCAATTTGTTATTTTTAGTGGGATAGACCCCCATGGGATATATCCCCATTCAAATCTAGCCACAAGGATCTGCTACACATCTTTGTGTCAGTTATTTGAGCTACCAGGAGAGTATGGTCTATATTTCTAGGCTGATTTCTTAGATGTTTGACTTCATGACTATTTTAGTTTAGTCTATGGAGTTCACTTTTAGCTTACTGTAATTTTGGCAATGGCCTCTGTGGCTTATGTTATCATTTTCCACTGTGTTAGTAGTTGCTTCTCTTTTTATATCTTGTAGCTGCTTTAAAGCATGATATAATATGTTTTATTTTGAATAAGGAAAGAAGTTAGGGACTACTACATTCCTCCACTCTGCTAATGATGAGAAAGGACACACTAATTCCTTACAAGTTTCTTAGCAGGCATTATATGAAATTGCTAAAATATGCAAAACAGGGACCCAAGACAAACATTAACATCCCTGAAAAATGCAGATCTTTACAAAAAAATATTAAAATGACATGCAATACACCATTTTGTCAAGTTTTTGATCTGTACAACATCTATCATTGCCATAGATATTTTGGAATAAATATTGCTTTATTACCCTTGAGCACACAGACAATAAGTTTGATAAGTGCAATTGAATAGATATTGTAACATAATTGCAGTTATTGAATGTAGACTTGTACATACGAGCAATCTGATACTACTGCTGCCTTTATTTATGAATGTAATACCAAACATCAAAATGTAGCTAGTTATTCCTTTACATTACAAGTTTACAACCTATTATACAAGAAATTAGTGATTGGGAGTTTTTTTGGCTTCCTTGTCTACTTTGTCAAAAATTTCAATGCTCATTCGCCAACCCCAATTTCCAAGGTGCATTAAAAGAATGCCATACAAGGGTAAGATGAAAATTCTAGAAACATATGTCTCTTTCTAAAAGAACACATATATTAGACCCATTCAAGGGATACATATTTTTATAGATACATCTTTAATGCAAAAAAAAATTCATAGCATTGAATGTACACAATTTTAGGAGTACAATTGCTAATTGAGGATCCATGAGTAAAAATACCTTACAAAGGATCCCTCGACCTTTCCCTCGAAGGCAGCCATAGAAGGTTGAGAAGAAATTAGACTAAATGTGAAATGCACGACCAAGTATTAAACTCCCTTTCATTAACTTAATGTTGAAGAAATGTTTTCTTTCTAATAAATTATTCACAAACCAAAGGAAAATAATCCAACAACAGAAAATGACAACCATCAATTTAAGTTTCTATTCTCCACATTGAAATATTCCTTCAATCACTTTTGTTAATCTTGTTACTGACCATCTTGAATACTATTATGATAGAGGTTGACCATAAAATAACAAAGCATCCATGATTTCAACTTCCACTAAAAAAGGAAAAATATGAGAGAGAAAAAGGAAATATTTGAAGGATTTACTTTACTTTTAAGGATCTATTATGTGCTTTACCACGGAAGAAAATTCAAAAGGTGTTGAGAATTGAATGGGTTGTGGACCTTATTCAACGTATTAGGCTTTAATTTGAGGAGATTATGACAAATAAGGGATGAGGTTGTGGTCATGCTCACAGTAAATTTACCTAACAATTTTGTAATCTTTGATTTTAAGGGAAAAAAGGTACTCATACAAACTTCAAATTCAATTAAGAAAATAGGTGCTAAAAAATTGTGTATAGAATTTTTATACACTATCTATTGATTATGGAGAATAAGATTTTTTTGAGGGGTTAGTAAAAGGTTTTTATTTTATTTGTGTTTTTCACATTTTGTTGATCCATAATCTATAATTCTCAAACATTACTTGGAAAACCTTACTTTATGGTAATTACTTGTGATATATTATATCTTGTTTTTAATGTTTACGTGTGTCTGTAATATGTCGGAGAAAAAGTATTTTTACCATTTGTTTAATGGTGTTTTTTTATCAAACAATGTTATAGCCATACACTTTCTTTTGTCTTGCTTTTGTATATTGAAAAGTTTGCAGTATTAAGGGAAAATATAATCGCCCTTACCCTTTGCCATTCGTTGTAGGTTTTCCAATCTGCTATCATGCCAACTCCTCAACAACTTGCTTTCCGTTGTCGAGAACATGATTCATTGCACATGGATCATATTAATGCCTCTCAACGAGCTTACCCGACCTTCTTCTTCCAAATCCAACATAGGACTTCTCCCCTCTACAATCAATGCTTATGACTATCCCAAGACATGTTTTGGTGTCCCCGTCCAACCGTTCAATGCCTCAATTTATTTTCTTGCATCTTCTCATGGATCACAACCGTAGAGTTTGTTGTTTCGTCCTTCTGTCGAAACAAGGGAAACATCTATTCCACACCCACTTCTCCAACATTCCAACTTACATTTACTCCCCAACACTTTTGTGCAAACCCTTCCACCAACATGTCATTTCCTCATGACACATGAATATATATTTCGTCCCTTTATTTTAAGTTCTTTTCCACTTCTTCACTTCACAATTCTTTTCTTCATTTTAAGGTTCCTTTTCTTTCCTCTTTCTCTCTCTTTTCTTTTCGCATGTATATTCACCATTCATTTTCCTCCACTCCCCCATTCCCTTATCCTTCCATATTAATAATTTAAAAAAACATTCCCCTTTTCGCTCCTTCTCCTCCAAATTTTTTTATCTTTCAACTCGTACATTTTCCATTCCCCCTCTACACACTCTACCTCCACCTCCTTTCGACGTTCACATTGTGCTACTCACATGTGATTGCTAGTAGAATAAAATCTTAAAAAATTACAAGCCATGCAAAACTTCCTCTAAATTAAATAAATTTTAATTAAAAATAAATAAATGATAAAATAAAAATTATGAGTATAATAAAAACTACCATTCATAAAGGTAGCGCAAAATCCTGAAGGGATCTCTCCGGGCACATGGGAAACACAAAAAGGAACCCAACAACAAAATCATTATTTCCTAGAAAAATCCATTTATTTATTTTATACAAATTGAAATTACACATAGTTCTTAGGTAAGTACTACCACACGTCTAGAAGGGCTTTCTGGGCCCCACCAAACATAAACTCCACGCATACAACGTAAATACCCATATTTGTATGTCATCGGCTAATACACATATAATAATAAAACCAAACACAAACGGAAATCCACAAACAGACTACATATTTGTAGAACACCAACACACACAGACACTACATTTCTACAACAATTCAACACCACACACAATGCTTTTCTAGTCAATTATTTGAAGTGGCTCAATATTTTCGGATGGCAAGCACCAAGCCAGGCATCAATTCTCCGTCAGATTTTCCCACCCACTCTCCCACAATGGGAAGCAAATGGAAGATCTTCTTTGCGATTGGATTCATCTTCATGACCTTCCACAAACACCTTGTCGCCGACCACGGTTAGTGTTTGCAAGACAAAAGAGAGACAAAGCGTGGTTAAAGAGGCCGGTGAGCAAACAAATTAAGTAGAACTAGAATCAAAATTAGACAAACTAACTTGTTTGATGTCGTGCTCGAGGACTACAAATTCTCTTTGAATAAAAAAATAACCAACAATACAGGGGAAAAATAAATAAATAGAACAAATATGGTGAGAGAGCAAAGTGAACACTTTGCATGCGAGGATAGGTGCTAGGATGAGGGAAGAAGCTACATGAAGCCAAACATGTATAGCCATTTGATGTCAAGGTATGTGGGACCAAAAGTTTTGGGCCATGGATTTCTATGCACATGTCGAACCATTCACCCAAATCCAATTGGGGTATGCCTTTCAGCAGTAAATATCATTTTCAAGTATTTTTGTATTGGTAATAGAAATCAAACCACTATGAAATTTTAAAAATGAACATGAAACCGTAGTTTGTGGAGGCAAACTACCTGGGTCAAGTAAATATTACATCATCAAATAAAAAAGGGAAATGGGTGTCGGTAAATGTAAAATAGTATCGAGGTATATTAGAACATAGACTTTCTTGCATAAAAGGGAAACAATTAAAAATAAAGCAATCAAAAAGAAGAAATTTGTTACACACTTTTAAAGGTTAAAAACTCAAGCAAACAAGGGTAGTGCATAAATTTAAAATGCGTGGCATTAGGGATAACGAAGCTAGAAAAGAGACAAACAATTATAGTCCCACTACTCTTACTTAGTAAACACCTTTATATGTGCAAGAGATTCTAGTTGTCAAAAGTACGGTAGAGCACATGGAAGTTTAGGGGCAAGAAAAGAACTACAAGATCCATGAGATCATAACAACAAATCATATTTGAAGATATGATACCAAATTGCTAAAAGAGTGCTTGAAGATGCTACAAGAAGTGTTGCAAGTAAGGAAACGTGAATGGAAAAACATGAAAGTAGCATGACAAACCATGTAAGAATCAGAAACTACAAACATAGGTTCGATAGACTCAAATATGGCAAAAGTGAGAACACAAACATTTCAACAAACAAGTACCCAAGGTGTCTAGTTGTAAAGGAGATTGACAAGGAAATCATTTCATAAGAAATCAAGTCATAGGTCCAATTAGTTAAAGGCGCATCAGAAAAGGATGGCGAGGTGGCTTCAAATGTTGTTAGAATGTAAGAAATAGAACACATATAAAGGAAAAAGAGTAAAATATATAATTATTAAAGGAGTAATAGATTATGGAAAGAATTAAAATACTCTCAACGAATCGCCAATCAAGGAGGGTTGAAAAGTTAAGTGAAAAGACTTATAGACCTATCAAAGTTGTCATGATGAGAATAGAAGACAAGCATCAACTTCTAAGCAAAAAGAGACTTTTGAAGGGTTTGCATTTCTTTCTAGATGAATATTTAACCCCAATGCAAGTAGAGGAGAGAGGGGAGAATTGGCTAAAGTTAGGGCAACAAGGGATGAAAGTAAAAGAGCATGGTTGTCAATGATTTTTTTATCGTCAATCTAATGTCTCATATACATCATCATAACAAGGTGGCAGCAAAGAAAGAGTATAGAAAGGTATGGAAACAAAGCAAACATGGGTAAAAATATGTGAGGACTCTACCTTGAGTCTTCAACACCAAAGGAAATAAAAATAACCCCCTAAGAATATTTAAAATTATTTTGTTTTAATTGTAGAGGCTACCTTTGGAGGAGGGTTTTGGGTTAGGGTTAGTCGTAAAAGGAATAAACATAATATTCCTCATAGAAACACATTAACATGATGGAAGTAAGACTCCTACTTTCAAGGATATATGAAGTTTGTGATTGGAACAATGCGATAAGTAATGACAAGGGTTAAGGTGGCATAATGGTTCGAGTAAGAGGAGTAGATGGTAGAAACATTCAAATTTGGGAAGAGAATACATAAATAAATAATAGATATGGTTCAAAATATCAAAAAGGGAAGGCTCATTAGAATTTTAGCTTGTTATTTTACTTCATAGGGATCAAAAAATTACATGAAGTATGGGTTGGATGGCAATGATCCATGTGCAACTTTAAAATATGATATTTAAACATATTCTTAATAGGGGAAGTTATTCTTTCGGGGTTTCAATGCGGGAAAACAAATGAACAATCTAGCATGTTGTGTAATAAGGAACATTACACTCCTATACGGTGATCGAAGAGGAAAACCAAGAGTGGGCAAGGTGTTTAGAAGATAATAGGAAATTAATCATTTTGGCGAAGAGTTACTAGCTTTATATGGCACATTTCATTTGCTTACTTGCATTTTTATAAGTAAGTAGAAGAAATCAACAAATTTTACATGCAAAACCTACAATGGGGCAAGAATTATTGATAATGTAATTTGTTCACAAATTTTGATTGAAAGGATAAAAATTTAGGATTGATGATTCTATTAGGGATCTAAAATCATACCATAACCCCGCTTGCATAATGTTATCTTGGCTGGAAAAAATCAACATGCAATGAAAGCACAATCTCATCAACAACCTCCAACAAAAGGAAGAATCCTCTTAACGCATGAAAACTATGGTTTCTTTAAGGAAACACTAGATGACAATTATTTTAGACCCAGGCAAGCTATTTCCTCCCTACTATGTGGATTGAGCATCCAACCCCGTGATACGATGTTTGGAGCCCCTACAACTATTACAAACTATAGATATACAACCACTTTCACGGTTTTTTGGTATTTGAAAATCAGTACTATCTTAGCTGGCTCAAAATAGGTGAAATGGAAGAAATCAAGGTGGTAGAAGGCCATATTTATTATGAACTTACCTTTCCTTACACACACAAACCATTCTAGTTATATGAAGGTCTTCTTGTGCAGATCATGTCTCAAATTGTTTTTCCCTACCATGCTCAACCCATACCTTTCCTTTCGTCTCTTCGACCGATCATAATGAGGTGGCAGATCTAATGGATCTAACTCTGTCATCGTAAATCGTCATTTCTTTTACACCTTTGCAATTTTAAGGGAAGACACATTAGAATTGTAGCTTTTATATTTTACTTCATTTGGATCAAAAATTACATGAAAGATGGGTTCAATGACAAGGATCCATCTGCAAATTTAAAATATGATATTCAAGTATACTCCCAATCGGGAAGTTCTTATTTCGGGGGTTTCAATATGGTGACAACAAATGAACAATTTAGCATGTTGTGTAATAAGGAACATTGCGAATCCTATACAAATTGACCAAGAGGAAAACCATCAGTGGGCAAGGTGTTTAGAAGATATCAGGAACATTAATCATCTTGGCAAAGAGTTGTTAACTTTATGTGGCACATATTATTTTCTTATTTGCAATGGTTTGGGTAAGTGGAAGAAATCAATAAATTTTACATGCAAAACCTACAACGAGGCAAGTATTTTTGATAATGTGATTTGTTCACAAAGTTTGATTGAAAGGATAAAAATATAGGATTGATGATTCTATTAGGGATCTAAAATCATACCATATCCCCGCTTGCATAATGTTATCTTGGCTAGAAAAAATCAACATGCAATGAAAGTCCAATCTCATTAAGAACCTCCAACAAAGGAAGAATCCTCTTAATGCAAGAAAACTATGGTATCTTTAAGGAAACACTAAGACAATTAATGCAAACATGGGCGATCTATTTCCTCCCCACCGTGTGGATTGAGCATTTAACCCCACGAGATGACATTTGGAGCCCTACAACTATTACAAATTATAAATATGTAACCACTTTCACGGTTTTGTGGTATTTAAAAATTTGTGCTATCTTAAATAGCTGGCTCAAAATAAAGCGGAATAGAAAAAATCAATGTGTTAGAAGGCCACATTTATTATGCACTTACCTTTCCTTTCACGCATAAACCATTCCAAATTTGTATGAAGGTCTTCCCGCACAAATCATGTCTCGATTTTCTTTCCTACCATGCACAACCCATACTTGTCCTTTTCACTCTCTCGACCGATCACAATGAAGTAACATATCTAATGGCTCCAACTCTGTCATACATCGGCGTTCCTCTAACACCGTCATGCTGAGATGAGGTGCCTCTCCCCTTTGGAAGACACCTTTTGGTGTAAATATAGGACATAATTTGAAAATATGTGGATATGTAGCCACTTTCATGCTTTTGTGGTATTTGAAAATATGTACTACCTTACTTGGCTCAAAACAGCAGAACGGAAGAAATCAAGGTGGTAGAAGGCCATATTTATTACGCACTTACCTTTCCTTTCACACACACACCATTCTAGCCGTATGAAGGTCTTCTCGTACACATCATGTCTTATATTTTCTTTCCGTGCCATACACAATCCATACCTATCCTTTCACTCTCGATTGATCACAACGAGGTAACAGATCTAATGGCTCCAACTATGTCATACATTGACATTCCTCCGACACTGTCAATGAGATGAGGTGCCTCTCCCCTTTGGAAGACTTCTTTCAACATAAATTTAGGACATAATTTGAAAATATGTGGATATATAACCACTTCATGGTTTTGCGGTATTTGAAAATATGTACTATCTTACTTGCTCAAAATAGGTAGAACGGAAGAAATCGAGGAGGTAGAAGGCCACATTTATTATGCACTTACCTTTCCTTTCACGCACAATCCATTCCAAATTGTGAAAGGTCTTCCCTGATGATCATGTCTCGATTTTCTTTCCCTACCATGCACAACCCATACCTATCCTTTCACTCTTTGGCCGATCACAATGAGGTAATGATCTAATGGCTCCAACTCTATCATACATCGTGTTCCTTTGACACTGTCAATGAGATGAGGTGCCTCTCCCTTTGGAAGACACATTTCGGCGTAAATATAGGACATAATTTGAAAATATGCGGATATGTAGCCACTTTCACGATATTGTGGTATTTGAAAATATGTACTATCTTACCTAGCTCAAAACAGACAAAATGGAAGAAATTGAGGTGGTAAAAGGCCACATTTATTACGCACTTACCTTTCCTTTCATGTACATGCCATTTAATCCGTATGAAGGTATTCCCTGAGAGATCATGTCTCGATTTTCTTTCCTGTCATGCACAACCCATAACTGTCCTTTCACTCTGTGACCGATCACAATGAGGTAGCAGATCTAATGGCTCAAACTTTGTCGTACACCAGCGTTCATCTAACACCCGTAAATGAGATGAGGTGCCTCTCCCTTTGGAAGATGCCTTTTGGCGTAAATATATGACATAATTTTATTGAAGAAACCATTACAAAAAGGCAACTTTGAGTTCATCAATTTCAAAAAAATTGTGTCGTACTAGATTTGTCTTACAAATTTACATAAATGCAAACTATTTGCTTGTCATAAAATATTATTGATTAATATTTTGCAATTGAATTTTAAAATTATTTTTAAAAAATGTGAATATGAGCTTGTTATTGGTGTTGAAACAAATTTATACATCCAAAATAATATATTTTTAATATCTACTTTTTTATTATAATGCAATAAACATGCCGACGAATATCAATCTTTACAATTGTGCATCTCATTGTGCTTCATTTTTTGGTTATATATATATATATATATATATATATATATATATATAGATTGCACTTCTCACTCAAGTACTAATGCAACTAAAATAAAGTGTTTCAAACCAGCTCGTCATCATTCACCATTGTTTATTCTCTTTGCACAATTAGTAGTTATGGAGCAAGGAATTATCTATATATAAACAACTCTATGTATGTCTCATAGAAACCGAATCGAGCTATGGAGGTCATTAAATGTTTCCTTGTATATTATTTACCATAATGCAACATGTTCCATAACTCAAGTTTGAAAAAATTCATGGCATTCCAATGCGGAGAAACTAATCTAATGCACCTATTTTTTGCTTGTTATAATTGTTTGTTCTTTCCTTTGATGAATCTAAACAAATAATTAGCTTTTATAATAACTGGTATATGGAACAAAGAATTCCTTACATACCCTTCTAAATGGGTGGAAATTAATCAACAACGTGGAATTCATGGTTAGAATTGTGAGTATATTCCTTAGGGAGTGACTAATTTGACAACTAGATGCACCTATTTTCCTTAAGATGCATACAAACACCGAACAATTGAATGCATCTTTTCAACATAGTTTACATGGGGAAGAAATTGATGTACAAATGCAATTGCATAAGATTCAAATTAATATAATTTATTGAAAACAGGATGTGTACAATGCAAAGTAGGGAATCTTTACAATAAAGTCATGTTCAAGAGTAGCTAAAATGTCTCCTACCAATTTCTATGATGACATAAAAAATTAGAACCTACACGATTGTATCCAATTAAGATTAAAATCTACAACACATTGTATATGTATATTACTTTTGTTGATTTGGATTTCACATTCACAACTCCAATTTTCATTGTCATTCACATTTACAAATAAGTTGAAATTAATAAAATTTTATCACTATATTAAAAATAAACAAGGCCATGATATGGCAAATCCTACGAAGAAGTAGTTTTGTGTTGAGGAGGACTTTGTTATGAACAAAGGACAAGGTAAGAGTAGTTTTTTTCTTTGTATATTTGTTCCTTCGAATTTGATGTTGCGGTGGTCATTCTCATGCTGAAACGTCAATTGAAACATGTTTTTAACATGCAGTTTGAAAGAGGGTGGCATTCAGGGGCATTCAGGGGACCCAAAAAATTGGCATATATAAGATTGTGATATAGCAATTATTTTAGAAGAAAGAGAGGCAGCAGGATGGGCACTATTAAAATCAGTGGCGTAATTAAGAGAACTAAATGAACTAGCAATTGTAGTATAAGTATGCAAAGGAAACACCAATAGGTTGGCACAATAAGGGATGAGCGTTCAACAAATATGTTATTAGAATTGTGAGTATGGTCAAAAGCAGCAGACAAATGGCATCAATGTAGTTGCATGACTGTAATTTGTTCAAAATATAACAAAAATAACCAAAACAACAACATTATGCTTCTTTCCTCTTTTGTTATTCGTACGTAAGTTTTATAAGAAGCGTAAAGTCCATATTATTTGTATCTATTCTTAATAGCATAAGTAAATTTGTGCTCATACTTGAAAATATGAGTTTGAAGCAACCACATTCAAAACAATATGTGATTATGTAAGCATTTTTTTGGGCAAAATTTATAACCATAGTCAAATTTGAAACAAACAAACTCGAAACAATTAGATTTCAAATAATATGATATTACTTGTGCGGGATTTTGGGTGACATTTGTATCCTAGTAGAAATGTTATCTTTGTTGATCAATTAATCTGAAATGTAGTTCATGGACGGAGATTGATTGGATATTCAGAATTGCTTGTGGTTTGGATTGGGCTAGACCTTAATAAATGAATTGTGTTATGAATTCATCAAATAGGCTTTCCGTTTTCTGTTCTCCAACCATGCCATAGAATATATCATCCATTGTATGTTTCATCCTGCCAGATTTCAACCTGGATGAGTTTCCATATTTATCTAGCCTCTATGTAGCCCAAAGTAAAGCAACATGTGGCAGTTTAATCATTAATCTACCTTCTTATGGTCCACTAACTTTGGGTAATACCCACCGAATCTGCAATTAGTACCACTTGATAAACATTATGAATCCCACATGAGAAAATAGGATAAGTTTAGTCAATCTAAAATTCCCTTCCTATGATAAACTCTAATAAGGGAAACAATGTCTTGGATCATGACCAGGTTTGTTTGCATATCAGTAACAGAGGTTCAGAATGAATAATAAGGATATTGATCAAGTTCCTTGAGAGAGAACATCCCACCAGGTATATTTTTCCCTCCCATACAGGCTATAGTTGTATTGCCTCCAAGTTCAGTGCCTAGATATAAACATGAATTAGAGAGCACTCTGGAGATACCATTGCAAGAGGTTCAAATCTGGATTCTGTACAATATTCAAGCAAAAAAAATCTGCTAATCTTCAAGACTAACCAGCCATTTCCTTTGGCAGTTCACCAAGACAGAGGATTGTTCACGTCCTCAATAGGCTTTAAAGAAGTAAGGCATATGTCAATATTCAATCCTCGTGGCACAGTTTTGCACAACCATACATTCACAATCAAATGAATCAGAATCACTGCCTCGATCAGAAGCAGAACCATGGGAGTGCTTGTGCCCCTTTTCCTAGCTAAAAGAAGCATCATCTGAAAGAAACTACAATGCAAGAAATATCATCTTTGCTTTCCCTGTTCAGTGCTTCAGCTGCCAACTACTTTGCTGCAACTTGTGGATCCTTGGTTTTTCTAACAAAATCAACAACTTCCTAGTTTTCCATTACCTGGTTACCAAAGAAAGTGAGTCATGCGAATAAAATGCATTTAAAACCCCCTTACTTGAGTATTAAAACTAAAAAGAAATATCCAAAAGATCCTCTAGCTAATGAGGTTAATAGCTTCAGAGCACGAAGATCAACCTTCCATAAACCATCACTGGCCAAAATTAAGAATTCAGTTCCAGAATCAATATCAACTTCTCTAACATCAGGATCTGAATGAAGATGCAATTTCAAGTTCTTGTCTCCAAATGCTCGAGAAACGACTAGCTGTCCATCTACCCTAGGTACATCTCCTGCAAGGTATTTTGTAAATGTAGACTTCAGTAAAAATAGACAAGAATGAATGCTTAATGAACATTTATAGAAATAATATCCCCGAAAAGATAAGATAATTACAACACAGATACACTAAGCACACTAATTGATTGCCATTTGATGGAAGAGGGGGTCTAAATTCTATGAGTCAAGCTCCCAAAAACATGCATGAGGCTTCAATCCCACAAGGGTTTTAACTTAAGAAGTTTTCATAGAAACCCCTCATCTTAACCACTAGACCACAGAATGATGGACATGTTTTCCTGGGTTCCCATTTTTCTGGGATATATCAAGCAATTGCCTCAAGTATGTCAGGTGTGCAGGTGAACTCATTTCTTATTATTCAGATTGGGACTGCTAAGAGGGCTTCACATTAACAATTACAACAAATGGTGTTGGAACCGGTATAGACTATTTCATGAAAAAATTTAATGTCTATTTCAATCCATAAGTAAATGCGCTCATATTCTTTCCCAAATCAAACACTAACAAGTAACAACCTGGCATGTTTGAGACGAAGCCACCCCTAGTTTCGATGCTTCCACGCTCAGTGTTGGCGCTTGGCTCATGATCAACTGAGAGTTGGATGGCTCTTCCATTCCGGCACAAAACTGCTCGCGAGTCACCAACATTTGCTACCAGGAGCTTTTTACCATCAATCAGGATAGCTGTAACAACAGTTGAACCGCTGCCAGGACCCAGCTCTGGTGTGTTTCCAAGAATGGCCTTGTCTGTCTTCTCATAGGCTTTAACAATGGCTCTACACGGTTCAGACCAAAATTCATCCTGGAATAAAAATGGAAATAACTTCGGAAATCAGAGAGTAACTCCATGGGATCCATGCGATTCATTCAATGGAATTAAGTAACTTGTCAGCTTCCATGAACAGTGAGACTCACAAATATTAGATATTAAGGTATGGGCAAGCAGAAGAAGCCTTTGAAATGTAAATTGTCAGATGCAAAGAATGGGTCACCATCCTCGAGCCACACAAAATCACCAACCCTACAGAGTGCATAGTAAATGCATTAATGGGTAACAGTAAATACATTCAATGGGCAAGAGGATATCTGCTTTTTCCCTCTACAGTGGCAAATAAAGGGAATAACCAATACAAATTTGCCAAAATAACAAAATCAAAGCTTCAAACTTTAGTCTAGCACCATTTAAATAAAAATGGCACAATCTGATTGGAAGCAATGCAAATATGTAATTGCTAGAGTGAAAACAATATCCTTGCCTTCGACACGATAATAAAATGGTGGATATCATATAGTAACATATATGTTATATATTTACGTAGAAAGGTGTTTGCACAATTGAAAAGACCTCTACGCGGTTGAAAACTGTCATTGAATGAACGGTGGATAGGGCATTGTAGAGGACGTTGAAGCACGACCTCCATTGATTCCATCCACAAACACCGAAGGCGTTTCCAAATGGGACCGAAGGTGCCTAGTTCTAACAATCAGTAGGTGAATGGAAGGTCACAATTAGATGATGACTGTATTGTTACGTGCTTAATACTTCTTTTCCTTTGTTTTGGCTTTTTCCCCCTCTTTGTAAACAATACTTGAAGGATTTTTCCATTGACATTTTGTTTGTTTTGCCATTTTGGCATCGTTTTGCTTTGAGTTTGACATTTGCTCAATTTTTACCACAATTTTGTTGTGTTTCCGACCTTGCTTCCCCGCTGTAAGAGGTGGCAAAGGAGACCGATGATGGCCCAAAGTTCTCCTTCTTTTGGGTATAATAGAGCATATTATTCATTTTTGTCTCTGGTTTATTACTCAACAATGTAGTGCGAGGCATTTTTAATTCATCTTTTCCCAATGTATTACTAGATAGATCACAACAATAAAATAAATTGTTATTAATTATTATTTGCCGTAGGTGTTCTCCTTTGAAGATGCTCTTGCTGGAAAGTGTCAAATTCCGGCAGATTCAATGTTTACAGTTGCATTGGATTTTAGATATTTGTTTTTTGCGATTTTGGATATTTATAGTTGCAACATGATTTTTAGATATTTGTTTTTGGCCGGATTTTGGATATTTATAGTTGCAATTAATAGATTTGGTGAAATAGTGTGAGTTGTCTTGCATATCTATTTGCTAAAGCACTGCTTTTTCTGAAGAGTGTTTGGAATTAATTAATTAGGTGAAACAACATGAATGCTAAAGTAAATATCAAATACATTGCCAGAGTCAATTCCCTCCATAATAAATTTACAATCTAACATCACCGGCGTTGATTGCAACTCATGTGTAATTGCTAGTTTAAATTCCCATGCATTCAAGGTAGTGGTGGATAATGGGATTGGCGATGGGACCCAATTGTTTGGTTTTTGGCCCCAACTTTGTGGAGTAAGCATTGATTGGAGGAAATTAATCATTAAAGTTGACTACAATTTTTTGATCGAAGTTATGATCCTTAAGAGGGAAATTTGATTCTGATTAAAATAAAATATAATATAATCTAGAGGTTGTTTTCATCTTCCATGTCAAAAGAGAAGCATTCTAGACAAAATATGGAGAATAAACCAAACTTAATTTCGAAGGCGATTTGTGATTGATGATACAAAAATATATTTTTCACCATCGTGTGAGTGAGCCAATTGGCTTATGTTTGCTCGAGGTAAAATTAAATGGTGATTCAAAAAATGGCGTTTGACTTAATGGTGAAAGATGCTTGGCTCTTAAAGAGCTCCCAGGGTTCAATTCTCACTGAAAGCGAGGCCAGGAGATACTGTAATAAGGGATGAGGTCGGATTGTGCCCCAGGCGAATTTGGTGGAATGGAAACCTCTCAGTCCTTGGCCACTTAGCCAAAGAAGTCTGCCCACCTCAACCGTGGGATATAATGGTATATGACTCACGGGTTTCAAACAAAAAAGACGAGATTTTTGGTGTGAGAGGGAAGTAGAAGATAACTACGATAGTGGTTTGGATTTATCTAAGTTTTTAGATAAAGAAAATGAATTGAATCCAATATAATGTCATATTCAATGGTTTAACTTTCCTTCTTCATAAGGACCACACAACTATGGAGAAGACAATGATAGCCACCAATGAGGAGCCATGTTCACCACTAGATTGATGAGCATTGATTTCTTTTGCCGATTGATGATGCCCAACTCCTCCCGTGTTGTCCACGTGCTCATTTGAATGGACTTGGCTAGCTATTTCACTTTACATACACCCATGTAGATGGTTGTCTCTTTCTCTATTTTTTATTTTGGCCTTATAAAGTGTAAATTGCACTCACTAAACAATGCAAATAAGATTGAGATGATAAAGTGGAGCACAAATGGAAGATATTATTTGGGGGGAACAATATAAGTCATATAATAGATTTGGGCCATGTGGGTATTTAATTCTCACATTTTTCTTTCAAACTTTTCATTTATGTGTTCATCTTATTTAATAGATTAAATGCCATCTAATCAAAATCTTTGACACTCAAAAATAAAATAAAAAAATTGTTATTCCCATTTTCTCCATATTTTCTCAAAATTTCTATTACTTTCAATTATGTAAGGGCTTATTGTCGGTGCCCTAAAATTGTGAGACAAGTTATTATCACCGATTGAGAGACCCTTATATAACTAAAACAATATGTAGAACAATGCTATATTTAAGATTTTTTTGGATTTTTATGTTTTATATAGGTTGTGGTGGTTTCCTCTGTAATTAAGATTGGGCTTTTGAGGTAGGCAAGGTGATTTATCTTGCACTTAAATATTGGGGTTTTAAGTTTAACAAGTTGAATAATTCTTCTTGCAACTAACATTCAATCTTTTTAATGGTTGTTTTAGGTGATTGTTCTTGCAATTAAGTGTAACTGTGTATACTTTTCTAAAAGAAATTCTTCACACTACTATACTTCTCATCATAGTGTCTTATAAATCTTAGGTCACCGATTGAGCATTAGGTTTCATTGTGCTTCAAAACAAACAAAACTCTCAATTAAGAAACCCGGGCTAAGTTTTTGTAGTTAAATTAAAGTGCTAGGAGTCATTTTTGAATTAAGTAAACATGTACCCTAAGAGTAATTTTAGGCATCATTATTCAATGATGGTATAAAATATAGAAGCTAGACAAGGATACAACCATATTTTCTTAGTGTTCCCATATCCTAAGCTCAACCTTAGCTTCAACCTCGGGCTCATGCTGAAGTGTAGCCTCAACCTCATCCCGAACACCAACAAGTTCCTAAGTATGAATAAATGAAGGAAGAACCCTGAAATCTAGCTCATCTTGTATGCAATGAAATAAACATACAAACAAAAGATAAAGGAAATCAATACAATTATACCTTCTCTAAGAATATCTTGCAAACCTTGAGTAATATCATGGAAGTGCTTAGAATTGTTTGATCTTGTAGATTTTTATTTGTGGATGCTCTTGATATGATATCTAAAGGGATTTACAAATGCTACAAGACGATTTCACAAGGATTTGAACAACAAATAAGAAGAGCTTTGCTACCTTTTCTTATCGATTTCCAAGGATGAGTTTGTGAAAGAAATTACCTGATTTTATAGTTGAGGGTACAACCATGAAAGGTGGATGCAAGTTTGACTAAGCTCTAGGTCATAATTGTAATCACCCAAGAATAGAAAGTAGACCAAGTATGGGAGTTACAATTTTTAAGGGGCAGTATACATTTGGAACGGAAGAAGTTACATCCTACAATTGAATTACATGTACAATCCAATTGCCCCCACACTTATAGGAATCTAGAAGTGGAGTCTAAGTGGAATGGGGAAGTCTAGTTCAAGTTGAGTTAACTGAGATGAGGAAGTGGAGTCCAATTAAAGTTAACTAGGAATGAGGAAGTGACAAATGACTAGGAAAATAAGTGTATTTTCTTAATTAAGTAACTAATTTAATTAGCTACAATGTGCAAGATAATTAATTAACCATTTATTTAATAAATGATAATTAACTTAGCTAAGATGGTGTTGTGGACTAATTTAATTAATCCAAGGGGTGTAATGTGCATGATTAATTAATTTGATTAATCAATCGTAAGGGGATATGAGCTAGGATGTGAACTGGGATAGTACTTAGGAACAAGTATGTAATTTTGGGGTGTCTACATTTGCCCCTCTTTAAAGTGCTATTGCGAAGTAATAGTGCTTTAAAAATAATAACGATTTAATTTAATTTGAATTAATCAAATTTAATTATAGAGTAACTAATGTATAAATGATAAAATATAGAAATGACACAAACAAACCAAGATGTAAATATGAAACCCTAAGCAAGAGATAGAGAAAGGATGACTTAGCTGATATTCGTGCAATATGGAACTGATCTAAGTAGGGAGAAGTGGTGACCAAGATGTAAACATTGTCGTTATTGATCTCTATAAATTTTGTAGCTCACGAAAAAGGTTGACAAAGGATCTGTAGAAAGATAGGGCGCACAGGTGCTAGTGATCTGGATTTGGGCACCCGTGACTGTAAGCGAAGCTCTAGATATGGTTTTTGTTGTGTTACAAAAGTGACACAGATTTGCTCTTTGTTCATCACATGATAGTCATTGCTTGATTGATGAAGGTAATCGTAACTCAGAAAAGAGATGTTCACTTACACAAGCCCACAAACCACATCAAGCCTAAAAAGGAAAATGTAAAATAGGAGTCAAATTATTGACCCCAACAGTCACCTTAAGAGTGAATTTACGACCGAGCACTGCATTACATCTCGTAACCCATATAGTTCTTGTGAGTGTGTGTTGAAATTGTGCCCTAGGATGCCCTTGTGCGAGTTACACTTGATAGCGGGTTGTAACAAGAATGTAGCAATGTAGTAGAATGTATGAATAGAATAGAATGAACTTCCCCTATCTATGATATGTATGTAGAGTATGTAGTCCCTTGTCCCTTGAATGGATGCTAAATAAATGCCTTTAGAGTGCTTTAAGTGCCTTTTGAATGTAAGCTTAGGTGATGATAGTAATGTTTAGTGCTTGGTCCTTTATTTTGAAAACATAACTATGTATTTATATGATTCCCTTGTTTGAATTTCGTAATTTACAACTGGAAGGATGACCCATAAGTGAAAAAGATGCCAAAAATATAAAAGAGACCCAAAAATAGTGGGTGAGATAGAAAAGGGTCGGGGGACCCCGGAGGGGACAAGAGTGCCTAGGCGTTGTTGTCCTGGCTGGGCGATGGTGTCTTGAAGCCATGAAAGATAAATAAGTTCAGTTTTGACTCAATTATAGGGTGTGTAAGACCAAAGAGAAAGTAAGAGACAAAAAAGAGGCCATAGATAGTTATCAATCACTAGTTTTCTACTTAGGAATCGTGTAAATGCTAGCATGATTTTAGGACCGAGAAATTTACCCAAGTTTGTGATTTTATGTCTACATTTTCCTGTAATTTATGTTGTTGAGTGAATAATCGATAACGTAAAGTAGTTAGAAGATGTGTACCTTATGATTCTACAAAATCTAAAATTTATTAAGAATCTAAGAGTAAAGCAATGTAATAAATGAAATATACATGCTAAGTAATTTAAAATGAAATAAAATGAAAGGGGAACATACTTACCTAAATTGAACTTACCTCATAGTGATCTGGGACTAAATAGAGTGATGAAATGGTGGAGTAGAGTGTAATGATCTTCAAAAATAGCAACAGAGGTAGAAATGGCGGACTGGGTGCACGGAGAGGGATAAGGGTGCACTGGTCTAAAATCTAGGCACCACAGTGATGTCTCTGTGAAACAACTAGGAATCTAATCCTCATGGTCGCTAGGTATTCACAATACTTCTCCTTTGTTTGGGTGAATGTCACACTTATTTCACTGATGTTACCACAAACCTGTAATGAAGAATCACCTACAAAACCCCACACAAAGCATCAAACCCTAAAAAAAATTATGCAAATAAAGGGGTCAGACCGTCATCAACTACCAAATGGATGGACTTATGACTAAATATTGCACTACATCTCAGACCCAATGTAGTTCTATGTGCTTGTGTGTGCAATAATGTGCCTAGGTTGCCCTAGGGAAAATAATAAAGAGATATCGGGAAATAACTAGATAAAATGTAAAATGGTGGATTGGATAGAATGCATAATCCCCTTTCTATGTAGTGTGTGATGTAGAATAAAGCCCAAATGTAGTCCCTTGCTCTATGTAGATATTTATCCCTTGATAGTAATGGTTTCCCCATAAGATAGTATGTTGTGTTTATATAGGGATCTCTTGTTCAAATTTCGACACTAATGACCTGACATACCGAGGGATATGAGATGAAAAACCATAAGGACCAACCTCGAATGTCTAAAACAAAACCAAGTGTGACGGAGACTAGGGCACATATAAATCGGACCAAGGCACCCCGGTGCCCTAGTGAAAGACTATTGAGGACACCGAGTGAGTATTGACGGATAAGACTCCCCGAGACACAGGCGAAGCTGTGTGAGTGAGTGACAAATGTGCGAGACAAACAATGACAAAGACCAACAAGACAAACAACCGAACAATGGAATGGGTTGTCAGTGAATAATTTTCTTACGCAAGATCCATATATAAAACAATGTACTTGGTGATATAATAATAGTAGTAAGTGTTTGATTTTGTGACTACATTTTCCCCCACTTTATGTTTGTGAGTGAAATCTTGGTAACATAAAGTAGTTAGAGATGCGTACCTGAGAGAAATTCGAGAGAAGCTCATGCTTTGTAGAAGAATGCAAAAATGTTTTAGAAGAGCATTCCGATTGTGAATATATAGTGTGGCTAACCATGGATCAATGTGTTAATCCATGCAACATATAACTAGAGATGTAAAGCGTGATGCGGTGCACTAAATGAGAGTGATGATTCTAATGTTGAATGATTATGTTGTATGATGACGATGTGATGGGGTAGGGAGTGATCAGTTCCCAACCTAATTGCATGTGTATGAAAACCGGAGGATTTGGGTGTCCTTCCACTAGAGGAAGAGTGTAGGGAGAAAGGTGTGTTATTTTCCAACCTTTAACTACATCCTCAAAATATCTAGCCGTTGTAGATGGACACATATCAAATTTTTTAGTGATTTTGGATCCAAATTTTTGATCAAACATGTTGACCCATATATGAGCAGTATAGGAAAGGCAATGACGTCTCATTGCCCCCACTCCAAGGGTGTCACCGCAATGTATGGTGGCTTCCAAGTTAGGTCATCTGGAAGAAAATGTAAAATGTAGAATAAATTCCCATGTTAGGTCATCTGGGAAAGTAACGAATGTAACTCCCAAGTTAGGTCATCTGGGAGGCTGAATGTGTTGTATTGTATCAATTGAATGGTATGATTTTTATTGTTAGAGACTTGAACATATTGGATTGGTTGATTGATTGTTTGTTTTGATTGTTTTACTCATAGAGATATTTTACACTTGTTGCCCCCAGGTTAGGTCATTAGGGGAATTGATAGAAAATGATAAAATATCACATGGTGTATTAGTAAATGTTTGAAAATGACAAATTAGAAGTGTTGAATGATCACATAGTGGTGTAAGGGGAATTATAAGATGACCCCAATTATATGCCCCCTTTCGTGAAAGGGGAAGTGATGGTGAGCGAATGCTAAGCCTAAAGTAAACACGTAATAGATAGTGTATAATTGATATTGTAAAAAATATGTGTAGATTGAGTGAAATATAATGTCGAGGAGATATAGCGTGCATGTCATGTGTATGATACGATAGTATGCAGAATTATGAAGATAATTCCACAAATGGGATAAAAATCGAAATAGAAATGCTCAAGATATTGGCAAAATCATGTGATGTGTATTAAATGTGAAGTATGACCATAGTAGAGTGAATAATGAAAAGTGAATATAAATAGTAAGGTGAAAAAGTGATTGGGTAACTCATTTTTCATTTACTCGAGTGTGTAAGGATACCGCAAGTTAGAGCACCACGACCTAGCAGTTTCGAGATGGTAGTGACCTCATGGCATCGCATATGATGACGAAGTTGGTAAGTGTGGTTTTTTTTTTTTTGAGAATTCGTGTGTAGTAGTCATTTTTGGTGAAATTTTGCGAAACTTTGATTTTTGTTTTTCTTAGCATGTTGGACCTGGACAAGATCGGTGAATGCGCTAGTGGCCTTCGGGATAAAAGCACCCCGCACTGGGCATCGACGTCCCCGCTCTTGAGCACCCCATCTTGCCTCTTGGCACCCATGTCCAGAAAGTCTTATTTTTTTTCCTAAGCGATGTAAACGTGAAATTTGATGTATAGTGATGTTCAAAAGTGGTTATGTTTACATATTTATAGTGTTCTAATGCGTTGTTTGTTGTTTTTTGGTGTTTTGCAGAGGATATCCATTCAAGGAGTTCGGGTTGGTCCCCATTTGAGTATTTTGCTTAGGTTGGGTTTATCGATGATGATTAGGAGGTTATGGACCATACCGACCTATGACACGTAACAAGGATGGGGATGTACCACATAATATGCCTATATTGAGAGTGTTGTGCGAGAGATGGTGTGTGAAGACTTGTACATTTTGGCTATCTACAGGTGAGATGACAGTCACCTTAGAGGATGTATATCACATACTACGATTATTGGTTATTGGAGAGAGGGTACACGTCATGGTTGTGGAGAATATGGAAAGACACATGAGGGTCGTTAGGCGGTATTTAATGGGGACTTGAGTGCCTGTTGAGGCCCATATTAGCTTGGATGTAATTTTGAGATCAAAGGTTTCACGCTTGATGAAGTTTATATCCATGGTTATTGTATCATTGATTGCAGTGGAGGGAGGTGGTGTGGGAATCTTATATAAGATGCATGATATTTTCCAGTGGATAGAGGAGGAGGGTATTAGGTATGCCTAGGCTCAATGTGTGTTGGCCCACCTATATAGATATCTTTACATATTTACACAGGAGGTGGGATCGAGAGAATACTTTATTGCATGTATGTGCTTACGAGCACATAGCAATATTGAGGCTAGTTGGTGGTCCACTAGCAGAGTGGGCTAGGCCAGACATATTTGTTAGGAGATGGGTTGGTGTGTGTGGGTGGAAGAAGAAATCGATACTTATAGAGCCTTGATAGATCAAATGGGGCCAAAGGAAGTGATATGGAGGCCATACCAAGATTATGGAGGATGGCCAAAGGATGTGGTAGAGTTATGATGCATATGAAGGACTATGTGGTTAGAGGATCGGTTCCCAGGTGTGACCAAGTTATTTCAAGTGGAGTGGATATCTCGATAATTTGGTATGGCCTAGGATGTGCCCCTAGAGCCATATGTATGGGTTAGAGCTGTTAGAGCACCGAGGAGGAATAAATATAAACCGAGGTCCACAAGAGAGCAGCTAGTACCTCTAGGCTGAGCGAGGTCGATGTGGCCATAGAGCCGATTAACGCAGATGATGCGGGGTGTACGGAGGCATACCGTGCATGGTGGAAAATGCATCAATGGGTTATTTTTTTCCCTTTGTTTGCGGATGTGGTGGTATTACCATAGGGATGAGGAGTGGAGGGGTAAACACATTCCCTCGATAATGTAATGGTGGCGATAACAAAGCGTGAGTATCTGTATAGTTATGTTGTATGATTGGTTGTTTGTTTATGTGATGGTTATGGTTATCTAATGTGTTGTGTTATTAGCTATAGGTGACGCGTATCGGTCCTTGATTTCAGACACATCTATCCATACATTAACGTGGAATGTTTCGACCAACATACTTACAGATGGAGGGATGTTAGAACACATGGACGACATTACGGGTGAGCATGCCCATTTGTTTGAGCCGGTGGCCATAAAGCTTAGCAATAACATGTACCATATTGCTTTGAGTGAGAGGGATGAGGTATGTTAGGATACATGACAAGCTAGAGAGGTAGTGAGTGGCGTTCCTCTAGCATAGGATGTGTTTTCACAATTTATCGCACCACATAATCACTTAGTGGAACAGTCTCAGAGTGACACCACTATGGAGACAAGTTAAGAGGTATTGAGGTCACCGATCAACGTCACATAGTTAGTGACAAGGTGTCGATTTCTAGAGCCTTAGCAATACCGAGATAGTGACAACGATGATGAGATATGATTTGTATTGATGTATTCAATGTAGGGGAGTTGTCCCTAGTGATGAGATGTTTTGTAACTATGATTGTAATTGATATATATATATATATATATATATATATATATATGATTTATTGGCATATGACGATTGTATTCGATGTGTATTGATGTTATGATGTGATGATGATGTACGATTTATTTGATTGTCATGTATGATGCTTTGATGCGTTGAGTATTTTTTATGTTTTTCGAGTTGACTTGTAATGCATAGTTAGTGTGATGATGATAGTATAATGTATGTGATGATAGAAAATGTATGATTGAAAAATAACCTTTTGTGATGAATGCTTGGTGATGTGTGTGTATAGTTGTAAAATGTGTGATAAGGATGGGGGAAGATTAGTGATGCCCCCAAGCATATAGATGATGAGGTTCATTTAGATAAGACCCCTCAATAGTCAAGAATGAACTGTAAATCAAGAGTGCGTCATCAGGAAATGATTTGATAGGGTATGCTAGATGGGTCGATAGAGCATGTGAAGAGAGGTTCTTCTCTCAAAATTCATGTAAGAACTGTAAGAACATGAGTGCATCATCGGAGGGTGAGGTGATAATAATCACCTACTAATGACCAAGGTGGTGCAAAGCGGTGGAAGCATGTGGGATGGAAACAGTGTGAGTGTATGAGCCAAATTGGATGTCATATGGAGCAATAGTGGGATGTGCAAATGCCAAGGGCTATGGAAGCCAATGTGAAATAGTAGCATGATGCGGTGGATGAGATGGTACAGCAATGGATGGATGTGATGGAGAGCACGTATGGGTGGTAACTGGGGTGGTGGACGAATAATGACCTTAGCGAGAGGGAGGAGAAAACTAAACTAAAGTAGTAACTCATAGACGAGGGAGAGGAGAGATGGACCACTCACGTGAGTGAGAGCCAAAGGATATGATTCCCTTATCCTCTAATTATTACAAGTGATCATGAAAGGGTGAAGCAATCATTATCCCTATGGCCATTGATACGGTGATAATTACAATATGGTTGATCATGCTAATGTTGTAAACAATGTTATGGATGATGTTGGTTAGAAGGTAAGTGAATTAAATTCTCATTGAGAAAAGCATGCAACACATCATGTGGTTGAGCGTGATGAGAGAAATGTAATGGCTCATGTGAAACAAGTGTAGAAGATTGAGGTGTGGCCTACGCAAAGTAGGAGAAGAAGGACACTTTTGCGATGTAGTAGGTTGAGCTTTCTTGCGAGGAGGAGATAAAGATCATATAGGACGATCAAATGATGGTAATGGAGAAGAACTAGGTTATGTAGGAGTAGTAACCATACATGGAGGATCTATAACATGTGTGGCAATGAGGTCTTGTTCTAGATCAACAAC
The DNA here is from genome assembly GCA_018340775.1 of Taxus wallichiana var. yunnanensis. NCBI lineage: Eukaryota > Viridiplantae > Streptophyta > Pinopsida > Cupressales > Taxaceae > Taxus > Taxus wallichiana. The sequence goes on from CM031234.1 coordinate 331,854,696, forward strand.
TTTATAGCATAGAAGTGTGAATGATTCACATGTGTTATATTGTAATCTTTGTTTTAATGATGGAATCAAACCACGATAAAAGATAAATTAATTATCTACATCGATAGGTTGAAAGAATAATAAGTGCATACACACATTAAATCATAAGATGTGATCCATGATAGGTTATATTTTCCCCGATATAAAGAAGGTAGATGATAACATGTAACTCTAGGGCCATTGTTGATGATAAAGCTACGAATAAAAGCTTCTTCCATCTCATGATAAGTGCTAATAGATACAAATGATAGGTAAGTATACCATTGGAAAGCATCATCGATAGGCTTATGTTGAAAGGCTTTAAATAATAATTGATCATTAGAATATGAAGCCATATCCATACGATAATGTTTGAGATGTAAGTAGGGGTTTCCAGTACCATCGAAACATTAAAAGGTAGACATGATAAAATCCTTAGGAAATGTTGAGTTGTGAATCTTCTTAGGATAGGGTTTTCATGCAATGAATTTTTATCAATGGAAGCATAATAGGATTTGCTTTCTAATGTGAGTGATTGAACCTGAGACTATAAATGACCCACAACATGCATGAGAGATAAGATATCTTATGAAGGAATAGTAGAGGATGACAATAATGTGTTAAGCGGTTGTAAATTTCCATTGTGAGTAATCATAGGGATGTCGAGAGGAGATGTAGGAGAATCCGATGCTAAATGCACACTAAGTGTATGTGCAAGAAGCAATTGGTGATGAAAAACATGGAATATCGATAGAAGTAGTAGGACTAGCATTAGAAACATCTCTAGGAGATGGAGTGTCAGATGGAGATGAAACGATAAGAGGCAATGAACTAATAGATGGAGATGAAGTGATATGAGGGGATGAACTCATAGACAAAGATGATTCATGCATAGGAGTAGATACAACCTCAGAAGAAGATGAAAATGGAGCAGGAGATTCACACTCAGCTTGTATGTAAAGTAGTAGACTCATGACTATCAATTGTTTCATCAAAATCAGAGAGAGACTCAGATATGAAAATGTCATCAATTATATCATCAACATAGTGTGAATGATCATGTGAACGAGTATGTGATGGATCGTGAGAAGCATTATCGAAATAGGGGAAGCATTAAAGGTAGCTAGCTATAGTAGTGGTCTGACTAGGAGGAGAATCATTATGCACATGTGTACTAGTGTTAAGACCAAGCATGAAATCAATAAGAGAGTCATCTAGAATTTCCTTGGAAATGTGAGAAGGGGGATCATGGATAACTATATAACAAGGTTGAAAACCAGAAAAGCTAGCGGATCCAACACAATGCTAAAAGAATAATTTTCAAAGCTAGTAGGTATATTGCATTCGTTAGCTAAGAGTTGTTGTTGAATATCATTTGGCATAGTAACATCACGATATAGAGTCATAAGCTCAGCTATAGTTGCCTCATCATAGATAGGATTGATACTAACATGAGGCATGATGATTTGAGAAGGAGAAGATATATCCTTAGCCATTAGGGTTTTAGTGGATCCTAGGAAAATTGTTCTAAGTTACGGGTTCACCAAAATGATTCTATAAAATCTGAATTTTATTAAGAATCTAAGAGTACAAAAATGTAATAAATGAAATATAAATGCTAGGTAATTTAAAATGAAATAAAATGAAAGGGGAAGGTACTTACCTAAATTGAACTTACCTCGTAGTGATTGGGGACTGAACACAAAGTGATGAAATGGTGGAACATAGTGTTACAACGATCTCAGAAAATAATAGCAGAGGTAGATCTGGTTAGAATGGGCTCCTGGAGAGGGATAGGGGCACCTGTGGGCACCTTGGTTTGAAATATGGGTGCCCTAGTCTGAGAAATATCTTAGAATCTTATCTTGATATGGTCACTAAGTATTCATAGTACTTCACCTTTAGTCGGGTGAATGTCACACTTGTTTCACTAATGTCGCCATAAATTTGTAATGAAGAATCACCTGCAAAACCCCACATAAAACATCAAACCCTAAAAAAGAAATATGCAAATGAAGGGGTCAGACCATCCTCAACTACCAAATGGATGGACTTATGATTGAGCACTACACTACATCTCAGACCCAATGTAGTTCTATGTGCTTGTGTGTACAATAATGTGCGTAGGTCGCCCTAACACCAATGACACAGATATATATCGGAAATATCTAGATAAAATGTAAAATGGTGGATGGAATAGAATGAATATTCCCCTTCCTATGCAGTGTGTGATGTAAAATAGTGCCCAAATATAATCCCTTACTCTATGTAGATAACTAGCCCTTGGTAGTAATAGTTCACCCATAAGATAATATGTATGTTGTGTTTATATAGGGATATATTGTTCAAATTTCAACACTAATGACCCAACATGTCGAATAATACCTAAGGAGATGAGAGGACATAAATTCCAACCTCAAATGTATAAAACAAAACCAAGTATGACAGGGACTAGGGCACCTAGAAATCAAGACCATGGCGCCCTAGGTGCCCTAGTCAAAGACTAGTGATGGCACCGAGTGAGTACTGACATATAAGACTCCATAACACCTAGCTAGAACTGTGTGAGTGGGTGAAAAATGTGTGAGACAAACAACAACAAAGACCAACAAGACAAACAATTGAACAATGGAATGAGTCATCAAGAAATACTTTTCTTATACAAGATCTATATATAAAACAAGATACTTAACGGTATAATAATAGTAGTCATAAGTGATTTTGTGACTACACCTTATGATCCATGTAGAGTGTGTGGAAAATAGCATGCCAAGTGGACAAGTGAAACATGGAGTGATGCAAAGTGAAGCATGGAGACTAGGAAAGGAAAGTGACCCTATGGGTGAAGTGTATGCATTGCTTGTACCTATTGTTGTGCTTGTATTTGTTGTTGTAGGCTACTTCTTGTTGTGTATTAAGGACAAACCTGTAAAAGAAGAGTGAAAGAGTAATCAAAGTCTTGTATATGAAAAATCTATGTAAAGTATATAAAACTATGTAAAAGTAGTAGTAAAGGAAAGTTTGCACCTGATGTAGAAGAGTGTAAAAGGATAGAAAAGTGTCCTAAAATGTTGTGAAGAGCGAGTTTTTGGGCGTTCTCATGCCAATAACGATTTTATGGGGCAATCTCACACCAAATGCGAGTTTTTTTGTGCGATCTCATGCCAAATGTAAGTTTTTTTGTGTGATCTCACGCCAAATGCGAGTTTTTTGGGCCATCTCACATTAAGGAGAAAGTGTTGGGGAGAGAGGTATAGTGTTACTCTCCATCCATGACTTTTCCCAATAAACACCACTATAGATGGCACATCCTTGATTTTTTCATGTTGTCCCGAATTAGTTTCAATTGTATTGATTGAAGGAGATATAATGCATTATGTAATTGAAGGACTGTGCATGTAACTATAGAATTGCTCTAAAGGATTTTGTCAATTGTGTTGATATGATATGCTTGTTGATATCTTCCCTAGGACATTAGGACCCAAGGGAGGACATACGTGCCCATGCACTACTATATGATGTTGGGGCTTGTGTCGTGTTTGTAACGAGGGCCCAAGTCGATTATGGGTCCATTTTATGATTGTGTTTATGTGTTGTTCTGTATGTGTGCGAGATCGTCTTTGTAGCGTTGAGTTGTTGTAGGGGTGATTTGTTCACCCAATGTATGCCCCCTTATTTGGGGTGCATGTGACGTTGATAGGAGAATGCGGCCCAAAAAGAGGACTTGATGCTATGTTGTACCTTGTATCCCTACAGGGGGTAAGGGATGTGCATGGTAGAAACTAAGGAACATGCAAACAAAGTGGATAATAACATGTATTAGTAGAAAAAGTAGCAAACATGTAATAAAAGACAATGTAACAAGCAAGTGTGCAAATAAAGTGGTCCACGAAAAGTGGGTTTCAAACATGGTACATCACTCACAATGTCACAAGAAAATCAAGGCCGAAATGGCCAAAAAAATATAATGAGCATACAAGACAAAGAGCATAGCCCACAAAAAATAACATATAATGGCAAACAATCTCAAGCAAAGTGTAACAATGTGCATTTTCCTAATAAGTATATTTTCTTAATTAACTAATTTAATTAGCTACAATGTGCAAGATGGTTAATTAACCATTTATTTAATAAATGATAATTAGCTAGTTAAGATGGTGTTTTGGAATAATTTAATTAATCTAAGCGGTGTAATATGCATGATTAATTAATTTTATTAATCAATCATAAGGGGATACGAGCTAAGATGTGAACTAGGATAATACTCGAGAACAAGTATGTAATTTTGAGGTGTCTACAAATCCTATTAGGAAGACCTCAAAGACTTAAGCTTAGGGACATAAACAAGATATGAGCCTAAAAAGATTGACATAAAGTTGCTAGAGATACCAAAACAAAGTCACCGATTCCTCCTATTGATTTCTTTGAAGACCATCCTACTCCTTAGTTAATTATAAGCAATGGGAAAAAAATAGGAGATGTTGAACATTATTCTTTTGGATCAAGGTAAGACCATTGTCAAACAAATAACTCTTGAACTAGAGAACTACCTTCAACAAGCGATCAAGGAGGACTGACCAATCTCACTAGCAAGTTGGCCGAGTTGCATGCATAACACAAGCACCACAATGCAAACCAGAAATATGAAAGGCATGATGACATGGGTGTTGGTGTGATCACTTTGGTAGGAGAAAATAAAGGAGCTACCATGAGTTTGGGCCCTGAATCTAGAAAAAAATTCATTTTCTTCTTTCTAGGAAAAGGACAAAAGATGGGCCAAGATGTCAAGAATGAGGAAAAATAAAATGCAAAAGGCAAAGGAAATCATCATTCATTCCAGGTACCCTTCAACAAAGTACATTAATGTGTAAACATATAAACATGAGATTAAGTCATAAACACATCACATAAAAATAAATATATTGATAATAAATTAATGTATGTGTCAACAAGCCAATGATAAAAAATATTGAAATTGAATGCTGAAAAATTGCATAATCAATATTTATGGTACATTTCCTCAATTGTTCAACCTTTGATTTGGATACAATGATTTTTTTGAATTCTTGGGATATGCGAGAATACATTAGGATTTAAGATCAATCTTCTATATCACACAATTTTGGTAAATCTAACAAATATATAAGTGACAACAAGGCATTTGAAATTGGGTGGTTGCAAAATTTTTGGAATAAGGCTCGAGAATTCACTCCTTAGATTATATTTCCAAGGTAGTCTTTCTTGTGTAGTATTGACTTTGATAAGCAT